>OZ017741.1:15683917-16995167 GCA_963969285.1 Odontomyia ornata | reverse complement strand
GGCTTTGATTCGATTCGTATGTCTCCAATACTGATCATCCTTACTCTAGGGATTCTCGTTTTTGTCAAGATGATCACTTCTAAAATGTTGGACCACCTTAGAAAGTTGAAGTTCTGTGGAATGTGTTGGCTTGAAGCCAAATCATTCTTCTGGAACTATTTCATTTTCGGTGACAGCCTTTGTTAGTCAGTTGAGCAGCGCCCACTCTACTATTTTGACATAAAGTCCATCGTTCTTACTGCTTATGCACATGCTAATGGGGTTGCGGCTGAAAGCATCTACATATTTCATTTGATTTGCACTTTTGTGCTCCACGTTATAATCAAATTCTTCTAGGAGAAGGGCCCACCAAGCGACTTGTATCGCTAGATTTTTCTTTTTCAATGTTCATTCGAATGCCTTTCAGTATGTCACCAGTTCGTAGCTGCAATATCGCTTTTTCGTATCCGTGGTCTTCCTACTCATAAAATAAACTGGGTGTAGGGCACCGCCGTCGTTGCTTCTTTGTAAAAGAACCACTCCGTATCCTTCTCTGGAAGCATCTGTGTGTAACTCTGTTTCTATTCTGTATTCAAAAATGTTCAATACTGGTTTGCTGATGAACGCTTCTTTCAATTCTCTTATTGCTTCGAGGTGTTTTCGTTCTAGGTTGTAATCACTCCCTTTCTTTAATAAGTCACTAAGAGGCTAAGCTTTGATTGCGAAGTTGCATATGAATTTCCTAAAGTAGCTTGCCAGTCCTAAGAAGCCCTGCATCTGTTTCATCGTCGTGGGGATCGGGAAATTCATTGTAGCCGTCGTTTTCCTCGCTGATGGAGATATGTGACCACTTCTGGCATGGTACCTTAAGTACTCGATGTCATTCTGCAATATCTGGCATTTTGACCATTTAATCTTCAATCCGTTTCTGGCAGCCACTTTCAGCACCTGCTGGAGTCTTTCTACTCCTTGCTTGATTTTAGCTGATGGTATCACGATGTCATCCAAATATATAATTACAATGCCTTCGTTAACTAAATTTCTCAACACGTAATTTATGTACTTCTGAAACACTGAAGGAGAATTGCGGAGACCGAATGGAACTCGAATAAATTCATATTGTCCACTACTGGTCACGAAAGCAGTATATTTTCTGCTGAACTCTTCCGCCGTCACATGAAAAAATCCGTTTCCTAAGTCGAGAGTGGTGGAAAACTTAGAATTCTGTAACTTGTCCACCTTATCTTCTATGACAGGTAAAGGATATCGATCCTTGTGGATTTTTTTAATGATACCCCTGTAATCAACACATAGTCGGTATGTTTCGTCTTTTTTTTTTATTAGAACCACCTGACTTGCATAATCAGAACTACTTTCTTGCATAATGCCCTTTTCGAACCACTCCTTGATTTGATTCTGTATTATGTTTTATTCTTTCGGTGGGAATCTGCTTGGCGGTCTGTGTTTCGGTAGGTCATCGGTCGCTACAATTTTCATTTGGATAGGTTGTTCTGTAGGAACTTTGGAAACAAAATTTTCTATTGATACAAGCACTTTCTTCCTAATATCTTCGTCTTTTGAATGGGATAGGTCACAAAACTTGGAAGTTTTTAAAATAAATAGAAAGTATTACAAAATAATGCGGATGAACATCAAATTTTCAAATAACAAGCTTTTATTCAATTTGATGTTATTTTGTTTAATAATTGTATTTCTTCTCTTTTACAGGTATGTAGGCTGATTGATTTTTTAAGTTGGAAAGCATTGAAATATGTAAGTAGAAATGTCAACAGGTTTATTTGTAAAAGCCTAGAAAGCCCGGCAATCGCTTCATAAGTCTTTATAGTAATCGATCACACTGCAAACTAGATTTAACTCCGGTATTTTGATGTGTAACTGAATCTCACTTTATGACCCTAACGATGCGTTAGAAGAAGATATGGCGAGTTTCACATTTAGCAGACCCATTCAACCGCTTTACCTGTCACTCAAGTACCAATATGTGCGTTGAATATACGTTCCATACCATGAACGCTGCATCTTCAGAGACAGTGCGTGAGCTACAAGCAATGCTGAATGCTGTTTGTATGTGTATTTTAGCTATTTTACCTCTACACTCCTTAAATATTTAGAGATCAGTCCTAATTATGCCACTATAATGTAGTATTTGGGCCACAAACAACCTTTGCCTCGTTTCTCAAGTGGTACTTAAACTTATACTTTGCCAACTCAACGCTTGGCTTAGACTTAATGTGTTCTCAATATGTTAGTTTACTATCTAGAATCAGTTTCAGGTACGTTTCGGTCTGAACTCCAGAAAAACCAACTGTCACAAGTGTGAGGGTTGGTATCTTCCGTTTCGTCAACATGCAAGTCTGTGCCCTTGAAGCGGTCAGCTGAATGCTTTCTTTGTTCATCTTCGCTCTAGCTTCCTCACGATTTGGTCATAGCAAGATAACTTCTGCTACATCATCAGTTTAAACTACCAAAAGCAAACCCACAAATATTTTCGGGGGCAGTAAATTATTATAAACGACACCTTAGAGGTAAGTTTTTAAGATTGGGCTCTCAGCTGCACCTGAAAAGTTAGATTTCAATTTCACTCTCTTCTCATTATCTTATAGCAGCATGCCTGTTTCCGTCATCAAATCGCTGATATTTTGGGCTGCCAGCGTTAAAGGTAAAAACAAAAATCTGGCACTATAACAACTGTCTCTGTGCTATTTTTTTTTTCTGTTTCCTCTTTACAACACTACAGCCCGTCTTGGGTCTTCGCTTTCTGCAAAGAGTGCTTCCATTAATCTCGGTCCACCAACCATGTCCTTCAATTTCAAAATCCGAGCATCGGTAAACTGTTTTTGTCGATAAAGCCAGACCAGCGTTTTCTTGGTTTCTCCTCTGGTCTCCGCCCTTCAGTTCCCCCAACGAATACCTTTTTGGGTATCTTTTGTTTGGCCACACAATTTGCATGGCCAGCCTTATCTAGCTTCTGCAGTCTTAGAATCGTTGAGACCTCTGGCTTGTCAACAATTTTATACAGCTCCTGTTTTTATTGAATTCGCTATTGATCCCGGTCTAGCTTCACTCTCATTACCCACCTCAAACCTGTCTCTCGAAGGCGCCCAATGTGCTTACGGATGTTTGAATTAGGGTCCATGTTTCACACCTATAACAAAGCACTGGTCTTATTACATTTACTCTGGTAACCTATCCAGTAGCTACCGAGATGGTATTAATTGATGAATGCTCTTTGTGAAAGTCGTCTTATTTTTCAGAAAGATTGATCACTTATTCAATTTCTGCCAGCAGCCGTTACTTGAGTGATCGTTCGTGTGGATTCTATTTTCTCTTTTCTGTTGATATGAGTCAAGCCACTTTTCATCATGATGGGTGCACTTCCGTTAATTAATTTGATGTATTCAAATTTAATTAGGTATTGTATATGATTGGCTCCGCTATTATTGAAACTCAACTATGCCCGGAGCCCTCCAATTTTCATTGGGAAAATTGTAGTGTTCAGCTGCATTTATGTAGAAAGGGATTGAATATAATACTCTCTAGTTGAATATGATAAAAAATATCTACCCTTGATGGATGCACTGGGTGAATCAAACTAATAATGTAATACTCCAAGAGCTAAAAAGGCTCTAAGGCCGTACTCCTCGGCAGTACGGCTTTAGAGCAGGACGTTCTACCATTGATGCGATTGCAGAGGTGGTGAGCGCGGTCCAAAAGGCGACGGCGACGGTGACACTTGACGTCAGGAATGCCTTCAACTCCACTAGATGGTTGGATATTCTGAATACGCTAGAAAACTCTTTTCAAGTTCCAGAATATCTAATGCGGCTTTTGAGGAACTACCTTAAGGACCGAAGCCTGCTCTACGACAGAACACAGGGCCAACGAGGGATGGAAATTACATCGAGTGTTGCCCAGGGATCTATGCTTGGTCTGGACCTGTGGAACGTGTCTTACGACGGGCTACTGAGACTTGAGATGCCAGATGAGTCACGCTTGGTCGGCTATGCGGATGATGTTACGGCTCTGGTCGCTTGACGCTCCGTTGAACAAGCGCAACTTAGGCTAGGTAGGCTAATGCGCCGAGTGAGGGACTGGATGACTGCTCGCGGGCTCAGTTTAGCACTGGAGAAAACTGAAGTGTGATCTTGACAAAAAAGAGAATCCCTAGAGTAAGGATGATCAGTATTGGAGACATACAAATCGAATCGAAGCCAGCGGTGAAGTACCTGGGGCTACTGATCGACTTGAAGATGAGTTCCTCTGAGCAAATCAGGGCAACGGCTGAGAAGGCTACTTCGGGGATATTGGCTCTGAGTTGACTGAGTCGACGTAGGGGCCTCTTGATGAGTGCTGTAGGGTCAGTGCTACTGTACGGAGCAGAGGTATGGGGCGGCGCTCTCAGCAAGGAGGTATACCGAAAACGTTTGGCACAGGTACAGAGAAGAGGAGCACTGAGAATTGCATCTTCGTATCCAACAGTCTCCGACTCGGCGGTGAGAGTGATTGCAGGCAGGATACCTGTCGGCCTCCTTGCTAGAGAGTGCCACGCTATTTACCTGCGCCAAAAAGAGGATGCGAGGGAGATAGTTGTCCGCGAGAAGAGACAGCGGTCGCTCAACGATTGGCAGCAGTCTTGGGTGAATTTCACGAAAGAAGGTGGACTGCGTGCCTCATCCCGGATGTGGGACCGTGGCCAAATCGAAGGCATGGTGAGACTGACTTCTATCTGATCCAGTTTTTGAGCGAACACGGGTGTTTTCAGTCTTACCTGCACAAGATCGGTAAGTCACGGTCTCCTGATTGTCGGTTTTGCCGAGGAGAGGAGGACAATGCCTGTCACATATTTTTGCGTGTACAAAATGGGACAGGCTGCGAAGGGAACTCTACAGGGAGACGGGAGAGCTCACCCCGGATAATATAGTTGCGGTGATGCTCGAATCGGTTGACAAATGGAACCAGGTTGCACATTATGCTCGGGCAGTCCTAAAATAGAAAAGGGACTCACAGCAGCCGGAGGCGTTGGGGCTGGGGGATCGCTCTTCTGGGATTTCCTCTTCCCCTCTCCCCTCCCGCTAGGAGGGGGACTCCCCAGCTTGAAGGCGCCCCACGGCGTAACAAAACGAGACCTGGCCCGAAGTAATGTGTCAAACGGTTCCAGGCTGGGTTCTCAGGTTGACAAGGGAGGTGTTTAGTGGGTAGTCCAGTCACGATGGGTATCCCACATTCTATGCATAAATAGCATTCACCTTCCTACCACAAAAAAAAGAGCTAGGTCACATGCAGCTGAGCCAAAAAACAAGCTGGTGTAAAGCTTCTCTTATAGGGCTTGTTGATTATAACATCTGAGCCCTATGTTCACATAAAAGATAGCCACTTCTCTGTAGCCTTAGAGGTCATTTGGTAGAACTTTCATGTTTTCCACTTTTGTTGGTGTCAAATACGTCTCCAAAAACTTTAAAAAACCTGATCTTATCTTTAATTCAGGACTTTTTACTTTATGCGTCTGAGAAGGTCGATTATTTCAGCAGCTTGAACTTCCATCAGGACTCAGAAGCTTAGTTATTTTAGAACGAGTTCCCATCCTTCTCTGCCAACGTTTTACCTTTTTGTGACTGACGCATTTTGTCAATTTTGTGTACTCCGTGTGGAGCAGTGGGTTAGAGCACACTCCACTTGCACAGCACTTGCTAAGCTCAGACTACGGTGGTGGTATCGAGTTTGAGTTTCTGATGCTGCTGTCGGACTAGCAGCCCACCCAGCTTTGATGGGTACTGCTAAAAAATCAGGTAATAATCACTTCGTTGAGCGTGATATTGACCATACCACCTCGAACCCCGTTACGGTCATGGAATGAGATACCCTAACAATACATATCAACGCTAAGGTTTGGATTTGGAGTGTTGCACGATGGATTATTACTATTATGGTTTTGTCAACTGGGCGAATCACTGAAAGGCGTTGGTCAAAACCAGAAAGCATTGACAAAAAAAAAACGGGAAATCAATCCAAAATAACTCAACAATGAACATTGTTAGAAAATTAAACAATAAATTTCAAGAAACTTTATTAACTATATTTTTTGGGGCTATAGTTTTTGCACCAATAATAGTGTGCCACCTCTTACCCTCGTTGCACTGAAGCGCTAAATAATTCCACCAGGATTCAAACATAGTTGAACGCTTGTGTCTCATTCAACTTCACTATGGCTCTGCTCCATTACAGTGAAGATGGCAGAAAGAGCATTCCTTTACTTCCTCATGTTTAATTGTGGCGTTACCTCTTTATTGGCTGAAAAGAAATTGATATCAAAAGGGTCGATTTTGACTCTAAGGGTCTACAGTTTCACACTTACATCGCATTCTACAGCAGAAACATAGGAATTGTTTTGTTAATGATGATGTCGATAATTGCAGGCTTACAAAATCTGTCGGGGGACGAGAGAACGGTACAATGTACAAGAATGGAATTTGAGAAACCAAATTTTGAAGGTGTCACTGAGCAGGAACATATTAAACCTATATAGACCTGGAAGATAGCTTTTTTCATAAGATCATACTGAAGAAAGTCCCCTGCAAATTACTATTAAAAATGCGTAGAAGCATCTAGTAAGCCATGTCATACTGTTTTAATGTCATTTCTCTAAGTACTTTGAACGATTGTTTCTTTGTAAACTTTTGATCTGTCAATGAAGTTGTGCTTCAGTGTCATTTTTCTACTTCCATCACTTGTGAATATGATGAGGAGGGTGAAAGTTCAGAGACTGGGCGAACTAAGATCTGATATTCTGTCAGATCGGGGCATTGTTTTTGTAATGCGTGGCTATATACTACATCTGCAGTGCATGTAGGCAAGCAAAAGTGGCTTTTGGCAATATTTATGAATTTTAAAGCCCTTGTTGGCACTTTGGACTCGCCAGCAGTTTTTTGTAAATCACCACTAGTTGGTTGTATGAAATTAAGGCTTTAGAGGAGCTACATCTTGGGCAAAAGTGCAGAGACGATACCCTCAGAAATTTATTTGGGACTTTTTTATGGATTATCTGGACAAAGCACTTTTTTGTTTACTGCACATTCGTTTGTACAGAATACTTAATTATATTAGTTGAAAGCAAAAGTTGGCTTGAACTGGACCGTGCGTTTAGTGTGCATCATACTATCGAGTCACATTGACTGTCGTTATGAAAAAACTTTAATGACGTTTTTTAAATGGGCATTCAGTTTGCGTCATCTGTCATGGGTGCAGCATGAGGGACCAGTTCTTAAATAAAAGAAAATAGTCACATACTTCAAAGTTAATGTTAGTAAAAGATTATCCTTGTTGCCCCACTCTAAGAAAGTGTTAAAATGTCTTCCTGTGGGGACTTCTTCCTCATTTGGGTAACTTTTGGGAGGCTTTGTGGATAAAACAAGTGGTGCTCACGCCCGTCTTTTGGTAAGCGTTCGGGACCAAAAAGCCTCAACCAGAGTAGCCCCAATAAAATGGAGGTGGTAATAGAGTCGGGAAGAAAGTCGGTAACATATTACACGTGCAATTTATGAGGCACTAGAATTCTTTGAGAACACAATGAGAAAAATTGATAGAAGTCTCATAATACAATGCTAAGTAGTTGACATGTCTACTTATCGTATGTCTTTGACTAGCTGCACTTGGATTTTCGCTGGCTTTGGAAGGCACTCGTACAAAATTGACTGAAATTTGCCGTAGAAGTGCCTTATTAAAAAGTCTGAGTGCTTACAAGATTCCGACTTTAAATTTCAGAGACATTCCAGTAATCAGTGCATTCTGAATGATGGCAAAATTTCTACGTTGCAGTGTAGGTAAAATGAGTAGACGAAGGCTGCTCAGATGATTTTATCAGATCTTTTTTTAGCTAGGCAGGTTTCAAATTTTAAATCCAGTATCAATCCAGCATTTTTACTCATCGAGCATGGTGTAAGGATACTAACCTTAATCAATAAATCGATGCAATTCCTATAATAAATTCCTAAATTCAACAATCATTAAATTCCTAAATTAAATAATATCCAATATCTCATTGAACAAGAAATGCAACATGTGCACAATTCACTAGTGTCGTATCGAAGCGCATAAATGATCTTCAATGGGCACATGTGCATTCATACCTATCTCTACAAATTCCCATACAACCCATTTTTTTCACACGTCATAAATCCTATACGGAAAATCCCAAAGAAATTTCGTTCACACCAAAGGTGTAAACAAACACCCAATTGCACCATGCATTAGCGAAGGCACGCAACACTTGAGATATGGATCATTATTGACCGCATGTAGAGCGCACAATCATATGAGTGAATCATTTCGCTCACGTTTGGTATTTTTCTCAAGTACTGTCGCTTGGGTAATAAACTTAAATTGGGTTACATTGTAATGTGGAAAAACAAAATCGATGAGCAATAAATTAATATTTTTATTGTTTAGCTAGTAAGAATAATTTTGTATAAATAGACTTAAGGAATTATTAGAAAATACACTTTGCTTTTGTAACAAGAAAGAGGTAGTCATTCTCGGACGGCGCTGTGCATCGTAGCGGAGGCCAAGTAGCTGCTAAAACTTTCCTTACAGGACTTTTAGAAACCATGGCGTTCGTGGATTGTAATAATCCTCGCCAGAACTCTCTTTGGCCCAGCCGCTTGGCTAGGTGAGAAAAATAACTCAAACTAACTCCTCAATATTTATCAAGGTTCTTCGCAGTGAGAACAAAGTAACAACAAACGAACGAGAAACATTATAATGGTAGTGTTAGTGCTTGGTTGTTTAGTTGGAAATTAAAAGTTGAGTCTATATGCAATATTTCGCAGTATATAAAGTCCGAAATATGTTTACTTTCATAGTGCATGTAGTATATCCTCACTTAGATGTCTCACAAATGTCAATCAATATAAATGATACATGATTTATAGCGTAAGTTCGACTGCGTAATAGGTTTTCCACTGCCCAGCAGATTTTTACAGTGCAGTGATTTTCCGACTCTGTTACCACCTCCGTTTTATTGGAAGTATTCTGGCTGAGGCTTTTCGGTCCCAACCAACCTACCAAAAGACGGGGCGTGTGCACCACTCGATTGGTTTACAAAGCCTTCCATAAGTCATCCAAATGAGAAAGCAACCAATCAGAGTCAAATTAGCGCACCGAATTTGATTGGCACTCAAGAACAACTAATTGACTGTTCCTTAATGCCAACAGTTTTTTCTGATCATATTGCTTTGATGATATCCTGGAGACGATGGATAGTAGTGATGGTGTTGGGTAGTTTTTAAGATTGGTTCTAGAACTGGACCTTCAACCATCTAATTAATTGGGAATGGTCTTTGCTGAGAATATGAGACTTGATCATCAACATATCGTTGATTATACAAATTGGCTGTTTTAGCCTTTATTCTTTTCAGATTTATTTTATCCTCATTCTCATTGGAATACTTAAAGCTCATTCATCAGAATAATCTCCCGTAAAAAATGCATGCTCTTTGCCCGCTCCATGTATCGAAAATGCTACTTATGTAGTTAGTAATTCCCTGTATTATCTCTTTCTTCCCACAACAGAGCCTTAAAGTACGTCAGGAGTTGGTCTGGTGTTTCATCTGCAAACTTGCAGAGCCTGCGCTTGCCATTCTCCTAACGATAAATTTTCTTAAGATGTTCTCTGAGTTTACGATACCCCAATGCAAATCCTGTTAAGATCCCAAGCTGATCCTATTCTAGTTTTCTGTACAATTTAAATCATTTCTCATCATAGACCTTCCGGAATACTTTCGATATCTTAAGCCCTGAATAACTTCATAGGCCTCCAAATTCTTCAAGCGTCTTTGAGCAAAGTGTCTTTTAACCGTACGCAAGGCTCCAAGATCGACAAATACCCACCATGATCATTACCTTTCAAAGAAATCTGATGTTCATTAATCACCACATCTGCATCCCTTAGTACCCAAAAAGGGTTACCTTGTTGTTTTAATTGAATTTCGTATACACTTCTCAAACTATTTTTTATGTTATTCTTGATGATTCTAAGGTTTTAATAGCTGCTTGGCTGTCAAATATGATGGCTACCATTTTGCACTTGTATCCGTTGTTTATATACCGTTGTGCACTCACTGCAATTGCCTAGACTTCCACCAAGAAAATGCTTGGCAGCATTCTTAGCGGCTTATAGAGTTTAATACTAGACCCAAACACTCTTATTCCTATTCGCTCCGCAGGGCTAGATCTTTCTAGTACCACTTGAGGCGCACACTCAATTCAGAGGTCAAATCATTCATGTTAACCAGCTTATTATAAACAGATCCCTTATCAGATTTACTAATTAATATAATCTGAACTCTCTGTTCACCTATGAGCTTTTTCTTGGCTTCATGTAGTTATCTCTAAGAATTTTGTACAAGCTTGACACAACCCAATCATCATCATCATGATCTATGCCATGACAGCCAAAGCCGGAGCTTGGTCTTCAAGGTCAATCTCCTCCAATCATCAGGGTTCTGCCACCTCGCTTACCAGTTGATCACTCCCAGTAAGAATGTGCTGTCAATTTCTACCGTGTCTTCCAATCAAGACCCTTGTTCTTCTCGCTGTATGCTTACCTTATACTTTACCCTTTAGAGTTCTTTTAGGTAGCCGATTTTATTCCATTATTTCTATATAACCCACTCATTGCAATTTGCGGAACTTTACGCAAGTAGATACAGGTTGTTTATCTCATCTTGCCTCCATTCAATACTTTGCGCTAATCATACCATGCTTCTCAGTACATTCTATACAAAGAACTCAGCTGCTACCAATAGCAGCGTATCAATACCACCCATTTTCTCTCTCTCTTTCTCTCTCTCAAGCGCTTATTATTCTCACGCGGACTCGATCAAGCTTGCAGATTTTGAATACTTATGCCTCCTCTGTTTCTATGAATTTGGAGGGAAGAGTCTGTTTTTCCCCATTAATATCTTCTTCCTAGACCTCCTTTTTGATCGTGGGTTTTTTTCTTTTAGTTTCTAAGGCAATTGTGGTCCACAAGCTCGATTTAACTCAACTGTGACCTTAATAATTGGTAGCGCCTCTCTACATCCATAATGGTTATCTCAAACTAGTGAAAGAGAGAGGAAAGTTGTAAAGTGAAGTGGTACTGGTTGCAAAGCTTTGCTGACTAAGCAGAGAAGCTTTAAAGCTGATGAAGCGTAGGCCAATTAGGAAGTAGTAAATTCTTGAGCATGACGGACCTAGATGCATTATTATTACGAAAGAAAAACGAAAAACCTTGTAGAAATTGAAAATGATAAAAGTGGTGACACCGTAGCTGAAAGACCAAATTACTATAGAACTGATCAAAAGTTCAATGCCTATGAAACCAAAAACCGATGGACCTGAAGACGCAATACGTGAGCAGACCGAGGAAGATAAGAAGTTTCTGAAGGTTGAAGAGGTGTAGATAGGGATAAAGGCAGCTAGAAAGAAGAATGAATCTTGTCAAAAAATGAAGTAATAATAGATGGCAAAGCGATGAATATGGATTCGTAAAGCAAGATATTGCAATGTGGAGGAGGCTTTGATTAGTGTTATGTTTTTTGTCAATAACACTCAGTCAATTCAATTTGAAAAGTCAATTCAGTTCTGAAAGGAAAACTTCAAAGGATAAAATGCGGTATTCACAAGCCAGAAAATTTTCTAAACGATGAAATAAACTATCAAAAAATAATAGCCTTTGGGAAATACTATCTCCAAACACGCGAGACAAGACTGGCTATTTCACATCTGGTGCTAGACATAAAAAAAAATTTCAGAGAGAATACCACAAAGCACAGAAGAAACGCTTGGTCTATCCACGCAGCTGGAGAAAGTCCTTCCTTTCCTGTAGGATACTGATTAGTGCTTTGTACCAGTTCTTCTTTTTGGTGACCGTTGGGATGATTCTAATCATAGTAGAACCTACAACCAACCAGGCCCTTCTCTGACCTTCTACAGTAGACAAGACCTAGGTTTCAAATTCATAAAATCATTCCAGCGCTCGATATACAAGATAATCCCTTTTCCAGCCGTATTTCTTATTCGTCACAGCAACGTGGTGAAGAGAAATTTTGGCAAACCACCACGCCCGCTTAAATCTTCTCTTTAGTTTATTTGACCATAGCAGCACTTTTCTGAAGCTTACTTTTGTAAATTCATCTTTGAGTTTAGTAAGGTTTCTTTTTTGAGGGTCACCATCACTAACTTTCTGGGCTTAGAGGCTGAAATTTCATTCGGAACTTCGATTTTCTTTTAATTAGATTTTCTTCTTCTTCTTCTTAGCACTACAGCCCCTCTCGGGACTTCTTTCTTGCAAACAGCGCCTTCAACTGTCTCGGTCCATTGACCGCGCCCTCAAATTACGACATCGGAACAGCGATGAACTGTCTTCGCCAACCAAGTCAGACCAGCGTTTCCTCGATTTTCCCACTGGTCTTTGGCCTTCAGTTCTTCCAACAAATACCTTTTTGGGTATATGTTGTTCGTCCATATGATTTATGTGTCCAGCTCATTGCGGCTTCCACAGTCTTATAATCGTTGAGACCTCCGATGCGTGGAAAATTGCATAAAGCTCATGGTTGTATTGAATTCGCCATTGGTCCCCGTCTAGCTTCGCTTCGATTATTCACCTCAGGACCCGTCGCTCAAAGGCGTTCAATATATTTGCGAATGCTTGGGTTAGGGTGCACGTTTCACAACCATAGCATAACACAGGTCTTATCACAGATTTGTGTACTTGGAGCTTTGTTTTCTTGTGTATACGGCCGGTCTTCAAGATTGTCAAAACTTAATAAAGTATTTTATTTGTGGCGTATTTCATCGTCTAAATGCACAAATTTGCCTACATCTTCGATACTGTATTCGCCAAGTGTGGTATTTTGTATGTTTGAGGAATTTTTCCTTGACTACGTCATGTGCTTTGTTTTATTTTCATTGATTTGCAGCCCTACTAGTTTTGCTTTGCTGTCGAGTTTCAGAAAGAGTTCTTTTGTAGTTGTTGATGATTGTGACAAAATGTCGTCCGCATAGGCTATTACTTGGCTTGACTTGAATAGTAATGTATCTCGTGTATCGACAGGTAACTTTCTTATGACGTACTCTAGAGCCAAATTGAATAGCAATGGGGCCAGCCCATCTCCCTGCTTCATTTATTTATTTGTGTCAAAGACATCGCTGAGTTGGTTATTGATGTGGACTTGGGAGATCGTCAACGTCATTTTCATTTTGGTAAGACGGACCAATATGGCTGCAATGTTAAAGCAAAGTATTATTTGGTGCAGTACATTTAGATCAATACTGTCATATGCTTGTTCAAAGTCAACAAAAATTTGGTGTACGTCTATGTTAAACTTCCAGCATTTTTCGAGTACCTGTTTGACAGTGAACAATAGGTGTATCGTTGATCTACCTGCTCTAAAGCTAGTTTTTTTTTTGTTTTTTTCTGGTAGGGAGGTGAATGCCCATTTACGCACAGAGTATGGGACTCCCATGTTCGCACTAAGGTGACCAGACGAGCTACTGAACACCTTCCCTGTCAACCTGAGAACCCAGCCTGGAACCGTTTGACACATTACTTCGAGCCAGATCTCATTTTGTTACGCCGTGAGGCACCTGCAAGCTAAGGGATCGCTATTCTAGCGGGAGGGGAGAGGGGAAGAGGAAGTGCCAGAGAAGCGATCCCCCAGCCCCGGCGCCTTCGGCTGCTGTGAGTCTCTTTTATCTTTTAGGACTACCCGAACATAATCTGCCATCTAGTTCCATTTGTCAACTGATTCGAGCATCACCGTGACTATATTGTCCGCAGTGAGCTCTCCCGTCTCCCTGTAGAGGGCTCTTCGCAGCCTGTCCCAATTTATGCACGCAAAAATGTGTGGCGGGCATTATCTCTCTTGGGCAATACCGACAATCGGGGGACCGTGACTTTCCAATCTTGTCCAGGTAAGACTGAAAATACCCATTCCTGCTCGGTCTCACATCCGGAATGAGGCGCACAGTCCACTTTCCCTTCGTGCAATTCACCCAAGACTGCTGCCAATCGTTGAGTGAGCGCTGTCTCTCTTCGCAGACAACCATCTCCCTTACATCCTCGTTTCGAAGCAGAAAGCTATCTTGATACTCCCCAATATTCTTTTTGGCGTATGATCCGATTTTATTTTCCAAGATTTTAGAAAATACTTTGAACGCTGTACAAAGAAGTGATATGCCTTTATCATTTTCGCACTGTAGCTTGTCACCTTATTTGTGGATACGGAGTATAATTGATTGACTCCACCCATTTGGCATATGTTTTCGTTGCAAAATGTGCTGGATGACGTTGTGAATAGCCTGATGAACACTACTGCCACCACATTTGATGAGCTCCCCTAGAATCTCATCGACGCCCGGCGCTTTATTAGTTTTTTGGGCTGTGATGATGGAACAATCTTCATCCAGAGTTGGTGGGGCAAATGGAAGCTCCCCGCGAAAATTTATAGGCATCGATGTTCTTTAGCTGTGTGGAAGATAAAGGAGGTTCTTGAAATATGATGCCCATCTTACCTTAATCTTGGTTTCATCAGCGATGATATTGTCGCCGTCATCACGACAGAGGGTGGTTTTGGGCTGATAACCACATTCAGGCTTTTCACTACTTTGTATGCTTGTCTTGTGTTGTTGCTCGCTAAACTTAGATCTATACTTCTCAATTGGTCGTCATAGTATTTTCTTTTTTTAATCCTAATTATCTCATTCGCTACTATTCTGAGATTTTCATAGTGTTCTCTCTGCATCTTGGTTTTCATATCTACGTATTCTTTGTATGCCTAACGCATTCTCGCTCTCATCATCGAATCAATCATGCGTCTTGCGCCAAGCTTGATGACCGATCATCAATTCTGCCACAGTCCTAACAGCCGCTTTCACTTCCATGCAGAGCTCGTTAACGATTCGTCTGATAAGATGGGAGCTAGCTGGTTGTCGAGGGTTGTCACTGACGCCGTTTGGGGTCTTTCAAAGTCAAATTTTTTTTGTAGCGGACTGGTCTTCGCCGAATATGCCTTTGACATATGGTATCGACAGGTAAATTTGCTCAAGTAATGATCTGAGTTACAATTGGCTACTCGGTATGTACGGACGTCAAGTATACTTGAGGCCCATCGTTGCTGAATCAGAACATGATCGATTTGGTTTTGTGTGACCCAAGTTATTTTATGAATACGTCGATGTGGGAAGCAAGTTGAACGTATGACCAGATTTCTGCTACATGCAAAGTCAATCAGGCGCTGGCCATTGTAATTTGTTTGATCATAGAGGCTATATCCTCCTGTCATTCTCCGATGAAATAGCTCATAACCAACCTTAGTGTTGAAATCACCCAGAATTATTTTTGTGTCGTTTGTAGGCAGTGAGTCAACCGCCCATCCGAAGAATAGGACGAAGAAACAAAGGGAACGTTCAACAATCACGTTGAACGTTCCCTTTGTTTCTTCATCCTATTCTTCGGACGGGCGTGAACATTGATCAGCCAGATTTTGAAGAATTTCGCAGACAATCGCTCATTTATTGCATTGAAATCAATAACGTGTGGTTTGAACTCCTTTTCCACAATGAAGGTTAGTCCGAATTCTCGTTTTCCAGTAGGCTAACCACCTTTGAATATTGTGTGTGATCTCATGTCTTGAATATAACTACCAGTCTAGTTCGTTTCCTAGATTTCCAGTATTTTTAATCGATATTGACTGGTCTGTTGTAGAAAGTTCTTAGCGGTGCCTGGGTGAATCCAGGATCCAGGATCAAATCCATTCCGAGGTTTTCCAGGGTCGCCCAACCTCCATTCCGGCGGCATGGTTATTACGTCAATTCTACTATCCGGCGCGAAAGATTCACCTTCGCTCTCTTCCGTCCCCACAAAGGAGGTGTAAATAGGATTTAGTAACAGAGCTGTAGATGTATTTGCAGTTCATAGTATATCTCGGCATTTAATTTCATATTATTGGGGAACCAGTGAACCCAATGTGCGACTCCGACAGCATTTACTACTACTTAATTGGGGGGTTCGGGATGAGGAAACATGGAAACTATGGATTGGGGAAACAAAGGGTCCCCTCTTTCTTTCTCAAATAGGCTTGGGGCCGTCTACAGCGGTTAGATTTTACCACTTATTTATTCTTTTGGGTCTAGTGTCCTCCTCGAGAACTCACAGGAGTGGTCCACTCAAGGTAGATGTATTTTACATATGCCTTCTGCTAACTTCTTCTGCAAGCGAAAATGTTCAATTAATTCCACCAGCACGAACATATCCTCTTTTGATTTGCTTGGAAATATTTATTAGATGAAACGTTATACGAAAGATCTTCTGACGATTTCTCCGAAAAATTTTCGCTGGCACGTGGCCATGTTGTGTATAACAGTGGCCAATTTTGTCGCACTCTGTGCTCAACCACACTTTCAGTGCATTCTGTGGCAGTTCTTATGGATTCTATTTGTTGCTACTAGCGGAAGGATTCTTTGATTCCTTTTAGATTGGCTCATAGCATTTTCACCTCATCTTGAAATGCTAAATATAGGCCCTATATTATGGGCTTGCTCATGAATGCTTAGCTCTCAATAAATGCACTTTCATCGACTTGCCTGACAACTGTCTTCCAGAAATTGTGTGTGTGTGTGTGTTTTTTTTCTGTCACTTAGTTTGACTGATCGGGATGCCCTTTTTCCAGCAAACCCTAGAGGAGGTGTTCAAGACAGCTTTTTTGCGGTAGGGAGGCAAAAGTTGTTTAGGACCTGAGTAAGGGACTCTCAAGCACACATTGCTTCTATACTATCCACTGAACACTTCCCTTGTTAATCTCAGAGCCTAACTTGGAACTGTTTGACACATTACCATTTTATTTGGCTAGAGGAGCCTTTAGGTTGCAGGAGCCCTTTTAACAGCGAAAAGGAAGGGAGAGGAGGGGATTACTAGAAAAGAAAGTTCTCCACCCTCTACACCTCTCGACATTCCAGTAGGCATTTTTTAAGCATCAGGGCTGCCCGACATGATGTGCCACGCGACTCTATTTGTCAACTTTTGTAAGCATCTTCCTTTCAAAAAAGAGTTCAACTGGCTAGCTTTTCCATGTTTTGCTGCCAAACAATGTCTGACAGGCATTGTCTACCTCTTCGGTACAAAGCACGCTGTCAGCAGACCGTGACATTAATCTTCTGCTGGATAGACTAAAAACTTCCATGCC
This sequence comes from Odontomyia ornata, assembly GCA_963969285.1. Taxonomy (NCBI): domain Eukaryota; kingdom Metazoa; phylum Arthropoda; class Insecta; order Diptera; family Stratiomyidae; genus Odontomyia; species Odontomyia ornata. Next base: position 16,977,948 of record OZ017741.1, on the reverse strand, counting down.
CATTCTAAAGCTGGGTCGGATTGAAATCAGTCTGACTATGCCTTCGGTTGAGCCACAGACTCAGGTCAGGGATAAGGCACACATTCTATCTTTGTTTTATGTCGCTCTCTAAGCTTTGGTCCTTAAATAAACACCCCACTTCGAGCTTCAGGAGCAAAGGCTTGCAGGTTCACTATTAAGCTCCAGAAGGTGTTTATTTTTCAGGATTTTACTCCCAAAGGATGCTTACCTTACCAAACTTATCACCGAACTATTAATATTTTTCTCTTTCAAAGGATTAACGAACAAAGGAACGACGACAACCTTTAAAAAATTTACAAATTTACTGACATTAATAACATCAATTCACTTAACTTTTTTCAAACACCTACTCATCGTCTAAGTTACATCTTATAACCGTGCCTCACCTTGAACCATTTGCCATTTTTGGATTTTCCAAGAAAATATAAAATTCAACAGAATTTCTTTCAATTAAAAATATTACCCATAAATTCTTACAACTAACATTAACGTTATAGCTTAAAACGGACCAGCACAAACGCTCCTTATTTGTTCCACGTTCGCATCAAGTATAGAAATTAACATAGAAGAAATTCCCAAAATAAGAAAACAGTTCCTTCTAATTTCTCCCCAACTCCTCGCTTTCACACCCTCTCCACTCACTACCTCCCTGGAAGACCGTATTGCAAATGCTGGTTTGGATATTTCATACAGCGTAAATGGCTGCAAACGTGTCTACACAAAATATAAATATGTAAAAGTTAACTTCCAAGGGTGGCTCATTCATTAAGGATAACCGTCATCATCGCTATCATCCTCGTAATCAAGTTATACACCAACTTAAAGATGTGTTCTTGGTCTTTTCATTCAGTCAAAACAATTTTTTTTGCTGTATCTTTTGCAGAAGTACAGAACCTTGACAATGTTGTCCTTTAAATGCATACACTTTGGTCCTGAGGTACGTACCATTATAGATAGGTAGATACGTAGGTAGGGCGCGGAATGTTTGGAGCTTCATAGAAGAACGGCTGTGGGTATGGTTGAAAATACGTTTAGATCCTTTGGAACAGCAGAAAACACAGAAAATGTAATAAAATGGAAATTCAGTGTGGAAAGACTACCGAAAATCTAACGTTTTTGTCGTTGTCACCGGTGTCGTCAGTGCCGTAATGGTGTAGAAGGCTGCAGTCTACAGTGTGCTGGGTTGGAAATGTATAAGGAGATTGAATTTGAAAATTGGAAAAATGACTCAAATTTTTTGAATACTATTTGGTTGCCTATTTCAGAAGAAGAGATAGTTAATTAAATTAAAATAAAATTTGTTATTTTCGAAAAACCCAGTGAGATAGTGTCAAATATAAAAAAATCCATTGTTTAACCACCAAAATTGTTAGTAACTCTATATTATAAATGAGGACATCGTTCTGAATTTCCAACTAAGCTTCAAGTGTGAGTCCTTATTTTAAAATCAGCACGAAATTCCTCATTCTTCATTCCATATCAGACTGTCTCGTGTGATACCACTAAGAGACAAATGTGTTGTTGCTCTCCTCTACTGCAGATGATGATGATGATGATGATGAGCGTATAAGGAGAATGAGAGCAATAGCCAAGGGCAAAGATTGTGCAAAACGAAAATGAAATCGAGGCCGTGAGCCAAGGATGTGTATGAATATAGTTACGAAAGTACATACATAGGTAAAGAAAATGATCATCAGCTTGCCTCTCTGTTTGTACCAGCCACTCTTCATTTATTCTCTTCCTCTCCTCCTCCTCACCTATCCCATTCTACTTTCGACTGAAATTTTCTACCGAAGAAAGAAACAAATTTCTTTTCATTTTAAAAGCAATCTCATTCAAATTAAATTTTCGTCATTATTTTTATTCACACCATTTTCTTTTCTTCAAGACAAAAAGAAAAACAAAATAAATAAAAAAAGAGAAGAAGGGCAGAGTACACTTGGTCTGTAAATATATACTCCTATATAGATTACTCAGAATGTATGTTAAATTTTCGCCCAAAGAGTGAGTATTTGGATAAAACTTAATAGTGCACTTTTTTTCAAGAGGCTAAAGAAAAAACGTAAGACGTTCCAAGAACGTCAGAAAATGAGTGAAGAGGGAAATCCAAGAAAAATTGTTTTCGAAGGAATCTATTCGGAAGAAGAAACGATTTATGTGTTGAACTTTAATGGAGTGAACATTTTGTTTATATCGACATAATTTTTTCCAGGTACTTGTTTATATATCAAATGTCTATTTCTAATACGATATTTGTGTGTCATAAGTTCCAGAAAGTAAACAAAATTCAAAGAAAAATTGCGAATTTATTTATACATTTACCGAGAATTCTATTTAAAAAAATCTATTGTGTTTTGGCCAAAAATATCCTTTTTAAAATCAGTTGACATCTAAAGCTCTCAAACGTCAAGCACATGATTAATTATTTACAGTTACCACATTTTTCCAACTTTGGCTTTTAATCATTGCCTATATATCAAAAAATACAGTCTTAATATTTGAACTTCCAAGCTCCAATCCTTTCTAAATCATCGAGTCATTGTCATGGCCATTTTTTTTGTGGTAGGGTGCCGACTGCCCGTTTACGCACAGAGTGTGGGGCTGCCATGTTCACAAGAAGGCGACTGGACTACCCACTAAACACCTCCTCTGTCAACCTGAGAATCCAGCCTGGGACCGTTTTGTTACGCCATGAGGCGCCTTCAAGCTGGGGTATCCCTCTTCTAGCGGGAGGGAAGAGAGGAAGAGGAAGTGCCAGACAAGCCCCAATACCCCGGCTGCTGTGAATCACTTTTATCTTTTATGACTGTCCGAACATAATGTGCCACCTGGCTCCATTTGTCAACCGATTTGAGCATCACCGCGACTATATTACCCGGAGTGAGCTCCCCGGTCTCCCTGTAGGGGCCCTTCGATTTAGCAATGGTCCCACATCCGGGATGAGGCGCGCAGTCCACCTTCCCTTCTTGTAATTCGCCCAAGACTGCTGCCAATCGTTGAGTGAGCGCTGTCTCTCTTTCCGGACAACCATCTCCCGCACATCCTTGTTTCGACGCAGATTAATAGAGCGGCACTCTTTAGCAAGGAGGCCAACAGTTATCACGTCTGCAATGACTTTCACCGTCGAATCAGAGATTGTCGGATGTGAAAGTGCAATCCTCAGCACTCCTATCCTCTGCACCTGTGCCAGGGGTTTTCGTTAAACCTTCTTACTGAGAGCGTCGCCCCATACCTCTGCTCCATACAGTTGCACTGACCCTACAGCACTCTTCAAAATGTGTCTTCTTGATGGGCCGGGCCCCCTACGTTGAACATTAGTGGACTCAGAGCCGATACTCCCGAATCAGTCTTCTCAGCTGTTACCCTGATTTGCTCAGAGAAACTCATCTTCGAGTCGAAAAGTAGCCCCAAGTACTTCACTGCTGATTTTGATTAGATTAGTATGTCTCCAATATTGATCATCCTCACTCCACGAATTCTCTTTTTTGTCAAGATGACCACTTTGGTTTTCTCCAGTGCTAAACTGAACCCACGAGCAGTCATCAATTCTCTCACTCGGTACATTAGCATACCTAGCCTAAGTTTTGCTTGTTCAATAGTGCGTCCAGCAACCAGAGCCACAACATGATCCGCATAGCCGATCCAGTGTGACTCATCTGGCATCCACGGCTTTTTTTTTTGTGGTAGGGAGGTGAAGGCATTTAGGCATTTACGCCCGCCGAGTCTGGCAGTGTGGGACTCCCATGGAGGGTACCCTTGGACTACCCACTAAACACCTCCCCTGTCAATCTGAGAACCTAGCCTGGAACCGTTTGACACATTACTTCGGGCCAGGTCTCGTTTTGTTACGCCGTGGGGCGCCTTCAAGCTGGAGAGTCCTTTCCTAGCGGGATGGGAGAGGGGAAGAGGAAATGCCAGAAGAGCGATCCCCCAGCCCCAGCACCTCCGGCTGCTGTGAGTCCCTTTTATATTTTAGGACTGCCCGAGCATAATGTGCCACCTGGTTCCATTTGTCAACCGATTCGAGCATCACCGCGACTATATTATCCGGGGTGAGCTCTTCCGTCTCCATGTAGAGTTCCCTTCGCAGCCTGGCCCAATTGGTACACGCAAAAAAATGTGTGACAGGCATTGTCCTCCTCTCCTGGGCAAAACCGACAATCGGGAGACCGTAATTTGCCGATCTTGTGCAGGTAAGACTGAAAACACCCGTGCCCGCTCAAAAGCTGGGTCAGATAGAAGTCAGTCTCACCATGCTTTCGATTTAGCCACGGTCTCACATCCAGGATGAGGCGCGCAGTCCACCTTCCCTTCGTGCAATTCCTCCAAGACTGCTGCCAATCGTTGATCGAGCGTTGTCTCTCCTCGCGGACAACCATCTCCCTCGCATGCTCGTTTCGGCGCAGGTAAATAGCGCGGCGCTCTCTAGCAAGGAGTGCGACAGGTATCACGCCAGCAATCACTCTCACCGCCGAGTCGGAGACTGTTGGATACGAAGATGCAATTCTCAGTGCTCCTCTTCTCTGTACCTGTGCCAATGGTTTTCGGTATAACTCCTTGCTGAGAGTGTCGCCCCATACCTCTGCTCCGTACAGTAGCACTGACCCTACAGCACTCATCAAGAGGCGTCTTTTTGATGGGCTGGGTCCCCCTACGTTGGCCATAAGTCGACTCAGGGCCGATATTCCCGAAGCAGCCTTCTCAGCCATTGCCCTGATTTGCTCAGAGAAACTCATCTTCGAGTCGATCAGTAGCCCCAGGTACTTCACCGTTGACTTCGATTCGATTTGTATATCTCCAATACTGATCATCTTTACTCTAGGGATTCTCTTTTTTGTCAAGATGACCACTTCGGTTTTCTCCAGTGCTAAACTGAGCCCGCGACCAGTCATCTAGTCCCTCACTCGGCGCATTAGCATACCTAGCCTAAGTTGCGCTTGGTCCGGCGACCAGAGCCGCAACATCATCCGCATAGCCGACCAAGCGCGACTCATCTGGCATCTCGAGTCTCAGTAGCCCATCGTAAGACACGTTCCACAGGTCCGGACCAAAGATAGATCCCTTGGCAACACCCGATGTAATTTCCATCCTTCGTTGGCCCTGTGCCGTGTCGTAGAGCAGGCTTCGGTCCTTTAGGTAGTTCCTTAAAAGCCGCATTAGATATTCTGGAACTTGAAAAGGGTTTTCCAGCGTGTCCAGAATATCCACGCATCTAGCGGAGTTGAAGGCATTCCTGACGTCGAGTGTCACCAACAGGACGATCCGTCGCTTGGTGCGACTATATGCCTCTGCCTTTTGGATTGCGTTCACCATCTCTGCAATCGCATCAATGGTAGAACGTCCTGCTCTAAAGCCGTACTGCCGAGGAGATAGGTCCCCAGCAGCACGAATCGCGTCAGTGAGTCTTCCCTTGATGATTTTCTCTAGCACTTTCCCAGCCGTGATTCGGGATTTTCCTTCCCCTTGCTGACCAGCACGACCCTTGCCACCTTCCATCGTACCGGGAAAACCCCGTCCCGTAGGCAAGCGTTGAATGTGCTGAGCAGCAAGTCAGGACAATGGTGATAGACGAGCTGCAAAACCTCAGCTGGAACACCATCTGGACCTGGAGCCTTCCTGACTTTCAGGGAGAGGACTGCCTCCTCCAGTTCACGCTGTGTGAAAAGTGGGCACTCGACTGCTGTTTCACCATGGACAGCGTCAACACGGACGGGATGGGCGGGGAAGAGTGCCCGCACTATCGTGTCCATCTTTTCCGCGTCATGTATACAAGGCTTCCGTAGGGCACCAAGTTTCCCCATGACCAGCTTGTAGCCAAGGCCCCAGGGATCCCTATTTACATCATCCACGAGGTCTTGCCAGCATCGGGCCTTGCTCTTGTTAATAAGCCTGCGAAGATATTTCCTGCCGGACCTGTATGCTGCTAGCCTCGTGTCTGCCTCCTCCCGTATTGGCGCCCGCTGGGCCTCTCGCCGAAGTTTGTGGCACTCGCTTCTTTGTTTGGCGATCTCGTTTGACCACCAGTATACTGGAGGCTTACCGTGTTGGGTTTTTCAACGGGGCATGGAAGACTCGCAAGCAGCTATGATGGTACTCATAGTTGAGTTCACCAAGTCCTTGGCTGTAGGCCCTCCACTCCCTGGCGGAGCTCCCAGCAACGGTGCGCCTGCCGTAAGCGCGTCAGCGAACCTCTCAACATCCATCCTCCCAGTCCTCCATCCGAGGATTGAAGTTTGGGCATATGCACGCAGAGTGGCACCGTCGTGAATCTCAACCGCTATATACTGGTGATCACTAGCCGAGTAGTCCTCTAGTACTCACCAGTTGTGTACTCTAGGTACCAGGGACTCTGAAGCGAGTGTCACATCGGGTATGGTTCCTACGCAACCCAAGCGGCGGAAAGTAGGGGTGGTACCAGTATTTAGGACAAAAAGCGCTGTTCTGGCCGCCATGTCCAAGATTTGCTTTCCCCTTGGGTCGGATTGTGGCATACCCCATTCAATGGCTCTAGCGTTGAAGTCTCCCCCGACCAGCATGTGGCCCTCTGTGTTCGAGACAGCGTCCTCCAGGGCATCGAGTTTGGTTCGAAAAGATCGCATTGCCTCGTTAGGCGTCAGATAAACACTGAAATATGTTATCCCTGACCAGCGCACCCACACAAAACCATCCCCGCGTCCATGGCCCTGCACCTGAAGGCGGGCGCTGTCTCGAACCCAGATGGCCGAGGTACTAGATTTGTCAGGGTACCACGCTTGCGAGTCCTTGTTATGATGTTGCTCACTCAGCAACAGGAGGTCAGCTTTCTTATCCCTCGCAAACTGTTCAAGTAGGTCCTGGGCGTTTGTGCTTCGGTGCAAATTGCCCTTTAGGATACGGATCATTTGAGTATCGATTTGGCTTTAGTTAGGACCTCCTTGAAAACCCAGCATCTCCCTGTCCCCGACTCATGTTTGAGGTCGCCGGGTGCTAGCTTAGCATCCTTGCAAAGAATGCATTTTGCCTCGTTCGTGCACTCCTTCCTTTTGTGCCCCATTTCACCACATTTGTAGCACAGAGATCTCCTGTCAGGTCCCCTACAGCCATACGCGGTGTGTCCGTATTCTCGTCACCGTATCCTGCAGATCACCCAACCTTTCTTAATTTTGCCCTTCGCCAGGATTTGCTGGGCGTCTTTATCAGCTAGTTCGACAATAGTCATGCGTTGCCCCCTTGTGTTTTCACGTGTCAATCTTGCCTTGATTTCACTTAAGCTGGGGAACTCCCTCCTAATGGCATCTTCTACTTCAGCTTTGTCCGTGACGCAATCAAGGTCCCTGATTTCCAGGGTGGCCATTGGTTCGAGCGAGGCAACCGTTGCCGCATCTCCAAGAACCTTTTGAACCACGTCACGGAATGCATCTTTGTTTGTGGCCTCTGGCCCGAATTCCACCAGCAGGCCACCGGTCCGGGTTGGTCGAACTGCTTTGATGGCAGTTTTGGTGTCGTCGGGCTTGACCACTCCTTTAATTTCACGGAGGACATCTGCGTAGGTTCGGCCCTTAGTGGGTTTAATAAGCAGTGCCTCTCGCAAGGGTTTGCGCCGCGGTTTGCTTTTTGTTTTCTGCGGTACATCGGGGGGTTCTTTGTTCTTTTCGTGTTTGAGCTCTTTGTCTGTTTTTTCTAGGAGTAGCTTTTTGGCCGCTTTTTTCACTGCCTTGTTTCGCACCACATGAAACTCCTCGCCTGGAGTGACAACTTCGTTTATGGTCTCGTCCTTCCTCCTTTTCTCACAGTCGCCTTCAATTGGGCTACCGGCCATTCTTTTGCTGCTGCTAGGACCCACTGATGCCTCGAGGGAGAGCGTGTCTTTTTGGTGCTTCTCGGTTGCAAGCCACCTCCGCCTGTAGTGCGTTATGCGGCCAAAAAGCTCCTCCAGTTCAAGAATGCCATTCTTGACACTTTGCCTATGTTTTTCTGCACCTCGCAGGCAGCCCTCAGTTGTTTGACGATAGTCCCCGCTTTCCGAGTAAGCCGCTCCTCTTCGGCGTGGTCAAGGGCGATTGTGTTATTTGGCGCCACCTCTTGGGAGAGGCCCCCGTTTCCTAGCCCTTTTGCTTCTATCGCTTGGGTCGCGTTTGAAGTGGCGTCGGCCAACGGCAAAACTTCTCCCTCGCCTAGTCTTACACTGGCCTCTGTTGGTGTCGCAGCTTGATCCGGATTGTGTAAGTCTTGCACTGGACGCTCCGAGGTGCGCATAGTCCGTCTACTGCGCCCAAAGGCCGCAATGATGCCAGGTTGCACAACGCACTCTGCCTTCTTTCGTTCGTTAGTCCGTCTGTGGTCTGTCTCCGATGATTTAATCTGTGATGTTGACTTTGGAAGTGTTTCTCGAGTTTGCTGCCTCCCCCCGCAATCGGTGACTTGTTTTATCGGTGTTCTTGCCAACAGCGGTTTTTGCCTGAAAGGGTTCTCCGTGCTAGCGTCCTGTTTGCTTGTAGTTATATCTGTTACAGAAGCCAAGTTCACCACTTCTAGAACATTGCAGTCGCTGGATGACGACGGCCGGGAACCTGCTCGCTCACTACCCTCTGCCGCCGGTACTGGGGATCCGACCCCCTGACCGTAATTTGGTTCCCCTTGTGGACCTGCATGATTTGGTTTTCTGTCTGGGTTTCCGTTCCCATAGCATTTTACCTACTGCCAGGATATATGGATAATTGATGACGCCATATATTTCGTCATGTCACAGTGAAGATCATTGACACTCAGGTATTTGTCCTGAGACTCTCCCTTCACTGCCGACCGTTGTCCACGGCTGCTTATTGGTTATTCGCAGCGAACCTTTCGAGAAAGGTCTCCCCCTATCCGCAACCCTGGGGACGCGTTTGGTTCCCCGGTCTGAGGGCACTATCGATAAATCGATAACCAAACAATAATCAGTTTAACACTTTCACTGATTTTAATTTTCACTTTCAAAATTACAACTTCCACTTGTCCAAAAATTCCTATCGCCATTGTCTTTTAAAATTACTTCACTATTACTTGATCGCTATTCACACTCCACACACTATCACCAGTTTACTCTCGCGGTTGAAAATGATGATCCCCCCATGCATTCAGCTCGCTTTTATATAGGGTCTCTAATCATTCAACTCAGTTCTCGTACATTGGTGAATTAGCGGGAACATTCCAGCAGGTAATGCTTGTTGTGTTCTCGTGATTTCGAGTGAATTCAGTTGTTGATGTTCTGAATGGCTGTGAAAACAATTGCGACAGTAGCTCGCAGAATTATTTGTACATATAACAGTATTATAAATTATAAAATTTAGTCAAAAAATATCCCTGGTATATTTTAAACTGTGACATGAATGCAGAAAGCAAGTGCAAAAATTGTGTTTGAGTAATTTCAACTTTAAAAAGATTTTAGAATGAAAAGGAGGTGATAAGTTTCTACATTGATTCTTTTTCTTCAGAAATCCAAAAGAATATCGCAAGGTTTTTACTTGGTCTAAACTTCCAAATTTAAGCTCTACATGTTCCTAGCCAGTAAATACCTGAATAAAATATTCACATCGCGCTTCATCTAAAATGGTTTATTCAAAAATAAACACAATTTTGATTGAATTTTAATTAAAAATAACAAAAATCATTATCCATTGTACACCTATAGCTATTTGCAAATATCAAATATCCTTTAATATTGTTTGACTGCACTTATTGATATTCAGCGTCCTAAATTGTCACCGAGAGCCTGAAAAGCCACAAAATTATCAAATCATTACACCAGTAAAATGCTGCATCCCTCATCACGACGGTTGACGTCCAATTTAATGAAAAGTATCAATTTTCGCATCGTCAGCACCAACATAATATATTCGGTGCAAGCAAGGACGGAAAAGGGACATTCACAATTGACATCGTTCATAATCAATTTCGATTGTTGTTGGTCAACGATTTCAATCCGAATTTGATTTGATGTTCTGTTGTCTTGCCAGGGCTGGTCAATCGAATTGGTCCCGAGTCCTGATTCAAAATCCTCTTCAGTCTCCCCAGCCACCCCTTCTAATGCGGTGGATGCATGTAGGAATGAATGACGCGCGATTGCAGTTTTGGGTCTTTTCATCGATCCAAAGGGTACTATACTCGACAAAAGTTCAACTGCCCACTTGCCAATCCTCCCCGGCCTCGAGACCACGGGTGGACAATTGTTAGCAAGGATGGTAGTTGATGCATTCACTTCTGATGATAGCGTTTGGTGGAGATTGTAGTGTACACGCTAGACTTATTCATTTTAGGGCTACACAACCAACATGGCTCCGCTCGGCAGCATCGAAATGCATTTGTGCCCTTGTGTTTTGATTAAACAACGTTTTGTCGAGATTGTGTGTAGTTCACATTTTTAATTTTTCCTATTTTTTACTTCTTTTCTATTTGATCCCCGACCAACAACCACGAACCCCCCGATATCGAGAAGCAATCAAAGTTTTTAGGATAAAAATTTCGAATCGATTCGATGTTAAAATACTGGCGCGGTTGCCGGGAAATGGGAAATGGTTAGCAAAGTATAGAAATTGCAATGCAAGTTGGTCGAGTGGGTTGATAGAGTTGGACTGAAGCCTGGCATCGGATTGGTCGGTGCAGTGCATCGTAGATCACGAGGGTACTTGGGTAGGTCCTTGCGAACAATGCGAAACTCTAATCGAAATCGCTTCTGAGTAAATCTCAAGTCTCGAGAGTATTCCGCTGAATGGCGACCATTACGTGAACTCTCTCCTCTCCTGTCCCCTTCACTTCTCTCGTTCAGCGTTCGGCGTTGGCTTGTAAAACGTAAAATATCTCCGGGTTTAAGAGCAATATATTTTTAATGCCAAGTTTATTGTTGTTTCCTAGCAATTCAACAATTCCCTCGTTTTTTTCAAGTTTATCCTGCTCCTATTGATTTTCACGGTTGAGTTGTGTTTATTCTTTCTGTTTTATCTGCAGTCGACCAAATCGGGAATGATTCGTCCTGTATTGTATGATTATGCTGAAGAATTGCTGAAAGATAATCTACTGATGGTGATTATTGCAGATGGATTCGCCAAGCTTAATCGTACTGCAAGGAGATTATGCTGGAGCATCCTGGATCCGATATAGCTGCAGTATTCGTGGATTAATTTTTGGTGGTTAAGGGAAAGTAAAGTTTTGCTCCTTTCAAGGATAAAGAGTTAACATTTAAAGTACAAATATCAACATATCCTTGAAAAATAAAATCTCATTATATTAATAGTTGACTCTTTATTGAAAAGTTAGCAGTATTCTCGGGGCAGAAATGGTGACATTATCTCAGCAATTGTTCAGGTCGTTTCTCTCATCCTCCTCAAGAAAGCCCTCATCATTTGATGTACTATATAATTAACTGTGCTCTAGATCATCACTTTGTACCTATTTCTAAGCGTTTTCAGAATGCTATTGGATCACGTCAGTGCATTTGAAGCTATAAAATGATCTAATTTCCAGATGATGCAGTTGGGTTTTCCAAGAGGAAAATATAGTGAATCGGGATGTATATCAATGTTCGTATAGGACTGCAGCGATGGTCAGCTGCCTCGGCAAGCGAAGATGTTGGAGCTCGCTGAAATTGGCCTTGTCTGAGGATGCGTGAATGCGCTGGCAGGCTAGCATTGCGGTGTCATGGGGCGGGTTCTTTACCCCACAAAAGGGCCCACTGCGAAAAAATTTCGCATTCACGAATTATCTGTTGTAGGATTCGGATTTACAGAGGTCGAGGCCAAGGTAACTTGCTGAAAGGAAGCGTTTGGCCAAAGAATCGACTGACTGGGCTCGGCAAAATGGGGTGAGATCCAATAGGATTTCGTCTTTACTAGGTATACTTACGGCCCTCAAATAAGAGTGGGGTATCCAGGTGGAAGCGGTGCGCATTCACGCATCCTTAGACAAGGCCAATTTCAGCGAGCACCAACATCTTCGCTCACCAGGGTAGCAGACCAGCTCTGCAGCCTTCTAAGAATACTGGTATACATCCCAATTCACTACAAAATGCCTTCTATAAGTCAGGGCTATGCAAGACTGAGGTATACGTCAAGGCTTGCTTGAGCTTTCCGAATACTTTTTGGCTGAGTTCTGACCAGAAAAACTTACTTATGCGGACCATGTCCGCTGAACCGTAACATACCAACCGCACACTCCTTAGAAACACTGTAGCTGCTTAACAGTCTTCGATAAGTTTGACTCATGAATCGCTTGAGTTTTGTCCGGATCCGTTTTGATGGTACCATGTCCAATGACATGTCCTTGATATCGGAGTTCGGCGATGACGAAATTGCTTTTCTGGATATTGATGGTGATTCTCGCCTTGCTGTTATGCAGGGCAACTTGTTGCAGCAGTAGAAGATGCTGGCCAAACGTTTCTGTTATAAGTAGAAGGTCATCCAGTTGAACGAATACTTGGTGTTTCAAATGAGATGGAATGACTTTGTCCATCAGCCAGGTCGTCGTTTGTGAGGCATTACACAGGCCAAAAAGGCATTATAATGAACTGGTAAAGTGGTCGTCTAGGCACTGTGAAAGCGGTTTTATCCGTCGATCCTTCATCGAATGGAATTTGCCAGAAGGCATCCTTCTAGTCGTGACTCGTAATGTAGTTTGCTTTCGGCAGCCTTCCCAATATTCCATCGATGAGCGGAAGAGGGTACGCATCTTTAATGGCCACTGTGCTGACTTTTTGGGCGTCTAGATAAAGACAAACTTTACCTGATTTTACCACCAATGTTACTGGAGAGGACCAGGAACTTTGCGATTCTTCTATGACCCCTAACTCTAGCATCCTGTCCAACTCGACGTACACTAGCTTTTCCATAGCCGGTGAGATAACGCAGTGTCTCTGGTTTATTGACTTGCTATTGCCAACGATAATAACATGTGAAACCAGAGTAGTGTGGTTAAAGCCTTGCGTAGCTTAAGATGGAAAAGTAGTGATGGATGCTTTCAGACGTTCTCGTTGGTTAGGAGTTAATACGTGTCTATCGGGCATAGAAGTAAGTTCATGGACATCTCTTGTATTAAAGTGTGAACTCATGAATAAATCTGGTGCAAAACCAAATTGTAGGATGAAATCGACGCCAAGGTACACATTCTGAGTCAGTGAGGGGATGATTAAAGATGTAATATCCTTAGTTTGACCTCTAAACGTGACGGATGTTGTCAATCTACCCTTGGAAGGATGTTTGGTGCCATCAGCTGTACGGGTTTCAGAGTGCCAATGTTTTACAAATATAGGGTGTTGATGGAGAACCTTTGAGCCAAGGCTCGTGGCAAGGCAGCTAATGCTTGCACCCGTATCAATTAATGTCACAGGGATTTTGCCCAACACTTTGACTGGGGGCGTAAGGTTTGGTGTCATTCTCGGAAACCTCCAAGATGTTGCATGTGCTCAGGATTAGACGGCAGGTGCGCACTTTCTTACGGAAGTTCCGCCCACAATGAGTGGACCATTTTATTTTGTGCGAGCGAAAGGTACACTCTCGAGCCTCATGATATTCCTGCAGTCGAATGTGATATGGCTTTAGTACGCGAACCAGAAGCGGTCTGGTTGGTGTGGTGGTCACTTAAAAATCATCTTTAGAGAAGCCTCTGGAAGAGAGGGAACCCCGCAGTTATCGTTGTTAGGGTCGGTGTAGTGTTGTCATGTGCAGTAGGCTGGCAACCTACGCTTAAGTTTTGCCGGACCACTGAGGCTGCGGGTATTCGCTCGTCCATTTTTTGAAGTGGCGAGATCCAGACAATCTGGGAAGTAAGTATTTGGTTTACCTCATCCGTAGCAGAAAACCGTGCGCTCTGCTCAACATGCAAAAAACCGATGTCTGGTTTGTCTGCAGTTCAAGCAGGTCGTGGTGTGCCCCATCATGGCTACCGCAAACTAATCTGACTCCAAGTCGTTGTCTTCCAGGTCGGTAATGCTGGTCTTCTGTACCACTTCCAAAATACTGCGCCACGGGCTAGGTCTCGTCAATAGGTATGGTCGTTCTCATAAGTCCTCTTCAACTCTTTCCCGTCTGCTAATGGCTTGTGAAAGCAACGTCAGGTCTTGAGAGTCAGAGTTTGCAATGTGGTGGTGAAACTAAGGCCGTAAATAACGTTTTAACATCCGCAAAAATTGGGTTGGGGTCAAAGGCTCCATCAGTTGGTTGCTAAGCCGTAAAATATCGGCTTTAATTTTGCTGAAGGGTTCATCCGGTCAATACCATCTGGCGGAAATTTTGTCCAGTATCTTCTTGTCCATATTTACGGTAGGATACTACATATGGAGTACTTCCTTCAGCCATGACCAGCGGTGGGATTTAGGAGTGGCATGTATGCGCCAGTAGGTTTTGAGTGCTGCTCGTCGCATTAAAATTGGCAAGTGGCCAGCTGGCGCTTTGTGGTCTCCCGCCATCATCCGATAAATTAGTGACTCCACTCAAACAACAAAGACCTCAACGGTGATGGAGTTTGGTTTTCCGCTTAAATGGAGATTCTAGCCCAGTATCATGCTGGGGATTTGAGTCTGCTCCAACCGATATGGTAAATGTTAAGGACCGTATCTAGTGTCGGTGGTTGCACCTAGCTGAGTTTCAGCCCATTGGGTTCATTAACGAACTCCGAATGTTTTGCTTGGGCTCGAGTCTCAGACCCACAGAGAAGTCCCAGAGATTTGGGTCCAAGTCTCACAGCGGAAGCATTCAAGGACGTGCTTGGGGACGGCTCTCCTTCTTACTTTCCAGAGTGGCTACTCCGGTATTCAAGCCCTGCAGTAGTGCCATCATGTTCTGCAGGACTGTTGTATCTACGAATACGTTTGTCCTCTGCTCTCCAACAGACGGTACTGCTCTAGCTCCTTCCATGTCATCAACATCGCCTGATAGTGGTGAGCCTCGATCTCCGCAATCATTGTTTTTGGGCACCGGCCCTTGTGTGGCTGGTGTTTCGTCAAGTCCACTTGGTGGTATGGCAGAAGTTGCCAGTTGTCGCCAAAGTGGACACGTACGGTTGTTCAGTAAATGTTGAGCCAAGCAGGTCTCATGAAACTGATGGTTGCACTGGCGTGCCATCAGTTCTCGCCTGCTGGCAAATCACGTACTCGCATCTGAACGCAAACGACGCTTGTTCGGCGTGCGCATTATTGGCATGGTTTCTGATAAAAACTTATTCCTTAAGGTATATATATATATATATATATATATATATATATATATATATATATATATATATATATATATATAAATATATATTGAAGAACCTACAAAAAATATATAAAGCTCATGAAACTTTTGGTCTTTCCATTTACCCTCCCTTTTGCAGACAGGGATATCAATAGTGAGCTCTTCCTACACGTCAAAGGTACTACTCTCTTGAGGTACCTTAAATATCATAGTTCAGAAATAATCTCTTGTACGCTTGCATTAACCAAGTACAGTCTGTCGGTCCATTAACCAAGTACAGTTTGCTGGTTATATCATGGATAATCATGGACTAGCTAAGTAACCAATCACGTGAAATCAGGAATCCATGAACTGGAACACACTAAGGAACTGCTTGAAAAGGTGTAAGTCCAGCGAACAATCAAAAATGCAGGCTTTGATCATTGCTGCCTTCCTGGTGCTCTTTTGGAGCCTTTACGAAAAATACAAGTCAAGCGGAGAACCAAGAGCGCAGGCTTTGTAGTTGGATGCCTTCGTGGTTCCAACCATCTATGATGGGATATGCAAGTCCAACGAAAGTCAAGAGTGTAGGCTTTGCTGTTGTCTAATTTTGTAGTACTTTCCCCAAGCATCTTTGATTAAAGTTGGAAGCCTAGCGAAAAACTTAGAACGCAGCTTATTTTGTTGGCTGCTTTCGTAGTATTCTTTGAACATCTATGATGGAAGTTGCAACTCTAGAGGAGAACCAAGAGCGCAGACTTTATTTTTGGTTGCCTTTATAATACTCTCTTCCAGGCATTTACGATGGAATGTGCAAGTTCTATGAAGAACCAAGAGCACAGGCTTCGCTGATGGCTACCTTTTTGGTACTTTTTTCCGAGTGTCTACGACGGAAGATGCAAGTTCAGCGAAGAACTGAGCGAGCAGGTTATGAACTGTGACATCCTCTTCTGAGCATTTATGATGGAAACAAGAGTGCCGGCTATGGTTGTTGGTAACCTTCCTTTCACCTTCTTCTGGGCGTGTAAGGAATGAGCAGGTCTAGCAAAGAACAAGGAACTCAGGCTATGTTGTTGGCTCCCTCCTTGTTACTATCCTCCAAATTAATATGACGGAAGGTGTGAGTCCAGTAAAGAACCACGTTCATAGACTATCGCTTTTAGTAACCTTTTTGTATCTCTGCTCCGAAAGTCTATGCAAGTAAAACAAAGAACGAAGAGTGCAGGTCATGTTGCTGGCTGCCCACGTGGTACTATATTCCTAGCTTCTGCGATGAAAGATATGAATCCAGTGAAGAACCGAGAGCGAAGACTATGTTATTAAATCCCTTTGTGGTACTATCATCTAAGCGTCTATGGGAAGTGCAAGTCCAGTGAAGAACTAATAGCGAAGGCTGTGTTGTTTTCTGCCTTCGTGGTGCTATCTTCTGAGTTCCTATAATGGAAGGTATGAGTCCAGTAAAAAACCAAGAGTGCAGTGTATAGTTATTGGCAACCTTCCTTGTAATCTTCTCTAAGCCTCAATGGAAGGTGCAGGTCCAACAAAGAACTAAGGGCACAGGCTTTTTTATTAGCTAACTCCGTGATGCTATCCCCCAAATTCATATGATGGAATGTTTGAGTCCAACAAAGAACCACGTGCATAGACTATAGCCGCTGACAACCTTTTTGGTACTCTCTTCCGAGCGGCTTTGGAAATCGTAATTTCTCCAAAGAACCAAGAATGCAGAGTATAGTCGTCGGGAATCTTTCTTGTACTATTCTCCAAGTGTATATGGAAGGTGTAAGTCCAATGAAGAACCAAGGGCAGTAGCTATGTAGATGACTGCATTTGTGTGCTTACCTCCAAGCTTCTTTGATGGAAGGTGTAAGTCCAGCAAAGAGCTAAGAACGCAGACTACTTCTAGTACGGTCTTAAGTTGTCGTGTTCTACTACTCCTAATGTTTGAATGTCATGCTTTTTTACTATCCACTTTATACTACTGAATGCTGCGAATATGTTATAACTGCTCTAGTTACCTTTTCTAGATCTTAGTTCTGCTTGAACAGTGTGGTTAGGTTTCCTCTCACATCTCGCTTATTCTACCAGTGAATGATTTTGTTGACGGTGTTCTTTGGTATCCGCTGCTCTTAGCTATCTTCTTGATGTACTGCAATTCTCGTTTATATATATCTTCGTTGAGTTGTGCGGTCATCAGCCTTTTGACCATGTGGTGGAGAGCTGGTCATTCGTGCAGCACTGCGTGGTCCAACATGCTCTGAAAAAAATTTATGGCACTGAAGATTGCCAGAAACTTGCGGCCGTAGTTGGAGTAACACAACTCGTTCTCAGAAAGCTTCCCCGAGAAGAAACCAAGAGTTACCTAAGTACCGTCGCCCCGTTACTGGTCCAAGGCCGTGACAGTAGCGATGTTGCATACATTGATGCATAGCGCCAACAGATGTGAGATGTGAAAAAAGGCAAACGTGGCTACCTGGGCAATTCCTTGTCTAGATCGCACAAAGGCAGCTTCAGCATTGGGTGACCAAATGAGTGGTGCTTTCTTGGTTGGACAGCCTTTCAGTAGCTCAGGTAATGGTGCTTGGAACTTGGCAGCGTATGGCATTCAGCATCCCAAAGAAATTTGTGGTGGCTTGCGGCTCAGGTGCTTGTGGTCTAAATTCTGTTTTGCAGATGTAGTTTCCGGCAAAAATCACCTCGGGCAGTTTGGTTTGACAATTTTTTATATTCTAGTAAAATTGGAGCTTAGAAGCTTGCAGCATAGAGAGGAGCTGCTCAAGGTGACGCTGGTAATGGTTGTGTTTGGTCCAGAACACTAAAATGTCATCTTGGTAGACGCGAATGAAGTTGAACCTTCTCAAGAGATGGTTGAGCATTCATTGCATTATTTGAACTGCGTTTCGTAGGCCCAAAAGCATTTCGAGGAATTAAAATAATCCAAAGGGCATGGTGACTGCGGTTTTGCGTATCTCCTCGGGCCTCACCGGTGTTTGATAAAAGGCTTGTTGGAGGTCGATTACTGAGCAAACCAAGCCACTGGCCGCCTGGATCAGATCTTTGATGATAGGTAATGGGTAGTGGTCTGGCCAGGTGTATGTGTTGAGTTGCCGGTAATCATCAGTAGCTCACGAACGGCACCAAGCCTTGGTAAGCATGTGCAGGGGACTAGCCCATAAGCTAGTCCAACAGTAGATTAAATGTGGCTTTCAATGTTGTCAAGCATTCTCCCGTAAAGTGGTGTAGTCATGTGAAGACATTTGGGCCGTTTGTTACTATTTGATGGCGATTGAAGCTAACTTTCCGGGTCAGATGGATGTACGAGTATTCTCGTATTTCGCAATGATCTGCTTATAAGGCTCTCATACTGCTTATACTTACACTGCGCATAGGTGGAGTAAAATCGAGGACGCAGACCATTGAGAGGATGGTTTGGTCATCCAAAAGGTATCGGTATCGTAGGCTCATGAAGATGTTTGTGTCCAGGATGACTGCCTAGAGGTCTAATATGACAAATGGTAAGTGGGATGGGTGATGTAACTTGAAGTCCAGGGTAAATTGCTGGGTGCCTGTAACACTTCCAAAAAGGCCTGGTGATGAGGCGTCTCGGAATGAAGGAAAGAGCAGAGCTGGAACCCACCAGGAAAAGAGCTTTTGTGGTGCGGTTAGAGCCATACTGGCTTATTTTTAATATTTTTTCAGCGGTGTTTGCTAAGCACAGCTCTAAATATCTTGTTTTTCCGAGTATCCAGATGCAATGTCCTGAGCTGAAAATATTCAAGCCTGCTTTCTTGCAAGCTAGGGCTCTATGTTCACTGTCGTGCCAGCAATAGCTCGTGCGTGTTTGGGGTCCTGAGATGAGAGAATGTGCTCATTGTCAAGGGGAGGTCTCGTGACGAGGAGCATCCATGCTGCATTTTGGCCATAGTACTCGTACATGATTGCTGGAGCACCTCACTCGTCAAACCGCTCAACTGTGCAATTTCTAGGTGCAGAGCAGCTTATTCGATGGTGATCTGATTTGAGTTACTGCATGTTGATGGAAGGCCAGATGAAGGTGTTGTAGAGCACGTGGTTGGTTAGACGTGGCCATTACTGCCGAGACGATGTCACGTGCCTTTTTTGCTGCAGCAGGAAGTTGAGCCATTTGGCCCACAGTACGTCGTCATGAACCTGTGTACCAGTAAGAGAGTGCCTGTGATCCAGCAACTGTGACGGCCATCTGTTCCCGAGCTCCACGCTTATGGGGTGCTCGTGTAGCTGGGCATTAGGAGAGCCCGTCCGGATAATTTCGTATTCTTTCGGCAATAGTATTGTGGCCTGATGAGGGGACCATAGCGTGGTACCTGGTTGAGTCTTTTGTTACCTTACGCACCTGGAACTATCACTTGATTCAAAAAAACCAAAGCTCAGACTACCATGCCAAAAGAGAGGCAACCTGCATTGGCTGACGATGTTGAGCTAGTGGCTGGTTATCTGTTGGCGGATTTGAGCGCGGATTGTGTAGTGCAGGACTCCATGTCCTCGTTGCTTCGTCCGAGCACCATGCTGCGCCTCAACTCGGGAAAACCACTATAAAATCAATTTCACTCTTTTTTTAGCTTTTATAGTTTTACTCTCTGTAAATAATATCAATGTGATTACAACGAGAGCAAAGAGAAGTGACTATTTGCCTAGATTTTATTTAGTCCATCAGCTCACTAAAATCTAGAAAAGCGGTTCCAGCAAATTTTATTTGGTACATCATGAGATAATTTTTGGTGAAGGTAGTTGCTTGCACCAACAGTATGTGAGTCAGGCTAGCAAACGAGCATTAATTGTGGGACGAGAGCCTGCTTGTGCCATTAAAGATGCGCCACTGCCGATTACCATTTTTTAATTGAACTGATTGTCTGTAAGTGAACTATTTAATGAATATATATTAATCAACATCAATATACCTTGGAGATGACCCATGTTATGCTTCTAATAAATCATTGAAGCTAGATATAATACCATCACCAAACCTTTGCGTGACACTCTTCCACATTTCAATTGAAATGTCGAGTTAACCTGAGGATAGCTTTATACTTTTCCAGCTCTTGTTTGCAAGGCTAGCTTAGTTTTTTACCTGGACGTTGCCATTTTTGAGCTTCTGATTTCACTAGAGTAAAAGATGTGGAGCATATTCCTTTATTTTGTTTTGCTGACCTTAGTAAAATTGGACATCGCCTCGAGAGAAATCCTATCGAATCTCTTCAAGACCCAACAAGTATTCCTCGTAATCCAGTAAGCCTGAATAGAGTTAGATTTTGAGGATTTGGTATCTGAAGTTGAGACAGCACCTGTGGTACTCACCGAAGAGCTAGCTTGAGTACCGTTACTCGGAAGTTACTTGGTGTATGTTGGGGCGCTTTTCTCTTTGCAATATTCAGTTTGGCGATGTCAGCAAGATAAGGAATCGAATTAGAGGAAGATGTCGTACCTCCAGATGTATATAGAGTAGACTTTGAAACCACTTCTGCCGGAATCACTAGACAAAGGTACATGTCACGGAAACTCTTTGCACTTCCCCATGCAGTCATAAAGATGCCGCCCGAGCCAATTCAATAAATACATCAAAGAAGTAAAACAAATACTTCTACAAAATCAATTCACAAAGTAGGGAAATAGATTCAGTTGGAATAACAAAACTGAGGAGTTCTGGTGGATTATAATCCTGCAATGAAACAGTCCCTGCTCTACCTCAAAGAGACTTTATTGTTGGGAAAGAAATTCATTATTCAGGATTTGGATAAGTCGCTTGTTTTCATTTCTCTCGATGTAGCGGATACTCGTCAAGGACGCGTGGATGTTTTAATGGACAAAATTATTTTCTCATTCCAAGAAGAGGAGATGACGTCGCATATGAGAGTAACATATAAAAACTGGGCTTTATCTAGAGAAGATGGGCATGGATGGGTTTTGGCTAAATGGATCACGACTATAGAATCGTACGATATTCCAAATCTAAATGAAATCGTTGATGAAGCACGGGTAGTACTTTTCCAATCAGAAACTATACAACCTTGCAATATCCATGTAGACATCCTTCTTTCATGTTGTGCTCATTCTATTACAACAGTGACCGATTGCCCAACATTGGAATTATTTACAAGGAAAATTGATGAATACTATAAAATATACTACGGAGACTCAATTGATAAAATTGTTTCGATGTTCAAATAAGTAATTCGATACTACCACGGTCCAGTTTAAATTCATACCAAAAGGCATGAATCTCTGGATACATGGTATTCAAGTTGCGATAAAATGCAATTCAAAGGTTGAGATGGTCAGTACAGAGAACTCGGAGGGTCTCACGTTGCGTATGAATATTTTATCGAAGAAGTACAACGGTCCTGTCATTCAATTAAAACTTGATCAGCATGTGGTAGTAGCTCTTGGCTATGAGATGGCTTATGTAATCCACACAAAGAAAACATTTCAAGGTCGATCAGATAAGTTCTTCATTTGTCTACAAACGAGGGGTACTTGTTTGGGAATCACATGCACCGATGGACAATTGTGGTCTGAGCACCAAAATCTCATCACTCGTTAGTTACCACAGGCAGATTACGCTAGGCAACCAATGGAGCAACAAACGAACTTTTAGAAACTATTCATGATCACAAAACCCAACCAAGATTTCCAGCAACTTTTCTCCCTTCCAGTGTCATCAATGTTTTATAAACTTTGACGACGAGGAAACGAATTCCAAGAAGTTATGGAAGGCTCAACAAATTACTTACCATGTTAGAAAAACGAACCAAGGCGTTTAATGTCACCGGAAGTTTGCTATTTTTTTTTTTTTTTTTTGTGGTAGGGAGGTGAAGGCATTTATGCCCGCCGAGTCTGGCAGTGTGGGACTCCCATGGAGGATACCTTTGGACTACCCAATAAACACCTCCCCTGTCAATCTGAGAACCTAGCCTGGAACCGTTTGACACATTACTTCGGGCCAGGTTTCATTTTGTTACGCCGTGGGGCGCCTTCAAGCTGGGGAGTCCCTTTCCTAGCGGGAGGGGAGGTGGAAGAGGAATTGCCAGAAGAGCGATCCCCCAGCCCCAGCACCTCCGGCTGCTGTGAGTCCCTTTTATATTTTAGGATTGCCCGAGCATAATGTGCTACCTGGTCCCATTTGTCAACCGATTCGAGCATCACCGCAACTATATTATCCGGGGTGAGCTCTCCCGTCTCCCTGTAGAGTTTCTTTCGCAGCCTGGCCCATTTGGTACACGCAAAAAATGTGTGACAGGCATTGTCCTCCTCTCCTGGGCAAAACCGACAATCGGGAGACCGTGACTTGCCGATCTTGTGCAGGTAAGACTGAAAACACCCGTGCCCGCTCAAAAGGTGGGTCAGATAGAAGTCAGTCTCACCATGCCTTCGATTAAGCCACGGTCTCACATCCGGGATGAGGCGCGCAGTCCACCTTTCCTTCGTGCAATTCCTCCAAGACTGCTGCCAATCGTTGAGCGAGCGTTGTCTCTCCTCGCGAACAACGATCTCCCTCGCATCCTCGTTTCGGCGCAGGTAAATAGCGCGGCCCTCTCTAGCAAGGAGGGCGACAGGTATCAGGGCGAAGTTTGCTATTGCAGTTACTTTGGTTGCAATTCATTATGCTAGAAAAGATGGGGTACAATCTCATTCAAAACTTCAATAAGGAGTTGAATGAAATGTTTATGGAAATTATAAACGAACACAAACTTAACTATTGCGACGGTAAATCAACGGATGATCTCGTATACGCATATATCAGAGAATCGTTATCACGCAAGGATAACTTACACAATATTTTTTTATCTACAAACAACTTACCATGATAATCCTGGACATTTTTATTGCTGGGTCTCCAACTACAAGCAACACACTTAATCTCGCGCTTATGTTGATGCTGATAACGCCAAATAACCAGGAAAATGATTCTCTTCTACTTGAACCTATTTTGCCCCAGCACCTCTATCAAAGCTGCCAAATTCTACGTAATCAAAAACCTGAATTTGGGAGGCTGCGCGAATTGACATTAACGAATAATAATTGATCGGACAACCAACGACTGCGAAACCCGATGAAGTGAATGTGGGGCGTAGGTGCATACCCGATGAACGCTAGTTGGAGGGTTGTTGATGCAATCGAAAGAAGAGGGACCCCAGGGCGGAACTGATCTGGTAATTCAAAGGGGTGCAACTGCTATTGTTAGGCTGTCGTCTCCAATTCCAGTGAAACCGACGAGGTCTGGCGTTCCCAGGATACCCGAATCACTTAGTAAAAATACTAGGGCAGGCACTTGACCCGAAACATAGTGGCTTTTTGATTGTTCGATAAGAAGATCAACTCATTGCTGCAAACGTCAACCCTGGAGATATATTTAGGTAACATGGGCAGCTGATGATCTCTCATCTTCGGATGATCAGCTGATTGGTTACGGCCCTTCGGGGAGTATTTTGGTGGCTGATGGTTAAAAACAAAGGTTGGTTTTGACTTTATAGCGTCAGATATAGCTGGGTCTCAGATCTACCAGTATGAAAGTTGAGAGTTCCCTCAATGTAAACTGGTACCGAACTTGGGGGGCGAAAGATTGGCGCTTAAAACAATCGCTACCTAATGGTGACCGTGAGGTCAGGCCCTAACGGGCAGGTACTCTCGCAAATTAAACGACTCATGCCCTGAAGAGAAAAATTAACGGCTCGCCGGGTTGAACTGAGCGGACGAGGAAACTGCAGACAAAGGACGGATCTCTTCTAGTAGACAAAGATCGACAGTGGAGGATCTACAGCATGACGAAGTAAACTATCAAAGACGAATATCATAACTAGCAGCTCAACGGAGAAATTGTAGGCGATTGAGTGGAATTTAATCACGCCTCAGCCACGTAGAATATTGGATCCGGAAGTATGATGAGTGGTGCAATGGAGCAGAAAGCTTCGCGACACAACTTAATACGGGGGCTCCCAATCAGGAATATAGAAGTAAAGAAAGGTAAAGTGAATTTATTTTTCAATTGTATTAGAACGAAACACTGACAGAATATTTTGCGATTTGTTTTTTAGGTCTTTGTAAAATTTTTTTTTTTACAAAGACCTACTAGTTTCGTGACCTGTATGTCCGCCTATTCGTCCCTCCATCCATCTGTCCGTGCGTCACAACTAGTTTCCTCAGAAACTGTAGAAGCTAGAATGTTCAAACTTTGTGAAAAGGTCAGAAGTAATGGTCCCTCAAAAGTTAAGGTCTTACGAAAAATTTAAAATTTTTTTAAGGGGGGTTCCCTCATAACGAATTAGCCCTTAAAATTTTTTTTTAATCAAAGGTAGTCAAGTGGGATATCAAATGTAAGATCTTGATTAGAACTTTTAAAATCTGATATAAAAAAATCATTTAATGAATAAGGGGGTCCAGGGGAAGGCAAAAAATACCGAAGATTTGTGTCCCCCCTCGCGATTGGACACCTTTGAGCTGAAAAAACTGAAAATTATCACGAATGTGGGCCTTTATGAGTACAAGGGCAACAAATACCTTAGAAGTTGAAATTCACTCAATTTCGTTAATAATAGTATGATTTGTAGATTTTACATTTTTGCCCATAAAATCAAAATCGTACCTTTAAACTTCTTGAAATTTTGTAATTATATAGGCTGATATAAAATCTTTACTTTGACAGAACTTAATTTAGATCGAACCATAATCAAGTGAGTTATAGCCATTTCAACTGTATGGAATTACAACAACAATAAAACGTATTTATGGTTGATACATATTTCAAATTGACCGAGAGACTTTTATTTTCTTTCAATTTTCATTAAAATTTAAGGAAAATTATTCAATTTGAATATGTTCAATCGGCGGAGCATTCAGAAAATTCATTTAAGCTAGATCAAAATGGCGGCTGCACTGTGCTTATGAAAGAAACTGTGCATCTTTTGCATTAATTTGAACGATTTCATATCCAAGTTTTGGATGAATAATTCAAGTCATCGATTTACGCTATTAGAAAATTTGTTTCTAACCCTAAGATGCTTACAAAGACCTTCTGTTAGGAGCACTCTCCTGCTTACTCAACTTGTTTAAATCTTGTGCATTCGAGCGTGATTATTCTTTGTGTAGATTTTACACTTGGCTCGGGTATATTTCAGTGTCGCGAATAAACTTTCAGGGGATTTTTAATTCATTTTTCGTCGGGTAAAACGTACATGGCAAAGAACCGGAAGTAGTCGTTCTGTCCTTGAAGACCGGTAAAGTTACCCTAACCTGTCACGGAAGGATCACAGGAGTATTTAACGTGACAATCCTTGTGGAGTTAAGTGAGATAGTAGTTTTGTTTAAAGAGATAATAGTTTGGTGTGGGACCAAAGGAATAGTGAGAGCAGGGCGGGTAATTCCTATCGGGGAAGCTCCGCTAGGTTAGTGAAAATGGAACTAATTTCAGTTTTGTGAGGGGTATTTTGACAGCCACGTTTCTCGCTTGGCGGCTACTTGAAACCAAGGGACAAACGAGTGGCACCTCCTACAACGTGGAGGGTTACAAATAGTCAAACAGGATATATATGCACTTCTGCTCTGGTTTACAAAAAAGTAGACATTCCATTCATTTATTCCCACTTTTACTTAAGACGAGGTTGAATCGAGGAAATGACACTTTGTCTGCCACTTTCAAACTTTGGTTTGTTCATGCTTATTAAATATAGGCAGTTGGGTGCAAACCCATAACTGTTATCTTAGTTCATATGCGCAAAAAGCTGTATAATACCATGGTTATCTACGTTGAGCGGGAAGGCTAAGCAAAGGTTGACACCAGTCTTAATGAGAGCAGTTACTAGGAGCCAAATTAGCACTAATCAGGAGTATGCTTCTGCACCTAAGACCCGGCACTCTTTTAAAAGAACAAAGATGATAAGTTCAACTCGGAGACATTCAAAGTCTAGATTACACTGTGCTACTATCGCGGTGGAAGACGATATGGACCAAAATACCAAAATCATCAGCCCGGTACGTAGATCAGAGTCAAGAAACAGAGAATATTTAGAAGACGAAGCGTATGTCTTACTAGGTGATACGTCCAATGATGCCAGAGAATAAACAACGAAACGCATCGTTCTATTTCCTTTGCACCACATATTTTGGCATATCATCTTGCATCCTACATACAGCTGAATTTACATATTTATCTGAGAACAATGTTCACCTCCTCCACTATACAATAGAACCACGATGCCACTACGCCAGTAACCAAATGAATGACTCTGTTCTTGGCGAGTACTGGCTAAGAAAGTTATAGCAAGGACTTTTTCTCATTAATTCGTCAGCGTGATAAAGCGCTAATTTTCCTTTTCAAGCATTTTATATCTTAAAATGGAGTTCTTATCTTTACTTTTGAATTATTCTTTATTTCCACAAAAAAATTTAATGTTGATTAAACGTCTATTTTTTTTATTTTCTTCAAGCGTCCTTCTTTGAGGTATGCAGTATCTTTTCATGTCTATATTTCTGAGCTGCAATAACACCTTTTATGTTTATAAGGGTAAATACTTCCCATTAGAACCATGAAGATCGGAATAACACTAATTAAAATCATTTATAACTTCACTCAAACCACTTGGGATCACACCAGGCCAAATAAACTAAAAAATTGTGCAAACTATACTAGTAAGGTAAACAAAATTGTGCCAAATAATTAATTGGCTCACTTCTGCCTTATGATCCACAGTTTGTGAGTTCGATTCCAGCTCAGACCTAAAAATTATATTAGACTTTGAATGAATGAATTTTTGTTCAACATTAAATGGAATGCAAGATTATAATTTAGGGAGGAAAGAATTAAGGAAAGGAGAACGTTTTCAAATCTGTTCCGCTCAAACAAACATATATATATATATATATATATATATATATATATATATATATATATATATATATATATATATATATATATATATCTATATATATATATATATATATATATATATATATATATATATATATATATAAAGTGGGTTTTTATGGGGAATTAGCAAGATTCAACTAAATATTTAGTATAAAAAAATCGTGCTATTGATTTTGGAAGCTTGGCCTGAATTTTCGCAGGTCTGATTGTGTATTGAAGCTTGTATGACACTGAAAAATCTTTAGTAAAAAATTTTCAAAGTTTTTTCGCAATGCAATCTTAAAATTTAAAGTTTCAACTCTTACCAAGTCCAAAAATTATTGGAAATTTTTCATTAGCCTACTTGAAGCGGTATTTTTATTTTCTTCTACATTTATTATCTATCT
The DNA here is from genome assembly GCA_963969285.1 of Odontomyia ornata. Lineage (NCBI taxonomy): Eukaryota > Metazoa > Arthropoda > Insecta > Diptera > Stratiomyidae > Odontomyia > Odontomyia ornata. Next base: position 16,950,487 of record OZ017741.1, on the reverse strand, counting down.
ATATTTGAAAAAAAAAAACTCAGTTAAAAATCTACAGGTGAGCATGAACTCTTTCATACAGCACTAAAAATTACCATTTTAGTGTACTCGCTTTCGCTATCATCAATCATAATTTCATTTGCCCCCCTGACTACGCAATGTCACACCCAGGTGAATAACTCCAACCGTAATTACCGAAAGTCTACTCTAGTACTTACGAAAAAATACCATTCCCATCTCTTTTGCCGGAAAAATTAAAGAAGGAAAAACAAAAACTATATTAAATTGCAGGCATGACATCAAAACATGACACAAGAATTAATGAAATGATAATTTTTTTTCATAGTATTTGGTCATCAGATGGTTTGTCATCTTCAGCATTATCCCTACTACTAATGCGGCCTCAACTGTCTAACCATCCCTTCTCGTTTCATCGTTAAAGCAAGCACAAGCAATGAAAGCAAAAAAAAGGAAAATTAAAGAATTTTTCACGGTGCTAATGACCATAATTCAAAGTGTGATAATGAATCACAACTCTTGAAGTAAGAGGCGATAAGAAGTAAAATAGCGTCTTTCGAGATGGACTCAGAGTAAGGCCAAGAACCGACCAAGGGATGAAACGGCATGGTGCACTTGTTCGTGTAGAAGGGAAGCTAATTCGACGGATCCCCCACTTAATTGACATTTCATTGATAACGCAAAATGCTCTTTAATGATTAGTTCATTATCGATTCCAAAGTTGGATCATTAATGACCATTTATCCCCTGCCAAATGGTTAGAGAACTGAACCAAAGACTAGAGGGTGGCAAAAGAGTGGAGGTTGGATCTATCTCTATCTGAAACTCACTCGTATATAGGCGCTCATTATGAACGACGCATAATCGGTGAAAAGTCGTTATACAATGAACAACCCCACAAAATGTATCAGTAATTCGTTTTAATTCATCCCCGGCACAGTGGGTGATCCAGCTAATAGCCGACGTGAAGGTCAATTAGTCTTTTTTGACAAATTTCGCTGCTGACCGCCTCTTTCTTTTTTACTCCCCCCTATCTTCAGCTTTCACGATTTCTGTTGTTATTTGCGCAGCGAAAAGAGTGGTTCAATGAGAGAACAGAAGATGAAGTTGAACAGAAGCAATCCACGAAAAATAATCTGCAAGAAAATATTAAATATGCATCCAAGATTCTCTTATGAAAAATAAAGACGGTGGATGAATTAATTGAGTAAGTTGTCAGAGTGGGTGCTTTTCAGTTCATGAAATATGACGATGCAAAAATGTACATACAAGGGGTAGGTACATGAATTATATATTTGTGAGGTAGGTAGGGGTTCATAGCTTGATTCTACAAGTTTACTGTGCAGATTATGATTCGGACTGTACTTCATATCGAAAACAAGTTGAGTAGACAGAAATTTTCTCTTGTCAAAAGGTTTTCTACTCAACCCACAATAAGCAGTCACTTAAAATGGTTAAACTTGAGACTTCAACATCTCATCTCAATTTACCAAAGAAAAATCATTTTACTCCATTTTCACCTGTCGTCATTTTGTTCCTATACTGAAAAATTCCTTGAAAATGTAACCCTACGATTTTATTTCTGAGAAAACCTTGAAATAAACCAATTTCGCGAAAAAATATTTTTTATATATTATTAAGTCTAATAAATAACAGTGATACTTGACTTGAGGCCAAGACTACCTGTTCCCATATTGCCTAACTTCATTCTACAGTCCAAGGTTTGAGGCGGGTGTAAAACCGCCGTTGAACTTCTCTTTGGCTAATTTCACTTGATTCAACTTTAAGGACCACTTCACAGAGCTGGTCTTCGGTCCAAATTGCTCTGCTTATTGCGGTTGAGAACAATTTATAAAGAGTGATTCATTTTGAGGTTTAATTTTCAATAGGCTTTTTTTGACAGATCACGTTGAATCATAATATACTTTTCATTCAGTATTCCTTAATAAATCATCATCATCAGATCCCGATTGCTCAACTGTGTTACGAAAATCAGCATTCTGTGAGAAATCTTTTTCGTTATCTTACAGCGAGTACTAAAACCACTATAACCAATATCGTCCACAACTTTAAAACCCAGCATACATTATTAAATGATATTCAACTGATTAGACAACATCCAGCACGGTGCTGAGAGTGTGGCTGAAGACCATGACGAATCGATGCGGAGTCGTTCTCAATAGCTTGGTTTGTCGTACGCAACAACTTGACGTATTTTACGTAAAGATTTTGGTTTTAAGGCATACATAGTTCAACTTCTGCAAGAATTGAAGCCAAGTGAGTTAGGTTTGCGTCGTGCCTTTGGCGAATGGGCTTTGAATCAGCTCAATGAAAATTCGCTGTTTTATTGCATATTTTTTTCAGTGATGTGACGCATTTTTGCCCAATGGAAACGTCAATAAACAGAATTGCCGTATTGCGGCTAATAAATGATCTTAAAAGCTTCAACAGCTACCACTATAGCCATATCAATGCACAGTTTGATGCGACTTATAGACCGGTGGGATTATCGGCCTATATTTCTTTAAAAATGAGTCCTATCAGAACGTAATCGTTAACAACGACCGCTATTGCACCATGATAACAGATTTTTTTTTTGTAGCACTACAGCTCCTTTCGGGCCTTCGCTGAGAGATAGTTAGAGTATCTCATTATCATGATCGAAAGTATCGGCACTCCACAAGGTGATATGGTCAACATCACGCTTTGACCTGTGTCCGTCCACCCAGCTGCGACGCGTTCTGATTTTAAACCAGCACGTATCATAACTGAACGAGCGTATAATCCATCCGAAGAATCACTCAAACGAAATCTCGTTGGTCTCAACGAAACTTGAAGCAAAAACAGATTTTTCGCTGCCTGAAATTGAAGCCCGTAGTATCGGTAGCTTTAGTTTCAACAAAATGGCGCTAGACTCACTGAGAAATCATTTTGGTGAGAACCTGATTTTACGTTTTGGACCAGTAAATTGGCCACTTAGATCACTCAATATCATACTTTCAGATTATTTTCTTTGAAGTTACGCGAAATCTCTGGTCTACAAGGATAAGCTAGCTTCAATCGCCGCTTTGGAAGCCAACATTCCTCGTATTATTCGCGAGATATCGGTAACTATGCTGGAACGCATCGACCAAAATTGGACCCTTATGATGGACTTTTTACGGCTTAGTCACAGTCAACATTCAAACAAAATAATCTTTGAAAAATAAATGTCATAGATTGTTCTCTTGGCTCATAATCAAATTTTTACTGTAGACGCTTAAAAAAAATTGTAGGGAAACTTCAGATATACATGTGAGTTACAATGGCATTTCCCCGTTTCAGGCAAGTATACTAGTTGAATTTTTAGTATCAAATAATTTATCTACGAGCTTTTGAAAAATTCGTGAGATACCTTTCAATTTTATTGGCAAAAACGTCAAATTCATAAAATGTACTATTATTAACGAAGTTGATCCAATTTTGACTTCTGATGTATTTTTTGGTCTTGTACACATACAAGACTACTTGTTTTGATTTTTTCCGGGTTTTTCGGGTGAGTGGCACACAAATTTTTCGTACATTCCTCCTCGCCCTACACGCTTGAAGTGGAAAGTGTCACTTTAAGACCTATTTTGAAAAATTCTTATGAAGGCCTTTAATTTGATTTCCATATTGGCTACCTTTCATAGAACAAAATATTTAAGGTTCACCCCCTTATATGTGGTGACTCCCTGGAAAATCTTTTAATTTTTTTTTATAATGAAACTTTTAAGAGGGTAAACCACGTTTGACCTACTCACCAAATTTTTCTAGCTAATTTAGTTTTTGAGGAAACTTTTTGTGACACACAGACAGATGGACTAAATGATTTTAGAAAGATATTATAAAATTATTTTAATAAAAATAATAATCCATCACACAACAGTCCATATCCAAACACTGGCGTTGAGGAGTATTGTTAACGTATCTCATTTTATGACCGTAACGGAATTCGAAGTGATATGGTCAATATCACGCTCAACTATGTGATTATTACCTAATTTTCCAATTAATGTTCATTACAGCTAGGCGAACTAGTAGTCCGATAATAGCATGAGAAGCTCAAATCAATTTTATTTTAAAAAAACCCAAAAACACAGTGATCAAGTGTCATCAATCTAAAGCTTATATTTTGTTTCATGACATAAATCAAAAAGCCTCGAGTCTAAGGTGTATGTATGTGTGTGTAATTTATGAAAAAAATTCCATTAAATTCGACAACTTTTTTCAAGCTGTCTAGTTTCCGATTATCTATATAGTTTGAAATGCAATGGTGGAGGAGCTAGATTCTTTATTGGAAACTTTTTTTGTAGTTGGGAGGTGAATGCCATTTACGCACTGAGTGTGGGGCTCCCATGCTCGCGAGAAACTGGACTCAAGACGTAGCCTAGAACAGTTTGATATATTAGTTCGGTCTCGTTTTGCTACGCCATAAAAGTTCTTAAAGCTAAAAATCCTTTCTCCAACGGAAGAAGAGAGAGGTAGAAGAACCAGACAAACGATCCCCCAGCCCCAACGCCCACGGCTGTTGTGAGTCCCTTTCATCATTTAGGACTGCCCAAATGGAATGTGCCATTTGGTTCCATTTGTCAACTGATCCAAGCATTAAGGTAACCACAGTATCTAAGGTGAGCTCTTCCGTCTCCATTGACAGGCCCTGTCACAGCATGTCCTATTTTTTGCACGCAAAAAATATATAGCAGGCATCGTCTTCCTCTCGTGGGCAAAATCAACAATCGGAGGATTGTGAATTATCAATCTTGTGCAAGTAAGGTTGAAAATACTCATTTCCACTCAAAACCTGATTCAGATAGAAGTCAGTCTCATCGTGCTTTCAATCAAACCACGGTCTCAGATCCAGAATGAGCTATGCAATTCACTCAAGACTGTGGACAATCACCTTCCTCATGTCCTCAATTTGACCAAGGTAAATTGTGCAGTACTCTCTAGCAAGGAGGGCAACAGGTATCTCTTACCGCCAAACCAGAGATATGAAGATGCAATCCTCAGTGCTCCTCTTCTCTGTGCAGCATTTTCTTACTGAGAGCGTCACCCCATATTTTTGCTCCATACAGTAGCACTGATCCTACGGCACTCATGAAGAGGCGTCTCCTTGGAAGAGTGGCTCCCCCTACGATAGCCATAAGTCGACTCAGAGCCGATACGCCTGAACCAGTTTTCTCAGCCGTTGCCCTGATTTGCTCAGAGAAACTCATCTTTGAATCAATCACTAGCCTCACGTACTTTACCGCTGGTTTCGATTAGAATAAGATGTCTCCAATACTGATTGTCCAAACTCTAAGTATTCTCTTTTTTGTCAAGATTACCACCTTGATTTTTTCAAGTGCTAGACTGAGCCCATGAGCAGTCTCCAGTGTCTCACTTGGCGTATTAGCAAAACTAGCTAAGGTTTCACTTATCCAACGGTGTATCCAGTGACTAGAGCTGCATCTTTATCCACCAAGCCGATGATGCACGATACATCTCCAGCCTCAGCAGCCCATTGTGGGACACGTTCCACAGGTCGGGATCAACGATTTAACTTCCATCCTTCGTTGACCTTGTGTCGTATCAAATAGCAGCCTTCGATCTTGTAGGTAGTCCACCAGAAGCCGCATCAGATATTCTGGAACTTGAAAAAGGTCTTCCAGCGTATTCAAAATATCCAACCGTCTAGTGGAGTTGAAGGCGTTCCTAATGTAGAGTGCGGCTATGTGCCTCTGCCTTTTAAATCACACCTCTCCAGACGCATCAATGGTGGAGCGTTCAACTCTAAAGTTGTACTGCTGATGAGATAAGTCCCCAGCAACACGGATTGCCAGAGGAAGTCTTCTTTGATGAGTTTCTCCAGCACTTTGCCAGCGATGAGTTTCTCCAGCACTTTGCCAGCCGTGTCTAGCTTGCATAACGGGCGATATATAATTGGCGAACTAGAAGCTTCAAAGCACCGACAACGCTCCACTTAGAATTTACTTGTTATGGAACCAGGACAACAGTCTCGGATCGGATTGGATAAATGGCAACGCCTATCATCACGTATAAAGAACTATTCTTTTGAAACATGGAATTTTAGATTGTTGAACAGACGAGGTGCACTGCGACAACTTCTGGTTGAGATAAAGATATATAAAACCAACATCTTCACAGTGCAAGAAACCAGATGGCATGGTGAAGACATATTTGACATGCAAACGAACACCATATTTGAAACCAAGAAACTGCAAGGAAGCAATGAGTTCAGAGTGGCTTTCATTGTTGACAGAACATTGAAACAAATCATCACCAACTTTAAGCCCGTTAATGGAAGGCTCTGTGCGATTCGACAAGACTAAATTCTTTAATGTCAAGCTAATCAATAGTCACGTGCCCACAAATGCTAAGGAAGAGGCAAACAGGGACAAATTTTATAGCACTCTGGAATGCACTTACCGTCAGACGGCTTAAAATAGTGCTGGGTAACTTCTATACCAAACTCGGCCAAGAAACGGCATATACAGGAATAACTGGAGGACAGAGCCTCCATCCAATGGACAAAAATGGAAAACGGCTGATAGAGTTCGCTAGTCGTGGAGGCCTCACAGTAAACTTCACACGCTTCCCACATGGAGACATCCATAAGAGAACGTGGTCATCCCCAGATGGTTGCACATTCAACCATATCGACCATGTTCTCATAGAAAAACAAGCTGTCAGCAGCATTCTCGACATGTGCTCGTTTCGTGATGCAGTCTGCGCCTCAGACAACTTCCTTATAGGGTCAAGTTCCGATGCAGCATCTCTAAGAGCTGTAAACAAGGAGCATCAGTTACCCCAAGGTACCAGATCCACAATCTAAATGATAGCTCAGTAACGTCCACATTCATGCCAGCACTGGAAAGTCGCATCAACAAACCCCCTCAAGCGGGAGAAAGTAATGATGATAACAAAACCACGTGAAAGGCACTAACAGATGCGATAGCAGAAGCAGCCGAGGAGGTTCTGGGTTACCAGCCAAAGATAAGTAGTGTAGTGATTCGGAGTGTTCAAGTCCATATAGGGCATGGGTGCCGATGTGTTGGCACAATGGTCAGCAAGCTATAAAGAAGAACGGCCTTAGCCAATAAGCTTCGCTTGATAGCCCATTGCTTCTCTAAAGAAGCTCGTTGCATTACAATGTCATGCCAAATGATGTTAAATTAACTGCAATGAACCGCTCACCCCTGTCCCAATCAACAAGACTTGACGGAGATGTAGTTGACTTTAACCTAGTAAAACAGCAAACCAAGCAGTTTCGTTGAGGTGACCAGCTCATCTCCTCAGGAGCAGTCAATTCTGATTACCATGGGGCTACTCGACTGCCCAGGTTTACTACAGTAGGAAAGACTGGCACGACAAAGAATGGAAAGAAATGAGTAAAAAGGGAACCAGCCACACAAAAAAATACATCGACCAACTCGGGCCACTGAGTAATAATATCAGCCTTTCGATGACAAGCAAAAAAATGCACTGGAGAAAGAAATGACTATCAATCAACACCAAAACTTAACAGATAAACGAAAATATGACACTACATAAAGTCAAATATGCCTAGGCCTCTACTGAATAACAAAAAGACAGCTTCAATCTACCAACAGTCTAAATTAAAAGCAGAATTGTGTAATATTTTCAGAAGCTATTCATAACATTCCCAACAACGTCTGAAGCTGTAGACATCCCAGAAGCAGAGAAGAGGTCCCAGTCTCACCACTAACCAGAGTCAAAGTGCAGACAACAGAAGAAATAATGCTCCTGGAATAGATAGAACACCAGCAAAACTGCTCCAGAGTGGGAATCTCCACCTAAATGACCTTCTGCATCGATTAATATGCAGAATATGTTCGGACAAATAGTTACCAGTGGACTGGCAAAAAAGTATAATATGTATTGTATTCAAAAAGGGGAACCAGTTAAGGTTTGAAAATTAAAGAGGCATCACTCTACTGTGCAGGTCTTACTAGTACTCTGCAAAATCACAAAACGACAATTAAAGCCGTACTATGTAAGTATTATAGGACAGTACGGGAAAGGTTTTCGTAGCGGACGGTCTACAATAAATCAAATATTGTTAGTGAAGCAGGTACTGGAAAAGTGCTGGGAATATAACATCGATGTACACCAACTCTTGGCGGATTTCAAGCAAGCATACAATAGCTCAACAGAATTGCGCTGTACCAAATAATGCTTGAATTTGGCGTCGCAGCAAAATTAGTCCGCATGATCAAGGTCACGATGCTAAACACAGAGTCCCAGATCAAGATCAATGGTGAACTAACGGACAGGAATCAGGCTTAAAACAAGGGGATGGACTTGCTCCGATGCTCTTTAATATTGCGCATGAATAGGTCATCAGGAAGACATCAGCTGAAATCTCGGGTACACTTAAGTCCAAGTCTATACAATAGGTCGTATGCCCTGATGATGTCCATATTATGGTACGTTCAATGCCAAAGGAGCATTTTTAAGCCTGTAATCTGAGTGCAACCAAACTGGCTTACGAGTTCATGAAACTAAAACTAAATTCATGAACCAAACGAGGAGGAAAACTCCAGTTAGCAAAACCTGACCGTAGTCGATTACAACCTTGAGAGTGTGGATAATTTTGTGTTTCTTTGAGCCAACCTGAATACGAGAGGCACCAAAAAAGACGAGATTGAATGCCACAAAAACGCCATAAATAAAGCATTTTTCTCTGTACTTTCCATTCTAAGGTCCTGAGTGGTATGGCTGGATGTATTCTTTGTGCACCTGGTTACTTTTTCTAATCGCTTCCTTGCATTCTTCGTCATATCAGGTGTTCCTACTTTTCTTTGGCTAGTGCCTTAAGAATTTTTTGGTTGCTTTTTTTACCGCATCTCTTACTGTCTTCCAAATAGTTTTGTTATCATCATTACTTTCATATGCCTGCCGGGATATGTTGATGTGCTTTTCCAGTGCTGACATGTATGTGGACGTTTCTGAGGAACCATTTAGTTTATTATCTAGTACCTTTGCGGCGTCTAATCTCGCCCTTTTTGGCGAATAGAAAAGGTGTCAAAAGGACAAGATTGGACACCATATAAATGCCTCAAATAAAGCATGTCACTGCATACTTTGCACTATAAGGTCAAGTGTTGTGAGCAGGCAAAAAAAGTAGTGGACGTATTTGAACTCAGAGTGCTCCGCAAAATCCACGGCAACAGGAATAGAGTGAAGACTACGTTATAACGATGAGTTGTATGAAATATTTGATGGTCCACCTATTTCCTCTTACGTAAAGTTAGGTATATTGCAATAAGTGGGCCATGTAGAAAGAATTGACGAAAACTGGCTACCCAAAAGAACATTGACGGGTGGAGCATAAGGTGGTTGTACAGCGGGAAGATTGAGGACTCGATGGGAAGACACGATAGATCTGGTAACATCCTTGTTGTGAATAAACAACTGGTGAAGAAAGTCGCAGAACCGTGATGATTGGAGGAGATTAATCCTGGAGGCTAAGGCCCGACTTAGGCTACTGCACCATAGATGATGATGCTCTGAAATTCGCATTCTCTTTTCCGATCAGGGCCAGCCTTACCACCTTTCATCGTACTTGGGGAGTCCCGTCCAATAGGCAAGCGTTAAATATGCTAAGCAGGGAGGCAGGACAATGGTGATAGACAAGTCACAACACCTCAGCTGGAAGTCTATCTGGAATTGGAGTATTCTTTACTTCCAATGATAGGACTACCTCTTCCAGTTCTGGCTGTGTGGAGAATATGCACTTGATTGCTGTTTTACTGTGGACATTGTCAACCTTGATGGGATGGGCAGGGAAAAGAGCTTGCAGTATATAGTCCATCATTTCCGCTTCATGTATGCAAGGCATCCATTGGGGACCAAACTTTCGCATTACTATTGTAGCTTGAAGCCAAGGCCCTTGTTCTACAGTGTCGTCTTGTTCACGTTGTTCACTTTATCTTGCCATCAGCAAGTCTTGCTGTTGGGCAACTTATATGCTGGTACGTGGTTGCATGTCATGTCACAGTTGCGTGCCCGTTGTGCCTTACACTGATGCTTGTGATATTCCCTTTACTTTTCAACAATTTTAGTACACTGAGGGCTTCCCGGTCGGGGTTTTTGACGGAGTATGAAGGTACTGCATGCAGCCGTGATAATGCTCATAGTTGAGTTCACAATATCTTGAGCTGAGAGTTCTTCTGTTCTCTGTTAATCTCCCTGCAGTAGAGCACCTGACGTGAGCACCTTGATGAACCTCTTGCCGTCCATTCTTCCACTCAATTGTAGAAGGCCGAGAGCCAAATGTACTTATGATAATTGGCTGAGTAGTTTCTTGAAACTCTCAAGCTGTGCATCCTTCATATTAAGGACTCCGAGGCAAACGTCATGTCCCGTATGCTTCTTTCGCAGCCAATATGGAGGAAAATCGGCGTGTTCCCGGTACTTGGTGTGATGGGCGCTATCCTGGTCACCATTTTTAGGATTTGTTTTCATCGCAGATATGCTAAAAGTATGCCCCATTCGATTGATTTAGCGTTGAAGTCTCCCTCAACGAGCATGTTGCTATCTACGTTCAAGACAGAGCCTTCCAAAGTAGTAAGGATGGCTTTGAAAGATGATATCGGCTCATTCAGCGTTAGGTACACACTAAAGAAGGTAGTCTATGAGCACTGAACTAGTACGAAACTATTTCCCGTCTACAGCCCTCTACCTGGAAATCACTGCTTGGAACTCAGCTGGTGGCACGTTTAATGGACAATATAGAGAGACCCTCTTCATTAAGACTATGACTCTTGATGAGCACTGCGTAGTCTGCACTACTTTACGGATCGGAAATATGGAATCGCGCTCTTAGCAAGGAGCTCTAGCGAAATTGGTTGGCACGGGTACGAAGTACTGCGAACTGCACATGCATATTGGACAGATTCCAGGTCGGCAGTTTCAGTGACAGCCGAGATGATACCCATCGCCTTCCTTGCTGAGATTGCATAAATATTTATCTACGTAGAAGTGAGGGTGATAGTGAGGTATTTGCGATGGAGGAAAGAAAGTGCACTCTCCACGATTGGCAACAATTATGCGAGAGTGATACGATGGAAAAATGGACTGTGCATCTAATCTCTGAATTGAAACCATAGCTCCATCGAATTGACTTCTACTTGACCTAGCTCTTGATTTCAAAGGGATATTTTTTATCTTACCTGCATATAACTGACAAGTCACGCAAATATCGATGGCAGGGTAGCCAAATTCCGTGATTCCATGTCCACAAATTCCGTGATTCCATGTTGCGCCTGGATAGCGTTGCGCTGATGATTTGCAACGATGGAACAGATGCTCGTCAGCAGATGTTGTAACCAACGCGATAAGCAACCGTCGAGCTATCGTTGGCGATGCCGTATCAGCAATTTCAAAGAATATGAGCGAACAACACACCGCAATCTCTCTCAGTCATTTATTCGTTCGCTCGACATCGACGCACCACAAATTTCATAGATTAAACTTTGTAAAACGTTTTTTTTAAATTAATCTTTTTATAGGGAGAGGAAAATTCTTTTCACTTATCCCATATTGGCGATCCTGCCAGGAGCTACGCTTCATCATCGACATTGGACTTGCACCAGGCTCTACGTTTACGCTCCACAACAGTAGCGAATGGGCAATACACAACCACCAGCTATCAAAGGAGACGTCACCAACACGCTGGTTGTGAACTCGAAGCTGCAAATTCAGAGCTCAAAAATCGAGTTGCACCTAGTGCTGGTGCTAACCATCAACTCCATCAGCCTCGCCTACAAGCTGTACAGGAGCCACGTCCGCGGTGTGAAACGTCGCGCAGTCACGCCATATGCCTGAAATGGTTTCGCCAGCGACAGCAACCCCCACGCTCGTTCCACAAGTCGGGACCGTACCGAAGGAAGAAGCTCACGACACGGAAGAGATAGCACTTGTTGCGTTCAGAGTTCCACCCTTGTGGCAGGAGGACGTGGAGCTTTGGTTCGCCCAGGTGGATGCAAATTTCGCCACCCACCGAGTAACAGACGACACCACCAAGTTCAACCTCCTCGTGGCGAACCTGGACACGAAGGCGATGCAACAGGTTCGTAACGTAGTCACGAACCCCCCATCCGACAACAAATACAGCGCCCTATAAAACGCCCTGTTGGCCGTCTACGCTGACTCGGTCGAACAGCGTATTCAGAAGCTGCTTTCTGAAATCGAGCTTGGAGACCAGCGCCCGTCACAGCTTTTCAACCAGATGCGTACGCTCGCCAACGGAAATGTAACCGACACCTTGCGACAACAGATGCGGCTCAACCGCCTCGATGTCACATTGAGGAGTATCCTATCAGCTAACGACGCCCCACTCTCAGATTTCGCAACGATTGCGTGCACGAAGTCACCCGACAGCCAGTCGCCGCAGTCACAAAGGAAGATGAGCCACGGCACAGCATCCCACCAACGCTGCAAATCACAAGCGAGCTGAGCAATCTCGCCTCCGCAGTACGCGACCTCAGCCACAGGATGACGAAGATCAAGGACGCACTTCAAGCTTTGCGTAACAGACAGTGATCAGCTTCACGACATGAAGCACATCACCACCACGCCGCGCTAGAGAGTCCAATGATCAGCTTTGTTGGTATCACCAGCATTATGGACCGAACGCCAAAAATTGCCGACAACCCTGCTCCCACTCAAAAAAATATGATCTGACCGTCTACACGAAGCGACCCCCCCTCGCAAAATCGAGCGCTTGAAAATCCACGACAATATCAACAAAATTGCTTTCCTTATCGACACCGGCGCAGATGTCTCAGTAATACTACCAAACACCCGGGATCTTCGTTCTCCCGACGCCTCATCCAAATTAGTGGCAGCCAACGGTTCAAGGATTCGAACATCCGGCAAAAGTTCAGTGAAACTAAACTTGGGATTTTCAACGCCGTTTATGTGGACTTTCACGATAGCCGATGTAAGTTCTCCAATCATCGGGGCCGACTTCATCGAACACTATGGCCTCCTCGTCGACTTGAAGGGGAGACGGCTTATTGAACGTGCACCCCTCAAAACAATCGTCGCGCACATGGACAAAAAACCACCCAAAGCTGACTTGATGATGTTAGTGACGAGCTGTGATCACTGCTGTTGGAATACATTAACCTCTCGGAGGACAACCAACAACCAAACACCAAGCGCTCAACCACGTATCACATCCTAACCAAGGGACCGCCGTTCAGCGCTAAGGCATGGAGAGTTCCACCTGACAAGCTGGCCACCGCCAAAGCCAAATTTGATCACCTCATCCAACTCGTAATTTGCCGCCCATCAAAAAGCGCATGAAGTAGCCCTTTGCATATGGTGAAAAGGCCGAATGGAGATCGGCGACCGTGCGGGGACTACCGTGCGCTCAACAACCATACTATCCCGGACCGCTATCCCATCGGATTTCTTCAGGATTGTACTGCAGCCTTCCACGGAATGACGTTTTTTTACGTGATCGATCTACAGAAGGCGTACCACCAAATTCCCGTGGAACCAAGCGACGTTCCGAAGACTGCCATGATTACACCATCCGGATTGTACAAATTCATGTACATGACATTCGGACTTTGCAACGCAGGTCAGACGTTTCAGCACTTCATATACAAAGTGCTTCGGGGCTTGGACAACGCATTTGTTTATCTCGACGATTTACTAATCTTCTCTCCCAGCCAACAGGCACACCTGGTTCACGTAAAGCAAGTGCTGGATCGGCTTGTCAAGTTCGGTCTGATTGTCAACATTCCTAAGTGCAAATTCGAAAAGCAGGAAGTCAGGTTCTTGGGACATGCCATCAACAACCACGGATTGAAGCCTTTGCCTGAGAAAACGGAAGGAATTTCCGCAACACCGAGGTCGAAGACCGTACATCAGCTGAAGTCCTTCTTAGGGATGGTCAACTTCTGCCGCCGTTTTCTCTCACATGCAGCTCAACACCAGGGCGCCCTGTTGCGGCTGATCAAAGGACACCGCAAACGTGATCAAACGCCTCTCAACTGGACGGAAGAAGCGAGAATCAAAGGCGGATTTGGGGAAAGCTCTAACCCTCGCTCACCCGGACTCCAACGCTATATGGTCTCTTTCTGTCGATGCTTCAGCCAACGGTGTCGGAGCCGTACTGCAACAAACGAAAGAAGGAAGTGCAACGCCACTTGGGTTTTTCTCAAGGAAGCTGAGTGACGCCCAACAAAAGTATAGCACGTACGACAGGGAACTTTTGGCCATTTACGAAGCAATTAAGCTCTTCCGACACATGGTCGAAGGCAGAGTGTTCACCGTCTTCACCGACCACAAGCCGTTGCAGTTTGCACTCCAACAACGCTCGGAAAAAGCATCGCCAAGACAACAACGCCAGATGGACTTCATATCCCAGTTCACTACGGATATACGACACGTCCCAGGCCAAGAGAGCACCGCCGCTGATTATCTTTCGAGGGTAAATATAATTCAAAAGATCGACTCTAACACTATCGCCTTAGCACAAAATGATGATCCCGAGCTTCAAGCGCTAATGAATACCCGCGACCAGCCACTTGAATGGAGACAGCAGAGACTAGATGACTCCCCCCTGACTCTGCACTGCATTGTGACGTCAGAGAGGATACGCCCTTTCATCCCGCAGAGGTTCCGACCGACGGTTATGCAAAAAATCCATGGGCTCTCACACCCAAGCATCCAAGCAACCAGGAAGTTGATTACCGAGCGATACTTCTGGCCTTCAATGAACAGTGACATCAACAAGTTCGTTCGATCTTGTCTACCATGCCAGTCCAACAAAATCACTCGTCACCATTGCAGAGATACAGCCTGCCCGATGCTAGGTTTGAGCACATCAACATTGACCTCATCGGGCCGATGCCACCAAGCGAAGGATTTCGATACTGCCTCACTGTTGTGGATAGGTTTTCCCGTTGGCCCGAAGCAATTCCAATCCAGACAATCACGGCAACAGCGGTGGCGGAGGCTCGGATCAATATATGGATCAGCCGTTTTGGAGTCTCTGCACGCATCACAACTGACTTGGGTGGACAGTTCGAAAGCCAAATTTTCAAGGAACTGACGAAAATACTCGAAATCACGCACTTGCGAACAACCCCATATCACCCAGCGTTCAACGGAATAGTAGACCGGTGGCATCGCACGGTCAAAACCGCGATCCGCTGCCATGACTCACCTCAACGGACCAAGGCGCTACCAATCGTACTACTTGGACTACAATCAACGCTGAAGGAAGTCACCGGTTCGACGCCAGCCGATATGGTCTACGGAACGACTCTTCACCTACTCGGAGAATTTTTCGACACCTCTCATGTTGGCACAAATGATTCAGGCTTCCTATAGGATCTGCGAGCGAGGATATCAAAGTTAACCCCGTGCAATACGGCATACCACAACTCAGAAAATGTCTTCGTAAACAAGGATCTGCCTAACAGCACGCACGTCTTCGTCAGGAACGACAAGGTCAAGGCCCCACTCACGCCACCTTACGACGGCCCGTACCCGGTACTAAAATGGAAGGACAAGTACTTCAAGGTTGACGTGAATGGACGACCAACAGCCATACCCATCGACAGGCTAAAACCCGCATTCTTCTCAACGGACAAGCAACGTACGACCTCGCGCACGACGACAACGAGGATTGGGCAAGAAGTCCGTATGCCGGTACAATTTGCGGCCTAAAGTCACCATACCGCGGCTCCGCCACTGCAGGGGGATTACTGTGGCAGACCGCCAACGCACCCAGCGTGCACACGTGTGCGCCCCGGGTTAGGCAACATGCGCGACTATCTTGCGCTTGATTGGAATATCGCTGACTGGGAAATTCCGCGATCCCATGTCCACGCGATGAATGGGTGCAACTATGTTGCGCCTGGATAGCGTTGCGCTGACGATATGCAACGATGGAACAGATGCTCGTCAGCAGATGTTGTAACCAACGCGATACGCAACCGTCGAGCTATCGTTGGCGATGCCGTATCAGCGATTTCAAGGAATATGAGCGAACAACACACCGCAATCTCTCTCAGTCATTTTTTCGTTCGCTCGACGTCGACGCACCAAAAATTTCATAGATTAAACTTTGTAAAACCTTTTTTTAAATAAATCTATTTATAGGGAGAGGAAAATTCTTTTCTCTTATCCCATAATGTTGTTGTTTTGATTTATTGCAAGGTGTTGGTTGTCGTTGCTTTGGACGACGTAATTAAAATGGAAAATGATAACAGTACTCAGTTGACTACTTGAAAATGTAACAAAACAAGAGCACTGTTTTAGATATTTCGATACCCACTAAATGGACCATATGGGCTACCCATTTCTGAAAGTTCAATATCTAGTCACGCATGTACTCAATAAAAATGATAGTTTTTTCTATTGAGCATCTGTTGAGTATACTGCCGCTAATAAGTAAGACACCGTTTTTGAACGAACTTAGTTGTCTGCAATTACTCGTATGATCTGCAATCGCTTCATTCTTCGAGGCTAGATTGCTGATAGTGGGAGAGTTTGGTGTGTAGACTTACTCTGACCCCACTTACGCTATGTAGTCATGAAAACAAAATATGCACAACTATGCCGTGACCCAAATTGAAGATCAACAATCAGAGAAACCATTTTTTTATCATACTCAAAATTCAAAAGCAAATCCTGAGTTCCACTGAAAAACTTCAATTTAAATTTTCAAATAACAGAATTTACCTCTTTCATAGTACCACACCAAAGAATTTTCCATTGAACCAGCACAAGAAAATTACATTTAAGATAAATTCTTTTCACGTAGTCAAATACATATTTAATCCACCATAAAAATTTAATTCGCCATTTATACGTCCATATCCTGATATTTTCTACGTGAATAAACCGAAATGAAGGCAAGTTTGCCAAAGATAAAAACAAAAAGAGAAAATTTTATACGGGCAATTGTAGGTAGGAAATCCACGAATTCTCCCAATAAATGAGAACGGAAAGGTGAACATGAGAAAGGAGCTGCGAGAAAATAGCAAAGAATGATAAAGAGAGGAAGAGGTAGAGAGCATGGTGGACAGTGAAAAAGTAGCGCACAAATGGTGACAAATGTAAAATTTATTCCGGAAAAGTAACGAGAAATCATCAAAATGTTGTCTCCGAAGGTTTTTTCGATTAAAATTTCAACACCATAAATTATTCTTTCAATCTGAAAATGGCAAGAGAATTTCTGGAATGCAAAATAAAGAGCTACGCCGCCATAGCAACCTCAGTAAATTTAGGTCGCGATTTACGAATTGAGGTAGACGGAAGCATAACATTAGGATAGGTTGCGTGTGGATTTGTATGTGTTTGTGGGAAGGAGGGGGGGAATAAGGGTAAGCAGTGCTAAGGGTTGCAAAGTGGCTGCTTAATTTTCCAACATTTCAAGTCTTCTTACGAATTTATAACCGTAGATAAAACGCTTGATAAGTATTCAAATGTCTCAAATTATCCTGTTTCTTGTGATGTGTGTGCACATATGTGTGTCTGTTGAGTGCACAACGTGCAAATGTGCATGGTTTATGTTTTGTTGTTTCACCCCTATAGCGTGTTGCGAGGAAACTTTTAAGGAAACTTTCATTCGTTTGGCATTCGTTTCAAGTTGTCCGTACGCTTTTGTGGAGGAGGGTGGCGCTTTACCTGAAGGAGGATGATCCTTTTTTCAGTGGAGCAAATGTAACTCAAGCGAGTATATTGCTATCTTCGTTTACGGAATACTATCTTATTTACACGCGCCTTACCATCTCACCAAAAAGGATGTACTCGTCCACCACTTAGGTTAGTTTGATGAATATTTTATTTTTCAAAGCAAAATGTTCGTGGCATTTCAGGAGTAGCTGGTTGGCAAAGAATAACATTTTTAATCTAAAGAGGTTCTTAAATTATTAATCGATTTTAATCTGCAAGGACTACTGTACTCTATACTTTTATGAAAGCGGTAACCCTCGTTTCTCCAAATATCTTCCCGACTTTCAAGCTCGCAGTAATTGTTGTGACGAAAACATGTGAAAATGCTCGTTCCATTTTTGGGTTTGTTCTTTTTCTTTCTGCTTCGATGAATCTTATCCTTGCACATCCATTTCCACGCGAGAGAGAAACTTGCTAAACTTTTGGATAATCTATAACCAAACGACTGTATTGAAGAAAAACCAATAAAAGATTTTTTTTTTTAAATAAATTTATACATCGTGAATTTGTTGGATGTATTGAATATATCAGCAATATAACATACGTCCATATATACTTTTCGCATGTGGAATACCTGGCGAACATTCGCTTGTACGTCAGGATATAACATATGCGTCAAGGTGCCTATAATGTCTATTTGGTATGGAAATATAAATTCCTTGAAGTATTTCATGTTCTATCCTTTTGACTACAGATACAGGATGGATATGTTTGCGCCTCGGCATGCGTGCCGATGAGTGGATCGGTATAGCGTTATCCTTTCTATTCTCATATTCACCTGTGATATTGTTAAAGGAATAAACCGGGGAAATAAGTTTGCGAATTGCGCTCGTGGGAGCAATATACCTTCATAGTTTTTGGATGGGTTAAGGTATGCGGGCGATAGCAATGAATAAATTTTATTGATTGCCTTTGTCGATGGATTTCGTGTTAAAGGGTGTGAATTGTAATTGGTGTGAAAACTCGATAGTCATTATACTCGTACAAATATTAATAGTTATGGAACATTTTGGTAGGTTTTTATGATGATAATTTTGGCTTACTATTTTATAGGACTAGGAGACCTGGAAACTTCAAACCTTGCTTTAAGATTTTTCCAAACCAGAAGAAAATATGATTTATTATATGACGTAACTATGGTATGATCATTACGTGATTGAGCATGTGATTTTTGGAAAAACCTCAAACGAACATAGGGATATAGGTAGACCGCCTTCATGGAATGTTTCATGAGACATCCATAGTGGTCTACTACTGTATTGTCAAACAAAAAGCCGCTCTTAGTTTGAAATATTACTGATGGCAGCCTCACAAGCATTCCTAAATTTAAGCCACTCAAGTTTAACATGGTTTTTCTCGCTACCGTTGTAGCTCAAGGCAAGATGGCTAGTTAGATCACGTTTATGTAGTCAGACTATGCTTTTTTTCTCAATTACTTATTCTTTCATACCCGACTTGTCGTGTGTAAAGGAAAGGCAACGTTTATTTGGCCCGGCTAACCCGTGGAGACAGGGTGGTATCGCGTCCTCACCGACCCCTGAACTGCCCTCGGGAGCCAACTGGCAAGCTTGAGGCTTCCCGTAATGATTGAAATACTCTAAAGGACACGAACTTGGGCCACACGCTATGTCTACACCTTATTCCCTACACTCAACTGACCCAATGATTAATATAAAAATTAGGGAATTGAACTGGCAAATACTCTTACTTGAACCACCAATTGATTCTTTCCTACACTGGATAAACCCACCTGCCCACACTTTTACACAGTCTACTCCAAAGCCCTCCACTCAGTGAGAACCTACACACCTTGGAAACGGTCAGACCAGGTCTTATTCAATTCTATCCCCTACACTAATTACTCCACGCTCGATCACCTCACTAGCTGAAATAATGGTTATGTGCCAAATTTCAAAATTATAAGAAACGATTTAGTGTGCCAATTTTAATATTTTTTATTAAACTTTGATTATCAAAATAATACAAATATATCAAGTACTTACTAGTTCTGTTTCTTTTTCTAACGTTGGTGGCCCCATTGTTATTTCAACCATAACTTTACCTTCAACGCCTTTAGATTCTTCTGCTACCGCCACCGAGGCTCATCCTCGCTCAACTTTTGCTTCCACTTCGTCACACTTTTGTAATCGCGACGTAAATTTCAACGCTGTCTTCGCTCTTCAATCTTACTCCCTCGCAGTCTATCCACTTTAAAAGGAAACAAAAATAAAGATCAGTAATCATGATTATCGTTCACATCCACGCCACACAGAAGAACGTCTTCCTTGTCACCAAAAGAATCCACACACCCACCCACACAAGAGACCGCTTTGGCACTTTTATTAACTCTTTCGGCAACGGATCTGGGGTGGCATGGAATATCCTGACACCAGGGCACTTTTCATGCCGGAAGTAGCGTACCGCCGAATCCATTCATTAGCTCAAGCAACTTCCCGCAAGAAAAAGGAAAATTTGCTTGAGCCGCTCTTCTAGATTCTGGTAAGTCAATATACCTGAGAGAACCTGTGCAAACATCACCCACAAGGTTCATCGACATTGTCTACAGCTTTCAGTGATATTATCTACAGCTTTCATCGACATCGTATACAGGTTTCGTTGTCATCATCATCACCGACGTAGATCAACGACATCGTCTACATTATCAACGACATCGTCTACATTACCATTACATTTATCACTGGTATCATTTTCGTCGTCGTTCTCCGTCAGGAGCTGCTAGCTGCATCTATCTGTTTTTTCTCCAAAAAAAAGAGTAAAATTTACTTTGTGTTTAAATACAAAGAGTAAAAATTTACTTTTAAAGTGGAGACCCACCATGGTGGTTGGGCGAGACGACGATGACGCTTCGCGCAACGCCTCACTGCGTAACCCAGCGCTCTTGCTCTCCCAAGAGTAACAGCCACCATCACTGGAGCACATTCAGCCAGCATCGGCAACTCAAGCCGACAATTTGACCAACAGCAGCCACCAGGTCAACAGGTCAACGGTGTTAGCTATTGCAAACTGCCATCATTCTGGCGTGCTAGCGTGGAACTGTGGTTCTTCCAAGTTTAGTTCCTTTTCCAAGCACATCAGATCACATGAGGCTCAACCAGGTACCACCTCACGGTCATTGGACCACAACATAATCGCCGAGGTGGCCGGCATCATCCACGTGCCGATAGAGCTACACAAATACAGAAGCCTCAAGGCGGCCATAATCTCCCGCTTGACGGACTCCCCTGACGCCCAGCTACACAAGCTCCTCAAAGGTGTTGAACTCGGAGACAGACAGGTGTCATAGCTGCTGCACCACACGCACTCCCTTGCTGGCACGCGAGTAAGTAACAATGTACTGCGGGTCAAATAGCTTGACTTCTTGCCACAGCAGACGTGGCGCATGCTGGTCTTGATCAGGAATCAGACGCTGGAGGAGCTCGCCATGGTTGTAGATGAGGCACTTAACATGGGCCACGTCCATAGAAGCAACCACGCGCTCCGAGACACCCTCATCTAGTTTCTTTTCCACACGGGGTTCCTCGTACCAGGTCGCAGTCGAGCTAGCCACCCTGCGCTTAGAAGTTGATAGATTTAACCCATGAGACACTCCAGCAACTATTCGCAAGTACCAACATGCAGTGTAGGTGCTCCTCGCGACAAGACGGCCGCCAAACCACTCCAGGTCCCGAACCACATATGGGATATTGCTGGTATCACAGCAAAAACGGAGCCCTAGCAATCCGATGCAAACAGGTCCCAACGTTTCCAGCTCAGAACATCGCTACCGGACGTTCGGAAGACTAAGATTGCCGGCACAGCGCCAGCAATCTTAATTTACCGGTGGTATCCGCTGAGTACAGCACTCAGTAGACACCACCGGTTACAACCCAGAAAAGCGCCTGTATGTCTCAGCCCTCTGGCAGACTCCGGCTCTGCTCTCTCCATCATTCCGAGGCACCTCATAACCAGGCCTCTTCAGAAATAGAGCCTCGTGTTACGTGCAGCTGATGGTACGTGTATCGTCACCTTCAGGTCCTAGCAAATCACGCTGGACTTTGAGTAATGCCCCCCATTCCATTGGCCATTTGTTATTGTAGCCGTCCAGACAGCCATCCTGGGAACCAATGCACTCAACTATCACGGCTTGCTGATCAACTTATTATAAAAAACGCCCCTTGGACAACTGCACCAGCCTCTCTACAGTCTGCCTCCTCTACCCAGCTCCAGCAGTGCATAACATCAGCACCGTGGCCAAGCTGTCAACCTTGGAAGGCACTACTGAAGGAATATACAAGCAGATCATTGCAAAGCACGCAAACATACCTTCGGGACCCGCTGAGTTGGCTTCGATCACTAATCTTCTAATCTTCCCGTTCACCACTAAATAATCATGCACGATCCACTTATCTTCGCAAGGCCACGTCACCTCGCAGGAGAACGCTTCTCTGCAGCGTAAGCAGAGTTTGACTTCCTGTTGGAACGAGGAATAATTTGACCTTCATTAGCCCATGGGTCAGTCCCCTGCACATAGTGCCCAAGGACGGTGGCCACAGGCGAGCTACTGGAGATTACCACCAAGTAAATGCCCACACCCATCCGGACCGCTACCCATTGCCAATTATCAAGGACCTGATCCAGGAAGCCAGTGGCTTAGTATTCTCGGTTATCGAGCTCCAGTGGACCTTTTATCAAATCCTGGTAGCACCAGAAGACATCTGCAAAATGGCAATCACCACG
Source organism: Odontomyia ornata (assembly GCA_963969285.1). Classification (NCBI taxonomy): domain Eukaryota; kingdom Metazoa; phylum Arthropoda; class Insecta; order Diptera; family Stratiomyidae; genus Odontomyia; species Odontomyia ornata. Next base: position 16,928,002 of record OZ017741.1, on the reverse strand, counting down.
CTCTTCAAGCTGTTTGAATTTATAAGAGTGCCTCTCGCCCTATGCAACGCAGCCCAAACCATACAGCAGACACTCAACTATCTGCTGAGGAAGCTCGACTTTGTACGCATCTACCAGGATGACACCCGAGTATTCTCAGCTGGCCACGAACATCACCAGCGTCACTTCGAGCTACTTCTTTCCATACTGCAAGTTGCAAACCTCCAGCCCAACTGGAATAAGTGCCAGGCCAGCCTACCCAAGGTTATTTTTGCCGGACACCACATCTACGCGACAGGTTTCTGACCACCAGCTCCCAAGACGCTGTATACCACACGCCGCTGAGTTAAAAGCACCACTTTCAGAGCTGCTGAAAGATTGCAGCACAAAGCCATCGCAAATCAATTGGATAATTGACATTGAAGCCACTTTTGGAAGCTGCAAGTAAAGCATCAGCACACTAACTACAGCAGCATTTCTTTCACCCTCGCATCAATTGGCACAACTCACCCTAGATCACTATGGGGGTAGCCTTGGATCAGCTATGGGACGACGGTACTTGGATACCCCTGGGATTTTTCCTGAGGAAGTTTATCGAGACCATGAAGCGCTACTCCACCTGCAACCGCGAGCTTTTGGCACTCAAGTTTTTCTAGCGTATTCTGGAGGGGAGGCATTTCACGGTCTACACGGACCATCGATCCCTCAGCTCTGTCCTGACACAGCACTTGGACAAAACCTAGCCCCACCAAACTCGACAGTAAGATTTCATCGGCCGAGAAGAGAACATAATCGTCGACGTTCTTTCTTCCATATACGCAGTTGCGTTACCCACTAAACTTACTGCTCAAGCCATCAGTGAAGTCCAGTCCGCAGATGACAGGTTGTCACACCTTCTCGCGAGCCCTCACTATGGGCTGCATCATTTGGATTTGGACGGCTGCTCTGCACACTACATCAAATTTCACGGTGCTATTAAGACCAAGCCTTCAATACCATCCACCAGCTCTCACACTCTAGCGGTTGGCCCATCGCAAAACGCGTGGCACTGAAATTCTTATGGCCGAGTTTACAAAAGGATGCTTATCGCTGAGCCAAGCATTGTATACCATGCCAATGTTCAATAGTCCATCGCCACAACCACGCTGAGCTAAATAGCTTCAAGATGTTGTATGGGCGTTTCAACCACATCCACATCGCCCTTATTAAGCTCTGGCATTGTGACGGCTACGAGTACTGTCTTACCATTATCGACCGGTATACACGCTGGCCTTAAGCAATACCAGTGCGTGACATAAAGGTCAGTACCATCACCAAAGCGATGACCACTTGATCGCCATACTTGTCACATCACGCAAGATCACCTCACACAAAGGCCGTCGGTTTAAAGCCAACCTCCCCAATAAACTAAGTCGCTTTCTGGTAGCCAATCAGCCCATACTACAACATATCATCCACAAGCAAATGGCATGGTGGAATGCATCCATCGAACGCTCAAGAGCAGTTTGAAGTGCGTTCCTGAACCCCCTTGACTACAAACACTTCCTGCGATCCTGTTGGGCCTGCGCCCCATCTTCAAGGAGGACCTGCAAGCCTCTCTAGCAGAAATGGTTTTTGGCACGTCACTACAAATACCAGGCGCATTCGTCGTAGCTCAAACAACACCAACGAGTTGCCCTCGGGACTTCGTCGCTGATTTACGCCACCTATTCAAAGCGTCCGGTCCCACCAGCTAGATACACCGAAGGCCATCCGTTTGTTTTCAAGGACCTCGCTACCTGCGAATATGTGTTCTGCTGCATCAACGCAGTCATGAAGCCGCTCAAACAGCCATACTTTGGACCCCATAGGGTCGTAGATGTAAACGGCGTTGCCAAGACCCCCTCAAACAACCATCTAAAGCCAGCGTACTTGGAGCACTTCGATACCCAGCCATCAACACCACCGTTAGTACCACTTCAGTCAACCTCACGACCGCGACCACCACATTCACCCACACCACCGCCCATGCTGCCAACTGCGATTCAACCAGCCGCTAGCATGCTGCAACAACAAAAGCCAACTGCCACCACGAGGAATGTCACCGGTTCACTCCCTTCGTCGAACGTGGCCATTGGGGGAAGGAGTGACTGTGGCGGCACGTAATGTCCCAACGCCAGCGCATTCTTCACGTAGCAATCAGATGCTCGCCCCTTGAGAAATCTTCGCCTACTGCCGAGTTCACACATCAGCGGCGCAAGCAACTTCCTGCGAGAAAAAGGTAAAGGCTCTTCTAGGTTCTCATAAGTCAATATACCTGAGAGAACCTAGGCAATCATCGCCCACAGGTTTCATCAACACCGTCTACAGCTTTTATCGACATCGACTATAGCTTTCATCGACATCGTCTATAGCTTTCATCAACATCGTTTACAGGTTTCATCGACATTGTCGACAGGTTTCATCATCATCATTATCGACGTAGATCAATTACACCGTCTACATTCAGCAGCGCTTTTATCACCAGCATAATTTGCCGTCGTGGTCCTCCTTTAGGAGCTGCCAGCTGCACATTTCTGTTTTTTGTCTCCAATAAAAAGAGTAAAATTGATTTTGTGTTACAATCAAAAGAGTAAAAGTTGACTTCTAAAGATCTTCTACTTGAGGTGAAGAGCCCGATTTCAAGGCCACAACAACCGCAATGGCTGCACAACTTGACAGCATTTTCTCATTATCAAACCGAGTTTTTAGTGGCCATCTTTCCTTCGCGCAGATCATCTGAACTATCCATGAGACTATTATCAACTTGTTTTGGTTGCAAGTGTCATTTGTTTGTTCATAAATCGTGAAGTGTTCGTTTTGCTGGTGCACGATTTGGGTTCAAAGTTGAAATTACGGGCGTTACTACTTGTTTTACCAGTGGAACATCGTCGAGGGAACTTTTAAGGCCGGGTAAGTCGAGAATTTATAATAATTCATTAATTTTTTTCTTGAAAATCTTTTGAAAATACACTTAAAACTTATGTATTCAAACTAATATCACAGTAAAATATAACATTTGAAGAGTATTTTGCGAAATTTTTAAGCAGAAATATTAAAAAATACGGCAATGGCATCAATTATTTGGAAGCGCCTCAAAAAAAATCAAAATTGCGGTGACCCCCATAACTCGGTGTAGGATCATCTAAAACAAAAAACCACAATTTTTCCTTAGATTATCACTATATCTAGGTAACACTTGGAAGGTTTTTCTAAATTTCAATTTCTCATTTTTGGAAACCATTTGAAGTGAAAAACTCAATTTTTCGAAAAAAGTTGGTTAATTTTTTATTGTAAAATAAAAAAATATTAGTGAATTCAAAGAAAAAACTCTACAGCGTTGCTTCATAATCATGTACAGAAAAAGTGTTTGAAATTTAAAAAGGAGCGATGCAGCAGATTTCAAGTTACAAGGGGTACCGTCTCTGAAAACGTGAGTTGTGGGAAACACGTTTTAAACACTAAAAAATCGGATTAAGACGTTAATAAGCGAATTTTTTCGGCTTACCCCACACTGAATCATCGATACCAGCCCCACAAAGGATGATAGTATCACCCATAATGTCCAAAGCATATTTTTGCTCCTGTCTATGACGAAATATGATTTATTAACCCTCCGCAAACCCACAGTGTACTGGTGGTCAACTGAAATCGCTGAAAAATGAAGGGAGTGTCACAAGCTTCGACGTGAGGCACAATGGGCGTGGAACTTTGATGAGGCATGCGACCTGGTGGCAGCATATAAGTTGGGCAGAAAATGCCTTCGCAAATTGATTAACAATAGCAAGGCTCGCTGCTGGCAAGATCATAACCTCAACAAGGATCCGTGGGGCCTTGGCTACAAGCTACTTATGCTAAAGCTTTGCACCCTAGGGAAACCTTGCATACATGATGCGGAAAAGTTGGATGAGATAGTGCGGGGAGTCTTCCCCGCCCATTCCGTCTGTGTTGACGCTGTCCATGGTGTGTCGAGTGCCCATTTTTCTCACAGCTAGAACTGGAGGAGGCAGTCCTTTCACAGAAAGCGAGGAAGGCTCCAGGTTCAGATGGTGTTGCGGCTTAGGTATACGGCTTGTCTATTCCCATTTTCTACGGGACGGGGTTTTCCTGGTACGATAGAAGGTAGCGAAGCTCCTGCTGGTCAGCAAGGGGAAGGGAAATCCCAGATCCCCATCTGCATACCAGCCGTTATGCATGCTAGACACGGCTGAGAAAGTGCTAGAGAAACTCATCAAGGGAAGGCTCACTGACGCGATTCGTGCTGCTGGCGACCTATCTCCTTGGCAGTACGGCTTTCGAGCAGGACATTTTACCATTGATGCAATTGCAGAGGTGATGAGCGCGGTCCAAAAGGTAGAGGCATATAGTCGCGCCAAGTGACAGATCTCAATGTTGGTTACACTCGACGTCAGGAACGCCTTCAACTCCGCTAGATGGGTGGGTATTCTGGATACGCTGGAAAACTCTTTTCAAATTCCAGAATATCTAATGCGGCTTTTGACGGACTACTTAAAGCACCGAAGCCTGCTCTACGACACGACACGAGGCCAACAAAGGATGAAAGTTACATCGGGTGTTTCCCAGTGATCTATCCTTGGTCCGGACTTGTGGAACGTGTCTTACGACGCACTACTGAGACAAGAGATGCCAGATGAGTCGCGCTTGATCGAATATGTGGATGATGTTGCAGCTTTGGTCGCTGGTCGCACCGTTGAAGAAGCGCAACATATGCTAGGTATGCTAATGCGCCGAGTGAGGGACTGAATGACTGCTCGTGGGTTCAGTTTAGCACTGGTGAAAACCGCAGTGGCCATCCTGAAAAAAAAGAGAAACCCTAGAGTAAGGATGATCAGTATTGGAGACATTAAAAATCAAATCGAAACCAGCGTTGATTTGAAGATGAGTTTCTCTGAATAAATCAGGACAACGGCTGAGAAGGCTGCTTCGGGAATATTGGCTCTGAGTCGACTTATGGCCAACGTTGGGGGACCCAGCCCATCAAGAAGACGCGTCTTGATGTGTGCTGTAGGGTCAGTGCTACTGCACGAAGCAGAAGTATGGGGTGATGTTCTCAGTAAGGAGGTTTACCGAAAGCGCCTGGCACAGGTACAGAGAAGAGGAGCGCTGAAGATTGCATCTTCATATCTGACAGTCTCCCATTCGGCGGTGAAAGTCATTGCCGACGTGATATCTGTCGGCCTCCTTGATAGAGTGCGCCGGGCTGTTTACCTCTGTCAAAACAAAGAGGAGAGGGAGATGGTTGTCCCCGAGGAGAGACAGCGCTCACTCAACGATTGGCAGCAGTCTTGGGTGAATTGCACAAAGGGAAGGTGGACTGTGCGACTCATCTCAGATGTGAGACCGTCGCTTAATCGAAGGCATGGTGAGACTAACTTCTATCTGACACAGCTTTTGAGCGGGCATTGGTGTTTTCAGTCTTTCTTGCACAAGATTGGTGAGTAACGGTCCCCCGATTGTCGTTATTGACCAGGAGAGGAAGACAATGTCTGCCACGCATTCTTTGCGCGCATAAACTCGGACAGGCTGCGAAAGGCCCTCTACAGGGAGACGGGAGAGCTCACCCCGGATAATATATTCGCGGTGATGCTCAAATCAATTGACAAATGGAACCAGGTGGCACATTATGCTCGGGCAGTCCTAAAATATAAAAGGGATCACAGCAGCCGGGGGTGTTGCTGAGAGATTGCTTATCTGGCACTTCTTCTCTCCCCTCCCGCTAGAAGGGGGATCCCGCAGCTTGAAAGCACCTCACGGCGTAACAAAACGAGACCTGGCTTAAGGTAATGTGTCAAATGGTTCCAGGCTAGGTTCTCGGGTTGACAGGGGAGGTGTTTAGTGGGTAGTTCAGTCGCCTTCTTGCCAGTATGGAAGTCACACACTCTGTGCGGAAATGAATATTTACCTCTCTATCACAAAAAAAAATACGTCGTCAGGAACACGTCAGCTGAAACCTCGGGTAGACTTATGTTCAAACTCACGTAATTGGTAGCATATGCTGATGATATCAATATTGGAGCGCGATCTATCTCAGATGCCAAAAGAGCTTTTTTGAGCTTAGAATGCCAAGGAAACTAAAAAGACCTTTGAGCTAAGGAGACTGGAACTAAATGCATGACTCAAACGAGGAAGAAAACTCCAGTTCAACAAAACCTGACAGCAGCAGGCTTAACCTTAAAAGGGTGGATTATTTTGTTTATTTTGGAACCAACCTGAATAGAAGTGCTGTCAAAAAGGAAAAGATTAGACGCCACATGAACACGGCAAATAAAGCTTATTACTGCTCGTACGTACTTCCTATCCTATTCTTTTACACAGACAAAATAAGCTCCGCATTTACAAATTACTACTGAAGCCTGTGCTAGTATATTTAAGTGAAATATGGACCATGGGAGCGAACTTTAAAAGGTAGTGGACATTTTTGAACACCAGTTTGCGAAGTGTGATGGTTAAAGTGCTTGCCACAAGAGCCAAAGTTCCCTGATTTTAGTTCGTTGGTGACAACGAGATTAGTTTCGACTGACTCTTCGGACGCACTTTAAGCCCATTCAGTTTTGGTACGTACTGATGTCGAATCAGAACGTATCGCAACTATGTGGGTAGGCATACGACCAAAGCGGGGTACTGACCATATCTTCTTCTCGAGTGTCAAAACATTCGATCGAGCAGAAGCTCAAAAGGGGTTGTAGTGCTGAAGCAAATTTTTGAAATCAAGGTCGTCAGAAAAATCGATGGCCCAGTGAATTAAAAGACATAGTGACGAGTATTGTGAATTATTTGACGAACCACCTGTATCTGCTAGTGTAAAGTTCCAAAAATTGCCATGGGCGGGCAATGTAGAAAGAATAGAAGAAAACCGGCTACACAAAAATAATATTAAAGGGTAGAGTACAAGGTAGACGTCCATTGAGATGACTGAGTACTCGCTGAGAAGACACGTAGAAGCTGACAGCAGGTCGTCGCTGCTTGTGCTCAAACTGCGAACGAGGTGACAGAACTGTGAATAAATAAGTGTCGTTGGGTTTATTCATGAATGGCTTAAGACAAAATTAAAAGTTTTACATCTAACGACACCCTTCTACCAAGAACATATCTCTGTCTACTCAATTTTTCTGAACTCACGAATGTGGAAATGCATCACTTAATGAATATATACATTTCCATTTGCAATTTACCAAAAAATCTGATAGAAATTCCCACCAACATTAGAACAGGGCTATCAAAATCTGGCCATCCTCACTTGTGCCTTCTCGCATAACACGTACAGTCAATATTTGGGCGATAAATTTACTACACAAAGTCATATGTTATATGTTAACATACTTAAGGAAACCATCTTGAATAGAGTCATCACCGAGTACCATTAATTGTCGCACATTAAAACTTCTCTAGTGAATATATGAATACTCACATACGAGTACAGTTCGTGTCTTGCTCAAGTAAGTCATAATTGTTATTATCATAATCATAAAATCTTCTCCGCATGTTTTTTGTTCATGAAGAAATTTTACAGGAAATTATATTAAAATGGGACCATCACGACACTACCACCCCCCATTAAAACTCACACGCATATCCCCACACCACATACGGAGAATGGATCTAACACATACCACGTACTTCTACGAACAAAGAATTCTCCAATGAACGATTGTTTGTAATAATAATTAGCTGAACGCTTGATAAGGGCAATTGTAACAATGGTTTCGCCATAAATAAGTCATTAAATGTTGTGTGATAGACATTTTCATGATTTTTGCGGGATATTTTGTATGTTTGTATGTTTTGTGTTATTTTTTGTTGTTACAATCGACATTTACGGAATGTTTATTTTTATGTTGTTTTTCGTTTTGGACGGCTTTGATACATGTCTGAATGATTGAAAGATTAAAATGTTGGTAAACAGACTCAGATTAGTTCTGCTAGACTAGCGAGAGGGTGTAGCAGAGCTGAAACTAATTAATATTTATCAGTCAATGGGGGATGCATTGAATGCTCGCGTATGTTTGTTGGTTTCAAGCCATTTATGAGTTAAATGAGTGCTGACCTATTGCGATTATTATTACGATTATCGACACGGGAGGCTTGAGTTTAGGTTCAAAGTGATGATGAAAGACTTGAGAGCGAATTATTCACGCTTTTTAATCAGAATGATCTTTGAAACAAACAGACTTGAGAATTTTTTGTTTTTTAAATCTAAAGGGTTAACTATAATGTGAGTCCAATTTTAGATTAGATTCAAGCAATTTTTATGAGCCAAGTAAACTATCGGCTTCGAGATCATCTATAAGCTCTATTGAAGTATCTTGTTGTATCTTAATTTTTCTTTATATTCAAGACTTCTTGCACTACGCCGCTATTGCGAAAGGAAAGGTAGAAGATCGCATGAATTGCTGGTATTAACGTGAAGAGCGTTGCAGTAGGTATTAGGATCAGACTTGGCATTGATCGATTAATTTTATTAATTGATTAATGAATGGTTTAAAAATTTACTCTATTAATTTACTCCCGATTAAATTAATCAAGATTAAGATAGTTAATCGTAATTGTGATCAATTTTAGTAACCATTAACCATCAATCGTTAATTTGATTAACGATTGTTTTATGAGACCCAGTGTTATATTTATACAGGGTTATCTATTTCGTGGTAGGAAAGTATAACCCTGCCATTTGACATCTGTCAGAATTAAATATCATCCTAAGCGAGTTTTTTTTAGTTGAAGGTTTGCCGTTTAGAAATATGGATCGTTTAGTAGTTGGAGAACGCGCTAAAATTATTAAATTTTATTATAAAAATGGTGATTCTGCTGTATCAACATTTAGGGCCTTACGAGCCGATTACGGCCGACATAATCGACCTACACAGCAAACAATTTCGAGCACATTGAGAATATTTGAAGAGACTGGATTGGTTATTGATATTGCAAGGCCTGCGCATCATCGCAACATTTGTTCTGCTGAAAATATCGCTGTCATTGCTCAAAGTGTGGAGGAAGACCCGAATTCGTCGATTCCTCGACGTGCTCAACATTTGGGCTTGTCTTACGGCTCATTGTGGCGGATTTCACATTTGAATTTGCATCACCATCCGTACAAAATCCAACTCACTCAAGAACTTAAGCCTCAAGACCATACACAACGCAGAATGTATGCGATTTGGGTGATTGAACAACAAGCCATTGATAACGATTTTTCGGACAAAATTTTCTTCAGTGATGAGGCTCATTTTGCGCTCAGTGGTTACGTTAATAAACAGAATTGCCGCATATGGGGCTCTCAAAATCCTCAGGTGATCGCAGAAAGGCCTTTACATCTGAAAAAGTGACCGTTTGGTGTGCATTATGGTCTGTTGGTGTTATTGGCCTGTATTTTTTTGAAAACGATCAAAGAAGAGGCATTACATTCAATTCTAGCCGCTATGGACGGATGTTACCCACTTATTTTGGAGAAAAATGGAAGATTATGATCTGGAGAACATGTGGTTCCAAAAGGACGGAGCCACAAGCCACACAATACAGGTTAATCGAGCACTTTTGCAAGAGAAATTTCCAGGACGCGTAATTTCGAGATTAAGTGATGTCAATTGGCCCGCAAGATCCTGCGACCTAACACCTTTGGATTTATTTTCATGAAGCTATGCGAAAGATCCTCGTTTTCCGTATTCCGAACAGCTCGCACATTTCGGAAAAACTTGTGACTCAAAGTTTCGGCCTTGATCCTCTCAATGTCTTTCCTCTTTAAAATCAATTCGCTAAGGATTTCAACTGGGGCCGGATATCCGTCAATCACCAAGTTTAAGGTATTCAACCGGTTCCTGAGTTTTATCTGATTCGAATCCCGCATTGTCGAGAATTCCGGGGACTCTTTCCAGGTTACCTGAAGGTTTTACGCTAGAGCTGCGAAGTTGGTTGATGTGTCGTTTCAGTGTATATCCATTATCGAATCTGATCTGGTGGTGTAATTGACCGAATTAGTGATAACGGTCCCTTGTTTCCATAGATTTATATTTTTGCCGTAGTACTGTGCCTGGACGCATTCTTCCTCGCTGAGTTATCAAGCTGCTCTGTTCAGGGTTGACGTTTTCTTTTTGGAAAATTGTCGGTTTCAGGGCATCCAGTTGGATTCTGATGAATTGATGCAAATACATTCCGGCCGGGGATTGTCTTCTTTTCAACAGTTTTGCTTAGTAATGAAATAGGATCTCGTGGAGTTTGCTTTTCATTGGAATCGGGTCATCCTTCATGGCGTCGATTCAATTTTTCAGCGATTGTATATTTCTTTAGGCTAAACTGTTCGTCACCGAGTAAACAGGTGCTATGAATTTTAGAAAAATGTCGGATTCGCTGGTGATAATATCTGTAAATCCGTACCGAGAAAAAAATGTCTTTTAACATTGAGATTGTATATATCGCTGTTAGAGCCGAACGACATGATTTGATTTCTGCTCACATGATGAGGAATTGATGACCTTGGAGCGGGCGAAGTAGTTGAATCTGTGGCCAGTTTATTTCTGGTTAACTTCATGGCTGCAAGGATACTTTTGAAGAGCTATGTCAAACACTGGCACAGCTGGTGCAGGACTTAACGAGATGCTCGATGTCCTTGTCGATTTCCTTCCAATATACATAGCGTCAATGTCAGGGTTGAAACAATTTTTACCATGCGGTCGAAAATCTAGTAGATTTTAACGCTTATATAGCTTTTGGTATGCTCTTTTGCTTCGATTAAAGCCCTGGATAAGCAACCAGCGTTGCCGTTTTCGACGCTCTTTTTACATTCAATTTGGCATTTGAAAACAGAAAGAAATGCTGCGCACCGTTGCAGTCTAATGGCGAACATGGATGTTAATTTCGCATGTTGATGGAAAATTCAGGCAAACGGTCGATTATCTAATTTGCAAAGAAAACTATGGCCAGAGCCTCACGATCGAGTTGCGAGTAGTTTTTTTCTGCCGGTGCCAGAGAACTGGGGGCACAAGATATTGGTCTCTCTTGGCCATTAATGATGTGTGAGAGAGCTCTGCCAATGCTCCCGGAGCTGGCGTTGCACACAAGTTGAACTGGAAATGCTCAATTGTAGGGAAACAACATGCGCTCGCTGACAATGTCTTCTTTGAGCTTGATGGAGGCGGTGTCGCATTGGGCTGACCACTTGATCTTTGCATCCTTTTTTAAAATTTCTTGAATAAGTGCTGTGATGGTGGATGTATTTGGGATGCACTTTGCGTAGCAGGTTGAGAGTCCCAAAAAAATTTCAACTTCTGTTGCTGATTTTGGTCTCGGCAACTTTTGATATTGCCTTGAAGATCTTGTTGTTTTCCACAACATGACCCAAAAACTTTAAGTATTCTGCAGAAAAAATCATTTTTTTTATATGAAGGTCACTTTTACGTAGTTGATTAAGGAATTGATAAGTTTATTGATTGATTCACTCTTGGTTCTTCTCAAAATGCAGATGTCATCGAAATATACCTTGGTTCTTGGGGTTTCTCGCAGAATTCGGTCAATAATTCGATTGAATTCAGTTGGCGCTGTTTTGATGCCGAGGGAAAGTCGGTTGACATTGTACGTCCCGCGGTGAGTCTATATTTTTTGAATTTTGCTGCTCATCCCGGTAGATCAAGACTACCGGGATGAGCAGGTAGGCCTTGAAGAGATTCAACTTGCATAAGAACTTCGAATCCCTGAGACTGTTGAGAATGTCGTTGATTTTAAGAATTGGGTAATGCGCCCCAATGAGCCTCTCGTTCACATCAGATTTTTAGTCGATGCATGGTTGGACGCCATTGTAGACTTTGAAAATAGCCACGAGAGATGACCCCCAGTCGCTGGTTTCCACTTTGGCGATGATGTCAGCTTTCTCGAGAGTCTGCAGTTCTTGATCAACACGATCCGCCAATGTGTAAGAAACTTCTCCTTCCCAGAAAAACACAGGTTTGGCTCCTTCACGTAGTTTCAGTGAAACCTTGAAATTCAGAATGCAACCAACTTCCTGTTCAAAAATGTCTGAGAATTCGGAAAAAATTTCGCTGTTGTCAACGTATTGAATTGAACGTCTTTGCTTTTTTGTGAGAGTCTTGTCGATGGAATTCAAGTCGATGTTGAGGCGTTGAATTCAAATTCTCCCCAGAAGTGCGGAATATTCATCCGCAATAATAAAAATTTCTTCTTCAGTAGTTGTGCCGTTGAACTCCACCTTGAACTGATTTTACCATTAGGCATTAACAAATCTTAGAGGTAAGAATGAAATTTCATCGATGCTGATAATAGAGGAATCTTGAGAGCCAAATCGTCAAATTGATTTTCGGGAGAAATTTATAGCCTGAACCGGAGTCCAGTTCAAAGGTTTTGGTTTCCCTGGCGGCAAATCGCTCGTTGTCCTTCAACAGGTGTTGATTTTGGAGGACCTCTTTTATGTGGAAAGTGCTTTAATTTCTGGGCTTGACTGTAGTCGAAGTGTAATAAGTTGACTGCTGATTTTTCTTGTTCTTCTCAAGGAGCCGTAAGAATGTAGACGTTCTCGATGTGTCCTTATTTTTTGAGCATGCGCATTTGAGGTTCCTGAAATGGGTTCTACAATTGGTATCAGGTAGTTGTGTTGGCCACATCGAAAGCAGTCAATCCTGGATTTTTGTTGGGGTTTCTTCTTCTGGAAATAGTGATTTTGACTTTTCTTTTTGCGGTGATCGTTGCTCGATTATTTCTTGTTGATTTTGTTTATGTCCATAGATGTTGATGGCATGATCGTCGAGGGTATTGAAAATTTTTGAGAAAGCTCCCTCAAGTCGAGTTTCAATGCCTTCAGCGCTATTGCTCTGCCAACGATCGTGTTGAAGTCGACTGCTTGAGATTGCAGAATTTACTCCCTGATTGAATTATCGCGAAGCCCTCGGATGGACTCGGCTCGTTGAAAAATATCTGCAACTGACGCTTTGCATGGTCAAAATAATAATAATACCTCCAATGTCTGTGACAAAGTCGACTATTGATTGATTTCCCCCTTATTACTTTGAGAGATATTGATGTTGAGCCACGAGTCATTTTTTTTCTTAGCCAAGATTTCTTCGAGAATTTTTGTTAGATTTTTGTAATCTAGTTCTCTTGGAAGAGTTGGAGCTGCTGATGCCACGATCATGTAGGAATTCTTTGCATCAATTGAATTGAAAAGAAGTTTTGTGCAATAATTCTGATTTTTATCAATTCCTCTAACATTGTTGTAATTTTCAAACCTCAATTTATATAAAGTATGAAACACAGAAGTCAAAATACCGGGAGAAATTCTCAGAGAATATTCGTCCTTGGAGAAGACTCCCCACGTAGACAAGGGGAGGCTACCGACTTCAATAAAGAAGCCATATGAGAACTTATGCAGTCCGTGAGGAGCTGTGGGTTAGAGCATACTCCGCTTGCGCAGCAGCTCTCAAGCTCAAACCTCGGTCGTGGTATCGAGTTTGAGCTTCTGATACTGCTGTCAGACAAGCAGTATACCCATCTGTGATGGATATTAATTAAAAAACTAGGTAATAATCACATGGTTGAACGTGGTACTGTCCATATAACCTCAAATTCCACTAGTGTCGCCAAATGAGATACCCTAACAGTAAATCTCAACGCCAAGGTTCAGATTTGGACTATTGTGCGATAAATTATTATTATTATAAGAGCTGATGCTTAGACATAGTATCACGAAAAGTTGAGAAGAGTTTTGGTTTTTACCATGGGGCAGGAGGGGTTAGGTATATTTTTGATAGGAACTATCGTGAATTGTTTTATTTCTTTGACTAAGTGAATTGTTTGAAGGAACAAAAGATATAAAAAATCGGATTTATTTGACGAACTGAAGCGCGGGGACTCGAATGAAAACGGAGGAAATGCTGGTCTGACTTAATCAAAAAAGATAATGTATTACTGCTCAGATTTACCAATTTGAGGACGTGACTGATAGACCAACATATCTGAAGATGCTGCTTGTAAGGTGTGAAAGCCCGATTGAAACTCTAGTGCTACAAAAAAGAAGTTATAAAAGCCAGTTTTTGAAAATGTCTCAATTTTCTTGTGGTTGAAGGTAGAATTTGGTCATGGAAGCAAAATCTCAGGGGGTACCATATGACTTCATTTATTAATTGATTCAAGCATCACTCCAATTAGATTATTTGGAAGGCGCTCTTCTGTTTCTCTATATGTCACCTCGCTATCTGTTACAGCTTTCGCAGGCACAAAATTTATGACACATATTGTCTTTCTCTCTTTGACATGCAGTGGGGAGGCTGCGATATTATCATTTAGAAGGACTGAAAAAAATTATGCCTACTCAAAACCTGGATCCGATAGAAATCAGTCTCACTACGTCTTCAATTGAGCTAGGTTCTGAGATTAGAGATGAGCCGTGTATCCATCAAACTGCTGCCAAGAAATGAGTAGGCATTGTCTCTCCTCGTAGATAACTGTAAATTTTAAGCTTTCATTGTAACGTAGGTAGATTTTCTAGGGCACTGCAACATGTATTTGTACCATCTCCACGACGACCAGTACCGCAAACTCAGAGACTGTCCGATATACAGATGCAGTCCTCAGGGCTCCTTGCTTCGGAATTTATGTCAGACGTTTTTAGCACAGCCCTTTGCTGAGAGTATCGCTTAATATTTCTGCTCCATATGAAAGCACCGCAGCTTAAGTAGTTTTATTGATTTTGTTTTTAAATATTGTGCAAAATTTTTGGGAATTTGCTAGCCCAAAAAGTTCTGGGAAAGCAAACTCATTAAACGCAAAACCTACATTTTTGTGAAATATAATTAATTTTACATTACTCAAGCGATAGTAAATTTTTTCGGTGATTTTCACACAGTAGTCATCCGATCATTCTGGTTCGGTAGGATAACTCTGATTCATTTCTATTGGGACACAGCTCTCACAATATAAGATTTAGTTATAGTTAAAACTACATTGCACAAGAAATTATCATAAAGCTTTGCCACCCTTTTTCGTAAAAATTTTCATTACTAACATTTTATTAATAACTAACATTTTCACTTATCTTGTTTCAGGTAAGAGATATTCAAGAACGTGTCAAAATTAGTAAGTAGAAGCTTCAATATGACTATTATCTTGATATTTAATATGTTTTATTAAACTTCCGTATAATAGGTTACGTTTTGCTGTACAACATCTCGAATAGACCTGGCAAAGCAAACCACTATTGGTAGTTTTTGCAAATTTCAATCATGTTTTTCTGAAACACTCACTAAAAAGGTAAACTTAATCTTGAAGTATGTATTTCAAAAAAAATCTCGCAAAGAAACTATATATAGGGTGATTCACTATGAGGTTTGCTTCTTAATCTCAAATAGAAGGCATAAATTTGAATTTTATTGCAAAAATGTTATTGTGAGTCGAAAGAACAATCTATGAGATTTACTTTTTTAAGATTATCTTGCTTGAATGTTGACCACGACTATGCCATAAATGATCCATCCTGAGGGTACAATTTTGCACGATGGGTTCCAATATAGCAACCCGCACCTCGCAAATGACAGGAGTAATGTTGGCTTTCAAAGCGTCGATTGAATTTAGCTTATCCCTGAAAACCAAAGGTGTCATATAACTCCAAAGAAAATAACACGTTCAAGGTGGCCAATTTACTGGTCCAAAAAGTAAAATCAGGTCCTCACCAAAATTATTTCTCAATAAGTCCACTGTTTTACATGCTGTATGAAAAGTAACGCAGTCTTGTTGAAACCAAATTGGACTGATACTACTTGCTTAAATTTCAGGTAGCGAAAAATCCGCTATCATGGTGCCATAGTGGTCACCATTGATGGTTACTTTCTGACCGGACTCATATTTAAAAAAATATGGACCGATGATTCCATCAGCCCATAAACCACAACAAACTGAGCATTTCTGTGGTTGTAATGGTAGCTGTTAAAGCTCTTCAGGTTGCTCATTAGCCAAAATATGGCGATTCTGTTTATTAACGTATCCATGGAGCCAAAAATGCGCCTCATCATGGACAAAAGTTTTGCAATAAAACAGTGGATTATCATTAAACTGAGCCCATTCACCAAATACACGACGCAAACCTAAGCCGTCCGGCTTCAATTCTAGTCTGATTTGTAGTTTGTATGCCTTAAAACCAAGATCTGTACATAAAATATGCCAAGTTGTTGCATACAACAAATCAAGCTTTTGAGAACGACGCCGAACCAATTCGTCACGGCCTTCAGCCGCACTCTCAGCTACAGCTGCTATATTCTCTTCACTACGTGCTGGATGTGGTCTAATCGGTCGAGTATTATTCAGTCATATACTTATGATGGGTTTCAAACTTGTAAATTATATTGACTATAGTGGTTTCGGTAGGTTAACGAAGCTCTAAGAGCACAAAAACATTTCTCACAGAAAGCTGAATTTCGTAATACAGCTAATTACGTTGTTACTGTGTAAATCTTGTCAGGATAATTTGTCAAACAATGCTAAGTAAAAATTTCATTACAGTTTGACAGTTAAAAAAGCCCATAGAAAATCAAACTTCATAATGAATTACCCTTTATAAGGAAGAAAAAATACTTAGTTAATTTATTTTAGTACTATTAATCTCAAAAATATCAAAGCTCATTTTCAGAATGATCAAGTGGAAAGGAATCAATAATAAGAAATGGTGTGAGAAATTACAGATTGTTAATCTTATTTGCTTACTTAATCAGAACTTTAAACAAAATATATTGTCCAATTTAGATTATACTACTGGAGTTAGATATTAATTTAATTTTGTTTCAAAGAAGACCAGAGGAGAAGAAAATGTTTATTAAACTTTTTCATGTTCTTATTGTGATTGTTATTTTTGTATATTACGTTTAATCTTACATTAGGCCTGGTGATACTATTCCTACTTGGTTCAAACACAGCCGTCAGCTGATGCGAAATCGTTTTGTGGACCCGTTTCGCCTAACCATTTGGCCGTGGGCTGTGCACCGCTGTTTAAATATGTCAAATTCTGCTATTCAAGGAATATGTTTTTAAGGTTGCAGAAGAAAATGCTGTCTCTCATCTGGTGACCAAATTTACATGGAATCTAACACATCATGTTATAGTCTCTTGTCTTTTCACCTGAGTAGAAACTCACGCACCACAATTTTAATTCTGAATTCGCAAATAGCTCAATTATTGTAGTTCTGAGTGTTCACGATAGTTACCCCTGCTAAGAGACAGAGACAATTACAATACAAATGACGTGAGAGTTGGACAAATGTCATGGTGATGAATATCCTTGAATAATGTGCGTTGGCGGCTGTTTAGCTTTGCTGCTGTATGTTATAATTGGATCATTAGTGAAACGTGGCCATCCCTCATTGATTGGTTGTGAAACCTAGTTTCATTTATCCTTCAATGTTGTTAAGTCCTAACGGTGGCTCATGAGCAATAATCTGGAAGCTTAGAATTTTGTATCAATGCCACTTGTTCATTCCCAAATCTCCTGGTTTGCAATATCAGCAAGTTTTAATCTCTCTGTGGAGGCGTTTATAGGATTACCTATTCCTTTGACTGTAAACATACGGTCGTTTGGTCTGCTGATCACCTCATATGAGCCAATTCATGGTGGTTCAAGTGGCTGGTGAACAACATCCGTCCTCCAAACACATGCGAGGACTTATCAAGATGTTGTGGATTGATTAAATCCTGCATGGTGTGGTGCGCGATTGACTATGGACCAATTTTGTGCTTTTATCGGGTGAACTTCGTTTTTGAAGAATTCCCCAGGTAGCCTCACTGTTGTTCCGTATAACAATTCTTCTGGAGACACGCCGATGTCCAGCTTCACTGCGGCTTGTAAACCTAGGAGAACCATTGGAAGGAGCTCTAGCCATGTTGTCGGTTGATTACAGAGATGAGCCATTAATGCAGTCTTGAATGCCCTATGCCAGTTTTCGATCATGCCATTTGCCGCCAGATGGTATGGTTTTGCCCTTACCCTTTTGGCACCGATCATTTTCGCCAAAGTACGAAACAGCGAGGATTCAAATTGGCTACCTTGATCTTTTGATATTTTTTTTAGGTGTACCGAATCAAGTGATCCAACTCGAGTAGAATGCCCGCGCTGTAGTATAGGCTGTTTTGTCCTGCACAGAAGTAGCTTCGAGCCAATGAAAGAATCGGCCTATTATTCTTATACAGTACCTGTATTTGATGAGTGTAGCCAGAGTGAAAATACCAAGGTAGATATGCTTGAACCATGAGCTTGAAATGGTTATGTGATTAGGGATATCTCTGATGCGGCGTTGAATTTTACTTTTTTGGCAATTGATGCAAGTGCGAGTCCATTGTGATTTAGATTTGGGCATATGAATTTGGATTTTAATAACTATTTTGTTGATCATACGCCTGCATTAGAAAGATTGTGAATTGCGGCGAATGCTTGGCGCTTCACCGAAAGCAGAACATAGGGCCTGTTTTGTCTGTTGAATGCATCACAATATACTTCAGAATTGTTTTAACCATAGGGCCGTAGTGCCATTCAAATTGTCTTTCAACTCTTTGAATCTGCACTAGAGTTCCTGGAACCGGAAATGTGGTGAGCTGTGGTATGTAGTCCAGTTGGCGTGTTTACCTTGTGCAAAAACATATGTCAGCAAATTTTGATTGGTTTTTACTACGAAGATATGCAATTCTAGTATGTTGCAAAAAATTGAATGCCTTCGTGGCAAGGATGTGATTTGCGGTCATAGTTACGATATTTCTTTTCTATTTTGCTAAGTTTTTGCGAGGAAAATACAAGTGGCTCCCATATATTTTCCACCAACTGTTCTAGCCTTATCTCTGTTGCCATGTCTGAGGTACCGGTTGTCAGGGCCAATGGAGAATTCAGGGAGGGATGTACCAGTAAGGTTGACTGTACTATACTGTTCTCATGTTCTCACCGCAAGCCTCCATTTTCCATATTTTTTGCAAGATGAATCGGTAAAGCTCATACACAGGACGAATGCTGACTAATGTCATTTCTTAGCATTTCATATATTTCCGCCTTCGCTGCTGTGAATCTTTTTCATCATTGAAAACGACCTTATGATCAAAGGTTGCAAAGTTGAAATTATGCCTCAGGAGAACAAACGTAAGCCCTGATTCAAAGTTTTCATTCCATCGAGATATGCCTGTTTGTTCTCCAACATGATGAAAAGAAGTGGTAGCTACTCCTGGAATGGTATGGTATTTAAGCAGTGGAGAACCATCAGCAGCTCAACATCGCCTGATTTTAGCTTTAAATACCAAAAAGTATGTACATCCACTAATCTTTCTAATTGTACTAACCAAACTTTACCCATGATTATTTCTGAACTATCCATAACACCTAACTCATTGCAAGGTACTGCTGTTATTACAAATAAGGTAGCATTGGCAACACAGGATGACTTTAACAATAGTGGCGTATCACATAAAAAAGTTAACTTAGAGTCGGACGATGATCAAAATGTCTCCAAATCCATTGAAACCTTCGCCATGGCGGAGAAATCCTCTCAACCACTATCGAAATATAAAAATTTCATCCGTGGCGAGGTTCAAGTACCATCTTCTTTGGGCTCAATACACCTTCCACAGTCTGTTCCTCAAGATAGCAATAAATCCTTTTTAGACCCGCCTTGCCCACCATCAGTAAAGGCCACGATCATGTCTGGAGTTGATTTAGAAAAAAGATATATATTGTCGAGATTCAGAGATCACAAAGTCTATGAATGTGTACGACTCTTTTTGGCATACATGCATAAAGCGCCCGATACACATGTATTGATGGAAAAACAAAGACTAGTCTCAAGGTCATAATGCAAAGAGAAGGTCTCCCTGTGGATTTTGATTCTCTTCCAAGAATGTATTTTCGCTTCCATGAAGAGCTGGGAGTCACGGCAGATCAAGCGAAAAAAGATCTTGAAACATTTGCGTCGCATGTAAGTTCGAACTACATCTCCTCACTTCAAAGGACTAGGGAACAACACAACAAATTTTTTCGTCCCCAGTAAGAAGCCTGTTCAGCAAAGCCTTAAATTATTTTACCACAGTTGCAGTGGTATCCGATCGAAATTAAACCAATTATTCCTTGACGCAAAATCTTGCCATTTTAAAATTTTATCTCTGGCAGAAACTTGGCTAAATTATGCACATAAAAATGAAGAGATTCTTGACAGTGATTGGACCATCTTAAGAGACGATCGAGACTTTCGCAGCACTGGAAAATCAAGAGGAGGTGGTGTGTTAGTTGCAGTTCACAACTCCTTATCAAGTGAGCTCATAAGCACCACCTCATATGCATTATTCCAGCATTGAGTGGTTCATATATCTACAAATAAGCTTAGCCTCTATCTTGGCGTGTACTATGTCCCTCCAAATTCTTCCGAAATCGTCTACAACGAAGTCATCGAAACCATTTCTTCTCTAACTGCATCTATTAAAGAAGATGATATAATAATTATCACTGGCGACTTTAATCGACCGAATCTGAAATTCGTAAATGACGAAGTCGATAATCGTCTTCTCCCAATCAATCTTCTTGACAGTCAGGATTTTTATTTGATGAGCACTTTTTATGGCAACGATTTGCAGCAAATCGCTCCGAAAATGGAAATTGGTTAGACCTAATTTTTACTAACGCATATGACAATGTAGTGGTCAATCAAACTAATGACAAAGAGAACCTTATTTGTAACAGCCTTCATCACTCTGCATTTGATATTGATATTTCCACTCCTGACATTTCTAACCCTATTTCATACAATGAATCAATTGTATACAAATTTCGCAATGCTGATTATGAAAGTATCAATAAACATCTTGTCGCTGTTGATTGGACTGGTACACTTACGACGTTAGATCTTGAAGAAGCGTTATCCTGTTTTTATCAAATAACTCTTGACGCCGTCGAAAAGTATGTACCTAAAATTAAGAAAAAAGATAAACTGTCTGAACCTTAGTTAAATGGTGATCTTAGATATTTACGAAATCAAAGGAACAAATATTATAAAATGATCAAAAGCAAGAAAGATGTCAGCAATGATATTAAATCAAAATATAATGAGCTTGCCAATGAATTTCAAACAAAATCTCGAGAAGCATATGAAGTATATGTTAATTTGATCGGAGAAAATACTATTAAAGACCCAAAAAAGTTCTTTGATTTTGTAAATATCAAGGCTACCCTTCATCTATGTTTTTCAAGGATTTAGTTTCTTGTTCCCCAGAACAAATTTGTGAGTTTTTTGCAAATTACTTTCAAGAAGTTTATTGTAACTCTGAGAACCCATTAAATCCCTTTTCGGAAATGGCTCCAATGACATTGATTAACAAAGTTTCAATTTCTGAGGAAGAAATTGCTCATGCGATTGCCAATTTGGATGCCAATAAGGGACCTGGCCCCGATCGTATTCCTCCTAGTTTTCTTATCCAATGCAAAGACCAATTAACCAGCCCATTCTCCATCATTTTCAACAAATCACTCTCTAGTGGCATCTTTCCTTCTTACTGGAAATCTTCTTACTTAATACAAATACATAAGAAGAATGATAAACGGTGTATTCGAAATTGTAGAGGTATTGCTATATTATCATCCATTCCAAAGCTTTTTGAACAAATACTTTGCAACAAGATCTCCCCTATCATAGAGCCGCGGCTTAATGAAGAGCAGCATGGGTTCAAAAAAAATAGGTCTACTACCACCAATCTCTTCATCATCACATCAAGTATTCTGTGTGAGATGGAGCAGGGTCTCCAGATTGATGCAATATATACAGATTTTAGCAAAGCATTTGATCGTGTAAATCATGAAGTTTTGATTTGGATCCATTCTTACCTTAAAGACCGCACTCAAGTTGTCAAATTTCAAGGACGATTATCGAAACAAATTCATGTCCTCTCTGGGGTTCCTCAAGGATGTCATCTTGGGCCTCTTCTATTTTATGTTTTCATATCTGATCTTTCAGCAGTTTTACATGATGTACCTCATCTTTTTTTATGCAGATGACCTTAAAGTTTACCATGTCATATCATCTCTATCCAATATGATGTTTCTCCAGTCCAAGTTTAACATTCTCTCTGAATGGTGTTACAACAACCACCTCTCTTTAAACTTGGAAAAATGCCAGGTGATAAGTTTTTCAAGAAAACGGAGCCTTCTTCTGTTTGATTATCACATCAACAACACAACATTTAATAGAGTCGATAACATTGGGGACCTTGGTGTTGTTCTGGACCAAAAACTTCGTTTTAAACTTCAGTATGATGGAGTAGTATCCAGGGCTAATAAAATGCAAGAATTCATCAAACGAAGAGCTAAAGAACTCAAGAATATTTGGGTTACTAAATCACTATACGTCTCATTAGTACGCCCTATTCTTGAATATGCCAGCCTGATTTGGAGCCCTGTTTTTGACATTCACGCTGATAGGTTAGAATCGGTCCAGAAACAATTTCTTCTTTTTGCCCTCAGATCCCTTTACGACCCTAGGAACTTCAATAGCCTACCATCATATAACTATCGGCTCGATGTGCTAAATATGGCATCACTAGATTCTAGGAGAATGATGATGTCTGCATGTCTAGCATTTGATGTCCTCAAAGCCAATATTAAGGCTCAGTATATAACAAAAAAAATTACTCTGAATGAACCCCTGAGAATCACAAGACTTTCACCAATGCTTAACGTAGGTCGCCATCACACTACTTATGCAGACAATGAGCCAATAAACAGATGTTGTAAGGCATTCAACAAGTATAGTAAATATTACTCCCCGTCCATTTCCAAAACCTCATATAAAAATATCATTCCTCAATATAATTTGTATAATTGTGCTTAAAAATTAATGTATCATGAAAATGTATTGTTTACAAGGTTTTTTTTTTGTGTAGTAATTTTATATTATAAGGATATGTCTTGTTTGGCAAAATAAATAAACATAAACATAATGCCATTCACAAAGTCATTCAGCACATTTGGCGTCAAGAGTATATGCCAACAGCGTGGCGCCAATCAATTATATTCCATATCCACAAAAAGGTGACAAGCTACAGTGCGAAAACTATAGAGGCATATCTTTTGTACGGCGTACAAAATACTTTGAAAAATCTTAGAAAATAAAATCATATCATACGCCAACAGTATTATTGGATAGTATCAAGGTAGTTTTAGAGCAGGTTGATTGACAAAAGACCAATTGCTCACAGTCAAGCAGGTACTTGAAAAATGCTGGGAGTTCAATATAGACGTGCACCAACTTTTCGTTGACTTTAAGCAAGCATACGACATTATTGATCGGAAAGTACTCACCAAATAATGTCTTGCTTCGGTATCCCAGCCAAATCAGTCCATCTTACTAAAGTGACAATGATTTCGACAACCTTTCAAGTCCGTATCAACAAACAAATCACCGATGCCTTTAACACAAATATCGGACTAAAGCCGGGAGATCGGCTGGCCCTATTGCTATTTAATTTGGCTCTCGAGTACGTCACAAGAAAACTACCTCTCAATACGCGTGGTACATTACTATACAAGTCGAGCCAAGTAGTAAGCTTTGCCGATAACATCAACATTTTGTCGCGGTCATTAATAACCACCAAAGAATGTTTTCTGAAACTCGACACGGAAGCCAAGCTAGTAGGGCTAAAAATCAATTAAAATAAAACAAAGCTCATGACGAAGTCGAGGAAAAATACCCGAAATATATAAAATATCACACTTTGGCGAACTCAGTATCAAAAATATGAGAGAATTTGTGTATTTGGGCCTCAAAATAATGAGAACTAGTAATGAAAGAGACGAAATATGCCGAAGAATACAGCTCGCAAATAAAATATGTTATACAAAAACAGGGACCCTAACCAAAGCATCTGCAAATATATTGAACGAATAATCAGAGCGAAGCTATACGGGGACCAATGGCGAATTCGATACAACCATGAGCTGCATGCAATTTTCGACTAGCCCAAGGTCTCATGTATTGTAAGACTGCGGAAGTTGCAATCCTCTGGACGCATAAATCGTATGGATGAGCAACAGATACCCAAGGAGGTATTCGTTGGCAGAACTGAAGGATGGATACAAGTGGGGCAACCGAGGAAACGCTGGTCTGACTCGGTGGACGTAGACAGTCCATCGCTGCCTGGACTTCAAAATTGGAGGATCCGGTCAATAGAGCAAGACAGTTGGAGACGCTATTTACAGAAAGCGAAGGCCCGAGCGGGGCTGTAGTGCTACGAAGAAGAAAAAGAAGCAGAATCCTTAATGTAAGAAAGGAGTGGAAATTTGAAGGGAATAGTTGGCAGTGGGCAGTAATGTACACTACGAAGTACAAACACTCAGAAAATAAACTTCAAATTACACTCAGATTAGCTGCGAGGCTTCGTTTATGACAAATTCTTTTAGCTACTTCATTAATTATCGATTTGAACATGTTTTTGCAGGAGGCCGAGAAATCTTAGCAATGTCAAGGTCATGAGACTGAAGCTTTTCATCTGCCTTTATTTATTCTGTAGTGTCGACATGCCAAAATTCATCTGAAATCTACACATTAATGGACTTTTTTGTGTATGCCAATCAAGTCATATGCGGAGTTCTTTGAAGTTATTTTCATCTTTTAAGCCTCTTTTCAACTATCTTAATGTCTTTATCTCCGTTAAACAATCAAATTAGGTGAAAATGCAGCCATGATATTCTCTGTTCACCTTTACTTGCATTTCTTTCACCAATTGTGAATGTCTCAAGGAACTTTCACCAGTTAAAATTCAATTCGACATTTTAGAAGAAACTCGCTCTTGCCAAACTTTTCTAAAGTAACGAACGAATATGCATTCTCAGGATATTCTTTAACAAACAGAATATAGTTTCACACCCATTTCAAGACACTTATCGTTGTTGCATTATTTGAGACAGGATTTTCAACAGTGCAACGCTAAAGCTCTTTTGCATTGCAATGCACTAAATTGAATGCGGGTTGAAATGGAAGGAAGCACATGCATTTTACAATTGTACTGGTATATACTTCTATATCGTTTTAACTTCTAGTTCTACTTCCTACCACCCTTCTTCCTCATGGGTAACGTTCACTAAGTATTCGATTCGTTTTGAAATCAGGTTGCAACCATTCACTGCAAGATGTTCCTTTCACGTTGCATTTTGCAAATGCAATTTTGACACTTTAACTACACTTCAAGCCAAGCAATGAGAGAAAAGGAAGTGTTTCTTTTAATATGTGTGTGTATGTTATTGTCGCCTTTAAGTTTAGCGTAATAAAGTGAATAGAGGGAAAGAGAATCGTAAGGATATTAGAAAAGAGGTGAAAATAGTGTGACAATGTTCTTAATGGCGGGAAATGATTGTTCTTTAAATGTTTCAAAGCGGTGAGACCAAAAAATCCTTTTATTTAGAAACTTTGGTAGTAAAGTTGTTTGCATAAACAGATAAGTATTGTATGAAAAAGGGGGATTGAAGCTGCTAAATACGAAAAAAATAGTCTTAGACTGAACAGTTTTGCTAAATTTAAAGTTTTTGAAAACATATCTTGAATTCAAAAATTTTTTCTTACTTTATAACCGATAATGTAAAGTCATTAACCAAAATTTTCACCAAATTCTCTTCGTACCTCTTGACTCCAATTTTACCTTATGAATCCTTATGTTCCATCTCGTGAATCATCTATGCTTGTCCATCTTTTCTGCTTGATGTATGTAGGGGCTCATAGTGCACCAAACTTCCGTACGAATTCCTTATAGTCTAGGTCCTAGAGATTCTTGTTCAGGTATTGTAAGTAAATCTATGAGTCTTTGAGCGTCTTTTTACCAGTATTCTAGCCAAACTCAAAAGATTGAGTATATAGATTTCTGGAGCTCTTTCACTGATCTTAACTGTGATACGCTGGTGATCATTGGCTGGGTAGCTTTCCAAAATCCTAAAATTATTGAGTATTGCTGATAGGGCCTATGGAGTAGATGTCACTTTGGTGACAGCTCCTATCAGGGCGGGAAGCTTCCAATACCTATCCAACTCAAAGAGTCCTGTTCTATATGCCATCTCCTAGTGCTCTTTTCCCTTGGATCTGTTTGAGGTATGCCCTACCCACTGGCTCTACAAAAGAAATATCTCCTCCGATGGGAACATGATCTTCTTTGCACAAGACAGCATATTATAACCGTTAAGCTTGGCAGTGGTTCAGCGCTAGCTGTACACAAAAAAGTTCTTCTTAAACATTAAACTTGCCTCGTCATATCCAGGCACCAACTGGAAAATATACTAAACACAGTCTTAGGTAACAGCTACTCACCTTTGATAGACGTAATGAACAACTAATTAAGGAAGAAATTTAAGTAAAGGCTAATTGTGAAAGCTTTAGTTAAATAATTAGATTTAAAAAAGAGTTAAGATCAGTTGTGCCTCACTGACGAAGAAGCTAGTGTGAGCTTTAAAACGTGGATGTCTGGATTATGAATGAAAATTCAGCGGATCACAAATGAGTCTTAGTATTTTTTTTGGTTCTTATTGGCTTTGCTATTCTTTTTGGCCTTGATGATAGAAAAGCTTCATTGTGTGGCCCATAGAAGCTCCCTGCGAACATCTATATGCTCCAATTCTTCAAATAAGATGCCGATCTTTCCTAAATCCTGTCTTCATCAGCGATGATGTTGCCTATGTCATCACAGCTGAGCGTGGCCTTGGGCTGATAACCTCCTTTCAAGCTTTTGACTACTTTGTAGGCATGTCTTGTGTTATTGGTCATTAGGATTACAGCAATGCTTCTCAATTGGTAGTCATAGCATTAGTTTTTCTTAATTATCTTATTCACTACTTTCCTGATATTTTCTTAATATTCTCTCTTTACCTGACTAGGGACCGGAACCTGATTCTCTTCCTCCTAGATTTTTTTTTGAGTGCATACATTAGATCACTTCCCGCCTGCTTGTTTTATTCAACGCATCTTTGTCACGAGGGGCTTTTCCATCTGTCTGGAAGTCTTCTCATTTAACTCCAATTTTCAAAAGTAGCGATTAGTGGTCTATAACAAACTACAGAGGTATTGCCATGCTTTCAGCTATTCCGAAGTTGTTCGAAAAAAATTTTTGTGATAAGTTTACCACGTTGGTTGAGCCATGATGAAACGAGCAGCAGCATAGTTTTCGCAAAGGTCGATCAACTACTACTAATCTAATGCATCTGACCTCAAGTGCTAGAGTGGAATTGCGGGAAGTGTCATCACCAGGGTTAGGTTTTATCTTTTTCTGTAGATTTTAGTGGACGTCGGGTCAGCGTTAGTTGTAGGTGGGTCTGTGCTAACGGTTTACCTTGCCCCTTTACCGAAGGTTTTCGTTATCGATGGAAGCACGCTTACTTGTAACTTTCAGGGATTCGTGTCTCCTACAAGAGGCTTCAAGCATTGTTGCAAGTGCCTACGTGCAAGAGAGTAGGGTGGGTGATTAAATCAAGGAAAGAGTTCTGGTAACCCGTATTCTTGCTTGGCAGTTTAATTGGGGCTCATAGGCACAAGCGAGTACCACCTGCGCTCATCTCCAGACTGGCTTTGGGTTAAAAGGCCCTGACCAGTGCTCTCTCGTGGTTACCGGGAGGTAATCAGTAACAATCTGGCCCATTAACTTCCCTACCTTAACGTCGTCCAAAATATTGTTGAGTGTTATTCTAGCCTTTGGACTTAATGCAAGTGAGTTTCATTTTCCAGATTGAAGTTGGGAAAATTATGGAATTGTTATGCCTTCACTAGTTTTAAAAGGATTTGCCCAGTTTTTGAAGTTATTAGCCTTTCAGATGATGGTTGTGAGAGAGAAAAGCTACATGCAGGATACAATGCAACAATTATATTTCTTTTTTAAAATGTTTACCTTGAAAAGGGAAATCTTCTAATATTTTGACTTGTATTGCATGAATCTTGTGAGTGTGAGATCTTTTTTGAAGAGGACGTGCTTTTTGGTGCATAGAACTCCGCAAAACTCTATCTTTGGGCTTAACTTCTATTGAATTAAACCCAGTAATAGTTACCGGTATTATTTTGATTCTTTACTAAAATACTCCTGATGATTCACTTGTTGGCGTAAACTATGTTTTAAGTTCATTCGATCAAACATCTTATCCGATATAGACTAGCTTAAACATCTCATCCGACATGATTATAAGATAACTACAATTTTAGTTTGCAAAGTGTAAAGGGCCGAACCTACGCAGATGTCCTCCGTGAAATTAAAGGAGCGGTCAAGCCAGACGACACCAAAACTGCCATCAAAGCAGTTCGACCAACCTGGACCGGTGGCCTGCTGGTGGGATTCGGGCCAGAGGCCACAAACAAAGATGCATTCCGTGACGCGGTTCAAAAGGTTCTTGGAGATGCGGCAACGGTTGCCTCGCTCGAACCAATGGCCACCCTGGAAATCAGGGACCTCGACTGCGTCACGGACAAAGCTGAAGTAGAGGATGCCATTAGGAGGGAGTTCCCCAGCTTAAGTGAAGTCAAGGCAAGATTGACACGCGAAAACACAAGGGGGCAACGCATGGCTATTGTCGAACTAGCTGATAAAAACACCCAGCAAATCCTGGCGCAGGGCAAAATGAAGATAGGTTGGGTGATCTGCAAGAAACGGAGAAGAGCGATCCCTATCCGCTGCTTCAGATGCTTCGAATACGGACACACCGCGTATGGCTGTAGGGGACCCGACAGGAGATCTCTGTGCTACAAATGTGGTGGAACGGGGCACAAAAGGAAGGAGTGCACGAACGAGGCAAAATGCATTCTTTGCAAGGATACTAAGCTAGCACCCGGCGACCTCAAACATGAGCCGGGGACAGGGAGATGCTGGGTTTTCAAGGAGGCCCCAACTAAAGCCAAATCGATACTCAAATGATCCGTATCCCGCAGGTCAATTTGCACCGAAGCACAAACGCCCAGGACCTACTTGAGCAGTTTGCGAGGGATAAGAAAGCTGACCTCCTGTTGCTGAGCGAGCAACATCATAACAAGGACTCGCAAGCGTGGTACCCTGAAAAATCTAGTACCTCGGCCATCTGGGTTCGAGACAGCGCCCGCCTTCAGGTGCAGGGCCATGGACGCGGGGATGGTTTTGTGTGGGTGCGGTGTTCAGGGATAACATATTTCAGCGTTTATCTGACGCCTAACGAGGCAATGCGATCTTTTCGAACCAAACTCGATGCCCTGGAGGACGCTGTCTCGAACACAGAGGGCCACATGCTGGTCGGGGGAGACTTCAACGCTAGAGCCATTGAATGGGGTATGCCACAATCCGACCCAAGGGGAAAGCAAATCTTGGACATGGCGGCCAGAACAGCGCTTTTTGTCCTAAATACTGGTAACACCCCTACTTTCCGCCGCTGGGGTTGCGTAGGAACCATACCCAATGTGACACTCGCTTCAGAGTCCCTGGTACCTAGAGTACACAACTGGCGAGTACTAGAGGACTACTTGGCTAGTGATCACCAGTATATAGCGGTTGAGATTCACGACAGTGCCACTCTGTGTGCATATGCCCAAACTTCAATCCTCGGATGGAGGACTGGGAGGATGGACGTTGAGAGGTTCGCTGACGCGCTTACGGCAGGCGCACCGTTGCTGGGAGCTCCGCCAGGGAGTGGAGGGCCTACAGCCAAGGACTTGGTGAACTCAACTATGAGTACCATCATAGCTGCTTGCGAGTCTTCCATGCCCCGTCGGAGACCCCGACACGGTAAGCCTCCAGTATACTGGTGGTCAAACCAGATCGCCGAACAAAGAAGCGAGTGTCACAAACTTCGGCGAGAGGCCCAGCGGGCGCGAACACGGGAGGAGGCAGACACTAGGCCAGCAGCATACAGGTCCGGCAGGAAATATCTTTGCAGGCTTATTAACAAGAGCAAGGCCCGATGCTGGCAAGACCTCGTGGATGATGTAAATAGGGATCCGTGGGGCCTTGGCTACAAGCTGGTCATGGGGAAATTTGGTGCCCTACGGAAGCCTTGTATACATGACGCGAAAAAGATGGACGCGATAGTGCGGGGACTCTTCCCCACCCATCCCGTCCGTGTTGAAGCTGTCCGTGGTGAAACAGCGGTCGCGTGCCCACTCTTCACACAGCTGGAACTGGAGGAGGCAGTCCTCTCCCTGAAAGCGAGGAAGGCTCCAGGTCCAGATGGTGTTCCAGCTGAGGTTTTGCAGCTCGTCTATCACCATTGTCCTGACTTGCTGCTCAGCACATTCAACGCTTGCCTACGGGACAGGGTTTTCCCGGTACGATGGAAGGTGGCGAGGCTCGTGCTGGTCAGCAAGAAGAAGGGAAATCCCGAATCGCCGTCTGCATACCGCCCGTTATGCATGCTAGACACGGCTGGGAAAGTGCTAGAGAAACTCATCAAGGGAAGACTCACTGACGCGATTCGTGCTGCTGGGGACCTATCTCCTCGGCAGTACGGCTTTAGAGCAGGACGTTCTACCATTGATGCGACTGCAGAGGTGGTGAACGCAGTCCAAAAGGCAGAAGCATGTAGTCGCACCAAGCGACGGATCGTCCTGTTGGTGACACTCGACGTCAGGAATGCCTTCAACTCCGCTAGATGGGTGAATATTCTGGACACGCTGGAAAACTCTTTTCAAGTTCCAGAATATCTAATGCGGCTTTTGAGGAACTACCTTAAGGACCGAAGCCTGCTCTACGACACGACACAGGGCCAACAAAGGATGGAAATTACATCGGGTGTTGCCCAGGGATCTATCCTTGGTCCGGACCTGTGGAACGTGTCTTACGACGGGCTACTGAGACTTGAGATGCCAGATGAGTCGCGCTTGGTCGGCTATGCGGATGATGTTGCGGCTCTGGTCGCTGGACGCACCGTTGAACAAGCGCAACTTAGGCTAGGTATGCTAATGCGCCGAGTGAGGGACTGGATGACTGCTCGCGGGCTCAGTTTAGCACTGGAGAAAACCGAAGTGGTCATCTTGACAAAAAAGAGAATCCCTAGAGTAAGGATGATCAGTATTGGAGATATACAGGTCGAATCGAAGCCAGCGGTGAAGTACCTGGGGCTACTGATCGACTCGAAGATGAGTTTCTCTGAGCAAATCAGGGCAACGGCTGAGAAGGCTGCTTCGGGAATATCGGCCCTGAGTCGACTTATGGCCAACGTAGGGGGACCCAGCCCATCAAGATGACGCCTCTTGATGAGTGCTGTAGGGTCAGTGCTACTGTAAGGAGCAGAGGTATGGGGCGACGCTCTCAGCAAGGAGGTATACCGAAAACGATTGGCACAGGTACAGAGAAGAGGAGCACTGAGAATTGCATCTTCGTATCCAACAGTCTCCGACTCGGCGGTGAGAAAGATTGCAGGCGTGATACCTGTTGCCCTCCTTGCTAGAGAGCGCCGCGCTATTTACCTGCGCCGAAACGAGGATGCGAGGGAGATGGTTGTCCGCGAGGAGAGACAACGCTCGCTCAACGATTGGCAGCAGTCTTGGAGGAATTGCACGAAGGGAAGGTGGACTGCGCGCCTCATCCCGGATGTGAGACCGTGGCTAAATCGAAGGCATGGTGAGACTGACTTCTATCTGACCCAGCTTTTGAGCGGGCACGTGTGTTTTCAGTCTTACCTGCACAAGATCGGTAAGTCACGGTCTCCCGATTGTCGGTTTTGCCCAGGAGAGGAGGACAATGCCTGTCACACATTTTTTGCGTGTACCAAATGGGTCAGGCTGCGAAGGGAACTCTACAGGGAGACGGGAGAGCTCACCCCGGATAATATAGTTGCGGTGATGCTCGAATTGGTTGACAAATGGAACCAGGTGGCACATTATGCTCGGGCAGTCCTAAAAGATAAGAGGGACTCGCAGCAGCCGGAGGCACTGGGGCTGGGGGATGGCTCTTCTGGCATTTCCTCTTCCCTTCTCCCCTCCCGCTAGGAAAGGGACTCCCCAGCTTGAAGGCGCCCCACGGCGTAAAAAACGAGACCTGGCCCGAAGTAATGTGTCAAACGGTTCCAGGCTAGGTTCTCAGATTGACAGGGGAGGTGTTTAGTGGGTAGTCCAAGGATATCCTCCATGGGAGTCCCACACTGCCAGACTCGGCGGGCGTAAATGCCTTCACCTCCCTACCAAAAAGAAAAAAAAGGGCTCTAAAGTTGCTCTCGTAAATGTACATACTCAGCATCATATCACTTGAAAAAACCTAACACTCAACTCATCACTTAATACATCTCCAACCAAATCATTCCTTATAAGTTTCCCTTTCTTGCCTCATAATGCCCAAGCAGTGATTTCATCAACGTAAAGGAAACTTTCCTTTTTCATAGGATTTCTTTTTATTTCCGTCATCCCACTGTCTCTCTCTCTCATCATCGTTTCTGGCTCGTAAAAAATCAGCCAACTTTAGGTAATTTTTCGTATTAGGTACCAGCAAAGAAACTTTCATATACGTTTTCACCTTAGACTTTGTACCGCTAAGTTCCCTTCCATTTGCCTCCCCCTCTTGGCTCCCTTGAACGAATGAAAGGAAAAACCGGATTCATGAACAGAAATTCGCGAAGGTGTACTTGAACTAATAATGTTTGGAAAACTTTTTAATTTAGATTTTACTTCCATACTTTGGCTTTTTCGGCTGTTTTGAGTGCTGTGTGTTGTTTGTTCTCTTTTATTTTATTTTATTTTTTTCTTCAGTGGAGCATTTATTCGGATGATGTTGATGATGATGATAGGGTTTTCTCAGTTTTCACAAAGTTTTCCTCGTTTCGGTTTTGGACTTGATGGCAGCATTCACCAACACAGAAAAGCACTGAAATTTTGCTGCTGGGTGAGGTAGGGGCGAGGGTAATACGGGCAACGGCCGTTTATTAGCATTAGGAGCTTGTTCTGTTTTTTTCCTAATGGAACAGGAAGGAAATAAACCCAAGAGCACACAGAAAATAGAACGAAATGAAGTCCTTTCTTTAACTTCCTCGGTCCAAGTCTCATTCTTCTCTGATTCCTTCTCACTGACTTGGCGAAAGTAAATTCGATTTTTCGACGCAAATAGAAAATTATGCTGCCGTTTTCTGACTTGTGTATTTGTTCGGGCTCTTGTTGTGGGTCCTTTTTTTCCTTGGAACAACGTCTAGAGAGGAAAGGAAAAAAATGGGAACGAAAACAACAACTGCAATGACGAGGAATAGCAGGGTCCAGTACACACTTGTAATGACTTACTTTTAGCTCTTCCGCATCCGCCAGTTTTCCTCAAAGTCGCGTTGTTCTCCTTCGCTGCATTTTCTCGGGTTAACCTCTTTCTATAATACTAAGTGTGTGTGCGTTTCAGCTTAGGTCAACTCCTTGCCACCCACCATCATCGCTTCATGGTCGGAAAATGCTAGGCACATAAAAATTGTAATCGTCTTAAGCTTACCAAATTATGCTGTTGCTTAATCTCGGAGATTTTTCTCGTCCTCTTGCTGAACGTTTGGATTTATTGTGTTTTGTTTTTTCATTTTATTCCCTCTTTGTTTGCTACAATCACTGCCAACGTTGAATGCAAGGAAGAGGTAGGTGCGAAAAACGGATGTATTTTAAGAAGGTTCAGTTTATTATGTAACTTTTACAAACGGCAAACAACAAAAGTACTATTGCAAAGTTTTATGTAGTTTTATTTCATGTTGGTTGGGTTTAGTTGCGAGATGGGTGAGAGGGTACACACAATGAAAATCAATGATGGAAGTCTCATTTCATAGATTTTAATTTTTTTTAACCAAATTGATTTATATTTTTATTTATGGTTTTCCAAACCATAGATAGAGTACGTCTCAACAAATATATGGTTGGATTTTCATAAGGTTTTGCCTATTTGTGGTTTTCAGTCTTATTGAGCTAATACTGCTAGAGATCTCAGTCCGATTGCCTCCAGATGTCAATGCTGGCAATAGTTTATTGGGTATGCGAGATGCTAATAATGAACGCTCGATTATAAATATGTAAATCAATCTCTTTATTTTCACTTATCTAACATGAGCAATGGCGATACGCGTCGGTGTCTGTCGAAGTCCAGAAGACAAGAGAGAGAAAACGAAGTCGTTGCTTACTTAACTGCTACGCTGCTGCTTGGTGGTCAGAATAGCAATTGATGCTAAGCGCGATGCAACTTTGCACTGCGTCGGCACAGTACTCCCTCCCAAGTGTCAGTCATATGACACTGATCGTTTGACCATCGTAACATCTTCGCTTCCTACTTGGCGGGTAAGTCCTTGTCCCTGCGGGTGGCGGGTTCACAGGTGTGAGCTGCTGTTTACCTGTCGGGAAGTATGCGCTGGGTGCAGAATGTTGTAGCGCCGATGGGCTCGTATGATTCGCTTTGGCGGGAGTTACACTAGGCGCTCCGGATGCCACAGGAATTTTCGGCAAACAAAAGGCTCTCAGTGAATCGGTGATGCTTGGTGTGTTGGTGGCCTGATGCGTATTCTGCTCAAGCTCTTGAAAAGCCGGGTTCAGGCGCTCCGTCGATACGTTGACGTGGCGGCCATTCACATCGATCTTGTACAGCAATTCTGACAGTCTCTGCAGCACACGATGTGGTCCTGTGTAAGGCGGTGACAGGGGTTTGTGGACTGCATCCACGCGTAGGAAAACATGTGTGCAGCTACTGAGCCTTTTGTTAACGAAGATTGTTCGATCATGTCGGTAGGCCGTCAGCATTGGTCGGATTTCCGATACATGCTCTTGCAGTTTGATGAGAAAACTATACGGGCTAGCCGAAGGGCTGTCAGGACTGATGAAATCACCTGGAATCGACAACGTAGTTCCATACAGCAGCTCTGCATACGATGCATCGATGTCTTCTTTGTAACTGGTGCGTAGCCCCAATAATACAGTCGGGAGAATATTCGGCCAGGAAACGCCACCGCCGTGACACATAATTTCGGCTTTTAACGTACGATGCCAGCGCTCGATAATTCCGTTTGATGATACGATAAAGTACTAATTCTGGTACTTCCAGAGAAAGCCGCGAGGAATTTGAACAGTAATGACTCGAACTGAGTACCCTGATCTGTCGTGATGAGGCGAGGAGTGCCGTAACGGGTGATTCAGTTATTGAACAGCGCCTTCGCCACGGTTTCCACTGTCTTATCGGCGATGGGAACGGCCTCTGGCCATCTCGTAAAGCGATCGATCATCGTTAGGCAACATTTATAGCCTTGTGATGGGGTGAGTGGCCCAATGACGTCCAAATGGATGTGCTGGAAACGGCCGTCGGGCATCGGAAATGGCTGCACTGGGTTCCTCTGATGACGAGTAACCTTCGAGCGCTGGCACGGCATGCACGAACGAGCCCAAATACGGATGTCTCTCTTCATGTTCGTCCACACAAATCTTCTAGCGATGGCCTTACAGGTAGAGCGAGCACTGGGGTGCGCCAGTCGGTGAAAAATATCGAAGACTTTCCTGCGCAACGAAACCGGGACGAAGGGTCTAAGCCGGCCCAAGGATTCATCACAAATCAACACCTGCTGCGAACCGCATGAACGCTGGATAAGTTTCAACGATGTGCTGTTGTTTTGGAGCAGCTGTTGAAGCTCACTGTCATGGCTTTGCTCTTGAGCGAGCTCATCCTCGCTGACCACAGTCGGCGTCTCTATAGTGCTCACATGGGAAAGCGCATCCGCGACTTCGTTGCTGGCCCCGGAAATGAAGCGGAAATCCATCGTGAACTGCGGAATTGAGTTTAGATGTCTGAGTTGGTGTGGCGAGGCTTTGCTAGCGGATTGGGCGAACGCATACGTCAGCGGTTTATGGTTTATGGTTAGGACAAAAAACGAAGAGCCTTCCAGGAAGTGTCGGAAATGATGAACGCTAGTATAAATAGCGAGCAATTCGCGGTTGTAAACGCTATATCTAGACTCAGGCGAAGAGAGCTTCCTTTGAAAAAACGCTAAAGGGAGCCATCGACCATTTTGCTCTTGTTCTAACATGGCACCTACGGCTACGTCGGATGCATCAGTAGTCAGCCTGAGAGGTCAAACGGTCTGAAAATGTACGAGCAATGTGGCATCTGCCAAGCTGTTCCTAGATTTCACGAACGCCTCCTCCGTTTCCGGGGTCCACTCGATTTCCGTCCTGTCTCCTTTCCTGTTGCCAGCACATAACTTGTTGAGGGGGGCCTGAAGCACCGCGGTGTTGCGGACGAACTGCCGATAAAAGTTTAGTGTTCCCAGAAACCGCCGGAGATCTTTCACCGTGACGGGCCTTTTAAACTTTTGGATCGCATCTACTCTAGACGTCGGAGTGCGTATGCCCTTCTCGCTAATTACGTGCCCGATGTATTCTATTTCACTCACGCCAAACTCGCACTTAGGGACGTTAATAACGATCCCGAAATTTGACAGGCGTTCAAATACTGCTCGTAGATGCTGTGAATGCTCTGATTCCGATTTTGAAGCGATTAGCACGTCGTCGAGGTAGCAAAAGCAGTAATTGAGCTCTCGGAGCACCTCGTCTATAAATCGCTGAAACGTCTGTGCCGCGTTCCGAAGACCAAACGTCATCACCGTATATTCAAACAGTCCAAACGGCGTCGTGACTGCCGTTTTCGGGGCACGACACCTTAGCAATGCAAAATCGCCAGTGGAACACGCGCGGCAGGCCGAGTGAAACCGCGAGGACCCTGCCCCGAAGGTACGAATTGCAGTTCCGTTTGCCGCAAACAATCTATACGGGGACACTTCTGGGGCAGCATGTAGGTGAGCAACAGGGATTATGGAGACATCCGCTCCTGTATCGATGAAACTTCGAGACGGCTTCCTGCAAAACCACTAGCTGTCGTCT
The DNA here is from genome assembly GCA_963969285.1 of Odontomyia ornata. NCBI lineage: Eukaryota > Metazoa > Arthropoda > Insecta > Diptera > Stratiomyidae > Odontomyia > Odontomyia ornata. Next base: position 16,891,196 of record OZ017741.1, on the reverse strand, counting down.
CTTGAGCTAGTGATTCAATGCGTTTCCCGGACGCTTGTCAGCAAAAGAGCATGGCGGGCGACACTGTCTCGCAGCGGCACCAAAACGGCGATGGAAATAACACATTTGTTTGTAGTTTTTGCGTGGGTTTGGCTGCTGAAACGAGAAACAACAGGAGCTGCAACCGGAAGAGCTATCTTGTTGTGATGACGCCTGTATGCGGTTCACCTCCGTTCTCAGCTTGTCAATGCTTTTAAGAATGGACTCGCTGTCATTCGCCGGGCGTAATGCTGAGTTGTTCTGCACGCACGCCACTGTGTCTGATGTGCCGATGCTGGCTATACGATCTGCAATCGTCGCCAATTCGTCTAGGCTACCACGCTCGTTCACGGCGAGGATTGCGCGAGTGCTGGGGGGAAGGCGTTGCAACCATAACGATTTGATGAGGTTATCCGGAATGGATTTTCCAGCAAAGCACTGCAGGCGACGCAAAAACTGGGACGGCCGCATATCCTCCATTTCCAGCTCAAACAGTACCTGGCACGTCCTTTCTTCGTCTGTGACGCCAAAAACAGCTAATAGCCCTCGCTTCAGGGCTTCGTATTTGCCTGCCTCGGGTGGATCCTCCACGATGTCTGCCACCTGCGATAGTATTGGCATGTCCAACTCTGCCACGACTTTGTCGAAACGTGCCCCGTCCGAGCTGATTTTTCCGCTGCGGAACTGCGCTTCAACACGCGTGAACCAAAGTGCTGGTTTGGTGTGCCAGAAAGGTGACAATTTGACCATGATGGTCAGCGGAGGCTCGGTCGATATTGCCTTCATCGGCATCGAAGAATTCGTTTGGCATTATAAAGAAAATCACTATGGAGTCACCAATATTGGGTATGCGAGATGCTAATAATGAACGCTCGACTATAAATATTTATATCAATCTCTTTATTTTCACTTATCTAACATGAGCAATGGCGATACGCGTCGGTGTCTGTCGAAGTCCAGAAGACAAGAGAGAGAAAACGAAGTCGTTGCTTACTTAACTGCTACGCTGCTGCCTGGTGGTCAGAATAGCAATTGATGCTAAGCGTGATGCAACTTTGCACTGCGTCAGCACAAGTTACAGTGGTTGTGCATGGATTTGACTTGCGAATGTCAGTAGCCGGTGTTAAAGGCCGTAGAACTTCCACGAAAATGGTCCAAAGCCCATTTGAGAAAGAGCAGGGCTATTTACGTACTCTGTAGTCATGACAAGTCCCATCCAGCGTCTACCCATGGAGAAGGGTGTGGAACTATATAATAAGGTATCACTTGTTTGCACCAGGGACTGCTTACGGACAATCAGCCAAACAAGGTCTCGCTTCCGTCCGTCATATCTTAGAACGAAGTGCGAAAGTGTAGAGGCCTCAGATCCTTACTGCCATGATCAGCCTGGAAACAACAATAAGGACATTTTGCTTCATCGCTTAGGGTCCTAAGTTTCCGGGTACCAGTTTTGACGATTACTGTTTTTCTCCTTAAAGATCAAGTATTTAGGAGAAACTATGTCTGATAAAATGCAGCTGACTTGTACTCAACCAAACTGAGCTGTGGATCCGTGGCATGACTACTAAAGATATGGATGTAATTAGGAAGCAACTATGGACTGAGTTGAGAGCAGACTTGAGGCTAAGTACTCGTGCTTCGTTCTTCATAGAGATGCATCCATTTACTTCTGCGGAGGACAAAAAAGCGGTACTCTCAAAAGGTGTAGGAAGTGGAAACACTCATAGCAGCTTTCATGAGAAAGTTCAGATCAGGTGACTTCCTTAAAATTAAACTTAAGGTGAGATAGGGGCTAATGAGGCTAAAGAGGGCCAGATGAGCTAACAAAATAGAGGAAAACTTTGTGAAGTAGCGTACTCATGGCTCGGGGAGACCTTTCTTCATGGCCAATGATGGCGTTGGGCCGGAACCAGAGAAGAAGCTTTGTAGCATCGAGACCCGGTCAACTAGGTCGTTGATCGTGGAAAATGTTGGCTAAGTGGAGTGTTTGCTGTAATTAAGAACCCAGCAGCTCACTTAGCAGCTTTCTGGGTAAGTAGTTGAAGTTTGTTAAGGGAGAAGGGTATCAAAGGCTCAACTATACAGACCCAGCGGACCTTTTTGTAGGGAAAGTGCTAACATAGCTCCACACTATAAAGTACAAGTCAAAAAATAGGACGTACTCTTGTTACATTACCAGTATACCCTATGTATACTGGTATGAACTGGGAGCTCAAATTGATATGTATCTTACATACATCATCAAAGTTCCCGGGGAGAGATCTCGCTATATGACACTTACCTGCTACTCTATCCATCTATACTAGAACAATAAAGGCAAATGTTAATTTTAAGGAATTGTTTTATTTTACTGTCTATTTTTTTAAACATTTATATTATGTCCAAATTGATTAATTAACTAGAACGCCTTTGAACTTCGCTTTGATTCGGAGCCCGCTGATGTCAGCGAGACTTATCGCGCTTACCATGTGAGCGTTAGCCCGTAGAGTGAGTCGGACGAGATGAGTAAATGGATCAGGCTGGCCACACGGCGTGTAATGCCAAAAGGCCAATTGACGATCGCGGTGCAAGCCAACACCTCACCCCTCAGCATTTTATTAAGCACTGAAAAATACCTCCATCTAGGACTTAAACCGCGAATACTTAAACGTTGTAGATAGTAATTGTAAATGGGTAGCAGCACACGCTCTACTGGACTTGAACAAGGCTGCTCTTCAGTACTCCATCAAGTGTTTATATATTGTTGCGAAATAAGCTTTTGCTCCATATTTTGCCGAAATTTGCCGTAAATGCAACATGTGCGCTCCCATTCCACAGAAGTTCTTACTCTCCGTCTCGTTTGTAGACTTTCATGACAAAATTGGGGAAATTGATCGAGGGAGAGCTTTTGTTTCATCTTTTGGCTCTCTCTCTCTCTCTTCGGCTTTATTTTGGTGGCAGCACACTCCAAAGCTTATGTGCTTGATCGTACTGAAGCTTATCAAGTATGTATGAAGTGAATTGCGGATTGATCTTTGCGTAATCCCATTGGACCACAAGTATATGCTTTAATAACAATGAGCGTATGTACTTGCTTGTATAAATTCATTGGTGAAGGGAGAGTATATTGGTGATATTTGTTCGCTTGCAACGCTTGTGATTGAGTTGAGAAAGAGTTCCGATCATTTGACTACGGTGAGCGCTTACTCAAATAGATGAAATTCCGGACACAACGACGGAATTAGTTTATTGTGGTGTATGTTCTATTGACTGACGACAGCCCCTGCTGAATATGCGAAACTAAGAGGTGGAAACCAGACCAATTTCACCAGGTGCAGTTGGCCTTGGACAAAATTAAAACCTACCCACAGTAAGTTTCGATATGCCGTAAACTCGAAGCGATGAAGGTAGAAGCATATTTACTCATGCTGATAAGTTAACGCGACTGTTGCAACTTGACCTGACCTAAGTTAGGAGAGTATCGGAGCAGCGGGATGCAGAGCTTCATTGAGATTAATGTGAGTCTCAGCAAGAACGGTGTAACAAGAGCCGGCGAGCATGTTACACAAGATTTCACCAGCAAACGGAGAATCGTACTGGTACTTTGAAGCAATAGGGCATACATCAAGGGCCTGTAGGAAATCACTGCTGTGTTGTAAATGTGGAAAGGAAGGCGCATGAAGGATATCTTGCCCTGCTTGCGCCAAACACAGAAGTATTTAGTAACATGTTGCAAGTACCAGGTGATATCTGGAGTATTGAAAATCTCTCCTCGTGTGAACTTCTAAGCAGAATGGAGGAATGTGTATCGAAAAATGACCTGCATGTCAAGTAGGTATCCTGAAATGAAACTAGAAGAATTTTGCAGAAGGTTGATGGTTAGGGCACTTATTATCTTATCACTGCAAAAATAATCGGCCCCATTATAAAGTGGACATTTTTAGGCAATACATGCTAGGGCTGCTAGAATCCAGAGTAGCCTGCACCATGATTGGGAAAAGGATTGATTGTATCAAATCTTTATGAGTGGAGTTAATGGGTGTACCTCAGAATAGTCAGAAACGTGAATGATATAGTCTGGGGTAATTGATGTTACTTTTTTAGAAACAAGGGTGATTTTGTTATTATGTGGCCTCTGCGGTGCTATTTCTGCCACTTAAATTCATTTTGGGAATTCTGCATTATGTTCAACATGAAAAAGCATCGGTGGGATAACATCAACTCCATTCAGTCAATCGGTGATTCTCACATCGAACCAAGGATTAACCAGAGAGCAATTGAGAAAGAGTGGCTAAACCAGGTAATTATGGAAGAATTCCAGACTATGAAAAAGAGAAATTTGGCCTCACTAATGTGACAGAGCACGTTATCAGGACATCATCACTGGCAATAAAACAGAGCTACTTGGGGCATATGGTAAGATTAATAAGCAGCCAAAAGAGATGCTAACATTAGAGGTGACAGAAACATCTTCAAGTCCGTTGCCTTCTGCAATACTGCAACTCAAGAAAAACGATGAGAAGTCACATGTGTGGATGACGCTGAAAAAACTCAGTGATGCAAGGTACTTGTCATCATTGGGTACTGATTTCGCACACTCGCAAGTAACTATGGTGCAAAATTGCGATAGTATATGGAGTTCGCAATATTACTTTAAAATAAATCCATTTGAGTTATAGAGTACCCAGTGACATGGCAAAGGCTAATAGATCTATTCCTGGAGCCAAAACTTAAGCCATACATATTTACATCTCTCAACAATATTGTAGTAGTTATCCAATTTTTTTTTTTTTTTTTTGTGGTAGGGAGGTGAAGGCATTTACGCCCGCCGAGTCTGGCAGTGTGGGACTCCCATGGAGGATACCCTTGGACTACCCACTAAACACCTCCCCTGTCAATCTGAGAACCTAGCCTGGAACCGTTTGACACATTACTTCGGGCCAGGTCTCGTTTTGTTACGCCGTGGGGCGCCTTCAAGCTGGGGAGTCCCTTTCCTAGCGGGAGAGGAGAGGGGAAGAGGAAATGCCAGAAAAGCGATCACCCAGCCCCAGTGCCTCCGGCTGCTGTGAGTCCCTTTTATATTTCAGGACTGCCCGAGCATAATGTGCCACCTGGTTCCATTTGTCAACCGATTCGAGCTTCACCAGATAGCGCAGCGCTCTCTAGCAAGGAGGGCGACAGGTATCAATGCAAATGCTTTCGCCTTGTGATAATGAGATATAAGTTTAGGTCCAACCCGGGATATAGTAAATATAAAATGAAAGTTTCAGAGTGAGTAGATGGCGGGAAGAGCGACAGTGGGAATTAAGATAAGAGGAGCATATACATAAAGAAGTCTAGGTTTTTTTTGTAGGGATTGTGTTGGTCAGTAAATGACAACGCGAATCCTTACTTAACTAACTATACATTTATTCAAGAAAAACAATTAAATATTTGGGACTTAGGAGTTACATGTGTTGCTTGATTGACCGAATGTGTACGACTGATCGCTAAATGCAATACAAGTTTAGACAGTGAGTGTTTGCGTAGATGTAGTGTGGATGCTTGAATGTGTGTGAGAAATATTTGTGCGGGTCTCGGAGGACTGCAGCTGACCACTACAACTACTCCCCCCTCTGAAGAGAAAAGGAAAATGAATTACTTGTTGTCGTTGAGTCTCACACGTTTCCTAAGTTGTCGTTTGGGGTGATGAATCGCTGCTCGATGAGTCGGAAGATGATGGTCGAAAAGACGTCATGCGTCTGCATTACGATGTGTCCTCGGGTTTCAATGACGTACTCGAAGCTGGAGCTGTATGGCCAGACGTCGACGGAGTTGGTTTGTTGTGTGAAGGCAGTGGAGTGGCGTTCTCTGGTTCATCGACAGGAAGCATGAAACAGGTTTAAGTCTGTCAATGCTTACCGGCGTGTTGGTGTTGCGCATTTTGACGATGTAGTGTCGATCGGTTTGCCTGACGGCTTCGTATGGACCTTCATATGGTCGCTCGAATGCTAGCTGAGGTGCATTGACTCGGATGAGTACGTGCAAATATGTGGGTAGCTTTTTGAAGACAAAGATCGGTTTATTTCCTATGTCGAGACATTGGTCGAGGTCGTAAGTTAATGAAATGGCTACGAAATCTCTGTAAGAACTCGGCTGGAGACGCGTTGAGTTGTCTTGATGGTGCCAAAATTCACAAGGGAGTCATATCGGTTCACCAAAAACTAGATCAGCTGGCGTCACTTGTACGTCTTCTTTCCAAGCAGCCCATATGCCCATTAGGATGATTGATAACGCATCAACCCATGTGTTGGATGTGTGACATCGAGTTGCAGCTTTTAACTGACGATGAAGTCGTTCGACGAGACCATTGAATGCTGGGTGATATGTTGTTGTATGAATGTGCCTGCTGCGTAGTAAACGAGCCAATGCGTTGAATAGATCAGCCTCGAATTGCCACCCTTGGTCAGTGGTGATTTTGAGTGGTACTCCATAGCGAGAGATCCAGCCAGCAAAAAGTGTTCTGGCTACGCAATTTGTGGAGATATTTTCGTGTGGAAAGGCTTCAAGGAACCGTCTGAATCTGTTTATTATTGTCAGATAGTGTCTGTAGCCTCGTGATGATGTAAATGGTCCGATGATGTTGGAAAGGGCTATATTGGCACTGCAATGTATCGACTAATTTTGTTACGTTGGCATTCGATGCAGGCTAGATCCCATGCTCTGCAGTCTCGTTTGATGCTTGGCCAAACGTATCTCTGCGATACCAGTTTGACTGTTACTTTCTGGCCGGGATGGCTTTTGCTATGAAGAGCATCGAAAACACGTTTTTGTAGTTGCTTTGAGACGAATAGATGCGTTGTGTCGATTGATGTATCGCAGTAGACTGGTAGATTGATGTTGGGAACGTTGATTGGTCGAAGATGAAGTGAGTGATCGTCGTGTTGAAGGTACGTGCGATGTTCTTTGTTGTTGGCTTGTGCGCGAGCGAGGTCGATGATTTAGATTACTGCAGAGATTGTTTCGATTCTCTAAAGCGCGTCGGCGACGACATGATCATTGCCAGAGACGGGTTGAATGTTAGTTGTAAATTGGCTGATAAAATCAAGCCGGTGGAGTTGCCAAGGCGTTTCTTTATCAGGATTTTGCTTGAAAACGTGGAGAAGCGGTCGATGATCAGTGAAAATTGTAATTTGTCTGCCCTCGGAGATGTGTTTGAAGCGACAGACGGCCATATAAATTGCGTGAAGTTCACGACCGTAGGTACTGTGTTTACTTAGCGACGGTGAGAGCTTTTGGCTGAAGAACCCGAGCGCTTGCCACGTGTCGTTGACTCGCTGTTGGACGACGCCGCCGATTGCAAAGTTTGAAGCATCGGTGGAGATGGCCCAAGGTGCTTCAGTGTTTGGATGAACGATCATGACGGGCGACTCGAGCCGTTTTTTGCAATTTCCCAAGGCAGTTTCGCGTTCAGGTGTCCAGGGCGCTGGGCTAGAGCTTTTAACGTCCAATCCTTGGAGATAGTTGTTGAGTGTAGCCTGGAACTTAGCAGCGTTTTTAAAATGTTAACGATCAAAGTTAAACATGTCAAGAAATTTACGTTACTGTTTGGTTTTTTTATGGCTTGGGAAATCCTGCAATTGCTGTCACTCGCTCTGGAAGTGGTATGATGCCTGCTAAAGATACTCGGTAACCGAGGAAATCCACTTCTAGCAGTCCAAAATGACAGTTAACGCTTTTCATGACGATGTTGCGTTTTTCCAGGCGAGTTAAGAGTTGTTGAAGATGTTCATGATTCTCTTTCTCGGTAGATGAAGTGACGAAAATATCGTCGATGTATGGAAATACAAAGTCAAGTCCTGGCGTGACTTCGTCAATGAAACGTTGAAAGGTTTGAGATGCATTACGAAGTCCAAATGGCATGAATGGAAATTCGTAGAGACCAAATGGTGTGATGATTGCGGTCTTGCAAATATCCACTGAAGCAGCAGGGATTTGGCTGAAGGTACGAACGACGTCAATTGTCGATTGAGTTTCTGTGCCATGAAGATTTGCCGTAAAGTCCTATAACAGACGTATAGAGTATCTGTCAGGCAGCACGCGATCGTTGAGTTGACGGTAATCTCCACAAGGTCGCCAGTCATCAGATTTCCTTAGGACTAGATTGAGAGGTGAAGACTATGGACTGTTTGACGGTCGTGAAGTCCAAGCTTGGTCATTTTGTTGAATCCATCTTTGGCAATTTTCGGTTTATCGGGAGCAAGACGACGTGCTCTGCTGGGAATTGGTTGAACTGGCATTGTTTTGATGCGATGCTTGGTTGAATGTTTAGCTAGTCTACAGATACCATCGGGTCATGTTACCCCTGAAAATTGTTTTATGATCAATGAATAAGGACATTGATTTTGTGTTGATTTGATGGATGATACGTTGCTGGAGCAAAATATCTTGCGCTGAGTTTTTAAGCCAGTGGTTGAGTCGATGAGTTGGGCGTTTTTGAGGTCGACGAGAAGGCCGTAAAAACTCCGCGCCAATGATTGGTTTTGACACATCAGCGATAACGAATCGCCACGAGAGATCTCGACCAACGTTAAGTGCAATGTTGATGCAACTCAAATTGTTGATTTGTGAGCAATTTGCAGCGTTTAGTGTGTAATAAAGCCTCTCTCTGCGACCCTGGAGCAAACGACGTGGATATGCACAGAGATCTGAGCCTGTGTTCACTAAATATCGGACGTTTGTGACTCGATCAGTGACAAAGAGGTGGTTTGACGTAGGTGCAGGATCATTTACCGCCGTTTATGATCCTAATTGGCATCTCCCTTATATGTACAGAGTTGTTTGTACTTCTCTGCGCAATTTTGGAACACTTGTTGCTATCAGCAGTGTTTGGGATCAACACCAGTTCCGATGGTCTGTCACACGATGGGAATCGTGATCGATCACGTGACGATGAGCGTGATCGTTGCTGTCTGACAATATTTATGAGCTCGCTCATTTGATTTCTTAGCTCATCGATTTGTTTTTGCATCGACGGTTGTTTGCCGATCGCGGCCAGCTAGAGTTGAAGCGTCACTTCGTGAATGCTGTTGGTGCTTGTTGCTATTACATCGAGAGGATCAGTTTTGTGATGCGTGAGAATTGCTTGTGTTGCTGCAGGTAGATGAGACAGCCAAACTGCATGAAGAATATTTTCAGCACGCTTTTGTCGAGTGTGCGAATATAGCGTAGGAATTAGGACGGTTTTCTGCCGCCTAGCTCTTTTTTCTCGAGCAATTGTTTTAGCTTTGCTTCGGGTGATTGCGATAAACATTCAATAAGAGGGTCGTGAAGTGTTTGGTATGGATTTGTGACGGGCGGACTGTTGATGATTGGCTCTACCTCAATAGCAGCACGCGTATTAAGATAGGCAGCAGCATACCTGAATCGTGTTTATTCACTTGTTATGTTGAATAGCTTGAATTGATTTTCAAGCTATGTGAACCAAAGCGACGGGTAGTCGAATGAAAAGGTCTGTAGTCTTATCACTGATTTCTTGCTCGCCGCATCGGCTTCGGTAGATGGTGAATCTCTGTGTCGTTACACAAGATGATAGTAATTCACTAGAACCAATTCACATGTACACAGATGTAGTTCTTACGCATACACCAGTGCGGTACAGCTTCTATAGGTACCCAGCAATGCGCCGGTTGTTTACTGTACGTAAATACACTGTACTCGGATTAAGCCGGTTGTTTTATTATTATTTCAACTGCTCATCGCATATAATTTGTATGACACTGTTTTACAGATGAAATGAATACACTATCGCACTGCTGACGAGTGATTTTCGCTGTGTTCAGCGTTGTTACGACAAGATACGTTGAATTACGAATGATTATGGAAATTATTCGCGGCGTCGCGTCAGAAGATTTTGCAATAACCTAGCAAAATCGTTGTCGTGATCGTTTTTGATGGGGTTACTAGCTGTAGGGATTGCGTTGGTCATTAAATGACAACGCGAATGCTTACTTAACCAACTATGCATTTATTCAAGAATAACAATTACATATTTCGGACTTGGGAGCTACAGGTGTTGCTTGATTGATGGCATGCGTACGACTGACCACTAACTGCAATACAACTTCAGACAGTGAGTGTTTTCGTGAATGTAGTGTGGATGCGTGCATGTGTATGAAAAATGTTTATGCGGGTCTTGGAGTACTACTGCTGACCGCTACATTTTTATTTTTTTTTTCTCAAAAGAGGGTTTGACGATATATTTTGAAGATTTGCTTAAAAATGTACTAAATTCTTTTGCAGTTACCTCAGCTCTTTGTCTGGTCCAAAGTGTGGGCTGTTTTAATTTTTCTTTGCGAGGTTGTCCTCATTACATGAATCAATTCTTTTCTCTTTGAGAAGGGAAGTCCAGGTTTTGTCTCTGATTTTACATTCTGGACTCATTTTCTGTGTCAAATGCCAAAATGAAATCATCTTAATTTCAAGAACTACCTAGCCAAACGAAATAGGAAGTCGGGTTAACTTAGCTACTTAAAGGAGGTGTCCTACGTAACAATTTCCATTGATGGCCTTCAGTGTACGCTTGAAATTTCTTGATTTCCATTTCCCCAGCTAGACATTCTTGCTTGGGAAAGCTATTATATGCATATATATTGTTGGGGAAGTTATGAAAATAATAACGAATTACTCAATTAACTTTTATTGACACATATGTGATGCAAGCAACGAGTACATTCAAACTGAAAAGGAATGGGTGCCTTTGTTGTGACACTTAATACCTCGGATGTGCAACATCTATGCAGGAATTTCAAATAAGAGAAAACGTATACGGAGGTAATAACCTAAGTTTATAAATGATTACCACTACACAATATATTGTATTGTATATCAAAACTAAAGACATTAAACATTATAAACTTTCTGATGTTTCACTTACTTTTAATATTAACTTTTTCAAAATCTTTTTATAACAAAGGATACTTTTGAGATTCCTAAAACTTTTCAATCCATCTATTGTTTTCTGAACTTCCACTGCAACTGAAAAATGTCCCAATCTATATCGAGACCAATTTGTCTATTATGTTGGCGTGTCAACATAATAGACAAATTCCACATGACACCTCAAAAACAAAAAAATAAGAAAGAGAAGAAAAAACCAACTCGCCAGTAAATCAAATAAATGTTAAACGAAATAATTGAAAAAACATATTAATGTAGCATGTAGTGGCCGCATGTGTCGAACGTGATTATCATCACTGTTAGTTGGATGCGATGTCGCATATGGGACCCACGAGGAGCGGTGGTCAGCATAAAAATACGCAACATTGTCCTGCTGTGTTGAGAGTCGTTTCAGGATGCGTACGTGTATCTACCGCACACTATTCGTATCTGCTAGCCTCTACGAGTATGTTTAATCAACCTAAAAGGGATGAGAGGAACGAGAGACAGCTGGGTGATATGAAGAGTTGATACACTCTGCTTGGGCCTCGAATACTTCCCCCCCCAAATTGATGCGTGTTGTATCCTTTTTGCTAGTGGACAAGCCTATATATGACTTTTATTTGGAAGCACTCATTTCTTCCTTACGGAAGGATATTTTTTCCCTGTGACTTTTTTCGCCATGCAGTTATGGAGTATCTGTTTGGACTATATGGTGGAGGTGATGGTGGTGAATTATTTTTATGATGGTTTTTATGATAGCCATTATAACCTCTCCCGACCACTTGCTATATTGCCGGGGATGCGACAATGAAACGGCTACAATGATCCATGATGAAAAATAATTGCCCCATTAGGTGCCATGTTAATATATATAGTGAGTATGTGCCCCTTTTTGTTTCAAGTTAGATTTGTTTTCAACAATGATGTGGAAATAATAGTAATTGTACTTGAAATTTAATAAAAATTGATGATGGTCTTATCTAGCCTAGTGATAATTGGGGGATGGGGGTAAGTAACCGTGAACAATGGTGATGTGTGCGAGATTATGTTTTGTTAAAATGTACAAATTGCCTTTTCATAATATTCGCTGGTGAACTGCTTTTTAAATGTGTTGAATATGAGATGGGGATGGATATCATTGCGATTTATTTTTATGGGGAAATAACAGCAGCTGAGGGATGAGATGGTCCATTAAATAGAAGCTAATTGTAAGTGTCACTGATTATCAGTGACATATCGAATTTTATGTTAACATGCATTTTTGGAATCGATGGCATAATGATTCGATTAATTGAGGTATTATTTTTACTAGAGGGTCCATTTAGAGAAGAAGTTTGAGCACGTTAAGAGCTTTAATTGCTGATTAGTTTAAGGGTTAGTTAATCAAGCAATAAGGAAGTGAAAGCAGGTTTACTCATGGATAGTTCCCTTTTATTTTTGACAGGAAATTTGCTTGCTATTAATATAGGGCTATGGTTTAACCAACCTTCTAGTTTGGCCATCATGAATGATAAGAGTAACCACGGAAAATTTGCAAAGTTTTCAGTAAAGTTATCGGCATTATTCGTGGTCAAATTATGTTCTTGCTCTATTACCAGATGAAGTCGTTCATGGATCTTTGCAGAGGAAGATTGGATGTTGGCTTACGGCAGGTGACCAAGAAGATCATTACACTGCCTAGTTTGTGATGCATCGCTTCACGATTAAACTTATAACCTATACATCGTTAGAGACAAACGTTATAAACATGTCGGAAAGGAAGAGTGCGAGTCATAGTGGGCAATAAGTTGTAATGATTTAACACACGTCTCGTACGTTCAATATTTCCCGAGGGAAATTGAAACCGACTTCTCATCGGTTCTAGACGTGAAGTCTTGGAACGTGACAACCGACTGTACCCGTCAGGTCAACAAGCCCGGACACTCTTACTCTACTCCGGAGTGGCTGCTGGCTAGCTAGCTAGTTCGGAGATGAGTTTCGGTCACAGGTCTTACGTGAGCAGACTATGTCCGAATAACAACACTCAGTCACCGGTTTCACGGTAAAGGATTCAAGACAACCGCTGAGAAAAATACGCGCTCTCGAATATTACCAACGCAGTGCCCGAAATGCACTACTCAAATTCAAACCAGTAAAACCTACTCTGAGGAAAAAATGCAAGTGGGAATAATTGGCACCGCGTACCGACCCCAACGTGAAACCGACCATTCGCAGATTACTGGAACCCTACCCTCTCGGAGAAATACTCACCTCTCGCTCGCATTATCCTGCTAGAAGAGACTGGTCGGCTGGAAAGGAAAGACGTGATCAGCAAATCAGCATTTTATAATTAGTTAATTTCTTTCTTTCTGTTTAGCTTATCTACATTCAAACGCACAATATTAGAAATTAAAAGGAAATTGTCTATAATTTACATTTAAAGATCAGTGCGGTGGACTTAAACAAATCACAGATTACATATATCGTCTTTAATGTGAGTTTACAGTTTTGAACAAAAATTGCCAGATTTTTATGAATATTTGACGGATTTTTAATTCAACTTCATTCATGCTGGGTATATTGCTATGGGGAGTTACTTAAATTCAATTTGCGTTCAAAACAAATATATATGTATGTATATGTTCCCAATTTTTCTTAAACAATCAAACGATAGCATTTTGCTTTTATTTGCATGTTTTAAATTTAAAAACAAATAACCATTTTTTTTAAAGATCACAGAAAATAAGATCTGGTCTAAGAATTAATCCTTAAGCTATTTGTTGAATAATTGATATCTTTACACATAGCAGAAGAGTCTAAAACAAAATTCATGCAAAATAAATAAATGCCCATTTTGGGCCTATGGCCAGGTTAAAACACGAGTTAGAAAACGTGTAACTAATTTATTCACAATATTCCAATATTTTAAGTTACATGATTTCTGAATACTATTGAGAATAATACAAGCGGGCTTAATGTTTAAACGTGCGTCTATGTTGCGAGATCTCGATCCACTGATAAGCATTCATTTCAATTGTCTGCACGTTGCTATCAGCAAAAAATGTTGATCGCGCACACACACGACCATTACGTGCTCTGGCTGGAGCGTCCATCGTCTCAAGCAATTTTCTTCGAACCGCAAAATGCTACAACGGAAACGAGTTACTCGATCCACCCGTGGTGGCCGGGCATTGGCATTGGAGTGCAGTTGATGCAGGATGCATAAATTGCAGTCGGGGATCAGCATCCAGTAAATGCGGGATGCGTACGTGGCAGCCGCGTATCGGAATTATTGATCCGCCGCACCCATTAACTTGAATAAAGCGTATTTTTTCAAAAAAAATTGTAGTTTTTAGTTTGTAAAGCGCATGTTGGTTGTAATTCATTTTTGGTTATTCACAGGTTGTATGGCATATTTATTTATGTTTGATTTGTTTTTGTTTTTTTGCGGGAATTATTACCTACACAAAAAATATGGATATGTTAATTATACCCGTTTCAAAGTTAAAGAGGATTTTTGTCTTCCAAAGGTTTGATTCGTTGTTTTTTTGTAAACATTGGCATATTGTTTTAACTTTTATATCTTTTTCTAAGTAATGCACCAAAAAATATTTATATATGTCTTGATTTTTTTTTTTGTACTTGTTGTTGTTTTTCAGTTTGGCTAGTAATTTACTAAAATGTTGCTGGTAGATTGTTCGCTATACACTCTAGCCTATTTAACACTCTTTTGCTTAGTGTTTCTTTTGGATGCAAAATAGAATATTTTTTGCTGTTTTCATTAGCGGATTTTTTAGATAAGTCATTCAGGATATTGTGTACATGTAAGAGCTGAATCGGAGTAGAAAATACTACGATAAATATAATCTTGTCTGATTTGTAGAAGATAATCAACGATATCTACAATTCACTGAAATTAGTGAAAACGTTAATTAAGACTCATAGTGGATTCGGATTCTTTTCCAATTCACAATTAATTTATGAGCAAGAACGCCGAAATCAAGGATACCTGGAGTAAATGTGAGGTAAGGAAAGGAGGATTACAGGAATATGGCATCAAATGTTAACTGATACGGAATACATGGTTAATCCTCTGTTTTACAAGTGAATTATGTAGCAAGGTCGGAGTACCTTTAATTATAGGAGAATGTATCCTGGCAAAAACATTTGTTGTCCCCTACTTTAGGAGTCAAAATAATTACTTTAACTTACATCAAATGTCAATGAAGACGGTTAGAAATCTGGCAACAATAAAAGCAACATAGTGGAGGCGAAACTCCTTGATTGGGCTAATGCAGGAGCCCTCATTAGCCCTTAGAAGCTATTCGAGTGTCGATACAATAGCGGGCAAGTTTAAACTAGAATATATGGTAAAACGAATAAAGTAAACTTAAATTTTAAACAGGAACTCGGAGCGTAGTTTATAATTCTGTAACATCTTAAAAATCAAAGGACATATTGTTGAAAAAAAGATCAATTGGCTAATTTCGCTAGTCTGCAATTTCATAGATATTTCACTTGATTGTGACGCATATATATTGAGAGTGATTTGTCCAATTGCAATGCGTCTATCTCAAAACTAATCACTTTTATATCCCCTTCTGCATGGAGCGAATTAGCATTTTTAAACGGAACGACGAATTGGAGGTTCATAATTTTGAAACAAACTTGACAGCTATTACGACATTAAAAGACCACTGCAATAGCACGTTATGTCTTAGATCTTCATCTTTTACTTGTCTTCAATGGCTCCCTTGGATGACTGGCACACTCCAACTGATCGACGCCTCAAATTCGATGTTACAATTACTCGCACACGCCAAGTCCCTTCCTGGTTGAGTGGGAATTGCATCGATTTTCTCCGGGTAGGTAGATTTTTCCAGGCGGATCGAATGATGAGGAACTTTGACAATAAGGGAACAATTCTCGTGGTTGCGATCCACTATTATGGAGCGCAAATCAGATTTAATGAGAATAGCAAGTATTTAATCATAGAGATTCCGCGATTCCACTTACCATGAACAAAATGGCGTGGGGCGTACCAACGAATGATGGAGACTTCTCTGCATTATCACTTCGACTCCAACTTATCTACACGCGTCGCTAACCAGATAAACCTATTACGAGAAACCAAAAAACGGCATGTGGGTCGCTGCACAGGAAACTATTTAAGATGCCACGAATACTTTTTTTCCTTTTTGTGTAGTGTTGTAGGCACAAAAAGGCTCGCGAAGCCATGACAACATGAACTGATAGTCCAAATAATACCGCGTGCAACGGAAAATCGCCCAACACTTCCGGCACCTTTCACCTACTTACTGACTAGCAGCGGATTAGACAAAAGACAAGAGGTGATAGGTAACTGTCATTATTTCCCGAGAAGAGAACACACGCAACATTTGTCAACGTCAGTGGCGTAGGGTGTAATGATCTGCTGGTTGGCGTCAGTGGCGATCAGCTGATGGGTGTGAGTGGCGTAGGTCACCAAGATCCAGGCTATCAGAAAGTCAACCCAAGAAGCAGATGGGAGAAATGCACCAAGCGACACGCAAGCAGTCTAAAGTAAACGCCCGAAGAAGACGTCCAATTAAGTTTTCATAAAGTTCTCGATATTAAATGAACAGTTTTATTTATGACGACGCGACTCGTTACATCAGAAATGTGATGAAAGCTTCCTGACCAGCCATCACAGGTCAAGATATCGCCGGAGGCCGTGGCATCACCCCGGTATACTTTATAGAACAGTAAAGTGACTTGATGAGAGAAATTATGTAGGGATGCGCCCAGTCAAAAGCGTAAATAACTTTGCCTATTTGGGATCCAGATTTACCGCCAATCGACTTCCATGCATGGTGGACTTGTGGATGGTTCAAGACTCTTTGGTAGGTGAAGAGTCGGTGATCGCACTTGATGGAGCTTTGCACAGAATTGACTATATTGTGTGTCTTTCACCGGGAATCAATTCAACTAAATTTTTAAGCCAAATTTAATAACGCGGATATATTTGTGTCCATACTCATGATTTTGAAAATTTGCGACCGAAGGAAGGAAACTGAAAACTAACCACGAATATTTTCCGATGTTAAAAGTTCCGAGCAAATGGATATCGCTGTTTTGCTTGTGCATCTAGCGTCCGAAGACACGCATCATTTTTGGCTGGCGTTTAAAGCGGAAGTTGATTCCAGAGATCAGAGATTGCGAAAGAATTAAAGCCAATTAACTCATTCAAGTAACCCGCGATGCCCACGGTGGAACAAAAATCGGCTCGTTGAGCAAAAATACTATCGTGGTAAAAAAATCATTAATCTGTTGATTTTTAGTTCAAAAAAAGCGCAGATGAATCGTTTAGTCTGAATTTGAACCATATAAGAGCATCCAAACTGATAACGCCAACTGTTTCAGTGCCAAACCCTGGTGGAAGCGATGATACTTGGAGGACTATCATCTGTGTTTGTTGTTGCCTCAAGGAGCAAAGAGTGGAGATTTTTTATGCCAATTCCTCTGGAGTTTTGTATCATAACGCTAAGTTTTTCTCATTTATTTGTGGTTCCAGGTCCAAATGCTCGCAAGCGTGCAAGCAAATTCAGTTTTGAAATTTTCTGGGTCTCATTTTGAAAAAAGATTTGCTCTGAGCGATCTAAGAGAATGTAGTATGGTTTCTTTCGAACAAATTTTATCTCAGATTACGAGAGAAGGAATTGATTTAGAAATTCTTTCCCAGGTTTCACCTAACACACAACTTTGCAAACTCTCTTAGGAAATAATAAACAGGTGTCAAATCACATGTTCTTGGAGGCCAGCTGAACCATCTCATGAAATAATGTAGTCTCCGATTTTCGTTTTCAATAAGCCATTTGTTTTGGTAGATGTGTGGTATGTACCACCAACCTGTTGAAACCAAATGTTTTCAGTGTTCATCTTACTAGCGCTTGGAAACAAAAATTCATTTAGCATGGTCCAATAACGTCCACCATTTAACCACAATGGTAGCTCCAGAAAGAAATATGGAACAACAACGCCGTTAACGTGTACACCACACCACACTATCAATGTTAATGGATATAATGGATTGTTATCACTCCATATATAGCAATTTGGCATGTCCAGTTAACTAAAAAAGCTTCATAATAGAACAAAATTTTGTGGTTTGCAGTTTTGTGAATTAAACTTTGGCTTTAAAAATAAATTTTCACAATTTGGAAGCGTTGTTTGAGTGCTAAACGATTCGTAATTCAATGGAAATTATACTGAGCACAAATGTTATGAAATTGTCAATTTCGACATGTCATAAAAGGAGTTATCCCAATTGAAAGATTCCATACGCCTAAGAAAACATCCTGTCCTTATGAAACCAGCCGCCTTTGAAAAACTTGGTAGGCGTTTTGTGTCAGGCTGCCTACAAAAGTCGAATGGGAGTTGGATTCAGCGTAGTACAGACACACTGAAAGTCTTTATGCACAATTAATTCACTGGCAATGTTAAAACATCTTCTGACATACTCTTGAAATGCACAGAGATGCTGGTCCTGGCTCCAACATTTAAAACTTCCAAACCAAAGAAACTGCGTATTCATTCAACTCACTTTAATTCCCAGGCCTTGATGGAGCCATCCCGGCTGATATTCAGCAGATAATATAGAGGACACAATGCTTTGACTTGTGATGATCGGCAATTGGTCTTCTCTAACTATTCTCTCCCCTCTCATCCTGGCAGCCAGAAAACTTGTTTCTCTACACCGTACATGCGTCTAGAAGTAAAATAATGGGCCCTGGTTTGAAATAATATGTCAAATGATTCCGAACTAAGTTCTCAAGATTTAGCTGAGGTATTTTGAGGGTAGTTTAGAAACCTTGTGCGTCTTGGAGTCTCACAACATATCATGAGTGCAATCTATGTTTGGACAAAAACTCTGCCTTAGCAATCGTATTTCAAGGGTGAATAAGGTTTTGAGAGGGCTGAAGTCGATTTTATGGATCATATATGCAGGTTCTTATCAATTTCAGATCTAGTAAGGATTTCTACATATTTTTCTCTTCTTTGTAGCACTACAATCGTTCTATGACCTTAGTTTGCTGCAAAAAGTATGTCCAACTGTCTCACTTCATTGACCGCATCCTCCAATTTCGGAATCCGAGCAGCGATGAACTGTCTTCGTCGACGGAGTCAGACCAGCATTTCCTCGGTTTTCCCACTGGTCTCCGGCCTTCAATTCTCTCAACGAATACCTTTTTGTGGATCCATTGTTCATCCATACGGTCGTTGACATTTCCGGCTCGTCAAAAAGTTTATACAGCTCATGGTTGTATCGAATTTGCCATTTGTCTCCGTCTTACTTCGCTCCCATCATTCAATAAGTTTGCAGATCCTTGGGTTAGCACAGATCTTATCACAGATTCATACACTTGGAGCTTTGTTTTCCTGTGTATGCAGCTGATCTTCAAGATCGTCAAAACTGAATAAAATATTTTATTTGCGAGCTGTATTCTTTGGCGTATTTCGTCTCCTTCATCACAGATTCTCGTTATTTTGTGTCCTAAATTCGCAAATACTCGTATGCTCACATTTTCTATCCTGTATTCGCCAATTGTGATATTTTATGTGCTTGAGGTATTGCTTTGCATTAATTTGTAGCCTTACTAGTTTTGTTTCGCTGTTGAGTTTCAGGAAGAGTTCTTTGGCAGTTGTTAATGACCGTGACAAAATGTTGATGTAATCCACATAGGCTACTACTTGGGTCGACTTGAATAGTAATGTACCTTGCGTATCGACAGGTAGCTTGCTAATGACGTACTCCTGAGCCAAATCGAATAGCAATGGGGCCAGCCCATCCCCCTGCTTTAGTGCGATATTTGTGTCAAAGGCATCGATGAGTAGGTTATTGATGCAGACTTGGGAGGTCGTCGACGTCATTGTCGTTTTGGTAAGATGGACTAATTTGGCTGAGATGCCAAAGCAAAACATTATTTAGTACAGTACATTACGATCAATACTGTCGTATGCTTGCTTAAAGTCAACGAAAATTTGGTGAATGTCCATGTTGAACCCCCAGCATTTTTCAAGTACCTGCTTGACAGTGAACGATCGGTCTATTGTCGATGTACCTGCTCTAAAACCACTTTGATACTCCCCAATAATACTGTTGGCATATGGTCCAATTTTATTTTCTAAAATCTTTGAGAATATTTTGTACGCCGTACAAAGTAGTGATATGCCTCTATAATTTTTGCACTGCAGCTTGTCACATTTTTTGTGGATAGGGAACATCATTAATTGGCTCCACACTTTCAGTATACGTTCTTGTTGGCAAATGTACTGGATGACTTTGTGAATAGTTTAATGAACACTGCTGCTAGCATATTTGATGAGCTCCACTGGAATCTCATCGATGTTTTATTATTCTTTTGGGCTTTGTTGATGGAACAAACTTCATCCAGGGTTGGTGGGGCCAATGGAAGCTCTCCGCAGACATCTATAGGCTCCGATGTTCTGGAGCTGTGCGAAGGGTTAAGGAGGTTCTTGAAATATGATGCCCATCTTTCTTGAATCTTGGTTTCATCAGCGGTGATATTGCCGATGTCATCACAACAGAGCGTTGTTTTAGGCTGTAAACCACGTTTAAGGATTTTCACTACTTTGTATGCTTGTCTTGTATTGTTAGTCACTAAAGTTATATCTATATTTCTCAATTATTCATTATAGTATTTTCCTTTCTAAATTCTAATAATCGTATTCACTCGTCTTCTGAAATTTTCCAGATGTTCTCTCTTCATCCTGGTTATCTTACTTCGTAATCTTTGTATGCCTGATTCTTTTTGCCTAACGCATTCTGGCACTCATCATCGAACCATTCATTTTTCTTGCGCGGGGCTTGATGTGCACTCGTCATTCTGGCATGGTTTTAATAGCTGCTTTTACTTCCATCTAGAGCTCGTTGCTTGTCTTTAACGATGCTTCAGATAAGATGGAGGGCAGCTGCTTGTCGAGGGTTTCCGTAAAATGTTTAGCCACAGACGCCGTGTGGAGCCTTTCGGTGTCAAATTTTCGAAGCAGACTGATTTTCAATGAATATGCCTTTGACATACGACATCGATAGTTAAATTCGATCAAGTAGTGATCTGAGTTACAATTGGCTCCTCAGTGTAAACGGACGTCAAGTATGCGCAAGGCCAATATGGTTTTGTGTATTGCCATCCCGTGATACCCAGTTCATTTTGTGAATGCGTCAATGTGGGAAGCAAGTCGAACGTATGACTAGATTTTTGCTACATGCAAAGTCAACATGGCACTGGCCATTATCATTATATTTCATCGTGTAGGCTAAGCCCTCCAGTCATTACCCAATCAGATAGCTTATTACAAGCCTTAGCGTTGAAACCACCTATAATTATTTTTGTGTCGTTGCTAGGCAATGAGTTGCCTAGTCTTTCCAGGTAATTGTAGAGCATTTCCTCCGTCTTTTTCTTCCATCGGGGTGTGAACACTAATCAGCCTGATTTTGAAAAATTTCGCTTTTATATGGATCGCACACAACACATGCCTTGAAATAAATTACGTGGGATTTAAACCCCCTATCTACAATCAAGGCCACTACAAGTTCTCGTTTTCCAGTAGGCTTCCCACTTTTGATAATTGCGTACGGTCTCATGTCTTAAATGTCGTTTCCAGTCAAATTTGTTTCCTTGATTGCCAGTTTTTTTAATTTATATTAACCTGTTAAAAGCTCCTTAACAGTGCCAGCGTAATTGAGTGATCTGACATTCCAGGACCCAACGCCATAGACCTTTTTCCGTTTACGAGTTAGTTGTGGTGGGCCTAATACATTCCGAGGCCTTTCTGCAGGTTTGGAAACATTGTAGAGTTTTCCAGGGGCAAAGAGTTAGCTTGTAGCCCAACCTTCATTCTAGTGGCATGGTTGTTACGTCGATTTGTCTACATACTCTTACGTGCCCACAAAGGATGTGTTAGTAGAATTTCGTAGCAGTCCTGTAGACGTGTTTACTTCTTCTTATTCTTAGCACTACAGCCCCCTGGCTTCCTGTCTTGGTCCGTTGACCGCTTCCTCCAATTCCGAAATCTGAGCAGCGATGAACTGTCTTCGTCGACTGAGTCAGACCAGCATTTCCTCGGTTTCCCCATCGGACTCCGGCTTTCAGTTCTTCCAACGAATACTTTTTTTGGTATCTGTTGTTCGTCCATACGACTCATGTGGTCAGCTTCCACGGTCTTATAATCATTGAGACCTCCAGTTCGTCAAAAATTTCATACAGCTCATGGTTGTATCGAATTCACCATTGGTCCCTTTCTAGTTTCGCTCCGATTATTCACCTCAAGACCCTTCACCCAAAGGCGTTCAATATATCTGTGGATGCTTGGGTTAGGGTCCATGTTTCACATCCATAGCATAACACAGGTCTTATCACAGATTTGTATACTTGGAGCTTTGTCCTCCTGGGTATGCAGCTGGTCTTCAAGATCGACAATACTGAATAAAATATTTTATTTGCGAGCTGTATTCTTTGGAGTATTTCGTCTCTCTCATTGCCCGTTTTCATTATTTTGGCACCTAAATACACAAATTTGCTAACATTTTGATGTATTAACAGCTATAAGCATCTTTCGGCATTTAATGTCCCATTATTGAGGAACTAGTAAACCCAATGTGCGACCCCCTTTGAAGTTTTCAAATCACAAATTGTCTTCCACTTTTCTAAAATTCCTTTTTCATTTCGTCGTTTTAAGGACTTTTTTAAATAATTTTACCAAACTCTACTAAAATCGCGTCCTGTCTGTCCGTCCGTCCGTTGGTGTGTCACGGCAATTTTTCTTGCAAACCATATAAGGTAGAAATATTAAATTGTTTATGTAGATGTAAAGCGGTGTCCTTTTTAAAGATCAACGACAACGCGATTGGACACCTGTGATCCGAAAAATCTGAAAAAATTATGGGAGCAGGTGTTTATGAGCACAAAAATAACAAATACTTTGGAAGTCAAAACTCGCTCAACTTTATTAATAATAGTATGACCTTTGAATTTCACATTTTCCCCAATAAAATCGGATTCCTAGCTTTACACTCAACGAAACTATATATTAAAGTACTCTTACAAAAGATCCTAATACGCTGTAAGTTTGATGAAAATCGAATCATACTCACAGAAGTTATAGCCATTTCAAATTTCTCCAATTGCAACCACAATAACACATGATTTTGGTATTTTATGGGCTTTCCATCGAAACAAAAAATGCAGTTTCGATTTTATCTTCCTAAAATTTTGAGATAAGATTGATACCATGCATATTTTTGGGAATTTATAATTTGATTGATTTTTGTTTGTATGCAACAAAATGACGACCGATGAAAATGGAGAAACAATGGATTTTCTTTTAAATGTGCACATCTCTTTGAAATGTTTCTTAACTTTATTCATTGCTGGTGACTGCATTTCGTAAGTTGAGTACAAAACCCTTCTGACATGAGAATAGATCTGTCTACAAAATTCATTTAAAAAAAATCTGTATTTTGATCCAGCCAAAACGAACCGACCTTTTTCATCCGCTTAGAACAAGCCCCCTACGCCATCGTTAACTCTCAACCCACCCGTTAAACCAGCTGTCCCTCCAGTGGTCAACCTTACAGCTGATCCTCATCGCGTTCAGATTCCCATACTTTACTCAGAATCATGAGTTCATTGATCCCCAACCTGAACGGAAACCCTCCATATTTCTCGCGATCACATCACTGTTAAGGTTTACTGTCCTTCATGGAAGATAGTGACCCCAACAGCTGCAACCACGGAAAGACTGCTAAAAAGAGTTTTCCGCATAGGCCGAGAATGAAACCTGATTCACCCCACGACTCCCGCACGATTCGGCATACATACCAACTGATCCACGACGACCATATCTCGTTGCATCTCATTTGGCGACAACGGATACATTTTCCTAGATCAGCTGGTATGAATGTTAGTCTGATCCTACCGCCAAGCCAGTGCAGTAGCCAACTTAATATTGCGGTAAGATTGTACCAGCTAGAGCTAGAGCTTATGAAGGAGAAAAACAATTAACCAACCAGACAACTTTGTAAAAAGGTGAATTTAAAGGTCGCGATGAACTTGGCTTTAAGCTAAATTACAACAAACTAAAGATGAAATTGACAAAGGAATTTGAATTTATGCGAAAACAGTTGTTAAATTAGAAGGCAAATTAAGTTAAGGAAAAAAAATGGAGGGACGAACTTTGAAGTTATATCAAATCATAATAAAATTTTTGAAAATTATAATGAAATTATGAAAAGAAAAAGCATAACTAAAAAATAAGAGAAAAAGAGCAATTATAAAAAAACTTGATTCGACAAAACCTTGCGAAGATACCGAAAGTCGGTACTAAATCAAGTCAAAATGATTGGGATGGCGGAAAAATCTCACATCGGGCGGCAATTGTACAGTTATTTACTTTAAATAAATTTGTGATCTATGCTCTTTGTGAAATAAGTTACAAGTGTCCAGTGTCTAATGATATCATGAACAGCAAGAAGAATGAACTGGTGGTTTATAATGCAGTTCAGTAATGATTTGTTATACATACAGTATACATTACTTAGTATTGCCAACAAGGCCAGACATAAACAAAAAAGGTTTGAAAATTTGGCTTACAGGATACGCTATGCATATCAAAGACTTACCAGTTGTTACCATGTCTATATATCCGTCTATTTATCTGTACGTGCATCAGAGCAAATTTTCTCAGAAACCACTAAAACTGCAGTAACCAAACTTTCTGAAACTATCAGAAGTGGTGTCTATCAAAAACTTAGGCCTCATTGAAAACTTCAAGGTAGGCCTTGTTGAAAACTTCAAGGAGCAAAACGTACTTCAGAAGTCAAGTTGCCCTCAAATATGTTAGCTTAGTACTGTAGCCCTTTTTGGGCCTTTGCTAAAAGAAAGGGTAGAGTATATCATTATCTTGATCGAATATGTCGGCACTCGAGAAAATAATGTGTTCAGTATCGTGCCGTATGTTCGTCCATACAGCTACAAACCGTTCAGATTTTAAACCAGTATATATCATAAATGAACGGGCTTATAGTCTACCTGAAGAATCACTTAAAACAAATCTCATTGTCACTAACGGGACTCAAACTTGGGATATTCGGCTTATGCATCAAGCACTCTCACTACTATAGGATGAGCCAAATGCAAGTTTCTTTTTAAAAATGCAATAAAATGAACAAAAATCAAATTTTTTTTCTTTTATTTTGGCTTTATTCACAAGAACCAACTTTCCCGTCAGTTGTGAAATACAATTTCATTCATATGGCTGCCACGGCTAGCGGGACAGTAGGCCATCCTCTTAGCCTACTTTCCCAAGTCATTATTGATGGTCTTGGGTCCTATCTTCTATCTTGTGGATTCTCCACATAACATCGATCTTTCACAGTGCCCTATAAAAAGAAAAGCGAGTCAAATAGCAGCTTCAAGGCGGCCAAGTGACATCACCAAGGAGCTAATTTCACGATTCCTGTATTTTGTGCGCAAAAAATCGATTGTTTGATGAGTTATATGGCATGGCGTGCCATCTTGTTGAATCAAAAGGGCTTTCAAGTCCAAATTCGCAATCTGCGGCCACAATAGGTCGGTTATCATGCCTCTGTAGCGCTCCCCGTTGGCCGACACAGCATTTCCAGCCTCATTTTCAAATAAAAACAGTCCAATGATACAGCGGTTTCGTTGTAGGTGATAGACACTCCTCAGGAGCTGCCACACGCTATCACCTAGAGGGCAGCTCGACCGCGTGGTCTCAAGGTGGGTATTGGACCTTTTATACATGTGGGAACACACCCAACATGCAAGTTGTACCGAGCTTAAAGTTTCCACATCGACTGTGGTTGTCAACTAACAAAGTGTTGAGAATAATGTTGCCAGTCTCCTAAGTGAAAGAACCATTTATTCTTTCACCTGGGCCATCATTGGCTATCAACATGATAGCACATTGCCTTGACCCGATGGAGACCAGCGTTCCCAGCATAAGGCTGGTGCCAGCATATGATGCTACCACTCCAGAATCCACACCACATTGTCAGTCGCTAATGCAGTTTTGTTTGTTCACATAGCCTCCGCGATGAAACATAATTTTGAGCGGGAAACAGCTGTGAGTGTCAAAATAATATGTGATTTAAAAAGTACCCTTCGGCTTTGAACTATTTCCTGCCTATTTGAATTGCTTTGGCTGAAGAAAACTATCATTTTAGTCGAAGAGCCTTATGTTTGAAAAAGGTTCCAGCATCATAAAAACTTAATCATCACAAATTATAATGAAAATCACTTTCCTTATCAGCTGTAGAAGCTTTTTTCATCGAATTTCATTATTGAAACCTCAAACAATTCCTTGCCAGTAGATACCTCATCAATTTTCGAAAATATCCTTTGCTTTTGTCAAAAGAAATATTATAAATAAGATTGAAATTTTGCAGTAGAATAAGTTGCACTTTCCAATCGAGAGCACAATAGACAGGCACAAGGAAGAGAGAAAAAGGAGTTTAACAAGCCTTATAGTATTTGCTTTTGACACAAAGTCGATGACAATAAAGACGATTGTCCAAGCAGAATATCTGTCGTAAAAGGTAATGGAAATAGCAACAAGGCAAAAGCATACTAACTGGAATGCTACTCTCTATGTCGTCCTAGTGATTGTAGTGATAGCAAAAGGAATAAGGGAATAAGCTTCAAGAGGCAGCAGCAACAGTAGAAGAAGAACTGAAAGACAAGCCATTCCGACGATCCCGACCGCATCTATGCTAACACACAGAGTGAGAGGGAATGGAAAAAATAAAATAAAATTGAGACGAGAGTATCCTTTTAAAAGGATATAAATTTACAAAGTACTCACCGAAGCCTTAAATCTTGTGTTTGTGTCGGTGCTTGCACAAAAGCTTCACGGACCACAAAATACAATAACGCCAAGACGCTAAGAATAAAGACATTCCTACTTATACGTCGACTACGTAAGATATCACAAGGAGAGGATGTCAGCCGAGCGTGTACAATCCTAGTTGTTCTCGGGTATAGTTTGTAGGTACAACTAAATAGTTCTAAAGCGTTCTTTCTATAGTTTCATTTCGTCCTTTTTACGAATAAATGCAAGAATGTAGAGTAGTTATAGCGCGCGGGGGGGGGGGCAAAGCAGGATCAGTGCACACATAGAGGAGGAGCAGTAGCAGAAATAGTAGTTCACATAGCCAGAAGTGGTCTTGACAAAAGGGAAACACTACACAAGAGAACGAGGCTGATGACGATGGCTAGGATGTACGATAACAGCTACGCCAACAACGGGCAAAGAATTTAAAATGCTTTTGAACTGAAATAAAAAAAATTTCCGAAGCAATTTAAGCGAAATTGCTCTCTTGACCCAGAAAGATAGTTAAGATTTTCGTTTAAAAGAAATATATATAAATGGTTTTAATTATTCGTTTGTTTTTGGAAGAAAAGGTGATTGGTTTAAACACTTCCGCCGGGTTTTGTTTAATTTATTTTTAAAGGAAGAGAAAATAGTTGAAGCATCATGATTCCATTACAAATTCAACTGCGGAACCTATTATCCTTGAACAGGACATCAACTATTTGTAAAACTAGTTCAGTAAAGTCAGGAGAGGGACTTAACGAAATTTGCCTTAAATATCTCATTAGTACTCAATAAAACCCACCACTAAAGAATGTGTTCAAATGTTGGTTTCCTCAATATTCTAGCTCTTGGGGTAGAGATATATAAGGGCATCTCGTTTTATAACTCTAAAGACACTCTATAAGGTAATATTTTTAGTATTATACTTAATTACCTGATTACGCTAGATGACACAATTTCGGTAACTTAAAAACGGATGACTTTAATAGATTGAATAGCATCACAATCTGTTTTTGACGTATCACCAATTTCTTTTTTAAGGGCCCTCATACTATGCACGCAATGGAAAGGGTGGAAAAGATATTGCTAGGAAAAAATATTATTCAAATATCAACACCTCTAGACTCTAAAGTAAGCTCTTTTTAACTGTTGGAAACATCTCTCTGGTCAGACCGTTCAAAGAGAGCTCGTCAATCAACCACTTCATTACGGTGCTCACTGGAGATGATATGAAACCTATAACCGGTATCTAGTGCGCACACTGTGCACCAATAGCAAATGCCCGCCTGTGCACCTTCTATATCATAGTTGTTAGCTATAGTTGATGCAAGACCGTACGCTTTTAATTTTGGCTGTCGATCATAGCCGACGTTTGGCTGTGCGAGCTTATCTTCGGCTGTCAATTATAGTCAACAATTGTACTGAAGTAGTTGTAATGATTTTCGAAATGCCCGTGTAAGACACGAGTGCCGATGATCTAGCACAAGTGTCAGCGAGCTATAAACAACACCGAGCTCAGCTAACTAGCTTCGCTTAAAGACCGCGTACGTGTGCTTGACGACTAGCGTTTGCGGGATCATATGAGGCGTGTTCTTGTTGAGCCACGAAGCTACATACACTACAAAATACTTATCACGCGTACTCAACTGTACAAGACGTACCGATCAATTTTTATTGTCTTTAGAAATGTTTTATTATGTGTCAATTAAGCTACTCTACAGTAATTCAATATTTTTTGCCTCGTTAAAGTTAGCGGGCACGGAGGCTTGAGACAAACTTAATCACAAAAAGCAACCGTTACTTTCTCCGAAGAAGGTCGTTGAAAGGGGAATGTCCAACCTAAAGATATTAAAATGGCTGAAGTGAACCACTCATCTCTGCCTAAAGGATGGAAACTTGACGGATATAGTTTACTTTAAACTTATAAAAGAACAAACTAAGCAGTTTCGACGGGGTGACCACCTTATCTCTTCAGGAGCAGCCACTCCTGATCACCACGGGGCAGCTCAACTGCTTATGCTTACTCCATAGTTAACACACAGTTCATGGCGCTGCCTGTCCCATCTTTTACCTGGAAAAAACAGGAGAGTGGACATCATCTTCCTCTCTTCCCAGGAATATACAGTTAGGGGGTCAAGCTGGTGCAAGTTTGTCTAAAAGCAACCATGCCTGCTCAATAGATCAGTGTAGTCGATATCAGTCTCATCATACGGTCGATTGAATTATAGCCTCAGATAAAAAATGAGGCAACTGGTTTAGCTTTTCGTTGTGTTCGTCACATGAGATTGGTGTCAACCGTTGAATAAGTGGTGCCTCTCTTCATGAGCAACTGCCTGATTAGCTCCACTTCAAAGCTGTTCAATTTTAATGGACTCTTTAGCAAGGATGGTATTGGATATCAACCTGGCAATAATCGAAACCATCAATACAGAGACTGTCTGAAAAGCAGATACAACCTTCAGATCTTTTATCTCCGTATCTGCGCCAGGTGTTTTTGGCACAGCTTCTTATTGAGAACATTGCATAGTACCACAAACTACACAGGGCTTATCGAGAGTCATCTTTTTAATGAGTCGAGTCCCTCTTTTTGGCTTTGATTCGTTGGGTCGCTGACATCTCTTCTGCAGCCTTATCAGCCATTGAACTTCTTCACTGGAAAACAAACTCTTCTAAGAGTCTATGAGTAGTGGTACTTTACTGGTAGTTTTGGCTCATCCAGCAAGTTGCAAGTGCTAATCATTCGTATTTTTTGGTTGTTTTTTGGTTTTTAATGCAAAGTTGAGCCTGCAAACAGTTATCTAGTCTGTCTTTCGGTGTATATGCACACCCAGCTGAAGTTATACTTGTTGAACTATGCTTTCAGCGCTACCACCGCAACATTATCTAAATAGCCGATCAAGCACAGCTTATCTAGTATCTTGAACCTTTTAAGACGGTCATTTGAGATGTTTTGCTATTCAGTGTCAAAAAAACGGCCATAGGTGATACTTAATGTAAGTCCCATCCTCAGACAACCTTTTTACGGGTTGTCGAGCTGACTTTAGCTCTTCAAATAATCTCTCGATTTTGTATCAGATATTCTGAATTTTCAAACGAGTTATCCAAAATTTCTGAGGTATCCGCCCACCAAGCAGGGTTGCGGCATGCCTTAATTCAAATGTCACTGACAATTCCAACCATAGTATGACTGTACCTTCATCCATTGGATTGCACTTATATAGTGTCGCATGTTATGGTTCGCGGCCAATGATTTTAATGTTCCAGGAAAGTGAAAACACAATGTCTTTTTCAATTAAGTTTAAAAGAGTTTATTTAATTACTTAAAAATGCACAATCACTTATTCAACTATTTCACAGTTTTAATTTTCACTATTAAAGTCTAAGCTCCACTTGTCCATAAATTTCAATCGCAATTGTCTTCTAAAATCACTTCACAATCGGCGAAAATCATTTTTCTATTACCCGAACAATATCACTTTTCTATTCACTTCACACTTTCGCAGTTTTTACGATCGCGGTTCTAATGAATCATCCCCCCATTCATTCAGCTCGCCTTTATATAGGGTCACTACCTATTCAACCCATGTCTCGTACATTGGCGAATGTTCTGCCGAGAGGTACCTAGTTTATTCGAGCAGCTTAATGAATGGAGTGACGTCACTTTCAGATGTTGATCATGCTTGGTGGGTTCTCGTGGTTTCGAGTAAATTCATTTTGTTGATGTTCTTGATGGTTGTGAAAACAATTGCGACAGTAGCTCGCATTAATGGTAGAACTTCCTGCTCCGATAAAACTGTACCTCCATGGAGATAGGTCCGCAAGAGAGTGGATAATATCAATGACGAGTTTCTCGAACACTTTCCTGACTATGTTTGGCATACAAAGCGGATAGTGGGCAGAGATCAAAGCAAAATTCTCTTTGACCTTTCCAATCAGCTTAAGCCTTGCTGTCTTCCAGCGCTTCAAAAAAACCTTCCGATATTAAACGAACAAAGCTGAAAATTAAGAAAAAGGGTAATTCCACTGCTGTTTTTGGTGAATAGCAACCAAATCGACAGGGTATGTAGGGGAATAAGCACGCACTATCTCATTTATCTTTTTTAGTTCATGCAAGCTTCTGGTGACCAGCTTGCAGCCACTACCCATTGATTTTTGTTCACATCGGCAGCAGATCTTGTTAGCACCGAGTCCTTTTGCTGTTGATAAGCCTTTAAAGGCATTTATTGGCCGACTTATCTACTGCTAACTTAGTGCATGTCAGGATGCTTCCTCTCCCCTTTGCTGTTCTGTGATTCTAATTGACCACCAATACACTGGAGGCTTGCCTTGTTGAGGTCTTCAACGAGAAAAGCCCAAAGAGCAGACATAAGGATGCTCATTTTGAAGTTCACCATACCTTCAGCAGTCAGCCTGCCACTTCTTGGCAAATTTTCTAGCAGTAATGTGCCTGCCGTGAGCACAACGACCAGCCTCTCAACGCCGAAGCCCCAGTATTTTATCTGATCGAGAACATGAGCATTGGGAGGCATCATCACAAATGTCAAATAAAATAAGCTATCTAGTGCTCTCCAGTATTGTACACTGAAGTCCAGATTGTACAGCTGCTCGCACAGCAGTTTCCAAGTTCATAGCTTGTTAGCGACAACGAGTTTTAGCATGTGGTCCTTTTGATGGATTAGTAGCCTACCTAGTTTTGTACTTAGAACTGATTGAAAAATCCGGTTATTATCGCACTTTTAAGCATAATAGTTGCCATGTCACCTTCTTAAAAACTGTTTTAGTCAAAAAAGTTATTCACCAATAAATCTCAATGCCACGGAAGGTGTTTAGCGGGTAGTCCCGAAGCATAATAAATCTTAATGCCAAGATTCAAATTTGATTGACACGAAAAGTGTTAGCGGGTAGTTCAGAAGCATTACGCACCCAGGAATTCCACATTTTAAGTCTAAACAGCCTATGCTTTCTACCATATAAAAAAAGTGGAAACTAGTGTTGCGAATTCTGGCGTACCGGCATTCTCACATTCGCAACTTCAAATTGCCACCGTAACATCTCCACATTCTTTCGGAGCACATATAACCTTTTCTTCGGTAAATTTATTTAATTTTATTATCATTTGACAATTTCCCCTATAATTTTTACTTCCTCATCATCTCAATCCCACCCTTTTCCCTTATTTCCAATTGCCAAAAAATAGCAATATAATAATAATTTTAATTTTCCCACTAACAGCACTCCATTTATTAATTTCCATAAACAAAATTTCATTCGACATATTTTCCTTAACAAAACCTAATTCCTTCCTTCATACTAACTAATTTCATTCATCAGCTCCCACTAACAAATTCACGTTTCCCTACTAACAAATTTCAAGGTTCAAGTTCCCCGAGCGCAGGAAAACACTCCTTTTAGAATATCGGCAAAAGCAATTGTCGCCGTATATATATATGATGATTTGCATCTAACCAAGCGCTATCATGGTTATGCTAATCGCCATATATGCAAAATGGAAATTGTTGCAGTTGTCGATATGCGAAATATGTGTGGGTAGCGGAATCGAATTGTAATGAACGATAGGATGAAGGGTTTTGTTCTTGGATTTATGGAGTCAGTTTTAGACTTTGTGAAAAAAAGACGGTTTGGTTTTGGTGGTGGTTTTAATTCGGCGAGAAGGATTCAGTATTTGGTTTTTGGGAAGGAAAGGTAAGTTTTTGTTGAGGTGATTTGCGGGATTAAGGATTGAGTATTTGATTTTTGAGAAGAAAAAGTGATTTTTGGTTGGGAAAAAAGTGGGGTTGGGAACGACAACAGTGAATGTTGAAAGGGAAAAAGTGAAGTTAATAATTTGGGAAGACTTAGTGGTTGAATTGTGAAATAGATGGATTTAGCATTGTGAAGTGCATGAATTTTTTTTTAATGAAAAAGTAAAAGTGAGCATCGCGTGAATTTTCCGAAAAGGTGTCAGGACGATACGATTTGTAAATGATCGTAGTAATTGAAACGATTATGAACAATTCAAACGAAGGTGTTTAAGGAACAAATGGTGCAAAAGTGAATTTTTTTTTGTACCACGTGGAAAACGTTTCTGCAAAAGAAATTTTTTAAGTAAATATTTTCAAATTTGGACCATATTTATAGAACAAACTACCAAGTGCGTCAGTTTTTATAGTGGTTATATATATTTCATATAATAACGTGAAAAATTGCGTAGCTTATTTGTTGTACTACGGCATTAAAAAAACAAAATAAACAGAATTATTAAGCATTCACATATCAATAACGGCAATCCGGGAAGTTGGAATCAGCGTTTTATCGACCTAAATTTACAAAAAAAAAGTTTTAATTCACATTATTTTCAGTTGTTTAGTTTTAATCATATTCAGGAATTTTTAAAGCAACTTTTTCAGTGCCCCCCCTTTCCAGTTGCAGAGCGCTCGATATCATTGGAAGGAGTGAGGAGTTTTTTTACTATCCTTTTATATTATTTATCAAACTAAATTTTTACTATCCATTTTTGTTCATCAAAGAAAATTGGGCAATGAATGTTTTCTTTCCTTTCCTTTTATGAACAAAGGGGGTTTTATTTTCCTTGTAATCAATTTGGTTCTTTCATTGACTTGGATTTTTATATATATATATATATATATATATATATATATATATATATATATATATATATATATATATATTTAATTGTTTCGTTTCCTGCAATAAAATGGCCTATACGTATGAAAAGAATCATCTTTCATTTCTTAAAGTGACCTCCCCCTTTCTGCCCTTGCCCCTTCGTGTTGGTTTTTTTATGTGTAGGATGGCTCAGCATGAGCAGAGTGTGTCCCGGAAGTCCCACGACACGACTGAGCGCTAGCCGGCCTCAGTATGCCACTCCAGGTTACTCAACCCTCTGCTAGAAATTAATGTTTGCATCTGCGGTGACTTCCGCGGCTGCAACACTAGATACACTACCAATGTTCAGCATTCCGTCTTGTTCTGGTCATCCTCTACAGGATTCAATTTTCTCTTGACTATTTTTGTGACATGGCTCATTCAATGAATGAATTCACCAAAAAATGAAGTACCTGGGTATTGGACACTAGATTTACACAAACTCAGCCCTTTATTTATTGCTCTGCACTTGAAATGACTAATCTTAATATGGTGCCAGTACCATTTTTCTCAGGATACCATGCTAGTGAGTTCTTTTCATGGTATCGTTTTCTGAGCAGCAAATCAGGCAAATCTTCAGTATTGGTACAATACTGTAAGCGTAGTCCGCGTGGCTTAGTGGTTAGAGCACTAAGCCCATAAGCCGAAGGTCTCTGGTTCAAGTTTCGTTGGCGTCAACGAGATTTAGTTCGAGTGGTTCTTTGGACGGACTATAAGCCTGTTCAGTTGTGATACGTGCTACCGAAATCAGAACTAGTTTAAAATCAGAACGTACCGCTGCTGGGTGGACGGATACACGGCCAAAGCATGATAATGATCATATCACCTTGTTAAGTACCGGTACATTCGATCATGACAATGAGATACTCTAACTATCTCTAAGCGAAGGCCCGAAAAGGGCTGTAGGGCTACAAAGAAGAAAGAAGACAATACTGTAAGCTTAATAGCAGGGTACGGCTAAACGAAGTAGGAACTTTTTTGGTCCTAAAACGCACTTCAGATAATTTTGTTTCAGATTAAGTTCCTAATAAGGGACAAAATACTCCTTTTTCAGTAGAATCTTTCCTTTTATACCCTGATTTAACAAATTTATAGTAAAAAGAGGTTCTGTCACGACAAGTGCACTTACAACCCTATAGAGTGTAGCAATAGCCATGGTACTTGAAGCAGTGGGTAGGCACTGCTATTTGTCACCTCCTTATCGTGAAGATCCCCTACATGTTGTATGTTCGTCTTTGATTTTCTGTCAGTTCAATGAAAACCATATATCATAGTCTTTTCTGCGGACTTTTTAGCACTACAACCTTTTTTGGGCCCACGCTTAGAGATAGTTAGAGTATCTCATTATCTTGGTAGAATATACTCACATTTGGGAAGGTGATATGATCAGTACCATGCTTTGACCGTATGTCCGTTCACTCAGCTACGATACGTTCTGATCTTTTCTGGAGATAACCAATCTTAAATCAGATAGTTTGGAAAAGTCCTCTTCCTTTTCTTTATAGTGCTACAGAACCTCTCGACGTTTTGCTTTCTGCAACACGCACGTCCAACCATCGTCTGCTAATTTCAAGATCTAAGCAGCGATGAACTCTTTTCGTCGATTGAGTCAAACCAGCATTTTTTTGGTTTCCCCACCGGTCTCCGCCACTCAGTTCTCCCAACGAATACTAATTGGGCATGCGTCTTTCCACCGTCGACGGTCTCAAGCCCATTTGAGAGAGAAGGAGGCGACCCACTTGTTTCCCCAACGTGCGTTCTACGATTCCTCCTCCCAATACCCCCAATTAAATGGGAGCAAATGCTCTCGGGGTCGCAAATTGGGTTTACTGGTTTCCCAATAATACGACATTAAGTACCGAGGGATGTTAGGAACTGTACATACATCTACGGCTCTGCTACTAAGTCCTAGTTACGCCTCCATTGTGGGGATGTAAGATAGTGAAAGCAAATCTTCCGCGCCTGATAACGGAATCGACGTAACTATGCCACTAGAACGGAGGTTGGGCGACGGGCTAACTCTCCGTCCCTGGAAAACCTTAATATGTTTCAAAACCTGCAGATGGGCCTCGGAATGAATTGGATTCACGGCAATGACCTCACAACCGGAAAAAGGACTAAAGTATTGGATCCTGGAATGTGAGATCACTCAATAATCCTGGCGCTGTAAAAGCCTTTTTACAACTGGCAAGTTAATATAAATTAAAAATACTAGCAATTCAGGAAGCGAACTGAACTGGAAATGATATTCAAGACATGAGATCACACACAATATTCAAAAGTGGGAAGCTTACTGGAAAATGAGAATTCGGAGTGGCCTTCATTGTAGATAGGGAGTTCAAATCACACGGTATTGATTTTAAGTGGAATTCTTCAAAATCTGGCTGATCAATGTTCAGTCTCGACTGAAGGAAAAGACGTAGAAACGATGGAAACGTTCTACAATCACCTGGAAAGACTAGTCGACTCATTGCCTACAAATGACACCAAAATAATTCTGGGTGATTTCAACGCGAAGGTTGGCAATAATATATCTCATCGGAGAGCAACTGGAAGGTATAGCCTTCATGATGAAACTCATGATGTAAATAGCTTTCACTTCCCAACCACAATGAAAACCAAACGAGGGAAGCCGGTTTTTTTTCTTCATTTTTTGAGGGAGTTGAGCAATCTTCTGGTGGCCATAAAACACCGTGGATATTGGTTGTGATTTTGTGTGTTGCAGATTGTTGAAAAATATCTTCTTTCTTTTTAATTTGGTGAAAGTTTGTAAATATTTTGAACTAGAAAGTCGAGAAATGAAGAAAGTGGATAAGTAAGGGTGCGCGAACGGACTTGCAAAGGAACACAATTCGAACTAAGGTGAGAGTCAGTCGCATGTATAGGGTTTTGCATTAGGGACATTACTATTTTGTTTCTTTATAAGAATGCATTCTTAAATATTTTTAATGAATTGTCAATGTCAAAACTTCAGTTAAAGTCAACATTTTTATAATGGGAAAGTTCATGAACCAGCATCATTTGAAAATGATTTAATATTACTATTTATTTCTATTATCGAAAAACCATCTTCAGCGATGAAGCTCATTCCTGGCTCAATGGCTTTGTTACTAAGCAAAATATGCATTATTAGTCAGCAACAAAATCACATGCGCTTCTTGAGACACTGTTGCATCCCCAAAACACTACTGTTTGGTACAGTTTTCATGCCGGAGGTGTGATTGGGCCATATTTTTTTTGTGGATGAAAACAACCCTTATGTTAACGTCAATGGAGACCGCTATCGTGTTATGTTGCAAGATTTTTTGCGGCCAGAATTGAATGAACTTGACAATGAAAATATGTGATTTCAACAAGACGATACTACTAACCACACAGCACACCTCACAATCCATTTATTGACATTTATTTATTGTTATGTCCTTAATGGAAACACTATGTTAACGGAATATAATACAGGAGAATTATTCCGTTTTTTGACAAAAAAATTTAATTTTATCATTTTGTTTTATTTTTGCTTGCAAAAGGAATTTAGTTCTTGATTTTCTCTTACAATTTTCGGTTGTATTCTTTTTTGTTAAAAATTGAATAATTGATTTTGATTTTCGATTATTCTTGGTTGAAACAGCCATGTGTGAGTAAAAAAGTACTGTATTTCATTTCTTAGACAACTCTTCCCTCTCCATGACTCCTTTCGAGCATGTCTTTGTGTGAGGTGGCCGGCATAGCTAATAATCCCTTCCTCTCCTAACCGAGTCCACTGGGACTGCTCAGTATCCTACCCGGGAAGGAAATACCGCTGCAATATAAAGGTCTATGATTACCGTAAATATCACAGCTTTAATAAGCCCTGGGATTAGTCATTAGGACCGATTCAAATCAGCTTAGCTGCTCCCAAAATAATTAGAGCGAAACTAGTTGGAGACCAATGGCGAATTTGATAGAACCATGAGCTTTACTCAATTTTTGACGAATTGGAGGCCTCAACGATTGTAAGACTGCGGAAACTGCAATGGCCTGGCCATGTAAATTGTATGAATGAGCAACAGATACCTAAAAAAGTATTTGTTGGGAGAACTGGAGGACAGAGACCAGTGGGGAAACTGAGGAAACGCTGGTCTGATTTGGTCGGCGAAGACAGTTGATCACTGCTCGAATTTCAAAATTGGAGGACTCAGTCAATGGGCTGAGACAGTTGGAGGCGCTTATTGCAGAAAGCAAAGGGTGGACAGAGGCTGCAGAAGAAGCTGTTCTCATGAATCATTGCAGATTTTGATTGCGTGGTGACTTAGCTCAGCTTTAACAAAAACGTTTGTATTACCTAAGTAACAAAAGGGATACCGCCATGGATGGCCCCGATCCCGTTTGAGAAAGGAGGAGGGAACCCCTTGTTTCTCCAACCCAAAGCTTCTATGATTCCTCATCCCAAACCCCTAATTAGATAGTAGTAAATGCTCTCGGGGTATACATTGGGTTCACTAGTTCCTCAATTATGGGACATTAAGTGCCGAGAAATTTTAATAACGGTAAATACATCTACAGCTCTGCTACTAAATCCTGCCTACATCTCCTTTGTGAGGATCTAAGAAGGTGAAGGCAAATCTTCCGCGCCTGATAACGGAATCGACATAATAACCATACCGCCGGAATGGAGGTTGGGCGACGGGCTTACTCCCCGTCCCTAGAAAACCTTTAAATGTTTCGAAATCTGCAGATAGGCCTCGGAATGGATTGGACTCACGGCAAAAACCTTGCAAACGGATAAAGACTATCACATTGGATCCTGGAATGTCAGATCACTCAATTGCTCTGGCACTGTTAAGGACCTTTTACAACAGGCAAGCCAATATCAATCAAAAATACTGGCAATCCAGGAAACTAATTGGACTGGAAATGACATTTGAGACGCGAGATCGCACACAATATTCAAAAGTAGGAAGCTTACTGGAAAAAGAGAATCCGGAGTGGCCTTCATTGTGGATAGAGAACTCAAATCGCACGTTATTGATTTTAAGGCAGTCAATGAACGGCTCTGTGTGATCCGTATGAAACCGAAATCCTTCAAAATCTGGCTGATAAATGTTAACTCCCCGACCGAAGAAAAAGACGAAGGAAACGTTCTACAATCACCTGGAAAGACTAGTCGACTCTTTG
The DNA here is from genome assembly GCA_963969285.1 of Odontomyia ornata. Classification (NCBI taxonomy): domain Eukaryota; kingdom Metazoa; phylum Arthropoda; class Insecta; order Diptera; family Stratiomyidae; genus Odontomyia; species Odontomyia ornata. The sequence goes on along the minus strand of OZ017741.1, from coordinate 16,852,583 downwards.
CCCACAAACGGCACAAAAATTATTCTGGGTGATTTCAACACGTTGACAGTGAGCTATCTCATTGGGGAACGACTGGAGGATATAGCCTCCACGATGAAGCAAACGACAATGGCCAGCGCTTGATCGACTTTGCTTGTAGCAGAAATCTAGTCATACCTGTACGTTTGACTTGCTTCCCACATCGATGCATTCATAAAATGGCCTGGGCATCACCGGGTGGCAACACACAAAACCAGATCGATCATGTTCTGATCCAACAACGTTGAGCCTCGATTATAATTGACCTTGCACCATCAGCCTACCATTTGTTTCAGTCTCAGCAAAACTTCCTTAATGAAAAGAAATTCACTTCAAAAAGGGACTGTGAAAATCATTTTGCACAGAATTTATACACACATGGAACAATGGCTCTACCCAAAAAATGGCAAAGGTCGTAGATAATTGAGAATATGTACTTAAACAAAATCCATTTTAAATAAAAAAATATTCAATAAAAGAATGCCAAAAAGGCTCATTGCTTTTTAGATTTACCAGTATAACTCAATTCTAACTTGAAGCCTTAATCGCATCATTAACACTTTCTCTTAATATTCCATGATAAAATTTTGCATTTCGTTTTAAAGTTCAAGAACCAGAAAATTGCCATTAAAACCGGAACGTCATTGTTGCAACATTCGTCTTGAATGATTAATGATGGATGAGGTAATGGTGAATGATGTTGTTGGGACGCCATGCCAGCGCGCGTACTATACTGTAAACGCTGTTCTGATTCCCATGCAATGCTATCCATCATTCGCGGCTATCATGTGCAGAATAATCATCGTCACCATCTCGTCACCCTTAAAATCCTTCAGGATTCCACTTGAACGGGGTGCAATTTGAATTACGTTCAATCGACCCGAGACGATTGCTGGAATTGGCAGCCTCTAGCCAGCAGCGTAGACAAAGGACCATGGAACCTCTAATAATTTTCCTTAATGAGTTTCAATCTGGGAAAACATTTCACTTGGAGCGCAAACAATGAATATGAGCAGACCAAGCAAGTACTCGCAGTAAAGTAGAGTAGTGCTGAGTCGGCAACTTATTATTATTTTCATCTCCCGGCCAATGCGTCCTGGTCCTGGGTAATATTAACCAATTATAATCTATGAAGTGGAACCCAATCCCGGGGAAAAAAAAAGGGACAAGAAAATTTGCTCAACTTCTCTCGATCCCCGACTTATTCTGTAGAAGCCGTTTAAAGTGGCACAGCAATAAATTCCTAAAGTCTGCATAGAATGAAGGCAAGAACCATCATTTGACACTCCACCGACTGCGCTCCAGAGTTCGATTTTATCGCCACTGAAGTGTGAAATTAAAAACTCTTTAAATTTTTCCCTGAAACCAACCTAAATTGGGGGTTGTTTCGTTCAGTTCGGGTGATAGAATAATTCACTCCCATCGTTGTTGGAGAGGGTGAGGGTGGCAGTGCGGCAAAACGATACTTTCTTTTTTGTTTGAAAGTGTGTACAGGATTCGTGACTGGAACATTTTTTTTTTGGTTTCACTTCTAGATAGATGCTCAGTTGCAACCCCTAGAGATATTATCGAATGGATATCGGAAGGAGCTCTGCGTTGGGAAAAGAATGCTGCAATTGAATTTTATTACTTTTGTCTATTTATTGAGGAATGAGAGATCAGTAGAAAAGTAGGAGAAGGGAAATAATCCTGATGAAGAGGAAAGTTTTCCTGGAACAAGAAATTCCGATTCATGTTCATCATTTAGGGAATTTAAGGTCAGCTATAATTGAACTTAAAAAGCAAAAATAAAATTAAGATGACTCTATTTCTAATCAGCAAATTTATAAGAGCCTCTGCAAAAAATGGATTCTTAGCATAAAGCTCTCAAACTATTATTGAAGTTAATTTTAAAAAGAAGACTCTCATTTAAAGTTGAATTTCAAAGTGTTTTTTCTTTGGAATGTTGGCTCATACTTTTTTAATGAAGATTTGAGACAGTAACATGAGTGTTTTAAAAGTCGAAATTTTAAAGTCCATTCAGGACACAAGTCTGTTGATGAGCAGCAATGTTCTACTACCTCAGTCAGCTATAAACACCTGAGCTTAGCTGAGATTACTGGGCCTGGGTTCACGTTCTTGTACTAGAAAGGCTGGCACTTGTGGTGTTATGGAGCGGGGTTTTTTGCCATTACCTGACCTCTAATATATTCTTTTTTTTTTCTGTGGTAGGGAAGTGAAGGCATTTACGCCCGCCGAGTCTGGCAGTGTGGGACTCCCATGGAGGATACCCTTGGACTACCCACTAAACACCTCCCCTGTCAATCTGAGAACCTAGCCTGGAACCGTTTGACACATTACTTCGGGCCAGGTCTCGTTTTGTTACGCCGTGGGGCACCTTCAAGCTGGGGAGTCCCTTTCCTAGCGGGAGGGGAGAGGGGAAAAGGAAATGCCAGAAGAGCGACCCCCAGCCCCAGCGCCTCCGGCTGCTGTGAGTCCCTTTTATATTTTAGGACTGCCCGAGCATAATGTGCCACCTGGTTCCATTTGTCAACCGATTCGAGCATCACCGCAACTATATTATCCGTGGTGAGCTCTCCCGTCTCCCTGTAGAGTTCCCGTCGCAGCCCGACCCATTTTGTACACGCAAAAAATGTGTGACAGGCATTGTCCTCCTCTCCTGGGCAAAACCGACAATCGGGAGACCGTGACTTACCGATCTTGTGCAGGTAAGACTGAAAACACTCAAGCCCCCTCAAAAGCTGGGTCAGATAGAAGTCAGTCTTACCATGCCTTCAATTCAGCTACGGTCTCACATCCGGGATGAGGCGCGCAGTCCACCTTCCCTTCGTGTGATTCCCCCAAGGCTGCTGCCAATCGTTGAGCGAGCGTTGTCTCTCCTCGCGGACAACTATCTCCCTTGCATCCTCGTTTCGGCGCAGGTAAATAGCGCGGCACTCTCTAGCAAGGAGGGCGACAGGTATCACGCCTGCAATCACTCTCACCGCCGAGTCGGAGACTGTTGGATACGAAGATGCAATTCTCAGTGCTCCTCTTCTCTGTCCCTGTGCCAAACGTTTTCGGTATACCTCCTGGCTGAGAGCGTCACCCCATACCTCTGCTCCGTACAGTAGCACTGAGCCTACAGCACTCATCAAGAGGCGTCTTCTTGATGGACTGGGTCCCCCTACGTTAACCACAAGTCGACTCAGGGCCGATATTCCCGAAGCAGCCTTCTCAGCCGTTGCCCTGATTTGCTCAGAGAAACTCATCTTCGAGTCGATCAGTAGCCCCAGGTACTTCACCGCTGGCTTCGATTCGATTTGTATGTCTCCAATATTGATCATCCTTACTCTAGGGATTCTCTTTCTTGTCAAGATGACCACTTCGGTTTTCTCCAGTGCTAAACTGAGCCCGCGAGCAGTCATCCAGTCCCTCACTCGGCGCATTAGCATACCTAGCCTAAGTTGCGCTTGTTCAACGGTGTGTCCGGTGATCAGAGCCGCAACATCATCCGCATAGCCGATCAAGCGCGACTCATCTCAAGTCTCAGTAGCCCGTCGTAAGACACGTTCCACAGGTCCGGACCAAGGATAGATCCCTAGGCAACACCCTTGTAATTTCCATCCTTCATTGGCCCTGTGTCGTGTCGTAGAGCAGGTTTCGGTCCTTTAGGTAGTTCCTCAAAAGCCGCATTAGATATTCTGGAACTTGAAAAGAGTTTTCCAGCGTGTCCAAAATATCCACCCATCTAGCGGAGTTGAAGGTATTCCAGACGTCGAGTGTCACCAACAGGACGATCCGTCGCTTAGTGCGACTATATGCCTCTGCCTTTTGGACCGCGTTCACCACCTGTGCAATCGCATCAATGGTAGAACGTCCTGCTCTAAAGCCGTACTGCCGAGAAGATAGGTCCCCAGCAGCACGAATCGCGTCAGTGAGTCTTCCCGTGATGAGTTTCTCTAGCACATTCCCAGCCGTGTCTAGCATGCATAACGGGCGGTATGCAGACGGCGATTCGGGATTTCCCTTCCCTTGCTGATCAGCACGAGCCTCGCCACCTTCCATCGTACCGGGAAAACCCCGTCCCATAGGCAAGCGTTGAATGTGCTGAGCAGCAAGTCAGGACAATGGTGATAGATGAGCCGCAACACCTCAGCTGGAACACCATCTGGACCTGGAGCCTTCCTCGCTTTCAAGGAGAGGACTGCCTCCTGCAGTTCCAGCTGTGTGAAGAGTGGGCACTCGACTGCTGTTTCACCATGGACAGCGTCAACACGGATGCGATGGGCGGTGAAGAGTCCCCGCACTATCGCGTCCATCTTTTCTGCGTCATGTGTACAAGGCTTCCGTAGGGCACCAAGTTTCCCCATGACCAGCTTGTAGCCAAGGCCCCACGTATCCTTGTTCACATTGTCCACTAGGTCTTGCCAGCAGCGAGCTTTGCTACTGTTGATCAGTTTGCGAAGGCATTTCCTGGCCGACTTATATGCTGCCACCTGGTTGCATGCCTCGTCACGGTTCCGCGCCCGTTGAGCCTCACGTCGAAGCTTGTGACACTCCCTTCGCTTTTCAGCGATTTCAGTTGACCACCAGTACACTGGGAACTTGCCGTGCCGGGGTCTTTGACGGGGCGTAGAAGCGCAGCAAGCAGTCGTAATGATGCTCATAGTAGAGTTCACCACGTCTTCAGCTGCCAGTTCTTCCGTCCCCTCCGAAGCTCCCTGCAGCAGCTCACCTGCTGTGAGAGCCTTGACGAACCTCTCGACGTCCATCCTTCCGATGTTCCATCCAATTGTGGTAGGCCGAGAGCACGGACGTCGGGAGACAGCATCACTTATCTCAACCAGAATGCACTGATGATCACTGGCTGAGTAGTCCTCTAATACTTTCCAGTTGTGTATCCTTCATACTAAGGACTCCGAGGCGAATGTCACGTCCGGTATGGTTCCTTCACAGCCAATACGGCGGAAAGTTTGCGTATTTCCGGAGTTTAGTACGACGAGGGCCATCCTGGCCGCCATTTCCAGAATTCGTTTTGCCCGCGGCTCCATCCGAGGCACGCCCCATTCGATTGCTTTAGCGTTGAAGTCGCCCCCAACGAGCACTTTGCCCTCTGCGTTCGAGACAGTGCCCTCCAAAGCATTAAGTTTGTCTTGGAAAGATGATATCGACTCGTTAGGCGTTAGGTACACACTAAAGAAGGTGATCTCTGAGCACCGAACCCACACGAAACCATCCCCCCGTCCACAACTCTCCGCTTGAAAGTCACTGTTCCGAACCCAGATGGCGGCGGTACCAGTTTCATCAGAATACCATAATACAGGCTTTTTACTATGGTGTTGCTAACTCAACAGCAAGAAGTCGGCTTTCTTGTCCCTCGCAAACTGCTCAAGCAGATTTTGGGCAGTTGAACTGCGGTGTTGGTTTAGCTGCAGGATGCGGGTCATCTAAGCTCTGATTTGGCCTTGGCTAGGGCTTCCTGGAACACCCGGCATTTTCCTGATCCCAAGACGTGTCCAAAATCAGGTTTTGGATCAGCATCCTTGCAAAGAATACAGTGTGCCTCCTTCGTACACTCTTTTCTTTTATATCTCATTTCACCGCATTTGTAACATAGGGAACCCCTATCGAGTCCTTTGCATACTTGTGTGGTGTGACCATGAGCAAGGCATTTGAAACATTGAAGAGGCGTTGCTCTTCGCCGTATCCTACAGACAACCCACCCTATTCGTACTTTGCCCTTGTTCAGGAATTGTTCGGCGTCCTTTTCGGTCAAGTCAACTAGGGCCATGCGTTGTCTCCTGTTGTTTTCTGGTATCAGTCTCGCTTTGATCCTTCCAACGCTAGGGAACTCCTTTTTGATGGCCTCTTCTACCTCGGCCAGATCCATCACGTAGTCAATGTCCCGTATTTCGATCGTTGCCATCGGCTCGAGCGGGGCTATAGTTGCGCTTTTGCCGAGGACTTTCTTTACTGCGTCACAGAATGCTTCTTTATTGCCGGCCTCTGCTCCGAATTCGACCAGTATGTGGCCCGACCGTGTTGGTAGTTCTACTTTAATGGTAGTATTGGTGTCTTCGGGCCTTACGTTCCCCTGATGTCCCGCAGCACCTCCGCGTAGGATGAGCCATCTTGGGGCTTTACAAGCAGTGCTTGCTGCCGGGGTCTTTGTCGGGGCTTCTGCCTCTCCTGTTTTGCATCAGGTCCTTTTTCTAATTGGGCGTCCGTGCGAATTTTATTTTCTGGCTTTGAAGGAGTTTCTTTTCGGCTTTCTTCGCTCCTTTTGTAAGCACTGTCTCGAACCCCTGATCTGGTGCTCCACGCCCGTCAAGTGCCTCTTCCTTCCTTCTTTTATCCCGATCTCCTTCGATTGGGCTAGACGCCATTCTTTTATTGACTTTTAATGATGGAGCTATCTGCATGTCGCCTTTATGTTTTGCCCCAAGCGCCTCTTTAGCCTTCTGTTCATCTTCGGCCCTTAACCAGCTCCTCCGATAGTGCCCGATGCGATCTAGGAGCTCCTCTAGTTCAAGGAGTCCTTCCTTTGCTACTTTGCTAATTTTTGGGGAGTCGCATGCAGCTTGTATTCTTTTCAGAACATCTCCTGCTTTTCGAAGTTGTCTTTCCTCTTCGTATCGCTGGGCCGCAATTGTACCTTGCAACCATCCTTGGGAGAGGTTTTCGCGTTCCGTTTCCGAGTGCAGTACTTCCGCCACATTTTCAACGTTGGCGGTACAATCACGCGGTGTCTGGTCACTCTTTGCTTTTAGTGTCGTAATCTCCTCGTTTGCTTCTGGATTTTTCGTTTCAATGTCGAGATTTGTGACCCTTGCATCGGTCGGTTTAGTAACGATCGCAGCCGTGACAATCGAATTTTCGGCGCGTTCATGTTATCCTCCACTGCTCGAAACCCTGAAGCATCCTGCCGAGTCTCCCGCTTCTCCTTAATAGGACGCTCGGGCGTTCGCATAATTTTTTTGCTGCGCCCAAATGCCGCAGGAATCTCAGTCTGCACCAGACTGTCTGCTGTTCTCCGTTTTTCATCTACCGTCACAGTCGTCGTGCTAGTCTTCGTTTTTTTTTTCGTGGTTAGTACAGCTCTCGATGTACTATTGACATCGTGGCTGCAATCGCTGGTTGCATCCTCGTTGCCATTTTTTTTTTATTTCCTTTTTTGGATTTTTTTGGTCTTTTGATTGCTCCAGTTTTGTTGGGTCCCCCCTCGGAGCCGCTATCTCCGTTCGTGTGTGTAGTCGCCTTCTTGGTCCCATGGTTATCTATGCAGAGCAAGGAGGCCATGCGAGGGTTGGCACAAGCCCTTATGGGGACAAGTGCTCAGAGCCAGACCAGCGCTAATCGGGAGTCCGTCTCAATCGAACCTACACCACCAACCCAATGGTGCGAACTTCGAACGTACTCCGAGGCCAATATATTCATTTAATTATGCGTACAAATTGAATAATGTCAGAAACGATCAAAGTAAATTGGGCTTGTTACAGCCACGGAAGTCACCGTAGTTGCAGACATTAACCCATTAGAGCCTGAGTTTCAGAAAATCATTTTTTATTGTTTTTCACTTATATTTAGGTTGAATGACATCCAGGCAACAGCATTCTGACAGAAAAAAAAATATAAAAAGTCCCAGTTTAGAGTTTTGGGTTGTTGCCAAATGGCAACGCTAGGTCGATATGAGTTATAAAATTTGTATATTATCGGCTTAAGAATAAGAGAAATGCTGACAAGTTTTTTTAATTATTTATTATAATATGTCAAAAATATAAACCTTATTATTTAGAATGATAATTTTGAAAGCATTTGATACACAAACCAATATCACATTTTGAACATATAACCCTCCCAATCCCCTTGCAGTCAATTCCAGCAGATCTACGTTTTTTTTCAATTGATTGCAGAAAGGGATTTTTTTCGTCGTATCTTATGCCTCCCAAAACTCTGGATGCGGTATTTGAGGTAGAGATGGTCGACCGCCAGTTTTAGGAAAGGTTCCATAGTTCCTCAAATATGTTTGGAGCAGCTCACGACGAAAATTCAGCTGCGAAATATCTTTCCCTGAGTTGCGCACTAGTATCCAGGAGTTATTGATAGTAACATCTATAAGCCACGTAAAAATAGGCCACCACCATTTTTTGCCTCGGATTCTAATCCTATAATTATTAACATGAGCATCCATGAGGTCTGTGCCTCCCATGTATTGATTATAAATTGATATTAGGTTGGGCCTTGGTACTTTAACTTTTTGTAGGTTGGCTTTAGAATATCGATCCACCAATCCTGTTGGACTTAATTTGTGATCTGTAGAAGCAACAGTTATAACGGAGTTATCCATCCATCGGACTACAACAACATCACCTTGAGACGCAAAGTCGTATGACCCTCTTTCTCTTATCTTCATCAATTCCACCTTAGTGATTGGGCATTCTTTTGGCAATCTGTTTTGTCGAAGTGTGCCTGTTCCTCCGTAACCCATATTTTTCAAATGAATAAGAAGTGGAATATCCGTAAAAAGATTGTCAAAATAGAACTGTAGTTTTTGTTTCCTCATAATTTCTAGTAATTCACTAATCATGGAAAGCATGGGTGCTGTTGCTTTACCAAAATTTTGTTGATGTTCTATACTCGCACTTGGGATAGAACCTTGATACACTTCAAAATTTGCCAAATAACCACTACTATTATTCAAAGACCAACATTTGTACCCAAATCGGATGGGTTTGTTGAGAATACACTGTTTGCAGCCATGTTTTCCAAAGTATTCGATCATGCTCTCATCATAGTTAAGATTTTGTTCATTTGGAATATGAGCAAGGAAATTTCCTTTAAGAATATTCATCAATAGTCGCAATTCCGTCATTTTGTCTTTCTTATCAAGATTATTATTGTCATTTGCATGAATAAAACGCATTATCTGGATGAATCTGTCACGTCGCATAGCATTATAAACCAATGTATTTCGCATGTCATCACAACTATCCCAGTAAGACCTTTTACTCGGTAATTTATTATACCCTGATAGGATCAATATGGCAATAAAACCTTTGAGCTCACCAAGGGAAATGCGAGGGTCTGGGCAGTTCAAAAGCAGTGCATATTTAGAACTCTGTTCTAAAAGAAATTCCCATAAGTTTTTATCAAACAATAACTCAAAACTCTCGGTGCATGACATATCTTTATAATTGTATGATTCTGATGGAACGAATGCCGGTGAAGAAAAGTCAGGAAGATCGCACTTCTTCCAATTGTATACTACTTTGCGTCTTTTATTGGATGAACCTGTATCCGTTAGGCATTCATCAGCATCTTCATTTTTCTTTTGTGGCACGATTTCTGCACCCGCCAGAAGTTGTCTCCCTGTAAAATTGTCTATGAGCCAACCGGAGTCTTCATCTGTTTGCTCAGCAACTTCAGGGGGCTGAATATAAATGTTTTCTACCTCATCCTCATCATCTTGTTCAAGTAAATTTACAATCTCATGCAACGTTAAGCTGAAAGGAGTAAAAACTACTTCTTAGGAAAAAATGGCCCTATAATAGCCTAGCGTTGCCATATGGCAACAGACGAAAAATTTCCATGACGCCAAATATAAATATCAAACTCAAATATATTTAGTCTTATTACAAGTCTTGGATAAATTTGAACAAATTATAATCAGATAAAACACGAAACAATGCGCAAAATTGAAATTAAGGGAACACACCTTTTCCGGTTCGCCATTTCTGCGAAATTTTTGATACCTAACAAATGAAATAACAACTGCTTTCAAACTTAAAACACCACTCACAACCAATTGTTTCTTATCACTGACTTGTTTATCTAGCAACGAGTCCTAAGTAATAGTGACCGGTTACAATCTAAAGTTTTTGAAATATGATCTGTAAACGAATCCGATCATCAACGTTGCCATATGGCAACGCTAGGCTTTAATGGGTTAAGTTTCCGCAGAGGGGTGCGTAGCCCGGGGTGGCATACTGAGGCCGGCTAGCACTCAGTCGTATCGTGGGACTTCCGGTACACCCTCTGCTCCTGCTGAGCCACCCTACACATAAAAACTAACACAAAAGAAAAAGGGCGGGAAAGGGGGAAGTCGTTTTAAGAAAAGAAAGGTTATGCTCGACGCCCAGCAAATCCTGGTGAAGGGCAAAATTAAGATAGGTTTGGTGATCTGCAGGATACGGAGAAGAGCGATCCCTATTCGCTGCTTCAGATGCCTCGAATACGGACACACCGCATATGGCTGTAGAGGCCCGACAGGAGATCTCTGTGCTACAAATGTGGTGAAATGGGGGACAAAAGGAAGGAGTGCACGAACGAGGCAAAATGCATTCTCTAGTATACTGGTGGTCAAACGAGATCGCCGAACAAAGAAGCGAGTGTCACAAACTTCGGCGAGAGGCCCAGTGGGCGCGAACACGGGAGGAGGCAGACACTAGGCTAGCAGCATACAGGTCCGGCAGGAAATATCTTCGCAGGCTTATTAACAAGAGCAAGGCCCGATGCTGGCAAGACCTCGTGGACGATGTAAATAGGGATCCGTGGGGCCTAGGTTACAAGCTGGTCATGCGAAAACTTGGTGCCCGATGGAAGCCCTGCTTACATGAAGCAGAGAAGATGGACGAGATCGTACGGGTACTATTCCCCACGCACCCTGTCCATGTCGATCCAGCTCATACACAAACACCATTTGAATGCTCACCTTTCACAATGATGGAACTGGAGCAGGCAATTCTATCCATGAAAGCGAGGAAGGCACTGAGACCAGATAGCGTTCCTGCTGAGGTTTTGCAGCTTGTCTACAAGCTTTGTCCTGACTTGTTGCTCAGTATGTTCAACGCTTGCGTTTACGAAGGTGTATTTCCGGAACACTGGAAAGTGGCGAGGCTCGTACTGATCAGCAAGGGGAAGGGAAATTCCGAGTTGGCATCTGCATACCGCCCGTTATGTATGCTAGACACGGCTGGGAAAGTGCTCGAGGAACTCATCAAGGGAAGACTTACTGACGCGGTCCGTTCTGCCGGGGACCTATCTCCACGGCAGTATGATTTTAGAGCAGGTCGCTCCACTATTGACGCGATAGCGGAAGTAGTGAGCGCGGTCCAAAGAGCGGAGGCTCACTGCCAGTCAAACAAAAGGGTTGTGTTGCTCGTGACGCTTGACGTCAGAAACGCCTTCAATTCCGCTAGATGGGCGGATATTCTGGAAGCACTGGAAAACTCTTTTCAAGTTCCAGAATATCTGATGCGGATTTTGAATAACTACCTGACAGACTGGAGCCTGCTCTATGAGACGAAGGAGGGTCGGCGGAGGATGGAAGTTACATCGGGTGTTGCACAAGGCTCCATCTTTGGCCCAAACCTGTGAAACATCACGTACGACGGGCTACTGAAAATCGAGCTGCCGGATGAGTCGCGCTTGGCCGGCTATGCAGATGACGTCGCGGTGCTAGTTGCGGGACGAACTGTTGAACAAGCACAACTCAGACTGGGTATGCTAATGCGCCGAGTGAGGGACTGGATGACTGCTCGTGGGTTCAGCCTAGCTTTGGAGAAAACCGAAGTAGTCATCCTGACAAAAAAGAAAATCCCTAGAGTAAGGGTGATCAACATTGGGGAAACACTCGTTGAGACTAAACTAGCAGTGAAGTGCCTGGGCATTTTGATCGACTCGAAGATGCGTTTCTCCGAGCAAATCAGGGCAATAGCTGCTAAGGCTGCAGCGAGTGTTCCGGCTCTCAGCCAACTTATGGCCAACATAGGGGGTCCCACTTCATCAAGAAGGAGACTTCTGATGAGTGCAGTACAATCTGTGCTGTTGTACGGATCGGAAATATGGTGTGAGGCTCTCAACAAGGAGCTGTATCGAAGGCGCTTGGCACAGGTGCAGTGACGAGGAGCGCTGCGGATTGCATCTGCATATCGGACTGTCTCGGAGTCGGCAGTGCTGGTCATCTTAGGAGTGATACCCATTGCCCTCCTTGCCAAGGAGCGCCGCAGAATCTACCTGCGGAGGAACGAATGCGACAGAGATGCTATCGCCCACGAAGAACAAGAACGCTCACTCAGTGGTTGGCAACAGTCCTGGATGAGCGATACAAAAGGTAGGTGGACCGCACGCCTTATTGGTGACTTGAGGCCGTGGCTCAATCGAAGGCATGGTGAGACTGACTCAGCTACTGAGTGGACATGGATACTTTCGGTCTTACCTGCACAAGATTGGTAAGTCACGGTCTCCTGACTGCATATTCTGTGCTGGAGAGGTCGATGATGCCTACCAAACATTTTTTGTATGCAAGAGGTGGGAAAGGCAACGTCGTGACCTCATTGAAGAAATGGGGGATCTCTCTCCGGATGAACTCACTGGAGAGATGCTCACATCCGTTGACAAATGGAACTGTGTGGCACATGACGCTCGGGCAGTCCTTAAGATAAAAAGGAAAATATATGAGCGCCTGGAGGCGTCCAGGGCGGAAGGGTCTCTTTTCTAGAAATCCCTCTCCCTTCCCCTCCTTCCGCTGGAAAAGGGATCCCTGTAGCCCGGTGGCGCCTAAACGCATAGAGAAACGAGGCTTAGCCCGAAGTAATGTGTCAAACGGTTCCAGGCTAGGTTCTCAGATTGACAGGGGAGGTGTTTAGTGGGTAGTCCAAGGGTATCTTCCATGGGAGTCCCACACTGCCAGACTCGGCGGGCGTAAATGCCTTCACCTCCCTACCACAAAAAAGAAAAAAACTTCGCAATCAATTAAATTGTTTTTCACTTTCTTCTTCCGACACCAAGAAACACAATTTCGTCCCACTCCAAGTTCAGACTTCTTTTCTTTTCGAATTAAAAATTAACAAACTTTTTCCGACACCGCCTAATACTGACTGCCCCAAATCCAAGAACTCCTCAATCCCGTAATCCTTTCATTTTCAATTACCACTGCCGCATCTGGGTAACGTAATCGAAGTTCATTACACCTCGATCTCGCTACCCACACATCTTTTTCGTACCGACAAACGCAACAATTTTCATTTTGCATATATGACAATTTGCATAACCAAGGAAGCGCTTGATTAGAAGCAAAGTGTCGTATATATGTGTTCTTTTAGTTTTATTAGGAGGAATGTGAAGAGAAAAGACAAGATTCAAATAACACTTATAATTATATTTTCATGAAACACTTTCTTCGATGATATTTTAATAATACTTTCTGTGATATTTACTACTGAACCTCTGACTTCTTTTCAGCTGTGATATTTTGCCTTCGTCCACGTCCACGTTTAGAAAAGAAAAAGAAAAAAGCTCGTCGCCCAAAACTGAACAAAGAGAACCAACCGGCAGAATCATTGTAATGCGTACAGTTCAGTGCAGGGAACAAGCTGAATTGGTGCATGTGTTGGGCTTGGTGACATTTGCGGTGGAGTTTTACCAGGCACGATCCTACATACATACGAAAACTATTGCGTTTGCCGATACTCCAAAAAGATCACTTTCCTGCACACGGGGAAAATAAACCCAGGGTCCCAGCAGACCCCTGGTCGAGAATCCACGACGCTACCAACGGAGCCACCTTCTGTTGATTTTCCATTCATCAAATTAGCAACATCAACACTTTCTTGATGGGCGTGGGAATGAAATTTATTAGTAGGGAAACGTGAATGAATTTTTGTTAGTATGAAAAATAAAATTTTTTAGTGGGAGCTAATGACTAAAATTAGTTAGTATGAGGAAAGGAATTAGGTTTTGTCAGGAAAAATGTATCGAATGAGGTTTTGTTAGTGGGAATTAATGAATGGAATGTTGTTAGTGAGAAAAATTAAAATTTTTATCATATACTAATAGGGGTACTGGTTAATTTGTGCGGTTTTCTAACAGATGGCGTTACTTGATTTTTATTCCAGTGATTCACCTTTCCAAATATGTGTTGGAAAACTACTGTCATATAGTTTCAGAGTCAGTATGTGTCATTTAGCTAAAGCGTAAACAACAACACTTTTTTCACTCTGAAAATGTCGAATTTTGTGCCGAATAAAGTATTTTTGCGGGGAGTACTTCTTCATTGAAAAAAAAGGCTGCCGAAAGTCATCGTATTTTGGTGTAGGTGTACGATGTGCATGCTCTAGCTGAGCGTACGTGCCAAAAGTGGCTTGCATGGTTTAAAAGTGGCAAATTTGACTTGGAGGATGATGAACGGCCCGGACAGCCAAAGAGTTTGAAGATCACGAATCAGAGACATTGCTCAACCAAGATCCATCCCAAACTTGCAAAATCACTTGGCGTTGGTAAACAAACCATTTCCGACCGTCTTAAAGCAGTTTTTCAAAATAAAGCTTCAATTTGCGAAAAAAAAACCGCATGAATTAACCGGTACCCCTATTTTTGTTTTTTGTAATTGATAATAAGGGAAAGGGGTGTAATGGAGACGGTGGGGAAAGTAAACATTATAGGGAAATTGTTGAATGGAAATGGAATGGCTTCCTGCAAACAGTGCCTCCAACTGTTTCGGTCCTGTAACTGCGTTCTTCAATTTTGAAATCCGAGCAGTGATGAACTGTTTTTCTTAACGGAGTCACCACTGGACTCCGCCCTTCAGTTCTCCCAACCAATACCTTTTTGAGTAACCATTTTTGTCCATACGATTCATGATGGCTAGCTCATTGCAGTTTCTGCAGTCTAACAATCGTTGAGGCTTCAGGCTTCTCAAAAATTTCATACAGCTCATGGTTATATTGAATTCGCCATTGGTCCCCATCTAGCTTCGCTCCAATTATTCGCCTCAGGACCCGCCGCTCAAAGGCGTTCAATTTTTTTGCGGATGCGTGAGTTAGAGTCCAAGTTTCATACCAATAGGATAACACAGTTCTTATTACAGATTTGTAATCTTGGAGCTTTATTTTCCTGTGTATGCAGCTGGTCTTCAAAATCCCCAAAACTGAATATATGTATTCTGATGCGTTTTGCTTATCTTACATTACCGGCTCTCGTTATTTTGGCGCCATAATACACAAATTTGCCAACATTTCCGATACTGTATTTGCCAAGTGTGATATTTTGTGTATTTGAGGTATTTTTCCTTGACTGCGTCGTGAGCTTTCTTTTATTCTCATTGATTTGTAGTCCTACTAGTTTTGCTTTGCTGTCAAATTTCAGGAAGAGTTCTTTGGCAGTTGTTAATGACCGTGCCAAAATGTTGATGTTGTCCGCATAGGCTACTACTTGGCTTGACTTTTATAGTAATGTACCTTGTGTATCGACAAGTAGCTTCCTTATGTCGTACACCAGAGCCAAATTGAATAGCAATAGGGGCAGCCCATCTCCCTGCTCTAGCGCGTTTTGGAGTATTTGAATTTTTGCAGTGCATGGCTGCCAATCCACCGATACAAGGGTCAACGAGTTATAAAGAAGACCGAGCTCAGCTGATCAACTTCGTTTTACAACTGGGTACGCATGCTTGGCTTCTAACTTTTGACGGGATCATATGTGGCGGGTCCTTGTTATGCCAGGAAGCTACGCTGCAAAAGATTTATCACGCGCACTCTACTCTACAAGACACCTCGATCAATTTTTTTTTCATCTATATAAATATTCTATTATGTGTCAATCAAGGTACTCTACAGTAATTCAAAATTTTCGTCCCGCCAAAGTCAGCGGAGATGGGAGTTTTAGACGAACGCAAACACTGTACGAAAAGCAACCATTAGTTTTGCTGAAGAAGGTCGTTGCATTACAAGGGGGATAAGGAACCTAAAGACGTTGAGTTGAGAGGGCTTATAATTAGTAAGCTGCACTTCAGTTCGGACAATAGATGAAAGGCTCCTGGAAAGAATCGATTTCGGATGTCTCTCTTGTGAATAGTCCTACCAGACTCAGTTAAGACTATTGTGGGCCTGTCTTCTTTGACTATTTCCTTTTTGTATCTTGCTGTTAATTTTGAACCTAAGCGTTTATCGTTTTTAACATAGATTATTTGTCCTACTTGATATTCTTTAGCTTTTTCTCTATTTTTGTCATGAAATTTGAGATCCTTTTCCTGTTTGTCTTTTAAGAGTCTTCTAAGAGTTCTGTATTGTCCTTCCTTGATTTTTCGAGCTGCTCCAGACTCAGGGTTTTTAATCAGTTACTGAGTGTATGATGAAGTTATACTCGCAAACGGATCTTTCCAACAGTTTCTCGAATGTACCACCCACGTTAAAGCATCTCATTATTTTTGAAAGTGTGGAGTGGAACTTTTCGACTTAACTATTCACCTCACTGTTATGTATTAGGGTACGGTATATATCAATACCCAATTGGACATGAATTTTACATATGCCACGTTTAAAGCTTTTCCCCCATTCACTTATACGCACTTCGATACACCGTAGAAGAACAACAGTTCCCTAAGTGGTGCTCACACATCCTCAAGGGATCTAGACTTGAGAACCTTTACCTGTGCCAACTTGCGAACTTATCCAGATTTATGAGGATCAGGTGGCGTTCAGTGGAATAAATTTCGATGTGCACTGTATCTCCCGAAAATTTTGGGGTTGGAGTAGGCTTTAGAACTGGATTGTTAGGATGTCTATCATATTTATTTTTCAAACAGACGCTGCATTTTTTAATGATGATTTTGATTTTGGCCATCATCTTGGGAAAGTAATATTAATCCAAAATTTCTAGGATATTTTCTTTTGTATTCCAGTGAGCTCTAGCATGGGTTCATCTCGGACATTTTGAACTTCCTTTCGAGTCGAACAGATTTTGTAAGTACTAAAGAAAACGGGGTACATTTTTTGGATGAATACCATTGTTCCTTCGTTTATTTTCAAGCCATAGATCATGCTGGGGCTTAAATATCTCTCTCTGGTATATTGGGGTTCAAAAAATACGTGCCTCAAATAATTGTAAAACGGTTGTTCTAACTGATAGGTACTTTATTCGCCTATATTAAAGATAATTTGTGTTCGGAAGCCATTGATGAGCGATCCCACCGTGGGAATCAGGTTGTGAGAGGAGCTTTCATCACTATGAGAACCACCCGTCATTGATTGCATAGACTTTCTTGAGAAAGTATCAGTCATGATATGGGTCTTTCCGGGCTTATATTGGAGTTCATAATTATATTCCTCCAATATTGCCTTCCACGTTTTCATTTTAATCTTGGTTTTACGACCACCGCGTTAATGATATTATGCAATATCTTAATAGAACTAGAGTGTTTTGCAATACCTGAATACCAAAACTAGATGCCGAGCAACTGATGTTTGCACCCAAATCAATCAAGCTGTCACCATCCTCTTCCAATAATACAAGTTACAGTTAGGGGTGTGGATATTTTATGAAGATACAACAAATATTTGAGACACACAACTTTTTCCTACAGGCCCTCACCATTCTCCAGAATTCTGTCAGATGTTAAGTTGATCACTTCACCTTGACCGGTAAGAGTCTTATTTCCCCAGCCCCAAGTGTGCTGACTCAAACTGTTGGGTATTCTTTCAACCCATCGTGGCAAGGCCTTTCCCTTTTTTATAGAGGCTATGGACTCTTTAGGTTGTCGTGATAAAACAGTCAGCTGAGACGTATCTGAAGACGGGTATGGATCTACCGTCAGTTATATGCTCTCCTGTTTGGCATTATCTGCATCACTTTGAACCATTGGTATGATGCTTACTGTTGGGGTGTGGAGTGCTGTGTGGTGTAAGAATGCTCGACTTTCCATTTTTTAATGCGCTACAATTTGAGCAATCTGGTGATTATGTCTCTAGTTTGCCACATCTGAAGCTGAAAATCTTGCGGTCTGCTTCACAGTCAGCAAACTTGTAGGCAAGTTGGTTGCAGTTCCAGTCTTTTACCTGGCTTACTACTGTAGCTCCATTCAACACATTCTGCTCTTCGTAAGATTCCTTTAGAGCTGTGGCTGCCTCTTCCATAATTGCGCATCGATGGTTTGATTTAGGCGAGATATAGGGGCATTCTACTGGATCCCCCTTCACTCCATTGCTTTGACCACCAACTTGCAATAAAGATACTATTTCAGGAACATCAACAACTGACAGCCATCGTTGGGTATGGGACTATAAATTTTATTTTAATGGGAGAGGGACGGTTGACCTGCTTTCCATCTGAAGGTTGTGCAATATGCTTTATCGGTGGCAGTCATAAGTCGCCTGTCTATCACTGATAAACTGGAGCCAAATTTAGTTGTTGTAGATCAGCTTCACGGAATTATTTCGGTGGTAGAACCAAAGGGTCCGGTTCCGTATCTCCTTGAGGTGAGACACGGGATCGTACCTGCCTGCCAGTTTGGGACAAGTCCTTCAACGATGCTCCAGTTGATCCATCTAGCCAGTTAGGCCTTGGAGTAAAGAGAGAACTTCATGGATGGCCGATGATTTAGAAGTTACTGGAGGGAATTTTTGTCCTCTGGAAGAACCCATCTCACTACGAAAGGGTAACGCTTGCTTTTGTCCACTCTCATTTTCGAGCACCGCGCTTTGTATCGCTAACGGTTTCTCTGGTCTGCGTAAGCTCTATAGCCAATCAAATCTTCATGGTAGAAGCGTCGAGGCACAACAAATGCTTTTCTGATTCCTACTTGTGGGCATGCTGTAATTATGGCAGGAATATAAGTTGTATATGTATATAGACCTAATAATTAGAAGCGAAAACGTGCCAAAAAAAGAAAACGTATATATTCATTACTAACATAGTATTTATTTAAACTTAAAAGTGTTGTGTTCTCATAATCTACGAAAACGGTCTTTTCACCTTTTCCAATCGAACAACAAAACAGGGACTAACTTCTCCAAGCAAAGCAAAAACAATTGCTTCGATATAAAGATAAAAGCTGTCAGAGGCATGTACAATACAAATATGCAGATCAATTTCCCAAGTTTGACAGCCATGCGGGCTCTGTCACTGATAATCGTGGATCAGTTCCGCAGCCGGTTCAACGTAATTCAAAATCAGTGTAATTGTAATGTAAATACTCAAATACTCCCGTTATATTGAAGTGCAAGCTTTAAACGATCGTAACGGTAACTTCAAAGTGAAACCCTGAGCAACTTTCAAAGGCTCCAATAGCATTTGGCCTTCTCTTAACATGCGCTGGTAAAATACCCATGAAGTACATGCATCAAAAATAATGCAACAATAATGCAACAGCCGCTGATTGGATTGAATAATTAACGACGACTATCGCAACGTATAGACGACTATTCTTTTGAAACTTGGAATATTAGACCATTGAACATACTTGGTGCACTGCCATAGGTTCTGGGTGAAATTAAAATAACATAAAATCAACATCCTCGCTGTGCAAGAAACCAGACGACATGGTAAAGACACATTTGACATGCAAACGCACAGCGTGCTTAAAAGCGTAAGTAACGAGTCGTGAACAGCACATTTAAACAAATTGCCTCTAACTTAAAATCCGTTAATTAAAGGATCTATGTGTTTCGTATAAAGACCAAAATCTTTAATGTCTATCTAGCCAAACGTCATGCGCCCACAAAAAGCAACGAAAAGGCAATCAAGAACAAATTTACAGGGTCCTAGGAGGCACTGTCGATACATCGTTGTCAAATGATATCAAAATTGTTCTGAATGACGTTTATGCAAAAATTGGTGAAAAACAGTGTATAGAAGAACAACAGGAGGGCACAGTCTTCATGCAGAGACTAGCCACAATGGGCATCAGCTGATAGACTTCGCTATTAGCAAAGGCTCCACAGTAAGCTTCACATTTCTTGCATCAAGATATCCACAAAAGAACGTGAGTATCTACAAGCGGTTGCACATTCAACCAGATCAACCATGTTCTCGTACAAAAACGAGTAGCCACCAGCTTTTTCGACATGTGCCCATTCCATGGCGCTATCTGTGGTTCAGGTCACTATATTCTAAGGGTTCAGCGGTAAAACCTTGGCAGGCCTCGGAGTACGTTCGAAGTTCGCACCATTGAGTTGGTGGTGTAGGTTCGGTTGAGACGGACTCCCGATTAGCGCTGGTCTGGCTCTGAGCACTTGTCCCCATAAGGGCTTGTGCCAACCCTCGCATGGCCTCCCTGCTCTGCAAAGATAACCATGGGACCAAAAAGGCGACTACACACACCAACGGAGATAGCGGCTCCGAGGGGGGACCCAATAAAATGGAGCAAACAAATGAAACCACAAGCAAACAGGACGCTAGCACGGAGAACCGTTTCAGGCAAAAACCGCTGTTGGCAAGAACACCGATTAAACAAGTCACCGATTGCGGGGAGAGGCAGCAAACCCCAGAACACTGTCAAAGTCAACATCACAGGTTAAATCATCGGAGACAGACCACAGACGGACTAACGAACGAAAGAAGGCAGAGTGCGTTGTGCAACCTGGCATCATTGCGGCCTTTGGGCGCAGTAGAAGGACTATGCGCACCCTGGAGCACCCAGTGCAAGACGTACACAATCCGGATCAAGCTGCGACACCAACGGAGGCCAGTGTAAGACTGGGGGAGGGAGAAGTTTTGCCGTTGGCCGACGCCACTTCAAACGTAACCCAAGCGATAGAAGCAAAAGGGCTAGGAAACGGGGGCCTCTCCCAAGAGGTGGCGCCAAATAACACAATCGCCCTTGACCGCGCCGAAGAGGAGCGGCTTACTCGGAAAGCGGGGAATATCGTCAAACAACTGAGGGCTGCCTGCGAAGTGCAGAAAAACATAGGCAAGAGTGTCAAGAATGGCATTCTTGAACTGGAGGAGCTTTTTGGCCGCATAACGCACTACAGGCGGAGGTGGCTTGCAACCGAAAAGCACCAAAAAGACACGCTCTCCCTCGAGGCATCAGTGGGTCCTAGCAGCAGCAAAAGAATGGCTGGTGGCCCAATTGAAGGCGACTGTGAGAAAAGGAGGGAGGACGAGACCATAAACGAAGTTGACACTCCAGGCGAGGAGTTTCATGTGATGCGAAACAAGGCAGCGAAAAAAAGCGGCCAAAAAGCTACCCCTAGAAAAAACAGACAAAGAGCTCAACCACGAAAAGAACAAGGAACCCCCCGATATACCGCAGAAAACAAAAAGCAAACCGCGGCGCAAACCCTTGCGAGAGGCACTGCTTATTAAACCAACTAAGGGCCGAACCTACGCAGATGTCCTCCGTGAAATTAAAGGAGCGGTCAAGCCAGACGACACCAAAACTGCCATCAAAGCAGTTTGACCAACCCGGACCGGTGGCTTGCTGGTGGAATTCGGGCCAGAGGCCACAAACAAAGATGCATTCCGTGACGCGGTTCAAAAGGTTCTTGGAGATGCGGCAACGGTTGCCTCGCTCGAACCAATGGCCACCCTGGAAATCAGGGACCTCGACTGCGTCACGGACAAAGCTGAAGTAGAGGATGCCATTAGGAGGGAGTTCCCCAGCTTAAGTGAAGTCAAGGCAAGATTGACATGCGAAAACACAAGGGGGCAACGCATGGCTATTGTCGAACTAGCTGATAAAGACGCCCAGCAAATTCTGGCGAAGGGCAAAATTAAGATAGGTTGGGTGATCTGCAGGATACGGAGAAGAGCGATCTCTATCCGCTGCTTCAGATGCTTCGAATACGGACACACCGCGTATGGCTGTAGGGGACCCGACAGGAGATCTCTGTGCTACAAATGTGGTGAAACGGGGCACAAAAGGAAGGAGTGCACGAACGAGGCAAAATGCATTCTTTGCAAGGATGCTAAGCTAGCACCCGGCGACCTCAAACATGAGCCGGGGACAGGGAGATGCTGGGTTTTCAAGGAGGCTCTAACTAAAGCCAAATCGATACTCAAATGATCCGTATCCTGCGGGTCAATTTGCACCGAAGCACAAACGCCCAGGACCTACTTGAGCAGTTTGCGAGGGATCAGAAAGCTGACCTCCTGTTGCTGAGCGAGCAACACCATAACAAGGACTCGCAAGCGTGGTACCCTGACAAATCTGGTACCTCGGCCATCTGGGTTCGAGACAGCGCCCGCCTTCAGGTGCAGGGCCATGGACGTGGGGATGGTTTTGTGTGGGTGCGGTGTTCAGGGATAACATATTTCAGTGTTTATCTGACGCCTAACGAGGCAATGCGATCCTTTCGAACCAAACTCGATGCCCTGGAGGACGCTGTCTTGAACATAGAGGGCCACATGCTGGTCGGGGGAGACTTCAACGCTAGAGCCATCGAATGGGGTATGCCACAATCCGACCCAAGGGGAAAGCAAATCTTGGACATGGTGGCCAGGACAGTGCTTTTTGTCCTAAATACTGGTAACACCCCTACTTTCCGCCGCTGGGGTTGCGTAGGAACCATACCCGATGTGACACTCGCTTCGGAGTCCCTGGTACCTAGAGTACACAACTGGCGAGTACTAGAGGACTACTCGGCTAGTGATCACCAGTATATAGCTGTTGAGATTCACGACGGTGCCACTCTGCGTGCATACGCCCAAACCTCAATCCTCGGATGGAGGACTGGGAGGATGGACGTCGAGAGGTTCACTGACGCGCTTACGGCAGGCGCACCGTTGCTGGGAGCTCCGCCAGGGAGTGGAGGGCCTACAGCCAAGGACTTGGTGAACTCAACTATGAGTACCATCATAGCTGCTTGCGAGTCTTCCATGCCCCGTCGGAGACCCCGACATGGTAAGCCTCCAGTATCTTGGTGGTCAAACGAGATCGCCGAACAAAGAAGCGAGTGTCACAAACTTCGGCGAGAGGCCCAACGGGCGCGAACACGGGAGGAGGCAGACATTAGGCTAGCAGCATACAGGTCCGGCAGGAAATATCTTCGCAGGCTTATTAACAAGAGCAAGGCCCGATGCTGGCAAGACCTCGTGGACGATGTAAATAGGGATCCGTGGGGCCTTGGCTACAAGCTGGTCATGGGGAAACTTGGTGCCCTACGGAAGCCTTGCATACATGACGCGGAAAAGATGGACGCGATAGTGCGGGGACTCTTCCCCGCCCATCCCGTCCGTGTTGACGCTGTCCATGGTGAAACAGCAGTCGAGTGCCCACTCTTTACACAGCTGGAACTGGAGGAGGCAGTCCTCTCCCTGAAAGTGAGGAAGGCTCCAGGTCCAGATGGTGTTCCAGCTGAGATTTTGCAGCTCGTCTATCACCATTCTCCTGACTTGCTGCTCAGTACATTCAACGCTTGCCTACGGGACGGGGTTTTCCCGGTACGATGGAAGGTGGCGAGGCTCGTGCTGGTCAGCAAGGGGAAGGGAAATCCCGAATCGCCGTCTGCATACCGCCCGTTATGCATGCTAGACACGGCTGGGAAAGTGCTAGAGAAACTCATCAAGGGAAGACTCACTGACGCAATTCGTGCTGCTGGGGACCTATCTCCTCGGCAGTACGGCTTTAGAGCAGGACGTTCTACCATTGATGCGATTGCAGAGGTGGTGAACGCGGTCCAAAAGGCAGAGGCATATAGTCGCATCAAGCGACGGGTCGTCCTGTTGGTGACACTCGACGTCAGGAATGCCTTCCACTCCGCTAGAGGGGTGGATATTCTGGACACGCTGGAAAACTCTTTTCAAGTTCCAGAATATCTAATGCGGCTTTTGAGGAACTACCTAAAGGACCGAAGCCTGCTCTACGACACGACACAGGGCCAACGAAGGATGGAAATTACATCGGGTGTTGCCCAGGGATCTATCCTTGGTCCAGACCAGAAGAACGTGTCTTACGTGGGGCTACTGAGACTTGAGATGCCAGATGAGTCACGCTTGGTCGGCTATGCGGATGATGTTGCGGCTCTGGTCGCCGGACGCACCGCTGAACAAGCGCAACTTAGGCCAGGTATGCTAATGCGCCGAGTGAGGGACTGGATGACTGCTCGCGGGCTCAGTTTAGCACTGGAGAAAACCGAAGTGGTCATCTTGACAAAAAAGAGAATCCCTAGAGTAAGGATGATCAGTATTGGAGATATACAAATCGAATTGAAGCCAGCGGTGAAGTAGCTGGGGCTACTGATCGACTCGAGATGAGTTTCTCTGAGCAAATCAGGGCAACGGCTGAGAAGGCTGCTTCGGGAATATCGGCCCTGAGTCGACTTATGGCCAACGTAGGGGGACCCAGCCCATCAAGAAGACGCCTCTTGATGAGTGCTGTAGGGTCAGTGCTACTGTACGGAGCAGAGGTATGGGGCGACGCTCTCAGCAAGGAGGTATACCGAAAACGATTGGCACAGGTACAGAGAAGAGGAGCACTGAGAATTGCATCTTTGTATCCAACAGTCTCCGACTCGGCGGTGAGAGTGATTGCAGGCGTGATACCTGTCGCCCTCCTTGCTAGAGAGCGCTGCGCTATTTACCTGCGCCGAAACGAGGATGCGAGGGAGATGGTTGTCCGCGAGGAGAGACAACGCTCACTCAACGATTGGCAGCAGTCTTGGAGGAATTGCACGAAGGGAAGGTGGACTGCGCCTCATCCCGGATGTGAGACTGTGGCTAAATCGAAGGCATGGTAAGACTGACTTCTATCTGGCCCAGCTTTTGAGCGGGCACGGGTGTTTTCAGTCTTACCTGCACAAGATCGGCAAGTCACGGTCTCCCGATTGTCGGTTTTGCCCAGGAGAGGAGGACAATGCCTGTCACACAATTTTTGCGTGTACCAAATGGGCCAGGCTGTGAAGGGAACTCTACAGGGAGACGGGAGAGCTCACCCCGGATAATATAGTTGCGGTGATGCTCAAATCGGTTGACAAATAGAACCAGGTGGCACATTATGCTCGGGCAATCCTAAAATATAAAAGGGACTCACAGCAGCCGGAGGCGCTGGGGCTTGGGGATCGCTCTTCTGGCAATTCCTCTTCCCCCCTCCCGCTAGGAAAGGGACTCCCCAGCTTGAAGGCGCCCCACGGCGTAACAAAACGAGACCTGGCCCGAAGTAATGTGTCAAACGGTTCCAGGCTAGGTTCTCAGATTGACAGGGGAGGTGTTTAGTGGGTAGTCCAAAGGTACCCTCCATGGGAGTCGCACACTGCCAGACTCGCTGGGCATAAATGCCTTCACCTCCCTACCACAAAAAAAAACAAAAAAAAAGGGTTCAGCTTCAATGCCGTATCTCCAAGATATACAAGTTAGATACTAGCTTAGCCACGTTCACATACATGTCAGCGCTGGGAAATTCCGTCAACACATCTCCACAGGCAACAAAAAGTAATGATGAGATCAACACCGTGTAAAAATAGTAAGAAGCGCTGCAACAGAAATGGTTGCAGAGTTTTTGGGGCACCAGCTAAAGAAAAACGGGAACAACAGTACGACGAAAATTGCAAGGAAGCATTTGGAAAAAGGAATCAGGTGTACGAAAAAAAAACCCGGCAGCCTATCGGGTCATACAACACTAATCCAACATTCTCCAACGACAAGCCAAAAAAATATGCCGAAGAAGCAAGCGGCTGATTATTAACACCAAGATTCAACAGATAAACAAAAGACCCGACATGAAGTCAGGTCGGCGTATACCTCTCTTAAGCAACTAAGAGATGGCTTCAATCCACAAACAAGTCTTTGAAAAGTTCACAAGAAGCAATTATAAGTAACCTAGTTGAAATCAAAAATTGATGGCTGCAGTATTTCCGAAAGCTATTCACAGCGTCCCCAAGAACGACTGAAGCTACCAGCATTCGAGGAGCAAAGCAAGAGGTCCTCATCTCAAAAACAACTAAGAGCAACGTACAGGCAGTAGTACGTGATATCAGGCAAAGTAAAGGTGCTGGAATAGATGGAATACCAGCAGAATGGCTTCAAAACCAGGGTTTCCATCTAAACAACCTTTTTCATTGACTAATATAGAGATTATGGTCAAGGGAGCTGTTGATAATTATTTTGAGATGGTAAAGTAGAGTTACGTTCGAGCCCACCATGAGATGGCCCATCGTGAAAAATACAATGTTGTCATATGAGAGTATTAGTTGTAAGATTATGAATAGTACTGTTTGAAAAATGTTCGCTCCTTTTTGTAGCAGTGATAGAGCGAAAAAGATCAAATAAACAACAGTTGGTCAAATTTCAACCCAACGTTTTAAAGACAGCAGGTTAAATTCTGTCTGTGTTGTCTAGTGGTTAGAGCTTGAACGCATAAGCCGAAGGTCCCAGGTTCAAATCTCGTTGGGAGCAACGTTATTTAGTTCAGGGGATTTTTCCGGCAGACTATGATTGTTCACCCAATGGTGATATGTACTGATTTAATCACATCATATCATGGCTGAGCAGGCACACAGGAGCATAGTACTGACCAAACCAACTTCCGAAAAAATCAATACGGTCATGAAAATGAGATACTCTAACTATCTCTAAGCGGAGGCCCGAGAGGGGCTGTAGTGCTACAAGGAAGAACAAGAAGCTTAAATTCTGCCGATCACGTTTTATTAAATAGCTCGAGTTAAGACAAAGCCACAACATTTTATTATGTCTTAGAAATCACTTGAAGGATTGAATCCTACACGCTGCCCTTCAACTGCCATTTTTTATTTACTTTGCCTAACAGGCTGCAAGTTGATGACCGATAAAGAGTCTTTGAGACGAATAAATGTATTCCACTAGTGTGGTTTATTGATTTCAGCAACATGCCAATTGAACGTTTCCCATTGAATACGCCTGCAGGAACTAGTCAAGAACCGCCCACGTCACCAAACAACGCAACCATCTCTACTATGCCAGCCGCCATGTCTGAAAACAGTAATGCAATATCAAGGAAATACGATCGTAAATTGCTTGACATGAAAAACGAGTTTGACCGGCAAATGCATGCCATGCAGGCAATAATCATCTCAAATAACCAGCAGCTACAAGGAACTATAAGTAAACTTTTGGAAGGCCGGATCAACTAATTAAAAGCCAAATTGAGAAGATACGTGATGTGCCCCCATTGCTTGAAGGCAATCCGGACGCTTTGTTTGTATTACAAACAAGATGGTTAATATGGCAGCATTTTTAAAAGAGTACTCACGGTGAACATCATCTTGCCATTCCAACATTGTTAAGTGGGCTCGTCGCAAAACTGCCAATCTCGCGGCAAATGCAGTGGGCTTAAAAATGTATTTTGCTTGAGCGGCCACCAACGTTGCTTGAATTTAGTCAGTGGCTTAATTGCTTGCAATGCCTGGCAAATATGGTATCGGATACGCTGCCAACATCACCCTTGCTGAGACAAGCGAGAGACCATCGTAAGCAACCTACTGACCCTTTGAAGCACTTTGCCAGAGTAAGCGTAGTGCAAACAAAATGTTGCGCCTGTGATGGGCAGTGCCCCACGTTAAATAATTGTAAATTTTTCTCGCAGCTAACTGTAGATAATCGCTGGACAAATGTTAAAGAATCTCAAGTTTGTTTTTCCAGCTTGAAGAAGGGCACCAGATGAATAACTGTAGGCAGTGGTGTCACTGCAGAGTCGATTGATATCAGAAATTACACCACTGGCTACTCCTTGCTAAACAAGAGAAACAAAATGAGATTCAACAGGTACCAGCAACACACACATCTCGCATAGCGCAGCAAGTTCCAGAAGGTGGCAATCGCCATGCAGATGGTCACGAAAGAAGTGGGAAAATTCTTTTCCAAGTACTGCCAGTAAAGATACATGGACCCTTCGAAATCATCACCACATACGCATTTGTTGATGATGGGGCAAACGTCTCGATGTTGGACCAGAATCTTGCCCGACAATTTGGTATTCGTAGACAACACAATGTTTTCGACTTGCAGTGGCTTAATAATCAAACAACGTCGCAGCAAACTGAGATAGTGAACCTGTGTATCAGTGGAGTGGACGAAGCCGTGAAAATTTTTAATATGAAAAATGTTTATATGTCATTGGAGTCAGCATTGCCAGCGCAGACTTTTAAGTAGAGTCAGTTAAATGAAAAGAATTTTCAGCCTCTGGTAAGGCTGCCAATACAGGAGTATAGCGATATACACCCACAAATAATTCAAAGTCTGGCTCACGCCCGCTTGGCGATAGCAGTGAAAACTCGATTACGTTGGATGGTGTCTGGACCGACAGAAATTAAAGAGCTCAAGTGAGATACAAAACATGTCCTACATTATAGATGAGTAGATGACATGTTAGCAGAGGTGCACAAGCTTATATCGGATTATTTTGATGCTGGAAATTTTGGTCTGAAGCGGAATAGCGGAATAAAATACTTCAAAATAGGCAATACCCCAACGAATATTACAGAAAATCAATGATTATAAAAGAAAAGGCTACGTCCGTAAACTATCTATCGCTGAACCAGCTCAATGGTCAGAGAAAACCTTTTACTTACCGCACTTTGGCATAAAAAAACCCAAACAAAAAACGATTACGCCTAGTTTTTGGTGATGCTGCTAAGGTTCAAAAATTTCACTAAACAAGGCTCTTCTTCCTGGTCGTGACATAAACCAGCCACTGATTAAAATGTTCTTCAAATTTAGGCGGGCACTAGTGGCAGTCTGCGGAGACATAAAAGAGTGGCTATCCTTAGGAGCAATCAGGATAGTCAGCGTTTTCTGTGGAGAGGTGGTGACATGACTAAGCTAGCTGAGGTGTACGTGATGGAGCGTTTGATTTTGGGTACCACATATTTGCCCACAATAGCGCGATGCATAAAAAAATATCATAGCCAAAAATTTCGAAGAGGAGTTTCCCCGTGCTGTTGAGGCCATAATAGAAAGACATTATGCTGATGACTGTGTGGATAGTTTCCAGCCAGAAGTCAATGTCATAAGTGTAACACAAGCCGTCATCAAAATAAGCCGAGCTGGTGGGTTTGAATTACGGAACATAGCTTCTAACTCGGACAAAGTTAAAGCTGCTGTTGGAAACGCTGCTGGTGACTCAAGATAAACGGTCAACATAGAAGGTGAATTGGAGAGAATCTTAGGCATGCACTGGCTGTCACAGCTGGATGTTTTTATTTTCAAGTTACAATTCCATAAAGTGCCAAAAGAAATAGTGAACTTTAGTAGAAAGCCCACAAGATGCGACGTGCTTTGTGTGAATATGTTCGTTTTCGATCCATTCGGTTTATTAGCTGACTCGATGCTGTTAGCAAAAGTGTTGATGCAAGCAGTGTGGAAAGCAGGATTGCACTAGGATGAAACTTTAACTGACAACTTATACCGACGCTGGAAACTTTGGATGGAGAAGCTGCCAATAGTGAGCCAGCCAGTGAGTACCCACCCGGTACCACACTATACCGAAGCTGGAACTTCAAGAAGCAGTATTGGGCGCGAGGCTTAAGGAAACAATCGTGAAGTGCCACACTGTCAAAATAAAAAAAAAATTGTTTTTTGGACTGTTCCAAATACAGTGATTAGGTCGATCTGATCAGACCACCGAAAATATAAACAATATGTTGCAAATTGGTTGTCGGAAATTCTGGATGGTAGTGTAGTCGAGGACTGGCGATGGTGTCTGGGTTCTATCAACCGGGCTGATAATGCAACAAGAGCAAAGATTCTGAGAAACTACGCAGCAAATGGAATTCGGCTAAATGGGGCTGATTTTTGAAAAATAAGGAAGAGCAGTGGCCGCAAGAATTTTCAACAGGTTACATCAACAATAAAAGCGACGAAGAACTAAGAGTCCAACATCATCTTTTGGCAGCGTGGCAAATAAATTTGATAGTACCAGATATTAAAAGATTTTCCAAATATAACAGATTTAAAAGGGTGGTGGCTTGGGTATTCCGGTATTTTGATAATCTGCGTAGTAAAATACGACAAACACCAACAGTCAATGGGGAGCTGACATCTTCCGAAGAATTTGCAGCCGAAAAATATTTATGTCGTTGGGCATATATGCAATCTTTTGGAAGCAAACGTATGTGCTTACAACGAAGTGAACCAATTTCTAAGAGCAGTCCATTATTGCAATTGAATCCGCGCATTGACAAGAATAATATCCTTCATGTAAATGGAAGAATAGGTCGAGCCCTAGAGTTACCAGAAGATACAAGGCAGCCGATCATCTTAGATAAAAATCATGCGATGACTTTCCTGATAGTACAATATGTTCATACGAAACTTCATCACTTCAACCATGCAACAGTAGTTAATGAGGTAAGAAAACGTTTTTGGGTTCCTGCATTGAGGAGCTTGTTAAATACTGTGCAATCGCCATGTACTCGTATATGCTGGGAAATTTGTAAGACAAAACCTAAGCAGTCACAAATGGCTGCACTTCCTGTGGAGCGGCTGACTCCATACGTTCGACCATGTTCGTATACGGAGCTAGATTTTTCGGCCCTATAAATGTGACACTTCGTCTAAGCTGGAAAATAAGGTGGGTTGCGCTATTTACCTGTCTAACCTCTCGTGCTATCTATTTAGAAATCGCGGCTGATCTCTCAAGGGACGCTTGGTTTGTTGTATGAATAGAAGAGGTGTTCCCGTTCAAATTCGCAGTGACAATGGAACTAACTTTTTCGGAATAAGCAAAGAGTTGCAAGGAGTTCAGGGTTTTCTCGACGACGACCGTATAAAATCTGAGCTTAGTCTACTCGGGATCGAATGGAAATTCAATACCCCCTCTAATCCAAGCAAAGGTAGAATATGAGAAAGAATGGTTCACTCAGTGCAGAAGTCGTTAATGGTAATGTTGAACAATCACCACGACTGAAAATGCTGCAAAGCTTCTTCATCAAGGCTGAAAACATAGTCAATGCTCGGCCACTTACTCATCTGCCTGTGATGCTGGAAGATCCGGATCCCCTAACCCCATACTAACTAGTTGGCTGCACAAATTCTACACAAACCCCATTGAAGTTTGAACCAAACTTTATAGGTGCTATAACTTAACTCGTGTGGTTTGCTAAGAGATGGCATAACTTGTATAATATTACATTGTTCCAATATTCCGAACATGTGTTGGAAAGCTACTGTAATTGTACGTCTTTTCAGTGTATGCCATTCACTTGAAGCGTGAACAACAATAAATTTTTTCGCTCAAATATGTCGAACTTTGTTCCTGAAAAAGTGGCTTTGCGGGGAATTCTTCTTCATTACTTTGATATGAAGAAAACTGCTGCCGAAAGTCATCGTATTTTGGTGGAAGTTTATGGTGAACATGCTCTAGCTGAGCGAACCTGCTAAAAGTGGTTTGCACGATTCAAAATTGGTGATTTTAGCTTGGAGTAGTTTGTGTGGCCTAGTGGTTAGAGCATGAACGCATAGGCCCCAGGTTCAAATCTCGTTGGGGCCAACGTGATTTAGTTCAGGGGATTTTTCGGACAGACTACGAGGGTTCACTCAGTGGTGATATGTACTGATTTAATCAGATCATATCATAGGTGAGCAAGCACACGGGAGCATGGTTATGACCAACTCAACTTCCGAAGAAATCATTACGGTCATGAAAATGAGATACTCTAAGTATCTCTAAGTGAAGGCCCGAGAGGGGCTGTAGTGCTACAAAGAAGAAGAAGAAGATTTTAGCTTGGAAGACGATGAGCGTCCTGGGTAGCCAAAAAAGTTTGAAGATGAAGAACTGGAAGCATTACTCGATGGAAGTTGTTGCCAAACACAAGAAGTACTCGCAGAATCTTTGGATGTCACTCATGCAGCCATTTCAAAACGTTTAAAAGCAGCTAGATATATTCAAAAGCAAGGAAATTGGGTTCCACATGAACTCAAGCCGAAAGACGTCAAAAGGCGGCTTTCCATGTCCGAAATGCTGCTGGAACGCAACAAAAGGAAGTCATTTTTGCGTCGAATCGGTACTGATAATGAAAAATGGATCCATTGCGACAACCCCAAGCGCAAAAATCATATGTGAAATCCGGCCAACCAGCCAAATCAACGGCAATGGTATTTGGTGGGATCAGAAGGGTGTGCTGTGTTATGAGCTGCTAAAACCAGGTAAAACCATCAATGGAGCACGCTACCAAACACAATTCATTCATTTGAAGGGAGCAGTAGCCGAAAAACGCCCCTAATATGCGACCAGACACGAGGCAATAATTTTCCATCATGACAACGCCCGGCCCCATGTTGCTTTTCCGGTTAAGAACCATTTGAAAAACAGTGGATGCGAAGTTTTACCACACCTGCTTTATAGCCCAGACCTTGCTCCTTCTGACTACCCTTTGGTCCGATCGATGCAGAACGCCCTCACTGGAATACGGTTCACATAAGAGTAGGATATCAAAAATTGGCTTGATTCATTCTTGGCTGCCAAGCCGGCGCAGTTCTTTTGGGATTGGATCCACAGATTGCCTGAAAGATGGGAAAAGGTCATAGCTTTAGATGGGTAATACTTTGAATAATACTATTGTAGGATTTTTTTCTTAAATTGATGTTCAAATTTTGAAAAAAAAACCGTTATAGACACAATATAAATTTACGAAACCAGTGGCGTCTTGCTCAGAATCTGAAAAATGGAATGTCACATTAATGAATAAGGGTGTACTTGCCAGAATTGACCCGCCGATTGAAATGGTGCCAGCCATCCGAGCTTATACGAACCCGTTGTCTCGTATTTATATTTGATGTAGATCTTCGACGAAATAAATGGAGGCGTGGCAGAGTGTGCAAGCTACATTATTGAAAGGATGGGGTGGTGCGTTCAGCTGACGTGTGCACGAGGGCAGGGATCCTAAAGAGACCAGTGTCAAAGTTAGCAGTTCTGGATATCGAGACCTCAACAGAAAATGGTGAATCCTCCCCCTCCTGGTCAATTCACGGGGGTGGGGATGTTGATAATTGATTTGAGATGGTGAAGCAGAGTAACGTTCGAGCCCACCACGAGATGGCCCATCGTAAAAAATACAATGTTGTCATACGAGAGTATTAGTTGTAAGGTTATAAATAGTACTGTTTAAAAATTATTCAATATTCAAATATTCAACAGCTCGAGTTACAAAAAAGCCACAGGAGCAGTTACCAGAGGACTGTCGAAAAAACATAATAGGTCCTGCCTATAAAAAGGGGGACGAATTAAGATGTGAAAATTATAGAGGCATAACTTTACTGTACACGTCTTCTAAAGTGCTTTCCCAAACCATAGGGTGAAAATTAAAGCCGCAATATGAAAGTATTATAGGAGAGTATCAGGGAGGCTTTTGAAGTGGAGTATCTTCAATAGACAAAATATCTCAGTTAAGCAGGTGCTCGAAAAGTGCTGGGAATATTATATTGGTGCACAACAGTTCTTTGAAGACTTGAGGCAAGCATATGATAATGTTGACAGAAATGCTTTGTGCAAAATAATGCTTGACTTTAGCGTCCTAACAATACTAGTCCGCACAATCAAAGTCACGATGCTAACCATGAAACCCCAGTTCAAGGAAAATGATGAACTAACGGACAGCTCTATGATGGAACGAGGCTTAAAACAATGTTCTTAAATATTGTACTAGAGCACGTCATCAGGGGGACATTGGCTGCAACTTCTGATGAACTAATGTTGCAGTTTAAATAATTGGTAGCATATGCTGATGACATCAATATTATGGCACAATTAATCTCAGATACCAAAGGAGCATTTCTGAATCTAGAATCTGAAGGAAAAGGAATAAGTCTATGAGCTAATGAAGCTGAAACTAAATTCTTAACTTAAATCAGGAAGTATTCTCTGGTGTGACAGAACTGGACCCTACAAGAGTATAACATTGAAAGTGCGGATAGCTTCGTTTATCTTGGAGCCAACCTGAATAGAAGAGGGGCCAAAAAGGATGAGAATGGACGCCGCAGAAACGCCGCAAATAAAGCCTTTTGCTCTCTATACTTCCCATTCTAAGGTCCAGAGTAGTGCACAGTTAAAATAAGGTCCGCATTCACAAATCACTAGTCAAACTATTGACGTTATATGGAAGTAAAGAGTGAATCCTGGCGCGTAAATTTGAAAAGACGCAAAGTGCTTTTGGAAAGTCCATGGCTCAATGAAACAAGGAACAGAGTAGAAACCTAGTTGCAACGATGAATTGTATGAACTATTTGACGAATCACCTGTTTGTGCCTGCGTAAGGTTGTGGAAACCGCAATGCGCGGGCTATGTAAAAAGAATGAAAGAAAACCCGCTATCCAAAAGAACATTAAAGGGTTGAATATAACATCCATTAAGTGTACCAAGAACTCAGTGGGAAGACACGATTGAAGCTGAAGCAGATCCTTGCTGGGAGTGATCAATTGGTGAACGAGTTTCCTGAACCGTGATTGGACGAAATTAATTCTGGAGGCCAAGGCCCGGCTTGGCTGTCACGCCATTGACATGACACATGCTTATCTGCACAACTTACTTTGTTAAATAAGGATTATATTAAAGTAAATAAAGATTCTGTTTCACAATCTGATCGAAGTTCTTTTAGAGTCTTTAGCATCATATTCACTACTGCACACTTGATAAATTTATTCAATTTTCTCTGAAAATTGCATCAATCTTTAATCCCTCTTAACCACTAGCAAGATAATGCGTTTTGAAATTTGGCAAGGACTTCAATTTTCTCCACCTTGTAAAGGTAACCGACGATAAGGAGCAAAAAAATCCTTTTTAACAATGGAAGTCAATTTCGACAACCCATAATATCATCTGAAAAGTTCTTGATAAATATGGAGAAAGGATGCTGGAGACCCAGACTCAGGTAAAAAAATATATATAATAAAAGGAAAAATCACAATTTTCAAATATATGTATCTGCACCATTAGCATAGCCTCAACGAATATAGACATGTGCAATATATTTTTACATATTCCTTTCAATTGAAGGATTTCAAATCCAAAAAAAAACCAAGAAAATGAAGTATAATATGCACACTTATATCAACTACAAACACATCCTCAGTCACACATACTTCCTCATATAACGAACTCGGGGAACATTTGAAGTCCTATGAGTGTGTATATCAATGCGAACCAATAAATGCAAATCGCTAAAGGGAAGTGCCTCATTAAATCGAAATTTATGTATTTTCTCTCGTTTTCCTTTTTTCGGAATCTTTGAATTTCTTTTCTTCTCTTTTTCTTACCCGCATCTATCTTTCAATTCAAGCCAATCCTTGCTAAGTCGTCCTTAATACGACGACGTTGACGATGAAGTAGTCACCGAGTTAAGAATGAGAAAAGGATAAAAAATAAAATAAGACGTAGAATGAGGAAAAGTGAAGGATGCAAAGAAAAAAGTTGATTGAATCCGCCGCATATGTATGATGACAACGAGGTCGATTCTTTGAAGTTGAAATTGGCATAAAGGAGCTTTCGGGATGAGTGGATACAAAATGGAAGATAGTACTGCGTTCAATACGAATGAATTGCTATATTTAAAGATTATTTGTTTGTGACAAATGCAAATCCCTTTCGTTTTCCATTCTTGATATTAGCAGAGAAAGAAAGTCGAGAAAGTGTTTGGGGTTATATGCACAATTTTCAATTTTACATACTGGTTTTCGGACAATTAATTTTGGATACACATTTTTGGGGTTGGAAGAAAGTGATTGCGATCAGAGTCGGCTTTTTGTTGGAAATAATGAAGTGGTAGCTTTTCAACTTTTGCCGCTTTATTTCAATTTTACGGAGGAAACAGCGGCAAAGGTAACTTGTTGCCGTACTCAGCTAACAGAGTGAAATATAAAATAGGAGAAAAACAGAGCGTTACATTGGAAAATTCAATTTAATTCTCCGAAATAACAGACCAACGAAAACGGAACTTTCTAGTTCAATACTAGTATAATGTATTCATACATTTTCCTGTAAAAATTCTCGCAAAATGTCTTTCTCCCTTAAAATTAAAAGTGTAGTTAGTTTTTGTTTCATCTTTTGCTATATTGCAATTCTAAGGGTCTAGGTTTTCCCCATGATTATTGCGGTCTCAATGCCTCTTAAATGCAACAGTTTCAGCAACCGTGACAAATATTCAGCGCGAAACAATTAACTGGCAAAAAGCGACACTGAAAAAGGAAGTGTATGCACCGAAGGTCAAATTCTGTTAAAATCATTTTCCCGCTAATTCCATATGTAAAGTCTTGCACATGTGCATACGATAGCGGCTAGGTTTCTTTTTGTGGTTGGGAGTTGAATTCCATTCACGCACTGAGTATGGGGCTCCCATGCTCAAGAGTAACTGGACTAGCCACCAAATACCTCACCTATCAATCTGAAAGCCTACTTTGGAACCGTTCGAAATATTAATTCGAGGTAGGTCTTGTTTCGCGACGCCGTAAGGTACCTTCAAGCTGAAGGAGGAAGAAAAATTGCCAGACGATTGATCCCTCGGCCACGACGCTCAACAAAGATAAAAGGGACTCACACTTTTGTCTTTGTTAAGCCTTTCTGTCGTGCCTAATGGTCTCGGGTGAGTTTGGTTGGACATAGCACCAATATATCCACAGGCATGACATCAGTGTGTACGTGAATCCAATTTACCACATTGAACACCTTAACAAAATATTTTCTTCCAAATTACTTCAAAATAAATTTTTCTAGTGAAACTCCCTAGTTCCTCTTTGAATATATCTATTCGTTTGATAAAACACATCTATTCATTTTTTTCTATGACTGGCATAGATCCATTTGTGGCCTCCCGCTTATGGTGCTGCTCTCTCTCTTGAATTCAGGCTCTCATGCTTTAAATTGCTGCTTAAGCTCTTCCCGCCCCGATTTTGTCACAGCGACACATCTACGGCGATACTCGACAATGCGTCCACCTCTTTGCCTCTGTTTTCCCAGGTCAACCGTGGGCGTATTAAGTGGCCTGGCCAAGTGCGTTAGGTAAATCTCGATAAGGACTAGTTTTGGACTCACTCTGGAAATTGGAGGGATTGCTCTTCAAGAGTTTGATGGGGGTTGTGATGACATCATAGGCCGCTGGTGGTTGTTGGTAGTTATCCAGCCGCTGATTATGTATGCTGGTCATGTGGCCACTAATTAAGCATGCCGGTTGTCTGGTTACTAGCGGTGCATGCCGGTTGCATGGTCACTGGTAGTGCGTGCTGATTGTATGGCAGCTGGTGGCAATATGGAGAAATTGCATTGACTCACTTGAATTTCTGGACTCTAGTCTGGTTGTGCGTACTAGTTGCATGGTGATGATGTGTGCTGATTGTACGGCCACCTGTGGCAATATAAAGTAACTGCAATAGCTTGCTCATTCGTGTTCGAAATGTCTGCTCAAGCAGGAGCCTTGAGCAGGACAAGTAATGCTTAAAAGTTGTGGTACCAGGAATTGCCGGAAACTGGCCTGGTCACACTGATAGTCTGGCTGGCTGATGATGTGTGCTGGTTGTGTGGCCACTAATGATATGTTCTGGTCATCTGGTCACTGGTTATTGATGCATCTGGCTGCTAACATCTGGGCTGAAAAACTTTTGAGGTCTGCCAGCCTCGGACAAAACACCTTGAGACGATTCTATTCAGACAACGGCCTTGAGCAGGACAAGCAAAGCAGCAAAATGTGTTGCTTGCTGATGACCATAGAAATTTATGAAAAATATTACTCACCTCAAGTTTAACTTTTTTGCCATTCAATTGAATTTATTATTAGTTGCATTTACCTTTTTGCTTCGTCAACCATAATAACGATGAATATTAACAATGAATGCCAAGCCAATGCTAAGCCAACTGGATGAGTACAATGTATATGGAACGCTCACGCAACCACTTACTTCTCAAGCTTTTGCGCGTGATGCAGTGTGATTACGAGATCCAATGTACGCAGCTTCACTTATGCTCAAACCATTGGCCGACCCCAATGACCAGAGCACATTTCCAGTTACAACATCATCTTTTGAGGACCGCCCAAACATTATGTGCCACAAGCAGCACCATTGCGACTTTAATGTCCGGAGAGAGCTCTTCTTTCTACCTATAGAGGTCCCATCGTAGTTTGCTCCATTTTTGCAGGCAAAATATATATGGTAGGAAAAATCTAAGGCCGGGGGACCTAAATTTACCAACACCGTGCAGGTAAGACTGTAAACACCCATGCCTGCTCTAGTGCTAGGTTACATAGAGGCCTGTTTCACTATCCCTTTGACTTTGTCATGGTCTCAGATGAGTACTGAGCCACGCAGTCCACGTTTTCTTTGTGCAATTCACCTAAGATTGCTGCGGATTGTTTGGTGAGCACTGTTTTTCCTCGTGGGCAAATATCTCCCTTATTTCCTCATGTTGACGTACGTAGGGTAACGCTATCTTTCAATGACGCTTTGTTGCCACACCTGCAATTACTCTCACCACTGGATCAGAGACTGTCAGATATAAAGATGTAAAAATCAGTGTTCTTCTATTCTGTATCCATGCCAAGTGTTTTCGATACACTTCCTTATTTAGAACGTCGCCCTATATTTCTGTCCCATACAGTAGCACTTGCCTTACAGCACTTATCAAAAGGCGTCTACTTGATGGGTTGGGTCCTCCCATGTTCACCACAAGTCGACTTAGAGACGATACGCCTAAAGCAGTCTTCTCAACCTTGGCCCTGATCTGCTTAAAGAAACTCATCTTTGAGTCGATGCGTAGCCCTAAGTACTTTACTGCTTGCTCCAATTCGATTTGTATATCTCCAATACTATTTGCCCTTGTTAAAAAATTCTGTTCTTTATCAAGATGACTACTTCGGTTTTCTCTAGTGCTCGACTCAATCCACGAGCAGTCATCCAGTCTTTCACTCAGCGCACTTGTATACCTACCCTAAGTTGCGCTTGGTCAACGGTGCATCTACAAACTAGAGCCCAAAGATCATCCGAAACGCTGATCAAGCGAGACTCATCTGGCATCTCCAGTCTCAATAGCCTGTCGTAAGACACGTTCCCCAGGTGTCGACCAAAGATCGACCATAGGCAATATCCGATGTAGCGTTCATTCTTTGTTCGTTCTGTGTCGTATTACAAAGCAGGCTTCAATCCTTTATGTAGTCTCTCAAAAGTGGCATGAGATTTTCTGGAACTTGAAAAGGGGCTTGCAACGTATCCAGAACATCCACCTATCTAGCAAAGTTGAAGGCATCCCTAACGTCGAGTGTCACCAACAGAACGACCTGCCACTTGATGCAGCTTTATGTAGCTGACTTTTGGACCGTGCTAACCACCTCTGCAATAGTGGAACATTCTGTTTCAAAGCCGTACTGCCAAGGAGATTGGTCTCCAGCAGCACGAATTGCACTAGCGAGTCCTCCCATGATTAGTTTCTCTAGCACGTTACCAGCTGTATCTAGATGCATAATTGGCGGTATATAGACGGTGATCCGGAATTTCTCTTTTCTTTACTGATCAGCACAGACTTCGCCACCTAGCATCGTACCGGGAAAACGCCGTTTTATAGGCAAGCGTTGAATGTGCTCGAAGTTAGGACAATGGTGATAGATAAGTTGTCACACCTCAGCTCGAACACTACCTGGGCCTGGTGCCTTTCTTTTTTAGGGTCTTGAAAAAAATTTATTCACTATATCCTATTAAAATCGATAGCTGCTCATCCATCCATCCATTAATGCTTCACAGCAAGTTTTCTCAGGAACTATAAAAGCTACAGTCATCAAATTTTGTAAACAGCTCAGAAATTTCTAGTCAATGAAAACTATATAGTCGAAAAAATGTTCAAGGAATTTTTTTTTTGTTTTTGTAGAAGGGAGGTGTATGCCATTTATGCACAGAGTATGTGACTTGCATGCGCAGCTGGACTACCCACTAAACACCTCCCCTGTCAACCTGGGAACCCAGCCTGGAACCGTTTGACACATTACTTCGGGCCAGGTCTCGTTTTGTTACGGCGTTTGGCGCCTTCAAGCTGAGGAGTCCCTTTTCTAGCGGGAGGGGAGAGGGAAAGAGGAAATGCTAGAAGAGTGATCCTCCAGCCCCAGCGCCCCTGGATGCTCTGAGTCCCTTTTATATTTTAGGACTGCCCGAACATAATGTGCCACCAGGTTCCATTTGTCAACCGATTCGAGCATTACCGCAACTATATTATCCGGGGTGAGCTCCCCCGTCTCCCTGTAAAGTTCCCTGACTCATTTTGAACATGCGAGAAATGTGTGACAGGCATTGTCCTCCTCTCCTGGGCAAAACCGACAATCGGGAGACCGTGACTTACCGATCTTTTGCAGGTAAGACTGATAACACCCGTGCCCGTTCAAAAGCTGGGTCAGATAGAAGTCAGTCCCACTATGCCTCTGAATTAGCCACGGTCTCACATCCGGGATGAGGCGCACAGTCCACCTTCCTTTCGTGCAATTGACCCAAGACTGCTGCCAATCGTTGAGCGAGCACTATCTCTCGTCGCGGACAAT
The DNA here is from genome assembly GCA_963969285.1 of Odontomyia ornata. Lineage (NCBI taxonomy): Eukaryota > Metazoa > Arthropoda > Insecta > Diptera > Stratiomyidae > Odontomyia > Odontomyia ornata. Next base: position 16,812,402 of record OZ017741.1, on the reverse strand, counting down.
TATCTCCCTCGCATCCTCGTTTTGGCGCAAGTAAATAGCGCGGCGCCCTCTAGCAAGGAGGGCGACAAGTATCACGCCTGGAATCACTCTCACTGCCGAGTCGGAGACTGTTGGATATGAAGATGCAATTTTCAGTGCTCCTCTTCTCTGTACCTGTGCCAAACGTGTTCGGTATACCTCCTTGTTGAGAGCGTGGCCCCATACCTCTGCTACGTACAGTAGCACTGACCCTACAGCGTCTTCTTGATGGGCTGGGTCCCGCTACGTTGGCCATAAGTCGACTCAGAGCCGATATTCCCGAAGCAACCTTCTCAGCCGTTGCCCTGATTTGCTCAGAGAAACTCAGTCTAATATCTCAAGCAGTGGTACTTTCTCATCCTGATTTTGATAAAGAGTATGAGCTAACCACTGATGCCTCTGATTTCGCGATTGGAGCAGTATTGTCGCAGGGAGGTAGGCCCATAACTTTCCTTTTTCGAACGCTCAGCAAGACCGAAGAGTCTTATGCGGCTAACGAGAAGGAAATGTTAGCCATTATATGGTCCCTGAATTCGTTGCGGGATTACTTGTATGGGTCAAAAAAGATTAACATATTTACAGACCATCAGCCGCTAACGTACGCCTTAAGTAGCAAGAACAACAATGCAAAGATGAAGAGGTGGAAGGCAATTTTAGAAGAATTCAATCATGAATTGAGGTATAAACCGGGAAAGGAGAATATTGTGGCTGATGCCCTTTCTAGAATTCCACCTGTAACTAACGTAAACTCGCTAACTATGACAGCTCATAGTGATGAGAGCTCCTCGCATGGCCTAATTACATCAGTACTCACCCCTCTTAATTCATTTAGGACGCAAATCATCCTAAAGTTTGGGGAGGAAACCAGTTATAAGTTGAACAAGCCATTTACAAACTACTTTAGGCACACTTTTGTAGAGCCAAATTACACCCAGGAGAAAATTGTAGGCATATTTAAAAGATATCTAAACCCTTCTGTCACCAATGGGATAAAAGCAGATGAGGTCGTAATGGGGATTATCCAACGGGTGTATCCGCTATACTTTAGGGACTATACAATTTTATTTACCCAAAATATGGTGACGGATGTTAGTAACGATGTCGAGCAAGGGGAGATTATTTTAAATTATCACAATAGGGCCCATAGGAATGCAAAAGAAAACAAAATTCAAATTTTAGAGCATAATTATTTCCCTAAGATGGCTGCGAAAATTCAGGCATTGGTCAAACAATGCGCAACGTGCAAGGAGAATAAGGACGAGCGACAACCCAACAAGCCGGTGTTAAAGGAGACACCTATTCCGGAATTCCCTGGCGATGTAGTTCATATAGACATCTTTCAAACCGAAGGAAAGTTACTGCTTACATCCTTGGATGAATTCAGCAAATATGCGCAAGTGCGTATTTTAAAGTCTAGGGGAATACAGGACATAAGAGGACCCTTGAGGGAATTGCTGATCTCGTTTGGAGTGGCAGGACAGGTAGTCATAGATGGCGAAAAGTCTCTAAACCCCGCATCAATCACATTCATGATGCAAGATCAGTTGAGAATAAAAGTTTACCGAACTCCTTCCCACAGAAGTGAAGTTAACGGGCAAGTGAAGCAATTCCATTCAACGCTAACAGAGATTATGAGATGCCTTAAGGCAGATGGCATCCCTAGATCCTTTGAGGAGCTGGTAGAAAGAGCGGTCCATGAGTATAACTACAGTGTACACTCGGCAACTGGTAAGAAGCCAGTTGAGCTATTCTTCGGAAGGATTGTATCTGCAGACCAGGAAATTCTCGAAAGAGCTAGGAAGGATAACATAGGAATTTTGAAGGCTAGACAGGCCAAGGATTTAGATTTCCATAATAAGAATAGATTAGGGCTTAAAAATTATGAAGTAGGCCAACAAGTATTTGTAAAAAACAATAAGCGAGTCGGATCAAAACTTTCCGCCAGGTATAAGAAAGAAACCGTAAAAGAAAATAGGGACACAGTAATAGTTACAGAAACGGGCCGTGTAATACATAAAAGTGACATTCGGAATTGATTTCCTTTCAGATTCATGGCTCTTGTGGGAGCATTAAATTTTCTTGGCACAGCCTGGAAATGGGTCGCGGGTAGCCCCGACCACGATGACCTAGTCATGCTGAAGGACAAAATCAACGGCATTATTTCTAATAACAATCTACAGGTTATAATAAATAGGGAACATAATGACAGGATTAATAAATTAACAAATACCACTAACGAACTGTTAAATATGATCAGGAAAGATAAAGTTTTCGAAAGCGCGCTGGCTTTGACAACACAATATAAGGTCAGATTACTTAAGGAAGAAATTTTAAATGTCATTCAAGCAATTCGTTTGGCTCAATCAAATACTGTTAACTCCAATATTGTTTCAAAATTCAAAATAGCAACCATAATTAATAATTTTCGCCAAGATTGTATACCGGGAGTAAGCATTGAAGAAATCCTAGAATTGTCAGAACCAAAGATCATGCAAAATTCTTCCCATATTTTTAGCGTTTTGTAAAATTATTTTACAAAGCCCTACTAGTTTTGTGACCAGTCTGTCCGTCTGTCCGTCCGTCCGTCCGTCCGTCCGTCCGTCCGTCCGTCCGTGTGTCACAGCAGTTTTTCTCGGAAACTACTTAAGCTAGAAACATCAAATTTTGTGTGCAGGTGTAAAGTGGTGATTTCTTCAAAGTTCAACTACAAAAAAATTTTATAAGGCATTTAAGGGGGGTCTCCCCATATAGGAGAGTGACCCCCCGAAAAAAAATTTCATTGAAGGTAGCCGATATGGGTATCAAATGAAAGGTCTTGATGAGAACTTCTCTTAGTTTGGCAAAATTTGCTTCGAGGGGTGCACAGGGAGGGGAAATACACGAAAAATTTGTGTCCCCCCCCCCCCTCGCGATTGGACACCTGTGATGTGAAAAATCTGAAAAAAATCAGGAATGTAGGCCTTAATGAGTACAACAACAACAAATACGTGAGAAGTCGCCATTCCCTCAACTTTGTTAGTAATAGTATGATTTATCGATTTTATGTTTTCTTGAATAAAATCTTAACGGTACCCTTAAATTCGATGAAACTCAATACGTAAATGTCTATTTATAAGATTGACCTATTCTGAAAGTTTCATAAAGATTGAATCATATTTAGCGAAGTTATAGCGGTTTGAATTTTCCTGTTTTACTATGGAACAATATGCGCTGCATTTATTACTATGGCAACATATGGCTATGGAACAACATGCGCTTTTTACCGACTCAGACACTACAGTTTTGCTAGGATTTGCATGAAAATTTCAGGAATCATAGGTATCATGTAAATCTTTGAGAATCGGTTCAGCTAGTGGTATCAGTAATCGTAAAACAAAATAGTGGCTGTTTTAAATGCGAAGATTGAATAATTTTGAGTTATTTTGCCCCAACATCAACGTTTAAGGCGGATGCTTTGAACACTTGATTCAATTTAATGAATGACTGAAGATGAGTACCTACAATTAATGCTCATAAGTGAAACAAGTCAAGGAGGTGGGAGAGAGCTCCTAGCAAAAGGGTTTTGTAACCATTCTCGGATTCGAAGAAATTGGCCATTAATCGATGATAACAGTACAGGAGAGTGGCCCCTGAAAAAAAAATTCATCAAACGTAGCCGATATGAGTATGAAATAAAAGTTTCCATGGGAGCTTTTCAAAACAGTTGTTAAACTGTCAGTTTTTCTTCAGTGGGGGCACAGGGGGGAAATACATGAAAAATGTGTTTCCTCCGTCGCGGATGGACATCTGAAACAATTATCAAGGGAGAAATTAATCAGTATAACAATACCAAAAACCTCAGAAGTCGAAATTCGTTCAACTTTGTTAAAAATAGTATGATCTTCGTATTTCATATTTTCTCCAATAAAATCGTCTTTGACATGTTTCTTGATTTGATTCGATCTGGTGACTGCATTTTGTAAATTGAATACAAAACCCTTCTGACATGAGCGTAGGTCTGTTTACCCAACTTGTTTATATTCTTATGTGGCGAAACGCGATCTCTTTCTTCAGCGCATGCATGCCGATGCTGATGATCAGCAAAGCGTTGTTGGGGGCAGTAAGGATGCTGGAGCTGGCGGTGTTGCAAGAGCTAGTTTCGAAGGACCGATGAATAAGTATCTCGCTGATTTCATGTCCTTTTCGAGACGTTAAGGATCGAAAAAGCAACTTACCAGATCGCCAATTATGGAATATTGGGATTATTGATATGCATAATCGCCGCCCTAAGGATTCCAAAGCTCTGTAAAAAGACTACGACGACCAAGGTAGTCTACTCCATACCTGAAAACCTATCTGCCATCCCGACGAGTCATTCCGGGTCGGTACTGAATCTCCAGGACATTCCTACTTTACGAAGCAACAACGGCATGTACAACCTGCCCTTTTTCTAACGTTCGAGGACGAACGTACTCAAGGGGGGAAGAATTAAGGTAACAATCATCCAACTTGAAATTGTAACGCGATCCAGCCACATGCCAGTCAACAAACCATCTTACCTGGCCATGAGACAATGCAATCGTGATGACACCATGTCCAGACATGGGTCTCATATTCGAGTATCAAGAATGTGCTGATATCATGTGAACATACCTGTGGCAGTTTCTAGCTTAAGTTAGATTTTAGAATTTAGAATTAGTCTTTATCGCAACTTTGTAACGAACGGATGAAAAATAAAATTGTTTTTTTTTATTAAAAATTCGTGAAGACTCGTTAATTTGTACTAGTACAAGAAATTTACGCTAGTACATACACTGGGATTGATGATATGATTTGACTCTCCAATGGTACGCCGTTGAAGAACAAACTGAAAGAACATATGAAAAGTAATTTTAACGATGAAAGATCTACGCAGTGTGAAGTTTGTTCTTGAAATGTATATCACGACAATGTAACAAAATATCTAAATTGATCGGAGTCTCTCTATCTAAAAAATACGAGACCAATTCGGGATAATATACTGCAATCCACTCTTGACGCCTACCAACGTGAATCAGTCCTTGACACATGAAATGAGCCCAACAACGTATGAGGAACGTCCTAAGATTGTAAAACTGCCATACCAGGAAGCGGTTGGTTCGTTACTGTTCTTGAAACAGGTATCCAGGTCGGACATATCGACATTCGACAGCATTTTCTGCGCGGACAAGTTGCATCGAAGAGCATCCGATTTGAATACGTCAACACAGGGAAGATACTTTCTGATTTTATGACCAAGCCAGTTAACGTAATTGTTCAAACTGCTAGAAGCAATGGAGCTATTTTAATTTAGTTAAATAACCGATTTAATGAAGGTATTAAGAAACGAAAAAAAAGATTGAATTTGAATTCGTTTAATTTAGATTGTCGCGTGTTATTGGTTCGCGGCCTATAATTTTAACGTTCCGGGAAAGTGAAAACGCAATGTCTTTTAATTTAAGTTAAAACAGTTTATTTGATCGAATAAAATGCACAATAATCAGTTAACACTTTCACTAATTTTAATTGTCACTATTAAAAAAAATCTAACACTTGTCCATAAATTTATTATTGCAATTGTCTTCTAAATCACTTCGCACTCAAACAATCAATCGTCTTTACTTCGCGGTCCACTATATCGCAGTTTTCTATCGCGGTTGTAATGAATCCCCCCATTCATTCAGCTCGCCTTTATATAGGGTCTCTACCTATTCACCCATTTCTCGTACGTTGGCGAATGTTCTACCGAGAGGTGCCTGGTAGATTCGAGCAAATTAATGAATGGAGTGACGTCACTTGCAGATGTTGATCATGCTTGTTGGGTTCTCGTGGGTTCGAGTAAATTCATTTGTTGACGTTGATTATGAAAACAATTGCGACAGCAGCTCGCAGAATTATTTGTACATGTAATTATTTGTACATGTAACACTGCCCCCACCTTAGTTCTTTTCGCCCCGAAAAGATGTGTCGCTATTTGTAGTTAATTCTCCCTGGGTGTAATATGGGGCAAGACGGTCCAGATGCACGATTTTCATTTTGGCTCTCGGCTTACGATGTTCTTGTATTCGGTATACGACGTCGTTGATTCGCTTTGTAACTCGGTATGGTCCCTCCCAATCATGTTGCAACTTTGGAGACCTACCCTTTCGCCGTTGCGGGTTATAAAGCCACACCAAGTCATCTTGCTGGAAGCCAGTAGAATTAGCCTTTAGATCATACCTGGTCTTCATGCGGTCAGTAGCCGATTCGAGGTGTTTTCGCACTGTCCGATGTATCTGGTTCAACCGTTGTCTTAGGTCACTTGCATACTCCGAGATCGTTTGGGGTTTCTCAGGGGGTGTTCCGAACTTTATATCGGCTGGCAAACGAATGGTCTTTCCAAAAATGACTTTGGCTGGGGCTTGGCCCGTCGATACATGTTCGGCAGCTCTGTACGCCATCGAAAATAGTGGGATATGTCGGTCCCAGTCCCTTTGGTTCTCGTCAACCATTTTGGCCAGGTGTTTATTGAGCGTGCCGTTGAAACGTTCGACCATTCCATCGGATTGGGGATGCAGCGGTGTTGTCCTCGTTTTCCGTATTCCGAGCAGCTCGCACATTTCGCCAAAAACTAGTGACTCAAAGTTTCGGCCTTGATCCGAATGTAGTTCGCTAGGTACACCGTACCTACTTACCCAATTTAACACTAGCTGTTTGGCTACAGTAGTTGCTTCCTGGTTGGGAATGGGGTAGACCTCAGGCCACTTGCTGAAATAGTCGGCTACAACCAGCATATATCGATTTCCCCAATCGGATTCAGGAAAGGGTCCTGCGATGTCAACAGCAATCCTTTCGAATGGCACGCCTACGTTATAGGTTTGCATTTGTCCTCTCAGTCGTCGCTTTGGGCCTTTGACGGAAGCGCAAATTGTGCATCTGCGACACCAGTCCTCTACGTCTTCTCGAGCTTGGAGCCAGTAGAACCTTTCCCGCAATTTCGCTAAGGTCTTGTTAACACCAAGGTGGCCTCCCGAGGATCCTTCATGCATTTCCTTAATCACATCGTGGATTCGGCTTTTGGGTAGTATAGTTTGCATCCTATAGGAGCTGCCATCCGCCGTTTCTCATTTCCGCTTGAGTACGCCACCCTCCACCTGTAGGGAGTTCCATTGTGCCCAATAGCTTTTCAGGGTTGCGCCATGCATCGAAACGTCCTTCCACTCCGGTCGCCCAGTTGTCTCCTTCCATACGAGCAATGGTCCGATGTCTTCATTGGCTAGCTGGGTATTTCGAATCTCCTCCGATGACCAACCTTCATCGGATTCCACCGTTATCAGTCGCAGATCAACGGGCGGTTCCTTTTCCTCAATCCGTCTGCAATGCTTGCAGTTAGCTGGACATGGATGACGAGATAAGGCGTCAGCAATTCCATGAACTCTGCCCCTGTGAAGCAGTTGGAGTCTCACTAGGTCTGGTCGGATCGTCGATCGGGTTACACCAGTGTCGTTTGTTAGGGTGCATTGTTCTTCATCAACTTAACCAGGAAGGCATCTGTCTGCTTCTCCACGATGTTGCCTTGGCACGGTGCTGGGGATGTCGATACTCCTAGCCAACGTTCGCCCCACGAAGTTGGCCCTTGCAGTTTGATGGGCCTCCATTCTAGGCTCCTGGCACGGTCTGGATCTCCACCACCCTAGACAATAGCTCGGTCTTCTTCCCTTCTTGCAGTCTCGTTGCAGGTGCCCTTTTTCCCCGCAATTCCAGCATCTAGGCGCACCATTCACCTGCAGCTCTCGCTCAATCCCCACGCGCTCACACCTGCAATTATCTGCCACTACCTCGCGAACCCGGGCAGTGGTACGGGTCACATTTTTGGCTGCCTCAAAATTTAAACTATAAGCCAATGCATCCTTGACTGTTTGCTTTTGAGCTAAACGCACGGCTTGTTGCAATTCTTTGTCCCTCAAGGCGCTGGTGAATGCTTCTGCTGCTACGTCATCTCGATGTTCTGGGTCGTACGCTGGGTAAGCCAAAAGTGCCAGTCGCTCAATGTCTTGTGCTAGCTGCTGCAAGGTTTCGCCAGACTTCTGCATCCGATGTCGTAGCTGTGCCCGGTAAATCTGCTTCAGATGATCGTCTCCATAACGCATGTCCAGCGCATTCATTATAGCAGCCGGGTTTGAATGCAGCTCAACGGGGATAGTCTGCAAAAGCTCAGCAGCTGGGCCTCTTAGAGCAAGAATTAACGCAGTTGCTCGTTCCTGCTTATTCCAGTGATTTATCCTAGCGGCTGCTTCAAACTGGATTTTGTAAATTCTCCAGACCGTTTGCCAATCGAATATTGGTGCTTGCACATTTCTAGATGAGCTTTGCGCTGCGGTTAGGAGTGGGGCTGGTGAGGCGGTTACTACTGCCTTCGCTGCTTCCAAGTCCTTTTTCACTTTTTCCATCTCATGGTTTACCTGGCTGATCTCAAGGTTGATTCTCTCCTCGACCTGGTATACCTTCTCCTCGACGCAGTTAATTTGGCTGTTGAGACTACTGAGCTCCGCTTTTATTACGGTTGACTGTTTCTCCAGCTTCTGTGCAATGTCTGCTTTGATTTCGATCGCTTGTTGGTCCCTTTTTGCTGATTGTTCATTTAGCTTCGCAGCTAAACTGGATGTCTGTTCATTTAGCTGCGCTGATTGTTCATTTAGCTTCGTTGTTAAATTGGACGACTGTTTATTTAGCTTCGCAGTTAAATTGGATGACTGTTTATTGAGCTTCGCAGTTAAATTGGATGACTGTTCATTGAGCTTCGCAGTTAAATTGGATGACTGTTGTCGCTGCTCTTGCTGCATCAGCATTAACATTTGCATCAGCGCGTTTTCTGGTTCCTTTGGTTTTTTTGTTTCTGCTTCACCACCTTCTGCGCCTTTTTCTGCATCTGAGGGCTCATCCGAATCCAGATACGCGCCTTCCGATTCAATTGCATCACGCAAGCGTGCAATCAGTATGGCCTTTGTACCTTGTGTAGCCAGATTTCGTTGTTCCAACTCCTCTTTGAGCTCCGATATGCTCAGTTGATTAATTTTTAGATTTAAATTTCCTGGCATTTTTATTGTTTCGGCTATTTTTCCACGTTAACTTTCACAATTGTGCACTTTAAAGTTGTTTAAACGTTTTCACTTCCAAAATTTTTCTATCCCACTTCTGACACCATTGTCGCGTGTTATTGGTTCGCGGCCTATAATTTTAACGTTCCGGGAAAGTGAAAACGCAATGTCTTTTAATTTAAGTTAAAAGTGTTTATTTAATGCACAATAATCAGTTAACACTTTCACTAATTTTAATTGTCACTATTAAAAAAAATCTAACACTTGTCCATAAATTTATTATTGCAATTGTCTTCTAAATCACTTCGCACTCAAACAATCAATCGTCTTTACTTCGCGGTCCACTATATCGCAGTTTTCTATCGCGGTTGTAATGAATCCCCCCATTCATTCAGCTCGCCTTTATATAGGGTCTCTACCTATTCACCCATTTCTCGTACGTTGGCGAATGTTCTACCGAGAGGTGCCTGGTAGATTCGAGCAAATTAATGAATGGAGTGACGTCACTTGCAGATGTTGATCATGCTTGTTGGGTTCTCGTGGGTTCGAGTAAATTCATTTGTTGACGTTGATTATGAAAACAATTGCGACAGCAGCTCGCAGAATTATTTGTGCATGTGATTATTTGTACATGTAACAATATTGTATCGCGATAGTGTAAACCAAACCTTGGGAGACGTCAAACTCGCTGTGAAAAGCATGCACAAAAAATACGTAAATGTACTCGTATATATTCGTGCTCTCATTTCTTTATTATTTGAGTTCCAAGCGCAATTCATCTTTAACTCTTGTATCGAATAGATGAAATATATTGCATTCTAAGTTTTCCTCATGTGTTTTCATATGCATTTCATTCAAAAATCTTCGGTTTGAAGTTGTCTTGAGCGGGTCACTACAGTATATCCAACTTTAAGGTCAATAGCTGATTAAACGCAAACAATGGCAATCTGGACAATAATAGGCGAAGCCAATGCTTACAGATAGGAATGAAGTCAAAGTTCTAAGTTACTCAAGCTCTAAATGACTCCTACTTCAACTACCATGGATAGGTGGGACTGTTGCGTGACCGAATGTTGCAATTTAAATGATTTGACTGCAACTCCTTTTTTTTCTATGCGATCATTTTAGCAACGGAATAAAAATGTTTTGCCTTATACCCATAACATTCGCGTTTTTAAGTATTTCCAGTAAAAAAAAAAAGTATTATAATATCTACACTTCGAAAAAGTACTTAACTCATTTGCGCCATACAATGCTGAGAAGATCTTCAACCTCTTTAACAATCCGGAAGAAACTCAATGATCATTTAGAATATATGTGACACCTTAGTGGGCGCAACACTTCACAATAAATCATGCCTCAACAGTTGTACACTCTTTGAAGTTAGCGCGCTTCTAAGCCAACCTTAAGAAGCATGTAAGTGGCTGTGTAGGTTGCACTACGGTACTTCCAGCAACGCCTACATAGATTAACCGACAAGATCTTCAAACCATGCGAATCTCAATTTTAAATTCATTCATTGTCGAAAAGAAATTTATCAACGATCCTCAATCGCGCCCTAAATCACAAAATAAATGTCTTTTAAACTTTATGCGTTCACTTTGGCCGTCTTTCAACCAAAAAACACATTCCCAGTATCAACTGATTATGCAAAGAGTCACATATCTACACCTTATTAGATAGTGTCGCGTTAAAAATGTCTTATTTCATTCCGATACAACACAGGCGACATCACAATCGCAATAAATTTCCACTCAATCAACATTAAGTAAATTAACAGAGAAAAGAAATAGAAAATTCCTTGGTCACATTAAACGCCAGCGATTACTATTCTCCGGTCCATTTTCTTGTTGTATCTTTCGGTTAAATGCATTAAATATCAATTCTTAAATGAAATTTAAATATTTATGTTCCCAATTTGATGCGTTGCATTTATCCCTGCGCATAATAGAGCCGCAGCCAAAGAGCGCGACACGCACGATCAGTCTTAACAATTTCCATAGTCTGCATCTCAAATCTTAGATAGTCCCGGGCGTCTGTCTTAGACGATCGTCATGTAGCTGTTAATGTAAGGAATCGTTTGTTGAGAGGTTTGGACTATGTTCATTGAATCAGAAATCTGTCATTTAAATTCCGTTCCGCTTACATTATTCCATTCTGAAAGAGTGACAACGGATTTCTCTGGATCGGATGAAGTTAATGCTAGCCAAGCATATCCAATAGAATTAGTAGCGCAATCTTCATATGAATGATAGATACCGAGTGTGGAGGTTGCGAGGTTGCAGGCCCTTTACGCAGCGCATAAGATCTTTCAGTTAATAGTTAATATCTTTTTGCTCATTATCTATTCTAGATGTCAACTACTGCTTTGAAATGGACCATGTTTGGGGTAGATTTATCTATGGATCGATTAGCATAAGTGCTTGAGGTTTGGTAATGTGTGGATATATTTAAGGGATAATTTCGAGTCACTGGATTGAAAGTTATGACGGGAGACACAACGGGAGAGATGTTAATGAGCTTTCATGTAATTGGGTGAATTAAGGTGACGCAAGAATATACGAGCTTGATGATGGTATGATTGTAAGTTACGGCAGATCTTCATCTAAATTATATTGTCGCGTGTTTTCGGTTCGCGGCCAATAATTTTAATGTTCCGGGAAAGTGAAAACGCAATGTCTTTTAATTTAAGTTAAAAGAGTTTATTTAATGAAAAATGCACAATCATTTATATAACTATTTCACCTAATTTTAATTTTCACTATTAAAATTCTAACACTTGTCCATAAATTTCTTATCGCAATTGTCTTCTAAATCACTTCACTATTACGAAAATCACTTTTCTACTACTCGAATAATATCGCTTCCCACACACAATCGCAGTTCTTATCGCGGTCGAATGAATGATGATCCCCCCATTCGTTCAGCTCGCCTTTATATAGGGTCTCTATCTATTCACCCATTTCTCGTTTATTGGCAAATGTTCTACCGAGAGGTACCTGGTAGATTCGAGCAAATTAATGAATGGAGTGACGTCACTTGCAGATGTTGATCATGCTTGTTGGGTTCTCGTGGTTTCGAGTGAGTTCGTGTTCTTCATTGTTGTGAAAACAATTGCGAATTATTTGTACATGTAACACTGCCCCCACCTCAGTTCTTTTCGCCCCGAAAAGATGTGTCGCCAGTTGTAGTCCATTCTCCCTGGATGTAATATGGAGCAAGACGGTCTAGATGCACGATTTTCATTTTGGCTCTCGGTTTACGGTGTTCCTGTATGCGATATGCGACGTCGTTGATTCTCTTTGTGACTCGGTATGGTCCCTCCCAGTTATGTTGCAACTTTGGAGACCTACCCTTTCGCCGTTGCGGGTTATATAGCCACACCAAGTCATCTTGCTGGAAGCCAGTAGAATTAGCCTTTAGATCATACCTGGTCTTCATGCGGTCAGTAGCCGATTCGAGGTGTTTTCGCACTGTCCGATGTATCTCGGCCAACCGTTGTCTTAGATCACTTGCGTACTCCGAGATCGTTTGGGGTTTCTCAGGGGGTGTTCCAAACTTTATATCAGCTGGCAGACGAATAGTCTTTCCAAAAATGACTTTGGCTGGGGCTTGGCCCGTCGATGCATGTTCGGCAGCTCTGTACGCCATCAAAAATAGTGGGATATGTCGGTCCCAGTCCCTTTGGTTCTCGTCAACCATCTTGGCAAGGTGTTTATTGAGCGTGCCGTTGAACCGTTCGACCATTTCATCGGATTGGGGATGCAGCGGTGTTGTCCTCGTTTTTCGTATTCCGAGCAGCTCGCACATTTCGCCAAAAACTAGTGACTCATGGTTTCAGCCTTGATCCGAATGTAGTTCGCAAGGCACACCGTACCTACTGACCCAATTTAACACTAGCTGTTCGGCTACAGTAGTTGCTTCCTGGTTGGGAATGGGGTAGACCTCGGGCCACTTGCTGAAATAATCGGCTACAACGAGCGTGTCTCGATTTCCCCGTTCAGATTCAGGAAAGGGTCCAGCGATGTCAACAGCAATCCTTTCAAACGGTACCCCCACGTTATAGGTTTGCATTTGTCCTCTCAGTCGTCGTTTTGGACCTTTGACGGAAGCGCAAATTGTGCATCTGCGACACCAGTCCTCTACGTCTTCTCGAGCGTGGAGCCAGTAGAATCTTTCCCGCAATTTTGCTAAGGTCTTGTTAACACCAAGATGGCCTCCCGAGGATCTTTCATGCATTTCCTTTACCACATCGTGGATTCGGCTTTTGGGTAGTATAGTTTGCATCCTATAGAAGCTGCCATCCGCCGTTTCCCATTTCCGCTTGAGTACACCATCCTCCACCTGAAGTGAGTTCCATTGTGCCCAATAGCTTTTCAGGGTTGCGCCATGCGTTGAAACGTCCTTCCACTCAGGTCGCCCAGTCGTCTCCTTCCATACGAGCAATGGTCCGATGTCTTCATCGGCTAGCTGGGCATTTCGAATCTCCTCCGATGACCAACCTTCATCGAATTCGGCCGTTATCAGTCGCAAATCAACGGGCGGTTCCTTTTCTTCAATCCGTTGGCAATGTTTGCAGTTAGCTGGACATGGATGACGAGATAGGGCGTCAGCAATTCCATGAACTCTGCCCTTGTGAAGCAGTTGGGGCCTCACTAGGTCTGGTCGGATCGTCGATCGGGTTGCACCAGTGTCGTTTGTTAGGGTGCATTGTTCTTCATCAACTTGACCAGGAAGGCATCTGTCTGCTTCTCCACGATGTTGCCTTGGCACGGTGCTGGGGATGTCGATACTCCTAGCCAACGTTCGCCCTACGAAGTTGGCCCTTGCAGTTTGATGGGCCTCCATTGTAGGCTCCTGACACGGTCTGGATCTCCACCACCCTGGACGATAGCTCGGTCTTCTTCCCTTCTTGCAGTCTCTTTGCAGGTGCCCTTTTTTCCCGCAATTCCAGCATCTAGGCGCACCATTCACCTGCAGCTCTCGCTCATTTCCCACGTGCTCACACCTGGATTTATCTGTCGCTACCTAGCGAACCCGGACAGTGGTGCGGGTCACATTTTTGGCTGCCTCAAAATTTAAACTATAAGCCAATGCTTCTTTGACTGTTTGCTTTTGAGCTAACCGCACGGCTTGTTGCAATTCCTTGTCCTTTAAGGCGCGGATGAATGCTTCTGCTGCTACGTCATCTCCATGTTCTGGGTCGTACGCAGGGTAAGCCAAAAGTGCTAGTCGCTCAATGTCTTGGGCTAGCTGCTGTAGGGTTTCACCAGACTTCTGCACCCGATGCCTTAGCTGTGACCGATAAATCTGCTTTAGATGATCGTCTCCATAACGCATGTCCAGCGCATTCATTATAGCAGCCGAGTTTGAGTGAAATTCATCGAGGATCGTCTGCAAAAGCTCGGCAGCTGGGCCTCTTAGAGCAAGAATCAGTGCAGTTGCTCGTTCCTGCTCATTCCAGTGATTTGCCCTTGCGGCAGCTTCAAACTGAGTCTTGTAAATACTCCAGACCGTTTGCCCGTCGAATATTGGTGCTGGCACATTTCGGGATGTGCTTTGCGCTGCGGTTACAAGCGGGGCTGGTGAGGTGGTTACTATTGCCTTTGCTGCTTCCAATTCTTTTTTCACTCTTTCCATCTCATGGTTCATTCTCTCTTCGACCTGGCTGATCTTCTCCTCGACCTGGTAAACCTTTTCCTCGGCGCATTTAATTTGATTGTTCAGGCTACCGAGCTCCACTTTTATTTCGGTTGACTGTTTTCGCACTTCCTTGATTACGATCGCTTGTTGGTCTAGCTTCACTGATTGTTCATTTCACTTCGCTGATTGTTCATTTAACTTCGCTGATTGTTCATCTAGCTTCGTCGTTAAATTGGATGACTGTTGTCACTGCTCTTGCTGCATCAGCATCAACATTTGCATCAGCGCATTTTCTGGTTCCTTTGGTTTTGGTGTTTCTGCTTCACCACCTTCTGCGCCTTTTTCTGCATCTGAGGGCTCACCCGAATCCAGATACGCACCTTCCGATTCAATTGCGTCACGCAAGCGTGCAATCAGTGTGGCCTTTGTACCTTGCGTAGCCAGGTTTCGCTGTTCCAACTCCTCCTTGAGCTCCGATATGGTCAATTCATTAATTTTTAAGTTTAAGCTTCGTGGCATTTTTAATGTTTTTTTTAAATTTTACTATTGTGCACTATAAAAATGTTCAAATTTTCACTTTAAAAATTTTTCTTTCGCACTTCTTGACACCACTGTCGCGTGTTATTGGTTCGCGGCCAATAATTTTAACGTTCCGGGAAAGTGAAAACGCAATGTCTTTTAATTTAAGTTAAAAGAGTTTATTCAATTAAATAAAATGCCCAATAATCAGTTAACACTTTCACTAATTTTAATTGTCACTATTAAAATTATCTAACACTTGTCCATAAATTTATTATCGCAATTTTCTTCTAAATTACTTCACTATTACGAAACACACTTTTCTACTACTCGAAGAATATCGCTTCCCACACACAATCGCAGTTCTTCTCGCGGTCGAATGAATGATTCCCCCATTCATTCAGCTCGCCTTTATATAGGGTCTCTACCTATTCACCCATTTCTCGCACATTGGCGAATGTTCTACCGAGAGGTACCTGGTAGGTTCGAGCAAGTTCATGAATGGAGTAACGTCACTTGCAGATGTTGATCATGCTTGTTGGATTCTCGTGGGTTCGAGTAAATTCATTCGTTGACGTTCTTAATGATGATGAAAACATTTGCGACAGTAGCTTGCAGAATTATTTGTACATGTAATTATTTGTACATGTAACAATATAAATGATCGGATGTTTATTTCATTATAAAGAGGAAGGTTTGCCGTTAATAGTGAAAAATAGCATCAGGCAAATGACTACCACGACCACGCTTACAGAACCATATCCTTTTCATGAAATTTTCCATAACCAAATCGCAAAGTGGCTGCCCTTTGTCCTCGATAGCCTCGCGAACTCCATCTTGGAGGTCTTGAATCGATGCTGGGCTGTTGGCGCAGACCTTCTCTTTCACATGGCCCCAAAGGAAGAAGTCGCAAGGTGTCAAATCACAAGATCTCGGTGGCCAATTGTGATCACCTCCTCGAGAGATAACACGGTCCGGAAGCCTTTCCCGTAAAATATCAAGGGTTTCGTTGCTTGTGTGGCATGTAGCACCGTCTTTTTGAAAGTATACGTTGTCCAGATCAATATCATCTAATGCCGGCTATAAAACAGCATTAATCATCTCTTGATAGCACATTCCATTCACCGTAACTGATGCTCCAGCCTCATTTTCGAAAAAGTAAGGTCCAATGACTCCGCCGGGCCATAAACCTCACCAAACAACACTGAGTGACCTACACACTACTGCTTAGGAGCTCTTGAGCCTTACGGCCAAACCTCCACCCTTGCGGGAGCAGCAAATTCACCACTCGAAGTGGAAGCTTTTTCTCCTTAGGGGCACGACCCACTCTAGCGGTCGACTTGCATTACACCATCAGCCACCTCGAATCCAACACCTTTTGTTGAGCATCGCGAAAATTTTCGCGTGGGCCTGCTCAACCTCGAGGCACGCATTTCCTTAGAACGGAGCGATCATCCGTGTCAGCAAGCAATTGCTCACCTTCAGATTAAGCAATCGTACTTTCGAGCTCTGATCGGCTCATCACTCACCTAAGTGGGTGATGCTCGCTTCTCTCTTCGTGTGGCACGCAGCCCGATTTGATCCACGAGTCATTGCATCCCACCCTGCAGATTTTCCATATAATGTAAGTTCTGAAAATATGACCCCAACAAACAAAAACATTGTGACCTGATAAGACCCGTAGATTGCCGAGAAGTTATTTTCCTCTCATGTAATTTGCAGATGAGTTTCTACTTAATATGCCCGTTATTTTCAATAAAAAAAAATAAAAAATAAAAAAAAAATAAAAAAAAATTAAAAAAAAAACCTTACTTCCCTCATATCCCATCTAATTACCCCCACACATCAACCCCCCTTCCATATCCCCGTAAAGAATTTAAAATTCTCCCTCTGTTAGATTTCCCCTTTCAGATCCCGTTAGGTTTCCATCCTTCTTCATTAAGACATCCTTAGCGAAGTTTGTGAATTCCCCGTAAATTTCCTCCGTAATTAGTGAGCTTAGTGGTACTGGCCAAGTGCCAATAATAAGTCTGCATTTTTCCACAAGGCTTCTGCGCTGCCGGTTATGGAGTCTGCAATCGAAAATGATATGGTCCAACGTTTCAATGGACCCACATAAACAGTATTTGCTTGTAGTGAGCCGCAGCTTCCAGAGGTTGTATTTAAAGTTCCCATGCCCAGTGAGGAATTGAGTGGCATAATGATTTGGCTGGATCCAAGTCATTTTGTATCGATCTTTCACATTGGGGAAGAATCGATGTGTAGTTCTGCCCTTCGTTGAACCATCCCAGCGTTCTTGCCATCGACTGAGAATGATCTGCCGAAGCCTTTTCTTGGCGTAGTAATGTTTTTCAATCCCGTCTCTGAGATTGAAGTCCTTACCGTCCAAGTTAAAGGTTATGCCCTTCCTTAGCTTGTAGCGATATAGTCGCTCTTAGACAACTAGATCAATTGGGAGCTGTCCCGCAGTAACGCAGAGAGCATCCGTTGATGCAGTTCTGTATGCTCCTGTAATTGAATGTAACGCAAATCTCTGTGCTGTTACCATTGGCTTCAGTTTAACAGGGTTGGATCTTAATCGCCACCCAATTGCTCCGTAGGTTAGAATGGGTATTAAAAGTCCCATATATATTAGGCTTTTTGTTCTGAAAGTCAATCCTAACTCAGCTTTGCAGATTCCAGTGAGTTTGCTGAATGTCTGCCGTGCTTTCGCAGAGATGTTCCTTATATGTGATGTGGGATCAAGATTGGAGCTCAGCCAGACTCCCAGATACTTTAGAGCAACTACGTGATTGATGAGCTTACCTTCAATTCTTATAGTTGGGTATCTCTTTAGTCTTACCTGAAGTAGTATCGCTTGCGTCTTTCCGACAGAGAGTGACATTTTGTTTCTTCTGCACCAGTTTGTAATTATTTGGATGCATTGGTTTGTCTTTGATTCAATTAGTGCCTAGTTTCTGCTTTCAATCAGGACGATAATATCATCAGCGTAGGCAATAGGTATGATACTATCATACCTTGCATCAAGTCCCCTCAAAAGCCCATCAAAAACCAGGTTCCACAGGGATGGACCCAAGATTGAGCCTTGTGGACAACCTTTATTGACATTTTTACCCACTTCTGTGAAGTTTTCAGTTATGGCCACTTGCCGATCCATCAAGTAGCTTTTGAGCGTCCCCATGGCGTAGTCTGGACAGTTTTGCGCTGTAAGTTTGTTCAGAACTGCTGGCCACCATAAGTTATCGAAGACACCAGCAATGTCGAAAGCAATGGCATACACGTATTTGTGGTTTGAAGACTCAACAGTTTCTAGCACCGTATTGATTGCGTCCTCTGTTCCGAGTCCCTTCTTAAACCCAAGCTGGTTTAGTGACGCACGTGAGTTTGTACTAAAGGTTTCTTGCAGTCTATCCAGCAATATTCTCTCAAGTATTTTCCTTTCCATCCCCTTTATATATTGCCCGTAGTGAACCCTTTTTCCAGATTTTCGGAAACAGTTGCTCATGAAGACACTTACTTTACAACTGCAACATTATGCAGTTTTGGGTAGTGGCAACCGTCTTCATGATATCTGCTTCAATTTCGTCCAGACCAGGCGCATTCCCATTCCGCATACGCTTGGCACAAGACATAAGTTCTTGTGGGCTGACTGATATGAAGCAGTCGTTCATACTGCTTTCAAAGTTATCAAACTTTTGTCTGATAGATCCTTGCTCACTTGTATCAGATGCTGCGTTATCATCAAGAACAAGTGCATGAAGCAGTGTAGTAGCGGATTCCTCCCAGCAATTAGTAAACCGACTTATTGTCCTAAGTGAGCCAAGAGGCTGTGTTTTTCTCAGCTTATCTGTGGCTGACTTATATGGAATCCCCCATGGGTTTTCATTCCCTTCGGTAGCAACATGTGCCGCCCAACTGGACCTTCTTGAACTTCTCAATGCTGCTTTGAAATGTTTCCGAGCTTGTTGGTTCTCCCTTAGTGACTCTTCAAATCTTGCAGTGGTGCGCAGCCTTTGCATTTTGCGCCTTGATTTTCTAGATTCAATGCACAGGCTGTTAATTTCACTTGTCCACCCAGCAAGTGGTTTCAAGTAGACTTTTTTGTGCGGTATCGCCAACGTACAAGCAATCTGAATGCAGTCTTGTACGTAAGTTGCTGCCTGGTCAGCAGTAAAGCTCCACTCCTCGGATGCGAGGGGGCTTTCTAAGATTGCCTTTTGAAGAGTAGCATCAAAGAGCTCCCAGTTAGCTCGCCTGATATTGTAACGGGGGAGTCTTTGCAGCTCATGGTAGTTTCCATCCTTTTCAGCCCCCCAATCCAGAGTTATGGTAATGGCCCTGTGGTCACTGGTTGTAATATCGTCTTCAACCTTCCATTTTTTGACTGATCTTGCAGCAAACCCAGGTGTGGCTAAGGTTACATCGATGTATGTTTCCCCTCTGTGCGCATGCGCCTTGAACGTAGGAGGTTCATTTGAATCGTTAAGAACTATCAGGCCCCACTTTTGGATAATTCCTTCGAGTATTTTACCCCATTTCACTTTTCGGGTATGTGGTGAATACGTGCTGTAATTTGGATCCCAGAGAGGTGAGCTTGCATTTGCATCCATCCCAATGATTATTGCTTTGCCTCGGAGTGCCTCGAAGACACTCTCAAGTTTGTGAAGCAAGGCTTCAATGTCTGCCCTTGGTTGCATGTACATGGAGACCATGTATATGCTTCCGAATTCTCCTCTGAGCTCAGCAACAGCAATAAACTGGTCACTAGGGTGTGACAAGTACAATGCAGTGAACTTGTTTTGCTTGTACAAAATAGCAGCTTTAGGAGTTTGCCTATTTGCAAAGTCTGCCGCTATTAATATAGTATTATTTCCCAAGCAGCGAAGCCTAGTATCGTATACATATGGCTCTTGCAAGAGAACTATATCTGCCCAACCCGTGGAGATCTTGTTGGCTACCTCAAGTGAGGAGGACTTGGATCTCGCTGTATTAATTTGTGCTAATTTTATAACACAACTTGTCCTAGACTCCATAGTTTGTTCTCAAGACCTGCCTTTCTATTGCCGCCTTGCGTGCAGGACAGTTCTTACTGTTTGTAGGGTGTGAGGTCGCACCCACTCTCTTGAAACGTATGCAGTTGGCGCATCCTGCCTTGCTTTCTTCCTGTTCCTCACAATCCTTGTACTGATGACCCTCCTTTGAGCAATGTGAACAGAGCTCAGGTTTGGTGCAGTATTTAGCGGTATGCCCGTAATTTTGGCATTTGTAGCACCTTGAAACTTGTAAAAAGTCCTCGATGCGGCAAGCACTCCACCCCACGTATATTTTTCTGTTAGCCAGAAGAGTTTTCCTGGTAGCAGCCCCAGTTGAAATTACTCAGTTAGCTGTATCTGCCTCCCGGTTGCCCGTTTTGAAACATATTTCAAAGTCCTGAATATTGTTCTGACTTGCCATTGCTTTCGCCAGTTCCGCCTGCTCCACATTTCTTGGTACTCCTCTGATTATTAGTTTCGGATTGGTACCTTGATCCTTTGTAGCCTTGAGGCCAGCACTATATAGTCCTCCATTTGAGAGGATCGCCTTTGAGTCATTTTCAGAAGCTACTTCAACTATAGCTTTCTTGTCAGAGGTACGTCGGACCGACTTTATTTTCAATTTGCATTGTGAGCGATTAACGACCTTTGTTAATGTCTCCAAGACATCCTCATTCCTCGTCGAGATAATTTTTAACGCGTGAACCGCACCAAACAGTCACATGTCGAGCATAGAGAGACTTTTCAACAACAGCTCTTGGGTTTTCAAAGCTCCAGATGCGACAATTTTGCTTATTGACGAAGCCACTGCGGTGGAAATGGGCCTCATCACTCAAGATGATTTTTCGATAGAATTCTGGATCATTTTCATGCATTTCAAGGACCCAATCAGCAAACACACGACGTTGTTGATGATCGACCGGCTTGAGTTCTTGTGATAACTGAACTTTATAAGCCTTAAGACCCAAATCTTTATGCAAAATACGGTGTAATGACGTTTGTGGAATGCCTAATTCCAAAGAACGACGACGAATGGGCAAACCTGGGTTTTCTCCAACACTTTTGGCTACAGCAGCAATATTCTCGGCTGTTCTTGAGTGACATGTACGGGTTTTATCCTTCACATCACTAAGTTGGCCCTACAGCTCGAATTTTTCCACCAATTTCTGTATTGCGGTTCGACAAGGTGCTTCACCACGACCCAAAAATGGTCGAGTTTTACGAACCGTCTCTTCCAAATTTTTACATTTTTATAGTGCATTTTAATAATTTTAATGCGTTGTTGTGTATCGTTCCATTTTAAAAATAACATAGTTTCTACTTGGCAAATATTAAAAAATAACAGCATCAAAGTGACATCTACCGAAATAGCGGGCTATTCAAAATAGCCATTTGGTTTATTAGCTTTGCAGAGAACCTCAGCGGAGAACAAATTAAAGTGGAGTTTCTCATCCAAGTGAACACCAAGACCTACTATACTGTCTTCTCTAGAAATCTTTGTGTTGTCGAGGTGAAAATCAGATAATAAAATTGTACCTTTCCGTGAAAAACGAAATTCAGACAATTTTTTTGGACCACTCTAATAGTGTAATTATTTTGCCTGGTAGGAACCAAAAATCACTTTGGGATGCTATAATTTGAGATCATCTGCATAATATATGTGTGATATATCGGATACCACTTCAGAGAGGAAATTGTTGAAGAGAAAGGTCCGAGGTGACTGCCTTAAGGAACACCACAGTAGACATATATTTCATTGTACACATATTCCTGGAATTTAATGGTTTGAGTCGGATTTTAAAGATATGAGTGCAACTAATGAAATATGGAGCCAGTTAATCCAAATTTACGCAGTTCTACAGCACATGCCGAATGTTTTTACGGTTGAGGAAAATAAAAACAACATCGAAAATTTAATGGTCACTGCTGCAATCGATACCGAAGCGGTCTCAAAAGTTGAAATAATAACGAACCATCCCGAAGTCCACAAAGTGATCACGCCAGAAAAAGGAAGGAGTCACCAAACAAATAAAGCACCATTATATATTTACATCGCCACCATCAAAGATGTGGCGGAAGTACTGTACTTGGAAATAGAACATAATAATCTCTGTCAAGAAAGGAGCTCACAAAGTACAATTGCTGTCCAGCGACATCAAGAAAAAAAGCTTATCCGAAAAGTAAGAGACATTCTGAAAAGAATCAGATTAGCTAGCGGCCCACCAAAAATCAACAAAGGTGTAAAAAATGGGCAGCTTGAACTCGAGGAGCTACTAGATTACATAAGCAGTACTGGAAGAGCTGGTTAAAGGTCAAAGAGGACCAGAAGGTCGAAGAAGAGCAAACGGCTAAAGGAGCACTGAAGGCTAAGCATAATGGGTACGCACATATAGCTAAACATTTAAACATCAATAAAAGAATGGCATCTAGCACAACACAAGAATATTGGAATAAAAGATAGAAGTAAGAGGCACTTGATAGGTGTTCCAAGCAGTATTGACAAAAGTAGCAAAGAATTTACACTGATGCCCAACAAGTAAAAAGACCTGACCAAAAACACGAGAGAAAAAAGCCATAACACAGGCCCAGAAGCAAGCAGTGTTCGTAAAACACCAAAATCGTTCATGCTAGGCAGAAGTATTGTGAGATATAAGGTGAAATGTGAGCCTTGAACACACTAACACTGCTATCAAAGCAGTAAGACCAAGCTGGTTGGGCTACATACTAGTCAAATCTAGAGCGGAGGCTGGCAATAAAAAAGCATTTTGTGACGCAGTAAAGAAAATCCATGGCAAAAGCGCAACTATAGCCTCTCTTGAGCCGATAAGAACGATAGAAATAAAAGACATTGACTACGTCACGGGCCTGGCCAAGGTAGAGTAGACCAGCAAAAAGGAGCTCCATAGCGTAGACAAAAAATCAGAGGTGACAACACATGATCATCATTGACTAGACCGAAAAGGACGCCAAACAATTTCTTAATAAGGGCAAAGTAAGAATATGGTGGGTTGTCTATAAGATACTGCAAAGAGCAGCACCTCTTCAATGCTTTGAACACGTTGGCTATGGTCACCCCGCACAAGTATGCAAAGGACGCGAAGGGAGTTCCCTTTGTTGCAAATGTGGTAAAATGGGACATAAAAGAAAAGAGTGTACAAAGGAGGCACACTGTACCCTTTGCAAGAATGCTGATCCAAGACCCCATTTCAATGTCATATTTTCCAGAAAGTCCTAGGCAAGGCAAAATCAGAACTTCAATTACTCGTATCCTGCAGGTAAGCCTACAGAACAGTTCAACCACTCGAAACCTGCTTGAGCAGCCTAGGAGCGATATGTAAGCCGCTGATTGAGCAACACCACGATTAAAGTTCTGCATCAAAGTATTGTAGTGAAATGAGAAGATTTCGATGTCCATGAAGGGCTATAGCGATGGTCAGCTGCCTCGGCGAGAGAGAATGGTGGTGTTCGCCGATATTGGCCTTGTCTGAGGACGCGTGAATGCACTGGCAGGTTAGCATTGGAGTATCATGGGGCAGATCTTTGTGTCCAACTCGGTTCGATGATGTTGAGGCCGAGGTAACCAAGTAAACAACCATAAGTTGTATGTAGGTTTTGACGACCCGGAGTTCTCAACGATTATAAGACTGCGGAAGCTGGAATGGGCTGGCCACATGAATTGTATAGACAAACAATGGATACCCAAAAAGGTTTTTGTTGGGAGAACTGAAGGCCGGAGACCAGTAGGGAAACCCAGGAAATGCTAGTCTGACTCGGTTGACGAAGACAGTTCATCGCTACTTGGATTTCGAAATTGGAGGACGCGGTCAATGGACCGAGACAGCTGGGGGTGTTATTTGCAGGAAACGTAGGCCCGATAGGGGCTGTAGTGCTAAAAAGAAGAAGAAATTGAGGATAACACGACTCGGTTCGATGGTGTCGAGGCCAAGGTAACCAACTAATGGTCGAGATTGCTAAAGCAAATAGCAAACTGGGCCTGGCAAAAACAGATGAGACTTGGGAGTATTTCATCTTTGTCGACTCTACTCATGGCCCCCAAATGAGAGTGGGGCATCCAGGTGGACGCGGTGCCTCCTCGCACTCCTCCATCTAGATCAAGATCCATTGTAGATGTGAACAGATGTTTTTCGTTTGAATGAAAAACTCATGCAGACATAGTTCAAATGACCTTTTCCGTTAAATGAAAACCATCAACGTTGCAAATTTATATTATAGGCTTGTGTGAGCTCACCCGATGGCAAGCTTCTGATTGGAGGGGCCAGCCAATGTGGCGGGTCCTATACCCGGTCAGGCTTCAATGGCGAATGGAAAAACCGTCATTGAGATTTAATTATACATTATTATATTTGATTTCATACGCAGGGAAACCATAACCAATTGTGCAAAAAAAAGATTCTATACCAAAAGTGAAAAACAAGGAAATTTACAACAATGATGCGAGAAAAAGTGTATGCGTAACAGAAGGTGAGCGTAAAAACAAAGAAAACAAATGTACATCGAATTTTATATCAATAGAAACCAAAAGTATCTACATAAAAAAATTATGTAACAAGAAATCAAAAGGGTACTCACCCAATCCTCCTCCGACGAGCGCTGGTGTTTTGGGTGGGCAAGGTACTTGACTGCTGAAAGTATTGGTTAAGGAAATTGATGCGTGGGCCAAAAAAAAGAAAAGAAAGTTTACATTTGCTTTGTTCATGACTTCAACTGGTCGACAAGTTAATATTGTAGTTGGAACTGATTAGCTACGACGAACTACTTAACTCCAACATGAATGTCATAGACGAGATGATGAGACACAACTTGCAGGCAGCACGATTTTTGATCAGTGAGAGTGTAGCACAGCTCTCCTGTTGTTATAATCCAAATGAGAAGAATGAGAACTGCATCCTTAAATCCATGCCACATGTTGAATTAATTAGCGTTCTTCCCGTCGTTAGTTTTGAACTTTTTATAATTATTGTTTGGTTGTTTTTCTTACTACCCATGTTTTTTGCAAAATTTCAGCTGTATTACTAAGATACGCAAAGTTCCCGTTTTGTTTTTGAGCTTGCACTTCATGCACACATAATGATAAGGTTTAAGTTAATAGTTACATGCACTTTCATTTGTGCCATATCGGATCGTGATATTACTTTAAGTAACTCCGATCGGGGTGATATCCATGTATGCAAGGATATAATCTACAACAAAAATTTCATGAGATTCAAAATTTTACCAAAGCCGGTACGCTTTATGTAGACAATTGTCCCAGCAGCGAAAGGGAAAAAACCTCTAAACATTTTATTTGAGCAGTGTATTTCTAAGCATGTTTGAAACCTGAAAGCAATTTTCTTTGTAAAGGGACTGCTCTTTGCAATAAATGGCTTTTAAGGGCCAAAATCTGCACGCTTTTAGGCCTTTTCCAAATCAATTTATTGCGAATCACGCCGCACATCACTTGGCAAAACACCAACTTCGGACATGATATTGTGGGCGAACTATTTGGTAAAAGCCAACGTTCTCGCACCTTCCGCACAATTTTCGTCGAGGTGCTTACGGCAGGTGCTCCGCTGCAGGATGGTTTGCAAGCAACAGAAGAACTGGTAGCTTAAGCTGTAGTAAACTCAACTAGGAGTATCATTATGACTAATTGCAGCACTTCTATACCCCGTCGAAAGCCCAGCACGGCAAGTGCACTGGTGGTCGCCTGACATCGCTGAAACGCGAAGGGAATGTCACAAGCTTTGGCATGAGGGTCAGTGGGTATGGAACTGTGACGAGGCATACAACCGGATAGCAACATATAAGCCGCCCACGAAATGCCTTTGCAAGCTGATTAACAGCAGCAAGCCTCACCAGAATGTGAACAAGGATCTGCAAGGCCTTAGCTACAAGTCAATTATGGCGAAGCTTGTTGCCCTATAGACGCCTTGCATGCCTGAAATGGAAAAGATGAACGAGATGTTGTGGGCACATATCTTCACCCATCCCGTCTGTCTTGATGCCATCTACGGCAACATACATACTTTCTTGCCCATCGCAGCCATCTTGGCCCTGTCCATGGTGGAACAGTAATCAAATGCCCACTCTACACACAGCCGGAATAAGAAGACGCCGTCGTTTCATTAAAAAAGGAAGCCTCCAGGCATGGGTGGTTTACCAGTTGAGGTGTTGAAACTGGCCTATCCACATTGTCGTGACTTACTTCTCAGCACACCCAACGTTTGCCTATGAGACGGAGTTTTCCCGGAACGATGCAAGGTGGCGGTACTCATGCTGATCAGCAAGAAGAAGAATAGTTCTGTATCGCCATCTGCATATTGTCCGTAATGCAAGCTAGACATGGCTGGGAAAGTGCAAGAGAAACTCATCAAGGGGAGACTTACTGACACAAATCGTGCTGTTGGGAACCCATCTTCTCGGCAGTATGGCTTTGGAGCAAGACGCTCCACCATTGATGCGATTGCTGTCCAAAAGGTGGGGGCATATAGCTGCGTCAACCGAAGAATTGTTCCGTAGGGGACACTCGACGCTAAAAAAACCGTCAATTTTGCAAGATGGGTGGATATTCTTGATACGCTTAAATACCCTTTTCAAGTTCCAGAATATCTTATGTGGTGTTTGGAGGACAACTGAAGGACTAAAGCCAGCTTTATTACACGACACAAGGCTGACGAAGGATGGAAGTCACTTCTAGTGCTACACAAGGATCTATTCTAGGTCCAAACTTGTGGAACATGTGTTACGACGGGTTACTTAGACTGGAGATGCAATATGGCTCGCGCTTAATCAGCTTCTTGCTAGAGGGTGCCACACTTTTTACCTGCATGAAAGCTGAGGAGACGGCAGGTTCACATTGCAATGGAGAAAACTGAAGTGGTCATCTTGACAAAAAAGAGAACCCCTAGAGTAAGGATGATCAGTATTGGAGACATAAAAGTCGAATCGAAGCCATCGGTGAAGTACCTGAGGCTACTGATCGCCTCAAAGATGAATTTCTCTTAGCAAATCAGATCAACGGGTGAGAAGGCTGCTTCAGGCGTATCGGCTCTGAGTTGACTTAAGGCTAACGTAGGGGTACCCAGCCCATCAAGAAGACGCGTCTTGATGAGCGCTGTAGGGTCAGTGCTACTGTATTGAGCAGAGGTATGGGGCGACGCTCTCGGGAAGGTGGTTTACCAAAAATGCCGGGCACAGGTACAGAGAAGAGGAGCACTGAGGATTGCATCTTCTTATCTGACAGTCTCTGATTTGGCGATGAAAGTCGTTGCAGACGTGATACCTATCGGTCTTCTTACTAGAGAGCGCTGCTCTATTTATCTGCATTGAAACGAGGATCCAAGGGAGATGGTTGTCCGCGAAGAGAGACAGCGCTCGCTCAACGATTGGCAGCAATCCTGGATGAATGGCACGAAGGGAAGGTGGACTGCGCGCCTGATTCCGGATGTGGCTAAATTGAAGGCATGGAGAGACTGACTTCTATCTGACGCAGCTTTTGAGCGAGCACGGATGTTTTCAGTCTAACCTGCAAAAGATTGTCCACCTCGATTGTCGGTGTTGCCCAGGAGAGAAAGACAATGTCTGCCACACATTTTTTGCGTGCAAAAAATGAGTCAGGCTGCGAAAGAACCTCTACAGGGAAACGGGAGAGCTCACCCCGGATAATATAGTCACGGTGATGCTCGAATCGTTTCACAAAGGGAACCAGGTGGCACATTTTGTTCGGGCAGTCCTAAAATATAAAACAGACTCACAGCAGCCGGGGGTGTTAGGACTGGAGGATCGCTTGTCTGGCAATTCCTCTTCCCCTCTCCCCTGCCACTAAAAGAGGAATCCTCCAGCTTGAAGGCGCCTCACGGCGTAACAAAACGAGGCCTGGCCCGAAGTAATGTGTCAAACGGTTCCAGGCTAGGTTCTCAGGTTGACATGGGAGGCCTTTAGTCAGTGGTCCAGTCGCCTTTTTGCGAACATAGGGGTCCCACACTCTGTGCGTAAATGGGCATTTACCTCTCTACCACAAAAAAAAGAAGGAGATTCTTCACCGCGAAGAGAGACTGTGCTCACTTAACGTTCGGCAGCAGTGTTGGGTGAATTGTACGAAGGGACCGTCAGCTGCATGGCTCATACCGGGTGTGAAGGCGTAGTTAAATTGAAGGCATGGTAAGACAGACTCGAATCTTACCCAGCTTTTGAGCGGATATGGGAATTTTCAATGTTGCCTGCACAAGATTGGTAATTCACGGTCTTTCAACTGTCGATTTTGCCCTGGAGAGGAAAACGATGCCTGCCACTTATTTTTTGAATGCGAAAAATGGGTCAGAGTGTGACGAAACCTCTAAAGGGAGGCAAGAGAGCTCACCTGGGTAGTATTTTCGCGGTGATGCTTGAACTAGTTGAGAAATGAAACCATGTTGGTGCATTACGTTTGGGCTATCCTCACGGATAAAAGGGACTCACAGCAGCTGGAAATGCCAGTACTCAGAGATCATTTGTATTGCAATTTTTTTTTTCTCTCGCTCCCTTCCCACTAGAAGAGGGACTCCCTAGCTTGAGGGCACCTTACGGAAAGCAAAGCAATACCTGACCGGAAGTAATATGTCAAATGGTTTTAGGCTAAGTTCTCAGTTTGACAGGGAAGGTTTTTAGTGAAGAGTCCAGTCGGTAGCAAGTATACGAGTCTCACACCCAGTGCTTGAATGATATTCACCATCCAACCACAAATAAAAAATCTAACTTTAAGCATTTTAATGTTGACCGCATGTGAATGAATTTTTGCGGACAAACTTTATATGCTAGCTATCAAATCGACATTTAAATTTGTCATTCGTTTCAACTCCTATCCAATGAACCATGTTATGTAGAGTGGTGTGGTGGATTTTGAACTGTCATTTGCTTGCACATTCCCATTCTCGTTGCAAGTATTTATACTGGTATTTGCAATTTTCTCTCGGCAAATATTGCATGCAGTGAGATTTACTAAGCTCTGAGAGATAAGAATTACTGATGAAATCAAGATTGGTATGCGATACGATTGAATGGACTCGGAAAAATGATATTGTTGGACTTGAAAATGCTATATTATATCCAGTGGAAATTTTATCAAAGTCCCGAAATTTGATGTTGTAAATTTAACGAATAGGAATAAAAAAAATGTTAAATTAAAACTTGAAGATTATGTCTTTCTGTTTTTGAACCTTGACTGGGTATGGGACCCACTACGTTCGTTAGCCTTTCCACTCATTAGCTTACCATCGGGTGAGCTTTCTCCTTTTCTTTGGTGTTGCAGGTGCTCTAGCAGGGTGATAAAGTTTCATATCAGTCAGTCATATAGCAATTTAATACAAATCTGAAACATTTTTTATTTTTCATTTAAATGGAAAATCTTTGGCCACGTCTAAAATTGATCTTGATCTGGATGGGAAGGTGCGAGGGGGCACCGCTTCCATCTCGATGCCGCACTCTCATTTAGGGGTCGTAAATATTAATTATAAAGACGAAATCATTTCGGGTTTCACTCGCGTTAATCAAGCTCGGTCAGTCGCGTTTCTTTAGTCGATCCCTTCAGTAGGTTACCTTGACCTCGAGACCATCAAAGCGAGACGTTTGTATCGTATAATTCATAAATGCGATTTTTTGTGGTGGAACCTTGTACTGGGGTAAAGAACCCGCCGTACAACATCGCAACGCTAACCTCCCAGCACATTCACGCATCCTCAGACAAGGCCCATGCAGGAAAGCACTAATATCTTTGCTCGCCGAGGCAGTAAAACTTCGCTGCAATCCTTAGCGGACAGTTACAATCACTTTCTATTCACTGCAAATCCTTAAAATAAAACATTACTTCATCGCTTAATAGCTCTAATAACTCCTGCTACATTTTTTCTTACAGTCCTCAATCTCTACTGTCCTTTATTTCGCTTTCATTATTATTGTATATTCTTTTCTTTTTATTTCAAATTTATCAACGACTCCTGTCTCTGCTCAATACTACCACGATAAAACTTTTAGCCTTTGCGTGCTGACGAAAAAGAGATCTCTGCTGATTAAATCTTAATTTATGGTTTCATCGTCTTAAGGATATTCAGCTTGACTGGCTGTAATAAATTAAAATCAAGTTGAAGAGAGAGAGACTTGAATTAGATTGATTTGGTTTACTTCCATGAGTATTTGACCGGGATTGGTGGGTTTTAGTTGGAAATGTTGTTGTTTTAATTGATAGAGGGTAGATTTTTGTATAAGGATTCAGTTGGTGGTTTATCAAAAGGACACCAATATTCTTTGAAACAAAAGTTAAAGAGGATACGACAGAGCTTGATATATTTCGGGTTTGAAGTGAAATTTAGTTCATTGCGTAAAGTATAAGGCAAGACAATCCTGTTTTGTTGAAACTGGTATAACTCCTCTAGCTGAATAGCGATTGATTCTTCTTAACTATGTTTGTAGAATAATTTTTTTCAGCATCATTTGGGCATATATTTTTGTAAGGCTCTGGAGTCTAACCTAGAAATGCACCTTTAATATTTTATGAACCTTATCACTCTTTCAAACATGAGGAATTGTGTTTTCTGCCTTTAAAGTTTGATGCGCCATATTTCCTTAAGTTATCATGTCTTCTAATTATTGGTTTGAATGGAAAAATTCAGTATTTGTAGGATATTTCACTCTCTTTTTGGTCACCTGTTTTTATTTTAGTTTTTCGACATATAAAAGATCATTCTAGACGCTTTTGATCAAAAAACGGAAAGATTGAAGACAAATCTTTAAAAAGTTTTCACATGGAAATGAATAGATGATTCCTAGTAATAAGAATTACATGGAATACTTGAAGCAAATCATAGTAAAACAGACATCCTGAGCTCATAGTTTCAATCCAAGAATTAATTTACCCGTTCAATGTGGGAAAAAATTTCCATTTGAAACAACTACTCAAATACATTTTCTCTATCAATGGCTTTCTGTTTGTCTTCTCAAAAATTCATTAAGTCTCTCCCTACTTCAATTAAATTTTTGAGTGCAGTACAAAGAAACATATGCCCTTAATCTTGAAATTTTAATTTCGAAGACGTAAGTTCCAAAGCAAGGAATCTTATTAACCAGCAAATTGGCTGCAACTTTAAGCTACAACATTCTACCACATCCCCTTCCTATCACAATATAAGTACTTGAAAATTACTTCACAAAATGGTCTCTGTAGTTGTTTGTCCCTGAACAAATAATTTTCTTAATTCAGTCTGCAGTCATCAGACAATTGCGTCCATGTCGATATATTTACAAGTTTCAAGAGCACAGAACAATATCCTTTGTTCGAGGATACTACAACTACGTAATCAAGCGGTGAGTAGAAAGCATATGGTACCATTATGGATTTTAATATGTGAACAGTCAATGAAAACAATGGATGGAAAATATTGAGACTAGGAAGGATGAAGGATGATTGTTCGGGATTTCGCCAGCGTTGTTGGCAATGATATTTACGAGTATACAGATGAGGTTCATGGTGATGCATGTGGAGGGGACATTGATGAAATCATAATTTTTCCAGATTGCAACCAATGCGATGCATCTATAGGGACTTGAAGTGGAAAAGGACTTATGCATATGGTCTAAGCAATTATAACAGTCCATTAGGGAATAATAGAAAGAATTCTCTTCAAGAGTTCTTGGTATTTGTTTCTGACTTAATCATTTATGCAAAATGTTGTAAATATTTTGATAGGCTTTTAATTTATTTCAGCCTTAATTGTTCAAGACACCGAAAACAAAGGGTGTATACGATTAAATTTCACAGAGTAGATGAAACTTGATAAAGTAATAAGATAGCACTATTGCCCCTATCGGGCCTTCGCTTCTTGCAAATAGCGCCTACAACTGTCTCGGTCCATTGGCCGCGTCCTCCAATCTCGAAATCCGAGCGATGAACAATCTTCGTCGACCGAGTCAGACCAGCGTTTCCTCGGTTTCGCCACTGGTCTCCGGCCTTTAGTTCTCCCAACGAATACCTTCTTGGGTATCCATTGTTCGTCCATACGATTATATGGCCAGCCCATTGCAGCTTCCGCAGTCTTATAATCGTTGAGACTTCCGGCTCGTCAAAAATTTCATACAGCTCATGGTTGTATCGAATTTGCCATTGGGCGCCATCTAGCTTAACTCCAATTATTCGCCTCAGGGCCCGTTGCTCAAAGGCGTTCAATATATAAAGAACCATTACTTGAAGGATATGTTAGATAATGAGAATGCAAAACACTCTCGAATACCTTGCGAACAACACCGTGATCTTTAGTCAGGTTACATACATTACCTCCTATTCTATCGATTCGCGTTTCTACATACTGTTACATGTACAAATAATTCTGCGAGCTACTGTCGCAATTGTTTTCAAAACCATTAAGAACATCCACAAAATGAATTTACTCGAAACCACGAGAACCCAACAAGCATGAACAACATCTGAAAGTGAATCACTGCTCCATTCATTCACTGCTGGAATGTTCCCGCTAATTTACCAATGTACGAGAACTGAGTTGAATGATAAGAGACCCTATATAAAGGCGAGCTGAATGAATGGGGGGACCATTCATTCGACCGCGATAAGAACTGCGATAGTGTGTGGGAAGTGATATTGTTCGAGTAATAGAAAAGTGATTTTCGTAATAGTGAAGTGATTTAGAAGACAATTGCGATAAGAAATTTATGGACAAGTGTTAGATTTTTAATAGTGAAAATTGAAATTAGTGAAAGTGTTAAGTGGATTATTGTGCATTTTTGTAATTAAATAAACTCTTTTAACTTAAATTAAAAAACATTGCGTTTTCACTTTCCCGGAACATTGAAATTATTGGCCGCGAACCAAAAACAAGCGACAGTGGTGTCGAGAAGTGAGATTAAAATTTTGAAAGTGAAAATTTGAACATTTTTATAGTGCACAATAGTAAAATTTAAAGGAACATTAAAAATGCCGCGAAGTCTAAACTTAAAAATTAATGA
The DNA here is from genome assembly GCA_963969285.1 of Odontomyia ornata. Classification (NCBI taxonomy): domain Eukaryota; kingdom Metazoa; phylum Arthropoda; class Insecta; order Diptera; family Stratiomyidae; genus Odontomyia; species Odontomyia ornata. The sequence goes on along the minus strand of OZ017741.1, from coordinate 16,779,128 downwards.
GCTGACCATGTCGGAGCTTAAGGAAGAGTTGGAACAGCGAAACCTGGCTACGCAAGGTACAAAGGCCACACTGATTGCACGCTTGCGTGATGCAATTGAGTCGGAAGGCGCGTATCTGGATTCGGGTGAGCCTTCAGATGCAGAAAAAGGCGCAGAAGGTGGAGAAGTAGAAACACCAAAATCAAAGGAGCCAGAAAATGCGCTGATGCAAATGTTAATGCTGATGCAGCAAGAGCAGCGACAACTGTCATCCAAAATAACTGCGAAGCTAGACCAGAAGCTCGACCAACAAGCATTCGAAATCACACAGAAGCTAGAGAAACAGTCAACTGAAATAAAAGCGGAGCTCGGTAGTCTGAACAAACAAATTAAAGGCGTCGAGGAAAAGGTATACCAGGTCGAAGAGAAGGTCACCCAGGTCGAGGAGAGAATCAACAACGAGATGGAAAAGCTCCACTTACAACCGCAGCGCAAAGCTCATCCAGAAATGTGCAAGCACCAATATTCGACGGGCAAACGGTCTGGACTATTTACAAAACCCAGTTTGAACCAGCCGCTCGCATAAATCACCGGAATGAGCAGGAACGAGCAACTGCATTAATTTTTGCTCTAAGAGGCCCAGCTACCGAACTTTTGCAGACTTTCCCCGTTGAGTTGGATTCAAACCCGGCTGCTATAATGAATGCGCTCGACATGCGTTATGGAGACGATCATCTGAAGCAGATTTACCGGGAACAGCTACGGCATCGGATGCAGAAGTCTGGCGAAACCTTACAGCAGCTAGCCCAAGACATTGAGTGACTGGCACTTTTGGCTTATCCAGTTTACGACCCAGAACATCGAGATGATGCAGCGACTGAAGCATTCATCAGCGCCTTAAAGGACCAGGAATTGCAACAAGCCGTGCGCTTAGCTCAAAGGCAAACGGTTAAGGACGCATTGGTTTATAGCCTGAACTATGAAGCAGCGAAAAATGTGACTCCTAGCACAGCCTGGCTCCATGAGGCTATAGCAAAATAGTGCAGGTGTGAGCGCGTGGAAAATGAGCGAGAGCCACATGTAAATGGTGCGCCCAGATGCTGCATTTGCGGAGAGAAGGGGCACCTGCAAAGAGACTGCAAGAAGCGAAGAAAACGCAGCTATTGTCCGGGATGTTGGAGATCCAGACCGTATCAGGAACCTAGAATAGAGGCCCATCAAACTGCAAGGGCCAACTTCGTGAGGCAAACGTTAGCTAGGAAGATCGACATCCCCAGCAACCCCATCACCGTGCCAAGGCAACATCGTGGAGAAGCAGACAGATGCCTTCCTGGTGAAGTTGATGAGGAACATTGCACCATAACAAACGACACTGGTACAACCCGATCGACGATCCGGCCAGACCTAGTGAGACCCCAACTACTTCACAAGGGCAGAGCTCAAGGAAATGCTGACGCCCTATCTCGTCATCCATGTCCAGCTAACTGCAAGCATTGCCGGCAGATTGAGGAAAAGGAGCCGACCGTTGATCTGCGAGTGATAACAGCCGAATTCGTTGAAGGTTGGTCAGCGGAGGAGATTTGAAACGCCCAGTTAGCCGATGAAGACATTGGACCATTGCTCGTATGGAAGGAGACGACTGAGCGGCCTGAGTGGAAGGACGTTTCAACGCATGGCGCAACCCTGAAAAGCTATTGGGCACAATGGAACTCCCTTCAGGTGGAGGGTGGCGAAATGGGAAACGGCGGATGGCAGCTCCTATAGGATGCAAACCATACTACCCAAAAGTCGAATCCACGATGTGGTTAAGGAAATGCATGAAGGATCCTCGGGAGGCCACCTTGGTGTTAACAAGACCTTAGCGAAATTGCGGGAAAGATTCTACTGGCTCCACGCTCGAGAAGACGTAGAGGACTGGTGTCGCAGATGCACAATTTGCGCTTCCGTCAAAGGCCCAAAGCGACGACTGAGAGGACAAATGCAAACCTATAACGTGGGGGTACCGTTTGAAAGGATTGCTGTTGACAACGCAGGACCCTTTCCTGAATCTTAATGGGGAATTCGATACACGCTGGTTGTAGCCGATTATTTCAGCAAGTGGCCCGAGGTCTACCCCATTCCCAACCAGGAAGTAACCACTGTAGCCGAACAGCTAGTGTTAAATTGGGTCAGTAGGTACGGCGTACCTTGTGAACTACATTCAGATCAAGGTCGAAACTTCGAATCACTAGTTTTTAGCAAAATGTATGAGCTGCTGGGAATACGGAAAACGAGGACAACACTACTGTATCCCCAATCCGATGGAATAGTCGAACGTTTCAACGGCATGCTAAATAAACACCTGGCCAAGATGGTTGACGAGAACAAAAGGGACTGGGACCGACACATTCCACTATTTTTGATGGCTTACAGAGCTGCCAAACATGCATCGATGGGCCAAGCCCCAGCCAAAGTCATTTTTGGAAAGACTTTTCGCCTGCCAGCTGTTGCACAATACCCGTACACCCTATGTGTACTGGCATGCGCTGGGAGCTTGATATGATGTGTATCCTATATACACATCAAGGCTCCCGGGGAGAGAGAGATATTCCTGTATGATACTTATCTGCTACTTTATACTCGCCAACTAGATCAGTAAAAGAGTGTTTTTGTTTAATGTTTTAAGTTTTATTTTATTCTTTGTTTGGTCATATAATAACAAGTTCAGTTGGCTATATTAATTTTAATAACATATTTACTAGGGAATTCTTTCAATAATTAATTTATTGCAGAGACGTATAAAATTGGGCATTTATAGAGCGATCAATGAATGAAATTTTCTGAAGTGATTAATTTATTAAAGAACTAGTTAATGAGGTTTTATATTTACATATTTATGAATTTAAAGTGTTAATGGAGCAGTTAATTCGCACGATTATTATATTCTTTAATTATTTTTGTTACCAGAGAAAAACAAACCAATTTAATTAAGACTTTAACTGTTGCTCGGGCTGACGCCTTGAGCACGCAGTAATATAACTGATTGATTATAATCCAACTGCTAGCCCCGGGCACAAAGCCTTGGGACGCTAATACTCGGGCTGATGCCTTGAGTACGCAGTCAGATTGATAAATCAATCAATTACTAGTTCAACTGCAGGCCCCGGGCATAACTGCCTTGGGGCGCTGATACTCGGGCGGATGCCTTGAGTACGCCGTTGAACGTATCCCACTATTCACTTATCTCGGGCTAAGTGCCTTGAGATAGAATAAGCTCGGGCGCACGCCTTGAGCCAGTGAATGGAGAAATACTTCTCGATTGTCTTGTGTCTTTAAGTTTCTTTTATACTATAATTATGCTGACTTTATTGCTTACCAACTAAAACAATGAAGAAAATTTACCATTTCAAAAAAGATCAAAGTTCAACAACAAAACAGTTTAACGTATTCAGTGCCATCTCTCTGTGACTGGTGCAACCACAAAGCTAAAGCTTTCACTCGATTTGCAATGCATGTAACCAATTCGTTCCGCTGGGCGGTACGTTCGATTGCGAAGTCTTGTGTATATGTTTGATACTTAATACGAGTATGTATACACACCCACTTCTGCTAATCCATGATACGACACCGTGCCCACAGATGCATTGATTACAATTCGCAGCTTTTCGTATGTATGTTGTCATTTACAGTACACAGAGAGGAACGACGGAACACGAACCGAGCAATATTTGGACTGCGGTTCCCGTAACACAGCTGATATAAAGTTCGTAACACCCTCCGAGAACCTCCAAACCATCTCAGAGTACGCAAGTGAGCTAAGACTACGGTTGAATCAGATACATCGGACAGTGCGAAAACACCTCGAATCGGCTACTAACCGCATGAAGACCAGGTATGATCTAAAGGCTACCTCTACTGGCTTCCAGCAAGATGACTTGGTGTGGCTATATAACTCCCAACGGCAAAAGGGTAGGTCTCCAAAGTTGCAACATAATTGGGAGGGACCATACCGAGTTACAAAGCGATTCAACGACGTCGTATACCGAATACAGGAACATCGTAAGCCGAGAGCTAAAATGAAAATCGTGCATCTGGACCGTCTTGCCCCATATTACACCCAGGGAGAATTGACTACAAATAGCGACACATCTTTTTGGGGCGAAAAGAGCTGAGGTGGGGGCAGTGTTACATGTACAAATAATTCTGCGAGCTACTGTCGCAATTGTTTTCACAACCATTAAGAACATTCAGAAATGAATTTACTCGAAACCACGAGAACCCAACAAGCATTAACAACATCTGAAAGTGAGTCACTGCTCCATTCATTCACTGCTGGAATGTTCCCGCTAATTCACCAATGTACGAGAACTGAGTTGAATGATTAGAGACCCTATATAAAGGCGAGCTGAATGAATGGGGGGATCATTCATTCGACCGCGATAAGAACTGCGATAGTGTGTGGGAAGCGATATTGTTCGAGCGATAGAAAAGTGATTTTCGTAAAAGTGAAGTGATTTAGAAGACAATTGCGATAAGAAATTTATGGACAAGTGTTAGATTTTTAATAGTGAAAATTGAAATTAGTGAAAGTGTTAAGTGGATTATTGTGCATTTTTGTAATTAAATAAACTCTTTTAACTTAAATTAAAAGACATTGCGTTTTCACTTTCCCGGAACATTAAAATTATTGGCCGCGAACCAAAAGCACGCGACAAAACTCATAAGTTTTTCTACAAACCATGAAATTTTCAGCTGGTCGTCTTTGCTTCCAAGCATTTGCGGCATTAAGTTTCACCAATAAAATTTTTTACACTAGATCTTTCCATGTATCGATTTTTACATACAAAAAATATGTGTTCTGCGTTACCCACCACTGTAGTTACACAGTTCTTTTACAAATAAGATATAAAAACTGATTTAAACTGTGACACAAATATCAGACTAATTTCCAAACAGTGCACACTTTAACAAGATTTTAGTTACTGGATGTGTATGATAAAGTTTCAAAACTACTTGAAAACTCGGCAACTACCGTAGACACCGAGGCAAAACATGTTTGAACTGCAGCTACTTAGATGTCGCAATGAATTACACAATAAATGTTAGAAATCAAGACTACTCATAGACATTTTTTTTTCATTTCATTTATTCCAAATATATAATATCTACATTTCAAACTTAGCTCTAATTTATGCTCAACCTAGCAGACTATTCCTTATCTATGGTTTTTATTAATGTTGTTATACAACATATCATTTGTCTTAACCTAGAGTCTTACTAATCTAATGTGTGGCCAGCAGAAGGTGGCTCCGACACATTGGTGCTGAAATGAAAACAAAAGAGAAACGAAAACGGACGAACGCGTTAAATTAAATAACACCAGGGGGGGATCATGCAGGAGAGTAGGCAAGGATGGCAAAGAACCAAGATGCAGGGAAGGGAATTTGGGTTGGAGGGCTTAGGGGATAGTAGCGTAATCCTAAAAGGGGTGATGAAAACGTCTTCATCAGGGCTTTTGCGCGGGGGCACTAGCTGTGACTCAGAGAACTTCGGTTCCCCATGACGGGATTTGTTGAAGAGCGTGATGCTACCTTCAGCATCGACGATGAGACTGCCGTCATTGAGAAGCGAAAGGTACCGGGGAAAGTGTTTTGGGCAGCGTATTGCATCTAGGAGGTCGGGATCAGTGTTGAGAGATTGAGTAATTAAGGGGTTGGAGTGGGATTCGGCTTCATGGAGGAACTTGAGGGTTATTTTGGTGAGCAAGTAGTCTATTCGAGGGATTTGGGCTTTGTCATAGACTTTTTGGTGACGGGCCATTCGGCCTGTCACAGGGTTCTTCCAAATTTTTGTGCAATGATGAAGGATCTGTCGTTCTTTGTTGCGTAGCTTTTTCATTTGGGCTGATGACAGGTCGCACCAGAAGACAAAGCCATAAGATAGGACGGGGCGGATTAGTGAGGTATATCAGAGGATTCTGGTCTTGATGGGATAGGTCGTTTTATAGTGGATGAGCGGCAGTACTGAGTAAAAAGCCGTGGTGGCCATACAAAGGTTCTTTTTTATTTGGGGGAGAGAAGAAAAAAGGGAGTTAATTATAACCCCCAGATAGTTGACCTCGGATTTCTGAGGGATACTAAAGCCCTTGATTTGCAAGTTGAAATTGCGCACTTTATTAAGGCATGATTTTTTAAGGTGGGTGTGGCCTTTGATGAAAATTGCTTCGTATTAAGCTGGGTTGACCATTCGTTTCCACTTTGAACAATATATTCATCTAATAGGGTACCGGTTAATTCGAAAATTGAAGCTTTATTGTGAAAAATTGCTTTAAGACGATCGGCAATGGTTTGTTGATTGACGCCAAGTAATTTTGCAAGTTTGGGATGGACTTTGGCTGAGCAATGTCTCTAATTTGTGATCTTCAAACTTTTTTGGCTGTCCGGGCTGTTCATCGTCCTCCAAATGAAATTGCCACTTTTAAACAATGCAAACCACTTCTGGCACGTACGCTCAGCTAAAGCATGCACGCCATCCACTTCCACCAAAATACGATGACTTTCTACAGCCTTTTTCTTCAATGAAGAAGTACTCCCCGCAAAAACACTTTATTCGGCACAAAATTCGACATTTTCAGAGTAAAAAAAAGTATTGTTGTTTACGCTTCAGCTCAATGACACATACTGATTCTAAAACTATATGACAGTAGCTTTCCAACAGATATTTGAAAAGGCGAATCACTGGAATAAAAATCAAGCTACGCCATCTGTTAGAAAACCGCATTAATTAACCGGTACCTCTATTAACTGGTCGAGATAATTATTAAGGTGGGCTTCGATGAGCTTTAAGCGGCGAGATGATGCAAAAATTATGATGTCATCTGCAAACTGAAGGATTCTTATTGGGGTCGGGAATGGTGGAATGTCGGCTGTGTAGAGGGAGAATAGAAGGGATGACAGAACAGATCCTTGTGGGATCCCCGCTGTGAGAGGAAAAGTGTCGGATTAGGTGTCGTTGAGTTTCGCCCGTGCAGAGCGGTTTGTTAAGAAGGAAAGTAAGAGCTTGCACTGATGAAGATGGAAGTTAAATGTGGAGGGGAGTTTGTGGATGAGGCCATGTTGCCAGACAGTATCGAAGGCTTTCTGGATGTCAATAAGACAGGCAGTGGTCGGAGTATTTTTTGCATCCTTTACGGCTACGTGTGATTTCAGGATGGAGAGGTAGTGCTCAATGGAATGGTTTGGACAATTGGCGAACTGGAAGTCACGGATGATAGAGGTGTCCTCTAGGTGGGAGTCGATGTATTCTTTGATGGAAAGTTCGAAGATTTTGCTTGTGGTGGTGAGCAAGGAATCGGGACGGTAGCTGCTTGTGAATAGTGGACTTTCACCTTTCTTAGGGATCGAGACGGTAATGGAGAGGCTTCATAGCTTGGGAAAGTATGCATTGAGCATGCAGTGGCTAGTAAGTTTCGAGAGGAAGGGAGACAGGGGTTCACTGCATTTTTTTAAAGTAGTATGGTAGGGATGCCGTCATGTCAACAGGACTTTTAATTTTTTAAATTTGATATAATGGATTAAAGGGTGTCTGGAGTGACAAATTGGATATCGGGTGCATTGGATGGGCAGGTGTTTGGCGCTTAAAGAGGTCGTGAAAACAGGGTATCGGGTTCGTGTATGGAGGCTTGGAGTGTGAATTCAGTGAGGAGTTTTGAAATGGAGGTTTAGACACAAAGGTCAGTTTCTGGGTTGTATAGGTGTTGGATCAGGTTACGAGCTTTTGCATAGCGATTTGCCAACGAATTTACCCTCTCGTGTGGTAATTGGCTTTGGGAAAGGTATTCGGCTAGGGTTCGGCACTTTCCGAGGCTTGGGCAGGTCCTCCGCAGTTCTCTGAAGGTGTCGGCGATATTGGTGTATTAAGCTTAACCTTCAGGTGCTCGCTATACAGCACATCAATATCCTTACGTATTTTTGAGCTGAGATCGTTGATCTCATCTCTTAAATACCAATATTGAGTGTCATACCGGTGGCGAAAGAGAAGCCTGCGAAGGATTTTTTTCCAGTTGATGTTGTTTATGATATCTTCGGGAAGAGATATCATGTTATGGCATCCAAATGTGTGCAGAGGTATACAAGATTCGATACATTTCTGTACCGAATCAGTATATACTGACACAGCTTGGTCGATTTCAGTGTCGGATACGTGACAGCTAATTGGTAATAGAATCTGGGAGAGGGTTGAGGCAAGGGATCACCAGTTAACACGGAAATAGTCCTTGGCTACGGGAAGTGGAACATGGATCGGGCAATTATGGATACAGGTGCAGAGCACCAGTGCATCGTGGTCACTGACTCCAGGGACGGTCTCGAGGTACGGGAGGATATTACTATTAAAGTCAACGGGAAAGTTATCATTTGTGATGAAAAGGTCTAGGAAACTTTGGGCTGAGCCTCGTTGGAAGGAAGGACGCGCTAGACTCAGGGTGGCCATCCATAGTGAGATTGCGTGGTTGTTCTTCCACTGTGCCAGTGAGGTGCAATTTGGATTGGTTGGGGAGTCAAGGAATTCTGGGTGTTGGGCGTTTAGGTCGCCACCAATGATGGTGTGGCGTTTTTTCTGATTGGGGTTGGGATAGGTTTGCATGAAGGATATTAGCGTAGTGACGTGGTGATCGACTAGCATCTGTTTGGGGCAATAAACGGATGCACGCACGAAGAAAGTGTCACTTGTCTTGAAGCAGGCAAGGGTACATTCAAAGGATAGGCTTGGGAAGTCGGGCTGAATTTGAGTAACTTTAAAGGATTTTCGGAGGAGGATACCTGTGCCACCACCTTTGGAGTTTCCAGGGCGGTCAGTACGAAGTGATGTGTAGTGAGGGAAAGAAGGAATTTGCCAGGAAGTGATTTTGGTTTCGCAGAGTAAGACCACATCAGGGTTATGATCATTGAGGAAGGATTGGAACTCATGACGTCGAGCTTAAACTTCATCAAAGCTCCTTACAAATTGCATGAAAAAGAGATGCTTCTCATAGGTGTCCGTAAATGCATGGTAGTTTGGCATGAACTTCCTCATCTTCGATGCCAGCGAGGCAAAATCACACCCGAAGAGACTCTTCAGCTCAGTCCCCAAAAAGTTAGCGGATTTCTGGGTACGGCTGGGTGAGTTCAACTGACTTGCATATGAGCCGTTAATATTCATGGGAACTGGTGGTTGTGGGGACTGTGCGAAGTTTGGTGTTCTTGGTGCGGTTTGGCTAACGAAACTCGCGTTTTTCTTGACTTTGAGGCGTGCAATATGCTGCTTAAATATCGGGCAGTTTTTGTAATTTGCGGTGTGTTCGGAGCCACAGTTTGCGCAGAACGGGGATTGCCGGGTGTTTTTTGGCAATTGCCTGACCCATGGGATTGGCTGCATTCTACGCAGCTGTAATTCAAATGGCAGTTAATTGCTGAGTGGCCAATACGTTGGCAGTTCTTACACTGCAGTATGTCTTTATTCTGTATCTCCTCAAAGCGCACAACCTTGTGCAGGATGGCACGAATATTTTTTGATTTATTGGTATCAAAGCTAGGATTTAACAAAAGCAACCACAAGTTCAGTTGCCGATTGTTGCGCTTTGAGGCAGAAGTTTCATACAATTTGAGTGACTTGATCTCCTCAATCCCCTATTGCTTAATATCGGCAGATATCTATTCTGCCGTAAATGATGAGTGAAGCACTTTGATGACATACGCTCTTTTGCGCTCGTCAACAGGCGTGCACGTGAAGTAAGGCTTTTTTACTTGACTAAGGAACTCTTTGGTTTTCACATAGTCTTCTTCAGAATTGAGAAGGATATGGTCGTGGGGACCCTGGCGCTTAAATAAATAATCATTTTTTAAGTTATTCAGGCACTTACTTTTGATTTCACCTAAGGCGGTGAAATCTTCCATCACAACAATCGGAGGCACCTTCCTTTGCATCATAGATGAATCTACCGGCGCTGCGGTGGCATTGCTGTTTGATGCTGTTGTAATTTGATTTCATGTAAATGTTGTTGACGTTGCTAGTTTTGTATTTGTATTGTCGTGTTGTTGATTTGTTTTGTTGTTGCCGATATCATTTCACTACCTATTTGAGTTTTACGCCAAAGTTCCTTAAAAGATATTGGGATTATCAAAGTTAAAACCAACCATATCAGCTAATGTGGTGACTTTTTATAACCGCATACTCTATTTGGTTGCTTTATACCGATACCCTAAACGCACCAAGCAGTTATTTGAGGGCTTGGCAAATTCATTTTGATGCTTCATTTCCTACAATTTGAAGGGCCATCTAGTTACAGAAAATTGTTTGCAAGCAATAAGGGAGGAAGAGAAAGAAAAAAGGTTACTAGCAGAGCGAAAGCCCAGCCTCGATGCCTTCGTGCACTTATGTATGCTCTTTTGAGCTTTCAAGAATGCCTGAGCGTATAAGGCCAGATAGTTATATTCGGCAACGAACCTAAGCATATCTACAGTTAGACTATCTAAGAAGAACTATTTATTTTATTTTGTGATAAATAAAGCTTTTAATTTCATTTAAAGACAGTTATTTACTTTGTAAAAATCATAAATTACAGTCTTCACACCTGAAACGTGTGACAATGGTGTCAGTAGGGGAATTTTAACAATGGTAGCACACGAGTTTAAAGGCCCATGCAACACTATTTTATGGTCCATTTTCAAGGAATTACAGACAGAGCGCTATAATCACAACTTGTCCATTCAATCTTATTTTATTACAAGTACGAGTATATAAGTCTGTATACAAGTATACAAGCGCCGAACATAGTTATCATAAATACACTGAACGTAACTTATTTGTTATAAAGGGTTTTGCAATAAGAGGTGTTATTTTGATAATAATGCCATTTTTTAATACAAATGATCAGATGTTTATTTCATTATAAAGAAAAAGGTATGCCGTTAATAGTGAAGAATAACATCAGGCGAACGACCACCACGACCACGCTTACACGACTATATCCTTCTCATGAAATTTTCCATAACCAAATCGCAAAGAGGTCTTGAATTGACGTTGGGCTGTTGGCGTAGACCTTCCCTTTCACGTGGCTCCAAATGAAGAAGTCGCAAGGTGTTGAATCACAAGATCTCGGTGGCCAATTGTGATCACCTCTCCGAGAGATAACACGGTTCGGAAACTTTTCCCTTGCTTGTGTGGCACGTAGCGCCGTCTTGTTGAAAGTAAACGTTGTCCAGATCAATATCATCCGATCCCGGCCATAAAAAATCATTAATCATCTCTCGATAGTGCAATTCATTCACCCCAGCCTCATTTTCGAAATAGTAGGGTCTAACGACTCCGCCGGACCATAAACCGCACCAAACATTCACACGTTGAGGATAGAGAGGCTTTTTAACAACCCCAGATGTGACAATTTTGCTTGCTGACTAAGCCACTGAGGTGGAAATGGGCCTCGTCACTCAAGATAATTTTTCGATGGAATCTCGGATCATTTTCCTGCATTTCAAGGACCCAATCAGCAAAGATACGACGTTGTTGATGATCGACCGACTAGAAATTTTGTGTGAGCTGAACTTTATAAGCCTTAAGACCAAATTTTCATGCAAAATACGTTATAATGACGTTTGTGGAATGCTTTATTGCAAAGAACGACGAGGCATGGACAAACCTGGGTTTTCTTCAGCACTTTCGGCTACAGCAGCAATATTCTCGGCTGTTCTTGAGTGACATCTACGGGTTTTATTCCTCACATCACTAAGTTGTCCGTACATCTCAAATTTTCCCGTGTATTGTTTCATTTTTATTAATCGCATAGTTTTTACTTGTCAAGTATTACAAAATGACAGCTTCAAAAGTGATATCTACCGAAATAGTGGGCTATTCAAAATAACACCTCTTATTGGACAACCCTTTACAATATATATAGAACAATCGGTTGTACTATGCATTTTTGAAATTTATGATTCTTAGGCGTCTGTCTATAAATGTTTGAATTTATAACAGAGCAATAAAAACCCAATAAATTCTTACTTGCCTAGATTAGAGCATATTTCTTTAGCACCGCTAATTAAATGATAGATCAAATATCAATTTTCATCCTTAAAATAAAACATTACTTCATATCTTATTTGCTCTAATAAGTTCCTTTACATGTTTTTGAAGTTTGGAAGTTGAGTTTATTGACGCCCTAAGGTTTAGGCTCTCAGATATACAAGACTTCTGGACTACCATTAAACACCTCCCTTTCAATCTGAAAACCTAGCCAGGAACTGTTTGACACATTACTCGACGCGAAACCTCGTTTTTCTACGCCGTGGAGTATCTCCACTGAGAGGGGAGGAAGAAAGAGGGATTGCCAGAACAACAATCCCACAAGCTTAACTTCCCTGGCTGCTCTAAGCCCTTGTTATCCTATAAGACTGTCCAAACACAGTGCACCACATGGTTTCATTTGTCAACCACTGCAGGCATCTCCTCAATGAGACTACCTGAAGAGAGCTCCCCTATTCCATTGTAGACGTTTCGGCTCTACCTATCCCATTTTTTTTCATGCAAAAATATAAGGCAGGTATCGTCTTCCTCTCCTGCGTAAAACCTACAGTTGGGGAAGCGAGACCTGCCAATGTTGTGTAAGTAAGACTGAAAAAAACTATGCCAACTCAAGAGCTGGGTCTGGTAAAAGTCAGTCTCACTATGCGTTCGATGAACCCACGGTCTCAGATCAGGGATAAGATGTACAGTCCATCTTCAATTCATGCTGTTCAGCCAGAATTACTGCCAATCATTGAATGAGGGTTGTCTCGTCCTTCGACGCAGGTAGATAATAATACAAGCACCCTTGAATCAGAGACTTTTAGATAGGAAAACGCAATCCGAAGTGCTTACCTTTTCTGTTACCTGTACCAAGCGTTTTCAGTACAGCTCTTTATTGAGAGCGTCGCTTAATATTTCTGCTCCGTGTAGGACTTCATCAAAAGTATCCTTCTTGATATCTTAGGTTCCCCTACGGTGGCCATAAGTTGCCTCACACTTGATACGCCTGCAGCAGCTTTACCAACTGTTGCTCTGATTTGTTCAGAGAAACTCATCTTTAAGTCGATCAAAAACCCCAGATATTTTAGTGATGATTTTGATTCAACCACTACTGCCCCAATACTGATTGTGTTTACACTGGGGACTCTCTTTTTTGTCAAGTTGACCACTTCGTTTTTTTCCAGTGCTAGAGTGAACCAAAGCCCCACGGGTCCGTGTTCACATTATCCATTAGATCTTGCCAGCAGCGACCCTTGCTAATGATAATCAATTTCCGAAAGCATTTCCTGGCTGACTTATATTCTTCTACCCAGTTGCATGCCTCATCACGGTTCCGTACCCGTTGGGCCCCACGCCAAAGCTTGTGATACTCCCTTTGTTTTTCAACGATTTTAGTCGACCACCAGTTGACTGTCGGCTTACCGTGCCGGGGTTTTCCACGGGGCATAGAAGCATCGCCAGCAATCGTTATGATGCTCATATTTGAGTTCACCACGTCTTGAGCTGCCAGTTCTTCCATCCCCTGCGAATCTCCTCGCAGCGGAGCACCTGCTGTGAGAGCCTTGATGAACTTCTCGACGTCCATTCTTCTAGCGTTCCATCTAATTGTAGAAAGGTGAGAGCACGAACGTTGAGAGATAGCATCACTGATCACAATTAGAATGCACTGATGATCACTGGCTGAGTAGTCTTGTAATACTCTCCGGTTTTGTATCTTCCATACCAAGGACTCAGAGGCAAATGTCACGTCCGGTATGGTTCCTTCACAGCCAATACGGCGGAAAATCAGCGTGTTTCTGGTGTTGGTATGACTAACGCCGTCCTGGCTGCAATTTCTAGGATTCGTTTTGCCCGCGGATCTGTTTGAGGCATGCCATATTCGATTGCTTAAGCGTTGAAGTCTCCCTCAACGAGCACGTTCCCATCTGCGTTCGAGATAGCATCCTCAAAAGCATTAAGCTTGGCTTAGAAAGATGAAACCGATTCGTTTGGCGTTAGGTACATACTAAAGAAGGTGATCCCTGAACACCGAACCTACACGAAACCATCCCCCTGTCCTCAACTAGGTGAGTCTTGGTTACCGTCTGCAAAACCCCTAATAGTTTACTTTGCGCTGATTTCAAATTTGATTGTACTGTTGAGTGTGTAATTGTGAAACTCCCTCTTCCTCATAATTCCTCATTATTAATTTTCTCTGTGTATATTCCCTGTAATTCTCCCTTAACTGTGTACGAAGCCTTCTTCGATGAACTCTTTGCCTATCTTCTTGCTCGTCATCCACATTCCAAAATTATTATTTGTGGGGACTTCAATCTACCGGCAGTGGAATGGGACCACTTAACAACACCTGGCATTTCCTCAACTAATAATCCTTCTTTGTTACTTTCTTCTTTTATTTCCCTTTGTTATTTTTCACAGTTTAATCATATCCTATAACCCTAATGGTCGTCTTCTGGACCTTGTCATGTCAAATGTTCAAACTGGATGTGTATCAATAGCTCCTGCTTTGTATCTTTATATTCGACCTGATCTCTAGCACTAACCGTTGATACCCTTAAACCCCAGAGAACTGCCTCAGTTTATCATTACAATTTATGAGGTAATTAAAACTAATCTGGACACGGTCAACTGGTGCACCTTCTTCACTCGTCTTGGCTGCGATAGTGCTTTGAGCAAATTTTACGATTACCTTAATAATCTAATTGCTCTTTATACTCCACTCCAAGCTCTTCGCAAAGCGAAAATGAAGCCTAAGCTTACTCGAAGTGTTCTTTGTGCCTTTAGAGTTAAAGACAAAAGTCATAGGCAGTATAAATTAACCGGAAATGATGATGCTAAACAGAATTTTTGCAGCCTACGCTCTTTGGCTAAAAAGGAGCTCAAAACGGCCATGAAAAACTACTTTAGCAGTTTAGAGAGTTTCTTCTTGACAAATAACGCTAAACTCTTTTGGTCATACATCCGATCCTTTACATCTTCCTCTTCCATCCCGCATACTGTCAAATGGAATATCATTGAAGCCTCCTCCCCTCAGGATATTTCTAACCTATAAGTCGAATATTTCTCCTCTACCTTTTCCTCTTCTGATATACTACACTCCCCCATAAATTCAATTCAAACTTATCCAGCATCAAGTACATCCTATTCCACTGATCCTTCTGAAGTTGAATCCTTTATTAACTTGCTCGATCCGAATGTAAGTCCTGGTCCCGATGGATTGCCTAATATATTTGTAAAGTCACTTTGTTCCTCTTTGTGTTTTCCTCTATCCCTTATATTCAATCTCAGTCTTGGTACTGGCACCTTTCCAACGTACTGAAAAGATGCAAATGTCGTTCCTACCTTTAAAAATGGCGACCCCTCATCTGCCTCAAACTATCGTCCCATAACACTCCTCTCCTGTTTCTCTAAGCTGCTGGAACGCCTTGTACACAACAGGCTTCTTGAGTCACTGAGTTCATTTGTCACACCACAGCAACATGGATTCTTGAAGGGTCGTTCTGTTATGCTTTATAGAAATGTCGACAATCGTTTAAGCATTCGCACTCCGCCCAGTGTTATACGGTCAAGCACATACGCCCATTGTCATCAAAACATGTACTTTTCGACCAACGGGAAGCGAAAAATTTCATAATTCGCTTTACATAAGCCATAACATTAGCGACGACGACGACTATGTACATGAGAAGCTTCGGGGTGTGCTTCCAGCGGGGTGACACTGTGAAGAGAACAGAAAAGCTAAACAAAAGCTCTTCCTCGCTTGATTTCTCCAATTCCGCCAATTCGCCGCAAACTTTCACCATGCGAGCTAGTGACACGGAGCGCGGAGGAAGAAGCTTTCGTGGAACGAGAGCGCACGTTTCGACTACTCAGCGAATTTAGTGCGAATTGAGGCCGCAGAATCGTTTAAAAGCAATTGATCGAGCGAGAAGCGGCGAGTAGTGACTACAACAGAAAAGCAATTGATCGAGCCAGTCGGTGTGTAATCCGTTCGTACTTTCGAAATTTTAGTTCCGGTGCAACCGCGGAATATCTTCGCTGATTAGTTAGATGGTGAGGTGTTGGCTCAAGCCGCGAACCTCTTTCGGCTTGATTGCGTATTACGCTGCGTAGCCACCATCAGCTAATCCTTTTTTAGGGTTTTGTAAAATAATTTTACAAAACCCTTCTAAAATCGCGTCCTGTCTGTCCGTCTGTCTGTCCGTCCGTCCTCCCGTCCGTCCGTGTGTCACAGCAGTTTTTCTCGGAAACTACTTAAGCTAGAAGCATAAAATTTTGTATGTAGGTGAAAACTGGTGCTCTCTTTAAAGTTCAATTATAAAAAAAATTTTATAAGGTATTTAAGAGGGGTCTCCCCATATAGGGGAGTGACCCCCCGAAAAAAAAAATTTCATTGAAGGTAGCCGATATGGGTATCAAATGAAAGGTCTTGATGAGAACTTTTCAAAACAGGTCTTAGTTTGGCAAAGTTTGCTTCGAGGGGCGCACAGGGAGGGGAAATACACGAAAAATTTGTGTCCCCCCCCCCCCTCGCGATTGGACACCTGTGATCCGAAAAATCTGAAAAAAATCAGGAATGTAGGCCTTGGTGAGTACAACAACAACAAATACGTGAAAAGTCGCAATTCACTCAACTTTGTTAGTAATAGTATGATTTATCGATTTTATGTTTTCTTGAATAAAATCTTAACGGTACGCTTAAATTCAATGGAATTCAGTACACAGATGACTATTAATAAGATTGATCTATCCTGCAAGTTTCATAAAGATTGAATGAGCGAAGTTATAGCGGTTTGAATTTTCCTGTATTACTATGGAACAATATGCGCTGCATGTATTACTATGGCAACATATGGCTATGGAACCATATGCGCTTTTAACCGACTCAGACACTACAGTTTTGCTAGGGCTTGCATGAAAATTTCAGGAATGATAGGTGTCATGAATATCTTTGAGAATCGGTTCAGCTTGTCGTATCAGTAATCGAAAAACAAAATAGTGGCTGTTTTAAATGCGAAGATTGAATAATTTTGAGTTATTTTTTCCCAACTTCAACGTTTAAGTTGCATGCTTTGAACACTTGATTCAATTTAATGAATGACTGAAGATGAGTACCTACAATTATTACTCATAAGTGAAACAAGTCAAGGAGGCGGGAGAGAGCTCCTAGTAAAAGGGCTTTGTAACAACCCTAGGATTCGAAAAAATGGCCATGAATTGATGATAACAGTACAGGAGAGTGGCCCCTGAAAAAAAAAATTCATCAAACGTAGCCGATATGAGTATGAAATGAAAGTTTTCGTGGGAGCTTTTCAAAACAGTTCTTAAACTGTCAGTTTCTGCTTCAGTGGGGCACAGGGGGGTAATTACATGAAAAATGTGGTTTCCTCCCTCACGAATGGACATCTGAAATAATTATCAAGGGAGATATTTATGAGTATAACAATAACAAAAACCTCAAAAGTCTAAATTCGTTCAACTTTGCTAATAATAGTATGATCTTCGAATTTCATATTTTCTCCAATAAAATCGTCATTGACATGCTTCTTGACTTTATTCAATCTGGTGACTGCATTTTGAAAATTGAATACAAAACCCTTCTGACATGAGCGTAGGTCTGTTTACCCAACTTGTTTTTTATTTCCCAGACGTCTTCGCAAGAAGAGGGCTTCACCCAGTATGGATAGATTTTAAAAATAATTAAAGAAGTGTAAATGTAATTAATTTAAAATATCAACATAAAATAAAACTAAATTCTTTAAACATGTAACTCTCGTCTTTGGTGTTCTGGTATTAAATGGGCAGAGTAGCAGATAAGTGGTGTTACAGTGAGTTCTTTCCCCGGGAGCCTTGATGTTGTATATAGGATACGCATCAAGTTGAGCTCCCAGTTCTTACCAGTATACATAGGGTAAACTGGTTGGTAACAGTTCAACTTCTACGAACTTGGCTGAGTTCGAAGATTATATTGCAAGAGTTTAAGATAAAATGCTTCAAATAGATGCAATATTCGTGGACTTCTCCAAAGCTTTTGACTCCGTGAAACATGTTCTCCTCTGTCAAAAGTTAACTTTGCTCGGCATATCTGGTTCCCTTCATTCTTGGATTTCGTTGTATTTATCCTCTCTTTCATTTCGTGTTAATCTCTATGACACAATCTCCTTTCCATTCAATCCTACATCTGGCGTCCCTCAAGGGTCAATCCTTGGACCTCTTCTTTTCGTACTGTTTATCAATGATCTTCCCTCTGTAATTTCCTCTTCTTGTCTCCTGTATGCTGATAATTTCAAGGTATTCCGGATAGTTAGATCCCTTGAAGATTGTTGGCAACTCCAAATTGATTTCTTTAACCTCTATAACTGGAGTAATGTAAACTCCCTTCGCATCAATGTTTCCAAATGTTTTAAAATGACTTTTACTTTGAAAATTGTTTCTAACTTTTAATTACACCCGAGGTGATGTTGTTCTGTCCTCTACAGACCCATGTAAAGATCTTAGTGTAATATTTGACCCCAAGCTTAAATTCGATGTCCACATTTTTTACATAATTACCAAGGCATCAAAAGTTTCGGGTTTTATTATGTGGCATTTGCACAAGTTTGCAAATATTGCTACCGCTGTTCGCTTGTTCACATGTCTTGTCCACTCGCTTCTTGAGTACTGCTAAGTATTGTGGTCTCCTAGACATTTATATCTTGTGAGCTCACTAGAAGTTGTTCAGCGTAGGTTTACCCGTATTGTGTTCTTCGAATTCAATTCAGCTTCTGAGTCTTATGAGCGTCGTCTATCCATACTTTGTCTCCCTTCTCTGTCGTCCCGTAAAACCTTCTTAGATCAATGTTTCCTGTATAAGTTGTGCCACCAACGAATTGCTTCCACCCTAGGCGAAGACTTGCACTACAGACTGTATGCACGTCCTAGTCGGTGTAATAACATTCTTGAGGTTCCGTACGCCCGGACCGATTTATATTTTCAGTCAATTCTACCGCGAATAATCAGAAAGCATAGCAGCCTCGAGTTTGGTTCTCTATCCATGTCCTACTTTGTTTTTAAAAATAAACTAAAGTCGTTACTTTTTGTGAATAGTGATTAATGTTTCCTTATCACTCAATTTTTTCAATTTTCTCATTTTCCAATTTTTCCAAACTTTGATCTAGACTCTAGCTTTATTTCTTACATGCTTTAATTTATTTATTTCTGCTTGATTTTGTTGTTTTAATCTGTCTTACTCTAAACTATATTTAACTATATTTAATTGTCTAAGTCTATTTTGTAATTGTCTGTTAAATAGATTCAAATAAATAAATAAATTCTCCGCCTGGAAATTACTGTCCCAAACACAGATGGCGGTAGTACCAGTTTCATCAGAATACTATAATGCAGAACTTTTACCATGGCGTTACTCACTCACGAGCAAGAAGTCGGCTTTCATGTCCGTCGCAAACCACTCAAGCAGATTTTGGGCAGTTGAGCTGTGGCGTAGGTTAAGCCGCAGGATGCGGGTCATTAAAGTTCTGATTTTGCCTTGGCTAGAGCTGTCTGGAAAACCCAGCATTTTTCTGATTCTAAGATATGTCCAAAATCAAGTATTGGATCAGCATCCCTGTAAAGAATACATGGTGCTTCCTTCGTACACTTTTTCTTTTATGTCTCATTTCACCACATCTGTAAATTAGGGAACTCCTATCGGGTCTTTCGTACACTTGTGTAGTATGACCATAGCCGAGGTATCCGAAACATTGGAGAGGCGATAATCTTTGCCGTTTACTATAGACAACCCACACTATTCGTACTTTGCCCTTGTTCATAAATTGTTCGGCGTCCTTTTCAGTCAAGTCAACTATGACCATGCGTTGTCCCCTATTGTTTTTTGGTGTCAGCCTCACTTTGATCCTTCCCACAGCCTGATGGCCGCTTCTACCTCGACCAGATCTGTGACGCAGTCAATGTCTCTTATTTCGATCGTTGCCATCGGCTCAAGCGAGGCTATAGTTGCGCTTTTGCCGGCGACTTTCTTTTCTGCCTCGGAGAATGGTTCCTTATTGTCGGCCTCAGTTCCGACTTTGACCAGTATGTGGCCTGACTACGTTGGTCGTACTGCTTGAATGGCAGTGTTGGCCTCTTTGGGCCTTACGTTTCCCCTGATGTCCCGCAGCACCTTCGCGTAGGATCGGCCATCTTAGGGTCTTACGAGCATTGCCTGCTGCCGGGATATTCGCCGAAGCTTCTGTCTCTCCTGTTTGTATCAGGTCTTCTTCTTTGTTGGGCGTCCGTGCGAACTTCCCTTTCTGGGAATTTTTCAAAGAGTTTCTTTGCGGCTTTCTTCACTCCTTTTGTAAGTGATGTCTGAAACCCGTGATCTGGTTCTCCACACCCATCAAGCGCCTCTTCCTTCCTTCTTTTGTCCCAATCTCCCTCGATTGGGCTAGAGGCCATCCTTTCATCGATGTCTGATGGTGGAGCTATCTGCATGTGGCCTTTAGATTTTGCCAGCAGCGCTACTTTAGCTTTCTTCTCTTCTTCGGCCTTTAATCAGCACCTCCGATAAGGCCTTTAGCGGTCTCGAAGCTCCCCTAGTTCAAGGAGCTCAATCTTTACTGCTTTGCTAATTTTTGTGGAGTCGCAGGCAGATTGTATTATTTTCAGAACATCTTGCGCTTTTCGGAATAGCCTTTCTTCTTTTTGTCGCTGGGTGGCAATTATACTTTGCGACCATCCTTGGGAGAGGTTATCACTTTCCGTTTCCGAGTACAGTACCTCCGTCACAATTTCGACGTTGGCGATGCAATCACACAACATCGCTTTATTTGCCTGATCACTCGTTTCTTTTCCTGCCATAATCACCTCGTTGACTTCAGAATGGCTCTTTATTATGTCGGAATTTATGACCCTTGCATTGGTCGCTTCAGTAACGATCACAGCAGTGACCATCGAATTCTCGATGTTCTTTATATTTTCCTCCGTCTCTCAAACACCTGAAGCATCCTGCAAAGTTTCCCGCTTTTCCTTCATAGGACGCTCTGGGGTTCGCATTATATTTTTGCCACGCCCCAACGCCACAAGAATCTGTCTGGAACAGACTGTCTGTTGATTTCCGTTTTTCGTCCGTCTTCACTGTCACTGTATGAATCGTCGTTTTTATCATGGTTAATACCGCTCTCGATGTACTATTGACATCGTGGCAGCAACTGCAGGCTGCGTCGTCGTTGTTATTATTTTTGATTCCTTTCTTTTGGGTTTCTTGATCTTTTTTAAGGGTTTTGATTGCTCAGTTTATTTGGGTACCCCCTCGGAGCGGCTATCTCCGTTCGTGTGTGTAGTTGCCTCTTTGGTCCCATGGTTATCTTTGCAAAGAAGGGCGGCCATGCGAGGGTTGGCACAAGCCCTTACGGGGACAAGTGCTTAGAGCCAAACTAGCGCTAATCAGGAGTCCGTCTCAACCAAACGTACACCACCAACCCAATGGTGCGAACTTCGAATGTACTCCGAGGCCTGCCAAGGTTTTCCCGGGAGACGGTATGTTAGTTGAATTGGAGCCGTTCACACACGAGTGTCACCTTGGCTCTACTGTGCAAAGCAACTAGGTCCAAACCATTAGATCTGCCAGACCAAAGCATGAATTCCAGTTCGTTGTCCAAAGCGTAGTCCAGATGCAATCAGGGTTGTTACCTGTCATCCCAGGAGGGAAGCTCACGGTACCCCTCGTATCTTTGGGTCCGTGAGGGCGGCGTCCTCCTGCGTAATTTTTACTTTAATGATGAATCAAATGAATTAATATCAAAAAAAGGGGAAAAAATGAATTAATCAAATGAATAAAAGTGCAAATATAATCAATTATCGAATTCCCGAAAGAATTGATGGGATACAGAACTAAAGAAAATTTGATACTAAATGTAAATGATTAAGGCAAAGAGGTTGTTGCGAAAAAAAAAATCTCGTTCTGGCCGTAATTTGCAGATATTGAAATAACTTGAAGAGGACAATAAAGCATGAGGACAAGTGAATGCACAGGCCATTACTCCGCAACAGTCTCCTTACAGATTTTCTTCCTTAAATGCATTCCTCCCGTTTATATGTGCATTTTCAGATGAAACATAACGCTAAACATATTCCCGTATTTAATCAAAAACTTAATCCTTTCCTATCATCTTAAGCAAACACATACAACCGATGAAAAAATATTAACTCCGATCAAATATCCTCGAAAAATCCCAACTCCCTTTCGATAAGATAATGAATACATAAATATAAAGATCGCCTCTAGGGACACTCGATTCCAAGTTGGCACGTGTTTTCAGTGTACTTTTACTTAGAGATCCATCTTACTCCCTGCTTTGTCGTATCCTTGTTGACGTACTCTTACTTACTACTCATATAACTGGAAATTTCCTACTGTCCTTAATGCGGTTTGCCTTCATACAATGCTTCGTACTCATATCCGAAGATGTTGAATTGGGACACGTGTCTCTATTTAAGTTTGATTACAAATGAAAACTGATTAGAAGAAAATAACTCTAGCATATGCCGTGTCAAAATAACATTGTCAAGAGTTGTGCAGGTCCTTGTCGGCGACGATAGTGAAAATTGAGAATGATTGGATGTGCGTGATTGCATGTTATTTTAACTTGTAGTTATGGGTTGAATTGAAGGATATGACAATGTGGAGCGGAGTGTAGGCAGAGATAAGTTTATTTTGATTGCTTAAGATTTATTATTTTCAAATTGGATTGAAACTATGAAATTTAATAACTCTCGTGGCGACGAAAGGTCAAAAAATGGAGTTGATGCATCATCCGAGAATATAAATTTCAAGGATGATTGCAAATACATTGAAAATTTTATCTGACATCCATCAATCGACTTGACTAATTCCCAAGAACGTGCAGCATCTTCCGAAGCTGCGCCTTCCTGGAATTCCTTGAACAATTTTCAAGTATAATTTCAAGTTTGATGTTCGTTATCTCACTAGCACCTCATTGTTTTTGCACACTCCAATCCCGCATCGAAATTATATTGAACTCACGTCTAATGCACACCTCGGCATATCAAACGTATCTTGGAAAAATCTAAATTTAACCTATCAGATACAAAGATTCATCTCAAGTACTTATCCATTAACGAGCTTCGCGCTCGCATCAACTGATACGCGAGTCGGCCAGACATTTGTTTAACTCGTTACACGTTCCATACTCGTACTCAATACAATTGATTCTGTTTTGATGTTCGGCACCGAGAATTTATTTTGAATGATTGATTGAAGCTCAAATTGTAGATTGTCTTGTCAGACGCTGGCGAGAGTTCAATCCGCCGAAAATAAAGTAGGAAAAAAATGATTATTATTAATCATTCACTTCACACCACCATTAATCATAAGTGCCAATCAGAGAAGGCTGCTCGGAGGTAGAAAATGTTGTTTAACATTTACGTCAGGGGGCAAGGCGGTGTCGCTGTCGTTGTCGCGTTATTATCGTCGTCATCAACATCATCCTCCCAGTTGTCGTTGTCATTGTCGTTTTCGTAGTCGTTAGGTTACAAACAGAATAATTTAATGTCTTTATTGTTCGTTATTCAAATTCAATTTTTGCATGTCGCCACCGCCGCGCCACCATCACCGCCACCCCCAACGATCCCAGTTGCCACCAACGAATTGATATCATTTGTTTTAAGCTCGCGCTTGATTACAATATTGTCCTATTTTTGGCCAGGATCAGATTAACATGGAGATATACGCGTACATATGTATTTTTTGTGTGGTTGATTCAAGCGTGAATTGTTTCGGAATTTCTGTGTATGGAAGTAGCTCAAGGCGGTTTGAATTGTCACATACTGTGAATTATTCAAATATGTCTAAGAGATTGCTTACAGAATTATAAATTGAGAGGTGTTACGACATTTTGAATACAAAAGAATGTAGACATGGTTTTTTAAACGGAAAGAAAGATTAGCAGGCATACTCGTATATGAATTATGACTATATCTGAAAATTTCGATAAGCCCGTAGTTTGCGGGAAATACATGTTTTCGATTTTTCAAAATTTTGTTTATGGCATTGATATCAATCGAAAACATAAGGGTTTGATTGCTGGCATTGTTTTAAGAAGAAAACAGGCAAAACTGTTGCGATCATTCTACAACCTTACCCTAAAACTTCATCGAACAATAGCAAACATATGGCTTAACAAACAGTGCTTAAAAAACAACATAATACCAGCATTTGCAAGAATCGTAATAAAGCAGAATACAATTGCTGCACGAAACACACAACGTAGCGCACAAAAACTCCGCATTAAAAATGAAATAAGAATACTGCACATAAAAAAGGACGAAATCAACCGACAACTATTACATTCACACTAACAATTAACTAACATTATACAAACTGAAAACTTTCTACAGTTTTACAATGGCGTGAGACAAAACATTGATATTCAGCTCAAAGCTTAATATGAGACCATGGCAAACAAACTTGATAAATTGATGAAAAAACAAAGCAAAGCGAGCACACCAGTGAACAGAACCTTCAATCCATGGACTGTAAGACTATCAGGTACACCTTTTACGATAAAAGAAATGGAGCTATTAGATAAGGGACTGAAACACAACCCATGCATACAACTCCTTAAAGCACAACCTAAGCTCCACAATACAATATTCCTATCTGTCCTGTCGTCAACTACAGCCCAGCTCCTGCACACCAATTGGCACGGTACTTGGCAACGTTAATGGCTGGTGTCATGTACCTTGACGAAAAATGTGAATTAAAGAACAGTCCCGAGCTAGCGAACTTTACGACCTCTTTCCAATTGACTGAAACTTGCAAAGGACGGTCTGGGTATGGGACATCCAATGTCCTCAATAATGCCAGAAGTACTACTGTGTATCTCAAACACTTATGAATATTTTGACATGTAAATTCGACAAAGATGTCACTGACAGTACTACCAACCTAAAAAAAATTCTCCAAATCTTTTGACGCACGCAGTTTAAATTCAAATGTCACCTCATTTTGTGGTCACAGTAGTATTCTTACAATCATTGGAAGAAGTCTTTATACCCAAAATTGTCAAACGATTGAATGTAATGTTTTACAGACGATATGTGGATGACTGTTTCATCGTTATTGACTCACAAGAAAATAAATGAGATCAACTATTTGCCTATATGAATGAAATTCACCCGAATATAAATTTCACTATAGAAAAAGAAACAAACGGACAACTCAACTATATGGACCTAACCGTGACACGCGAGCAAACACGATTAGACTACAAAATATATAGAAAACCAACCACAACTGATCATACCATGCACGAAACATCTAACCACCCCACACAACCTATGCTGGGACTTGTCATCGTCACGGCCAAATTGTTATTACAAGACATATGGCGATTGGGGCTGGACTGGGATGCAGCCTTACCAGAACAGATGTTCACCAGATGGTACAACTTCCGCAAAAGTTTACTAGCATTGCAGAAGGCACAATCCCCTAGACATGTTTTTGCAAAGGAAGTCCCCAAGCGAACGTAGTTACTCATATTCTGTGACTCTTCAGAAAGAGCATATGGAGCAGTAGTCTACACTCGAGCGCCAAATCTCAAGAAGCTCCTATTCGGAACATAACCATTCCCCGCATGGAATTCTGTGCAGCAAATTAGGAGCAGAGCTGGCCCACGCTCTACCTATGGATGAGGTGGTACGTTTTTCCTGGAGTGATTCCAAAATTCTTCTCGAATGAATCAATGACACAGCTTCATCTTACAACATGTTCGTTGCAAATAGAGTATCAGCAATTCAATCACTTTCAATACCAAGTCAATGCTAGCATGTTGAGTCAAAAAGCAACCCAGCTGACATCCGTTCACGAGCATGTTTCACTGGCTGTAACATTTGGTTATATGGACCTCCTTTCTTGCATGGAGCTGAAATACGATGGCTTCCAGAATATACAAAAAGATCATCATGTGCCCTAGAGAAGAGGATGGCAAAACTAACTATTGCGGCAACGATTGTCGCAACCGCTAATTTTATTGATAATATTCAATATGGTAACTCCTTTGAAAAATTACAGAGAATCATCGTATATGTGCTAAGGTTCCTTCTTCTTAGCCCTATAGCCCCTCTTGGGCCTTCACTTCTTGCAAACAGCGCCTCCAACTGTCTCGGTCCATTGACCGCGTCTTCTAATCCTGAAATCCAAGTAGCGATGAACTGCCTTCGTGGACTGAGTCAGACCAGCATTTCCTCAGTTTTCCCACTGGCCACCAGCCTTCAGTTCTCCCAACGAATACCTTCTTGGGTATCCATTGCTCGTCCATACGATTCATGTGGTAAGCTCATTGTAGCTTCCGCAGTTTTACAATCCTTGACACGTCTGGTTCATCAAAATTTTCATACAGCTCATGGTTGTATCGAGTTCACCATTGGTCCCCGTCTAGCTTTGCTCCGATTATTCGCCTCAGGATCCGTTGCTCAAAGGCGTTCAATATATTTGCGGACGCGAAGGTTAGGGTCCATGTTTCACACCCATAGCATAACACAGGTCTTATCACCGATTTGTATACTTGAAACTTTGTTTTCCTGTGTACGCAGCTGGTCTTTAAGATCTCAGTACAAGAACTGAGACAAAAGAACTTTGACATAAGGCTAAAGTGAGCGATAAATAGGCGAGGGAAAAAAGCCACGACTCAAAACACTATGTTTAACAATCACAACTTATTTAAGGGCGTTAGTTATTTTCTTTTTGAAGTTATGTTTTGAAAAAGAAGGTGAGTAATGTTCACTAACATAATTGAAGATCTTGCAACACCTAGTAATTGGCTCGTTGTCTGTGTTGGTGGATTTATGTTGGTCTTCATGAAGCAAACGAGTGTTTCTAGTACGCTTAATAGTTATCTTAAACGTGACTTTGCTTGATAATGATGCGACATTTACTATCGTTTTGTTTACATCCACAACAAAGCAGGAGCTTAAGATAGTTCTTCCAGATAACAGTAAGGATAGATTCAAAATATTTAGTCTTTGCTGGTAAGGCGGCAACTTAGCAAGGACTCTTGGGTCATAAGTATCAAAAGGAATAAATGCTGTGATTCCCAAAGCATGCATTCCAAATAATACAATCATATTCGAGGACGGGGCGTACAAATAAGGTGTGTGTAGTCTTGGTGATCTATAAATTTTTTAATTCTTTAGCACAACGTTTTATGAAACCAAGCTGCCTACGTGCCCGAGCAAGCACTGCATCGTATTGAAAATTGAAATTCAAAAGAACGCCCAGGTCTGAAATCTAGTAAACTTTTCGAAGTGCGGAATTGTTCAGGTTGTAAGTGTGGTTGAATACTAAATTCTTTCTCGAGAAGCTTATAACGTTACACTTTCCAACATTTAACTGAAAAATGGCCTCAAAATTGGAATTCACTATGCGAATTCGGATTTTGAGGTTGTTGACTTACAGAAGATGAGGTACGTCACTTAAAAGTTTAGACAAATCGGAAATGAAGATGTTGAATAAAAGCGGACCTAGGTAGCTACTTTGTGGCACTTGGGAAGAGGCAATAATTTCTCTTGGAAAAGTGCCTTGAAATTTTTAAAACTATGTTCGACTATTTAGATATGATGCAATCCAACTCAGCAGGGATTTCAATCCATCCCTATGGCTCCGACTAACTACTCCAATGAACTTAACAACATTTGCAGAATAGCTAATAATAATAGATACTGTCGCGTGTTATTGGTTCGCGGCCAATAATTTTAACGTTCCGGGAAAGTGAAAACGCAATGTCTTTTAATTTAAGTTAAAAGAGTTTATTTAATTACAAAAGCGCACAATGATCAGTTTAACACATTCACTAATTTTAATTTTCACTATGAAAAATCTAACACTCCATAAATCCATAAATTTCTTATCGCAATTGTCTTCTAAATCACTTCACTATTACGAAAATCACTTTTCTACTACTCGAATAATATCACGTCCCACACACAATCGCAGTTCTTATCGCGGTCGAATGAATGATACCCCTATTCATTCAGCTCGCCTTTATATAGGGTCTCTACCATATTCACCCATTTCTCGTACATCGGCGAATGTTCTACCGAGAAGTACCTGGTAGATTCGAGCAAATTAATGAATGGAGTGACGTCACTTGCAGATGTTGATCATGCTTGTTGGGTTCTCGTGGGTTCAAGTAAATTCATTTGTTGACGTTCTTAATAATTATGAAAACAATTGCGACAGCAGCTCGCAGAATTATTTGTACATGTAATTATTTGTACATGTAACACTGCCCCCACCTCAGTTCTTTTCGCCCCGAAAAGATGTGTCGCTATTTGTAGTCAATTCTCCCTGGGTGTAATATGGGGCAAGACGGTCCAGATGCACGATTTTCATTTAGCTCTCGGCTTACGATGTTCCTGTATTCGGTATACGACGTCGTTGATTCGCTTTGTAACTCGGTATGGTCCCTCCCAATTATGTTGCAACTTTGGAGACCTACCCTTTCGCCGTTGCGGGTTATAAAGCCACACCAAGTCATCTTGCTGGAAGCCAGTAGAGTTTGCCTTGAGATCATACCTGGTCTTCATGCGGTCAGTAGCCGATTCGAGGTGATTTCGCACTGTCCGATGTATCTGGTTCAACCGTTGCCTTAGATCATTTGCGTACTCCGAGATCGTTTGGGGTTTCTCAGGGGGTGTTCCGAACTTTATATCGGCTGGCAGACAAAAAGTCTTTCCAAAAATTACTTTGGCTGGGGCTTGGCCTGTCGACGCATGTTCGGCAGCTCTGTACGCCATCAAAAATAGTGGGATATGTCGGTCGGTCCCAGACCCTTTGGTTCTCGTCAACCATCTTGGCCAGATGTTTATTGAGCGTGCCGTTGAACCGTTCGACCATTCCATCGGATTGGGGATGCAGCGGTGTTGTCCTCGTTTTCCGTATTCCCAGTAGTTCACACATTTCGCCAAAAACTAGTGACTCAAAGTTTCGGCCTTGATCTGAATGTAATTCGCAAGGTACGCCGTACCTACTGACCCAATTTAACACTAGCTGTTCGGCTAAAGTAGTTGCTTCCTGATTGGGAATGGGGTAGACCTCAGGCCACTTGCTGAAATAATCGGCTACAACCAGCATATATCGATTTCCCCAATCGGATTCAGGAAAGGGTCCTGCGATGTCAACAGCAATCCTTTCGAATGGCACGCCTACGTTATAGGTTTGCATTTGTCCTCTCAGTCGTCGCTTTGGACCTTTGACGGAAGCGCAAATTGTGCATCTGCGACACCAGTCCTCTACGTCTCCTCGAGCGTGGAGCCAGTAGAACCTTTCCCGTAATTTCGCTAAGGTCTTGTTAACACCAAGGTGGCCTCCCGAGGATCCTTCATGCATTTCCTTAATCACATCGTCGATTCGGCTTTTGGGTAGTATAATTTGCATCCTATAGGAGCTACCATCCACCGTTTCCCATTTCCGCTTGAGTACGCCACCCTCCACCTGAAGGGAGTTCCATTGTGCCCAATAGCTTTTCAGGGTTGCGCCATGCATTGAAACGTCTTTCCACTCAGGTCGCCCAGTCGTCTCCTTCCATACGAGCAGTGGTCCGATGTCTTCATCGGCTAACTGGGCATTTCGAATCTCCTCCGCTGACCAACCTTCATCGAATTCGGCCGTTATCACTCGCAGAGCAACGGTCGGCTCCTTTTCCTCAATCCGTTGGCAATGTTTGCAGTTAGCTGGACATGGATGACGAGATAGGGCGTCAGCAATTCCATGAACTCTGCCCTTGTGGAGCAGTTGGGGCCTCACTAGGTCTGGTCGGATCGTCGATCGGGTTGCACCAGTGTCGTTTGTTAGGGTGCATTGTTCTTCATCAACTTGACCAGGAAGGCATAAGTCCACTTCTCCACGATATTGCCTTGGCACGGTAATGGGGGTGCTGGGGATGTCGATCCTCCTAGCCAACGTACGCCCCACGAAGTTGGCCCTTGCAGTTTGGTGGTCCTCCATTCTAGGCTCCTGACACGGTCTGGATCTCCACCATCCTGGACAATAGCTCCATTTTCTTCGCTTCTTGCAGTCTCTTTGCAGGTGCCCTTTCTCTCCGCAATCCCAGCATCTAGGCGCACCATTCACATGCGGCTCTCGCTCATTTTCCACGCGCTTACACCTGCACTCGTCTGCCACTACTTCACGGACCCGGGCAGTGGTACGAGTCGTATTTTTCGCTGCCTCATAGTTCAGACTATAAACCAATGCGTCCTTAACCGTTTGCTTTTGAGCTAAACGCACGGCTTGTTGCAATTCCGGGTCCTTCAGTGCGCTGATAAATGCTTCTGTCGCTGCATCATCTCGATGTTCTGGGTCGTAGGCTGGGTAAGCCAAAAGTGCTAGTCGCTCAATGTCTTGGGCTAGCTGCTGTAAGGTTTCACCAGACTTCTGCATTCGATGCCTTAGCTGTGACCGATAAATCTGCTTCAGATGATCGTCTCCATAATGCATGTCGAGCGCATTCATTATAGCATTCGGGTTTGAGTGCAATGCAACGGGGATCGTCTGCAACAGCTCGGCAGCTGGGCTTTTTAGAGCAAGAATCAGTGCAGTAGCTCGTTCCTGCTCACTCCAGTGATTTGCCCTTGCGGCAGCTTCAAACTGGGTCTTGTAAATACTCCAGACCGTTTGCCCATCGAATATTGGTACTTGCACATTTCTGGATGTGCTTTGCGCTGCGGTTAGAGCTGGTGAGGTGGTTACTACTGCCTTCGCTGCTTCCAATTCCTTTTTCATGTTTTTCATCTCATGGTTGATTCTCTCCTCGACCTGGCTGATCTCATGGTTGACTCTCTCCTCGACCTGGTATACCTTTTCCTCGACGCATTTAATTTGGTTGTTGAGACTACTGAGCTCTGCTTTTATTTCGGTAGACTGTTTTTCCAAATCTGCCTTCAAATCAGTTGACTGTTTCTCCAGCTTCTGCGCGATGTCTGCCTTGATTTCAATCGCTTGTTGATCCAGCTTTGCTGTTAAATTGGATGACTGTTCAATGAGCTTCGCTGATTGGTCATCTAGCTTCGCAGTCAGACTGGATGACATCACCATTAACATTTGCATTAGCGCATTTTCCAGCTCCTTTGATTTTGGTGTTTCTACTTCTCCACCTTCTGCGCCTTTTTCCGCATCTGAGAGCTCACCCGAATCCAGATTCACACCTTCCGATTGAATCGCGTCACGCAAGCGTGCAATCAGTATGGCCTTTGTACCTTGTGTGGCCAGATTTCGTTGTTCCAACTCCTCTTTGAGCTCCGATATGCTCAATTGATTAATTTTTAAATGCAAATTTCCTGGCATTTTTATTGTTTTCGGCTATCTTTCCACCAGTTTCCACGTTAGTTGTCACTATTGTGCACTTTAAAGCTGTTTAAACGTTTTCACTTCCAAAATTTTTCTTTCTCACTTCTTGACACCATTGTCGCGTGTTATTGGTTCGCGGCCAATAATTTTAACGTTCCGGGAAAGTGAAAACGCAATGTCTTTTAATTTAAGTTAAAAGAGTTTATTTAATTACAAAAGCGCACAATGATCAGTTTAACACATTCACTAATTTTAATTTTCACTATGAAAAATCTAATACTCCATAAATCCATAAATTTCTTATCGCAATTGTCTTCTAAATCACTTCACTATTACGAAAATCACTTTTCTACTACTCGAATAATATCGCGTCCCACACACAATCGCAGTTCTTATCGCGGTCGAATGAATGATACCCCCATTCATTCAGCTCGCCTTTATATAGGGTCTCTACCTATTCACCCATTTCTCGTACATCGGCGAATGTTCTACCGAGAGGTACCTGGTAGATTCGAGCAAATTAATGAATGGAGTGACGTCACTTGCAGATGTTGATCATGCTTGTTGGGTTCTCGTGGGTTCGAGTAAATTCATTTGTTGACGTTCTTAATGATTATGAAAACAATTGCGACAGCAGCTCGCAGAATTATTTGTACATGTAATTATTTGTACATGTAACAATACAAACAATGCGACATTGACAAACTTGTTACACAGTACAAACAGAAACAGTAACCGACTGAAACTTATAAGATCGACCAACAGTGGATTTCGTTAACATACGTAGGCAAAGAGCCATACAAACTATTAAACTTCCTTAGGAAATACAAACTACAAACTGCATTCAAAACTAATAACAACATTGGAAACAAACTGAAACCAAAACTGAATGACACATCAATATACAAAAACAGCGGAATATACAAACTGACCTGCAAGGACTGCGACGTGGTATATATAGAAAGCCGACACGAAAACTAACGATAAGATACAAAGAGCACTTACGATCTTTCTTACACAACTGGGCAGACTCCAGTTATGCGACGCACCTTTAAAACCACGCACATGAGCCTGATGCTATGAAAACTCTGTGAAATCGTTGCACAAACAAAGCAAGGGACCGAGATTTGACATTCTAGAAAGGCCTGAATTATATAAACATAGAAAAACAGACGGCAACATTATCAACGAACAACTTGTTACAAATTCTGACGCATTTTTCACAGTACTAGACCACATTCTTAGACAAAAACGTAAACGAGACGAAACAGAACAAACTGACATCCAACAAGCAAAAAAACAAAAACCTATTATCCCTCTACCTGGCCTAATATAGTACTTTTTTTTTACTACCCAGCCTAACTACCCATCTGCTCAACCCATCCTACGCCTATATAAAGTCATTCCCTTCAACACATCCTTTAAGCAATGAAGATGACTCGAAGTAGTCGAAACACGTCTGTTCACACAACAACATAAGGCCCGACGGCTTTTAAAGAAAAAAAAATGTAAATATAAATGTCTAAACAATATCTGCATTCAAGTACAGTTGATATAAATATGAAAGTTTGGCATCCTTAGCTCTAAATTTGTTCTAGTTTGAACGGTGTTCAGTGGCGGGCTCTACGTTTAGGCCAAATGGGACTAAGCCCCACCATCGACTTACATTTGAAATCGAAGACTCTGTTTTTAGAAGATTCTTTAAAACTTTGAATTATGAGTAAATCATAAAGTGAAAATATTGGATCGGGTTCTCGATGTGCTTATTTTGGATTTATTATTTATTTAATTCATCTTTGTTTTACAGAACTTGTAATCCCAATAATAAAATATAAATAATCCCAATGATAAAATATAAATATCAAAGTAAGAATGAATCTAAAATTAACAGTTATAATGTGAGCGAAATCAACGGTAAAAGGAATTATTGTAGGTAGAGTACTCTCCGCAGCATGTTTTTAAATGTACCAAATGGGCTAAAAGGAGGACCAGCGGGATATTAAAATAATCTCTTACCATACGAACGATCGGTGAGTTACTGCAAGCTACAGCTCTGGCAAACGGTACAGCGTAGTATTGCGACAAGGGAGAGGTATGCTAATGGTGTTGTGTAATTACGATGATAATATTCCTCTCCTTAATTTAAATAGGAAGCATTGATCAAGAAATTGTCTCCTCACCTGCAGCGAAGGTAGTTACAAGGATGATCTTTTTCTCCTTCATAGCACTACAGCCCCTCTCGGGCCTTCGCTTTCTTCAAATAGCACCTCCAACTGTTCCGGTTTATTGACCACGTCCTCCAATTTGAAAATCCAAGCAGCATTGAACTGTCTTCGTCGACCGAGTCAGAGCAGTATTTCTTCGGTTTACCCACTGGCATCCGGCCTTCAGTTCTCCCAGCGAATACCTTTTTCATGTGTGATTAATGTGTCCAGCCCAGTGCAGCTCCCGCAGTCGTAAAATCGTTGAGACCTCCGGTTCGTCGAAAATTTCATACAGCTCATGGTTGTATTAAATTCGCCATTGGTCTCCGTCTAACTTCACTCCGATTATTCGCCATAGTACCCGTCACTCAAATGCGTTCAATGTATTGACGGATGCGTGGGTTAGGGTACATGTTTCACACCCATAGCATAACACATATCTTATCACAGATTTGTACACTTGTAGCTTTGTTTTCTTGTGTATGCAGCTAGTTTTTACGATCGTCAAAACTGAATCAAATATTTTATTTCCAAGCTGTATTCTTCGGCGTATTTCGTTTATTGCATTACTGGTTCTTGTAATTTTGGCGCCTCAATACACAAATTAGCTCACATTTTTGATACAGTATTCGCCATTGTGTATTTGAGTAATTTTGCCTCGACTGCATCATGAGCTTTGTGTTATTTTCATTGATTTGTAGCCCTAGTTTTGCTTCGCTTTCAAGTTTTGGGAAGAGTTCTTTGGCAGTTGTTAATTACCATGACAAAATGTTGACGTCATTTGCATAGGCTACTACTTGGCTCAACTTGTATAGTCATGTACCTCGTGTATCGACAGGTGACTTCCTTATGACCCACTCGAGGGCCAAATTGAATAGCAATGGGGCCAGCCCATCTCTCTGTTTTAGTCCGATATTTGTGTGGAACTCATCGGTGAGTGGGTTATTGATGCGCACTTGGGAGGTCATCGATGTCATCGCCATTTTGGTAAGACGGACCAATTTGGCTGGGATGCTAAAGCAAAGCATTATTTAGTACAGTACGTTATCTTCAATACTGTCGCATGCTTGCTTAAAGTCTACTAAAATTTGGTGTACGTCTATGTTG
This sequence comes from Odontomyia ornata, assembly GCA_963969285.1. NCBI lineage: Eukaryota > Metazoa > Arthropoda > Insecta > Diptera > Stratiomyidae > Odontomyia > Odontomyia ornata. The sequence continues at coordinate 16,744,475 of OZ017741.1, read as the reverse complement.
AACTCCCAGCACTTTTCAAGTAACTGCTTGACCATGAATAATTGGTCTATTGTCGATCTACCTGCTCTTAAACCACCTTGATACTGCTCAATAATCCTGTTACGCCGTACAAAGTAGTGACATGCCTCTATAATTTTCGCACTGTAGCTTGTCACCTTTCTTCTGGATAGGGAATATAATTGATTGACTCCACTCTTTTGGCAGATGTTCTTGTTACCAAATGTGCTGGCTGACTTATTGAATAGCTTTATAAACATTGCTGCCACCATATTTGATCAGTTTCACTGGAATCTCATCGATGCACGGCGCTTTATTATTCTTTAGGATCTTAATGATAGAACATACTTCATCCAGAGTTGTTGGGACCAATGAAAGCTTTCCGCAGACAGGCTACGATATTCTGGAGCTGTGCGGAGGATTAAGGAGATTCTTGAAATTTGATGCCCATCTTTCCTTAATCTTAGTTTCATCAGCGATGATATTACTGGTATCATCACGACAGAGCATGGTTTTGGGCTGATCACCACGTTTAAAGCTTTTCATTACTTTGTATGCCCGTCTTGTTATCTAATTATCTTATTCGCTACTCTCCTGAAATTTTCATAGTGTTCTCTCTTCGTCCTGGTTTTCCTACCTTTTTGATCTTTGGATGCCCAATTCTTTTTGTCTAATGCGTTCTGGCACTCATTATCAAACCAATGATTCCTCTAATCGTCTGCTCTGTCACGATCTTAATAGCCACTTTCACTTGCGTCTAGAGCTCGTTGCTCGTCTTTGACGATGCGTCTGATAAGATAGGAGCCAGCTGGTTGTCGCGGGTTTCCGTGAAATTTTTGGCTACAGACGCTGTCTCGAGCCTTTTGAGGTCAAATTTTTGTAGCGAGCTGGTCTTTGCTGAATATGCTTTTGACATACGACATCTATATGTTAATTTGATCAAGTAGTAATCTGCGTTACAATTGGCTCGTCGGTGTGTACAGACGTCAATTATGCTCGAGGCCCAACGTTAATGGATCAGAATTAGAGTTCAGAACTGTTCAGCCAATGTAAAAAGAGATAAATTATACACGCAGAGTAACTCAACCAAGCGCGTGAATCAAGAAGGTGCTGAGGGCTTATAGTACAGAGAACCCCAGGAAGTGGTACCAAAATTTGGTGAAGATTAAGTGGGCTTTACAGGTCTAGATTCATAAAACTATGAATGCCACACCATATTTCGTAAATTTCGGAAGGAGAATGATTCCGAATCTAAAACAATACGAGGTAGATGGGGTGGAGAATGCAATTCTTTGCGTAAAGAAAAGGTTAGGGCCCTGCAAATGATACGTGAAGACACCACTCAACAGATAAAATGGGTGGCTGGGAAAGTCACCGCCCGGTATAATCCCCGAAGACAACCAGCATCTTTACACGAGGGCAACAAAGTATGGAGGTGAAATTATATGTAACTGGATGCCATAAAATACCTCTCCGTGAAACTGGCTCCAGAATATATAGGACCTTTTGTGGTAGAAAAGTGATTATCAGCAAGCTACTACTGTCTTAAAAAAACCGATAGGAAACATGTGGGCATGTGGCATGTGAAGGGCCTCAAGGAGTATGTTCCATAAAGACAAAAAAGCAACGAGAAAGGTTTAGGTCACGGCAAAACAGCTGCGAGGGGGTCACGTATATAGTTTGTAATGATATGGGTAGATAAAAATGCCCGTGAAGGACTGCAGCAATATTCTGCTGTCTTAGCAAGCGAGGATGTCCAGCCAACGTGACGGTCAGGCTTCAAAGTGGATAGAAAGACCGAGTTTGAATATTCAATTATCTTTTCATTATATCCAAATGAAAATATAACAGTTGTAAATAAATTGACTACAAAGTACTATTATTTCATTTGATACTAACAATCAACTCGCATTCAATCACTTTTACAATCGTTTTTCTTCTGTTTTTAATATTTTCCTTTTTAATTTTAGTTTTACTACTATTTCATTTAACATGATAAATTAAAACATATGTGTAGCGCGTCCGCTTTCACAGCCTCGGTGGCGTCCAGTTCCGGAAGTGCACTCTATTATTGTTGCTCCACCCAACATCATGCCGCAAGGATCTCTAAAAGAGGTCTAGGCAAAGCTTATCGACAATTTCGCCAAACGCTTTGGTCGCTCCTGGTCTACCCGTTCAGAACCACATCATTACTAGTGGCCCAACCACGTCGACTCTCAGGTGAACGACTCAGCGCAGCTAAAAGGAAATTCAGCGAGTTGCTAGAGCGAAAAATCATCCGCTCCTCAGCAAGTCAGTAGGCCAGCCCTCTTCACATGGTGCCGAAGGACAATGGAGGTTGGCGAGCTACCGTTACCCACGTCCAGCAATAGAGGACTTGCTGCGGCATGCTCAAGGCAAAGTGTTTAGGGTCGTCAACCTTCACAAAGCCTTTTACCAGATCCCGATGGCACCGAAAGACATTGAAAAGACAGTAGTCACGGCGCCTTTTGGATTGTTTAAGTTTTTGGACATGCCACTCGGTCTGAAGAATGAGACTCAAACCATGCAGCGTACAATTAATTATGTCCTCAGAAACCAACCATTTGTGCGTAAATATTAGGATGATGAGCTCAGGTAGCAACAAAGTGCATCAGGCGCACCTTGCTAAACTTTTCTTGACTTTAAACGAAGCACGCCTCCAAACTAACTGGAATAAATGTCAGATCGCTCAGCCGCAAGTAACATTTTCCGGCTTTCACGTGTCGAAATAAGGTTTTCGCCCACCTCTGCCAAAGACCCAGGCCATTATCGACTTCTCAAGACCCGAGGACACTTCGCAGCTCAGACGTTTTGTGGGAATCCTGAACATTTATCGGTACTCCATTCCACAAGCTGCTATGTTGCAAGCTCATCTCACCGACTTACTTAAAGGAATCACGAAAAAGAAAGCTAAACTTGCCTGGTCCGAGCAGGCCAACAATTTTTCCATGCGCTGCAAACAGGTTATAGCTTTTGCAACTACCTCAGTTTTTTTCTCACCCATTCAGCGGCTTGCTTTACGCAGGAATGCATCCAACACCACCATAGGCGCAGCTTTGGATCAGGAGCTAACTGATGGTCCCAACGTCCCACTAGGATTCTTCTCGAGAAAGCTCTCAGATGCGAAGGAGAAATATTCGACCTACGATCCGGAGCTTCTACCCATATTCACTGCAATCAGATATTACCAGCGCATTCTTGAAGGCAAGCAGTTCACTACCAATACAGATCATCGGCCGCTCACTCATGTACTCAAGCAACGATCAGAAAAGGCACCGCCTCGGCAAATTTGGCAATTCGATTTTATATCGCTGTTTGATTCCCAGCTGGAATACACACCTGGGGAAGAAAACGCTGTAGCCGACGCACTCTCGCGCGTGGAAACTGTCTCTATTTCTGCCACCTGCAACTTCAGCACCATTAGCGCTGAGCAAGAGAAAGATGAACAGCTACCGCACCTATTAGCTATCCCTCGTTTCAAGCCTCGACGCCTCGAGCTAAACGGATATTCATTGGTTTGCACTAAGCATGACAGCACTATCAAGCCATACTTGCCAGTCTCACTACGCAAACAAGCATTCGACGCAGCTCACAATTTGTCGCATCCAAGTGGTCGTGCTACTGCTAAGCGCATTGCTCTCAATATTTTTGGCCAAGCCTTCGTAGAGACATATTTTGGTGGGCCAAGCAGTGCATCCCCTGCCAAAAGTTCATCGCCACAACAGAGCGGAGCTAGAAAATTTCACAGCACCGGATTAAAGATTCGACCACATCCATTTGGATCTGATCAGAGTGCCACTCGCTGAAAATTTTGAACACTGTCTAACTATTATAGGCCGCTACGCCCGTTGGCCGCAGACAATACTAGTACGTGACATGACCGCCGCAACGATCGCCCGTGCTCTCGTTAACAATTGGATATCCTGCTTTGGAACGCCACTCGAAATTACGACCGATTAGGGCATGCGACTCGAGGCTGAGCTTCACCGTGAACCATCTCACGTCCTAGGAGCTCATCAAATTCATACGACATCTTACCACCCCAAATCGAACGGCATGGTAGAGCGTATGCACCACACGTTCAAGGTTTCTCTCAGATACACATTGCTTGCAGCCTTTGACAGTGCTCCAGAAATTTCCTAGCCGAAGGTACTTTCGATCGTACTCCTTGGTTTGTGAACGACTTTCAACGAGGGCCTTCAGACGTGGATAGCAGAATTAGTCTTTGGGATATCACCTCGCATCCCAGGTGAATTCATTGATCCTCGTCCTGTTTTCGTTTGTATTCCGGGCATGTCAACTATTGCCCTTTCGTTTTTCATGGACTTAGCCACTTGTGAATACGTTTCCTGCCAAAAAGATTAGATCAAAAGGCCACTAGAGCAACCGTACTCCGGCCTTCATCGTGTGATAAAGCTTATCAATGTGCGCAATTTTGTCTTAGACGTCAATGGCATCGTAAAAACACTATCGACCGATCAGTTGAAGCCCGCTTACATCGCTGCAGCAGATTTAAGGCATACAGTAATCACAGATTCACAAACGTCCACTCCAGTTGCTTCACCAGCCTCCATACGAGAGCCTGAGACTTCACAGCCTACGCCACAGGTTAGCAGCTCACCACCTTAATCGCCAACATCCGTAGCTCCTTCGTTACCTGCTCAGCTTCCATCACCGGCAAATATACCGAAGGCCAAAAAACCCGTTACATTTTCATTCCCTTCGCACCCCGTGAAGCTCCTTGGGGAGGGAATAGCTGTAGCGCCTCCGCTTCCACAGTCTCGGCATAAACAACGAATTATATAATTATAGGGAGATTTTTGCGTGCCTTGGTTGAAATGCAAACATACGCGCATGCAGAGTGTGGATACCTCGTTTCAGACATCATAGCCGCGTTTTCCTTTTGATCGCCATTCGTTCCTTGGCGACGCTTGGATTCTTTAGTCTTACTGTGTTATAAAAAAATAATAATTCAAAAGAACAATGAAGTTTTAATGATTAAGTTTATGGAAGCCCTCTGTAATACTGACGATCGTCTTTTTCAGGGTTTTGTACTAAAATACAAAACCCTATTGCAACCATGACCTGTGTCCGTCCGTCCATCCGTCTGTATGTCACAGCACTTTTTCTCCGAAACTATAGAGGCTACAGCCATGATACTTTGTGAAAAGGTCAGAAGTTGTGACTTCTTGAAAGTTCAAGGGTGGAAAAAATTTTCAAAGGGGGTTAAGGGGGGTCTCCCCATATAGGGAGGTGACCCCTCAAAAAAAAATTTTCTCGATTGGTAGTCGAATAGGGTATCATTGGAAAGGTCTCAATAAGATCTTCTCAAAACAAATCTTAAAATTGCCTTATAAGTACCGAGGGGGGCAGGGGAAGGGGAAATGTACGAACTTTTCGCATACCCCCCTCGCGATTGGACACCTTCCATCCGAAAAATCTGAAAAAAATCATGAATGTAGGCCTTAATGAGTACAACAACAACAAATACATGAGAAGTCGAAATTCACTCAACTTTGTTAGTAATAGTATGATTTATTGATTTAATGTTTTCTTGAATAAAATCTAAACAGTACCCTTAAATTCAATAAAATTTAGCTAACAAATGACTATTTAAAAGAATAATCTTTTCTGAAAGTTTCATAAAGATCGAATAGTATTAACGAAGTTATAGCGATTTGAATTTTCCTGTATTACTATGGAAACATGGCTATGCGCCTTTTACCGACTAAGACACTACAGTTTTGCTAGGATTTGCTTGAAAATTTCAGGAATCATAGGTATCAGGAAGATGAGTACATACAATTGAAAAAAGTCGAAGAGGCAGGAGAGAGCTTTGTAACCATTCTAAGATTCGAAAAAACAGGCCATGAATCGATGATTACAGTACAGAGGAGTGGCCCCTGAAAAAAAAATTTCATGAAAGGTAGTCGATATGAGTATCAACTGAAAGTTCTCTATGAGAGCTTTTCAAAACCGTTCTTAAACTGACAGTTTTTGTTTCAGTGGGGCACCGGGTGGGGGGGGGGGAATACATGAAAAATGTGTTTCCTCCCTCGCGAATGGACACCCATGATCTAAAAAATCTGAAAAAATTATCAAGGGAGATATTTATTGGTATAACTATAACAAATACCTCAGAAGTCAAAATTCTTTCAACTTTGCTAATAATAGTATGATACTCAAACATGATTCGTTGCTGGTTACTGCATTTTGTAAGTTGACTACAAAACCCTTCTGATAGAGCATAGTCTGCCTACCCAACTTGTCATCCATAAATTGAGTGATATCCATGATCTTTTTTTTTTCTTTCGTGATTAGAATGATTTCGTCATACAAAAATGGTAGACATCCAAGGTATCTGTCGTTTAAGTTAGTGGGAAACGCTGGATGAGTTTGCCATGGCATGTTGTGAGAGGTTCATGCATACGAATTTATAGGATAATTATTTGTCATTTTGAACCTAGTAAACTCGGTGATTTTTAACTTGAACCCCTTTAATTTTGCTGTCAAATCATCGAAATTTTTGAAATCGTTTTGGCTCATTTCAATTACCAGAAAAGATTTATTCTCTCATACTTTGGCTATCACGTACTTCCAGTCAGAAGGAACAATGGGTTTCTGAGAATTTTTGAAGCACTCAGTTATAGCGAAATCTCTATCACATGACATTAAAATGTGACCAGATATCAAAAATGTTTGTGTTATTTGAGTAAAGTATCCACTGTGTATCAGTAACATGTACATAGAAGTTCAGGGAGGGAAGTTTCAGCAGTCGTTGTTTTGTCCAGTACATCTATCCGAACATACAGTTAATTTTCTTTCCTCTCCAGGATCCAACCTTGCATAGCTCGATATAATGTGCTTCAGTATACAAGAAGTGATTTTTTTGGAGCCTCTCTTTGCAATAGTTTCATGCCATAGGCACATAGACGCACGCCCAGTGCTCATGTTATGAACGGCAAAATTATAGGTGGAAAATTGCCTTTGATAATACATACTTAAATGTGTAAACGTGGGGCAAGACAAGACTTGCTGTAAATCTGCACATAATGTTATATCATCTTGCTTATCAGAACCACTGTGTAGCATTTTGTAAGCCTGGTCTGCCCTAATGTGGTGTAATTTACTCTCCACTTCAACTCTTCTTCGTCCGTCTTCGTTTGAAGCTGTCTTTAACTTAACAAACAATAGTTCACATTGTCAACAGGTATCAGACCTCGGTACTCCAAATCTTAATTTGAAATCGCGATCAAATATTTCTTTGTAGACAGTGAGGCTAACAAACTCTATACATTTTTGCAAGGGTCAAGCCTGCACTCAAGCAGTTGTTTTTCATACAAATATTCCTGTTCTAATGGCTGAGTTCTGATGGAAAACTCTCAATATGTGCATTTATTATATTACGAATATTATAATCCAACGCATGAGGTCTGTTTGTAGGACAGCCTCTTCTATCGTTAGGGGTCAAATCTCCATTTTTCATTTAGTTTGAATAATATCAACCTGGCCTAGACTGATTTGGAAAACATTGCAAAACGTTTTCCTGCAAACATCTACATTGTCAATTTTATAGTTAAATGTAGCTAGTCTCCGAGAAGTTGCATCTGTTATTCCCGGTCTTATTTTGATCGGTTCATGAAACGACATGTACCTCAAAAGCACCAGAGACTGTACATCATACGATACCTGGTAAAACTTTGTGAATAGCTCACGAACTTTTTCTAGTTTCAATCCGCTGCAGCTCTTCTTGCATGATTCGTTGCAGGCTCTTGGCTTTATAGGAAAACATAGCACTATCAAATATATCATCGAAACATGAGCGTTAATAAAAACCATGTTAGAACTTAAAGCGATTCAAATGAATAGAGTATGTAAGAATTTACACATGAATCTATTTCTCTGCTATACAAGGAATATTTTATGTATAAACTATATTATACTTACTAAAACTGGAAAAATTTTCGGGAGAATCTGCTTCCCTGCCCGACTAACTAAAGCTACCCCACGGTCTCTACACAGTTTTCGTTTCTTATCTTTCCCCTCGCTTACATTAACGGTATTTTGCGTTTATTAAGACTCTCCTGGTCACTTATTGTGTAACTTAATCGATTCATTTCAATAAAAAATCGGTGAGTAAACAGGTAAATAGTAAACACTAATCACAAACATAAGAAGGAATGATACTTTGATCAGGCGCGGCGGAACAGCTTGAAGCCATGTGTTGTGTTTGGAAGTGGGAGAACGGTGATAGGGAGGGGGAAGCTGTTTGTTAGGTGTCAAAAAATTCCACTCTGCATGCCCTTACAAAGCTTTAATCTCACAAAAATTTGAATTCACTGTGAAACGAAATACAAAATGTATTTATTATTCTAATTATAACAAAATTGCTTCCTATGCAACTGTACCTATTAAACTGATGCAATGTTTTACAAGAAGATTAGCATTTTAATATTGCACTGCTTGAACATTTAATTTTTTGAGAAGACAGCAGCTCGTTTTGTATTTCGGGAAATAAATTCGTTCATCAACAATTCAAGGTCGATTTTATCAACTTTATCGTGATAGATATGCAGGATTGCAAGACTGTTCAATCTTTTTTTTCCCATCGTCGCCCGAATATAACTTTTAAATCGTTTCAATACCAAAAAACTTCGTTCATTACTGCATGATGAGCCAGGTATCGTCATCAAAAGACGAATAAATCTGACGAATTCAGGTACTATGTTAAATGACCAATCATTTTGTCGAAGAAAATCTACAGCATCTTTTAAATTTTTGATATCTTTGCCATTTTTTGAGCTAAGGTCAGAAACATGTCTCTATCACTCACAAGGTTTACTTCGGAAAATCATTCTTATAAAACTCAACAATTGGTTTCGAATCTGTATATTTGCCGATAGCGAAAACTTCCAAAGATTTGAAAAATTTTGCGCTATCAGTTTCAAACCTCTAACGAAGTGACTCGATCACTTGATCAAAAATAGCAAAAAATTTTTGACGGTAAAATTCTTCAGGAGTTGCGAAATCATGACTTGACCCGGAGTCTAAGCGTTTTGCAATTTTTCTGCGCCGTGGCAGAGAACGTTGATCTAAATCCAATTTCTTCACGTCTTTCATAGTTTTTTCCCAAACACTTTGAAATTTAGAATCGCGAGAAACAGACAAGCAGTAAGTTACACCATCTGCTTTTCTGTGAGAATCGATAACGCTTAAATCTGAGTTCTGAAGGTCAGTGTTCAAAGTTTCGATTCGATAGAAAATTTCAATCATTGCGTTTAAAAAAAAGATAAAATCAAAAGAGTCCATTCGCTGATGAAAACCGTACGCTTTCGCAGAAATTGAACTATTCACCTCACGATCTGATCTAGTGTATCGAAAAAATCCATCAAGTCTGAGTAGTTCGCGTGCACTTTTCTGAGAGACTTGATTTTGACGGTTATTCTATAAAAAACAAAAAACAATATATAAAAGTCTGTAATTAAATATGTGCCGCAAAATTTTTAACTTGTAGGGCGGTACGCTGCAAGTGCTGGTCGTTCTTGATTATCGTTTTGTATAGTATCTTCTTCTTGTATTTTCTGGAACACAGCGGGTCGTTTTGGTGAATCACGTACAAAATTGATCATGTCCTTAACAAGCCCGATAAACTTTCTTGCGTGATCAACTGTTTCTATTGCGTCTTGAACGACAAGATTCAAATTGTGAGCGTTGCAATGTACAAACAACGCTCGACGCTCCAAATCTCGTATTCGCTTTTGCAGTCGTGACAAATGACCTGCAACGTTCGCTGCACCATCATTACATTGGCCCCGCAGCCGGTCAATTGACAGATTGAAACGCACAAGCACGTCTTTCAATAATTTGCACAGTGAATTTGATGTCATGCTGGCCGTGGAAAAGAAACCAAGAAAATATTCTGAGGACACGAGATCCTTGGACACAGCTCGGAGACATATAGAAACTTGTTCCATTCTGGAAACATCCGAGGTTTCATTTAGCAGTATGGCATAAAATTCGCTACCCTTGATTTCTTCCTGATTTTCGGACATGATTGCTGTAGACATGAGCTCTAGGATTTCATTCTGCACATCATGAGGATCCATTTGTGGTTCCTTTGCAGCCATGAATGTAACACGGCAACATCTTTTGCTCGAGCATTGAGGATCCGCAAAAAATTGAGGTTTCCTCACTCCCATGCCCTCTTAAAGCCAGCCCTTGTTGGCCAAGCAGTTTAATGGTGCTGAATATTTTTTCAGGGCTATTCGATTTTCCACCATTTGCTTACGCGTATTGTCACTCATATGTTAAACGATGTTAACTTTCTGTACATTAGCGAGAGCACGAGCATTTTCAAAGTGGAAAGAGCTAACAGAATGCTTTTTTTTCTCGTTGCGCCATTGATCCACGAACTGAATCCTTCTTCAACCGACGCTAGTCGGGAGTGCAGGCTCTCTATGTCGCTTGCGATGACCAGTTTCTTTTTGTCAGCTTCGGTGCAAATTGAACAGATCGCCTTGTTATTCTTGTTCATTTCCAACCAGGGATGATTTTTTTCCAGTTCAAGAATGCCGGAGGGTGCTTTGATTCTGTAAAAATAAGAAAAATGAGTCCAACGAAACAGATTCAATAACCCAAAATCTTAAAATATTTTTTACTTTATGAGTTCAAGCATTAAACGAACTTAAAACTTTTATAACTTAGAATTTTTAAAAATTCAAAGCCTGCAAAGCTTAAAACACATAAAAATATGAATGACTTAAAGGAGCTGAAAATTATGAAAATATCTAAATTACAAAATGCTTTAAACCTGAACAGTTTTCCAATGTCAAAAATTTTGATATTGTTAAAATTTATCATTCATCAGAATGAATCAATGTGAACAAGCTGCTCGAAGAAAAAACCTCAAAGTTTCAACATAATTAAGAACTTCGAAAATTTTAGAAACATAATCATAAAATCAATTTAAATTTTCTTCTTTGGATTTGTTTTTGATCCGAATTTTTAATTGAGATTCCAAAAGTTTTTGCACTACTCCTAAAATTGAGAATTTATACAAGTCTGTAAATTTTGAATTTTATCAGTTTTCAACACCGGGAGACTTTTAAAACTTTCAACATCTTACACAGTTTCACTACTTAAAAAATTGAAGGTATTATAAAGTTTTAACTTAACAAAGTTTTCAATATCAACTCATTAAAATTGTAAAAACTTTATAGCGGTTAAAAATTTTTCGTCTATAAACTTATGAATTCAATAACTGAGAAAAATGGAAGAAAAGTTGTTTGTCTTTTTAGCTTTTAACTTTAAAAAATCTCAAAATTTTTTAGACTGATTTTCGATTTTCGAATTTCTTGATTATATTCTCTCGAGCCCCTTCTTCGTCTACATGCTTGATAATTATATTTTCGATATTGATGTGCTTCATAACTAAATTCTCAGAAATAAGAAAAAAAAAGTTTTAAAAGTTCCGTCAATAATAAAAACAAGTTGGGTAAACAGACCTACGCTCATGTCAGAAGGGTTTTGTATTCAATTTACAAAATGCAGTCACCAGACCGAATCAAATCAAGAAATATGTCAAAGACGATTTTATTGGAGAAAATATGAAATTCGAAGATCATACTATTATTAACAAAGTTGAACGAATTTCGACTTCTGAGGTTTTTGATATTGTCATACTCATAAATATCTTCCTTGATAATTATTTCAGATGTCCATCCGCGACGGAGGAAACACATTTTTCATGTATTTCCCCCCTGTGCTCCCACTGAAGCAAGAACTGACAGTTTAACAACTGTTTTGAAACGCTCCCATGAAAACTTTCATTTCATACTCATATCGGCTACGTTTGATGAATTTTTTTTTCAGGGGCCACTCTCCTGTACTGTTATCATCGATTAATGGCCAATTTTTTCGAATCCTAGAATGGTTACAAAGCCCTTTTGCTAGGAGCTCTCTCCCACCTCCTTGACTTGTTTCACTTATGAGCATTAATTGTAGGTACTCATCTTCAGTCATTCATTAAATTGTATCAAGTGTTCAAAGCATGCACCTTAAACGTTTAAGTTGGGAAAAAATAACTCAAAATTATTCAATCTTCGCACTCAAAACAGCCACTATTTTGTTTTACGATTACTGATACCACTACCTGAACCGATTCTCAAAGATATACATGACACCTATCATTCCTGAAATTTTCATGCAAATCCTAGCAAAACTGTAGTGTCTAAGTCGGTAAAAAGCGCATGTTGTTCCATAGCCATATGTTGCGATAGTAATAAATGCAGCGTATATTGTACCATAGTAATACAGGAAAATTCAAACCGCTATAACTTCGCTAAATATGATTCAATCTTTATGAAACTTTCAGGATCGATCAATCTTACAAATAGTCATCTGTGCACTTCATTGAATTTAAGAGTACCGTTAAGATTTTATTCAAGAAAACATAAAATCGATAAATCATACTATTACTAACAAAGTTGAGTGAATTGCGACTTTTCACGTATTTGTTGTTGTTGTACTTACCTAGGCCTACATTTCTGATTTTTTTCAGATTTTTCGGATCACAGGTGCCCAATCGCGAGGGGGGCGGGGGACACAAATTTTTCGTGTATTTCAACTCCCTGTGGGCCCCTCGAAGCAAATTTTGCCAAACTAAGACCAGTTTTGAAAAGTTCTCATCAAGACCTTTGATACTCATATCGGCTACCTTCAATGAAATTTTTTTTCGGGGGGTCACTCTCCTATATGGGGAGACCCCCTAAATACCTTATAAATTTTTTTTTTGTTGAACTTTGAAGGGATCACCACTTTACACCTACCCACAAAATTTTATATTTCTAGCTTAAGTATTTCCGAGAAAAACTGCTGTGACACACGGACGGACCGACGGACGGATAGACGGACAGACTGGTCGCGAAACTAGTAGGATTTTGTTAAAATTATTTTACAAAACCCGAAAAATAATTTCACTAACTAAAAAATGAGAATTTGCAAAAATATCAAATGTGGGATAGTAAAAAAAAAGAAAAAAAGTTTTTAAGACTATTCAATTCACAATGTGAAACATAAACAAAATATTTTTATTTACCAATTAAGGTAAATGTTTACAAGCGTGGCTCCTGTCAAAAAAGGTTCAAAAAAATTTTATACGAAAACGGACGAAAAAGTCCACTTTTTTCGGCCGCTGCACTTTTTCACCTGTTTTCGTATAAAATATTGTTCGCACCACGGGCAGAAGTTTTTTTCTCACTCGTGTGATTGTAGACCGAGGAAAAAAATTCTGTCCTAGGTACAAAATGTACTATTTCTCCAAAAAAAGTTGTAGTTTGTTGCAAAAATAAGAAACGAATCGGACGAAACCTGAAAATTAATTCACAACTGCATTTCATGAGAAAAAAATCGGTCCCACAACGTATTCGAAACCGCAATCACTCGATGTCCGGTCGAGTGCTCTAACACTTGAGCCATGTGAGGCATCTCCTAATCTCATGAAACTATTTCTCGTATTTGTAATCGAATTCATTTACGGCTTCACAAAATACTCCAACTGAAAATAGAAAAAGACAGCTTCCTTTTAATTTTGTGTATTTTATTTATTTTTATTCTCGAAATCGATTTTCGACCGTAATCGTTCGGTCTTCTTCAGCGATTAATTTATTTTTGCTCAGATTCCTGCTTTTATACTAGCTATGTTTAAGGAAATTTACTCTAGGTCATTTAAAAGTAATTAGGGAAATTTGCTTAAGCTAATAAAAGGTAGGAAAGGTAATTTACAAAAGGAGTAGTTATAAAAATATTATTTTTACATGATTCAGAAAAGATATTATTATTTAATTAACTTAAATAGCCATGATCTGCAGTTTCCGTCATCCTGATTCATCAACTTTTTCCTTTCCCGGTTAATTGCCTGGCTTTCCATCACATCCAATTCACGTGTATCTCTAGCTTCCTTGATGACTACAGCGTCCTGCATTGTTATCTCGTGTCCCTTCGTGATAATATGTTCCGCTACCGCTGACTTGAAATTCGAAGTTCTTTCTTTCTTTCTTGCTGCTGCTGCTTCGCCTAGATGCTCCTTGATTCGCGTGCCGATGAGCCTCCTCGTTTGACCTATGTACACTTCTTCACAAGTGGGACATTCGATGCGATAGATACCAGATTTCTCGTGTGGTTCGCGCTTGTCTTTCGTTGATCCGAGAACGTTTTTGAGCTGGTTCTTGCTGCTTGGTTCGATTAACCGTACAGAATTGAGCTGATTTGTTCGCCGCTTGATCCGATTGCTGATGCCTTCGTGATAAGTTAGAGCCTTCCAGTACGTTCTTTCGGTATTCGCATTTGATAATGTTGATCGTCCCTGACGCTGTCTATTAATCTGGATCTTCTGTGCCATTCTCCTAATCTTCGAGCCCTTGAAGCCATTTAGTTTAGCTGTCTTAACAATGTACCTCATCTCCTTTTCCTTAGCTTCCTTGCTTAGTGGCAAATCGAGCATCCTGTGGATCATGGCTCTGTACGGAGAAACCTTAATTTGCTGCAAATGATATGATGTATTTGGAATCGTTCTTGGTGTGTGAGTTGCTTTCCGGTATACATCGAAAGTTATATTTGTTTGAGTCCTCCTTACTACTATATCTAGGAACGATAGTTTACCGTCTTTCTCTTCCTCCATCGTGAATACTATATTTTTGTGGGCTCCATTCAGGTCAGCAAGGACCTTCTCCACGTCACTCCTTTTCACATATGCAAACACATCGTCCACATATCGGACCCAATGTTTTGGTAACTGGCTTTTCTCCTGCAGTCCGTCTTCTAGTTTCGTCATAAATATCTCGCTGAAGAATGGTGAAAGCGGATTTCCCATCGCAACTCCGCCTTTCGTCTTATAAAATTTCCCTCGAAAGGTGAAATAATTTTCGATCATGCAAAGTCTCGCAAGTTGGATATACTGCCTAGTTTTTATTTTCCAAGATAATGAGTTTTCTTGGTGGGAAAGCCATTCTTCTATATATCCCAGTGTCTCCATCACCGGAATACTCGGGAATAGAGCTTTCACGTCGAAAGACACTATAATTTTGTCTTGCGCTGGTGGGCCAAACTTCAGGATTTTCTCGGAGAATTCTTTGCTGTTTTTTACAGATCTACCATTCATTTGGGTCATTCCCTTAAATACGTTCACCAACCATCTTGCCAGTTTTTGGGTCGGTGCATTCACGGCCGAAATAATCTCACGCATTTCGTTCCCCTCTTTGTGTATTTTTGGCAAACACTTGATCCTAGGCAAAGTAGGGTTGCTCACTCTTACCTTCGTCAATCCGCCAATTAATGACTCACAACTTTTAATTGTCCTTTCGAATCTTTTCATGGATTCCTCTAACGGGCTCCGGCGTAGCTCGAAGAAATTACCGCTGCTTAGCTTTTGTATGACCGCCTTGCTTTTATCCATCACTACCACTGTGTTTCCTTTATCGGCCTTGACAAAGTGAACAGGTTTCTTCTTCAGTTCAGCAGCTATGCTCGCCTCTTCACTGTTTACCACCTTTTTCAAGTCAGCGGTAGCGGAACATATTTCAAGTCAGCGGTAGCGGAACATATTATCACGAAGGGACACGAGATAACAATGCAGGACACTGTAGTCATCAAGGAAGCTAGAGATACAAGTGAATTGGATGTGATGGAAAGCCTGGCAATTAACCGGGAAAGGAAAAAGTTGATGAATCAGGATGACGGAAACTGCAGATCATGGCTATTTAAATTAATTAAATAATAATATCTTTTCTGAATCATGTAAAAATAATATTTTTATAACTACTCCTTTTGTAAATTACCTTTCCTACCTTTTATTAGCTTAAGCAAATTTCCCTAATTACTTTTTAATGACCTAGAATAAATTTCCTTAAACATAGCTAGTATAAAAGCAGGAATGTGAGTAAAAATAAATTAATCGCTGAAGAAGACCGAACGATTACGGTCGAAAATCGATTTCGAGAATAGAAATAAATAAAATACACAAAATTCAAAGGAAGCTGTCTTTTTCTATTTTCAGTATTTCTCGTAGTTTAATCAAGAATATACAATTCGAATTTCATAACAGAAATAGAGAAACTTGAAAAATTAACACGAAAATGAGTTTGGTGGTTTCTTTTTTTTTTTAAAAAAGCTCACTCAAGCAACCCCACTTCTCGCGAAAACTCCATTTCATGAGTATAAGAAAAATTTTTCAAACACCTTTTTTTCATTAATCTAGGTTTCCCCCAAATCGTTTCTTATTTTTGCAACAAAATAAAACCTTTTTAGAAAACAAATTTTTTTTTCAACAAATTTTAACAGGAGTCACGATTATAAACACATTGACCTTATATTTCATATTCATATTCGTGCTACTCGTATTGATACATACATATGTTAGCACGATATCATTATTACACTTACGTCGATTTTGGGAATCAGCTGAATTGTCGATTTGTTTTTGTTGAGAACATTGCCGTCGTTTTCGCTCGTTTCACGTTGTTCAGGTACGTCTAACCACTGAAGCTTTATTTCGTTTCGATTCCTCTACTTCATGATCGTTTTCTCCTGTCACAAATTTATCCATTTTTTCTCATACCTTTCATTCGACAGTCGGCACGAAGCAAACAGGATATAGGACTATATAGGAGTGTTGCAAGTGCGAAAAAGACAGAACAGCACACGAACTTAATGAATTGTGTTGTACTGTCAGTTACTGTCGGCAGTTGGCTGATGGAGACTCTGCCGCGCGGTACACGCCGCGATTTTTCAAATGTTTCTGTGGAACGGACTAATACAATGTTCCACGTATTTTGCATGCACAAACGCAGGGCAATCGTACATCAGTAGATCGCATGTGTTGTTTTCAACATATGGTGAAGTCCCATGTGTTGTGTGCGAAACACACACAACAGCTCTTCCGCCGCGCCTGACTTTGATAACCTGCCACATTTGAACAATAACATATCACGTTTTTCCACAACTGAACAGATGATTTCAGGACACTACCGATCCTCCTGTACTGTAAACGCTATTTTTAAAAGAATATTGTTTATTCCACGAATAAGAATTTTTTTGACATGTTTGACTTACTGCGCTCTTCCAGCCAGCCATTCAAATTGTTGAGAGATCAATTTAGATTTCCATCGAGAAATAACTGGACAAAGAACGAACGAGTGTAAATCAATACACATTAACCTACTGCAACTTCAAAATCTACAAAAAGTAGCTTGATTCTGGAGAAAAAATAAATGTTTAATTGGGAACGTTAGTCCTCAATATTTTATTGAAGAAATACTTTGGCTATTTTCAAGTCTTTTTTTGGCATTCTTCTAAATATTTTGAAATATTACACATCCAACTTAATATTGTAATTGTGATTCCATGCATAATAATCATCTCTTGAAGATATTCTCAATACTTTTTCAGCCCAAACCAGTCTTAAATTTATTGGTAGTGATAATGATTCGCCTATAACAAGCAGAAAACCACCAGATAAAAATCCATAATTACATCTAATAACACCGTGTAAAACTGATATAATGAGGGTAACAAATTAGCAATGTAGTTTATCAATTCCAGCTAGCCTTGAGCAATTGTCTTTAAACTCCACTACATCAAAGCCATAGTTGGATCGTGAGACCTTCACCAGGAAACGCTCCAAATCCAATCCAAACATTGCACTGAAATAGTCCATCACCGCCACCTGTAATTATTTATAATTTCACACCCAAAAAAGGAATTTACAAACTGGATAATCAGACGCAATCATCGCAGCAGGAATAATTTTATTGGCAATGAATGAAAAGCATGTAGGAACTCGCTTCATACATTTATTGACTCGCACGTATATTGTGCCTACCATACACTCATCATCTCATTCCTCATACGAGTATCAATTGAAATTAGGACTCTTTATATGGCGCGCATCGATAGATGTTTCACAATCCAACTATTTAATTGGCTAATTATAGGCGACTACGGTTTGGAAATTTTCACATTCACATTAAGATTTTCTCATAATACTCAAGGAAATTAATTTCGGGCTGATTAATAATGCGGTAAAAACTGAATTACCAATTTATCAATTGATGCGTGAAATTGAATTATGAGCCCGGGTCTGAAAATGGTCAAAGTGGAATGGATTTGTTGCTGCCCTTTATCATTCTCTCACTGCTTGCTCTCTCAAGTGTATCTTTCTCTAGTGTTTCAGATACACTTTCTTTCATCAACGTTTCGCTTGACTTTTCGGGATTTTCGCTCCGTTTAAGTTCTGAATAAAATCATGGAAGTTCTAGACAAGGTGGATCTGAAGAAACGGACAGGCTTGGCTGACCAAGACGAGGCAAATCGTAATGAAAGAGTTGCGGTAACGCGTCCATTTAATCAGGACTCCTTGATGGCAACCCTCATTCATCATTATAGTATTCCATTGCTCCCGGAACAGTACTCTCGCGGCTATTTACATCGTTCAAATGAATTCGACACTGATTCCTAATAGCCAAGAGTGAGGTCCGCACTGAAAAAATTACCTGGAAAAATTAACATAATTTGACGGCAGTAAATATGTATCTGGACGGAATTCGTATTTTGATAGATTGCGTTTTATGTTAAATTGGATGTTGGGACTGGTTCGATGAAAATCGCTTTGTCAGACCTACTAACGAGCATCTGATTTAGAACCGATTGACCTCGTATATCTATGACTAGAGCTACAAACATAAATTTAGGTAGAAATATGAATGCGCATCTGTGAATGTTCAGGCAATGATTCTTCAAAAAATTTATTTATCTTGTATCTTTTATCTGAGATCAAAGCAAGGTTGAATATAGATGAACTACACGGGCTAAGGTGTGCAAAGATATTTCGGATTGATTGCCAATGGATTTGATAAAATCTTGTATGTACAAATTGATTTAAATATACGAGTATTTTTTTTATTTTTTCTATATTTTTTTTTTCTCCTGCCGTTTTCTATACGTTCATTATGATTTGTGAGAAATATTATTGTTGGCAATGAATGATCGATTTTCTGAAATTTTAGTTGAGGATATGTGCTGTCAGGGAGATCCTTGGTATAAGCTGCTACAATCATCCGAATTTTAAATTTAGAGACAAGAGGCATTTTTGTGTTTTTTAATCAACTCCGGAAGGAGAGGAGATTATCAATACCACATATGAATATTTCATTAAACTCTATTTAAATGGTATCATTTGTACGTAGAATAAATTTGTTTTTGCCGCTACTACCAAAAATCGCTCATTACGTATAAATTACCTGTAACCTTGAGTTTAAAGAAAGGAAACACTTTATGGTAGATTTTGTTTTATTATAATTATTAAAACATATTAGGGTATTACAACTTAATCTATAAATATTACGACAATTATTTAAATAATGCTAACAGGTCGCTCTAACGTAGGCGGGTGGATGTCAGGGTAGGCTGCTGGACAGGGCTACCTTTGTCTATGGTTATAACCGGTGCTTTTGGCTGGGGTGCATGGTGTTGCCGGGTATGTTGTACACGCTTCATTTGCTGAATCCGGTGGTGTTCGCGCTGAAGAGTGGTGGCTTGTGTGGTGAAAAGTAGGTATTTAAAATGTCCGTTCAGGACTGCAGCGATGGTCTGCTGCCTCGGCGGAAGAAGATGTTAAGGCCCGCCGAGATTGGCCTTGTCTGGGGACAGGTGATTGCGCTGGCAGGCTAGCGTTGCGGTGTCGTGGGATGAGTTCATTCCCTCAGCACAAGGACCCACTACAAAAAAAATTCGCATTCACGAATTTTTGGGTCTCATGAAAGGGTCGACCGAAGCCGAAAAATTGAGGTAACTAACTGAGGGGGGGAATTACTGGTTCAGAGAACAAATTGAAACGAGCAAAAACGGACGGACTTGCAGAGACTTGTGGCGGCACGAGATGTCCCGCCATCAGCACCTCCTTCACGGCGCAAACAAACTCTCGTCCCTCGCCAGATCTATACTTGCCAGCCTAAATCGCCCCACCGGCTCAAGCAATTCATCATGAGAAATATGGAATTCATATGATACCGTTCTTCTAGATTCTCACATGTTGATATAGGAGAACGGATTCATACACCCAGTCTCTGAGTGTGTTTTAACGCAGCAGCATCATCCAGCATCAGCAGCAGCATCAGCGACCGCATCAGCAGCAGCATCAGTGACCGCATCAGCAGCAGCTTCAGTGACCGCATCAGCAGCAGCATCAGCGACCGCAGCGGCATCCGCTCGTCCTCCTCCGACACCTTGCTGTATCAGTAAATCAAAGAGTGAAATAAAGCATATGTTAGAAGAGTAAAATTGACTTTTATATTAGAAGAGTAAAATTGACCTTAAAGTGGTGACCCCGAGTCGGGCAATAGCATGGTGCTTGGACGAGACGACGAGGATGCCGCGCGCACCGCCACGCAGCACAATGCAGAGCTCTTGGTCTCACTGGTACAGCCACCTAGCCAGCCAGCAACAGCAGGTCAAAGCCGACAGCCTCTGCCTACAAGAGCGACACCATTCGACCTACTACAACAGCCATCAGCGCAACAGGTATACAGTGTAGGCTACTGTAAGCTGCCATACTTCTGGCGTACTAGCCCGCAGCTGTGGTTTTTCCAGGTTGAGTCCCGATTTCAGGTGCACCAAATCACAAGGGACTCAACCAAGTACCAGCTCACGGTATCATCATTGGACCACGGATGTAGCAGACATCATCCGTGCGCCACCCGAGCACGACAGGTACGGAGCGCTCAAAACAGCCATCGTCGCCCGCCTCACCGACTCACCTGCTCGAGCTTGGAGATAGGAGACCATCGCAGGTACTACGGCACATGCGTTCCCTCGCTGGAACGCGGGTCAGGGACGATGTTCTCCGAGTGAGATGGCTTTACCTCCTGCCCCAGCAAACGCACCGCATGCTTTTACTAATCGAAAATCAGACGCTAGAAGAGCTTGCCACTGTCGCAGACGAGGCACAAGACATGGGCCCGGGAGTTATGGCCACGTCATTCCAACCACCCACGCTCGCAACAACACCCACATCTGGTCGTTCCTCACCGCACACTTCTTCGGACCAAGTCGTAGTCGAATTAGCTGCCTTGCGTCTGACAGTTACACAGGTAACAGCCTTGACTCGAGAAGCGCTTCAACAACCACACGCCTGCACCAATACGCTGCGGGAGCGCACCTCTTCAAGAGATGTAAGCCAACGACGGGGACGCTCCGCCACTCGTGGACCAGATAGTCGCACGGGACACTGCTGGTATCACATCAAGCATGGGGCCTTAGCAATGCGATGCAAACAGCCCTGCTCTTTCCCAGCTCAAGAGCACACCATTAGGCGCTCGGAAAACTCGGGTTGCCGGCGTTGTACTCAGCGCACACCGCCGGCAACACCTCGGAGAAGCGCCTGTATGTCTCCGACCGTACTACAAAAACCAGGTTTCTGGTAGATTCCGGCTCTGCCCTCTCTATCATCCCAAGGCATTTCATCGCCAAGCCTCTTCGCAAACAGAACCTCGTGCTACAGGCAGCCAATGGCACTCCTATCACCACGTTCGGAGCTCAGCAGCTTACGCTGGATTTCGGGCTACGCCGGCCCCTCCACTGGTCGTTCATCATAGCAGACGTCCAGACTGCCATTCTAAGAGCCAACGCACTAAAACACCATGGTCTACTCATCGACCTTCGCAACCGACGCCTCATGGACGATCTCACCAGACTCTCCACAGCCGGTGCCATCGGTCCAGTTCCAACTATACACAGCATTAGCGCTGTCAACAATGGTTCGACCTTAAAGGGCACCATTGGAGGCCGGTACAAAGCGATCATCAGCAAATATGCAGATGCACCCGCACAACCCGGGAAACTAGCCTCGGTAGCTGACCTACCTGTCCACCACCAGATAGTCACCAATGGACCACCGGTTTTTGCGAGACCACGTCGCTTCGCGGGAGAACGCCTCACTGCAGCAAAAGCTGAGTTCGCTTTCTTGCTGGAAAGAGGCATAATTCGACCTTCATCGAGCCAGTGGGCTAGTCCTCTGCACATGGTGCCCAAGGACGGCAGCCGTTGGTGAGCTACTGGGGATTACCGTCAACTCAACACTCAAACTCGCCCGGATCGTTACCCACTACCCATCATCGAGGATTTGATCCAAGAGGCCAGCGGCACAGTTTTCTCGGTAATTCACCTCCAGCGTGCCTTCTACCAAATCCCGGTGGCTCCTGAGGATAGCGGTAAAACGGCAGTCACCACGCCTTTCGGACTTTATGAGTTCCTGGGAATGCCTTTGGATCTACGCAACGCAGCCCAACCGATGCAGCGGACTCTAAACCATCTGCTGAGGAAGCTGGATTTCGTCCGGGTTTATCAGGATGATATCCTAGTATTCTCGGCCAGCCACAACCATCACCAACGCCACCTCGAGCAACTTTTATCCATGCTTCAAGCGGCAAATCTCCACGCTAACTGGGATAAATGTCAAGTCGGTCAGGCTGAGTTTATCTTTGCCGGATACCACGTCTGCGAAACAGGATTCCGACCACCAGCCCCCAAGATACAAGCCATCGGATCCTTTCCCAAGCCGACTGATTCATCCCAGCTAAGACGTTTTCTAGGGATGCTGAACTTTTATCGCCGCTGCATGCCACATGCTGCCGAATCCCAAGTCCCACTCTCGGAACTGCTAAAAGGATGTACGAAGTGGCTTTTGAACGCTGCAAGCAAGGCATTGCCGAAGCAGCCACGTCAGCCTTTCTTTCGCCTCTGCACCCATTGGCACTTCGTACCGACGCATCCAGCACTGCCATTGACGCGGCCTTGGATCAACAACAGAGCGACGGCACTTGGGTACCGTTAGGTTTCTTCTCAAGGAAGCTCTCCGAAACCGAACAGCGCTACTCAACTTACGACCGTGAGCTCCTTGCTATCTTTGCTGCCATCAAGTTCTTCCAGCGCATCTTGGAGGGAAGGCACTTCGTCATTTATACCGACCACCAGCCACTTATATTTGCTCTGACGCAACGCTCAGACAAAGCCTCACCCCGTCAAAGCAGGCAACTGGATTTTATCTCCCAATTCGATTCGTGGGCGGAGTACACACCAGGGAACGACAACATCGTCGCCCTGATGCACTATCACGTGTGGAGACGGTCACGATACCCCCCGCGATCACAGCTCAAGCCATCAGCAAAGCACAGGACACAGACGAATAGTTGCCCCACCTCCTGGCGAGCCCGCCTCAAACTGCATCAGTTGATGTAGGATGGCTACTCAGGATACTACGTAGAGTTTAACGGCACCATTAAGCCTTACCTGCTGGTTGCACTCCGCTGTCAAGCCTTCGACATTGTCCATCAGCTATCACATCCAAGCGGACGTGCCACTTCGAAGCGCGTAGCGCTGAAATTCTTTTGGCCTAGTCTGCGGAAAGATGTATCCCGGTGGACGAAGCAATGCGTACCGTGTCAGCTATCGAAGGTCCACCGCCACAACCGTGCCGAACTGGGAAATTTCAAGAAGCCGGACGGGCGCTTCAATCACATACATGTGGACTTGATCAAGCTGCCACAATGCGAGGGACACGAGAACGCCTCACCATTATTGACCGCCATACACGGTGGACTCAAGCAGTGCCAGTGCGTGACAGCAAAGCTAGCACCATCGCCAGGGCACTATTCGACCACTGGATCTCCATATTTGGCCCGCCACTAGAGATCACATCGGACCAAGGACGCCAGTTTGAAGCCGACCTATTGCATCAGCTTGGACGCCTCTTGGGCATCAACCGTGTCCACACTGCTCCATATCACCCTCAAGCCAATGGCATGGTCGAACGGATGCACCGCACCCTCAAAGCAGCGTTAAAGTGCGTTCCCGAGACACCAGGGCTACAGGCACTCCCACCGATCTTACTGGGCCTACGAAGGAGGACCTGCAAGCCTCTCCGGCAGAAATGGTTTTTGGCACATCGCTCCGGATCCCGGGCGAGTTCATTACACCTCAAAACGTACCAGCCAGTTGCCCACAAGACTTCGTCACCGACTTACGCCACCTTTTCCAGTCGATTCGACCAGTTCCGTCAGCCAGACACTCCGTTCATCAACCATTCGTTTTCAAGGACCTGAACAGCTGCGAATATGTCTTCCGCCGCATCGACGCAGTCAAAAAGCCGCTCGACCAACCGTACTCCGGACCACACCGAGTCATCAAGAGGATCAGCGACCGCACCTACGTCATAGACGTAAATGGCTTCACCAAGACCCTCTCCACCGACCACTTGAAGCTAGCGTACTTGGAGCATTCCGATGCCCATCCATCAACACTATCGTTACCACCCACCCAGCCAGCCTCACCACAAGCGCCCACACCAATCCCACCGCTGGCATCACAGGCGACTCAACCGGCCGATGGCATACTGATACAGCAGCCACCCTCATCGGCACCACAGTCACCTATACTACCGCCCTCGCTACCAAATCAGGCGTTTCACCCGGCCGCCACCTTGCTGCCAAATCAGGCGATTCACCCCCCCGCCAAGAAGAAGGTCACCTTTTCACTCCCTTCGACGAGTACGAAGGTCATTGGGGAGGGAGTGACTGCGACGGCACGAGATGTCCCGCCATCAGCATCTCCTTCACGGCGCAAACAAACTCTCGTCCCTCGCCAGATCTATACTTGCCAGCCTAAATCGCCCCACCGTCTCAAGCAATTCATCATGAGAAATATGGAATTCATATGATACCGTTCTTCTAGATTCTCACATGTTGATATAGGAGAACGGATTCATACACCCAGTCTCTCAGTGTGTTTTAACGCAGCAGCATCATCCAGCATCAGCAGCAGCATCAGCGACCGCATCAGCAGCAGCATCAGTGACCGCATCAGCAGCAGCATCAGTGACCGCATCCGCTCGTCCTCCTCCGACACCTTGCTGTATCAGTAAATCAAAGAGTGAAATAAAGCATATGTTAGAAGAGTAAAATTGACTTTTATATTAGAAGAGTAAACCTTAAAGACTTCATCGTTACCCGACGATTCTTATGGTCACCAAATAAGAGTGGGGCATCCGGATGGATGTGGTGCCCCCTCGTACCATGTGTTTCCCATTTAAGTGAAAAACTCATACAAAAGCACTTTGTATGACTTTTCCCCACAAATTAGAAGCACAAGCCCAAGCAATTTATACTATAGAGTTATGCAATGAAATCGCATAACCCTATATCATAAAAGAGCACGCGAGCGGAACACCACTCTACCCGGCAAGAGCCCCTAGTCACAACAAAACGGTGAAACGCGACTGATGGCTACCCCATGTTAAGCGGAAAGCTTTCCATCGTAGCGGGTCCTATACCCGGTCAGCCTGGAGAGAATAGATAGACTGAAATGGGAATTTACTCAGACATTTTCATTGTTAAACAAACTCTTCATTACAATTCAACTTTACGTTACTAATTTCAGTGTTCAGCATACGTCGTAGTTAAATAATTGCAGCGTTCTCTTGTGTAAGATTTATTTACTCTAACCATGAATTCCAGCTCTCTCAAAGACTTACAAATCGTTCTCAAAGACCAAAAAAATGGTGCCAGTCTAACCTCTCAAAAATTGTTTTAGTTCTTACCATAAATGATATCTAACTAAAAGATTTATTAAGAGTTCGGATGGAAAGATGTCTTCAAAGTTCGTGTACATACAAAAAATTTTTTTTTCCTCCGAAAAAAATTGTGTATAATCAAAAAAATATAAAATTTAAAAAAAATTGTTACCCCCCTTCACTTATTCTCCTTCTTATTTATCGTTTCTCCACTATAAATAATGTAGGTAAATATGTTTCATTGAGGCAATTGAGGCGAAAAAAAGGGTACTTACCTTCATCCACACAAGCGCCCGATAAGGATGCAGGTGAGGTGCCTTGGAGGGAATTTAGGTTAGTCAACAAATCAGGATAAGTCAAACAATTTTTGCTGATTCTGGCTGCTGGCCTATCTTTCAGAATTTACTTTTTAAACAAGAATTTAATTTTTTTTTAAACTAAGATTTTACGTCAATTCAGAATTTAATTATTAAACCAAGATTTTACCTTAAACCAGAATGTAATTTTTAAACCACCTTCAATAGTTGCAAAGTTAACTGGTTACTACCAAGCGCGCATACAACTCAGAATCTTATGACAGGGAAACACTCGAGACCAGTAAGCTTCTAATTAGCGTATCTTCCACCCTTATTTTTCCATATCCAGCGCACAGTCACTACCCACTGTTATCCTTGCAAAAACCGTAATCCACGGCCCGGTTAATGCATGGTACAATTATATTTTTGAGCAGTTAATAACGCTTTCCACATGGAAAACATAGTTAAGCTCACATTCCATTCTTTCATTTCTGATTCACTCGCACTTTAAAGCAAATTGCCGTCAGTTTACTCTCCTCACCCGGCTCGTGTGAGAAAATTCTTCGTATGGTTTTGCGATTCGGAAATGTATTCAAGTCTACATTATTCGATTACAACAACATTTCTCTCGAATAATACCAGACACGACATTTATTTTTGCACTTCTCGTTACACCCCAGTATCTAATTTTCGGCAATCTCTCCTATCCGCAGGAAAAAATTGCTTTCTTCATTACTTTTTCCAACTCGATTTTTTTTCCTCTTGCTAACCAAAAGTTAACTGCCGGGCTCCGCGGTACAGGATCAAGCCCACATCCGTGCCCCTCATTTTTCCACCGGTCATTCTTGTTGCATTCTTTGTTGCTGTTCGCTTCATGTTGCTGCTGCAATGCATGTTGCTGCTGCAATGCATGTTGCTGCTGCAATGCTGTTGTGGTTGGGGTTGTTTTTGTTGCAGGTGTTGCTGATTTGTTGAATTCGATAAAGAGCCAAGCTGAGCAAATGCAGTATCGTCAAACGGTATAGAACCAAAGCTATTTTGCGTGGCCTGGATGTTTGGCAGATAATCATTCGGCGTACTCTCAATTTAGTGATAAAGCGCATTCCACTTAAACTTCCAAAACGTACAGTATTCTGAGAAAAAGTCTGCATGCCATTCCAATTGATGTTAAATTACCGTGGGAACGATGAAGGACATTGTTATTTGATATGTTTATGTTTTGCACGTGCACTAATCCCGGTAAATTTGTAAATGACAAATGCGTCATTGGACTAATATCTGGAGGACTATAAATTTTTTCGAATTGCTCTTCATTACTACTAAAGTGATGAGTGCTATTCTGGCTACCAGGGTCTGTTAAATAGTTCTGACGAATTTTTGATGAGAAATGTGTTGGAATGGGCAGGTGAATATTGACAACTGGGCATCTTTTGCCACATTCATTGCCTGGTATAGTGAGTGGGAGAAAATGCTTACGGACCGATTTCCATGTATTCACCCCAATTCCATCGTCCAGGTAAGTACCAAAAAGCGGTATTTGCGCGTCGAAGGTAGAAACTGCTATTAGTGCATTTTTATCTATTGGCATTTCAGTCTTAATTAGCATACGATAAAATGTCAACAATTATGGTTGAATTACACTTGTCCAAGGAATTGCCAAAGCTATCCATGCATTTTGCACAGTCGCCTTGGCCTTGTTGATAGTTGTGAGGAAGGTATATGTTTATGTTTTGTAAAGTATCGCATGACTTGCATTGATATGCATTTCCTGATGTCGTCACGATTTTGTTTGGTTGGAGATAATCTTTACTGAGCATTGTAGTTATTTTAGTTCTAGTTTTGGCTTAAATGAATACATGCCACTTCTTTAATCTACTAGTTACAAAGCTGCTGGTTGTGTTATCTATTATGTTAATTGTTATGAAGGCTACGCTATTTATTTGTAGGCTTCTTAGGTACGTGCTAGCTATTATGTTACGTTAATTATTATGTTTACTTATTGGTTGCGCTTGGTTTCTTAGACGTGTAAATACTGTCGCGTGTTATTGGTTCGCGGCCTATAATTTTAACGTTCCGGAAAAGTGAAAACGCAATGTCTTTTAATTTAAGTTAAAAGAGTTTATTCAATTAAATAAAATGCACAATAATCAGTTAACACTTTCACTAATTTTAATTGTCACTATTAAAATTATCTAACACTTGTCCATAAATTTATTATCGCAATTGTCTTCTAAATTACTTCACTATTACGAAACACACTTTTCTACTACTCGAAGAATATCGCTTCCCACACACAATCGCAGTTCTTCTCGCGGTCGAATGAATGATTCTCCCCATTCATTCAGCTCGCCTTTATATAGGGTCTCTACCTATTCACCCATTTCTCGCACATTGGCGAATGTTCTACCGAGAGGTACCTGGTAGGTTCGAGCAAGTTCATGAATGGAGTGACGTCACTTGCAGATGTTGATCATGCTTGTTGGATTCTCGTGGGTTCGAGTAAATTCATTCGTTGATGTTCTTAATGATGATGAAAACAATTGCGACAGTAGCTCGCAGAATTATTTGTACATGTAATTATTTGTACATGTAACACTGCCCCCACCTCAGTTCTTTTCGCCCCGAAAAGATGTGTCGCTATTTGAAGTCAATTCTCCCTGGGTGTAATATGGGGCAAGACGGTCCAGATGCACGATTTTCATTTTAGCTCTCGGCTTACGATGTTCCTGTATTCGGTATACGACATCGTTGATTCGCTTTGTAACTCGGTATGGTCCCTCCCAATTATGTTGCAACTTT
The DNA here is from genome assembly GCA_963969285.1 of Odontomyia ornata. Lineage (NCBI taxonomy): Eukaryota > Metazoa > Arthropoda > Insecta > Diptera > Stratiomyidae > Odontomyia > Odontomyia ornata. Next base: position 16,715,747 of record OZ017741.1, on the reverse strand, counting down.
GGAAACCTACCCTTTCGCCGTTGCGGGTTATAAAGCCACACCAAGTCATCTTGCTGGAAGCCAGTAGAATTAGCCTTTAGATCATACCTGGTCTTCATGCGGTCAGTAGCCGGTTCGAGGTGTTTTCGCACTGTCCGATGTATCTGGTTCAACCGTTGTCTTAGATCACTTGCGTACTCCGAGATGGTTTGGGGTTTCTCAGGGGTTGTTCCGAACTTTATATCGGCTGGCAAACGAATAGTCTTTCCAAAAATGACTTTGGCTGGGGCTTGGCCCGTCGATGCATGTTCAGCGGCTCTATACGCCATTAAAAATAGTGGGATATGTCGGTCCCAGTCCCTTTGGTTCTCGTCAACCATTTTGGCCAAGTGTTTATTGAGCGTGCCGTTGAAACGTTCGACCATTCCATCGAATTGGGGATGCAGCGGTGTTGTCCTCGTTTTCCGTACTCCCAGCTGCTCGCACATTTCGCTAAAAACTAGTGACTCAAAGTTTCGGCCTTGATCCGAATGTAGTTCACAAGGCACGCCGTACCTGCTGACCCAATTTAACACTAGCTGTTCGGCTACAGTAGTTGCTTCCTGGTTGGGAATGGGGTAGACCTCGGGCCACTTGCTGAAATAATCAGCTACAACCAGCGTGTATCGATTTCCCCATTCAGATTCAGGAAAGGGTCCAGCGATGTCAACAGCAATCCTTTCGAATGGCACGCCTACGTTATAGGTTTGCATTTGTCCTCTCAGTCGTCGCTTTGGGCCTTTGACGGAAGCGCAAATTGTGCATCTGCGACACCAGTCCTCTACGTCTTCTCGAGCGTGGAGCCAGTAGAATCTTTTCCGCAATTTCGCTAAGGTTTTGTTAACACCAAGATGGCCTCCCGAGGATCCTTCATGCATTTCCTTTACCACATCGTGGATTCGGCTTTTGGGTAGTATAGTTTGCATTCTATAGGAGCTGCCATCCGCCGTTTCCCATTTCCGCTTGAGTACGCCACCCTCCACCTGTAGGGAGTTCCATTGTGCCCAATAGCTTTTCAGGGTTGCGCCATGCATCGAAACGTCCTTCCACTCCGGTCGCCCAGTCGTCTCCTTCCATACGAGCAATGGTCCGATGTCTTCATCGGCTAGCTGGGCGTTTCGAATCTCCTCCGATGACCAACCTTCATCGAATTCGGCCGTTATCAGTCGCAGATCAACGGACGGTTCCTTTTCCTCAATCCGTCGGCAATGCTTGCAGTTAGCTGGACATGGGCGACGAGATAAGGCGTCAGCATTTCCATGAACTTCGCCCTTTCGATGAACAATTTCGTAGTCGTATGACTGCAATCTTTCGATCCATCTCGCAACTTGTCCCTCGGGGTTTTGAAGTTAAGTAGCCATCTCAGCGATGCATGGTCCGTTCGAAGAACAAATTTCTGGCCATATAGGTACTTGTGGAACTGCTTGGTGGCCTCTATTATAGCCAATAGCTCCTTCCTGGTCACACAGTAGTTCCTCTCACTTTTTGAAAGAACTCGACTGTAATACGAGAGGACTCTTTCTTCGCCATTGATCTGCTGGGAGAGTACAGCTCCAATACCGCCGTTGCTTGCATCGGTGTCAACCACAAACATTTTTCCGGGTTTCGGATACGCCAGTACGGGTGATTCACATAGCTTTTCCTTCAGGGTCTCAAAGGCTGTCTGGCATTGTTCATTCCAGACATACGGACGATTTTTCTCGGTTAGCTGATGAAGACACTTAGCTATTTTGGCAAAGTCTTTGACGAATCTTCGATTGTAGGTTGCCAGACCCAGGAAACTTCGTAGTTGGCGCTTGTTGTTTGGTGTTGGCCAGCTTTTCACGGCTTCAATTTTCTCAGGGTCTGTTTTGACCCCTTCTGCTGATACGACATGTCCCAGGTATTTTACTTCAGCTGCGAAAAGGGTACACTTGTCGGGACTAAGTTTCAAATTTGCCAGTCGCAGTCTGGAGAAAACCTCTTCTAAGTTCCGCACATGCTCTTCGAACGTTCTCCCGATGACGATGATGTCATCTAGGTACACCAAGCAGGTTTTCCAGGTTAGACCACGTAGCACGTATTCCATCAAGCGTTCGAAAGTGGCTGGGGCATTGCAAATCCCAAACGGCATCACCACAAATCGCCACAATCCGGTCCCAACTGAAAATGCGGTCTTCTCTCGGTCCTTCTTGTCAATTTCTACCTGCTAGTAGCCACTCTTGAGATCGAGTGTAGAAAACCATTTTGCGTCGGCTAAAGTGTCCATGACGTCATCGATGCGTGGGAGCGGGTAACTATCTTTCCTAGTGACGTCGTTAAGCTGCCTATAGTCGACACAAAAGCGAGTGCTACCATCCTTTTTCTTTACTAGAACTACAGGCGCGGCCCATGGACTTACAGAAGGTTCAATAATGCCTTGTTTTTCTTGTCTTGGTGCTTGTCGAATCGGCTTGGCTCCCTGTGTGTCTATGACGTGAGTTACCAAACTCGTTCGGCCTTGGTCATCCGGGCTTGTTGAGAAGATGTCACTGTACTTGGTGACCAGATCAGAGGCTCGTTTGAATAGCTGCACCGGCAATTTGACTTGCTTCAATATTGCAGACGTGGATTCCCTGGCTTTGTCTGTGTCTTGCCTCCTTTTCCAATGATGGTTGTGAGTAGCTTCCAAAGAGGTGATGGTGGAAACAGGCTGGCAGCTGCCGATGACTTCTCCCGCTTTGATGCTCGTGGTTGAATCTGCGGTGTTAAGGACTCTAAACGGCACATATCCGTTCCTTAAAGATCTTACAAGGCTTCGTCCTACAATCAAACTGCGCAATGCGGACGTCTTCGTTGGCTCTATCAGGTAAGATCGGTGGTCTCCAGAATCACCATCAAGCTTGGCCCATACAATGCTTTCGGAAGAATTCGGTACATCAGTGTCAGTACATACCACTACATTCATCTTGGGGATTTGGACGCTGGAATCCTCCATCAGTACTTCTACATTCTGCCATTTCAATACACGTTTGCCCAAATCCAACGTGATTCCATGTGGTCGCAGAAAATCCATTCCGAGAATGCAGTCATCCATAATGTTCGCGACCAGAAAATTATGTCGGAACACAAGGTCTCCCAACTGTATCTGGAGGTTGACCTCTCCATGAACAGGTGCAGTTTCTCCCGTAGCTGTCCGTAGTGAGAAAATTCTGCCCTTGTGAAGTTGTTGCTGTCTAACTAGGTCTGGTCGGATAATCGATCGGGTTGCACCAGTGTCGATTGTTATGGTGCAGTGTTCTCCGTCAATTTGACCCGGAAGGCATAAGTCCGCTTCTCCACGATGTAGTCTTGACACGGTGATGGTGGTGCTGGGGACGTCGATCCTCCTAGCTAACCTCTGCCCCACAAAGTTGGCTCTTACATGTTTCCCGACCCCTCTGTTTGAAGGGCTTCCATTCTGGGCTCCTGACTCGGTCTGGATCTCCTCCTAGCTGCACACCCTGGACAATAGCTCGGTTTTCTTCGCTTCTTGCAGTCTCTTTGCAGGTGCCCCTTCTCTCCGCAATTCCAGCATCTAGGCGCACCATTTACATGCGGGTCTCGCTCAATTTCCACGCGTTCACACCTGCACTCGTCTGTCACTACTTCACGAACCCGGGCAGTGGTACGAGTCACATTTTTCGCTGCCTCAAAGTTCAGACTGTAAGCCAATGCGTCCTTAACCGTTTGCTTTTGGGCTAAACGCATGGCTTGTTGCAATTCCGGGTCCTTTAGTGCGCTGATGAATGCCTCTGTCGCTGCATCATCTCGATGTTCTGGGTCGTAGGCTGGGTAAGCCAAAAGTGCAAGTCGCTCAATGTCTTGGGCTAGCTGCTGTAGGGTCTCACCAGACTTCTGCACCCGATGCCTTAGCTGTGACCGATAAATCTGCTTTAGATGATCGTCTCCATAACGCATGTCGAGCGCATTCATTATAGCATTCGGGTTTGAGTGCAATTCATCGGGGATCGTCTGCAAAAGCTCGGCAGCTGGGCCTCTTAGAGCAAGAATCATCGCAGTTGCTCGTTCCTGCTCGTTCCAGTGATTTGCCCTTGCGGCAGCTTCAAACTGAGTCTTGTAAATAGTCCAGACCGTTTGCCCATCGAATATTGGTGCTGGCACATTTCTGGATGTGCTTTGCGCTGCGGTTACAAGCGGGGCTGGTGGGGCGGTTACTACTGCCTTTGCTGCTTCCAATTCTTTTTTCACTTTTTCCATCTCATGGTTCATTCTCTCTTCGACCTGGCTGATCTCATAGTTAATTTTCTCCTCAACCTGGTAAACCTTTTCCTCGACACATTTAATTTGATTGTTCAGGCTACCGAGCTCCACTTTTATTTCGGTTGACTGTTTTTGCACTTCCTTGATTACGATCGCTTGTTGGTCCAGCTTCACTGATTGTTCATTTAACTTCGCTGATTGTTCATTTAACTTCGCTGATTGTTCATTTAACTTCGCTGATTGTTCATCTAGCTTCGTCGTTAAGTTGGATAACTGTTGTCGCTGCTCTTGCTGCATCAGCATCAACATTTGCATCAGCGCATTTTCTGGTTCCTTTGGTTTTGGTGTGTCTACTTCTCCACCTTCTGCGCCTTTTTCCGCATCTGAGAGCTCACCCGAATCCAGATTCACGCCTTCCGACTCGATCGCGTCACGCAAGCGTGCAATCAGTATGGCCTTTGTACCTTGTGTGGCCAGATTCCGCTGTTCCAACTCCTCCTTGAGCTCCGATATGGTCAATTCATTAATTTTTAAGTTTAAGCTTTGTGGCATTTTTAATGTTTTTTTAAATTTTACTATTGTGCACTATGAAAATGTTCAAATTTTCACTTTCAAAATTTTTCTATCCCTCTTCTGACACCATTGTCGCGTGTTAGTGGTTCGCGGCCTATAATTTTAACGTTCCGGGAAAGTGAAAACGCAATGTCTTTTAATTTAAGTTAAAAGAGTTTATTCAATTAAATAAAATGCACAATAATCAGTTAACACTTTCACTAATTTTAATTGTCACTATTAAAATTATCTAACACTTGTCCATAAATTTATTATCGCAATTGTCTTCTAAATTACTTCACTATTACGAAACACACTTTTCTACTACTCGAAGAATATCGCTTCCCACACACAATCGCAGTTCTTCTCGCGGTCGAATGAATGATTCTCCCCATTCATTCAGCTCGCCTTTATATAGGGTCTCTACCTATTCACCCATTTCTCGCACATTGGCGAATGTTCTACCGAGAGGTACCTGGTAGGTTCGAGCAAGTTCATGAATGGAGTGACGTCACTTGCAGATGTTGATCATGCTTGTTGGATTCTCGTGGGTTCGAGTAAATTCATTCGTTGACGTTCTTAATGATGATGAAAACAATTGCGACAGTAGCTCGCAGAATTATTTGTACATGTAATTATTTGTACCTGTAACAATACTTTTGTTTGGTTGGTTGTGCTAGCTATTAGGCCACGTTCATTTTTATATTTATTTATTGTTTATGCTACTTTTTTGCAGCTTTCTTAGAAGTTTAGATGCAATTGTTTTATTGATTGTGCTAGCTGTTAGCTTACGTTAATTATTATGTTTATTTATTGGTTACGCTACTGGTTTGTAGGTTGATTTGATGTGTAAATACTATTGTTTTGTTGGTTGTGCTAACTACTAGATTACGTTAATTATTACTAACGTGACTTTGCGGCCATAGAGAAGATTTGCTGCTTAAAGACTACGCAAATTTCAGTGTTAATTTGTTAGTCGAAGCTGTTATTGGGTGAATGCTGTATTTTTTATGTTAGTTAGAAAGATCTAGTCGCTCTTCGAGGCGGAGTCATGGTTTGTGCCTGGGGTAGTAAGTTTGTGGTTAGCTGAATTGGAAGAGGTAGGTAAGTTCCACATGGGAGTGATGAGTTGTACGATAGTTTATTGAACTTGGCAAAACTTTCGTAGGTATCGTATCACTAAAAAGATTCACAGAAAACCTACCGAACATGAGGCCAAGTTGACCAAAGTGGTGGCCATGTGTACATGTCGTTTTCCAGTTTTTGCGCGTGGTAAATTATTCAAATGATTATAGATGTCTGTGAGAGTGTATGTGTTGGTTACGAGCTTGATTCTTGGGTGTTAATAATTTTAGTTTGCTGTTATTTGTGGGTTTTAATTGGGTAAGGTCAATTTCTAGGAGTTCAGGGTTTATTTGTGGTAAGAAATGTGGTTGGATAATTTTGAACGGATGGGTGCTTTCGGCCTCGAAATGGATCACTAGATTGTTTATTCGGATACGGCAAGGATGGCGTAATGTTAGAATTCCTTGACCGACGAGTGTGTGCGTGGTAATTTTCGAGTCGCATTGTATGTGTAAGGTTGTCTCAGACTATAGGAAATAGATCCACCTACTGGGCGTGTTGAGTTTGATTATGGCATTGATATTGGCAGTATTGAAATGTAGTGGGATGGTGTTGGTCAATTTAGGAAGGTTGTGCAGCAGTGAAATAATCTTATTAGTGGCGGGGGGCGATTGGATGATTATTATTAGTAGGAGTGATACGTAAGAGTCTCCCGGTTAGGGATGTTTTATCTTTTTAAATGGATTGCTCTCTATTATTAGCAGGAACTGTTGGGAAGGGATATTGCTAGCGATTAATGCTAATTCTAGAGGTGATATTAACAGGTATGTGTTGTTGATAGTGATGGAGGAGGTGTATGTGCGATAAAGTTACTGTCATCCGTAATGCCAGAATTTTCTGCGTCTGTGGTTGTTTGTGTTGCCTCCTGTTGATGAGGCTGTGAACTCTGTAGCTCCGGTAGAATACCTTGTTTGGCATGATCCCTGATTTGGGATGGTAGGTGTGTGTTGTCGTTCGGTGGTGGAGTTGTGTTACCGTTGTTTGGTTCTAGAGAACTGTTGACTGGCTAGATTCTCGAATAGGGATTCGGTTTTGAACTTATATCTTTGTGCATGGGTCAGCGCATTACACTGGGCTTTTCTCTTTGAGGATGTTTCTTCTACTGGGGTTCGGCTGAGGGTATCAGCCTTGGTATTGTACTTGCCTGGTTTGTAATCGATATTGGAATCGAATTTGGACACCTTATGATGGAATCCGACGAGTCTGGTGGTTGGATCCTTCACATTGAATATTCGTCGTTGTCCAGATTTTTCTTCAGTGGAGTGTTTATTATCTCTTTTTGTGGCCGACTTGGTCTGTACGTTTTCTGGTTGATCGGTGCCTGATCTGTGATTAGTGGTATTTTGTGGCTGAAAGCTTTTGTGTAATCTAGCTTGTCTCCGGGCAAGAAAAATATGTCATTGTATTCACCGCACAGTTGGGTGATGGCTGTTTTCCTTCTGAGTTTAGATGCTCGTATAGAATTAATTAAATGCTGTGCGCATAGTTTTGTGGGACTGAATTTGCTTGCTTGAGGTTTCGGTTAAGTACCCTGTTTGTCTCGAGAGATTGCTAAGTTTTATACCGGGTTCTTCGGCATCTAAGGATTGGATAAAGTAGTCACCTAGTTTTTCGAGTTGAAGTGTTTCTTGTTCTAGTGTGACCTTTTTTTCCTTGGAATTGAGAATTCCTATTGTGGGACTTGATGAGCTTAGAATGAAGTTGGTGATGTAGACACCACCAGCAATATCCATGTCAGAGTATAACATGTCCTGCTTCAACACTATCGGCATTTTTATTAAATTCGGGCTTCATAGTTGGCGCATAATGATTTCCTTACAGATCATCTGACGGCATTTACGATCTTCTTTGGTATACTGAACATCAATTTTTCTTGTCGGAAGCGTCACACCTTGGGCCGGTCCGGAAGACTACGCGCTTGTAGTTGTCGACGCTTTAGGTGAGTTATGATGTTGAGGAGTATACATTGCCCTTAATTAGGGCCGTGCCCGTGGGAGCCTGAACAGGACTGATGAATCCATTATTGGCTCGTGCTGATAAGGACTCCGCATTTAGGGTTGACTTTAGTGATCGTATGCCAGTGGCTTTCAAAGTCTCAGTCACGTTCCGTTTTGCTGGACCTTTCCTATAGAATTGTGAATGATGGTTAAAATGCGATTTCTAGTCAAAAAATCAGTCACAAGAGTGGATCGATGAGACCGAATTCGACAAATGCGATGCAACAAACGCTTCAAAACGCCAGGATAGAAAATTGCATTGACGGTTTGGCCCATTGGCATGAACTTCTTGTGGACAATTTCTTTGGAATCGTTAAAAATAAATGAGCATCGACTTGATTTTTGACTTCTCGCCTTTTCTCGCCTCTTTCTTTCGAATGTTGAACTCTGAGCAATTTTTGGTCATCAGATAACTTTTGCAGAACAAAATGTGTACAGACCTTTCGTAAGCCCAAACGAGCAGTTAAAATAATCGCATTTTAACTGCTCGTTTGGGCTTACGAAAGGTCTGTACACATTTTGTTCTGCAAAAGTTATCTGATGACCAAAAATTGCTCAGAGTTCAACATTCGAAAGAAAGAGGCGAGAAAAGGCGAGAAGTCAAAAATCAAGTCGATGCTCATTTATTTTTAACGATTCCAAAGAAATTGTCCACAAGAAGTTCATGCCAATGGGCCAAACCGTCAATGCAATTTTCTATCCTGGCGTTTTGGAGATATTCAACTCCGATTCTATGAATTTTAACGATGATTTCGGCTCTTTTTTGATAAATTCACGATGGGGTTTTTGGTGATCACTGATTTTGGGCGGCCCGTATGTTCATCGTCATTTATGTCCTCACGACCATCTGTGAAAACACTCATGAACTCTGGCACGAGATAGACAATCATCATCATAAACTTTTTTCATAAATTCAAATATTTCGGCAAACGTTTTACCGATTTTAAAAGAATTTGATATTCGCTCTTTGTTTGAAACTCATTTTTGTACCGATGACACAAACATACTGTCACTTTAGATGCAATAACTTTGCTTCCACTGAACCGAGCATCACCAAAATTTCACTGAAAGTCAGAGAGGGATTTAACTTTCTAACGCACTATCTCATTCACAGATGGCGCAACAAAAAAATGTTATGACAAAAGTTTCATTTATTTTGGAAAGCACCTTGTAAATTGAGTCTGTATGTTCTTGTCTATATCTAGTGGTAGAGAGGCTGTTATTAAGTTGGATTTAGATTTTTGTTCTGTAGTAATTTTTGGTGTATGTTGAGGTCTGCTTTTTACTGGTACCCTCTTGCCAGTTCCCTCTTTGATGCCTATTGTGGTCGAGCCAGGAACTTATGACTAGAATGTCCCCCGTGGCCCTGAGCTCTTGATTCACATCTTTTTTTTAGGAAGTAATTATCTACCGTGTGCTTTCTTCTCCAGCAGGAATAGCACATCACTTGGATACGGTAAACTCTGGGACTATCGGATGTATTGTGTGGGAACTTTGGTGGGGGTTTAGATTTGCGGTCTCTCTGGTCGTATCCATACTCTTTGCAAGTAGCGAAAAATAGAGTATTTTTGCGACCAAGACACTCAGACTAGGTGTGTCCCCTTTTGTTACAGAAATTGCATGCTCCTCTTTGTGCTAGGTTGGATGTTTTGCTTTGGGTGTTAGTATTTGGCATGGGGACTATTTGCAGCTGCTGACCACCAGGGTTTAAGAGTTGTAAATGTGGAGTAATATTAGGCATGGGGGCCATTTGGTACTGCTGTCCACCGGGATTTGTGAGTTGTGAGTATGATTTGTAAAAGTTACTTAAGGGGCCGTTGATTGGCACTCCTTTTGTGGGGATTAATGCTTGTTCTGACCTAGCAACAACGGTTAAAAGATGGGGTTCAATTGAGTCGTGCCAGTGAACTACTATGTTAATTGGTATTCGGGCTATTGCGGGTGCAGTTGCATAAATGATGCTTCCTATTGCAGCTTATCCATGTTCAGGCCCGTTGCTATAAGATCCTAAAACCTTTTAGTTTCTTATGTAAGGAGATATTGGAGAAGATATGGGCTGGTGACTTTTCTTTTGAAAATACTTTTGGCAAAATCCTCCATTGCTCGATAGCAAACTTGCATAACGTCTCTGAGTAGGATTGTGTGGCTGCTTCTTGACAGCGCCTACGTTTCTGCCTCAAACGTGATCTGTAAATGACGAGTGATTCTGTTGGCGTTTGGTTGTGGAGTTTTGGTATATTTGGTATTCACGTGTCGAAGGTAGAAACTGCAGTGGAGTATTTTTTTATTAAAAGTTGATCAAAAGTCGTTTACAAGATTATTGTCAAATCTTACTTTTTACTGCACACTTTTAAAGTTTAATAACCGTTACATTCAGTACAACATAACTTTTTGCCGCTGCGCTCTTCCTCGATCCGTACCAGCAGTCGAAACCCAGACATCGTGCAAATCACTTGTGCTTATTTTTGATATTTTTTCCAAAACGTTATATTTCAAACGGTTGTTTTAGTTTGTGTGTAGAAAAATTCACTTGAAAGCATGATGGATATTCAAGAAGAAGGTATAAACGTGAATTAAACAGATATGGTGTTTTCATTATACTTGAAAAAGTAACGTTTCCAACTTCATATATTAGAGACTATAAATTTGGTGTATTTTTTTTTTATAAAAGCCATAATCAAAGGTGGTTTTGTATGTCAGTAAAACTTATTTAAGTTAAAATTTTGTGCAAAACATAAAACTTGCCTACTGTTGTTGATATTTTTGAACAAAAACGTCCCGCATGTACCCGCCAATTTTTGATATTATTTAATTCATTTAAGAAGACAAAATCAGGTATTTTCATGGTAAATCTTTTTAAATGCTTAAATTTTCAGAAACCCAAGCTAATGTCATAAAAAAATTCGTTTTCTTGGAAGAAAACTTCAAAAGCTTTCAAGTTTCAATTCAGACAAAAATGGGAAGGTGCTAGCAATAAAGAAGAACGTTTCATGAAGAAAAACGTATTATGGCTTAAAAGAAGCATAGGACTACCTTCATGGGGAAGAAAAAGTTCCGGGCGACCATCAAAAGTTTTCAATAAATCGAGGATTTAAGAGAAAAAAATGCCATGCAATCAGTTGACTTATGCTGATTAAATAAGTTTGTGTGCTGCAGGATGTAGTCATGCTTCTTCAAGAATATTCGTTTTATTCTTAAAAAAAGCGCAAAAATCTAGAAAAAGTGTGAGTTATACTCAAACGTATAGTATCCATTACAATCACTCTCAATTTTCGTAGAAGCAGATCTGACGAGAAGTCAATACGAAATAATTCATGCCGCTAACAAGAATATCTGCGCTTATTATTCGCTTTAAAAAAAAGCAAAACTGGAATGTTATGCACGGGAAGAGTAGATAAGAGTTACGGACACGTGTTGCGAAATCAACATACAAGATCTTCTAGATCAAACTTCGACGCGCTTGGCTGAGTATTTGGATGAAATTTTGGAAAAGAAGCAATTTAGAATTGTTATCTAAAAAAACAAAATCGTGGCTGAAACAAAAAAGCATATACAAAATAAATTTAGAGAGGAAATGGGGCGGATGGTGGATATTCCAAAGGCAGGTTTCGGCAACACCAATGACGGAAACACATCCAGGAGATTTTGCTCGGATCCTCAAACTTCTGTTCGCATCAAATATTTACAAAATGTGAAAATTTTGTTGAACAGATAGCAAAACGTTATGTAAAAATGTACGAATGGTATCCAATGACTCCGACCATGCATAAGATCTTGAGACATGGCGCCACAATACTTGACAACACTATACTGCCTATTGGCCAACAATCGAAAGAAGCTGCTACGGCCCGGAATAAATACTTCCGCGCTTATAGGCAGAATTATTCGGAAAAGTTTTCTAGAGAAATATGTAATAGAGATTATTTAAACAGACATCCGCTAAACTCTGACCCTTTGCTGAGCAATACGAGAAAAAGGCCCCAAAAAAGAAGCAAACCTTTCTCTAGAGAAACACTACATCTCTTAATACTGGAGACGTTAGACACAATACAAAATGATAATGATGCCGAAGACATATCCAGTGAAAATGAAACCGATTATTTTACATATATAAAAACAACCTTTTTTCAAATGCTCAAATACTTATTTAGTTTTAAACACATTGTTTTTCGTAAAAAAACACATTGTAATCACTTCTCACTGTCAGGGTAAAGTTCACAAACCAGCAACGATTAGTAATAATTAAAAATTACTACCAAAATTCTGAGTCAGTGGTCGCAACTTCGCTTACTCCATTTTTTGCCCGTTATAATCGTCCCTCCCGAAAGGCTATGCATGCTATAGTGGATAAGTTTGAGTCCAAATTTCCACTATTGGATCTTCCAGTGCCAAAAAGACGTCTTAACGCACGAAGTGAAGGAAATATCGCAGCTGCAAGTGCATCGATTCAAAGTGAAAAAAATCAGTTTCCACGTCATTCTCAAGAATTTGGCATCGCTCAAACGACACTGTGGCATATTTCGTGAAAAGATATTGGCCAACATGATGACAAGATCAAGCTAACTCAAGAATTAAAGCCACTTTATCATTTTCCGATTGGGTTCTGGCAAAGCTTGAAGAAAATGAAGAAATTCATCGAAAAATTATCCTCAGCGACGATGCTCATTTTTGGGTCAATGGCTTTGTTAATAAGCAAAATATGCATTATTCGTCACCAACAAACGCACATGTGCTTCTTGAGACATCGTTGCATCCGTAAAAAATTACCTTTTGGTGCGGTTTTCATGCCGGAGGTGTGACGAACGTCATGTTACCGTCAATCAAGAGCGCTATCGTGTTATGTTAGAAGATTATGTGTGGCCAGAATTTCATGAACTTGTCATCAATGATATGTGGTTTCAACAAGACGGTGCCACTAGCCACACAACACGCCTCACAATCGATTTATTGAAAGGCAAATTTGGTGAATGTGTTATCTCAAGAAATTGTCTGGTCAAATGCACGCCTCGCTCATGCGATCTAATGCCATTGGAGTTCTATTTGTGGAGCTATATCAAGTCACTGCCAACAAGCCAGCAACTTGAGACAAGCTCAAAGTTGCTGGCTTGTACCAGAGTGGTAGAAAACTAGGTCCAAAGAATCAATTGCTGTAAATGGGCTCGTGGTGATCATGTGACCGAAATCGAATTTCATTCATAAAATGTAATGCTTGCACAGCATCCACAATAAACTTGAACTCAATGTCTCAAATGTTTCTACGTTTTATTAATAGATAAAATTGTGATGTCCTTAATGGAAAACCCTTTAGTTGTGCGTCAAACTAGCGACAGATGGCAATGAAACAACCGAAATCAAATGAAGAATCTGGCACATATTTCCAATCTTTCTACTCAGTTTTGACGATTGTAAAGATGAATTGCATACATAAGAAACCCAATCTCCAACTACTCGAATATAAACCTAAAATAAAACCAATTCTGTGCCATGTTGGTGAGATGCGGACCCTCATGCGAGCTCCGGCATACATGTGGAAAGGGGGCTGCTATTGCATATAGTCAGAGATATAAAAGTAGGGAACAATGGCGAATACTATATAGCCATGTCATATGATCTTTTAAATAAGCTGTCAAAGCAACAATGGACTAGTCATGAACAGCGAATGAACGAAGAGTGGTTACCTAGATGAGCGGTCACCTGTTGATGAAAGCAGCAGGACATTATTGGACTTCGGGATCCAAGAACGCAGTCCATGGACCAAGAAAGCTGTAAGCTTTTTATATGGGAAATCAAGTCCCGAGAGAAGCCATAGTGCTGCAAATATGATAACGACTAAGAAGGATTCTCCCACGATTCGACATTCTTATCCAAAAAATCTTGACGAATCCAACAGCAAATAATATCGTAGAGATCAAAACTCACCGAAATTCTTATACTTTCTTGAATAAAATCTTAAGCAGACCTTAAAAGTCAATGAAACTCAATACTCGGATATTTAACGTTGACCTAATGGGTCGTACTAGAGGGGTGTAATACTTGATCAGGAGAAATAAGCAACGTTCAATCCCTTGTCAGTACTAGACAAAATATTGCGAATGAAAGGGGAGCCATGTACAGCCGTTGAGAAATCCATGGTGATCAACCATCTTATTATTAAGAGAGAAAGATAAGAAATTGCATTTCTTGCAAGGCTTTCATAAACAAGTTTTGACAGCTCCAGAGAATGGTATCAGCTCTAGAGAATGGTGTTACCTCCACTCACGCATTGACTTTGCTAGAATAAGAAGGTTGTATGGACGCATGAATTCAAAGTGACCTTCACATGCAAGGACAATGGTGTAAATCATTTTTTCTTTCCCTGCAACAATCAAACATATACCTCAGACAAAAGATTAGGGATAGTGTCGATCTCGAGCCATCTAGAAGATGAAAAGATAGTATACTGTATTAGTCACGATCTTTCTTGGATGAAAAAAAATAATTTTAACCAAAAAAGAGTGTTTGGCTATATTGAAAGCAGTGAAGAAGCTCATAATTACGAAAAATTATTCTCAGGTCTAACTAAACAATGTGCAGGATCTATAGTAAATAGCCATCTGGGTTGCTGAGTGATAAGGCTTCACCAATTCAATTCGAGCATTACATAACTTTTATGCAATGGAGGAACCCAGGTGAGAGGACAAGTAGGTAGAGGGTATGTGAGTGAGAAACGAAAGAATTTCAAACAAACATGCAGATTGGTACATAGTTAATCTGGAGTTTACTTACATCGTGTGCAGAGCTATGTTGCATGTTTTTCAAAGTAGAGGGTGCCAAATTTTTAGCACCCAATGACCTTTCTTCAGAATTCCACAGTGAGCCACATGAAAACCAAAACTATGGCCAGATAGTTCAACGTTTTTTTAGGCCCATATGGTGTTTTGCCATATACGTTAGGATACAAATATATCAGGCATCATGCTGGAACAAAAACCCCGTTACGGATCGATTTTCTCTAGAGTAGACCCTTAGAGGGTGTACATATACATTTGGTGGGATTTTCCTGTGTTCCACCTGGCGTAAAGCTTTTTATTCAGTAATTGATTATTCTTTCAAAAAATCCCAAATAAAGAAGTCACTTAATAAATTCATGACCTAGACAGGGCCTGGTTGAGGTCCAATATCTTCTTCTCCTTCTTTTCTTCGTCCTACAATTTTGAAATCCGAGGAGCGTCTTCATCGACCGATTTAGATCAGCGTTTCCTCGGCTTCTTTACTGCTCTCCAATGATCAGTTTTTCCAACAAATACTTTTTTGGGTATCCAGTTTTCAGCCCCTTGCAGCTCTGTAGTCTTACAATCGTTGAGACCTTTGTTTCATCAAAACGTTCATACAGCTCATGGTTGTATCGAATACGCTTTTAGTTCCCGTCTAGCTTCGCCACGATTATTTGCCTCAGAACCCGCCTCTCGAAAGCATTCAATACATATTTTGTTGCTTTTTTTCTGATATTGTGTCAAAGGCATTGGAGAGTTGGCTATTGATGGAGGCTAGAGAGGTGGTCGACGTTATTGTCATTTCAGTAAAATGGACTTATTTGGCTGGGATACCAAGACAAAGCATTATTTGGTACAGTACTTTACAATAAAAATTATCGTATGTTTGCTTAAAGTCAACGAGCCTCAATCAATGAGCCGCATAAGTTTTGCACAACATTTTGATCAATTTAATATTTTCGCAGACTCATGTCCGGAAGATGGTGTAAAGTCAATTTTACACTTTTCAATACTGTGGTCGTCGGTGGTTATTGGTAACACCGTTTAGGTCTATGACGTAGGTGTGATCACTGACCGTTTCAATGACTCTGTGCAGCCTCTGGTATGGCTAGTCGAGCGGTTTCTTTACTATGTTGATGTGGTGAAAAACATATTTGTAGCTGGCTAGGTCTTTGAATACGAAGGGAAATCAACTCTGCTGGGGAGACTTGCAGGTCTTCCTTGAATGTGGTGCGCCGGCCCAACAGGAGAGGCTGGAAGAATTTGCAGCCAATGTGTCTCGGGAGCCCATTTTAATGCAGCCTGAGAGTATGGTGCATTCATTCCACCTTGCCATTGGCCTGTGGGTGGTATGGTGCGGTGTGAATGTGCTGACACCCAGGAGGCGACCGAGTTGATTCAGGAGGTTGGCTTCAAATTTAAGGCCTTAGTCTGAAGTGAAGGCGATGAAGATTGCCAGAATCTCGCGCTCGTAGGTAACGCTGTTCGGTTTCAAAAAGCTTCCTCGAGAAGAAACCGAGCGGTACCCTAGTACCATTGTCCCGTCACTGGTCCAAGGTTACGCCAATAGTGGTGCTGAACGGGTTGGTATGTAGTGCCAATGGACGTGAAGGCGAAAAAAAGGCCAATAGGGCTACTTGGGTGATTCCTTGTTTACAGGGTACAAAGGCAGCTTCAGCGTCCGGTGACCAAGTGAGTGGTGCTCTTCTGGTTATGCAGCTTTTCAATAGCTCAGCTGCTTGAAATTTGGCAGCGTGTGGCACGTAATGGTGGCAGAAAATGAGCATCCCAAGAAAACGTCTCAGCTGCGGGTAGTCAGTTGGCTTGAAAAAATCGGTGATATGTTGCGTTTTGAGGACTTGTCATCTTAACCCTGTCTCGCAGATGTAGTACCCGGCAAAAATAACTTTGGACAGTCTGATATTGCCCATGGTGTGCTGTTGTTGATGTGCTTTATTGGTTAAGCCACTCAACTATGCGATTGCTAGGTGCAAAGTGGCTAGCTCAATTGTGATTCGATCCGGAGATTTCCGTGTTAAGGAGAGACCAGAAGAGAGTGTTGCAAGGTGCATGGTTGGTTCCATGGACGTGGTCATTACTACTGGGGCTATGTCGCGCACCTCATCTATAACCGTGGAAAGTTCATCCAGAGTTTGATTCTTGATAAATAGGAATATGCGCTGCGGCAGGAGGTCAAGCTATTTGACCCGCAGTACGTTGTTAATAACCGGTGTACTAGCAAGAGAGCGCATGTAACGTAGCAGCTGTGACGGCCGTCTATCTGCGAGCTTGTCGCCTGCGAGGAGCTTGCGTAGCTTGTGTCCATCAAATGAGATAGGTGGTCGCTTTGAGAATCTCATATTTGTTGATCTCCAGCAATTATGCCCGCCATATTGGCGATGGTGCCATAGCCCGAAGAGTAGAGCATTAGGTGCTACCTAGTTGAGTCCCTTGTGCAGCTGGAAAGCTTAGGACTAGCGTATCAAAAGGAAGGCACCTTGCATTTAGATCCTAGGGGGTTGTATGACTGGATGTGCTCGTTGCTTAGTCCGATGAAGAGGATGTTGATGATGATCACGACAGTGACAATTTGCCTGGGTTCCCTCTGGTATATAGGCTCTGGTACATTGGCTCATTAGAATCTAGAATTAAAACTTTTTGCGAGGTATTTTTTTGCACCGATAGTATGCCAGAAGCGAAGATTAGTTGAAATACGAGGACCTGTTTACACCGTGAAGAATATGCTGTTGTTGGGGCAATCCATGCCACTACAATGGTAATAAGTACGGATTTATCTGAGATGTTGAGGTGACAATAAATTTAGCAGATTTTAACTTTTTATAACATAAAAATTTTTGTGTGACACACTTATTTCGTAATATGCATAAAAAACTGAAATTGAATACTTATAACCTTCCTAGATTTTACAATTTGTGGTGGTTATAATAATTTTTTCGGTAGGGTGGACAATTATCGAGATATCCTACAAGAATCGAGGGGCTTTAAATCCTAAAATGTTCATTTTCGCGTGCCCATAAAAAAACTTTCTTGGAAGTTATATGACAAATTCCAATTTATTTCTACGGTAATCTATTCCCGAAATATTAAACCAGAGTTTAAAAAACGATTCGAAATTCCACGGATGCAAACGATGAATTATAAATTTCCTTGAAATCTTCAATTTATTTCTCTGATAAGCGATAAGTTTTGGCTTTTAACACATAATACAAAAATCAGATAGCCGAATTTCATTCTCGACTTCTTAAAATTACTTTATTGACAAATTTAATTTTTCTTTTCAGGTATGTACTCGTACTTCATTAATTTTTCCACGATTCTTGCGTGTAAGAATTCGGTATGTATTTGTATCTTCATTTCATAACTATCCATTAACACACCTGTTAAATGATCCATGGAAAATGGTTTTCATTCAAAACCGCATCGAATCCTTAACATAAATAAAAACATACGAAAATCCCCATCCACGACTTCAAATACTTTCCTCATTCCAAGAATCACTCAGAATTTCACATGCACATATTCTTAAAGATCTTATTGATATTTAATATGGAACGGATGTCTAAGCAATTAACCATTAAAACGGACGTTTAGTTCCGTTTAGGAGGAAGAAAATGAATGAAAAAATAACATGCATAAGACAAAACACAGAAGTACAAGAAAATAAAAATATTGTGGGTACATATACGGAGAAGTATGCGGCATTCTTGTACTCGTATATCATCATATGTGCATCTACGAAACCATAGAAGTAAAGATAAACTTTACCAACAGGAAGACTGTGTTATCGTTTTCAAAATACAAGTGCTACTTGAAAATGAACTTGTATAGTGCATTTTATCATATGTTTGATGCAGAGTTAGTCAGGGGTGAGGGTGTAGTATCGAGTATGAACCGAGCCAACAAAAAATAATTTTTTGAGTGAAATACGAAAAATGTCGGCTGATTTTTTCTAGAAACAAGGTTCTACATAGTAGGACCTAAATTCAAATTTTTTAATTGCGAGTAGTTTTAGTACAAATGTTTAGTTAACCTTTTACAATCATACATAATAATTTTTATGAACAAAAAAGTGGGGATATATTCTTCTTCTTTGTAGCACTACAGCCCCTCTCGGGCCTTCGCTTAGAGATAGTTAGAGTATCTCATTTTCATGACCGTATTGATTTTTCCGGAAGTTTGTTTGGTCAGTACTGATTAAATCAGTACATATCACCACTGAGCGAACACTCATAGACTGTCCGAAAAATCCCCTGAACTAAATCACGTTGCTTCCAACGAGATTTGAACCTGGGACCTTCGGCTTATGTGTTCATGCTCTAACCACTAGACCACATAGACAGGATATATATGTATATGTATATATATATATATATATATATATATATATATATATATATATATATATATATATTATATATAGTTTTATTTTCTTCATAAGGATATTGTCTTGTGATTTGTCTCTTTACTTTACTTATCGTTGTGTCGTTAAATTTTCAAAAGCAGTCTGTTAAAATATTTGGACTCTACTTAATGAACCATCCACGTCGCCCACGGGCTTCAATATTATTTTAGAAAAGAGTTCAGTTCATAAGCCGTAAGCAACACACTTTTAAGCATACATTATAATTCGAAGTCCTGTAGATAATTCTAGATGGTATCTTAGAAAATATGAAGTCATACGTCTAAACCGATCATATCAGTTAAATGAGCTTTTCTTTCAATATTCCTTTCTTCATCATTTTCCTAGTAGAAAAGGCTAAATTCGTTCTCTATAGCAAAGAAAATGACTCAAAGGAGTCAAGTTGCAATTGCTTCTCAAAAAAGAAGGCCCGATGGCTTTTTAAGAAAAAAAATCAGATTTACTTGATTGAACTTAATAAAATTATGTTTTGTGACACTAAAAAAATATTTGTTCATTCAATTGCGATAAAATGCAACCTTTTGGCTTACAAATCCGTATATTTCTAGCAAAATTCTTGTTTTAAGGTTGTCTTAATATACACTATTGCTTGCTAAACTATCATCTATATTTTCCAGTTGCTCGTCGTAATATTTTCTTTTCTTATTTTTTATAATCTTATTTGGAACTTGTTGGAGATTCTCATACTCTCCTCTGTTCTTCCTGGTATTCCTATTTTCAAAATCTTATTCAACGTATCTTAGCATTTCTTGTCAAATCAATCATTATTTTGTGCAAAGCTACATAACCAACCAACTGTTCTGCTACCGCTTTCACTTTTGTCCATAGCTTATCACTAGTTCTTGTCAATGTGCCATCTAGAATAGAAGCCAACTAATTTTGGAGGTTCTCCCCAAATTTGGTTGCCACGGACACCGTTTGACGCTTCTCGTTGCTGAATTCATGTAGGTGGCTGATCTTTTTCGTATAAGGTTTTGAAATTTGACATCGGTTTATTGATTTGACCAAGTGATAGTCCAAGTGAATATCCCCCTCCTTCATAATAGGAATATCTGCATGAGGTCGATCTAGTTAGGAGTTGCACCGGGTCCTTAAATGAATGCGTCAATGTTAGAAGCATGCAGATCTTATTTCTGAATTTCTGCGTTATTTGAAGCCTTTCAAGCGCTAATTATTATTCTTGCTTTCATCTTCCAGGTTGTAGCCTCCTGTTATTCCTAAATGGATAAGTTCATTACCATTTTTGACGTCGAAACCACATAAAATACAGCCAAAAGCCAAAGTCTCTTTTGATGACTATAGAATAATTTCTTGGTTTCATCGACGGTTTTGGTCAGCAACCGTGCATATTGATCAGCCAAATTTTAAAGAAGTTCATTCTTTTGCAGATCACACACATTCTTTCATTTTCTGCTTTGTAATCCATAACGCCAGATTTGAAGCCCTTATAAAAAATAAAAACAACTCGACATTCTGTGCAATGTCATGCCAAGAAAACCGTTATTAATCCACCTTATTTTCTAGACTCACAGCATAATTAGTTGATATCAACTGACTTATTGTAATACATCTTTTGCAGTGGCAACTTCATTCAGTTATCTAACATTCTAGAATCCAATAACCTAGGCCTTTTTTATCACGGGGTCATTTTCACTGGTCTAATATATTCCAAAATTTTTGCCCGTCACTACACTCCGGTGCCGATAGTGCTATCAGGTGTGGAAGACTCGCCATTATCAGGCATGGAAGACTTGTCTTCACCCTGTTTAATTTGCCTTTTACGTAAAGAAAAGGTTCCACTGACCACAGCTAAGAAGTATCAGTGGGGCTTGGTAGTAGATCTGCTGGTATAATAAATTTAGTAATTGACATTTCTTGGCATTGATTGTCTCATCATTGGGAAAACAGTAAACGCAATTTGCAACACGGAGACAATATACTACCGTTTGGTCATCGTATTCAATAATGCTCATAGAAAAAACAATTTTAAGTATTCTCATTCTTTTATGGCGAGACCTACATATCTTGAAACTGCTTGAAAGTTTGTAATAAGCTTTAGAATATTTTGACTCACTTTCATAAAACTTCCTCCTGAAAATTTTCCACCAAATCTGATGATTGTAGTTCGCATTGTTTCTTACTATGATAAAGAGATGGAGAGAAAAGTACTCATTCAGAAAAGTCTTGGGAATTTATTGTAACTAAATCCTTGAAAGCAGTGACTTCAGTTATAAACTGTTTTACAGTTTCAATATGACAAATTCTAAGCCCAGCCATACTTTTTTGTCTAGTCTTTGCCTATAATACCCGTGTTGTACATTAAGTAAACAAATGCACTGTAAGAACCTAACAAAACCTGTATGGTTTTCTAACTGAATCTGTAAATCCTTGGGCTCAAAATGAACAAACTATGCAGATCAAATGCGTCATGCTCAGAAAACATACCCAAACGATATTCTTAGCGTTTCCCTATAGTCAACTGTGTGGCTTTATGTATTTTCTAACACACTGTTTCCGGTGATAGCCGATGCTAAGGTCCTCGGTTGTTTTGAGGGTAGTTCTTTTGGCATTCATCATTAATAGACTCACGTGGCAGTATGAGCCGAAGAAAAGATTGCCATTAATCCACAATTTCATTTTAAATCAAAACTGTCACATTTTGAGCAATGATAATCTACAAGCAGCTGTCGAAAAATAACTACATCAAGAAAAATTACGCTTTTGATTACCTAATGAGATGGTTGGTCCATATATCCGAAAAAATAATTATGGTCACAATGTTGCAGTTAACGACGGAGTAGTAATCAGGGCGTTTTTTTTTTTTGAAACGCCATCGGCAATACGGTCACTGTTACTGGAAAATGCTACAGAGCCATGACAAACGGCTTCTTACTGCCAAAATGGGATGAGCGGGGCTTGATGAATATGTGGTTTCAACCGGACGATGTAACCACACACACAGCACGGGCCACAATGGATATTGTGAAGGAAGCGTTTCCTGGTCGCATAGTCTCTCATTTTGGCGGTTTGGCATGGCCAGCAAGATTATCCCGATTTAACCATTCCAGACTTCGGTCTTTGGGGCCACTTGAAGTCGAGGGCTTATGCCAACAAGCTTCAAGCAATCGCAGTCCTTAAGGAGAATATTCGACAGGAATGCGAACAGTTATCACCGGAAATTTTGCAGAAAGTCATGAGAAATGCGACAAAATGGTAACAAATGTGTATCAATACTGGCGGGAGCCATTTTTTTTGGCTTAGCAAACTAAAGGTCCAAATAAAGATTTGCATCACTCAAAATATTTTTTTTTTTATTTAATAAAAAAGTTATTTAAAAACAAAACTGGATGATAACTTTGCACTACTTTGTAGGTTGATTGTTTTGGAGGTATGCTAATTCAAATATCGACGTCCATAAACCAGAAACAAATGAGAACTTAGAAGTCAACATTCAACGCGTCATTGCCGAAATACAGCCTTATTTACTGCGAAGAGTATATGAAAACTGGACCTCTAGACTACGCCACGTACGTACTAGCTGCGGTAGCCACAGGTCCGAAATCATCTTTAAATATCAATGACAAAAAAAATATTTCAAATAATGCAAATTTTATGGATCTTAAAAATATTTTTGTTTTCTTTATTCCAATTCATACCTCTCCCTCTCTAGAAAAACACCATCTACATGCGCATACAAACTTTTTTCGCTTAGTGTTCGTTTGAAACATGATTTAGTATGGAGTCGCAAAATCTCTAAGAAGACAAAGTCAATGTACGTTCACTAAGCAAATTAGTTCGTATCATTCCTTCAATCTGCATCTATTCTGTGGTGTAGAGTGAAATTAAGTTCTTATGTTCTCTGTGTTTCTTTAAAACCAGCCTAGATGAAAAGCCCTCAAAAAATCGTTAATAATGATCATTCATTTCCTTCAAAAATGCATGTTCTCATAATTGTTTGGTAATATAGTTTTATAATTTGATTTTTAGTAAATTTTCATTGTTAGGATTTTGTTAAAAAAGCTTTTACAAATCGCTATTAATATGAATACTCTGTCTACACGTCCGTCCATCCATTTATCAGTCCGTCAGTGTGTCACTGCAAATTTTTTCAGAAACTAGGGAAGCTTTAGTCATAAAATTTTGTGAGCAGCTCAAAGTTGCATGCTGGAATAAAATTTCAAATTATTTGAAGAGGGTTTCCACATGAAAGAATGTAACCCCATTCAAACATGTTTTTTTGCACTGAACATAATCGAATAGAGTATCAAATGAAAAGATATTGCCGTAATCTTCTTATGTTCGTTATCAAAACTGCAAAAGTGATAACAAGGCAGGCAAAGGAAGGGACATAACACGAAAAAATGGTGCCCATTTTTCCAGTTAATTGATCTGTGTGGTCTAGTGGTCGGAGCATGAATGCATAAGTCGAAGGTCCCAGGTTCAAATCTCGTTGGAAGCAACGTGATTTAGTTCAGGGGATTTTTCGGACAGTCTATGAGTGTTCGCTCAGTTGTGATATGTACTGATTTAATCAGATCATATCATAGCTGAGCTGGCACACGTTAGCATGGAACTGACCAAACCAACTCCCGAAAAAATCAATACGGTCATGAAAATGAGATACAGGTAGTCTAACTATCTCTAAATGTAGGCCCGAGAGGGGCTGTAGTGCTACAAAGAAGAAGAAACTTAAATTTGCATGAATTTTATATTTAAGTAGGCTTTTAAAAGAACAAGAATAA
The DNA here is from genome assembly GCA_963969285.1 of Odontomyia ornata. Classification (NCBI taxonomy): domain Eukaryota; kingdom Metazoa; phylum Arthropoda; class Insecta; order Diptera; family Stratiomyidae; genus Odontomyia; species Odontomyia ornata. The sequence goes on along the minus strand of OZ017741.1, from coordinate 16,691,899 downwards.
GAAAGAACAAGAACAATGTACAGTTTTCCTACCATTCGGGCCTCCCAATGAGCCAAACAATAGAATTTTGATTGTGTCTCCACTGAATATGAACAATAAAAATATCTTCAAAGTTTCATTCAGTTAATGATGATTAGTCATATTGCGAGAAAATGGTAGCATGTTGAGATTTTTACCTTTAAGGGCTGTCCGGGTATAATGTGCCACATGGTTCCATTTGTCAACCGCTGCAAGCGTCTAGCCAATTAAACTATCCGGGGAGAAATCTTTGTTTCCTTGTAGAGGTCCTGGTGTAGTTTGTCCCATCTTTTGCATGCAAAAATGTGTGGCCGGCATGATCTTCCTTCTTTGCGCAAAATTTACATTTAGGGGATCGTGACTTACTAGTCTAACTACTCCAAGCAACTAGTTTAATGCGTGCAAACTCAACCAAAATGCAACAGAGGGAAGTCACTCAAGCTTTAAAGTAGATAATTTATTAGAGAAATGAAAATTTTTACCTTATTTGGAGCGCCGAGAAACTACAACATAAAACCTTCGTGTGGTGGCTTCTCTTTCTTGTTTTTTTCCTCTTACGCCTCTTCCACCCTCTCAGCTTTTTCTTATTCACACTCATACTACTCATTCTTTACTACTACTCATTTACCTGTAATCTTCACTTAAAACTCCGCTTCACGGTTACGTAAAGAAATGGACCAAGAAACTCAAATCACCTTTTGTCTGCTATCGAAAACTAATGTAGACACTGAGAATCAACACTTCATAAACGTGCCAATGCAGCGAAGGAGGAGAAGGGAGATGGAGGCATCAGTGCAGACTATAGGCAGAGCTCACCACAACAGCGACAGCCCCAACAGGCCGTCATAACTTGACATAATACTCAACTTTCTAACAAAATATCTCGTAAACGGTGATAGATCACTTTGTTAGTACCAGATTAATGAAATTCAAAAATTTAATACTTTTAAAATCTAATAATTGTATGACTGACAAAATGGTCTGCCACTATACATGAAATACTTTGCTTGAAAATTGTAATTTCCAATGAGGTTATGAAGCAATGCACCATATCATATGTGGTATCCTCTCTTGTTCCTACACCACTTCTCTCTTGCAAGGACAGATATCACTCTTGCTATGACTTTTGTGTAGAGCAAAAACAAAAAGAGAAGATTAATCTAACCAAACACTTTTTTTCGTAGCACTACAGCCCCTTTCGGGCCTTCGCTTAGAGATAGTTAGAGTATCTCATTGTCATGATCGAATGTACCGGCATTCCATAAGGTGATATGATCATTATCACGCTTTAGCCGTGTGTCCGTCCACCCAGCTACGATACGTTCTGATTTTAAACCAGCGCGTATCAGAACTGAGCAGGCTTATAGTCCGTCTGAAGAATCACTCGAACTAAATCTCATTGACGCCAACGAAACTCGAACCAGGGACCTTCGGCTTACGGGCCTAGTCCTCTACCCACTACACGACGTGGACTACTAACCAAACACTTTCAACTGCATAATCGAGCGTTCTTGGAGTCAAACTTCACCGAACCGAACTACAATAATTGTAATCAATTAATCATTACATTTGATTCAAGTAGATATTTCTCAACTAAATATTCTAAACATGACATGAAATAGTATGGAGCGACTCAGAAGATCTACGACTACTCCTCAATTGATTAGATGGAACTCAAGACTTTGCGCTTACTTAGACGAAGCCCACAACGTTGGACCGAGTCCTCAACGCCGTATCAAGTCGTCTTCTCAAGTACTAGCATGATGCTCGGAGCAACTATCGAACAAACTATACTTCGAGAGATCGCTATCGACATCTACTGCCAAAATGCACTCTAGGTTGAGAGTCACCGGGGAACAGTCGTAGATGATTTTTAGCAAACAAGATTAAACCACCAAGGTAAATTTTGAATGTTACCCTAGCAATGGAAACTAATACCATTTGTTCAACCATATGTATGAACTTCAATAACGGATCACGTATGAATTTCAATCAAGGCCGGCAGAAGGAATGGAAGTGTTGAAAATGCAAAATTACTTTGGAAGGAACATCGACGGTCGACTAGGTTCATCCTCAAAACTGCCTTTAACGCCAACAAAGCGTTTGTACGAAACCAGTCCGATATGTACTTAGCCCCACCGTCCAATGGCGCCACTATCGCAAGAGAGATTCACTACCGTGTGTACTATTTCCTGTAGATGGCTTCTATCAAAACTTCAGTTAAATCGAACTTGTGATTTTGCTTTGACTGCATGGGGAAGCAGACGTACTCGTATCCGTGGATTTTAGAAAAATTGAGAAAGAGCAATATCGATCAGTGATTTGGTTCTGGTTTTTGGAAGGCAAATCGTGTAGCAATATCAAAGAGTGCTTGAATGCTGTGTACGGTGCGATGGCGATCCTGGAAAATTGGTTTAACGAGTTTCAATGTGGTTACACGTCGATTTTGATGAACCATGCCCAGGTGCCCCGAAAACTGCTACCATGGAGAATAACGTGACAAAAATCTACGACCTTGTATCGGCGGCCCTCCGATTGAAGACGAGTGAGATAGCTGAGACTATAGGCATCTCAAAAGACCGTATGTGTCATATCCTGCGTGAAATTTTTGGCATGAAAAAACTGTCGGCGCGATGAGTGCCGCATCTGCTCACTCCGAACAACAAATGCGACCGTAAGACCACTTCAAAGCAGAGTTTGATTCTGTTGAAGTGCAATCTGAAGGAGTTTCTGCATCTTTTTGTGATCGTTGACAAAACATAGCGCCAGCATTACACACCCGAAGCAATTGAAACAGTGGACTTCACCCGGCGAACGTGCTCTATAGAAAAATACTGTTTCATCGGCCGGAAAGGTGACGGCCACCATTTTCTGGGATTCACAATTTATTATCTGCATCAAATACCTGAAGAAGGGCAAAACGGTCACAGAGCTCTACTATGCCGAATTATTGGGCTGATTCGACGCCAAATTGCAGGAAAAGGTGCCATTTGGCGATGAAAAGTGGACTATGAACTACTACCCATTTATTTCCAAACTAGTAAATGTCACTCACCGGGCAGAAATTTAAGTCGAATGCGGAGATCATCGGCCGTCACGGAGGCCTACTTTGCAGACCTCCAGAAAACATATTTTTCAGACGGGTTAAAGAAGTTGGAGCGTCGCTGCGTCAATTATATTGAGCTAGGAGAATAAATCACCATATTTTTCTTTTTTCTTTGTAGGCTAAGTACCTCGTATGTTGATTACTTAGCTTTAAACATAAACTACGCATATATCTTATAGAGAATTTATTAATAATAACCCTGTCAGGGGAAAATTTAGCTGCATAAACTTTACATACAAAGACACTGTCACCACGCACAATTTCTTCACATCGCGTACAAGACCGCATTAATATTTCACGAACTTTCGGATAAACTCAAGAAAATATTGGGAAGGAAGAGCATACTATTTGTCTGTGGTATACAAAATTTATTATATGACAACTGCAAGCAAACGTCAGGTGGAAATGTAAGTCAAAGTCAAAGTCAAAAGCGCTTTATTTAATACTCATCGTTATAAATTTTAAAAGAATATAAAGCAAATTCCAAATAATAACAATCAAAAAAACTTAATGGCCCAAATGGCTCTCTAAATTTGTACGTTATCATAAACTCATTTCATCAAAAAAAAAACTATAGCAAATGCAATTAATTACAATTATTACATATTTTTACAATTCAATTGGAAAAAGGAGAAAAAACCAACCAACACTATCCAAAAATTATTTATAATTAATACACAACAGTGAAACTTTGATCCTACACCTAATATGTTGTAACTTATTTCTAATAAAATACAATCAAAAAAACTTTATCTTATACTAAAAATACTATAACAATGTTCCTAACCTAAGTGTTTAATCTTATCTCTAACGGAATATAGTAAACATTACATATACCTAACCTATACCTGATTTTAACAAAAATATATAACAATACTAAATGTAGCAATAATGAGCTGAAACTCAAAAACTAAATAACGAAAAACACCAAAACTGAAAACAAACACGAAAAATTTAGACATTGTCATTCAGCCACCAATACCTGGATTGCGCCGTCTCAACTCGATCAGCTTCAACGAATCTAGCAAATGAGTATCTCCATTGGAATTGTTGGTCTCGTGAACTCAAGTTCGGAGGATATTTTATCTTCTTATCGGTGGCCCGTCGATATATGTGATATATGACTGGGACGCCGTCAGAATCAAAAACATATCCATTCATGTCCAAATACACGAATGCTTCTGGAGGAATGAAGCCAGTAGCGAGGCAAGTCGCTATATACCCGTCTGTAGGGTGGAACAGCTGTGAAATCCAAGGGTTTTCACTCACAGTCACAGATCTTGCGATATGATTCCGAAGAAGCTTCAATATGAAGATATCGACTCTAGTCACTTCAGCAGTTTGATAAATTCTTCTATTCGATATATAATGTTTCCAATCCGTCTCAGGCTTTCTGTACAAACCAGTACATGCACGAAGACATTTCCTTTCGAAAACTCTTAATTTTTCCATAGTCAAAGTCAAAGTCAAAGTCAAAGTCAAAGTCAAAAGCGCTTTATTTAATACTGATCGTTATAAATTTTAAAAGAATATAAAGCAAATTCCAAACGATATCAATACAAAACTTAATGGCCCAAATGGCTCTCTAAATTTATACGTTATCATTAACATATTTCATCAAAAAAAACTATAGCAAATTCAATTAATTAGGATTATTACATATTTTTAGAATTCAATTGGAAAAAGGAGAAAAAACCAACCAACACTATCCTAAAATTATTTATCATCTTAACACTACAGTGAACTTTGATCCTACACCTAATATGTTTTAACTTAATTCTAATAAATGCAGTCAAAAACTTTATCTTATACTAAAAAAATCTATAACTATGTTCCTAACCTAAGCGTTTTACCTTATCTCTAACCTAATATAATAAACATAATATAAACCTAATCTATCCCTAATTTTTAACAAAAATAAACAATAACACTAAATGTAGCAATAATGAGCTGAAACTCAAAAACTAAATAACGAAAAACACCAAAACTGAAAATAAACACGAATAATTTAGACATTGTCATTCAGCCACCAATACCTAGATTGCCCCGTCTCAACTCGATCAGCCTCAACGAATCTAGCAAATGAGTATCTCCATTGAAATCGTTGGTCTCGTGAACTCAAGTTCGGAGGATATTTTATCTTCTTATCGGTGGCCCGTCGATATATGTGATATATGACTGGGACTCCGTCAGAATCAAAAACATATCGATTCATGTCCAAATACACGAATGCTTCTGGAGGAATGAAGCCAGTAGCGAGGCAAGTCGCTATATACCCGTCTGTAGGGTGGAACGGCTGTGAAATCCAAGGGTTTTCAGTCACAGTCACAGATCTTGCGATATGATTCCGAAGAAGTTTCAATATAAAAATATCGACTCTAGTCACTTCAGCAGTTTGATAAATTCTTCTATTCGATATATAATGTTTCCAATCCGTCTCAGGCTTTCTGTACAAACCAGTACACGCACGAAGACATTTCCTTTCGAAAACTCTCAATTTTTCCATAGTACTAGCACTCTGGTTGTACCAGATCTGACATCCATAGGTCAAAACTGGTCTAACCAGTGTCTTGTAACAGATAATTTTGACCTTTTGATCAATGTATCTGGAATGAAAGAGTTTTCGGAGGGCCATGACTACTTTAAGTGCTTTACTGAGCATGATTTTCACATGTTCAGTATAGTACAGATACTGATCGAGATGAACACCGAGGTATCGAACACAGGATTTATGTGGAATTCGGTCTGAACTACCCTCGCCAGCCATGATGTGGAAATCTTTCCAATTACGTTTCAGGTCTTGACTGACCCCCTGCAGCGTTGTCCGAAACAAGATTGTTTCACACTTCTGCGCATTGATTTTCATTCGCCAATTGTCAGTGTACAGCTGTACATCATTGAACATTTTTTGGAGATTGCTCTGAACTATTGTAGCTTTTCGGTCAGCCGTGTAGATGATCAGATCATCAGCAAACGCTACCAATGATCGCTTTGGCGAGACGTTAAAATCAAAACCGTTCAATAGCTTGCGAATAAAGATTGAGAAGAGCAGAGGCGCAGTAACGCAAGATCGCAAGATCTGTGACTGTGAGTGAAAACCCTTGGATTTCACAGCTGTTCCACCCTACAGACGGGTATATAGCGACTTGCCTCGCTACTGGCTTCATTCCTCCAGAAGCATTCGTGTATTTGGACATGAATGGATATGTTTTTGATTCTGACGGCGTCCCAGTCATATATCACATATATCGACGGGCCACCGATAAGAAGATAAAATATCCTCCGAATTTGAGTTCACGAGACCAACGATTTCAATGGAGATACTCATTTGCTAGATTCGTTGAAGCTGATCGAGTTGAGACGGCGCAATCCAGGTATTGGTGGCTGAATGACAATGTCTAAATTTTTCGTGTTTGTTTTCAGTTTTGGTGTTTTTCGTTATTTAGTTTTTGAGTTTCAGCTCATTATTGCTACATTTAGTATTGTTATATATTTTTGTTAAAATCAGGTATAGGTTAGGTATATGTAATGTTTACTATATTCCGTTAGAGATAAGATTAAACACTTAGGTTAGGAACATTGTTATAGTATTTTTAGTATAAGATAAAGTTTTTTTGATTGTATTTTATTAGAAATAAGTTACAACATATTAGGTGTAGGATCAAAGTTTCACTGTTGTGTATTAATTATAAATAATTTTTGGATAGTGTTGGTTGGTTTTTTCTCCTTTTTCCAATTGAATTGTAAAAATATATAATAATCGTAATTAATTGCATTTGCTATAGTTTTTTTTTTTTTTTTGATGAAATGAGTTTATGATAACGTACAAATTTAGAGAGCCATTTGGGCCATTAAGTTTTTTGATTGTTATTATTTGGAATTTGCTTTATATTCTTTTAAAATTTATAACGATGAGTATTAAATAAAGCGCTTTTGACTTTGACTTTGACTTTGACCATTCAAGACCTTGAACTCGCGCATTGTTGTCAGATTTCCATCGGTTACAACAAACGATTTCCCGTATAACATATTACACATCATGGCGACAAGGTGTCTGGGGAACTTGTCCTGAAGAAGTTTAAAAATAAGTCCATCTAACCATACCGTATCAAAGGCTTTCTCCATATCAATGAGACATGCTCCAACACATTGTCTATCATTTAGTTTCCAACAGATGTCTGAGGTTACTTTCGTTATTGCATGTGTGGTCGAATGCCTGGCACGAAAACCAAATTGGCAATTCGGCATCAACTCATTTTCCTCAATGTGGGCGTTTAATGCTCTGTTGAGTATCACTTCAAACACCTTGCTGATGTTAGGCAGCAAGCTGATTGGGCGATAGCTTTTCGGGCTTGAAGATTCTTTTCCTTTCTTCAAGATAGGAAATACCTTAGCCTTTTTCCACTCATTTGGGAAATATGAATTGCTCAACATGTTGTTGAACAATATGCAATAGTTCCTAATAGCAACCTCAGGCAAATGTCGGAGAACTACATTTGGAATACCATCATTACCACATGATTTCTTGTTGTTTATCTTGCGAAATATGAAACACAAGTCTTCATAGCTGACAAAATAATCAATTAGATTCAAGCTCGGTATGAGGTCAGATGTTAATGTTTCATTGAAATGAAGAATTGATTGGCCGTTCAGGCTTGATTTGAAGTCGGAAACTTTTGCTTCAACGACCTCTGAAAAAATTTCGTTCCCTCTCTCAGGGTTTGGTAGATGAACCAATTCAAAATGTGTTCCAATCAGGGCAAGTTTATCCAATCCTTCACAAATAATCCTGTTTCCATTTCTATCCGGAGTCGTACTATCAATTTCGATACCAGCCCTATCGAGAAGATTTATCTCATCACTAGTGACTTCAAGATTCGATACCTTCACCCGAGACTTCTTGCGGAATATGCTATTCACTTTCGCGAACACGCCGTCTGGGTCCTGTGGGCTAATACCCCTCAATTTTTCCGCCCATTGATTGCTGACCTCACTCCTGAAGTATGACCGGATTAAGTTCCGGACATTCTTCAGATGTAATTTCAACAAAGACAACGAGGGATGGTTGTAGTCCAAAAATCGTCGATAAATATTGTTGACGCGTGTGAGAAGGAGGCTTTTCAATCTTTTCAACCTTGCGATGGTTGGTGTTTCATATCCTTCCATATTGTTTCGATGTTTAATCTTGGGAACTACTTTCTCAATCGTTTCCAACGTTAGCTTCTCTAACTTCGACAAATAGACATCTATTTCATCGTTAGTTAGATTCCTGTCATTAGGAACCATTGAGCAAGAGTTGCCACCATCAGAAGGGGGACATTGCTTCTGGTACTTCCGATTAAACTTCTTTTGAAACTTTCCCCAGTCTGTTTTTTTGAAATTCAACCGATGATTTTCATGTTGAACTGGAATGAGGAAGAAATCATCCCTGTGATGATTGATTTCCATTACGATTGCGTTATGGTCGCTATCATAAGGAAGCACCTGCAGTTTCCGTTGAGGACTATTAAAGTTGAATTTGAGTCTTGCGTCAGCAATGCAAAGGTCCAAATATGAATTTGTCCTAGGGTATGTTGAGAACTCCGACCCATAAAGATCGCACCTGTATTCAATTTGGTTCTCTGTTATCCACGATTTCAGGAATACACCTCTTGGTTTATTGGTGGCGTTCAGCCATGATGTATGCTTGGCGTTCAGGTCACCAGCAAGAATATAATAGTTATGCAGCCTGTTCAATTCGAGTATTTCGAACAAGGAATTGAGTTCCTCCTTGAGCTTGAGAACAGTTCCACCAGTTGCATAGGCAGAGATAACGAAGAGGTTATCCCCACCTGGCAGTGAGATTTTGATAACGGACACTTCAAGAGATTCAAAGCTTTTGAATTCGACTTTTTCAATATTTTGGAAACAATAGGGTCTTCGTACCAATATCCCGGTGCCACCTCCCCCATCACCTATTACCCTATCGTTTCTTACGAATTCAAAATCCTTGAATGTCATGAAGTGCCATGAATTGAGGTGGGTTTCGGTTAGAAGCAGGATGTCAGGCTTTTGTCTGGCAATGAATTCAAGGAGATAATCACGCCGATGTAAAGTAACAATGGAGTTGACGTTGATCGAGATGAGACGAATCCTATCCGTGGGAATGTGGCTGGATGACAACTTATTTTGAGCCATTTGAAAGTCCTAAACGCTGAAAAACAATGTTAATTTTCGAATCTTGTTTATCGATTCGCTCTGATAAGGAATTTAATTGTTGATAAATTTTGAGAAGCAGCTCATTATTGCCACTTACATTATTTACGCTATTTTCCGCATTTTCTGCTGGTCCTCTAGCGGCGAGTGCAAATGATACTCCGGGCTTGACGAAGTTCGGAGCTAAGACACTGCGGTGTATTTGTGTTTGTTTTGGGGCAGATTTCAATCTTGCATCCTGATATCGGGAGCATCCTCGATATGATGCCGGGTGACCAAAAACACCGCAGTTCACACAATATAACTTCTCTTTTGGCTCCGTCTGAGCCAATTTGCACTCACCGGGAGCATGCACGTCTTTGCATTTAACGCATCGGTAATGCATGGCGCAGTTGGCAGCCGAATGCCCAAATCGTTGGCAGCGATAGCACTGGTTGATTTCTCGCTTCTGGAGGCGTTCCCACCTCACCACTCGAAAATTTAAATACCTGATTTGCTGAAGAGCGCTTGGACTGCTCTTATTTGTTATTTGTACCAAATAAAGTGGTAAGTTTTTTTTTTCTACCGTCGACCTTCTTGTCGCGAATGTTTTCACTGAGATAAACTCGATTTGTGGCGCCGTTTCCTTGAGAACCTGAAGAAGATCGACGGTATCTTCTCCGCAGTCCAAGCCCTTCAGCAAGAACGTCTGGTTCTTCTCGCTCTTGGGGGTATAGGTGAAGTGCGGAACCTCCCCAGAATTCAAAGCATCTTTCGCTGATTTGAAATCAACCAGTGATTTCGTTCTAATTAACAGCTTCTCAGAATTTACTCGTTTGATTTCGAAATTTGTCAATTTGTTTTCGGCTGCCAACAGCCGAACCATGTCTTTTCCGCTTTGCCCGAAGACATTAATCGGCGGAACTTTCTCGGTATTCTTGGCTACTTTTTGAGGAGGGCCAGCAGAACTACGGGCTGGTTTCTTCTCCCTATTTCTACTTTCATTATTTTTATTTTTTAAATATAAGATAAAATTATCGTCTTTGTTACCTTCGTCTACCTCCATGTCCTGCTGGAGTCCATCCAGCGCCGCAAAGTAGTTCTGGCTTTCGTTCGTGCCACCAGCACTTAATACCTCTTCAGTTATTATTGGAGTTGCAGCTTTCTTCTGTTTTTCGATTTTTCGTATCGGACCACTCTCTTGAACTTGTTTTGCCGTCTTGAACATTTCTTCATACGTTTGAATTCTTGCCTTTAGCTCTTCGATTTCACTTCGAAGGCGGCACACTTCCTGTCTATCCTCGAGCACTTGTGTTTTGCGACCGGCATCTGCGGTATCCTGGGTGCTCGTGTGTCTCCGCTTGTTGACACTTGCCAATTTCACACCGTCACTCTCCCCGGGGCCCCCCAACGGAGGGAAGCCGTCGGGCTCCTCCATACAGCAGTCCCGAGTTGTCTTTGGTTTGTTGCTTTTCTTGATTTATTGGTATGGTTGGTCGATGTCTTCGACGATTAATTCTTCCCCAATAAAATCAAAACTTGCTTTTGACTGACTCGTACAAAATTAATTCAATTATTTGAAACTGACTTGTGTGAAAAATTAATTAATTTTTAAAATTAATGACAGGAGCGATCAAAAACACGTCTACACGCAACGAGTGCTAGACGTAGAATAGGTGGAAATGTAACTTTGCAGACTTCGCAACGTCTGGCCGGCTACGTTTGATGCGGAATGAATTATCCCAAAATAATCAAATAACCGGCAATGTAAGTCAAACCGTGAACAGCTCATTCCTGGACATTGACCGGGGAAATAACGGCAATCCATTTGACCGAGAGATTATGAGCCTCGGTCAACAAAGGAACGGGACTTCAATTTCTTAGAACAATTTCTGTACAGGTTGATCTGGATGGCAAATTCTCATGTAGAAGGTAAAATGGTATTTGGAAGATTAAGCCCACTACTAAATAGTGAAGTTAACTAAGTAGTGAGAAATTAGGCAGCGCAAGTGTGAGAAATTCAACAGTGAGGAAGTATATGGTGTTGGTAGGTAGCGTGGCATCCGAGTAGGGTGAGGGAGGATTTAAATGATTTTTAAAGGTAGTCGGAACCACCACTGTAATGGCTTTCACCTTCCCCCATAGTGTAGTACAATCGCGCGGTTAGATTGTTGACGAGTACTTTCGCTTATGGGGTTCCCTCTGTCTCAAAGTTGTGGAGATTGTAATTTTACGGGAGGCGAGTAAACTTGCATTTGCAAGCCAAATTTTCACTTGGTGGCTAAAAGACTGTCGGATATGAAGTGTAGTCCTCAGTGCTCCTTTCTTCTGTGCCTTTGTCAAGCTTTTTCAGTACATTTCTTTGCTAAGAGCATTGCCTCATATTTTTGCTCCGTATATTAGCACCGACTCTACAGACCTCACCAATAGTTGCCTTTTTAATGAGTTGGGTCTCTCTACGTTTGCCAGAAGTCGACTCAAAGCCGATAAGTCTGAAGCAGCTTTATCAGCCGTTGCCCTGAGAAACTCGTCTCCAAGCTAATCAGCAACTCCAGATATTTTAATGTAAGTTTAAATTCAACCAGTACTTCCCCAATACTGATCGTTCTTACTCTAGGGGCTCTCTCTTCCTTATCAGGGTGACCACTTCTGTTTTCTACAGTACTAGACTGGGCCTGCGAGTAGTCATTCAGTCTTTTGCTGAGCGCATTAGCATACATAGTCTAAGTTGCGCCTGTTCGTCCAACAACTAGCACCACAACATCGTCTTCATAGTCGATCAGGCACGACTCATCTGGCAGCTCCAATTACAATAGACCATCGTACGATATGTTGAACAGGTCTGAACCAAGGATAGATTCTTGAGCAACACCCGATCTAACTTCCATTCTTCGCCGGCCCTGCATCGTATCATAAAGCAGTCTTCGGTCCTTCAGGTAGTCTCTCAAAAGCCGTATAAAATATTGTTGAACTTGAAAATGTGTTTCAGCTAATGTAGTGTAGAATATGCACGCGTAAGCTTTCGTGTGGGTAGAATAAAGGAATAATTTAGGGATGAATTTTATTAGAGAATGGCTTAAATAAAAAAAAAAACAGATCAAAAACTTAAAAATTGTTATCAATGGCCTGTGATTCATTGTCAAATGCATTTTTCCATATATTTTTTTTAAATACTTTCTTGGTATCGATAAAATCTTCCTTACATTCCCAGCCCTAATTTTTGCAATCAAATCAACCTCAAACACCAAAATGAAGAAAAAAACTATCATCTCAAAGCCAAAACACAAAACACCAATGTTAATTATTTGTAACCTGATGCGCCTCATTTGCTTGACTTCGTGTTGCACGATGCATAACAAGTAAAGCAAGGAAGCAAGTGAGCAGTGTCGCTAATGTATTTTCTTGTACGGAGGACTACACACATTATACGCGAGCGGGGACATATGTTGTATGAAATTCTTTTGGTTCCGCTTTTGAGTACGTTATTTTTTTAATGATAAAACGTAAGAGAAAATGTGTAATTAAGTCATCTGCAAAGGAAGGGAGTCGTACGTACATATATCGTGTTCTATTTTTTCAAGTAGGTACCAAAATTTTCAGAAAAATAATTTCCGCCTGAAATGGATGATTTGAAGCACACTCCGAGGGTAGGATGTAGTTATTTTGGGTGATACTATAATTGGATAAAGAATCTGTTTTATGCCTGCAATAAAATTGAAACCCATCTCATGACCTTAATCCTTTTTCCACAGAACGAACTAACTAACCTAATACCAACTACTCCAAGTGTATCAAATTTCCGCTAGAGTAAATATTTTATTCATCTCCTAAATTTAGAATGACATGAAGGTTCCAAAATACAAGTTGCATCGTAGACACAAACATACCGAGTACTTGTATGCGCTCTTCATATCCTTGTTGTTTTTTGACACAGTGCTGCATAATTTATTGCGATGCAAATTATTCGCACATAAACATCATTTTGGGAGCCACTTGTGCCTTCAAAGCATCCAAGCGCGAGTGCATATGCATGCCGTGTTGGAACTGCTCTCCATGCAAACATGATGGCGCCAATAAAAAAATCCTTTGATATTTTTATAATTAAGAACGTATGGACCAACTTTGTCGCGTCATGGTGTCGCAAAGGTTCAAATGTATCATGCAATATGTTATGAATGCGAGAGAGGAGGAGTGAAATTAATTTATGTGGAATGATACAAGGGGAGTAATAAATCTAAATTATGATTATTATAAATTTGAAAAATTTACAAAGAAAGTCATGAAAAGTAAGGGATGCTAAAGTAAGCTAGAGGAACCAAAACTAAAGGATGGTCCAATCAAAACGCACGATGTTAATGGTAAATAAAACAAAAAGTTTTCGGAGAATCATGTTAATATTTTTTATTATAATAGAAGGATCGATGACAATTATGCGTAAAACAAAACATCGCCGATATGCTCGCCGCGGCTACGGTAGCATACTTCTATCCGATGGTCCATATTCTCAATTACTCTGAGACATAATTGAGGTTCAATGTTGTTAATGTACTGCATTATCTCATCCTTTAGCTCTTGAATTGTTCTTGGCTTTTTGACGTACACATTTTATTTTAAATATCCCCAGAGAAAGAAGTCCAACGGTGTCAAATCACATAATCGTGGCGGCCAATTAACATCGCGAAAACGTGAGATAATGCGGTCATTGTATTTCTCGAACAAAAGAGCCATTCTTTCGTTGGCCGTGTGGCAAGTAGCGCCATCCTGTTGGAACCTCATATTGTTCAGGTCCAGAACATCACTTTCTGGCCACAAGAAGTCCGTTTACATCTCGCAATAGTGAACACCATTCACGGTAACTGCTTGGCCGTCTTCATTTTCGAAGAAATATGGCCCGATGACGCCGCCAGCTCATCAATTGCACCAAACAGTCACTTTTTGTGGATGCATCGGCTTTTCAACAATCATTCGTGGATTCTCATTTGCCCAAATGCGGCAATTTTACTTTTTAACGAATTCACTGAGGTGAAAGTGTACCTCGTCGCTGAAGATGATTTTCTTTGTAAAGTTACCGTTCATTTCTGTGTGTTCAACCAACCATTCTGCATATTGCCAACGGTTGAAATGGTCAGTAGGCTTTAGCTGTTGAGTCAATTTAACCTTGTAAGTGTGTAAATTCAAGGCTTTATTCAAAATTCCACTCCATGGTTGAATTTGTCAAACACTAAAACATAGAAATGTCAAATTAAATTTGGGGAAAAATTTGACGTTAAGGTGTGACTCACAATCAACATTGTGCATTATGGTTGGACCACCCTTCAATAAGTTTCAACAGTAGGTTTGTTACCGGGAATTTAGGAATAGTTTAAGCCAGCCAGTCCAAAAAATACCCGTGTCACTTCATCAGGGTAACGTGGTACGAATAGTGCGTCCTCGAGTCAAACTGGGTTAGGGAACTTTGCGGTATACAATTACTCTTCTTAAATTTGAATATGAGAAAGAAATTCGAATATTAACTGAGCGTTGAAAAAAAATTTGACGTAAATCATTGGTAAACCCAATTAGGCTAACGCAATCGAAATCAAAATAGCTAAGCTCGGCGAAAGGCTCCTACGATACTACTCCTGCATGTGCAAGTGCTGCTACAAAACGTCAACCGATTCTAGTGAAGGCTAGCTGGGCCGTTTCATTTCAGATAATCGGTTTTAAACCCTTCAAATTTAGGACTTAAATAAAATATGCACATGGGTGCAGCAGTTTACCTAAAACGTGCTGCTTATCTAAGACCAGCTCTTGAAGTACGACATTACCACCTTGATTCAAATACTCCAACGCAAACATGAAGGTACTGAGCAACAATTGGCCTCTTTGGATCATTCCCTTGAATCAGTGGAGGCTTTGATTTAGAAGTATAAAGACTCTGAGAAGAGCTTCACATAGCAAGAAGAGAAATTTAAGGTATTGAATATTTTTGCCACTGAACAGATTGAAAGACAATACTACACTGCTGATAATTTAGCACAGCATTATATGGTGCTTCTCGCGCAAAGATCTGCATTGAAAGAGTAATCCGCTACTCTCCATTTCATCTGTTTGAGGTACATGTGTAATAATTGAGCAGTCCCCTAAGCAAACTACTCGAAAACCAACATGTTGCTGATCCAAATTTCAATTGTAAATTTAAAATAATATACATCAATTTAATTTGCAATTGAAATCTGGATACGGCAACCCCCTTTCCAACGGAGCTCTACCACGATCGTACTTTCACAATGACATGAAAAGTGGATGGAAGGCTCGCCGAATGGTTATGAGTGGTCCCGTAAGGCAACAACGAGAAACAAACGGGGAGAGTCGGCTTAAGATCGCGATAGTAACCACGTCAGTAAACCACGATCCGCTAAAATTAAATTAATTGCGTCTTTCTTGGGAATTTTGTCGAACTTCCCTAATGGAGGCGCGTTCTAATTGATGTTCCCGCATCAACGAATGCATGATCGTCGACATTGTCGAATTGGCAACGGCTTGCCAGGAAATTTAACTCGCCATCAAGGTGACGCGTTCACGTTTTCAGTTCTCGCACCTTGGCCGCACAAAGTGCCTCCTAAATAGAGCACCGTGAGTGAATTTTAATGGCTGCAGCATTACCTATGTCACTTTCATTGGTTTTGCGTATGCCGTGCAAGAAATTTAATTTGCCGTATCACCATCATAATTTGAATTGGATCATTGGAGACGTGTTAGCTGTGAAATGTGTTCAACACCGTGATCCAACGCCATTTTTTTTTGAATCCCTAGTGTGTCTCAAAGTTACATTGCCAAAAAATGTGTCTAGTTGTTACGACTGCAATCAGTCCGATGAAAAATTTAAACTTCAGACGACAAACTGGCAGAAGGCATGAAACCTGAATCAGAAGTAACATATTCAAGAGTCACCAATGTGAAAACCAGTAATTGCAACGTTGCAAAAAGCTTAAAACGACTGTTGAATTTTCGATTTCTTATTTGAACATCGAAGGACACAACATCCCGCAGAAAGTTGAGTCGAAAATCAAAGTGCTTTGCGGCTCGATTCAATTCTTGCTTTCAAAAGAAGTCACACACTTTATAACTGATAAAGTTATCGATAATCGAGAAACATTTGCACAATCTCCACAAGGGCCAGCCTCGCCTCAGACTTCAATATCAAATTATTCAGAGGTTGGAAGCAATGCTTCTAATGGTAATGAATCTAAGGGGGGAGGTAAAGTAAAGAGTCGTGCAGTCCAGTAAATTTTATATTTGGTTATTTCTTTTACATTGAATTAAATTTTATATATATTTAGATTTTATATTTGATTATTTTTTTTTGTATTGCACACACGCAATGACATGCAATATGGTAATGTGTAGGCAAAGGAAAACAAACTTGGTCTTTCCTTTCGTTGAAATCTGACTGGGTATAAGACCCGCAACGATGGCAGTCTCCTCCACTGAAATGGGCTAGCCATCGGGTGCGCTCCTCCCTTGTTTGGGCTCTTGCCGGGTAGAGTGGCCTTCCGCTCACGTGCCCTTTTATGGTATAGAGCTATGTGATTCCATCGCCTAATGCTATAACATACAACGCTTGTATTCCTCATTTGATGGGAAGAGTCATGCAAATTTTGTTTGTATGAGTTTTTCACTCAAATGGAAATACATAGCCGCGTCTACGTTTGGATCTTGAACCTGTTGGGACGGTGCAAGGGGGCACCAACTCCACCTGGATGCCCCACTCTTATTTGTGGGCCATAAGTATCGTCGCTAACGACAAAGCCTCCGGAAGTCCGTACTCTTACCCGGCCCAATTTGTTCTATGAACAAACATTTCAACCCTCAGTAGATTACCTCGGCCTCGACACCAGCCGGTCGGCATTTTAACAGGTTTAATTCGTGAGTGTGAAATTTTTTTGTAGTGGGTCCTTGTGTCAGGGTAAAAACCCGCCCCACAACACCGCAACGCTAGCCTGCCAGCGCATTCACGAGTCCCTAGACAAGGCCAATCTCGGCAGATCTCATCATCTTCCTCCGTTGAGGCAACAGACTATCACTGCAATGCTTCACGGACACTTTATCTACCCATTTTTACTACACATATTCAACGCGCAGTTCCATTGGATTACTTAATCTACGTTTTCTGGCAAGGTTGATTCTATGCGGTAAGAACTTATCATGAATACTTTCATGGACGACTATCTGACTGGTAGATATGTAGGCTTCGCAAGCATTTAAGAAAATGTCTATAAGCGCAATTGTGGATGCTTTTTCAAAATTATAATCATCGCAAAGAATCAACGGTCTCCAAAGGAGGAGTGCTGGTCCACAGGAGCATTTTTAGAGGTTTACATTCTTTGGAGAATGTCGTCTTCACTTACCCGTGGAATGAATATTTCCGTAAGGTACCGACTACAAGTGTTGGTCTTACTTTTGATGTTATTTCAGCCAGGAATAAGGATGCTACGTTGCCCCAGATCATCGGGAGGTCAAATGACCCATGTCTATCGAAGGGAGGCAGCCAGGGGCAAAAATGTCTGTCACAAATGGAGCCTCGAAATTTGGCAAACCTTAGAGTATGCAAATACCCTTGGTTGTACGTAAAACGCTATGGAATCCAGAAAATAACCATGATGAAAGTCGAAAAGAAGATAAGGGGGCAGGTGGTCGCTTCCCTAGTATTGTAAGCAAAGGGTAGTGAGCAAGTAGGCTCCCAGGCATCGTCATCCAGAAACTTCAATGTTATAGAAATGGTGCCTCTATCACAGATTTATCTAAAAGCAATTTTGGCCCAGACGGAGAGAACATACTCAGGTACAGACGATCGTTAGTACAAACAATGTAAAAATATGAAACTAAACGTGGAAAAAGCCAGCAAGCCTCTAAAATTAAGTCCTAGTAAAATAATGCGAGTTCCGTTACGGGAATCAATAACCCTGGCCTCACCCCAAGCAGCAACAACGTCGGCTAAAAGTCAAAGCCAAAACAGAGGCTACAGATAGCATTGTCCAAATAGAAATTCCTGTAGCATTCGAGAGCCGCAGAAAACTATGCAAACGCCGGTGCATCCTAAAAAAAGAAGAACGGGGAACTCAGTAAGGTGCCAAATGTTGGCTCAGATAAAGAAAATATAATGAACATAAAGAATTACACAATTACTGCTGTGACCGCTACCGAAACGGCCAAAGTAAAGGTCTTTAATGCCAAAATAATAACGAACCATCTAAGGTCCACAAAGTATTCAAGGCAGAAAAAGAAAGGAGTAAACCGACAAACGAAAGGCCGTTGTGTAACTACACCTCCTCCGTGGAAAAATGTGGTCAAAGCATTGACTCGGAAATGGGAGCCGATAATCTCTCCCGAGAAAGGAGATCTTAAAGTATGATCGCTGTCCAGCGACACCAAAATGAAAGAATAGTCCGGAAAGCAGGAAACGTTTGAAAATAACAAAATCAGTATGTGATTCACCGAAAAAATAGAAAAGGTGTAAAGAATAGGCTTCTTGGACTAGAGGAGCTTCTTGATCACATAGGACATTACCAGAGGAGCTGGTTGAAGGCTGAACAGAACAGAAGGCTGAAAAAGAGCAGAAGCCTAAAGAAGCGCTGAAGGCTAAGTCTAAAGGGCATGCGCAGATAGCCTCGCGATCAAACATCAATAAAAGAATGGCGTCTAGCCCAATCAAAGGAGATTGGGATAGTAGAAGGCAAGAAGAGACACTTGATGGGCGTGGAATGCTAGATCAGAGGTTTCAGACCATGTTGGTGAAAGAAGTAAATAAAACTGCCAAGAAACTCCTTCAAAAAGTGCCCGAAAATAAAACACATAGACACCCAGTGAAAACGAAATGCTGACCGTAAACAAGAGAGAAAAAACCACAAAGAACTCCTGTACTACCCATAAAACCCAAGATGGCTGGTGGTTTGCAGAAATGTTGCGGAATATCAAGAAAAATGTAACTCCTAAAGATGCCAACACTGCTATTAAAGCAGGAAAACCAACTTATTTAGACCACATAAAGGTGGAACTTGTAGCAGAGGCCCACAATAAAGAAGCATTCTGCGACGCAGAAGCGTAACTGTAGCCTCGCTCGAGCCAATGGCAATGATTGAAATAAGAAACACTGACTGCGTCCTGAACCTGGCCGTGGTAGAAGAGGTTATCAGAAGGGATCTGCCTAACGTAGGAAGGATTGAAGTGGGGCTGACAACTTGTCTTGACCGACAAGGATGCCGAGCAATTTCTGAATAAAGGCAAAGTTAAAATAGAGCGCGTAGTTGGTAGTATACCGCAAAGAGCAGTGCCTCTTCAATGTTTTAAATGCCTTAGCTATGGTCACACTGCACAAGTATGCAAAAGACCCAATAGATGGTGCAAAGGAGGCACATTGTATACATTGAAACGATGTTGATGCAAAACCTGATCTTGGGCACGTCTTGGGATCAAAAGAGTGTGGGGTTTTCCAGAAATCCCTAGCAAAGGCAAAGTTAGAACTTTGATGGCCTGCATCATACAAATAAATCTGCACGACAGTTCTACCGCCTAAAATCAGCTTGAGTAGTTTGTGAGGGCATGAAAGCAGACTTTTTGCTGCTAAGGTAGCAGCACCAAGTTCTGCCCCGTGGTATCCTGATGAAAATAGTTCTGCCGCAATCTGGGTTCGGAGCAGGGATTTCCAGGTAGAGGGCTGTAGATGAGGGGATAGTTGCATGTGGGTTCAGTTTTCAGGGACTATCTTCTTTGGTGTGTTCACCGAACGAACTGATATCATCTTTCACGGCCAAGCTTTATGCTTTGAACGGCACTGTCTTGAATGCAGATGGCAACGTGCTTGTTGGGGGAGACCTCAATACGAAGTTAATCAATTAGGGTTTACCTTTAACTTACCTGTATGGGATGTAAATCCTAGAAATGGCAGCCTCGATGGAAACTGTTGTACTAAGCACTGAAAATTCACCGACTTCCTACCGTATGAGCTGTGATGGAATCATGCCGGTCGTGACATTCACCTTGGAATCCTTAGTATGGAGGATTCAGAATTGGAGAGAACCAGAAGACTAATCAGCTTGTGGTCATCAGTACGCTTTGCTTGAGATCAGTGATGCTGTCTCCCGACGTTTGTACAACCTATCGTTTAAAATTGGGTGGAGCATTAGAAATATGGACGTCACCAGGTTTGTCAAGGATCTCACCGTAGATGTTCCGCTGCATAGAGATTCGCAGGGGATGGAGGAACTGGCGACTCAAGACGTGGTGAACTCAACTATGCGCATCACCATGAGTGCTTGCAGCGCTTATATACCCTGTCAAGAACCCGGTCATTGCAAGATAGTGTACTGGTGACCGCTTGAAATTACCGAAAAGTGAAGGAACGATCACAAGCTTCGGCGTGAGTCGCAAAGGATACAGAACCATGACAAGGCCTGCAACTGGATGATAGCATATAATTTAGCCAGCAAACGCCCTCACAAACTGATGAACAATAATAAGGCTCGCTGTTGGTAAGATCTAGTGGAGAGTGTGAACAAGGATCTGTGGGATCTACGGATACCTTGCATATATGAAGTGGAAAACATGCACTAGGTATTGCGGGCACTTCTCCGTCTATCTCGTTCACGTTTACGCTGTCGTTGGTGAAACAGCAATCGGGTGCCCATTCTTTATATAGCTGGGAATGAAAGAAGCAGCCTTATCATTTAAAGCAAGGTAGGCTCCAGGTCCAGATGGTGTTCCAGTTGATCTATTGCAACTTATCTATCACCATTTTCCTAAATTGCTTTTCAACATATTCAACACTTGCCTGCAGGATAAGGCTTTTGCTCTTGATGAAAGGTGGCGATGCTCATACTAATCAGCAAGGGCAAGGGAAATCCCAGATAGGCATCTACATATCGCCCATTATACATGCTAGACTCGGCTGGGAAAGTACTAGAAGAACTCATCAAAGGAAGACTCTCTCTGATGCAATTTGTGCTGCTGGGGACCTACTTCCTCAGCAGTACAGCTTTAGAGCAGGACGCTCTACTATTGTTGCAATTATAGAGATGGTGAGCGTGGTCTAAAAAGCAGAGCCATACAGCCGCACCAAGCAACGGATCGCTCTGTTTGTGAAATTTGACGTCAGGAACGTTTTCAACCTGGCTAGATGGGTGGGTATTCTAAATACGCTGGAAACCCCATTTCATATGGCGTTTGAGGGACTACCTGAAGAACCGAAGTCTGCTTCATGACACTAGCTTTGGTACTGATCTGTGGAACGTATCTTACGATGGACTACTGAGATTGGAGATGCCAGATAAGTCACGTTTGATCAGCTATGTAGGTGACAATGTAGCTCTAGTCACTGGGCGCACCGTTGAAACAAGCACAACTTAGGCTTGACATAGAAGAGAATCTCTGGAGTAAGGATGATTAGTATTAGATACATTCTAATCAACATAAAGGAAGTAGTGAAGTACCTGAGGCTACTGATTGACTCGAAGATGAGTTTCTTCGGGTGAATCAGGATGATGACTGAGAAGGTTCCTTCAGGTGAGCTAACTTATAGCCAACGTAGAGGGACTCAACCAATCAAGAAGATGTCTCTAGATGAGTGCTATTGGGTCAGTGCTACTGTACGTAGCTGTGGCTATGGGGCAACCCTCTCAGTAAGAAGGTGTAATGAAAACGCTTGGAGCAGGTACAGAGAAGAGGAGCACTGAGGACTTTATCTTCATATTTGACAGTCTCTGATTTGGTGGTGAGAGTTATTACAGACGTTTTACCTACCGCCACACTTGTTAAAATACATGGGAGACAATTGTCCACTAGAAAGGGCAACACTCCTAAACAATTGGCAGCAGTTCTGAGTAAATTTCACGAAGGGAAGATGAACTGCGCACCTCATTCTGGATCTAAGATGGGCCTAAACGATGGCATGGTGACACTGATTTCTATCTGACCCAGCTTTTGAGTCGGTATGGGTGTTCTTTGTCGTACTTGCACAAGATTGGTAAATCACTAGCATTTGGGGATTGGTCTTGCCCATCAAAGCAACATGATGCCTACCACGTCTACGGACGTTAAGTGTTTTCCTCTCATGGCAAATTGAAATATCCCGAATAGGTAGAAGTCACAGGGAGCCATATCAGGCCAATACGGTAAGTGATTGATAGTTAAAATGCGATGTCTAGTTAAAAAATCTGTTACAAGAGTGGATTTTTATGACACAAGTCTCGTTTATTTTGGGAAAAAACATACACTGACCTTTCGTAAGCCCAAATATTCGGTCAAAACGCAATAAATTGATATTTTAGAGATGTTCAACTCCAATTTCATGAATTTCAGCGGTGATTTCGGCTCGTTTTTGATAAATTCACACACAATTCCGATGGAGTTTTCACTAATTTTGCGCGGCCCGTATGTTTATCGTCATTTATGTCCTCACGACCATCTCTGAAGCGTGTAAATCACTCATGACTTCTGGCACGATATAGACAATCATCACCATAAACTTTTTTCATCAATTCGAATGTTTCGGTAAACGTTTTACTGATTTTAAAACTAAATTTGATATTCGTTCTTTGTTCGAAACTCATTTTTGTACGGATGACAAAAACATACTGTCACTTTAGACGTAAGAACTTCGCGTGTACTGAGCCAAATGTCACCAAACTTTCACTGGAAGTCAAGGAGGGATGTAACTTTTTCTATCCATCTCATCTACGGATGGCGCCACCAAAAAAAATTTTATGACAAAAGTCTCCTTTATTTTGTCACACACCTTGTTGGTTCTATTTGTGAATTAATAAAAACTGGATAATTGCTAACGAATTTGATTAATTCCTACACGCTACGTTTTTCAGAAACGTTTAATGTACATATAATTAATTACAAGATATAATTCCAATTCTAATTAATTGCTTACAAAATTCATATAATGACCTGAAGGAAAATCATCATTTTGTTCATGTCATTTACATACAAATGAAAATCCCTTTCTCCAAATCAAATTTCCACGTCGTCAGTAGTTAAAAATTTTCTTTCACTTTGGAAAGTTTCTGCAATTTGTTTACCCTTCCTTAGCTACCCTAAACACGAGCATCGTTCACTTTTATTCGCTTCACTATCAAACCGTTGTCACCATGCAGATATACACCCAACACCGGAGTCACTAGTAGGTAATGACCCAAAGGAGGAAGGATAAAAATGTCATCCTGTCGTGAACAGCAGGACAGGAGTATGCAGCCAGCCAAATCAGTCTAATGATGGGGCGGACTTTTCATTTTTGTCACACTACCGCCCGACCAAACCATCCATTCTGGCAAGGACATACCGCACGCCGAACAATAGACACAAACTCGCTATATATCTCTATAGGTATAGTCTGTTCCTGAAACGTTCCTAGATTTACTTTACTAAAGCTGCTTTACTTTCACAGCCAGGATCTAACTTTTGTGAATTGCACTTTTATGTGCGACCAAACCATCACATTTCTCAATGACAATGACGCCAACATCATCCGAGTGCGTTAGACTATGTATCCTTGCAACTAGTTGATAAGGATGAAAGCGTACGCTCATGATGTCTCTGAGGGAAGCAATCCAGCTCTTTATATCAACTGCTAGTATATCACATCGTCACGATTATAAATCCTAAATTTCAGCATAAGCTTGAACTGTTTCATGTCTTGTAAGGAAAAAGCAGAGTTTGATTTTTTTTCACTCTCTCCTTGCATCTTTCTCATGATCCTTCAACATCTGTAGATACACTGTTGCAACTGCTCGAATGAAAAAGGAACGGATTGACACGTGAAAGACACGTGTCGTAGGAAAGAAGGAAGGCGGAAATAATTTGCCACTCATGTACTCGTCCTTGTATGATTTCTTTGAAAATCATCTACTTCAATATGATGGAGAGAAATGAAGAAGTGAGAGTGAAAACGGGATATTCAAATTATAGGAAGGAGCATGTAATTGATTTCAGAATTCAAACATGTGATTAAGAAAGGAAATTAGCGTGAAGAGGCACTCTATGGTTGAATAGTTTGTTTATAGAACTCGCATGTGTTTCGTTTAGCCACACATGAAGTATTAGAACCATACAGTGAGCCGGGTATGCCAATTAATTAAAACATTTCCCTATAAAAATTGGATATGCCTTTAGGGATTTAATCAAAATTTCAAAAGTATCCTGACAGTTTTATTAGCATTGGATAAAATGACATTCTATAAAACGTAAATATCAGGAAGGATGAGAAAACAATCAGAACCCTTTCAGAGAAGCGAACAATTATATAAAGCACTCATAATTTAGGTGCATCAAGGGTGACAAAATACTTAACTTCATCAACCAGTTCACACTTGGAAGAGCAAAAATGGTGTGTTTGCTTTGAAATTCGAAGGACCAGGCTTGGTTGAAAGTATGTTATTTCCCGGAGATGCATCCAATTTAAACTCTAGAAAGTTTTTTTCTAAAGCCGGCTAGTGCTCAGTAATTACTGGGCAGATTTCGGGGTACTCTCTACCCATGCCAGGCCACCTACATAAATAAGTAACACAAAAAAGGCAAGGAAAGGATAAAAAGACATCATTTTAGAAATGAAAGGATTTTCTAGAGAGCAGTTCAAAATATATTGCCGTGAATTTGCTCCTTTCACAATATTCTCCAGCGCTTTTGTATATTTGTTTTATGTTGAGGCAACATAGCTGTTTCAGCTATTCTTTAGTGCTCATAAATCTGTCGATTGCACTCGACTACTCCATCAATCAGACACTATTTGTTATTTTATAGTAACGAAGTAGATGCGATATGCTTCCATCTATGAGCATACTCCAACTCATCGCAGTGATACCAAGTATCTGCAGCCTGGCATACACAGAGGGCGGGCATTCACATACAAAGGGCATGGTTGTCTCATCCTCTTCTTATCACCATTGGTTAATAGGGCCTTCTGCAAGACTTCTTCTCCGCAGATGTGTATCAGAAACTAAACTAAGTCACTAACTAACCACAGAAAGTGTACCAGAAACTAAAAGGTAAAACTCTCGTTGACAAACTATAGTGATCTTTATTTTATTATGGGATTAATACAGAACTGCACATTAGGATGTCTGAATAGAGAGAGAGTGAGACACTAGGTTTTGCCAAACTAACTGTCTATGATGCCGCCTGGTGGTCAGAGTAGTAACTGATAACAAGTATGCTGAAATCAGATGATGCTGATCATTTACTCATCGTAACGCATTCACTACTTGCTTTGCGGTAAGTCCTCGTCCACGCGGATGGGGGGCTCACAAGTGTCAGCCGTTGTTTAGATGACGGGAAGAATACGCAAAGGAAATAATACTGTAGCACTGTAAGGCTGGCATGATCCACTTTAGCAGAAGTTACACTAGGCCCTCTCGATGCTGTGCAAACTTTCGGCGGATGAAAGGTTCTCGATTTCCCAATGACATTCGGTGTGTTAGTGGCCTGATGCAAATTCTGCTCAAGTTCTTTGAAAACCGGTTTAATTTGTTCCATCGACACATTGAACTGAAGACCCTCAGACTCACCTTCTTCTTAATATCCAGGGAGCCACTGAAGGAGAAGACCCAGTTTCAGGAATGTAGGCAGATATCCCAACAGCGCTACCAAATGCAACTATCAATGACGCGATCTTGTCTTTACTGCAAGGGCTGACCGACACGATGGGACTAATAGAGAAAGAGTCCCAGGACTTGAAGAACAGCTAACTAACCAGTGCCAAAAGATCTCCACCGAGCTGGAAATTAAATCCGAATGCAGCTATTCCCACGTCTAGACCGATGGATGACTGGAATCTTCCTCAAATGAGCTCACGTATGGACCCCAGAGCCCCAGAGTATAGACTGTGGTTCAGTACCACGCCCCAACCGATACTGACAACGCAAAACTCAGTTCCATATGGCGGACTGAGCAATGAAGCTAACTGCTGATCGACATTCGGGGCGCAAGCTCGAGAACCGACATTTTGCACAATAGAGAGTTAAGACCTCAGCTTCACCGGCTTTAATGCTACCGCACCAGTAGACAAGTTCTTGTTTAGAGTACAGTCATTAGTAGCTAATGCCCTGAGAGGAGGCTCTTCGGCCTTTCTTTGACATGCACACCTCTTATTCAGCGGGGATGCCGCCAAATGATACTGGAGTTCTGCGCGGTTTTCTGGAACCACGTCGACTACGGCCCCACTGAACGGGAGTTGCGTGAACAAATAAGAAAGCGCAAACAAGGCTCTCATGAAATGTTTGACTAATTTTAATACCAGTATACTGCGCCTAATGGCTCCGCTACGAAAACGTATGGCCGAAGAAAAACAGGTGGAAACCATCAAGCAGAGCTTGCAGTGAGAGCTTCAAAACAGCCTTCTTCATGAGGCAATACACACCGTACAAACATTAAGCCTCCATGCCCATAGGCAAGAACGACTAGATGAGTAGTGGGGAACCTTCCGTCCCCAACCTTGCATGACGAGATCTAGTCAGCGAAGCAGTAATACTGCAGAATTGGTAGCAGTTGGTCACGTAGATACTAAGCTGATCCATGTCTCAAGGAGTAAAGTTCCTCTGGATAGCGAGTCAGAACGAGAAACTGGTTCATGGTCTGTTAGAACTGCTGATAACTGGGACATTGGTTTTCCGCATGTCCAGCAGAGCCGTTGGTCTCCTGTTACCTCCCGCAGTGGACACTTATTCCCCGGATTGTGTAGACTGCAAGCTTTGAAAATGACTTGCCAATGAGTGCAACATACCCGTCAGAACTCCTAAAGCCCAACCGAAAAGAAACTGAATCCATTGCTATGGATAAGCAAACCCCGAAAACGATACTAACCTTGCTGATTTGCCCCACTAAACACACTTCTTCCGAAGTTCCATAGCCAGCGTCAAACGCTACCAAACCGGGCCCTCAGGAAAATGGTTATGGATCGGGTGACCCCTTGTATCTTAAGCCCTTTTGTGCTAGACTGCGGGCGTATTTAGTTGCTTATCGACGCATTTTCAATGAAGAGATTGCTCCTATCACTTCTTTGGGAAGGAAACAAGTCACCCGTCAAATGCGCAGCTTCTAGAGAAAGGTGAGGGAGTTGAGGAAGATGTTGCGTATGATCAAGTCAGATGAATTATTGAAGGACGAAGTTCACCCATACGTATCTGTACATATCTTGAAAAATCGCATGGTAGGTTTAATCGGTACTGGAGCCAGTGTCAGCTGAATAGCAGCCAGTATTGCAAGAGAAGTGCTGGAAAACCATGCGGATCAAATCCACCACTTTACTACTTGGTTAAGCACGGCGGACCGAACTCGTAACTCCATAGTAGGGAAACTCACGACGGATGTCATCTTTAAAGGTGCAACTAAGTCATTGGATTTTTACATTATACCCGAACTGACACAGAATCTATACTTAGGGGTTGACTTTGTCCGAAGATTTAACTTGGCCCCGGCATTATTTTCCAAGACTACACTTGACTCTGTTGTCGCTGTCAATGATGTGACACTAAATTCTTACTCACTTCAACATGCGCTAGATGCCAATCAACAGCAACGATTATACGTGGCTATAGCGGTTTCCCCTTTGCATGAAAAGGAAGGTCTCGGACGGACAACCTTGGTGCCGCACACTATAGATGTAGGGGACGTTATACCCATCAAGCAGAGATATTGTGCCATATCTTTGGCGAAGGGAAAGTGCTATATGCTGAAGTCTATCGGATGTTGGCACTAGGCGTGATTGAAGAATTGCAAAGTGCATGGGCTTCACCAGTCGACTTTGTAGTTAAGCTGAATAAGGTCCAACTATGCTTAGATGTTAGGCGCTTAAATGCCGTCTCAGTTAAAGACGCATAGGGGGTATGCATCTTCAACATTGACCGAGGGAATCTCAAGTCGATAACGTCAAGCACACTTTATGACCAGCTTAGATCTCAAGGACGCATTCTGACAGATCCCTTTAGATCCTAGTTCAAAGGAGAAGACTGACTTCATGGTCCCAGGTCAGCCATTGTATGAATTTGTGACCATGCCTTTTGGACTGTGTAATGCACCACAGATAATGAAACGCTTTATGGATAAAGTAATAACACCGCACTTACGACACGGTCTTCGTATACATGAATGGTTTATTACTAATAACTAAGACCTTTGACGAACATATCGCCCTGCTTCTGGAAATAGCTTTGCATATCGGGAAGGCAGGTTTAACCATCAACATCCTGAAGAGTCAGTAAATTATTATGGAGGTTGCATGTTGCCTATCTATGCATTCAATTGCCTATTACAACGATGTTAGTGGAATGATCTACAGCTGAATGGATTTTGCATGTAAGTTCCGACAGCCACTGGAAAACACGATATGGTCCTGAGTAGGGTTGCGACAGAGGTTTACGAACTGCATCCACACGCAGAAAAACAAGTGTGTACCTACTGAGCCACTTGTTAATGAGCATCGTTTGATCATTTTTGCGGGCTGTCAGCGCTGGTCGAACTTCCGACAAGAAAATCTGTAGGCTAACCGTTTGGCTGCCAGAACTAATGAATTCACCTGGAATAGTAGGCCCAATAAGACAGTGAGAAGAAGGGCCGCGGCAATGACACATAATTGCGGTCTTTAACGTACGATGCCAACACTCAATAATTCCGTTTGATACAGGACGATAAGGTGATGTTCTAATTTTGGCCCTTCCAGAGAAAGTCCCGAGGCACTTAAATAGTGTCGATTCCAGCTGGGTACCCTGAAATGTTGTGATGAGGCGAGGTGTATTGTATTGGATGATCCAGTTATTGAAGAACGCTTTTGCCACGGTGATGAGGATGGCCTCTGGTCATCTCACAAAACGATCGATCATCGTTAGGCAATACTTAAAACCTTGCGATGAGGTGAGTGGTTCCCCGATGAATGTGCTAGAAACGACCGTTGGACACCAGAAACAACTGCACCGGATTCCTCTTATGACGAACTACCTTCGACTTCACCCACGGATAAGCCCGAATACCTATGTCCCTCCTCATGTTTGTCCAAATAAACTTTTCTGCCATGGCCTTGTGGCCAGACCGAGTACTGGGATAGGCCAGTCGGTGAAAAATTTTGAAAAATTTCTTGCGCATAGAAACCAGGACGAAAGGTCCCGGCCTGCCAAAAGACTCGTTGTAAATAAACTTGAAATCCAGGCCGCAAGAATGGTGAATAGGGAGGTGTTGTTGCTTTGGAGCAGCTATTAGAGCTCCATATCACGGCTCTGCTCTTGAGCGAGCTAATTCTCGCTGATACAAGTCAGCATCTCGATCGTACTCACACAAGAAAGTGTGTCCGCTACTTCGTTGCTGGTTCAGTAAAAGGGAATTCCACCGTGAATTGGGATATGTAATTGAGATGCCTGAGTTTGTACGGCGAGGCTTTAATTGCCGATTGAGCAAATGCGTACATGGGTGGTTAGTAATCAGTTAGGATAAAAAACGCAGAGCCTTCCAAGTAGCGCCAAAAATGACGCACGCTGGCATACATAGAGAGCAGTTCACGGTGATACATGCTATGCTTAGACCCGGGCGTAGGAAGCTTTCTTTGGAAAAACACCAACGAAAACCAGTAACCGTTTTGCTCTTGATCTAACACGGCCCCTTAAACTCCGTTTGATGCGTCAATAGCCAGCCTGAAAGGTTAATTGGCCTATAAATGTACGAGCACTACAGATTCCGCCAAGCTGTTACTGGACTTCACAAATGCCTCGTTCGTTTCTGGAGTCCACTCAATCATCGTCTCTTCTCCTTTCCTGTTTCCTTTGCATAACCTGTTGAAGGGGGCTTGAAGTAAAGCAGCGTTGCGGACAAGCCGCAGATAAAAGTTCAACGTTCACAAGAACCACCGGAGATCCTTTAGCGTGACTACTCGAGACGTCGGGGTGCGTCTAACCTTCCGGTTGGTAATATACCTGAGGTACTCATCCCGCTTGCACTAAACATGCACTTACAAACATTGATGATAACCCCGGAATGTTACAGATACTGAAATAACATTTGCAGATGCAGTGATGCTCCAATTTTGATGCAAGCAGTACATCGCCGAGGAAGCATACCCAAAAATTTAGCCCCGGAACACCTCCTCCATGATGCGCTGAAAAGTCTGCACCGCGTTACAAAGACCAAATGTTATAACAGTGAATTCAAACTAGCGATTCAATGCATTTCCCGATTGCTTGTGAATAAAATAGCATGGTGGCCGAAACTGTCTTGCAACGGCGCCAAAACGGCTGCCGTGTTCCTTGACAGCGAGGATGGAATGGATGCTGGGGGGAGGCGTTGAAGCCATAATGACTTGAGCAAGTTATCCGGTATGGATTTCCCAGCAGAGCACTGAAGACGGTACAAAAATTGAGACAGGCACAGATCCTTCATCTCAAGTTCAAAAGGAACCTGGCACATCCTTTTCTCGTCCATGATGCTAAACGCAGGTAGGAACCTTCATTTTAGGGCTTCATATTTACCGGTCTTGGATGAATCTTCCACGATATCAACAACATACAAAAGAATTGGCGTATCCAATTCAACCATGACTTTGTCAACATGAGCCACGTCTGAGTTGATTTTGCCGCTACAAAACTGTGGCTCAACGCGCGTGACCTATTGTGCTAGTTTTGCCAGAAGGGCGTTCACTTTAGCACTTGCGGTATTGGTGCTAGCAGAGGCTCAGTTGAGGTTGTCGTTATCGGCGTTAAAAACTCCATTAAGCATTTTAAAGAGAAAATTCACATCGGTGTCACCAGCAGAAACTAAAAAGTAAAATTCTCGTTGACAAACTATAGTGAATAGCATTTTATAATGGGGGTGATACAGAGATATGGAAGAATTTTTCTGCACCTTAAGATGTCCAAATAGAGAAAGAGGGAGAGAGATTGTTGGTTTGGCAACATAACTGCATATAACGTCACCTGGTGATCAGAGTAGAAGATGATGACGAGTTTGCCACAAACTTGAACTGCATTGGCACAAATATAAAAGGAATTATGCCCTGTGATTGGTCCAACCAGATTTCCACACTCTTTTTTACCTACTTTAAGTAAAAAATTAGTTAACCTCTGATTTGGCTCTTTTAAAAAATATTTACTTAGTTCGCAGCCGCACCAAGACTGCACCAGCTGAGTCCTCCGCCTGCAGCTTATTTTGGAATTATGTGAGAGCTGGGAACCTTTATAAAGGGTTCTGGGCTGTAGGACAAGGTTTTAGAGCCCTCATCGACTAAAGCATCAGATCCTTCTAAGCCAAAAAAGCAAAGCCCAACTGCTTTTCAAGAGAAACAGAAAATTTACCTGCAGATATCAAATAAACTAAATTATTTACTGCACCAGATTTCTCATCGTTTTCATACCTTCTGTGTCCTTGAACGTAAAAAATCCTGAGCGAATTAGTTCATTCAAGCATTTATGGACAATTTTTGTTAAAACTTTCCCCCCCCCCCCCGAGAGAGCCACTAAGACCACCTAGCTATCACTCCCTTTCTATAACATATATTGTCCTTGGCTAGGGACACCACGTCTAATATGGGCGACATATCTGCCTGTAACACAGAAGTCGGCATTCTTACTGGTATTGGTTTCTGGAGGTCTTGACTGAAGAAACATTCTGATCCAGTTTCCTCATTTATTCAAGCGCTATCCATGTAGAAGATCGTGTCTGCCTCACCAAATAGCGACTATGAATGTGACCACTTGGTTCTGCCTAGCATTTTGATATGAAATTTTCTATAGAAATTCAGAGCACCACTCATCCTGTCGGTTATCATAACTGTTTCAGGGACGTATTCCATCAACAGTTTGAAGATGTTGCTAATCTTCCTATAAATGCTGACCATCCTGTATGAATTTAACTATGAAAAATATTTTGAAATCATCTGAATGTAATAGAGAATGGGAGATGATTACCTAGGAAAGACTATTTATAAACAAGAGGAATAAAAGCGGGCCAATAATGGAACCTTAGGGAGCACCAGAGGAAGAATAAAATAGAGTGGAAGATATACCACAGTAACTAACACAACCCATGCGAGAAGACGGATATGGCTTTATCCATACTTGAAGAGAACCAGCAATGCCATAGGCACTCAATTTGTTGGTAGGAAGCTGGTGGTTGACGGTAGCAAATACTTTTAAAAATCAGGAAAGATTACGTTTATTTGCAAGCGACTATCCAATAATTTTGCAATAAAATCAGTGAACTCGATCAAGTTCGTAGAGGCAACTGAAAGTCCATTGTTCTGACACCACTGCTGCAGCACTTTGCATATTCCTACAAAGTGCCCTAAGATCCTTTGTAGCAATCAGGACTATGTCAGCCGCATATGCTTACAAATCCACTTCATGTTCCTTTAATCCAAGTAGGAGAGTGTTGACCAATATGTTCTATAGAAATGGTGAAAAGACACCATTTTAAGGGCATCCCTTTTCGGCTTTGGCGACATAACATTGTCCACTCTCTGTGAATGGGGGGAGCAGTCTGTGCTCTAGCCTATGACTGATACAGCTCATAATCCTTGTTCGAACCCCACAACCTCTTGCTGCTTCACACAAGGAGTTGTACGATGCGCCCTTAATATCAATATGCGCCCTTAATATGTAGCGCATATCTTTTCACGTTTATTACATCCCAAATTATCTCCACTGGGAAACAAAGGCTGTTTCGCATAATTTTTTCTATTGATATGCGAGTTGTGTATTGTAAAGAAGATTCTTTCTCAGTCTCAAAATTCTTCTATATTGGCCTACAATGTTTTCCAGCACCTTCAGCGAAAAAGAAGTTATACTGATAAGATGGAAGCTTTGAGGCTAGAGTAGGCGCTTTTCTCGGGTTTTGGAATAAACGTAACTCTGACTATCGGCTAAGGTGTAGGTGTTTATACTTGGGCTAGGCACGATGTTGAGATATTCTTCAGAGACTTGTTGGATTTTAACCTTGATCATAGCAGGAATAATACCATAAAAACTCGGTGATTTGAATTTATCGAAAGAGTTCAGTACATGCTGGATTCCATTCAGTGTAAGCACTTGCCTTGCAAAGTTTCAAAAATATCTTCCTACTCTTTATCGTTACGTGGTCATGAACAAGTTGGTGAAGACTCCTGATGACTTGATTCCACCCTAAACAGATTTTCATCATAACTTCCAGTGAGTCCAAGTTTGACCCCGTAAAGGTGCTACCAAATTTATTAATTGAGTTTTGGCAATGCAGTCAATTATTTCGTTTATTTGATATCCGCTGGCCAATCAATTATACAGGTGTACACTTTGTTGTAGCACTATAGTCCCTTTTGAGCCTTTGCTTAGCGATAGTTAGAGTATCTCACTATCATGGTCGTATGTGTTGGCACTTCACAAGGTGATATGGTCAGTATCACACTTTGGCCGTTTGTCCGTCCACCTAGCTGCGATACGTTCTGATTTTTAAACCAGCATGTATCATAGCTGAACGGACTTATAATTTGTCTGAAGAATCATTCGAACTAAATCTCGTTGCCGCCAACGAGAGTTGAACCAGGGACCTTCGTCTTACGGGATAGTGTTCTAACCAC
This sequence comes from Odontomyia ornata, assembly GCA_963969285.1. NCBI lineage: Eukaryota > Metazoa > Arthropoda > Insecta > Diptera > Stratiomyidae > Odontomyia > Odontomyia ornata. The sequence goes on along the minus strand of OZ017741.1, from coordinate 16,658,039 downwards.
TACACCACGCGCACTACACAAGTGCACATTTATAAACAATCATTTTTTTCCATATATCCTTTAGACACTGAAGATGGCTCGAAGAGGACGAAACGCGTCTGCTCACTTAAAAAGGCAAGACCCGAGGGCTTTTCAACAAAAAAAGTTGACACGCGTCGGCCCACCTAAAAAGGCAAGGCCCGATGGCTTTTCAAGAAAAGAAAAATCGCCATCAAAGACCAGGTTTGAGTATTGGTTAAATGTGTGACGTTGATCAGCCATAGTAAATTCGGTGGCCTTGAACTTGAGCTTTTCACCCCGAAAAATAGCCCTTGCCAGCAGAAGTGATAAAAGAGCGAACGAGAGTTGAAGCGGTCTTATTTTTACACACATTTTTGATCAAGGTGGAGGGATATAGAAGACATTAGCTGAAACCTGAAAAGAATCCGGTATAACCATGAGCTGTATGAAATTTTAACCACCCAGAGGTCTAAAAAATTGCAAGAGTGTGCAAGCTGCAATGAGCTTGACAGATGGATCGTATGAATGAACAGTGGATACCCAAAATGGTATTCGTTGGGAGAACTGAAGGCCGGGGATCAGTGGGGAAACCGAAGAAATGCTGGTCTGACTTGTTTGACGAAGACAGTTCATCACTTCTCGCATTTCAAAATTTGAGGACGCGGTCAATGGGCCGAGACACTAGAAGGCACTATTTGTAGAAAGCGACGGCCCAAGAAAGGTTGTAGTGCTAGGAAGAAGAAAAATATGTCTGATCTGGTATAACTAGAGAGCCAGTATAATGAAAATGTTATAAGTTTTCGAAAAAAATATCTTCGTGCTTTTATTGGCCTGAACAGAATGCCAGAAATGTGTTGAAAAGATTACAATTCAAAGAATTTATCAAATTGTAATGAAAGTCTATACATGTATACTTTGAAGCTTGTTCGGAATAATGCCATAAAATCTGTAACAGTGCATACAGATTCCTGGATTTTGCAGCCATTGTTCTCTACTGATGCGAACATTTCTCACCAGTGGCTTCATATCTTCAGAAGAAATCTGGGCACATGAGGATCGGTGCCATTACGTAGCCTCTTTTTTTAATACCTGAAAGCTAACTCATACTGCTCCTTCTATAAGAGCTGCATATTTTTGCCACGTAAGTTCGTGAATGGTGTCGTATACGTTGCATAATCTAGAAGGATGCACCAATACCATGGCAATATTTCCAAAAATGTTTGCACATTTTTCATATCAATTAGCTGAGAAATTCGCAGTATATGATTTATTTCTCTGGCCCGATTGGCAGTTCACTTTTACCTACCATATACTCCAGGTATTTTAGTAGTGGCCGGCAAAATGCAAATTTCTCACGTAATACCCGCGAACATCTCTTCCATAGGCATGATAGTATCACTCAAAAGATTTCTAAGTACTTTTAAAGTCTGGAAACTATCAGAGGACTACTCAGCCAGTGATCATCAGTGCATTCTGCTTGAGATTAGTGATGCTGTCTCCCGACGTCCGTGCTCTCGGCCTTCTATAACTGGATGGAACATCGGAAGAATGGATGTCGAGAGGCTCGTCAAGTTTCTCACAGCAGGTGAGCTGCTGCAGGGAGCTTCGGAGGGGACAGAAGAACTGGCAGCTCAAGACGTGGTGAACTCTATTATGAGCATAATTGCGACGGCTTGCTGCACTTCTATGCCCCGTCGAAGACCCCGACACGGCAAGCCCCCAGTGTACTGGTGGTCTACTGAAATTACTGAAAAGCGGAGGGGATGTCACAAGCTTTGGCGTGAGGCTCAACGGGCGTGGAACCGTGACGAGGCATGCAACCAGGTGGCAGCATATGTCGGCCAGGAAATGCCTTCGCAAACTGATCAACAGCAGCAAGGCTCGCTGCTGGCAAGACCAAGTGGACAATGTGAACGAACAAGGATCCGTGAGGCCTTGGCTGCAAGCTGGTCATGGGGAAACTTGGTGCCCTACGGAAGCCTTGCATACATGACGCGGAAAAGATGGACGCGATGGTGCGGGGACTCTTCCCCGCCCATCCCGTCCGTGTTGACGCTGCTCATGGTGAAACAGCAGTAAAGTGCCCACTCTTCACTCAGCTGGAACTGGAGGAGGCAGTCCTCTCCTTGAAAGCGAGGAAGGCTCCAGGTCCAGATGGTGTTCCAGCTGAGGTGTTGCGGCTCGTCTATCATCATTGTCCTGACTTGCTGCTCAGCACATTCAACGCCTGCCTACGGGACGGGGTTTTCACGGTACGATGGAAGGTGTCGAGGCTCGTGCTGATCAGCAAGGGGAAGGGAAATCCCGAATCTCCGTCTGCATACCGCCCGCTATGCATGCTAGACACGGCTGGGAAAGTGCTAGAGAAACTCATCAAGGGAAGACTCACTGACGCGATTCGTGCTGCTGGGGATCTATCTCCTCGGCAGTACGGCTTTAGAGCAGGACGTTCTACCATTGATGCGATTGCAGAGGTGGTGAACACGGTCAAAAAGGCAGAGGCATATAGTCGCACCAAGCGATGGATCGTCCTGTTGGTGACACTCGACGTCAGGAATGCCTTCAACTCCGCTAGATGGGTGGATATTCTGGACACGCTGGAAAACTCTTTTCATGTTCCAGAATATCTAATGCGGCTTTTGAGGAACTACCTAAAGGACCGAAGCCTGCTATACGACACGACACAGGGCCAACGAAGGATGGAAATTACATTGGGTGTTGCCCAGGGATCTATCCTTGGTCCGGACCTGTGGAATGTGTCTTACGACGGGCTACTGAGACTTGAGATGCCAGATGAGTTGCGCTTGGTTGGCTATGCGGATGATGTTGCGGCTCTGGTCGCTGGACGTACCGTTGAACAAGCGCAACTTAGGCTATGTATGCTTATGCGCCAAGTGATGGATTGGATGACTGCTCGCGGGCTCAGTTTAGCACTGGAGAAAACCGGAGTGGTCATCTTGACAAAAAAGAGAATCCCTAGAGTAAGGATGATCAGTATTGGAGACATACAAATCCAATCGAAGCCAGCGGTGAAGTACCTGGGGCTACTGATCGACTCGAAGATGAGTTTCTCTGAGCAAATCAGGGAAACGGCTGAGAAGGCTGCTTCAGGAATATCGGCCCTGAGTCGATTATGGCCAACGTAGGGGGACCCAGCCCATCAAGTAGACGCCTCTTGATGAGTGCTGTAGGGTCAGTGCTACTGTACGGAGCAGAGTTATGGGGCGACGCTCTCTGCAAGGAGGTATACCGAAAACGTTTGGCACAGGTACAGAGAAGAGGAGCACTGAGAATTGCATCTTCGTATCCAACAGTCTCCGACTTGGCGGTGAGAGTGGCATAACATCTGTAACATTGCATAGAGATTCCTGGATTTTGCAGCCGTTATTCTCTACTGATGCGGACTTTTCTCACCAGTGGCTTCATATCTTCAGAAGAAATCTGGGCACATGAGGATCGGTGCCATTACGTAGTCTCTTCTTTTAATACCTGAAAGCTAACTCATACTGCTCCTTCTTTAAGAGCTACTTATTTTTGCCAAGTAAGTTCGTGAATGGTGTCGTATACGTTGCATAATCCAGAAGGATGCACTAATACCATGACAATATTTCCAAAAATGTTTGCACATTTTTCATATCAATTAGCTGAGAAATTCGCAGTATATGATTTACTTCTCTGGCCCGATTTGCAGTTCACTTTCACCTACCATATAATCCAGGTATTTTAGTAGTGGCCGGCAAAATGCAAATCTCTCACGTAATACCCGCGAACATCTCTTTCATTGGCATGATAGTATCACTCAAAAGATTTCTAAGGTCTGGAAACTATCAGAGGACTACTCAGCCAGTGATCATCAGTGCATTCTGCTTGAGATAAGTGATGCTGTCTCCCGACGTCCGTGCTCTCGGCCTTCTATAACTGGATGGAACATCGGAAGAATGGATGTCGAGAGGTTTGTCAAGTTTCTCACAGCAGGTGAGCTGCTGCAGGGAGCTTCGGAGGGGACAGAAGAACTGGCAGCTCAAGACGTGGTGAACTCTATTATGAGCATAATTGCGACGGCTTGCTGCACTTCTATGCCCCGTTGAAGACCCCGGCACGGCAAGCCCCCAGTATACTGGTGGTCTACTGAAATCACTGAAAAGCGGAGGGGATGTCACAAGCTTCGGCGTGAGGCTCAACGGGCGCGGAACCGTGACGAGGCATGCAACCAGGTGGCAGCATATGTCGGCCAGGAAATGCCTTCGCAAACTGATCAACAGCAGCAAGGCTCGCTGCTGGCAAGACCAAGTGGACAATGTGAACGAACAAGGATCCGTGGGGCCTTGGCTGCAAGCTGGTCATGGGGAAACTTGGTGCCCTACGGAAGCCTTGCATACATGACGCGGAAAAGATGGACGCGATGGTGCGGGGACTCTTCCCCGCCCATCCCGTCCGTGTTGATGCTGCTCATGGTGAAACAGCAGTAAAGTGCCCACTCTTCACTCAGCTGGAACTGGAGGAGGCAGTCCTCTCCTTGAAAGCGAGGAAGGCTCCAGGTCCAGATGGTGTTCCAGCTGAGGTGTTGCGGCTCGTCTATCACCATTGTCCTGACTTGCTGCTCAGCACATTCAACGCCTGCCTACGGGACGGGGTTTTCACGGTAGGATGGAAGGTGTCGAGGCTCGTGCTGATCAGCAAGGGGAAGGGAAATCCCGAATCTCCGTCTGCATACCGCCCGCTATGCATGCTAGACACGGCTGGGAAAGTGCTAGAGAAACTCATCAAGGGAAGACTCACTGACGCGATTCGTGCTGCTGGGGATCTATCTCCTCGGCAGTACGGCTTTAGAGCAGGACGTTCTACCATTGATGCGATTGCAGAGGTGGTGAACACGGTCAAAAAGGCAGAGGCATATAGTCGCACCAAGCGATGGATCGTCCTGTTGGTGACACTCGACGTCAGGAATGCCTTCAACTCCGCTAGATGGGTGGATATTCTGGACACGCTGGAAAACTCTTTTCAAGTTCCAGAATATCTAATGCGGCTTTTGAGGAACTACCTAAAGGACCGAAGCCTGCTATACGACACGACACAGGGCCAATGAAGGATGGAAATTACATTGGGTGTTGCCCAGGGATCTATCCTTGGTCCGGACCTGTGGAACGTGTCTTACGACGGGCTACTGAGACTTGAGATGCCAGATGAGTTGCGCTTGGTTGGGTATGCGGGTGATGTTGCGGCTCTGGTCGCTGGACGCACCGTTGAACAAGCGCAACTTAGGCTATGTATGCTTATGCGCCAAGTGAGGGATTGGATGACTGCTCGCGGGCTCAGTTTAACACTGGAGAAAACCGGAGTGGTCATCTTGACAAAAAAGAGAATCCCTAGAGTAAGGATGATCACAATTGGAGACATACAAATCCAATCGAAGCCAGCGGTGAAGTACCTGGGGCTACTGATCGACTCGAAGATGAGTTTCTCTGAGCAAATCAGGGCAACGGCTGAGAAGGCTGCTTCAGGAATATCGGCCCTGAGTCGATTATGGCCAACGTAGGGGGACCCAGCCCATCAAGTAGACGCCTCTTGATGAGTGCTGTAGGGTCAGTGCTACTGTACGGAGTACGGAGTACGGAGTTATGGGGCGACGCTCTCTGCAAGGAGGTATACCGAAAACGTTTGGCACAGGTACAGAGAAGAGGAGCACTGAGAATTGCATCTTCGTATCCAACAGTCTCCGACTTGGCGGTGAGAGTGATTGCAGGCGTGATACCTGTCGCCCTCCTTGCTAGAGAGCGCCGCGCTATTTACCTGCGCCGAAACGAGGATGCGAGGGAGATGGTTGTCTGCGAGGAGAGACAGCGCTCGCTCAACGATTGGCAGCAGTCTTGGGTGAATTGCACGAAGGGAAGGTGGACTGCGCGCCTCATCCCGGATGTGAGACCGTGGCTAAATTGAAGGCATGGTGAGACTGACTTCTATCTGACCCAGCTTTTGAGCGGGTACGGGTTTTTTCAGTCTTACCTGCACAAGATCGGTAAGTCACGGTATCCCGATTGTCGGTTTTACCCAGGAGAGGAGGACAATGCCTGCCACACATTTTTTGCGTGTACAAAATGGGTCAGGCTGTGAAGGGAACTCTACAGGGAGACGGGAGAGCTCACCCAGGATAATATATTTGCGGTGATGCTCGAATCGGTTGACAAATGGAACCAGGTGGCACATTATGCTCGGGCAGTCCTGAAATATAAAAGGGACTCACAACAGCCGGAGGCGCTGGGGCTGGGAGATCGCTCTTCTGGCATATCCTCGTCCCCTCTCCCCTCCCGCTAGGAAAGGGACTCCCCAACTTGAAGGCGCCCCACGGCGTAACAAAACGAGATCTGGCCCGAAGTAATGTGTCAAACGGTTCCAGGCTGGGTTCTAAGATTGACAGGGGAGGTGTTTAGTGGGTAGTCCAGTCGCGCATCGGAGTCCCACACTCTGTGCATAAATAGCATTCACCTCCCTACCACAAAAAAATAAATCCCCGGTGACTACTTTTACATTATTTAGGTACACTAGCATATACAGTTCTAACTCCGGCCCTAAAATATTATCCATAAAGCACTGCAAGGTTGCAAAAGCATTGTGTAAGCCAAAAGGTAACCGATTAAAGTGAAACAAATCCTGACTAAGAACTCTGAAGGCTGGAAAGGCTCAGACTTCTCCGCCATCAGAATTTGCTAATCATAATTGTCGACCGCACGATAGTTCAATCCGGGCTAAGGCCAAGGCCTCCAGAATTCATCTCCTCTAATCATTACAGTTCTGCGACTTCGTTCACCGGTTGATCGCTCCCAGTAAGGATCCCCTGTAAGCTTCTATCATGTCTTCCCATCGATCTACCTTTCAATGCTCTTTTGGGTAGTCGGTTTTTTTCCATGTTTTATACGTGATTTGCTTCAGATTTTAGGCTCAGAAATGCTTCTTTAACATTAGAGATTCAACGTGTCATAATATTGACGTCATGAGTATATGCTACCAATTGTGTGAACTTGAACACTAGTGTACCATATATTTTAGCTGATGTCTTTTTGATGACATGTTCCAGCACAATATTAAAAACCATTAAGGCAAGCCTGTCCCCTAGTTTTAAGCTTGACTCAGCTATGAAGCTCTCTGTTAGCTGATCATTTAGACCTGGGACTTTGTGTTTATCATCATGACAATGACCATGTGGACTCGTTTCGTGGGGACACCAAAGTTGAACATTAACATATTTGATGTAGGGTATTTCTGTTGATACGTTCATATGCTTGTGTTATAAGTGATGGTTCCAACCATTCTTGATCCATTTGGCTGGCAATTGCCCCTTACCTCAAAGCAACCTGAAAAGTTTCTTCGCAATGGAGGAAGGAAAAAGAACTGGGTATGATTTTTTCTTAAAACGTTATACTTCATACGATCAAAATTATAAATGTAACTACAAAGTTAAAGTATTCAAAAATCACTAATCCTGAGAATTGGTTAAGGATGGTGTAGGACACCCTAACTGCTTCCGGTCTGGGTTTCGTTGGTGGTGCTGTAATGAATTTAGAAATTTCCGTGTAGGACACGGGTGCCGATGGTCTGGCACAAATGTCAGCGAGCTAAAACAACACCGAGCTCAGCTAACTAGCTTCGCTTAACGACCGCGTACGCGTGCTTGACGACTAGCATTTGCGGGATCATATGAGGCGGGTTCTTGTCGAGCCACGTAGCTACACTACAAAATACTTATCACGCGTACTTTACTCTACAAGACATACCGGTTCATTTTTATTATCTTTAGAAATGTTCTATTAGGTGTTAATTAAGCTACTCTACAGTAATTCAATATTTTTTTGCCTCGTTAAAGTTAGCGGACACGGAGGCTTGAGACGAACGGAAACATTACACAAAAAGCAACCGTTACTTTCTCCGAAGAAGGCCGTTGCATTACAAGGGGAATGTCAAACCTAAAGATGTTGAAGTGGCTGAAGTGAACCCCTCATCTCTTCGTAAAGGATGGAAACTTGACGGATGTAGTTTACTTTACACTAGTAAAACAACAAACTAAGCAGTTTTGACGGGGTGACCACCTTATCTCTTCAGGAGCAGCCATTCCTGATCACCACGGGGCTCCTCGACTGCTTATGTTTATTACAGTGCTTTTCCCGTTGCGTCTTGTGAGGCTGTTTCTGGAGGGCCCACGCGTTGGTCACGGAAACGGACTTTCTCCTCCGGTATGACGCTGACCCGTACTTGGTGCAGTAGCTCCCTGTAGGGAGAATCAGAACGCTCCTTGGTTTCTCTCGAGCTGACGAGAGCCTGCGAATACACAGAGCGATTAACCAGAAGAATCGGGTACCTTGAGGATGGAGGTGGTTGGGCTCATTGAAGCCGCTTACCATCGATCAGGCCTGGGGAGTGCCGAAGAGCCGATTTAAAGAAAGGATGCCAAGGACCAGGCGTCAGCCAGGGAGTCCTATTTGGGGGTGGCGAGGAATGGCGACCGATGAAGACCAGCAAGGCATAAGCCAAGGAGCCGATGCGGAGATGACTTTGCAGCTACACACAGCAGATGGGCCAAGTGTAAGTCAAGGGACCCAATTTGGCGGCTAGTTGATGTTTAAGAATTACTGGAGTTCGGCCAGGCGTAAGCCGAGGAGTCGATGCAACGATGACTTTGCAGCAACTCACAGCAGGCCTCCAATTCGGTGGCTAGGCAATGTTTTAAAATTACTGAAATTCGGCCAGGTGTAAGCTGAGGAGCCAGTGTGACGGTGACTTTGCAGCAACACACTGCAGATGAGCCACGCGTAAGCCAAGGGTCTGAATTTGGTTGATATTGATTGTGGCCAGGCTAAGGCTGAGGTGCTAACTTTTGTCTTCGATTGCTAGGTAAGCAAAGGAGGCGATTGTTCTGCTCCTTTCGATTTTAAACACGTAAAGTGCTGACGCTGCCGGGCAGGGCTATTGATCTTTTCCCCGTTTTGTTTCTGTGCAGTGGAGAAGGTTAGTAAGATAGGAACACCGGCAATGGAGCAGTTCTGGTGGGATTCCATCTATTTCAGGAGTCATAGTTTTTTAAGGTAACGAACCGCTGATTGTACCTCGTCTCTGGCTGTTAGTTAGACTTCTGGAATTTTCACAGCTTTAGTCGTTGTTGGGGTTGCTATGAATAACTTCTGGAAATATTGCAGCCAGCTGCCTTTGACTTCTACTGGGCTACTTAAGTTTGCTCCTTGTGCACTTTGCAAAGACTTGTTTGTGAGTTGAAGCCGTCTCTTAGTTGTTTCATTGAGTATACGCCAACCTGACTTCGGGTAAGGTCATGTTTGGTTTAAATATTAGATCTTAGTGTTGATGGTCAGTTGTTTCTTTCTCCTACAAATTTTTTAATCTGTCGTCGGAGGTTTTTATACGAGTTGATTCCTGTACGCATTTTTTGTATCCTGGTTCCTTTTTTAGCTGCTTCCTTGCATTCTTCTTCAAACTAGTTCTTCCAACTTTTCTTTGACTTGTGTCCCATAACATCTTTGGCTGCTTCAGTTACTTTCTCCTGCCTGTAGGAATATGTTGATGCGAATTGCTAAGTCAAAGTCAAAGTCAAAAGCGCTTTATTTAATACTAATCGTTATAAATTTTAAAAGAATATAAAGCAAATTCCAAACAATAACAATCAAAAATTTGATGGCCCAAACGGCTCTCTAAATTTATACTTTTTCATTAACACATTTCATCAAAAAAACTATAGCGAATTCAATTATTAAGATTATTACATATTTTTAGAATTCAATTGGAAAAAGGAGAAAAAATCAACCAACACTATCCTCAAATCATTTATATTTTAAACACAACAGTGAAACTTTGATCCTTCACCTAATATGTTGTAGCTTATTTCCAATAAAATGCAATCAAAAACTTTATCTTATACTAAAAAAATTCTATAACAATGTTCCTAACCTAAGCGTTTAATCTTATCTCTAACGGAATATAGTAAACATAACATATACCTAACCTATACCTAATTTTTAACACAAATAAACAACAACACTAAATGTAGCAATAATGAGCTGAAACTCAAAAAACGAAATAACGAAAAACACCAAAACTGAAAATAAACACGAATAATTTAGACATTGTCATTCAGCCACAAATACCTGGATTGCGCCGTCTCAATTCGATCAGCTTCAACGAATCTAGCAAATGAGTTTCTCCATTGGAATCGTTGGTCTCGTGAACTCAAATTCGGAGGATATTTTATCTTCTTATCGGTGGCCCGTCGATATATGTGATATATGATTGGGACGCCGTCAGAATCAAAAACATATCGATTCATGTCCAAATACACGAATGCTTCTGGAGGAATGAAGCCAGTAGCGAAGCAAGTCGCTATATACCCGTCTGTAGAGTGGAACGGCTGTGAAATCCAAGGGTTTTCACTCACAGTCACAGATCATGCGATATGATTCCGAAGAAGCTTCAATATGAAGATATCGACTCTAGTCACTTCAGCAGTTTGATAAATTCTTCTATTCGATATATAATGTTTCCAATCCGTCTCAGGCTTTCTGTACAAACCAGTACATGCACGAAGACATTTCCTTTCGAAAACTCTTAATTTTTCCATAGTACTAGCGCTCTGGTTGTACCAGATCTGACATCCATATGTCAAAACTGGTCTAGACAGTGTCTTGTAACAGACAACCTTGACCTTTTGATCAATGTATCTGGAATGAAAGAGCTTTCGAAGGGCCATGACTACTTTAAGTGCCTTACTGAGCATGATTTTCACATGTTCAGTATAGTACAGATACTGATCGAGATGAACACCGAGGTATCGAACACAGGATTTATCTGGAACCCGTTCAAGACTACCCTCACCAGCCACGATGTGGAAATCTTTCCAATTACGTTTCAGGTCTTGACTGACCCCCTGCAGAGTTGTCCGAAACAAGATTGATTCACACTTTTGCGCATTGATTTTCATTCGCCAATTGTCAGTGTACAGCTGTACATCATTGAACATTTTTTGGAGATTGCTCTGAATTATTTTAGCTTTTCGGTCTGCCGTATAGATGATCAGATCATCAGCAAACGCTACCAATGATCACGTTGGCGAGACGTTAAAATCAAAGCCATTTAATAGCTTGCGAATGAAGATTGAAAAGAGCACAGGCGCAGTAACTGTTCCCTGCTGTAGACCATTCAAGACCTCGAACTCGCGCATTGTTGTCAGATTTTCATCAGTTACAACAAACGATTCCTCATATAACATATTACACATCATAGTGACAAGGTGTCTGGGGAACTTATCCTGAAGGAGTTTAAAAATTAGTCCATCTAACCATACCGTATCAAAGGCTTTCTCCATATCAATGAGACATGCTCCAACACATTGTCTATCATTTAGTTTCCAACAGATGTCTGAGGTTACTTTCGTTATTGCATGTGTGGTCGAATGCCTGGCACGAAAACCAAATTGGCAATTCGGCATCAACTCATATTCCTCAATGTGGGCGTTTAATGCTCTGTTGAGTATCACTTCAAACACCTTGCTGATGCTAGGCAGCAAGCTGATTGGGCGATAGCTTTTCGGGCATGAAGATTCTTTTCCTTTCTTCAAGATCGGAAATACCTTAGCCTTTGTCCACTCAGTTGGGAAATATGAATTGCTCAACATGTTGTTGAACAATATGCAATAGTTCCTAATAGCAACCTCAGGCAAATGTCGGAGAACTACATTTGGAATACCATCAGTACCACATGATTTCTTGTTGTTTATCTTGCGAAATATGAAACACAAGTCTTCATAGCTGACAAAATAATCAATAAGATTCAAGCTCGGTATGAGGTCAGATGTTAATGTTTCATTGAAATGAAGAATTGATTGGCCGTTCAGGCTTGATTTGAAGTCGGAAACTTTTGCTTCAACGACCTCTGAAAATATTTCGTTCCCTCTCTCAGGGTTTGGTAGATGAACCAATTCAAAATGTGTTCCAATCAAGGCAAGTTTATCCAATCCTTCACAAATAATCCTGTTTCCATTTCTATCCGGAGTCGTACTATCAATTTCGATACCAGCCCTATCGAGAAGATTTATCTCATCACTAGTGACTTCAAGATTCGATACCTTCACTCGAGACTTCTTGCGGAATATGCTATTCACTTTCACAAACACGCCATCTGGGTCCTGTGGGCTAATACCCCTCAATTTTTCCGCCCATTGATTGCTGACCTCACTCCTGAAGTATGACCGGATTAAGTTCCGGACATTCTTCAGATGTAATTTCAACAAAGCCAACGAGGGATGGTTGTAATCCAAAAATCGTCAATAAATATAGTTGACGCGTGTGAAAAGAAGGCTTTTCAATCTTTTCAACCTTGCGATGGTTGGTGTTTCATATCCTTCCATATTGTTTCGATGTTTAATCTTGGGAACTACTTTCTCAATCGTTTCCAACGTCAGCTTCTCTAACTTCGACAAATAGAGATCTATTTCATCGTCAGTTAGATTTCTGTTATTAGGAACCATTGAGCAAGCGTTGTCATCATCAGAAGGAGGACATTGCTTCTGGTACTCCCGATTAAACTTCTTTTGAAACTTTCCCCAGTCTGTTTTTTTGAAATTCAACCGATGGTTTTCATGTTGAACTGGAATGAGGAAGAAATCATCCCTTTGATGATTGATTTCCATTACGATTGCGTTATGGTCGCTATCGTAAGGAAGCACCTGCAGTTTCCGTTGAGGACTATTAAAGCTGAATTCAAGTCTTGCGTCAGCAATGCAGAGGTCCAAATATGAATTTGTCCTAGGGTATGTTGGGAACTCCGACCCATATAGATTGCACCTGTATTCAATCTGGTTCTCTGTTATGCACGATTTCAGGAAAACACCTCTTGGATTATTGGTGGTGTTCAGCCATGATGTATACTTGGCGTTCAGGACACCAGCAAGAATATAATAATTATGAAGCCTGTTCAATTCGAGTACTCGTATTTCAAACAAGGAATTGAGTTCTTCCTTGAGCCTGAGAACAGTTCCACCAGTTGCATAGGCAGAGATAACGAAGAGGTTATCCCCACCTGGCAGTGAAATTTTGATAACGGACACTTCAAGAGATTCAAAGCTTTTGAATTCGACTTTTTCAATATTTTGGAAACAATAGGGTCTTCTAACCAATATCCTGGTGCCACTTCCTTACGAATTCAAAATCCTTGAATGTCATGGAGTGGCATGAATTGAGGTGGGTTTCGGTGAGAATCATGATGTCCGGCTTTTGCTTAACAATGAATTCAAGGAGATAATCACGCCGATGTATAGTAACAATGGAGTTGACGTTGATCGAGATGAAATGAATCCTATCCATGGGAATGTGACTGGATGACAAACTATTTTAGAGCATGTTGGCCTAAACATTGGAAAACGAAATTGATTTTTTGGTCTTGCTTATTAATTCTGTCTGAAAGCGATTCAAGTTGCTGGTAGATTTTAAGAAGCAGCTCATTATTGCCACTTACATTATTTATTTTATTTACATTGTTGTCTGCTGGTCCTCTGGCAGCAAATGCAAATGATACCCCGGGTTTTATGAAGTTGGGAGGTAACAGATTGTGATTTACTTTGGTTTGCTTTGGGGAAAATTTAGCTCTTGCATCTTGATACCGAGGACATCATCGGTATGATGCTGGATGACCAAATATACCGCAATCAACACAATACAATTTTTCTTTTGGCTCCATCTGAGCCAATTTGCATTCACCGGGGGCGTAAATATCTTTGCACTTAACACAGCGATAGTGCATTGCACAATTGACAGCCAAATGACCGAATCTTTGACACCTGTAACACTGGTTGACCTCAGTTTTTTGGAGGCGTTCCCACCTCACAACTCTAAAGTTTAAGTACCTTACCTGTTGGAGGGCACTCGGACTGCTGTCGTTGGAAATTTGGACCAAATAAAATGGTAATATTTTACCTTCTACAGTTGATCTCTTTGTAGCAAAATTTTTCACACAGATGAATTTAACAGCTCGCGCTGCTTCATGCAACATTTCAAGGAGATCAACTGTATTCTCCCCACAGTCCAAGTCCTTCAACAGGAAGGTCTGATTTTTTTTCGCCTTTGGCGTATATGTGAAGTTGGGAGCTTGGACACTATTAAGAGCATCTTTCGCCCGTTTGAAGTCAGCCAATGTCTTTGTCATGATCGAGAGCTTATCAGCGGTCACTCTCTTCACTTCAAAGTTTTCGATTTTATGTTCGGCTGCCAATAACCGAATCATATCTCCACCACGCTGCCCAAAAACGTTTATTAGAGGAACTTTTTAATTTACCTTATTAATTTTATTAGGAGAACCAGCAGACACACCGGTTGGCTTCTTCTCCCTTTGTTTATTTTTTAATTTTAAATATTTAATGAAATTATTACTACTATCAATATTACTTATGTTATCGTTGCTCTCCATCTCGATGTCCATTTCTTCGTTCATTGCAGACAGCACCGCATAATAATTGGCGCTGTCGTTCGCTTCTCCTGCGCTCAGGATATTTTCAGCATCATGGATTGTCTTGCTCAAATCTTGCGATTTTGTTTTATATGTTTGAGTTTTCTGTGTTGGTACTGCTTTCTCGTTGGTCTTGCTTGTTGTTGTTATTTCCTGTTTTTCATTCTTCTTAGTTAATATCGGCTCTTCTTTGCCGGACGTATTCTGTGGCTTCACTTTTGGTTTGCTCCCATTTGACAACGTCCGGACCATATCTTCCAAGCTCTGTATACGGAGTTTTAATTCGCCATTTTGTTTCTTAACCCTTGCATTCTCCCTGGTTACTTTTTCATAATCTTCGCTTGAAAGCGTAATACGCTTTCCATGCTCACAATTGTCTTGTTCATTTTTCCGCTTGTTTATTTTATCATTTGTAATTTTCAAAATGCCTGGCTCTGGGTCCCCCAGCCGTCGGGCTCCTCCATCCCCCCGGTGAAAAAAACTTTTCTTCTTTCTTGAAACTTTCTCGCAGGTAAAATCCAGATACTCGATAAATTGTTCGAATAGTTCGACGATGTAATAAGTTTCTTTCTAAAATTACTTTCTAATTGACGTTTTTTAAAAATTATTTTAATTCATAAAAATTCTTGACAGGAGCGAATTAAAAACACGTCTACACGCAACGAGTGCTAGACGTAGGTTGCGAATTGCTAGTGCTGACTGAGATATAATTCAGTTTGTTTATCCGATAGTTCGGGGTAGTTGCACTTGAAACCGTCGCGGTGCGTGGACGTGTTTTTTATTTGCTCCGCAACCAATTCTGAACTTTTTCTTTAATTAAATTAAATAGTGCTATGTATAAAATAAAAAAGTGTTAAAATTGTGTCTTTATTTATAAATAAATCAAAGTATTTATATTTTAAAGTTATAGCAATCGTGACCCAATTGTACCATAAACTCAATATCGACGTTTTGTACCAGGGACCCCATTTCTGTGATCGACTGACCATAGTGCTTTTAATGAAAGTTATATTTATATTTGAACCGTAAGCACATTTTGCCGCTCTTTAATTTCGTGAGGAATCTGTTTTTAGTTAATTTATTGATTCTACTGCTTTGTGCTGAATCTGCAATTTGTGATAATTGAGTGTTGGTTTTAGTATTGAGCAATTAAATAAACAATCATACAACCTTGACTTTGAATTGCCAGAACTCAACAATTATTTAAAAAAGAAAATGAATTTCAAATGTGATCTCACCAATTGTGTTGCATTCCATCACACATTTAAATATGTGATATGTAAGAGTTTTTGTAAGAGAAAATTGCATGGTGCGTGTATAGATGCTCCAAGCGATTGGTTTTATCCCTATTTGTAGTCGCATTTCATCTGCTCGGAGTGCCAAAACGTAAAAGGGAAATTTAAAGCTGTTTATGATCAAGTAACTGATCGAATTGATATCCTCATGAATGAAAAAGATCAATTGATTGCCCGCCAGAGCTCAAAGTCCCGAGAAAACAATGAAAACTTTGTGGAAATGGCTACTTGCTTTGATGATCTTGCTTTGACGCTATCAAGTAGCAATAACAACATCACAAGAGCTCTTGAATCAGTTGGCAAACGCCTCACTTCGATGAGAAACCTAATTTCCAATCTTCATCTTCCGAGCACTGAAGACTTGAACAAAGACAGCATGAAAGAGTTACTGGAAAATTATCCCGGGAAATTTACGGCGAGGCCGTCAAGGCCAATTGGGATGACTTCAGGGCTCGACACTCCTTTCCTGTTGCACCCGGGTATACGGATAGACTGCGCGGAAAAGTACTAAATGCCACCCCGAGCCAGGGTGCTAGAGTATATGAAGATAAAATGTAAGTAAATACTATTCAATTAAAGAAACGGTAGCTCGTAAGCTTAGAATTAAATTAATTAACTAAGGATTACAACGCAGCGAAGTAAACGAACCCAAACGCACCCACGCCCAGCTTGAAGAAATCCTTAAGAAGAAAAGGATATAAACCTCAAACCAGTACTGAATTCAACGTTGGAATCAAACGATTCACGAGTACTCAAAACATCATCGGGTCCGGCTACAAACGATTTTACCGTGAATTTTCCTAACAAAGCATCTTCGTTATATGTAACACCAATGTGCTGGCTCACAATAATGACTTTCAACCCAACCCATCGTTTATTTAAAATCGACCAAATATTGCGAGAATTTTGCGGAGTTAGTGCTATATCAGAAGGCATATAATAATGCATCCGCAACTAGTAATGCTCAAGAAGCTGACAATGATTCGAGCCCTGGGTATTTAAATCTCAACTTACAAAATATGATGCAATCAAAACAAACATTCAATATTGAATTCGATAAATATATCCACCAAACAAATTGTACATCGAAGACAAAATCGAGAGACAACGATATAAGTTAGTTGAAATTAATTCGCGACGACCAGGAAAATTGCAGCAACAGCGCACAATAAGCGGACATTGGTATTCAAATTTCTCCCCCCAGGTTAATTGGCGTGAAGAGCTAGATGGCGCAGAGGTTGCTTAGTGGAATGCTTATGCGCTGGAATGTTAACGGGAAAGTGAACGGAAGGGAAAGAAGAGGTGGTTTGGGCTTGCTTGGTGTGACCTTTGCGGGGCGAGGACGTTCTCCGATCGTACTGGCGGATATTGATTCATTGTATCGGAGTGGAAATCAGCGATTCAATTTGTGCGGCATCAGCGATTCAATTTGTGCGGCATCAGCGATTCAATTTGTGCGGCATTAGCGATTCGAGCGGAATCGGCGATTCCAAGAACCTAAAAGTTGATCGAGGAACAGGATTTTCGACCTCGTGCCGGGGCGCCCCAAGGTTGGTGAATTAAGTGAAATGATTAAGAATTTGTACTAGGGATAATTAACGAATTTGCTCAATGAATAATATTAATTTTGCTCAATGAATTATATCAAAAGCCTCACTCCGACCAACCTAAATTCTTTCCGTGACTATTCATTTGGTTGGAGAGGTGACGTGGAGGCGCATTTATATTTATATTTTAAGTGTGGCGCCCCATTTGTGAACCTGGCTCGGGGGGGTGCGTGCAATTTTGTTCAACTACAGGATAGGACCGAGCACATAGCCCTCCCTCGTGCTGAACAACCAGGGGTGCACCAGGAAAGGAGAGTGACAACCACGAAGCAACAGGGCAGTGATCTTGGAGAGTCGGGGCGGAGCCCTAAGTGAGACAAAAGTAATATAGGGGTTGAAGGCGAAAAGCGTTGGTTGGTCCGGGAGGCTTAACCTTGCCAATTGCCTTCCGGGATATTTTACGGGTTGGCGAGTGGCGCTCATCCACCCCCGTCTCCGCGGGCTAGTCGGGACCCAAAGACCCCAACCGGAGCACCCAACCCCCTTTACCACTAGTGAAAGGTAACAAAATCTATTGATGAAGATACGAGCGTAACAACAAAATAGCACGCTCCTCTCTGAGGTTTTAGCGAAAATCGAAGTTCTAGATAAACGATTCGTCTCTTTGGAAGAAACAGTGCAAGGCTTTTCGGTAACTCAAAAAACCGCAATATTTCCCGAAATCAACGCGCCGCATGTTCCCTGTTTAACTGATACATAGTCCAGTAGTCCACTATCACCAAGTCCAAAAAGCCCCAAGTTCATCTACAAACTTGGAACCTTCTGGTCAACAGAAGGGTGGGATAATCGCATCAAAAGACTTGCGGACTCAAACCAAGAGGCAAATTTTTAGAAGGATTTGTAATGAGGCCATAATTCGAAAAAACAATTGAAAATGGCCTTCTAATCAGTGGATGCAGAGTTGAGCAGCTACCTTCTCGCAATCAGCAAAGACGTGGCTTCAAAGTTTTGATTCCAACGCGATATGCCTGGCTTTTCACGAGTTTCAAGAAGAAGAATGGTATTTTTTTCTGGTGCGGCATGGTTTTCAAGAAATGGATTTATCGAATCGCGAGCCCTGGATCCAAGGACGGTAAAAAAATAAGTCGCGCTAAGTATGTATGTAAGCCCATTACCCTTACTAATGGTCCAAAAGCAACTTCTAACATGAATCATAAACCTCGATCCCTTTTTTCTCCTTCGAAACGCTTGAATGCCTTCAACGCTTCGGATAACTGTAGCACTTCGGTTGTCGACCCAAAACAAAAATAAATATTTTCAAGGCATTTCTCTTTTGCAGATCGTTGTTTTTTTTTTTGCTGTTTAACAAATTTTGTGGTTTCATAACCCTGATAAGCACAAATAATTCTTACGAATTTTACATGAAAGCATAATGTGTCTTTATATAGCGAAATTGGTTAAATGTTAAATTTCTAGAGAAATAATGAAATTCCCACATATTTATCTTCAATATTTCGTAAGTATTGCTAAAGTTCAAACAACGGATTCCACTTATTTCTCCTTTTTAAGGATTTTCTAACTCCGTCTTCTACGAACAATTTAATTTCTCGTCTATTGAACTTCTTCCCCGTAACTACCCCACAATTTCACTTTCGCCAACTTTTTCCCTCATTTATATTTCCTCGTATTTCGCACGAACATGTCATTTAGTAAAAAAGGAGATATGTCGAATTTTCCTTTAGATACTACAATAAATATGTCCCCAGGGGATGAAATTAATGTCAAATTATTCTTAATTTTCCTTCATGTCGAGACCCCCAGGGGCCAAAAGTTTCAATTCACAAGATATGATAGACTCTCCCAAGTGGACGTGTGTATATCGTGTTTTGTCTATCAGACTCGTATTCTATCCCGTCCTGTAAGATTCTTGCCCGTGTTGCGTATCTTCGATGTATTTAATCTGCTCTTGCAATATATACGTTATGTTGTACGGTGTTTGATGCCCAAACGAGCTTAGTGGAGAGTAGGGAAGTTCATTGGGCTGATTGTCTCGATTGCAGGCATGTAGTACATATTGATAGGGAGCTTAAGAAAACTGTACCCAAGACAGACATGATGAGACCTATCTAACCTTTGGCGAATGCACAAATGGTGTAAGATTTCTGATATAGACAAAATTATCCTTAGGGCCGAAGAGTCAGAGTCTCTTTGAGTCCTGTAGGGTGATCTGGACGTTTGCCTTATAATTTCCCTTTTCAAAGTCATGTCGATAGAATTTAATGAAGTTCAAATTTGAATATTGGTTCTATCGTAGGAGGGATCTATTGAAAGAAGAGATGCAAGGATGTAGGAAGTTCTTTGTAATATGAATTTTTGAGAATACGACACTGTGTGGTACGTTGCTATGCTTGAATTTCAAAAGGAAGTCGTTAGTTTCCAGGAAAATAGGTAGAACGCGCCAATTCATAGACGGTCCTGTTTTCATTGTATGAGGATAAAATCAAAATTCAAAACTCCCACCCAAGGAGAAACATACAAATGTTCTATTAGACCAACAATAGGTACGAATATAATCATTGATTGCTTCATGATATGCTAAACGACTTCCAAGCAATTACTCATCGTCATAACTTTCCCTGATTTTTGCGCTATGCATTCCATGCCCATAAAAGTTATATTGTTGAATGGCCAAGTTCTGCTGGCCTAGATTCCTAGAAAGTTCAAAGCCGACAGAATATCATCATCTATGGCGGAAACATTGTATGAAGAGAATAAATAGAATATTCTACGAGGTCTGTACACATACATAAGTAAGTGACTGGGTGCAAGATAGAGACAGAGGGGGAGAGAGAGAAAGAATGGCAAAAGGGATAGGATAAACGTGTAATTTTCCCACCCATGCATATTAAATGTGCAATAAAAATGGATAAAAAAGGATAAAATGCTCAGAGAATTTTCGCTTGCCAACTATATAACTTTTAATGCATATTTGAACGGATTCTTTTCGTCTTGTGAATTTATGCACGAAGAGCTCATGTCTTAAACTAGAATTTATTGGAAAAGGGTTAAGATGGCGATCGATTTGATATTTAAATAGTTTTGTGCGTGATCTAGGTCATGCTTATTAAATGAATTTATATATAGCAAGACATCTTAATTAAAAATAAAATCCTTCTAAAATTTACTATGTTCTAATTATGTTTGAAATTTGAATTACTCGGTGAAAAAGTTCTCTTAAATTTTTAAGGATCATTAAAACTGCACAATCCTCCCATTATGCCTACAATATATTATGATAATCTCAAAACAATGGCTTTACCGCCAATTTTTGTCTTCTTAGCTCCATCGCGCTTAACCCGTTAACAGATAATAAGGCATACAAGCGTATGAGTATGAATACGCACTATTGTTCCTCATTTCATTTTCTTGCGAAAGTTAAAGGATACAATAAATAAAACTGCATCACACATTTTGCAAAAGGCCAAGTGTCTTGGCTTGTTGCTATTCAATTGAAATGAAACGTGTAATTTACTTAAAAGAGCATCACAACTAAGTTCACTTGTGCCGCGCATCCTCACAATCAATTGTAATCATTTGGTCTTTATCTTAAGACTTTTCAGGAATATAAATTTAAGTATGTGTATTATTGTTGAGACCGAACGCAAAAACAATAGGCAATTGTTTCATGGTTAAATTTTTGTGAAGTCGACGCACAAAATGGAATGGTTGAAAGGAGTGGTTGCATAAATGACCGCGACGACAGTCATACATATTAAGTAGATGATTATTGGACAGAGCTAAACTGAAAAGGATTATTTCTGGTTTTGTATGCTTATGGAGTAGATAGTGGATCATTTAACGATCAATTTAAACTTTAAAATTAACTTTTATACAAATTTATCAATATGGACTGCCAGCTTGTGCAAAATATATAAAAATAGTTTCAAATTTTGTGCAGTGTCTGTTAAATTTTAACTAGAATTTTCCCGCAACTTTGTTCCGGTGGCTAATACATACGAATTGACTGCATATCACATATAAAAATCAGACCTTAAGCCAGCATCAGCAGCCTGTAGGCTCTCTCCCAGAGACTTGTTTCAAGTAATTTCGAAGCAAATGGCTACTGAATATTGTGTGCACCATCTGCTAGCATTAACCATCCACCAGCTTCATTATGCCATCCATCATTCTCCCTCATCCATTATACTGTTACATGTACAAATAATTCTGCGAGCTACTGTCGCAATTGTTTTTCACAACAATTAAGAACATCAACAAAACGAATTTACTCAACACCACGAGAACCTAACAAGCATGAACAACATCTGAAAGTGAGTCACTGCTCCATTCATTCATGCTGGAATGTTTCCGCTAATTCACCAATGTACGAGAACTGAGTTGAATGATTAGACACCCTATATGAAGGCGAGCTGAATGAATGGGGGATCATTCATTGCAACCGCGATAGAAAACTGCGATACGCGAAGTACAGGCGATATTGTAAAGTGATTTTAAGTAGACAATTGCGATAGAAATTTATGGACAAGTGGAAGGTAGAATTTTAATAGTGAAAATTAAAATAAGTGAAAGTGTTAAATTGATCATTGTGCACTTTTGTAATTAAATAAACTCTTTTAACTTAAATTAAAAGACATTGCGTTTTCACTTTCCCGGAACATTAAAATTATTGGCCGCGAACCAAAAACACGCGACAGCGGTGTCGAGAAGTGAAATTAAAATTTTGAAAGTGAAAAGCGTTTAAACATAAAAAAAAAAGAAGAAAAATGCACAATAATGAAATCTAACGTGGAAAGTGGTGGAAAAATAAATAAAAGCCGAAATAATAAAAACAAATAATAACCATGAAGCTAACATTTCAAACTAAATGAATTTACCATGGCGGAGCTTAAGGGAGACGCAAAAATGCCAAAACCAAAGGAACCAGAAAATGCGCTGATTCAAATGTTGATGCTGATGCAGCAAGAGCAGCGACAACAGTCATCCAATTTGACTGCGAAGCTAAATGAACAATCAGCGCAGCTAAATGAACAGACATCCAGTTTAGCTGTGAAGCTAATTGAACAATCAGCGCAACTAAATAAACAATCAGCGACACTAGACCAACAAGCGTTGGAAATCAAGGCAGATATCACACAGAAGCTGGAAAAACAGTCAACCGAAATAAAAGCGGAACTCAGTAGTCTCAACAGCCAAATTAAATGCGTCGAGGAAAAGGTATACCAGGTCGAGGAGAGAATCAACCATGAGATGGAAAAAGTGAAAAAGGAATTGGAAGCAGCAAAGGCAATAGTAACCACCTCACCAGCCTCGCTTATATCCGCAGCGCAAAGTACATCCAGAATTGTGAAAGCACCAATATTCGATGGGCAAACGATCTGGAGTATTTACAAGACCCAGTTTGAAGTTGCCGCAAGGGCAAATCAGTGGAACGAGCAGGAACGAGCAACTGCATTAATTCTTGCTCTAAGGGGCCCAGCTTTCGAACTCTTGCAGACTATCCCCGTTGATTTACACTCAAGCCCGGCTGCTATATTGAATGCGCTCGACATGTGTTATAGAGGCGCCCATCTGAAGCAAATTTATCGGGCACAGCTACGGAATCGGATGCAGAAGTCTGGCGAAACCTTACAGCAGCTAGCCCAAGACATTGAGCGACTGGCACTTTTGGCTTGCTCAACGTATGACCCAGAACATCGAGATGACTCAGCAACAGAAGCATTCATTAGCGCCTTAGAAGACCAGAAATTGCAACAAGCTGTGCGTTTAGCTCAAAAGCAAACGGTCAAGGATGCATTGGCTTATAGCCTGAACTTTGAGGCAGTGAAAAATGTGACTTGTACCACTGCCCGGGTTCGTAAGGTAGTGGCAGACGAGTGCCGGTATGAGCGCGTGGAAAATGAACGAGAGCCGCAAGTAAATGGTGCGCCTAGATGCTGGGATTGCGGAGAGAAGGGGCACTTGCAAAGAGACTGAAAGAAGCGAAGAAAACGGAGCTATTGTTCAGAATGGTGGAGATCCAGACCATGTCAGGAGGCTAGAATAGAACCCCATCAAACTGAAAGGGCGACGGACGTCGGCTAGGAGGATCAACATCTCCAGCACCCCCATCACCTTGTCAAGGCAACATCGTGGAGAAGCAGACGTATGCCTTCCTGGTCAAGTTGATGAAGAACATTGCACCATAACAAACGACACTGGAGCAACCCGATCGACGATCCGACCAGACCTAGTCAGGCCCCAACCACTTCACAAGGACAGAGTTCATGGCAATGCTGACACCCTATCTCGTCATCAATGTTCAGCTAACTGCAAGCAATACCAACGGGTTAAGGAAACGCAGCCGACCGTTGATCTGTGATTGATAACGGCCGAATTCGATGAAGGTTGGTCATCGGACGAGATTGGAAATGCCCAATTAGCCGATGAAGACATCGGACCATTGCTCGTATGGAAGGAGACAACTGGGCGACCGGAGTGGAAAGACGTTTCAATGCATGGCGCAACCCTGAAAAGCTATTGGGCACAATGGAACTCCCTTCAGGTGGAGGGTGGCATACTCAAGCGGAAATGGGAAACGGCGGATGGCAGCTCCTATAGGATGCAAACTATACTACCCAAAAGCCGAATCCACGATGTGGTTAAGGAAATGCATGAAGGATCCTCGGGAGGCCACCTTGGTGTTAACAAGTCCTTAGCGAAATTACGGGAAAGGTTCTACTGGCTCCACGCTCGAGAAGACGAAGAGGACTGGTGCCGCAGATGCACAATTTGCGCTTCCGTCAAAGGCCCAAAGCGACGACTGAGAGGACAAATGCAAACCTATAACGTGGGGGTACCGTTTGAAAGGATTGCTGTAGACATCGCAGGTCCCTTTCCTGAATCTGAATGGGGAAATCGGTACACGCTGTTTGTAGCTGATTATTTCAGCAAGTGGCCCGAGATCTACCCCAGTCCCGACCAGGAAGCAACTACTGTAGGTGAACAGCTAGTGTTAAATTGGGTCAGTAGGTACGGTGTACCTTGCGAACTACATTCGGATCAAGGCCGAAACTTTGAGTCACTAGTTTTTAGTGAAAAGTGCGAGCTGCTGGGAATACGGAAAACGAGGACAACACCACTGCATCCCTAATCCGATGGAATGGTCTAACGTTTCAACG
This sequence comes from Odontomyia ornata, assembly GCA_963969285.1. Taxonomy (NCBI): domain Eukaryota; kingdom Metazoa; phylum Arthropoda; class Insecta; order Diptera; family Stratiomyidae; genus Odontomyia; species Odontomyia ornata. Next base: position 16,633,526 of record OZ017741.1, on the reverse strand, counting down.
GCACGCTCAATAAACACGTTGCCAAAATGGTTGACGAGAACCAAAGGGACTGGGACCGACATATCCCACTATTTTTGATGGCGTACAAAACTGCCGAACATGCATCGACGGGCTAAGCCCCAGCAAAAGTCATTTTTGGAAAAACTATTCGTCTGCCAGCCGATACAAAGTTCGGAACACCCCCTGAGAAACCCCAAACGATCTCGGAGTACGCAAGTGACCTAAGACAACGGTTGAACCAGATACATCGGACAGCGCGAAAACACCTCGAATCGGCTACTGACCGCATGAAGACCAGGTATGATCTAAAGGCAAACTCTACTGGCTTTCAGCAAGATGACTTTGTGTGGCTATATAACCCGCAACAAAGAAAGGGTAGGTCTCCAAAATTGCAACATAATTGGGAGGGACAATACCGAGTTACAAAGCGAATCAACGACGTCGTATACCGAATACAGGAACATCGTAAGCCGAGAGCTAAAATGAAATTCGTGCATCTGGACCATCTTGCCCCATATTATACCCAGGGAGAATTGACAACAAATAGCGACACATCTTTTCGGGGCGAAAAGAACTGAGGTGGGGGGCAGTGTTTCATGTACAAATAATTCTGCGAGCTACTGTTGCAATTGTTTTTCACAACAATTAAGAACATCAACAAAACGAATTTACTCGAAACCACGAGAACCTAACAAGCATGAACAACATCTGAAAGTGAGTCACTGCTCCATTCATTCATGCTGGAATGTTCCCGCTAATTCACCAATGTACGAGGACTGAGTTGAATGATTAGACACCCTATATGAAGGCGAGCTGAATGAATGGGGGGATCATTCATTACAACCGCCATAGAAAACTGCGATACGCGAAGTACAGGCGATATTGTGAAGTGATTTTAAGTAGACAATTGCGATAGAAATTTATGGACAAGTGGAAGGTAGAATTTTAATAGTGAAAATTAAATTTGTGAAATTGTTAGTGAAGTGATTGTGCATTTTTGACGAATCAAATAAACTCTTTTAATTTAATTTAAAAGACATTGCGTTTTCACTTTCCCGGAACATTAAAATTATTGGCCGCGAACCAAAAACACGCGACAATACACTATTGCAGTCATCCACTGTCACTTGATATCACCCGCTAAAATCTGTAATCGTTCGCCACTTTCCACAATCCGCCATCTGTTACCTACCATCAAACATCATCATCAGCAACCACCTATCATCATTCACCCTAATTAGCTGTTATCAGCCACCATCCAGCATCATTAGCAATCAGCCACCATCATCCCTGCTCATCACCCACCATCCATCGTCATCAACAATAATCAGCCATCCAAACACTTTTATCAGTTAGCATCTACCCTCATCAATCAATACCAGCCATTATAAGCTATCATCCACCATCTGTGCCCCTATCAGCTATCGTCCAAGTTATAGAACACTTGTGCATTTAAAACAAAAAAAAACAAGATTTTTTTCGCTTATTCAAAATGATGTGTTTTATTGTTTTGTGAGCATATAAAGATCAATAATAAAATGTGGACCAACTCCTAAATTTAAATATGATATATTTAATGATTAAAAATACTGGTAGAGTAGGATTTGCTAAGAAATTTAGAAAAACTATAAAAGGTTACGTTTGTTAAGGAAAACTCTAAATGTTAAGAAAAATTCTAAATGTCAAGGAAAATTTTAAGTATCATTAAGAATAACATAATAATTCTAAGTTCAATTTACTATTAAGAATAACATAAATTCAATGAAAAATTCCAAGTCCAATATTCAAGTAAATTCTTCTTCTTCTTTGTAGCACTACAGCCCCTCTCGGGCCTTCGCTTAGAGATTGTTAGAGTATCTCCTTTTCGTGACCGTATTGATTTCTTCGGAAGTTGGTTTGGTCAGTACCATGCTCCCGTGTGCCTGCTCAGCCATGATATGATCTGATTAAATCAGTACATATCACCACTGAGTGAACACTCGTAGTCTATCCGAAAAATTCCCTGAACTAAATCACGTTGCTCCCAACGAGATTTGAACCTGGGATCCTCGGCTTGTGCGTTCATGCTCTAACCACTAGGCCTCACAGACTATTCAAGTAAATTATCATAAGCTATTTTGTTTCTCATACATTAATTCCATTCTGTAAGCAATTAAAAGTTCATACAACTTAATTGTACTTTGCAGTTTCATAAAATTGTAAAATTGCTTACAGTCAAATAATTGTACAAATTTAATCGATCCTCGCAAGCAAATCAATTTAAAGTTCAATTGAAGAATATTGAACTTTATTCAAAAGATGCACGCGCTTGACAAAATAGTCGATGTTGCAATATCCAGGTAGCGCACGCGCTTTGCAAAATATAACATGCAAGCAATATGCATCTATAAATTAAAATTGAAGGTGGAAAATAAGTCATTGTCGTATCACAATAATTAACAAGATATCATTTTCACGCAGGACCAACGTTGGAATTATGACGAAATTCAAACTAGGATTCAACCAACGCAAGAAATTTAAATAGGATGATTAAACCCTAAGAAATGATTTATGCAGCATGACATTTCTTCTTCTTCCCAGCACTACAACTTCCCCTCAAGACTTCGCCTCCTACAAAGTAGCACCTTCAATTGTCTCAATCCATTGACCGCGTTCTTCAATTTTGAATCCGAGCAACGATCAACTGTCTTCATCGACCGCGTCAGATCAGCATTTTCTCGGTTTTGCTACTGGTACAAGCCCTTCAGTTTTCCTAAAGCGTACCTTTTAGGTATCCGTTGTTCCTCCATACCATTCATGCAGCTCATGGTCGTTTTAAATTTGCCGTTGGTTCCCGTCTAGCTTTGCTCTGATTATTTGCCTAAGGACTCATTCCTCGAAAGGGCTCAATATGATTCGGATTTTGGGTTAGAGTCCATATTTTACCCTCATAGCACAGCATAATTCTTCCAACTGTTTTGCATACCAGCAGCTGGTCCTCAAGATCATCAGTTCTGAATAAAATATTTTATTTGTAAGCTGTATTTTTGGGCATATTTCACCTTTTTCATCGCTAGTTGTTTTTCGGCATCTAAATACCCAAACTTGCGCACATTTTCGAAACTGTGGGGTATTTTGAGATATCTTCCCTTGGTTGCAACATCAGTTTTGTTTTGTTCTCATTGATGTAGCTCTGTTGCGAGCAAATACATACAACATACTCGTGTATACTTACGCTTCATCACCGAAGTAATTGCGAGTGAGCAAACACCTATGTACCCGTCAAGCAAACACATATGCCCATTGCTATTGAAGCATGTTATCCAATGATCAAGCGTAAAAGTAAATAAGCGAGCGGAAAAGTAAATGAAAAAGATTAACTCGCAATGCGCTTCACACGATTATCACATCATGAACGACAAGCTTTGGGTGTGCTTCGAAGAAAGTTAAGCTGAAAGGAAATCTAAAAGCTCCGGCGTAAACGCTCTCTTGTTCAATGTCTCCAATTTGGCTGATTCACCTCAAAAGATCGTGGGAAAGTCGAAAGCTTAAGCGAAAAGCACTATTTTGCTCAACTTCCCAGTTTTGCATCGGCACCATCCGAGCAAGCGAGGACGGAGCGGGGAGGAAAAGCTTTCGTAGAATCAGAGCACACGTGTTCGGCAACTCAGCACCTTTTAAGAGACTTGAGGTTGAAAGCTCACGAAAGAACGGTATTTAAAGTTCTTGGACAAAGCGTGCCAGGGAGCCTTATTCGAGTCTGTATTCGAGTTCCAAAGGGAGCGTGCCGCTACCCACTCTTTAAGTACAAGGAGTTGTTACGCGAATAAAATTTTATATGGAGGCATAGTGAAACTGAACAACGAGATAGTGAGGGGTGAGGTGTTGTGTTGCGCCGCGATCCTCAATCAGTCTTTTGGCATTCCACGCCGTGTGGCCATCCCGAACTATTAGCGCGTCAAGTTGATTCCCTCTACAAACTGGTGTTCACCTGTGAAGCGCGACAAGTTAGGGTAAAAGTGAAAAGCGCTTAACTCAATATTGATGGAAATTTAAAATAATTAAATAAGTGAAAATTTAATTAATCAATTCGGTTGTAATCTAAATTTAAAAAAAAAATGAAAAATAAAATCAATGTAATTCTTTAAAAATTATCTCTCGTCTTTGTTGATTTGGTTTAGATGGATAGAACAGCAGGTAAGTGTCTTACAGTGAGATCTCTCCCCGGGAGCCTTGATGATATATATAGGATACATATCAGGTCGAGCTCCCAGTTCATACCATTATACATCGGGTGTACTGGTTATGTACCAGCCCTATAAGTTTTGCTTTAGCGTCAAGTTCCAGGATAAGTTCTTTGGTGGTTATTAGCAATCGGTACAAAATTTTAATGTCCTCTGCCGTGACCACCACTTGACTTGACTTGCATAATAACGTACACTTTATATTAACAGGTAGCTTTCAAGACGCATTTAAGAGTTAAATTGAACACAATGTGTGTCATAGGCGTCAGTGAATTGATTATTGATGAAAATTAGAAACGCTGTTGACGTCATTGCCATTTTGGTAAGATGGTTTGATTTCAGTCAGCATATTACAATCAGTACTGTCGTGTGCTTGCCCAAAGTAAACGAAAATTTAGTGTACGTCTATGTTGAAAACCCCGTGTGCTTCTCAAGCACTCGCTTGACTGTGAACAATTGGTCTATCGTTGATCTGTCTGCTCTAAAGGAACATTGATTCTCCCTCACTATACGGTTAGCGTATGATCTGATTTTATTTTCTAAGATCTTTGAAAATATTTTGTACGCCGTACAAAATAGTGATATGCCTCTATAATTTTTGCACTGTAGTTTGTCACCTTTTTGTGGATAGGGAATATAATTGATTAGCCCCACTCTTTTGGCATATGTTCTTGTTGCCAAATGTACTGGATGACTTTGTGAATAGCTTGGTGAACACTACTGTCACCATATTTGATGATCTCTACTGGAATCATATCGATGCCCAGCGCTTTATTATTCTTTTGAGCTTTGATGATGGAACAAACTTCATCCAGAGTTGGTCGGGCCAATGGACACTCTTAGCAGACATCTATAGGCTCCGATGTTCTGGAGCTGTGTGGAGAATTAAGGAGGCTCTTGAAATTTGATGCCTATCTTTCCATGATCTTGGTTTCATTAGCGATTATGTAGCCGATGTCATCACGACAGAGCATGGTTTTGGGCTGATAACCACGTTTCAGGCTTTTCACTTCTTTGTATGCTCATCTTGTGTTGTTGCTCACTAGACTTACATCTATACAACCCAATTGGTCGTCATAGTATTTTCTTTTTGTGCAACGCATTCTGGCACTCATCATCGAACCAATCATTTCTCTTGCGCTGGACTTGACGTCCGATCGTCTGCTCTGCCGCGGTCTTAATAGCCACTGTCGCTTCCATGCAGAGCTCGTCGCTTGTCTTTAATGATGCGTCTTATTAGATGGGAACCAGCTAGTTGTTGAGGGTCTCCGTGAAATTTTTGGCCATAGACGCGCCGTTTGGAACCTGCCGATGTCAAATTTTTGTAGCGGGCTGGTTTTGGCGAATATGTCTTTGACATACGACATCAATAGGTCGATTTGATCAAATATTGATAATCTGAGTTACAATTGGCTTCTCGGTATGTAGAAACATCAGGCCCGTCGTTGATGGATCAAAAAATGGTAGATCTCGTTTTGGGTGTTGCCACCCGGTGATACTCAGGTCGTTTTATGGATGCGTTGATGTGGGAAGCAAGTTGAGTAGCTGTACCACACCAAAGTCTCACCCAGTACCGTATCCTCACTGCATCCTACATCCACAACATACCTGTTTGATAGTAACATTACTTCCTCCTCGTCTTCATTGCACAAGGTATTTTTGGTTTGTGTTGGCAAAAGTCATTGAAAAGATTCTTAAATGTCCTTGTGATCTGTAACCCATGAAATATGTTATTATATGAAACTGTCCAAAAATGGTACGAACACACGTATCTTAAAGTAGTGTTCTGGATCCTTGATATGAACATTAGAAATTTGAATTTGGCGGACTGCTAGACGAGGAATACACATTAGAATGTCAAGACTATCAGCCTTTACACATGCTTGATCGAAAATTTTATGAACTGCTCATCTGCGCTGTTCGTGAGTTATAACGGTACATCTTTGACTGCAGTGGCGTAGCCCAGAGCATTTGCCAGATCCAATTGTTTTGACTGGAAAAACAACTTAAGGGTGTAGTGATACTAAATATTTTCTAAACGACATGGACAGATACAACAAACTTTGGACTTTGTATTGAATATAGTAGTTGGTTGGAATTAGATGCAGCCTCATGATGAAACCACAGAAAAAGTTGACAAGGCTGTCGACCACTGTATCAAATGACTCCATAGAAATAGAGACATAGTCATCAGATACATGATACGTGGAAAGTATGTATGTCCCTGATGATACCTAACCAATCCCTGATGCTTTGGGCATAACATGCATCCGAAAAACCCAAACTCAGAGCATGAGGACTAAAGTGCATGCCCAAAGCTAAGGGATATATTTCTCTGATGACAACATAAGCACTGTTAAAATTTCCGCTCGTTGCACTGGCATCGTCGAAACCTTGACCACGCAATTACGTAGTATCTGTTCCTACTTTGAACAAAGTATTCTGAATTTCTTCAGCTACTCCCCTTCCAGTAGCATTTTTAATTGGGAAAAATTGCAAAATATCTTACCTCATATTTTCTGTTTCTTCATCGAAGTATCTAACACCAACATATATTTGCTTCACTTCTGCGATGTCGGTTGTTTCATCTGCAAGTGCAGTGAAACACTTTGCCAAATTGCCTTAACTGACAAGTTTTTCACAATAACGTCAATAAAACAAGCGATCAACTCATTTTGAATATGAGGACTAATGTACATAGCGTTGTTGCTACTTGACTGCGAATGATTTTTCAGCCCTTCATTATGGCGAGTGAATATCATAAGCAGGAAGCTACGTTAGTAGTCTTTGCATATAGACGTGTTTTTAATCGCTCTTATCAATAATTTTCATTAAATAAATAATTTTTAAAACGTCAATTCGAAGCTAATTTTCTAAAAACTTACTAAGTCATCGAATTGTTCGAACAATTTATCGAGTGTCCAGATTTTACTTGCGAAGAAGTCTCAAAAAGTTCAAAAAAAGAACAAACGTTTTTTTTCGCCAGGAACAAGGAGGAGCGCGACGGCTTTCCACCGCTGGGGCGAGGCATTGCAAACGTTACAAATCAAAAAATCATGAAACGAAAAAACGACCAAGAAAGCTTTGCGCGTATTCCAAGCAAAAAATTGGAAAGAGTAAAAAAAAAAATGCAATAGTTACTAGAGAAAATGATTTGGAGGAAATGATCCGGCAATTAATAAACGTCAACAAAACAACAGTGATGCAGCCACAAAATATGTCCGGGAAAGCGGCAACAAGCAAGACGAACTGAAAAAAAGTAGACACCCAAAACGGTTAACAAACAAATAAACCAACATTACAAGATACGAATGTAATACTACAAGCGGAAGAAACAAACGAGAGCACAAATTACTATACGGTACTTGCTGCGATGAATGAAAATGTGGGCATCGAGATGAAGTATCAAGAAAACATAAGTAGTATTAATGATTCTAGTGATAGTTTTATTTAATACTTAAAATCAAAAAATAAAGAGAAGGAGAAGAAGCCAACCGGTGTCTCTGCTAGTTTTCCTATTACAAAAATAAGATAACTGAGAAAATTCCTCCGATTAATGTCTTTGGGCAGCGCGGAGGGGATATGATTTGGCTTTCGGCAGCTAAACATAAGATCGATAATTTCGAAGTTGAGAGAGAGACCGCTGATAAACTCACAGATAAAAAAAACACTGGCTGAATTCAAGCTAGCGGAAGATGCCCTTAATAGTGTTTAAGCTCCCCACTTCAAGTACACACCAAAACTGGAAAAAATCAGGCCTTCCTTTGAAGGGCTTGGACTATGGGAAGAATACATGTGATATCCTTGAAATGTTACAGAAAGTAGCACCAGCTGTCAAATTCATTAGTGTGAAAAATTTTACTACTAAGAAATCAACTGTTGAAGGCAAATATTACCATTTTATTTGGGACAAATTTCTAACGATAGAAGCCCAAGTGCCCTCCAACAGGTAAGGTACTTGAACTTCAGAGTTGTGAGGTGCGGGTATCTTCAAAAACTGAGGTCAACCGGTGTTAGAGGTACCAAAGATTACATCATTCGCTGCGTTAAATGCAAAGATATGCATGCCCCCCGGTGAATGAGAGTTGGCTCAGATGGAGCGAAGAGAAAAATTAAACTGTGCTAACTGCATTATATTTGGTTATCAAGCATCATATCAAAGATGCCCTCGGTATCAAGATGCAAGAGTAAAATTTTCCCCAAAACAAACCCAAGTACATCGCAGTGTCTTACCTTCCAACTTCGTCAAACACGGAGTGTAATATGCACTTGCTGCTAGAAGACCAGCAGACAACAATGTAAATAAAATAAATAATATAAATAATGAGCTGCTTCTCGCAATTTACCAACAGCTTGAATCTCTTTCTGAAAGAATAAATAAACAAGATGAAAAAATCAACTTCGTTTTTCAAGGTTTAGGCCAACATGCTTAAAAAAAAAAAATCATCCAGTCATATTTCCATGGATAAGCTTTGTCTCATCTCGATCAACGTCAATTCTATTGTTGCTATACATGGACGTGACTATCTCCTTGAATTCATTGTTAAGCAAAAGCCTGACATCATGCTACTCACTGAAACCCATCTCAATTCATGGCACTCAATGACATTCAGGAATTTTGAATTCGTAAGAAACGATAGGGTAAAAGGTGATGGGAGAGATGGCACTGGGCTATTGGTTAGAAGAACCTATGGTTTCCAGACTATTAAAAAAGTCAAATTCAAAAACTTTGAATCTCTTGAAGTGTCCGCTATCAAAATCTCACTGCTAGGTGGGGATAACCTCTTCGTTATCTCTGTCTATGCAACTGGTCGAAATGCTCTCAAGTCCAAGGAGGAGCTCAATTCCTTGTTTGAAATCCTCGAACTGAACAAGCTGCATTATTAACCTGAATGTCAAGCATACATCATGGCTGAATGCCAACAATAATCCAAGAAATGTGTTTCTGAAAACGTGGATAACAGAGAACCACATTGAATACAGATGCAATCTACATATATGGGTTGGAGTTCCCAACATACCCTAGGGCAAATTCATATTTAGACTACTGCATTACTGATACAGGACTTAAATTTAGCTTTAATAGTCCTCAACAGAAATAGCAGGTGCTTCCTTACGATAGCGATCGTAACACAATCGTAACGGAAATTAAACATAATTCCAGTTCAACATGAAAATCATCGGTTGAAATCCAAAAAAAAAACGAATTGGGGAAAGTTTGTAAAGAAACTTTGTCGTGAGAACCAGAAGGAATGTCCTCCTTCTAATGATGGCAATGCTTGCTCAATGGTTTCTAATGACAAGAATCTAACTGACGATGCAATAGATCTCTATTTGTCGAAGTTAGAGAAGTTGACGTGGGAAATGATCGAGAAAGTAGTTCCCAAGATTGAACATCGAAACAATATGGAAGAATATGAAACACCAACCATTGAAAGGTTAAAATGATTGAAAAATCTTCTTCTTACACGCGTCAACAATTTTTATTGTCGATTTTTGGACTTCAACCATCCATCGTTGGCTTTGTTGAAATGTCACCTGGAGAATGTCTGGAACTTAATCCGTTCATACTTCAGTAATGAGGTCAACAATCAATGGGCGGAAAAACTGAGAAGTATAAGCCAACAGGACTCAGATGGCGTTTCCAGTAAAGTGAATAGTTTATTCCACAAGAAGTCTCGAGTGAAGGTATTGAGACTTGGAGTCGCTAGTGATGAAATAAATCTTCTCGATCGGCTGGTATCGAAATTTATAGTACGACTCCGGATAGAAATGGATACAGGATTATTTGTGATAGTTTGCATAAACTTGCTCTGATTGGAACTCATCTTGAGTTGATTCACTTACCAAACCCTGAGAAAGGGAATCAAATACTTTCAGAGGACATTGAAGCAAAAGTTCCGACTTCAAATCAAGCCTGAATGGCGAATCTCTTCTTCATTTCAACGAAACATTAACATCAGACCAAGTTTGAATCTTATTGATTATTTTGTGAGATATGAAGAATTATGTTTCATATTTGGTAAGATAAACAATATGTAATCATGTGGTATTGACGGTGTTCCAAATATAGTTCTCCGATATTTGCCTGAGGTTGCTATTAGGAATTATTGCATATTGTGCAACCACATGTTGAGTAATTCATATTTCGAAAATGAGTGGAAAAAGGCTAAGGTCTTTTCGATCTTGAAGATACGAAAAAAAATCTTCGAGCCCTTATAGCTAACACCCAATCAGCTTGCTGCCTAACAGCAGCAAGATGTTTGAAGTGATAATGTACAAAACATTAAACACCCACATTGATAAATATGAGTTGATACCGAATTGCCAATTTGGTTTTCGTGTCCGGCATTCAACCATACATGCGATATCGAAAGTAACGTCTGACATCTGTTGGAAACTAAATGATAGACAATGTGTTGCAGCGTGTCTCATTGATATGGAGAAATCCTTCGATACGGTGTGGTTAGATAGACTAGTTTTTAAACTCCTTCAGGACAAGTTCCCCAGACACCTTGTCGCCATGATGTGCAATATGTTATACGGGAAATCATTTGTGGTAACTGATGGGAATCTGATGACGATGCCCAACTTTAAGGCCTTGAATGGTCTACAGCAGGGATTAGTTTACTGCGTTCCTGCTCTTCTCAATATTCATTTGCAAGCTATTAAACGGCTTTGATTTTAACGTCTTGCCAACACAATCATTGGTAGCGTTTGCTGATGATCTGATCATCTATGCGGCAGACTGAAAAGCTACAATAGTTCAGAGCGATCTCCAAAAAAGGTTCAATCATGTGCAGCTGTACACTGACAATTGGCGAATGTAAATCAATGCGTAAAACTGCGAATCAATCCACAACACCGCTGCACGAGGTGAGTCAAGGTCTGAAACGAAATTGAAAAGATTTCCGCATCATGGCTCGTGAGAGTAATTCAGAACGGGTTTCACATAAATCCTGTGTTCTACACCTCGGTGTTCATCTCGATCAGTAGTCATGGTCCTGCGAAAACTCTTTCATTCCAAATACATTGATCAAAACGTCAAAATTATCTGTTACAAGACCCTGGTTAGACCAGTTTCTACATATGGATGTCAGAGTGCTAGTACTATGGAAAAATTTAGAGTCTTCGAAAGAAAATTTCTTCGTGCATATACTGTTTTGTACAGAAAGCCTGAGATGGATTGGAAACATTATATACAGTGACTCGCAAAAAGATCCGCACCAGTAAGAAATGTTCCTTCTTTTTCAATTTATGCTTCAATCCATGACACAAAAAGAAAAAGGAAATATTATTAATTGAACAAAACATCAGCTCGATAATTTTACTCAAAAAAATAGAAAATGTACCGGAAAATGAGAAGTAAAAATTAAAAAAGGAAGCACAAAAATATGACGCCCCAAAAAGATCCGCACAACAAGGAAACCTGGGCAAACATGGGCATTTTTATGTTAAAAGAACACATTTGAATGACTTCTATATAGCATATCGCCTTCAGTGATAAAGTCGTAATAGATCCGGGTAGATCATATCTAATATTGATCACAAACCACGTGTTGTTCGTAGCTTAAAAAAACGTTGTGCTTTTTAAATCAAAATGGGCAAATACACGTCTCCAGTGAAGATCCAGTTGGTGGTTTCTAACCATATGGAAGGTTAAAATGTGGCAGAAATATGTTTGAGCCTCAACATGAAACGTAGAACTGTTTACGACATTCTCCAGAGGTATAAAGAGGCAGGCAGAATAGACTTGAAGCATAGTCCTGGTCGCCCAAAGGTTCTAACGACCCTTGATGAAAATCCAAAACTGTGTGCTCCAAAAATTTTTAGTGAAGTGTTCGCAGAATTTAAGAAAAAAGCTGAATGTGAAACAGTTTGACAAGTTTTGAGAAATGCTCAATACAATAGACGTGTTGCACGGAAGAAACCATTCATCAGCAAAGTGAATAGAAAAAAGCGTTTAACCCTTAAATTCGCGTTGTTGCATATCTGCAACATACCGAAATTCAACTGATTTAACCGAAACCGTTTCGCACATTCGAATTTAATATACCATAATTTAAACGAAATTTTATGGTTGTTTTGACAGTTGACATGGCGTCTTGATTTTAAATTTCTGGACTTGGGAATCAGACTTTGTTAGATCGCGGTCGCGTGTGAATGTGAACAAGTGATTAGTGCAAAGTGCAATTCAGTTTTTTTCGTAACTTTGTTAGGCAAGTGTTGCTTATTTTTTGTTTTTAGACATCTTATAACGCCAAAAGAGCAAGAAATAAATATTTTTGCGGAAATTCAGAGAGTTGATATACATTTTTCGTCAAAACCAGTTTGTTGCATAAGTGCAACATTGCGCATTTGCACTCAAAGCAATTTGATTTCCGGATGACTTACTTGCTGCATTCCATCCAAATTCTGGTTGTTTTTCTCTAGGATGCCAAGAGGGCTGACCATCCAAGAAATTGAGGAATACCTCCAGAACCTAGATCAGTCTGAGGATGACATGGAATCCTCAGAAGGAGAAGTGGAAGATGAGGAAGTTGAACATAGGAATAATCGTCAGCTATTGGCGGAAGCAGATGCTGAAGATATGGACATCCCTATGGAAAGTACTGTTGATGATATTTATGTAATTTTTATAATGATAATGCCCCAACTTTAGGAAATGTAACTAAGGCACCACAGCCTTCCGTTCAGCAGAATGAGGCAGCACGTCAACAATTTGGCAGCGTAGCCCGGAGACGCATAAATCTCAGCACCAATCAAAACATTACAAATTTTCCACAAAATATTCAATATCCTGACAGCATATTGGAATTAGAAACGCCGTACCAATTTTTTTCTTTCTTTTTCACTCAAGAGCTTAGGGAAAAGATCAAGTCACATAGTAATTTATATTCTGCACAGAAAAATATTTCAAATCCCTTTACCATCACTGAAAATGATCTCAATAAGTTCCTTGTGATTCTTATTTATTCTTCTATTGCTAAATTCTCAAACTTCCGAATGTACTGGTCAGATCAATATGGCTATGAGCCTGTAAAATCAACCATGACACAAAAGAATTTCGAAAATATTTGTTCTATTTTACACTTCAATGACAATAGCACTCACTTACCTGTTGACCATCCTAACCATGATAGGTTGCACAAAATTCGGCCAATAATTGACGATCTAAATAGCAAGTATGCTGCTGTATCTTTGGAACAACGCTTGTCTATAGATGAACAAATGTGTGCTACTAAAATGGGCCACTGCATGAAGCAATACCTTCCCAATAAACTGCACAGATGGGGCTTCAAGCTTTTCTTGATATGTAGCATATATGGATTTGCACACAAATTTGAGATCTATACTGGCGCTGGCAATCATCCTCGCATAAATGGCGAACCAGACTTGGGACCAACTGGTAACACAGTTGTGCGGCTAGCGCGGATCGTTCCAAGATGTGCAAACCATATTATATACTTTGACAATTACTATACATCGGTGCCCTTGGTCACTTATCTTGCAAAGGAAGGAATATATTGCTTGGGAACAATCCAGTCAAATCGTATCCCAAATAATAAACTGCCGGATAGGAAAAGTGTGATGAAAAGAAAAGTACCAAGGGGATACCTTGAGGAACAGGTAGCCAATGTCGACGGTATCGATATCAGTGCAGTAGTCTGGAAGGATAATAAGCCAGTTACTTTGTTGTCAAGCTATACCGGAGCCTTGCCTGTAACCACTACTTCGAGGTATGATAAAGCAACGAAACAGCGGGTACCAATAAATTGTCCCAATATAATAAAAGACTACAACACCCCTATGGGGGGAGTTGATCTGCTTGACAGCTTTATTGGAAGGTACCATATTACTCGAAAAAGCAGAAAGTGGACAAATCGCTTGTTTTTTCCACGTTTTGGATGTGACCATAATAAATTCATGGTTATTGTACAAAAAAACTCTGTAACAAACCAGACCTAATACGAAGCCTTTGAATCTGTGCAAATATAGACTTGAGCTGGCAAATACCTTATGTAACCTCGGCCTAAAGAGCAATGGTGCAAAAAGGGGCCGCCCAAGAACTTCAACTCTAGAAGCTGATTTGCAGCTGAAGAAGAAGCGTGGACCAGCAGAAAATATGCCCACTAAAGATGTCCGCCAAGACAAGACAGACCACTGGCCAAAATGGAGTGATCGGGCCAGGTGTAAATACCCAAACTGTAAGGGCTACACATTCACATATTGTGAAAAATGTAGAGTGAGCTTATGCTATAATAGAGATAAGAATTGTTTTTGTAAATTTCACCAAGAATAAATAAAGAATTTCAAATATTTACTTTATTGAGTGTTTAGCATACATCTTATTCCCTGTACGTAGCTATAAGTGTACACTGTTGCAGGAATGTAATAAATGCGTGCTGTTGCAGGAATGTAATAAATGCGTGCTGTTGCAGATATGCAACATATGGTTTTTTCATCTTCAGTGGCTACAAGTCAATGCTATATTTTTTTAACTATTTTTCCTGTGCTTTATAGACCTTAATATAATTAAAAATAATTATTCCAAATCAATAACAAAATTCACGCATTTAAGGGTTAAATTTCGCTAAAGAATTTATATTAAAGGAAGTCAATTATTGGGAGGATGTGATTTTTGCCGATGAAAGCAAATTCAATGTTTTTGGCTCGGGTGGGCGTGTTATGGTGTGGCGCAAGCTCAATAAAGAATTGAGTCCAAGTAACCTCAGGCCTACAGTGAAACACGGAGCTGGCAGTTTGATGGTTTGGGGATGCGTATCTACTCGTGGTGTTGGCAAATTAGTATTTATAGATGGTATTATGGATTTCCGTCGATATTCAGACATTTTGAAGGAAAATTTTCGAAAAAGCGCTGCTAAAATGGGCATTTTGGATTCGTTCAAATATTACGAAAACAATGATCCTAAACATAAGGCACGCATTGTTCAAGAATGGCAGCTGTATAATTGTCCAAA
This sequence comes from Odontomyia ornata, assembly GCA_963969285.1. NCBI lineage: Eukaryota > Metazoa > Arthropoda > Insecta > Diptera > Stratiomyidae > Odontomyia > Odontomyia ornata. The sequence goes on along the minus strand of OZ017741.1, from coordinate 16,618,321 downwards.
AGTGATTCATCCTCCTCCTCAGTCACTGGATTGTAATCCCATTGAAAATCTCTGGGATGAATTGGACTGTAGAGTTCATAGCACACCAATTTGTTCAAAAACAGAGCTCAAGAAAAGGCTTCGCGAAGAATGGGTGAAAATGGATGTGGAATACCTGCGGAAAATCATCTCCAGTTTGCCAAATTGATTCAAATGTGTCATTGAACAAAACAGACATGCAACAAAATACTAGCTTACTAAAATGTTTGTTTATTTTTACAATTTAGCTCTTGTGCGGATCTTTTTGAGGGATGATATTTTCTGTTTTTTCATGGAATTTCCTTTTTTTTGGTACATTTAAAGTGAGAAACTATTTTATTTGTGTGATCTGTAAGACTGTCATGTTCTCCTCATAATAAAGTGTTTAAAAAAATTTTCCCGTTTTTAATTGCCTTATAAAATCAGAAAGGAGGAAAATTTCTTACTTGTGCGGATCTTTTTGGAAGTCACTGTATCGAATAGAAGAATTTATCAAACTGCTCGAGTGATAAGAGTCGATATCTTCAAATTGAAACTTCTTCGGAATCATACCGCAAGATCTGTAACTGGGAGTGAAAACCCTTGGATTTCACAGCCGTTCCATCCTACAGACGGGTATATTGCGACTTGCCTCGCTACTGGCTTCGTGTCTCCAGAAGCATTCGTGTATTTGGACATGAATCGATATGTTTTTAATTCTGATGGCGTCCCAGTCATATATCACATATATAGACGGGCCACCGATAAGAAGATAAACTATCCTTCGAATTAAAGTTCACGAGACCAACAATTCCAATGGAGATACTCATTTGCTAGATTCGTTGAAGCTGATCGAGCTGAGACGGAGCAATCCAGGCCATTGGTGGCTGAATGACAATGTCTAAATTATTCGTGTTTATTTTCAGTTTTTGTGTTTTTCGTTACTTTATTTTTGAATTTCAGCTCATTATTGCTACATTTAGTGTTGTTATTTATTTATGTTAAAAATTAGGGATAGTTTAGGTATATGTTATGCTTATTTTATTAGGTTTAGAAACACGGTTAAACGCGTATATGTTAGGAATATTGTGAAAGAATTTTTTGTTATAAGATTATGTTTTTGATTCAATTTTATTAGAGTTGGGTTATAACATATCAGGTGTCGGATCAAAGTTCAGGGTTGTGTTAAAATTATAAATAATTTTTGAATAATGGAGAATGGTTTTTTCTCCTTTTAATCCCAATTAGTTTGAATTTGCTATAGTTTTTTTGCTAAAATGTGTTTAATGATAACGTTTAAATTTAGGGAGCCATTTGGGCCATTAAGTTTTTGTATTGTTATTGTTTGGAATATGCTTTATATTCTTTTAAAATTTATTACGATTAGTATTTGTTGAAATATGAAACCCACCTCAATGTACTAATAAACTAATGTACCAAAATTGTTCTAAAACTTTTGACACGAGAATAAACTTGCTTAGTTTTACTTCTTCTACAGTCCGTCGCCACAACCAGACGTGTTTTATTCATCGCTCTTTGTAAAAGCCTATTTAAATTCCACTTGCTGTGAACCAGAACAATAGGTTATGGGCCCAGGTTTGCGGAATAAATAGAGTAAGGTGCGGCGTACATTTTAAAAGATAAAATTTCCGTGGCCCGGAAAAAGTGCAACAAACCGACATTTGTTGTCGTCGTAAATTACGAGTTTTTCGGTCATCATTATGGAAAGCGAAAAAGGTGATTTCACGAAAGTGGCGAAGCTGACAGGCTCAGATAATTATTTATCGTGGCGTCGGAACGCCACGCTTGTTTTGGAATGGCACGATCTCGATGGATTCCTGGAAGAAAACGCGACGGACAGTAAATTAACGGCACCCGCTGCAACGGCGGCGGTGGATGTTGCAGTGGCCGCATTGACGGCTGATTTGGACAATGCCACGCTGCAAGCAGCGGTTAAAAGTGCGCGATATGCAGAAAATGCGGCAATAACTCGTGATGCGATTTCAGTAAGTGACCGTGTGAAGAGATCCAAACAAGCTAAAGCAAGATTAATGATGCTAATAGATCCAAAACTACACGATGAAATTGGTGAACATAATACGGCAGCGGATCTGTGGAAAAAGTGTTCGGAATTGTACCGTAATAACAATTGGCTTAACAAAGCAAAGGCTCTCGGGGACTTCACATCGTTGCGGTTATCAAACTTTGACTCAATGGAGACATTTCTGCGCGAACATACAGCCGCGATGTGCCGTTTACAAGAAGCCGGTTTTGTGATCGATGACGAAATAATGTGCGGGCTTATAATTTATGGTCTAACGCCTAAATATGAAGCATTCATCGGTGGACTTGATGGTAGCAATGTCCTCACAAGTGACGGTTCAAGTGGACATCGATTAACATCAGCAACGCTAAAGAGAAGTCTGTTGGAGCATGCGAATTCGAAAGGCGTGTTGAACAGCGAAGGGAATGCCACAGGCGCATTCAAAGCTGCATCCAAACCAGCTACGAGTGAGTCGAAAAGCAAGAAGAAGAAGAAGGGAAGCGGCTCGATCAAGTGCTTTACATGTGGTAAGAAAGGGCACAAGAGCCTCCAGTGCAAAACCAACACACAAAATGATGAAGGCAAAAGCGGAAGCGCCAAACCAGCCTTCCATGCTATGACGGCAACTGGTTCAACGGACGCGTGGTTCATTGACTCGGGTGCGAGTTCTCATCTCACATCGGACAAGAAGATGTTCAAGTAATTCACCAGTAGCAATGAATTCGCTGACATAACAACGGCTGACAACACCCGCTTGAAAGTTGTTGGCACCGGTTCCATCGAGCTAAATGTTGGGGAGCACATAATTCCAGTGAATAACGTATTGCTAGTCCCTGGAATAGCGGCAAATTTGTTGTCAGTATCGAGCATTGTGAAAGCTGGGAACGGTGTGCATTTCGACAGCAGTGGTTGTGTCATTTGAAGCGGTGCGGGTGATGTGTTACTGAATACACCATCCAAAAATGGTACATACAAGATCACGAATTCGTCGAAGGCTAGTGGGCTATTAGCAGGCAAAGACGAAGACAATCTGATGACCTGGCATCGGAGATTGGGTCATTTGTCGCATGGTGAGCTGATCAAACTGAGTGGAATTGTGAGTGGAATCAAAGTTGACGGCAATAAACAAGCGTTGGCGAAACGTATTCCGTGTTCGCAAGGCAAACAAAGCCGACGTCCATTCAAGAAAGAAGGTGCCAAAATCAAGACAAGTCAAATACTGGAATTAGTTCACAGCGACGTTTGAGGCCCGATGGATACACCTTCAGTTGGGGGCGCAAAATACTTCGTAACATTTATCGATGATTTTTCGCGAAAGGTCTTCGTGTATTTTGCCAAACAGAAGAGTCAGATCGGGAGGATTTTCGTTGAGTTCAAGATGCTTGTGGAGAGGCAAACCGGACTACAAATTAAAGTGTTCCGTTCCGATAATGGCAGAGAGTATCTCGGCGAGTTCAAAACCGAATGCAAGCGCAGTGGAATCGTGCATCAGACCAGTTGTGTGTACACACCACAACAAAATGGCGTGGCCAAGCATATGAACAGAACGCTCATAGAACGTGCAAAGTGCATGCTGTTCGATGCGGGCTTGGAGAAGCCGCTTTGGGCTGAAGCGGTTAATATGGCTGCGTACGTTACAAATCGTTCACCGAATCGCACACTCGGGAACAAGGTCCCGGAGCAATTCTGGAGAGAAAGAGCCATCGATCTTTTGTCGATGCAATTATTCGGATCGCTGGTGATGGTGCATGTCACAAAGGAGAAGCGGCAAAAGTTGGATGCGAAATCGAAAAGGATGTTTTTCGTTGGATACACCGATACGCAAAAAGGTTTGCGTTGTTTTGATCCTGAGACTCGAATAATTCATACGAGTCGGGATGTCGTCTTCAAAAGTGCACCAGAACTGAAGGTAAATGTTGACGTTCAAATTAATCTTCTCGATGATTTCATTCTAGGGGAAGTCGAAGAGCAAAAGTCGACCGGAGGGCTTGAAAATCATGAAGTCGAGTCTCCCGTGACAGAGTCAGCTGTCGATGGTGCATCAATTATTCGCTCACCAACTTCCCGGAATGAGTCTATTGTGGGTGATGGCGATGAATCAACAACGAATGTCAAAAGTGATTTGTCCTACGGGTTGTACGAAACACTAGCTGAATTGCAGTCTGAATATGAGTCGGACGAGGACTATGTCCCACCCAGTACACTACAAGTTCCAGTTGGGGATGTAAGGCGTTCAACGCGTCCCCCGAAATCAAGGAATGTGGAGGCGAATTTCGTTTTTGTAGCGGAAATTGATGAGCCCGAATCATATCATGAAGCTGTCAAAGGCAACAGGAGTCAACATTGGGAGAAGGCGATGGCGGAAGAATTGGCGTCACACGAAAAGAACCGAACATGGACTTTGGTTGAGCTACCAGTCAACCGAAAAACAATCAAGACCAAATGGGTCTTCAAGTTGAAGCGTAATCAAGCTGGTGAAGTTGTTCGCCATAAAGCGAGGTTGGTGGCTAAGGGTTGCTCCCAAAAGGCCGGCATAGATTATGAGGAAACTTTCTCGCCCGTTGTACGCTATGGGTCAATTCGCTATCTGCTGGCCATGGCCGCTCAAGAGGGTTACAATGTTGACCAAATGGATGCGGTGACCGCATTTCTTCAAGGGGATCTCGACGAGGAGATCTTCACCGACCAACCCGAGGGATTCAATGACGGGACCGGACGGGTCTGCAGGTTGAATCGTGCGATGTATGGCTTGAAGCAAGCGGGCCGTCAATGGAACCTAAAGTTAGATGCAGCTCTCATCGGGATTGGGCTAACCAAATCAAAGCTTGATCCGTGTATCTACCTCTTGCCATCGCTGAAAGTAATTCTGGCAGTGTATGTGGATGATGTTGTGATTATTTGGAAGCAACGCGACAAGATGGAGGCACTGAAGAAGGCTCTTAGTACCGAGTTTAAGATGAAAGACCTAGGTAGAGCGAACAATATAATTGGCATTTCCATCGAGAACGTCAAGAATGGAATCGCTATACATCAGCGTCATTATATCGAAACCATTCTCGAGCGTTTTGGAATGAGTGACTGCAAGCCAGCGGTTACTCCAAGTGATCCAAGTCAAAGATTGTCAACAGATATGAAGAAGGAGGATGAATCAACGGATAACATTCCATATCAACAAGCGGTCGGTTCGTTGTTATATTTGGTTCAAGGAACGAGACCAGACATTGCATTTGCTGTCAACTACGTGAGCAGATTCAACTCATGCTATGGGCGGATTCATTGGACCGCCGTGAAGCGCATAATGCGGTACTTGAAGAGTACTATGCATTATCGTATTGTGTATCGTGCGAGTAACCAACCACTTCATGTTTACTCAGATGCTGATTGGGGTGTCGACATCGATAAGCGACGTTCCTGCTCTGGATACGTGTTTATGTTGGCTGGAGGAGCAATCTCATGGGCCAGTAAGCTTCAGAATACCGTGGCTCTTTCAACAGCTGAATCTGAGTATATGGCCTTATCGTTTGCTACTTGTGAGGCCATATGGTTGCAAATGTTTCGCAATGAATTCAAGAGAACGGAAGATCCTGTGGTGATCAGATGTGATAACATGAGTGCAATAACGATTGCCGAGGTCGATGCGTTCCGAAAGCGTAGCAAACATATCGAGGTAAGATTCCATCACGTCCGTGAGAAGGTGAAGGCTGGAATCATCGATGTAAAATACGTACCATCAAAGAACAACATTGCAGATTGTTTGACGAAGGCCGTCGTCGGACCGATTTTGAACGTGGGTGTTCATGAAATGGGCATCCAGACAAAACAAGAGGTGAAATGATGAAGAATGAACTATTGTAAAATCAATGTTGGTTATCGTTTGAAGTGATTTGTCAATTTGATCATTTGAGATAACGTAGAATGGAGTTGATTACTTGAATTAACGTAGAATCAGTTTGCATTTATTTTTATCTATTGAATCAAATTGTCTTTTGTCCGAATGAGTTCGGGTGTTGAAATATGAAACCCACCTCAATGTACTAATAAACTAATGTACCAAAATTTTTCTAAAACTTTTGACACGAGAATAAACTTGCTTAGTTTTACTTCTTCTACAGTCCGTCGCCACAACCAGACGTGTTTTATTCATCGCTCCTTGTAAAAGCCTATTTAAATTCCACTTGCTGCGAACCAGAAGAACAGTATTGATTAAAGCGCTTTTGACTGGACTTGACTTTGAGGCCCCTTTTGCGAGCTCAAGCCCCCCGTTGGTACGCCACTGATCGCAAATAAAGTACAGGCAACTTTTTTTGCGTTCGATTGTGTAATCATTTGCTCTGAATCGGAATGGTTTTTAGAATACTTTCATTTTTTCATATTTTGATTCTTACATTATTTAAATTTAATTTGATTAAATTTCTTTTATTTTCTTTCTTACTTTTCGGGATGATAGTGTGTAGAATAGTAAAGTATAATCTCATTAGTTTCATTAATATTTTACAGGCTCTTAAGCATCATTCTATGTTTGCGAAGAATTAGAGGTATCAAACTAATTGTTAATATTTAAATATTCAAACGAAACCTAAGAAAAAATTAGAACGTCAGCATCAGGCACAACGTATTTACCGTCCAATCTTAATTGCAATCAACATGCAATTTAGCACATTCAAGCTCTTGAAGCTTGTCAAAGCTATTTCTCGGTAATTTCAAAGCAAACAATTGAAAATCTCATCACTCATCATCTTCACGTCTAAAAAGCTCAAATCATTTAATCTTCAGAAATCACAATAAATTAAATTAACTCGAAAATTCCAATTATTAGAGCGCAAAATTTGTGTCTAACGACGACAGTGTGATTCCTTTCACCCACTGATGCCGCATGCATACTCGTAAGAGCATACCCCGAGGAAGTAAGAGGAAAAAATCTCCAAACTGTCCACCAATTTATGATCAGTTTTATTTTAGCTCCCGGCTACCTTTTTCCCAGAAAGACATTCATTCAATTTATTCCATTTGTCAAGGCCCCAACACGCTGACATCTAAACATTTCAACTTCATATTCATCTTGAATATTCTTTTTCTTTCTCTCTTAATTTTTTGATTAATTACATTTGTTTGATTCTTCCTACTTTCTTCGGTAGGCATTACGCGGCATAAATTGCACACAAGATGCGACTCGTGAAAGATGGAATATGAAGAGATCTGAAAGGAGGAAACACGCGAAAAAAATTGTCTTCTGGCTCCTTTTCACAAAAACATCACAACTCGATGAATTTGAGGTCGCAGTTAATAGAAGACTTCTTCCTACTCTCGATGATAGTTGAGGATGGTCGAGGCTAATGACCGGTTTTGAACTTCTCCCATCCGCGGAAGGAGATGAAACGCCGAAGAAGTCGAAGAAGCACCTTCAGATCATTTAACTGGCAATCTTTCACATTAGCGAAACATTACAGCCTCTAATGTTTTTTGATGCGTTCACGTTTCCCATATTCAATAGAAAATACGGAAAAAGCTGGAACGGAGGCTCGATAGGTCGGGTACATGTATATTGGCGCTACATTCCGATAACACATGTTTCTCACTGTTATTCATGTACTGGAAATTCGCGAATAGCCCCGCGATATCGATAGGCAAGGTCACGACTTGAACATAGCGAACCGTAAAGTATAGGAAAATGGTTTGTTCGCGAGAATCGTTATCGGCGGGAACTTCTGAGTTGGTTGCCTAGACACGGAACGCAATGGGGTGTACTCGTATTGTGTTGATGTGCTGGATCCCAAGCCTAATTACTGTTTTCCATTCTTGCAATTTTACTTAAATGTTGAAGTAACTTGTCCCTGGTCAGAAAGAGCCACTGGAATAGTTGGTTATTAGAGAATGTAAGTGAGGAGTTCTGGTGTCAAAATTGGTGTAATGATGCCAATGATGGAATCAATTTCGGTGAAAATAGTGAAAGATAAATTGCAAGCACTAAGTATTATGTTATGGTTATTATTCAGTAACCTTTAGCGGCAATCTGGCACCGTTTTGGGTCTTAAACTTTTGCGCTGATAATATGAGGAGTGGTTTGAGGTTGTACTAATTAACAGCTCCGTCTTTTGAAGATGTAGCAATAGTTTTTAATTAAAAAAGTTTAAAAAAATTAAATGTACAGGACTTTGTTTCCTTAATTTTAATTCAAAATAATGCAGGGGGAATCCCGGCCGAGAGGAATACTCTTGGAAGCTAGCATGCTTTCGGGAGTGTCGCCTCTCTGTACTCGAAAAAATGGAGGTCACCATGAAGTTCCTCCTGGGATCATAAGCAAACGACCCTGACTGAATCTGGACGACGCTTTGGCGAACAAACTTGAATTGATGCTTTGCGCTGGCGGACATGATAGTTTAGATTTAGTTCTGCACGGTAACGCCAAAATGATATTTGTGCGTAAACAGGTCCAATCCAATTATTATATTGGCCTCGGAGATATTACGTTCGAAGCTTGCACCATTGACTTGGTGGTGTTGATTTGGCTGAGATGGACTTCCAATTAGCACTGGGCTGGCTCTAAAGACCTGTCCCCCTAACGGCTTGTTGTGTTAATCGAGCAGACACACAAGCAAACTGCTCGAAAACCTTCCTATCCCCTACTCAAAATTTTATGGCAGATTTAGAAAAAATATGTAATTATTTCCATTAGTAATCGTAATTTTTAAAAAAAATTCCCTTTTTATTATTACTATTAAATGTAATTTTTTATTATTACTACTGAATGTAATTTTATATCAAATTTCCTTTGTATTAAATTTAAATGTTTCCCTCGAATTATATTCGTTGTGAGATTTAATTTTTATTACTATTTGAAATCCTCTCCATTTTTCTTTACTTCGGTCAAATTTAGTTTGCAAGGCGATCCAAAATGGAGCTTTGGAGCTGGAGGAGCTCCTACCTCGAATAGGCCATTACAGGCGCAAATGGCTCAAGGCAGTGGAGAAGCAAAAGATTAAGCTCACTGAAGGCGCGGTAGTACTCCCAATGCATAATAACAGCAAAAGGTTGGCTTGCAGCCAAATTAGAGGGGGTCAGGGAAAGCAAAGGAGCGACGAAGATACTCCAACAACGTTCAGGTTGGATTGGAGGGGGGCTTGTAGACAGCTGAAAAAGCAGCAAAAAAGCAACAAAAATGGCAACCTCAGGGACAGAAAAAATTGAGCCTAAAAGTTCGGAAAGCATACAATCTACGGAAGCGACTCGGAAGAAGACGAATAGGAAGCAGTGGAAAGCTATTCGGTAGGCAAGTCTGGTCAAAGCCACTAATGGTAGATCATATGCGGATGTTCTATGAGGGATTAAGGGAGTTTTAAGATCGGAAGAAATACATACTGCCATAAAAACCCTACAGGCAACTCGTTTGGATGACCTGTTGGTGGAATTCGGACCATGAGCGACTAATAAAACTGCATGTTGGGACCCAGCTAAAAATTTCCTTGGAGAGAAAGAAACCACAACCTAGAACTGTTCTTGAAATAAGAGATATTTAATGTGGTACTGACTTACGCGAGATAATAGTGATGATAATCCAGCATACATACACAAGTCCAAGTCTGAGCCTTAGTGTTAAGATTTATTGTTAGGGTATATTATTCCATGACCATAACGGAGTTCGAGGGGACATGGTCAATATCATGCTCATACAGTTGATTATTACCTTATTTTTCAATAAGTACCCATCACAAAAGGGTAGGCTGATAGCTCAACAGAGCATCAGAAGTTCAAACTCGATGTTGCCAACGAAGCTTGAACTTGGGAGCTGCTGCGCAAGCGGAGTGTGCCCTAACATGGACTTTATGCTTTAAAGCGAAATTTTCCTAGTTTAAGTGAAGCAAAAATTAGGTTGACCAATCCAAATAATAGAGGCCATTGCATGGCTATGGTCGATACCTCAGAAAATGTACCCAATAAATGATAGGAAAGAGGAAAATCAGAATCAGTTGGGTTATTTGTAAAAGAAACCAAAATACAATAACTCTCCGGTGTTTTAGATGCCTTGGGTACAAAAATGCTGCACGGGGCTATAAGGGGACCGACAGGAGTGCCTTGTGCTATTATTGCTGCAAAACATGCCATAAAAAGTAGGAGTACACAGAAAGAACACACTGCTTACTCTGCCAAGACGCTGGCTCAAAGCCCAATGATTTAAAGCACGGACCAGGTAAAGGCTAATGCCGGGTTTATCCGGAAGCTCTAATAAAAGGACCAAGCGACGTAATGTGAATGCAGATCGCACGAGCGTTGTGCGACGAAGAAAGAGTGATGGGAAAGTAGTAGTAGGGAATGGAGGTAATTGAAAAAAAAAAGCCAAAGCCTTTCTGCAATAACGTATTCCATAGATTAACCTGCATCGGAGTGGGCTTAACTAAAATCTACCCGAGCAGTTTGCAAGACAGTCAAGCTAGCTTGCTGCTACTCAGCGAGCAACACTACAACCGAAGCGCCCCAACGTGGTAGCTTATCGAATGTGGTACTGCCAACATCCAGGGTCAGAACAGTACTGATTTCTTGTGGAAAGCTATGGACGGAAAGATAGTTTTGTGTAGGTCCAGTGTTCAAGGACTACATTCTTTAGTGTGTACCTAACGCTCAAGGAATCAATATTGTCTTTACAAGCCAAGCTTAATGCTTTCGGAGACGCTATTTTGAATGCAGATGGCCACGTACTCGTTCAGGGAGACTTCGATGTTAAAGTAATCAAATTAGGCATGCCTCAAACTGATCCATGGGAGAATACAAGTCCTGAAGGTGGTGGCTAGGACAGGACTCATTGTGCCAAACATCGGCGCTAGATTGAATTCCTGCCGTGACATTTGCCTCGATCCTAGTATGGAGTGTACACAATTCTGGAGTATCAGAAGACTACTCAGCCTATAATCATCAGTACATACGGATTGAGATACATAATGCTGTCTTCCAATCCCCAAACTCTCAAGCTTCAACAATTGAGTGGATGATAGGGAAGATGGACGTTGAGAGCTTTGTCGAATTGCTCATGAGAGGTGCCCCATTGCTGGAAGATTCACGGGGAACTGAAGAGCTAGCAGCTCAAAACACGTGAGAAACTTCACTATGGGCACTATCACGTCAACTTGCAATGCTTTTATGCCCCGTCGGGGACTTCAGCATGGCAATCCACCAGTGAACTGGTGGCCGACTAAATCACTTAAAAGAGAAAAGAGTGTCAGGAGCTTTAACGTGAAGATCAACGGAAATAGAACGCAATCATGCAATCGATTAATAGCATATATGTAAGCCAGGAAACACCTTTGCAAACTGATTAAAATCAGTAAGGTCCATTGCTGACAAGATCTAGTGGACAGTGCGAACAGGGATTCATGTGGCCTTAGCTACAAGCTAGTTTTGTGGAAGCTTACAAGCGCTACATAAATGCAGGCGAAAAGATAAACAAGATGGGCCTTTTCCGCTGCCTATCCTAACCACCAAAAAAGTAACGAATTGAATCAAATAATTTGATGGTCCAACTATTGATGTTGTAATTCAACTGGGATTATCATCTAATTCATAAGATAGTAACATACAACTCAGATAATTTCAATCAAATTCAACAAAATAAGCAAAAATATAAGCTTTCCGAGACAACTTGAAACCAATTTTTCGGTTTTTTTCCTTGAAAAACCTTCAGGCATAGCTTGTTCAAGTGAGCATTTTGACCCCTTTGAATCAGTGTCAGTGTCTTAAGGGTGTGCAAAAGAAATTAATTTATATAGGCATAGGATGAACTAAGCAGGTAGATCCTAGGTTAGGTTTTAGTCTGTTCCGTATTGAGTTATTATAAACAGAACCAATTTTGAAAACTGTCAAATAATATTAAGTTGATTGCTCTGACAGACGATTGTGTTTGCCAAAAAATCATGTAATTTTCTATCAGCATATTTATTGTAATTCTGAAACAAAATACTTTTATCTACTTTCATAAGATATTTATCAATCAATAATAAACAATATTTATCGCCCATATTTACCTGCCACAAAAATTACTTGAGAACTCATTTTTTCTTATATTTTTCAGGTATGTCCCATCTAATCAATGATGTTATGTAAGTAAAAATATTTTTTAATTATATTCAATGTTGAGATCAAAAAACGCTTTTTTGTGCTCGGAAGGTGAAGGCTATTTACACCCTGAATGTAGGACTCTTAGAACCTCTGGATTACCCACTAAACACCTCCTCTTTTAATATGAGAATGTAGCCTAGAACCGTTTGACAAATTATTTCAGACCAGTCCTTGTTTTTTTTATGCTTTAGGCATCATCGGGTTTCACAAATTCCCTTCTCAAAGGAGATGGTGGAAATATAGAGAATGCCTCAATTTGTAGTTAAAACAGCTTGAACGTCACTTGGCTCCATTTGTCAACTGATGTGAGGATCTCTCTGATAAAATTATCTGAAGAGAGTTCTCCTAATTCTGTAACGAGGTCACCGCTCTTTACAAGTAAAAATATGTGGTAAATATCATTGTTCGGTCCAGTGCAGAAGGCACAATTGAGGTATGCGGTCCATCTCCCCTTCATGTCATTCACTCAAAATCGTTGACTCTTCAAACACAGCTGTCTCCCTATCGCCTTCAATTCTGTAAGTTTTACGGCACTCTCTTGCAAGGAGAGCGATAGTTATAGTTCTTGGAATCACGAGCATGGCCCATGCAGAGACTGTCCGATATACAGATGCTATCCTCAATGCTCCTTGTCACTGCACCTATGCCAGATATTTGCGATGCAGCTTCTTACTGGGAGTGCCAGTCTATATTTTGTATCCGCACAATAGCACAGACTGTACCGCACTCATCAAAATTTGCCTTCACAATTAGGTAGATTGCCTTATGTCAGCATTAGTTGACTGAGTGCCAATATATCTGCTGCAACATTATGCATCATTATCTGCTATTGTCCTGATTTGCTCAGAGAAACTTATGTTGAAGCTGATCAGAATGCCCAGAAACTTCACAGCTAGCTTTAACTCATCTTGGAGTTTCCCAAATCTCTTTGTTCTTACTGTACGGAATCTCTTCTATCTCAGAATGTCTACCTTGGTTTTCTCCAGCGCTAAGCTGATCCCCCAAACAGTCCCTCGCTCATAAGCGTAAGTTAAAGCTGGTGTTTCAATAAGTAGCACCCCAACTTTAAGTTACCACAATTAGTAATGAGGGACGAGCACCGCAACATCATCCACATAGTTGATCAAGCACGACTTATCCGGCAGCTTAAGTTTCAGTAGTCCATCGTACGTGATTTCCCGTAGGCCTAGGCCAAGGATGGAGCCTTGAATAATGCTCAAGATAACTTCTATCCTTCTTTGAGCCTCCTTCGTCTCACAGAGTAGGCGTTGATACAATAGCTAGCCTCTCAGAATCTGCATTAAATACTCTGGAACTTTAAGAAGTGTTTCCAGTGCCTTCAGAATATCTGCTCATCTAGTAGTATGGAGACATGTCTGATATCAAACGTTACAACCAGTACACCACATTTGTTAATCCAGCGGTGAGTTTCTATTTTTTAAGACTGTACTCACGTCCTCTACGATCAGCTCTAAAGTTGTAATGCCAAAGAGATAGATTTCCAGTAGCAGGAATCGTGTCAGTAAGTCTTTCTCAAGCACTTTCTCAGCCGTATCTAGCATGCATAATGAGCGGTATAGAGACACCAAGTTGGGATTAAAATTCCCCTTGCTGATCAGCATGAGCCCTGCTACCTTGCATTGTTATACGAATAGCAAGCGTTGAACGTGCTAAACAGCAATTTAGCGCAAAGATTGAAAGCTACAATACTTCAGCAAGAGTGCCATCTGGTCTTGGTACCTTTCTTGCTTTTGTGGATAGAGCTGCTTTTCCCAGTTCGATACTCGTAAAAGATGGGTCTTCTACTATTGATCTGTCTTCGATTACATTGATATGGACAGAATGTGTAGGGAACAGAGTCTGTACAATCTCTGTCACCTTTTCTGCTTCCTGTAGGCCAGGCATCCGTAGTGTGCCAAGCCTCTGTGTTTCACTGTTTGTATCTCAGGCCCCACGGGCTCTTCTTTACATCATCTACAAGGTCTTGGTAGCATCAAGCCTTATTCTTGTTAAACAGCTTGCATAGGGACTTCCTGGCCATCCTGTTTGCTGCTAGCCTTGTGTCTTCCTCCTCTTACGTTCACGCCTACTGGAATTTTCGTCAAAGCTTATAACAATACCTTCACTGTTCAACGATTTCCGTTGACGATCAATATACTGTAGGCTTAGCATGACAGAGTCTCCCACGGGGCATCGAATACTCGCAAATCAATATGATGATACTTAAAGTTGAGGTCACCACATCCTCGGCAGTAGGTCTTACCAGCAGCGGTGCGCCCACCGTGAGTATGTCAGCAAGCTTTCCAACAGTTATCTTCCCAGTTTTCAATCCGAAGCCTGGAGTCTAGGCATATGAACGTCAAGGGGCACTGCCGTAGATCACAATCATTATAAATTGATGATAACTAGATGAGTGGTTCAGCCGTTTGCATACTCGTGCCAGCCATTTGCCAGCCATTTGCCAGCCATTTGCATCAAGAATTTGGAGACAAATGTCACAACGGGTATAGTCCCCACACAATCCCTGCAGCAGTATGTATGGGTGTTTCTAGTACTTAGAACAATAAACGCTGTCCTGGCAGCCATTTCTAGAACGTGTTTTCCTCTGCGGTCAAATTGAGGCATGCACCATTTAATGGCCTTAGTACTGGAGTCCCGCCCGATGAACACCTGGCCCTCTGCATTCAAGACAGCGTCCTCCAACACATTGAGTTTGGCCCTTAAGGATGGAATCGGTTGATTTTATGTTATATAAACTCTAAAAAAATGTTGCCCTGAACACCTCACCGACACAAACTCATCTTCTTGTCCATGGCCCTGCATCTGTTAGTGGACACCGCCTTGAACGTTGATCGTGCAGGTGCCAGATTTATCAGAATACCAGGCTTACAGTTCTTGTCGTGATGTTGCTCACTGAGAAAAAGAAGGTCGATTTTCATGTCCTTTGCAATCTACTTAAGCAGATCCTAGGCATTTGTACTTTGGTGCAAGTTTACTTCTAGGGTTTGACTCATTTGAGTACTGAATTGGCTTTGATTAGGAACACTTTTCAAACCTGGGATCTCCCCAACTTCAGCACGTAATTGGGTTTACCATGTTCTGGCTAAGCATCTTTGCAGGGAAGGCATTGTGCATCGACCATAAATTCCTTTTTTTTGTGCCCCATTTGACCAGAGTTTTAGTACAGAAAGCTCTTGTCGGGTCCTCTGCAGTTAAATAATATGTCTCCATATTCAGGGCAGTTGAAGTAAAAGAGAGAAATTGCTCTTCACCATATCCTGCAGGTAAACTAATTGCTTGCCTTTTATTAGGATTTATTTGGTTTCTTTATCGGTCAGGTTGACAATGACCATACATTGTTCTCCGGTGTTTCCTCATGTCAGTTTTATCTTGAATTCACTTCAACCTGTGACTTCCCTTTTAATGACCTTCTCTATCTCTGGTTTGTCCGTGAAACAGTCGAAGGTCCCTGATCTCGATGGCTACCATTGGCTCCAGTGAAGTTATAGTTGCTCTGACTTCAAGAACTTTTTTGGCTGCACCATGGACTTCGTCCTTTTTTATGGCTTCCGGTCCAAATTGCCCCGGTTAGCCTTCAAACTGGGCTGGCTTCATAGCTCTTATGGCAATTACAATGTCTTCTAGCTTGACCACTCATTCTATTTCATAGTACACATCTGGGTAAGATCTGCCTTGATATGGCTTAGTAAGCAAAGCCTATTAAAGGGCTTCGCGCCGTGGTTTGTACTTTGATTGCCGAGTTGCATGTAAAGAATATCTACTCTTCCCTTCTTCGGAAGGTTCTTGGCCAGGTTTTTCATAAAAAAGCTTTTGGTTGCTCTTTCGATTACCTTACTTGACACTACCTGAATTTCCTTGTCAGGGTTAGTGGCTTTATTTGGTGACTCTTAATTGGGCTACCTGCCATCGTTTTAGTACTGCCAACGCTAAAACTATTGGTGTTTCTCTAAAAGGCTTGATATTTTGGTCTTTTTCCACTTCAAGCCACCTCAGCCTGTAATGTGTGATGCAATCCATGAACCCTTTTAGCTCAAGCTCTTCGTTTTGGCATTCTTATTGATGTTTTTTGTAGGTTAAAGCGGTTTTCAATTGTTTGACAATATTTCTTGTTTTCTGAATAAATTGCTCTTCTTTGAAGCTGTCAAGTGCCATTAATGCTTTTTAGTGTAGCTTCTTGAGATAAACTCTCATTTTCTGACTCTTATGCCTAATTTGCTTGGGTGACACCAAAAGGAGCGTCACTGAGCGGCGAAACTTCTCGTTCCTCCTCCTTTTAGCTGTTTTCCATATTGCCCATGGATCGTTTAACTTTCGCTTGGGTGCCCTGGGGTACACATAGTTTTCTTACTGCACCCAAAAGACGCAGCTACATCTGATTAGACTATGCACTTCTGTTAATTAATCGTTTCGTTGTCCATCCCTGGCTTTCCAGCCGAAATTGTTGCTGCTAAAGATAATGTTAGGATTGTTGGTTCGTCCATTTGAAGCCTGCATTACCTTTGAGGAAATTCGCTCCAGTCTAATTTTTAGAGTTTCCTGATTTGCTCACGTTTGATCCCTTGTTTCGATGGTACTTGCATTAACAATGGTCTACGGCAAAATGGATTTTCTCCATCGGCCCCACGATTGACAAGCTCATCACTTCTATCACATTGCAATCGCTGAATGAAGACGGCCGGGGTCCTACTCACTCACTACCTTTGGCGCTGGTACTGGGGATCCAAACACCTGCCTCTAAGTTTTTTCTCCTTCACATCTTTCATTACGGTTTTGATCTTTGTTCCTTTCCACAGCATTTCACCTACCACCAGAAGCATTTGTATACTCAAACGCTCACCAAATGTTGAGGCTCCGTTCGGGACAGCCATGTTTTCCTCTGGCTGCCTTCTCTCGGTGGGCACGGGTCACTTAACCCCCAAGCCTCTGACGTTACATCTAAAGTAAGCTCAGTACTTGTGGTAGAATGCTATCACAAAAGACAGTTAAATGAAAGATACTTCAACTGGTTGTTGGAAGACATCAAAAATTAGATAAACTCCTGAAATAAACCTTAAGCGATGCCCAAAAAAACATTCATCAATCACTTTTCTCTTGATGAAAAACTTGTACTCAATTCATGTATTAACTTAGAGAACTTTCAGTCCTAATTTCCTTTAACCATTGATAATAAATAGTCCTTTAAGCCATCCTCATCTAATCGTCTTCCAATAAACATCTCTCAACCAATTTCAGCGTCACATTCCAGTCTCCCACACCATTCAAACAAATCAGGAAATCCATGTAGAATCCTATGTAACAAGAACATAACACGTGGCATTAGTATATGTCGATATTAGGACTTTCTCCAACAACTTTTGATTTGATTACTAAAGAAATAAGAAAAGAAAAAAAATGTTTATATCAGAAAGCTTAACGCCTTCAACTTGGCTTCTATTGTCGCTGTCAACGGAGTCAATCTGCAATGAAATGGGACAAAAAGAGGCAAAAAAAATTGGAAAAAATGCTGAAAAAAAACTTTTCATAAGTGTGTGACATTTTGTGTTACAAAGTCCTTACCATACAGAATTTTCTAACTAACTCAAACTTCCTCAATTCATTTGGTTCATTCATTCAACTTTGTCAGGACATGTGAACACATAGTTAAGCTACAGCTTCAAAAAAAAAAAAAAATTGAGAGTAAGTAGAGAAAACTTGATGATGGCTATAGTCTCTTCCTCATGTCGTCCTCTTCGCCTTCCTACACAAAAATGTCGACATTTCAGGATCAAGACTTCATGTCCATACTGACGAGTATAGATACCAACCACTAGGAAGCTTCGACGATTTTTATGGTTCAATTTGTGACCGAAACTGAATTAGAAATGAAATTGATCCAATGATTGAATCCTGGAAAACAATGAAAACCGTAAGAACGTGTAGAGTTCAAGAGGGAAGGCCTTGTCAGTGGAGTGGGAAGTGAAGTGAAAAGAGATGAAAACAGAAAGAAAAATAGTTAAACCAAATGAAATTTTCTTTGAAATTAGTTTATCGAAAATGATTTTGAGTGTTAGTTTATTTTCTCTGATTTGTTGTACTTTATTCAATTGTTGGAAGTGGACTCCTTATTATAATGAGTGAACTCTTTATTTGATGATTGATATTCTTCAAAAGCGTATAATTAATCCCTGCATCAAACAATCAATTGAAGGTGATTAGAACGGGTAACACACCCCCTATGGCAATAAAGGATTTTCCAATAAGAAATGTTATTTTTAATAGAACGCTTTTTCGGTAAATGTCACTTTTGAAGCTGTAATTTTTTGGCATTTGACAAGTAAAAACTACGCCATTAATTTAAATGGAACGATACATGCTTCAACAACGCATTGAAATCATTAAAATTCACTATAAAAATGGTGAAAATTTGGCAGAGACGGTTCGTAAAACTCGAACATTTTTGGGTCGTCGTGAAGCACTTTGTCGGACCGCAATATAGAAATTGGTAGAATTCAAGCGGCTAGGACAACTAAGTGATGTGAAGAATAAAACCTGTGCACGTCATTCAAAAACAAACGGGAATATTGCTGCTGTAGCCGAAAGTGTTGAAGACAACCCAGGTTTGTCCATTCCTCGTCGTTTTTTGGAATTAGGCATTCCACAAACGTCATTACACCGTATTTTGCGTAAAGATTTGGGTCTTGAGGCTTATAAAGTTCAGTTAACACAAGAACTCAAGCCGGTTAATCATCAACAATGTCGTGTCTTTGCTGATTGAGTACTTGAAATGCATGAAAATGATCCGGAATTCCATCGAAAAATCATCTTGAGTGATGAGGCCTATTTCCACCGCGGTGACTTCGCCAACAAGCCAAATTGTCACATCTGGGGCTCGGAAAACCCAAGAGTTATTGTTGAAAAGCCTCTCTATCCTCAACGTGTGACTGTTTGGTGCGGTTAATAGTCCAGCGGAGTCAATGGACCTTACTTTTTCGAAAATGAGGCTGAAGCAAAAGTTACGATGAATGGATTGCGCTATCGAGAGATGATCAATGATTTTTTGTGGCCGGAATTGGAATTATAGGTTGTATTTTGACAATTACTTTACATCTCTGCCGTTGATAGAATGCTTGTCAAAAAATGGTATACTAAGTCTTGGTACCGTACGTCGAAACAGGATTCCTGATTGCAAATCACCTACTGACAAAGAAATGTCTAGAAGGTATTCTATTGTGTATGTTGCTGATGTCAGTGGAGTGGATATTTCAACTGTATCCTGGAAAGATAACAAAGTAGTAAATTTAGCTTAAAGTTTTGTGGGAGGGATGCCAAAAGCCCAGGTGAGGAGGTATGACAAGAAGAACAAGCAGTACATATCAATTGATCGTCCACTTATTGTTGGAGAATATAAACGCCACATGGGTGGCGTAAATCTAACATAATTGATAGCATCACGGGGCTCTACAAAATAGAACTTCGCAGCAAGGGATGGTAGGTCCGCATGTTTTACCATGCATCAGATTTGAGTTTGGCAGAAGAGTGGCTTCATTGCAAAAAAATTCAAAAAGCAAAGTGCTTGGATGACAAACTATTGAACTCAGCAGATTTTCAACTTGAAGTTGCCACAACTTTATATAAGCTTGATGTATCTCAAAATCTAACCCCTCGATTTATATAAAATGAAATTCAAGCAAAACGACGCAAAGGTCCCGCACAACATGTTCTTCCAGAGGCAGTCAGACAAGAGCAGACAGGAGACTGGCCTGTTTGGACAGGAAAGAGAATTCGATGCAAATTCCCAAAGTGCTCTGGGGTCTCGCAAACAATGTGCGAGAAATGTGAGATTGCTCCATGCTATAATAAACAAAATAATTACTTTAGACAATTTCATATGAGTTAAGTTACCGTGTCGATGCAGTATATCATTTTTAAAAAAATCCCTAAAATTGTGTTTTTTTTTGGAATTTATAAAAATTAGCAGAATTTCAAAAACACGTATGTTTTTATTTATTTAAAATTTTAAGATATTGTTACAATTAAAACACAATTTAACATAATAAAATCAATAGTTGCCACTCACAGACGTTTCCGCTACGCAAGGGTCAACGTGACCCTGTTACTACTGTTTAAGACAAAAAACGAACAGGAATGCTAAATACCTCCGCTACGCGTAACCGGGTTGTCTGAGAGTTATTGTTTGAAAATTTTATTTCTATTCTCAACAGGGTCACGCTGATCCATGAGTAGTAGCCAAGAGTTAATATTGGGATCCTTGAACCAGAGAGACCGCATAGGGTATTATTGGACGAGCTGGTCAAAGGCCAAAGAGGACCAGAAGGCCGATTAAGAGCAAAAGGCTAAAGAAGCGTAAGCGCGAAATCTAGAAGGTACGTGCAGACAGCTCCACAATTTATAAAAGAATGGCGTCCAGCCCAATCGAAGGAGATTGGGATAAAAGAAGGAAGGAAGAGGCACTTGATGGGCGCGAAACACCAGATCAGGGGTTCAAGACAGTGCTGATAAAAGGAGCAAAGAAAGCCGCAAAGAAACTCCTTCAAAAATTGCCCGAAAGTAAAGTTTGCATGGACGCCGAAGACCGACAAAGACCCCGGCAGCAGCCACTACTCGTAAAACCCCAAGATGGTCGATCATACGCATAGAAGCTGCAGGACATCAGGGGAAACGTATGGCCTGAAGACACCAATACTACCACTAAAGTAGTACGACCAACGCGGTCGGGCCACATAAGGGCAAAGTACGAATAGGGTGGATTGTCAGCAGGATACGGCAAAAGCAATGCCTCTTCAATGTTTCATATATCTTGGCTATAGTCACAACGCACAAGTATGCAAAGGACCCGATAGGAGTTATCTATGGTACAAATGTGGTGAAAGGACATAGAAGAAAAGAGTGTACGAAGGAGGCACACTGTATTCTTTGCAAGGATGCAGATCCAAGACATGATTTTGGACACGTCTTTCAATCGACCTCGTTAAATTCAAAGAGCGTCGTACCGCGACCAAGAAAATTGCCACATCTGCACTTCATGCATATTTTAACCACATTGAAACTACGTTAATGTCGAATCAAATCCGTGCGTTCTGGTCGTACGTAAAATTTTTAAGGACCTCTCATCATGCCCCTGATAATTTCAATCTAGATGGCGTGACATCGTCCACTCTTCAAGGTCCTTGCGAACTCTTCGCTTCTTTTTTTTTCTTCCTTTTTCGGCAAGGCTAAGCATTCTCCTTCCTTCAATCGATCTTCTTTTTCCTCTAGTAATTTTCGTACAAACCCCTTGCAGGTGGAGCAACCCTTAAATAATCTTGACAACAGCACCAGTGTGGGCCCTGATGGCAGTCCAAATTTTCTAGCAAAACCTTTATCTTCTTCACTTTGTTTTCCCCTTTCTTTTATTTTTGCCTTGAGTTTATCCTATGGGGTTTTTCCCTCCCAATGTAAAATAGCCCACATTTTTCCTATCTTCAAATCTGGTGATCATAATATCGTCCTATTTTCCTTCTTTCTTGTTTTAGTAAAATTCTTGAAAAGATAATTTTTGATGTGCTGTATCCACCTGTCCTCTCATCTTTAGCAGACCAACAGCATGGTTTTGTCAAAGTCAAATCTATCCACACCAATTAATTTTCTTTTACCCATCATATTGCAGCTGCCCTTGATCAACAACAACTAGTGGACGTTATTTTCACGGATTTCTCTAAAACCTTTGATTCAGTGGACTACTCTCTCCTATTTGAGAAACTTTCAGGGTTCAATGTCCCTAGTTGCCTCTATTCCTGGCTTCTCTCCTATGTCCTGAATCGTCAATGTATAGTAACTTTAAACTTTTACTTCTCTTCTTCCTTTCACCCGAGCTCGGGAGTTCCGCAAGGTTCAATACTTGGCCCTATATTATTTTTACATTTTGTCAACGATCTAGCTTCTGTTACCAATGATCTAGCTTCTATTATCATATCCTGTCTCCTTTATGCTGATGACTTCAAGATTTTCCGAGTTATTGATTCCCTGTTAGACGTGGATATCCTTCAAACCGATCTTCAGCGTCTTAGTGACTGGTGTGAACTAAACCATCTCTCCTTAAATGTTTGCAAATGCCATCAGATGACATTCGTCTGTAAAAAATATCCTCTTCTCTCAACGTATAGGCTTGTTGGTATCCCTTTGAGCAATGTAACCTCCTTTAAGGATCTTGGTTCGCTTTTCGATTGTAAACTTTAGTTTGGTCTCGACATTGCTCTAATTATTAAGAAAGCCTCCTGCTTAACTGGATTTATTTTACGATCCGCTTCGTCATTCCAACATATCACATACTGTATGTGTCTTCACTTCTCACTAGTACATAGTCATTTGGAGTACTACTCCCAATTTTGGAGTCTGTACCACAGGAAACACAGCGATGCTCTTGAGTCAGTTCAACGTAGATTCACAGGTCTCTATTCTTCAAATTCAACCTTCCTTACTCCCCTTATGATGACCGACTACATATTTTGAACCTTCGTACCTTCGAATCCAGACGAACTTTCCTTGACGAATGTCTTTTGTTCAAGCTTCATCATAGCCTTTTACCTCAAAATGTATGCAGGCATTCGATGCTGCTCGCCCTTATAGATCCTCGGTTCTATTTCAGGTTCCGTTTGCACGTCCAAATGCCTTCTTCCACTCTCTCTTACTACGCTTACCTTGTATGCATAACAAGCGAAGTCTTGGTCCACTACTACAGTCTCTTGGCTTATTCAAAACTTCAATAAAAAATCAAATTTATGAATACACCTATAAATTTTAATTTTTGATATTGTATTGTGATCTTTTTTCTTTAATTTCTGCCATATTGTGAATTCGTATGTTTGTATTCAAATATTATATTCATTGACTTGTAGTTGGACTAATAGTCTGTCGATTCTGCAGCTAAACCTATACTGCAGTTCAACCACCCAATATCTGCTTGAGCAGTTTGTGAGGGACATGAAAGCCGATTTTTTGCTGCTGAGTGAGCAACACCATTATAAAAGTTCTGCATCATGGTATCCTGATAAAACTGGTACTGCCGCCATCTGGGTTCAAAAAAGTGATTTGCAGGCGGAGAGCTGTGGACGTGGGAATGGTTGTGTTCGGCGCTCAGAGACCATCTTCTTTAGTGTCTTAGTGCCGAATGAATCGATATCATCTTTCCAAGTCAAGCTTCAGGCTTTGTAGGGTACTGTCTTGAACGCAGACGGGAATGTGCTCGTCGGGGGAGACTTCAACGCGAAAGCAATCGAATGGGGCAGATAGATCTGCAGGGAAAACGAATCCTACAAATGGCGGGCAGTATGGCGCTCGTCGTACTAAACACAAGAAATACGCTAACTTTTCACCATATTGGTTGTGAAGGAACCATACCGGACGCGACATTCGCCTCGGAGCCCTAAGTACGGAGGATACACAGTTTGAAAGTATTAGAGGATTACTCAGCCAGTGATCGTCAGTACATTCTGCTTGAGATAAGCAATGTTGTCTCCCGGCGTCCATGCTCTCGGCTTTCTACAATCAGATGGGAAATCAGAAGAATGGACGTCAAGAAGTTCGTCGAGGTTCTCACAGCCGGTGCCCTGCTGCAGGTAGATCCGGAGGGGAAGGAAGAACTGGAAGCTCAAGACGTGGTGAACTCAACTATGAGCATCATCACGACTACTTGCGAAGCTTCTATGCCCCGTTGAAAACCCCGGCACGGCAAGCCCCCAGTATCCTGGTGGTCTACTGAAATCGCTGAAAAACGAAGGGAGTGTCAGAAGTTTCGGCGTAAGGCTCAACGAGCAAGGAACCGTGACGAGGCAAGCAACCAAGTAGCATCATATAATTCGGCCAGGAAATGGCTTCGCAACTTGATCAACAACAGCAAGGCTCTGTGCTGGCAAGATCTAGTGGACAATGTGAACAAGGAACCATGGGGCCTTGGTTGAAAGCTAGTTATGCGGAAGCTTAGTGTTGCTGGACGCTCCGTTGAACAGGTGCAACTTAGGCTAGGTATGCTAATGCGCCGAGTGAGGGACTGGACGACTGCTCGCGGATTCAGTTTAGCACCGGAGAAAACCGAATTGGTCATCTTGACAAAAAAGAGAATCCCTAGAGTAAGGATGATCAGTATTGGAGACATACGAATCGAATCGAAGCCATCGGTGAAGTACCTGGGGCTACTGATCGACTCGTAGGTGAGACGCAGCCCATCAAGAATAAGCCTCTTGATGAATGCTGTAGGCTCAGGGCTACTGCACGGAGCAGAGGTATGGGACGACGCTCTGTAGCAACCACGGGAGTCACCGCAGTTGCAGACCTTAAGAATTAGCAGACGGGTGTGTAGCCTGGGGTGGCATACTGAGGCCGGCTAGCGATCAGTCGTGTCGTGGAGCTTCCGGAACACCCCCTGCTCGTGCCGAGCCACCTTACATATAAATACTAACATGGAGAGAAAAGGACGGGGAAGGGAGAGGTCATTTTGAGAAATGAAAAATATGGCTTTTACTGTGACATGGCCGTTTTTTTATTCACAAAAAAATAAACAAATTTGTATCACAACAAAATCTTTAAATTATCAATTCCAATAAAAACAAGAAAAAGGAAGGACCCCTTTAAGATTTAACGTACAAAAGAAAATAATCAACTACAATCTTGAAGGAAAACACAAGGGAAAAAACGAGCTTGATGATGAGATGTTAATATAATAAGAAAATAAATACTCACTCTTTTCCTCGTTGACCTCCGAGCGCTCGGTGATGACAAAAAAAAGAGTGTGGGGCCACTGAAAATTTAACTTTAAATTAACTCGAAAATTCAATCAAACTAGAAAATCAAGGAGCACCCTTATCGCCCTCTCCGACCCATCATTCTGGCTTACTTGCAGAAACGAAAACTTTAATTCTGGAACCTGACCCTCTTCGAAGTCCAACAAAACAAAGTTTTTTTTTGCTTTTTCTATGCTTTTTTTTGAGAAAGAATCCCTCTCGGCACTTAATTTTTATTTCAACTAGTTTGACTTCAAACTCGCACCAACTTTAATCCCGGAGGCCAAAAACCAAAAATTCTTCTCACTCATTAATATTTCCACATGGATCATAAGTTATTCCACAACGAATGTAATTTATTTTACCCTGCCTCACACCAAAACTTTCGCCACTCAACTTCGCAATTAAATTATTCTTTTTCTTCTTCCGTCACAAAAAAATTAATCCCCGTTCACTTTAGATTCTGATCTCTGTATTTTTTTGTAACTTCTGCTGAAATTCTCCAATCCAAATATTCACTTCACTTTCACTCAAAGCAATTACTCCTTTTTTTGTCTAATCCTCACTCCCAGTCAAATACCAACTCCTTTTTTTCCCAATTTTCACACCTCCAAAAATCAATTTTACCGCGCACCGAAAACACCCTTATCTTTTCCAGCCAAATACTCACTGCCCAATCCTCACCACCTCATTCCACCTTTCACCTTCATCCAATTCGATCCCGCAATCCTTTTTTCATTTTCAAATTACCGCTACCGCATCTGGGTAACGTAATCGAAGCTCATTACACTTCGATTCCGCTACCCACACATCTTTTGTTCCATATCGACAATCTCAATAGTATCCATTGTTTTACATATGGCAATTTGCACAATCCAGGAAGCGCTTGGTTGAATTCAAAGTGGCACATGTACATTAGGGAAGCTATTGGTTTTGCCGATACCCCAAAAAGAGTGCTTCCGTGTGTTCGGGGGAACTTGAACTCAGGGTTCTAGCAGACCCTCGATCGAGAACTCACGACGCAGCTAATGATGCCATGGATTGTCGATCTCCCATTCATCTTATAAGCAATTTCAACGATGCATTTGGGCATGAGATTGAATTTTGTTAGTAGGGGAACGTGAATTAATTTTTGTTAGTATAAAAAAAATGAAATTTGTTAGTGGGAATAGAATAATTTAGTATGAAGGAAGGAATTAGGTTTGGTTAGGGAAAAGGTATTGAATAAAATTTGTTAGTGGGAATTAAACAATGGAATGTTGTTAGTGGGAAAATGGAAATTATTAGTATGTTTTATTTTTTGTAGTTGGAAATATGGGAAAAAGGTAGGATTGTGATGATGGGGAAGTAAAAATTAAAGGGAAAATGGAAAAATGTTGATAAAATAAATAAATTTACAGAGGAAAAGGTAGGAGTGCCCAAAGGAAGATGGAAATGTTACGGCGGCAATCAGAAGTTGCGAACGGGAGAAAGTCGGTACGCAGGAATTCGCAACAGCTCTCAACAAGGAGGTACACGAAAAACGTACAGGTACAGAGAAAAGGAGCACTGAGGATTGCATCTTCGTACCCGACAGTTTCTGCTTCGGCGGTGAAAGTCATTCCAGGCGTGATACCTGTCGCCCTCCTTGCTAGAGAGCGCCGCACTATTTACCTGCACCGAAACGAGAATACGAGAGAGATGGTTGTCTGCAGGAGAGACAGCACTCGCTCAACGATTGGCAGTAGTCTTGGATGAATTGCACGAAGGGAAGGTGGACTGCGCGCCTCATCGCGGATGTAAGACCGTGATTAAACCGAAGGCATGGTGAGAATGACTTCTATCTGACCCAGCTTTTGAGCGGGCATGGGTGTTTACAGTCTTACCTACACAAGATTGGTAAGTCACGGTCCCTCGATTGCCGGTTTTAGCCCAGGAGAGGAGGACAATGCATGCCACACATTTTTCTGCAAGCACAAAATGGTTCTGGCTGGGAAAAGACCTCTATAGGGAGACGGGAGAGCTCACCCCGGATAATATAGTTGTGGTGATGCTTGAATCGGTTAACAAATGGAACCAGGTAGCACATTATGCTCGGGAAGTCCTAAAATATAAAAAGGTCTCACAGCAGCCGGGGCGATGGGGCTGGGGGATCGCTTGTCAGGCGCTTCCTCTTCCCAGCTAGAAGGTGCCTCACGGCGTAACAAAATGAGACCTGGCCCGAAGTTATGTGTCGAACGGTTCCAGGCTGCGTTCTCAGGCTGACGGGGGAGATGTTTAGTGGGTAGTCCAGTCGCCCTCTTGCAAGCATGGGAGGCCCACACTCTATGCCTAAATGGGCATTCACCTCCCTACCACAAAAAAAAACAAACAAAAGCCGCCACTATATTTAATGATCTCAACTAGGATCTTTTCGATGCCCGGTGCTTTATTTTTTTTTATGAGCTTTGATGATAAAACAAACTTCATCCAGAATCGCTGAGGCCAATGGAAGCTCGTTGGAGGAGGATCTTGGAATATGATGCCCATCTTTCCTTAATCTTGGTTTCATCAGCGATAATATTAACGATGCCATCACGGTAGAGCCTGGTCTTGGGCTGAAAATCACGTTTCAGGCTTATCACTACTTTGTATGCTTGTCTTGTCTTGTTGCTCGCTAGACTTATATCGATACTTTTCAATTGTTTGTCATAGTATTTCCGGTTTTTTACGTCTATAATACTTTTTTTCTGAGAGCTCCTATAACATATGCAAAACATTTACGAAACCGTTCATCTTCTTATTTAATAATCCTATGTAATATTTAACGCTATACATTTAATAGCACAATTTAGATGCTAATAACAAAGTCAATTTTTTCGTTCATTTCGCGTAAAATCGTGTTTTTTAGGGCCCAATCAGAAACAAATCAGACTTCGTTTTCGGCTAGGGGTTCTTCTGTATTTCAATGATGACCATACATATTCTTGTCTTAATATCGAAATCAATTCGTCGGCCTTTCATCAAAGAGCAAATGATTACCAAGAAAAATCATGTAAAACTTTTCCCACACTTCCAAAAAGCATTTGGGGAAATAAGAGCCGGAAACAAAATGTTCAATTACCAGTAAATTAATTGGAAATATACTATACGCAGCCATACCTGGAGCGCGACACTACAGTTACCAAATACATTTCCCAGTTATCGCTTTTGAATTAGCCTCCAGGTGGTGCATTTTTAATCGTCTGAAAAACACAATCGTACAACTAAATTAATCTCAATAAGTTGATCATTTGCTGTCAACTTTGAACTTTGTTGAGAGCAAACAATGCAATCATATGAATATTATGGAAATGAGAATCATAGACCAAACAGAGAAGATGCTGGTGAGAGATACAGAGAGAGCTCGAACAGCATCTACCATTTGCTATTGTATCGATTTGTTAACAAAAATTGAAACTCGTAAATTACCTTTCCTTACCGCGGAACATCTTTTCACGGATGTGAACGAACGTGGCGAAGAAATTGATTTCGATAAGAAACATATCTTGGACGAATTGAATTCATTCACGCAGACAAGATGCCAACAGATACGCGGGAGCCTGTGGACACGCCATGCATGCGAACGAACGGGCCAGGGAGCTATGAGCTGTGGGCATATTGGCAAGGTATCCAACCGATGCTGATCAAAGAGTCAGACCCCATATTGGGCGCACTAATAACACAAACTCTTTTGTTCTACCGACATTTCAGCGGAGATGATCATCTTCCATTTTTTTTTCCAGCTACGCGTCTAAGGCATCTATTCTTTGCGAGGAGCGTCCATTGTGGTATCTGGCGAACGTGTACGAGCGCAGAATGCGTATGCGAGAGTGCTGTTACATGTTGGAACGATACTACGGCATACAGGAATGGTATAAAATGGTAAAACTGCTGGAATCCGGTATCTGGCAATAAACCAAACCTGGCCCACAATAAATTCAATGAAACGAGAATATAAAATCAATAAAAATGTAGAAAAATCCACAAAGCAGCAGAAGAACAGAAGAAACTAGTCTGAAAATTGCACAAATACTTTATGTCGTATTGTTCGATTCCTGCATGGCTTGCAGCGCGCTAGCATGCACGGCTCGAAGGGTTGCAAAAGTCCCGAGCGTGGTCCCCATGCGAGTACAAGACGTATGCGACGTGTGTTTGTCGGTACATACTACATGGGATCTGAGGTTATTTGCCATATGGAACATGCTTCGCTTGTCAGACAACTTGTTTCCATACAAGAAAACATTTGATAAAAGATCATCATTGTGCCAATATAGTAAATACGAGTTGGCTACGTGTGTACCTTTTCTACGAACCAAGTTCCCAAGAAAACATTTCCCGTACGCAGCCAAGCCAGCACTTACTTATGTACGAGTATGGCTAAGTTGGTACAAAGCTCCTTCAATCGGTTCCCATTTGAAGTCAAAGCGGGAATTTCACTCGCATACGGGAATATTAACAATGATAATGCTGGTTGTGCGATAGTTGAACTATTAGTTCTGATGAGGTGGTTTAAGGCTGTTATGGAAGGTAGCTCCGTTTTGATGGATGTTGAAGATTCAACGGAGCATAATCAAGTTTATGTATTAGAATAGCGGTTAGACTTGACGACTACCATTTCTAGGATATTTATCATTATTTTTAGATAAATAGCAAACGATTGTTCATTACAGGATACTTTGAATAATATATTGAAATATTCTCACGGAAGCCCATATATTTGGTTTAGGCGCAATATACCTGTAAGTTAGACTGTGAAAGGGTTAGAAGAACTCTATCCGTTAAGATTTTGTTGTTGTTTTTTTTTTTTGATAAAATGGTTTGCACTTTAAATACAACTTTACAAAATTAAAGACAGTTACAATTAAATTTACCTTGTAACGATACATTTTTACAAAAAACTTCCAGAAATGTGATTTGAGAAGTACGCAGGCTCTAATTAGGTATGCCTAGATAAGCGCAACACCAGGTAGGACCATGAACAGCACACTAAACTTGCCTCTCTCAGGCAGAATACTATTGGAGGCTGGCATTCTTTGGGGAGTGCCGCCTTCACGTACTCGAGGAAATAGAGCTCGCCGTGAGGTTCCTCCTAGGATGACAGGGAAACGACCCTTACTAAATCTGGACTACGCTTTGGACAACGAATTGCAATTGTACATGATGGTTTAGACCTAGTTTCTTGGCACGGTAGTCCTGCACTGAAAAAATTCTTAGTTACTGTTACCAACTAAATTTTTTAGTAAAATACGGCATCGAATAAATTTATTTAGTTGCCATTCGAAAAAAAAAAAATGCTTGCAAAAACCAAAAAAAATTGTTGTAGTAACAAATACTCTCACTATTGATGTGTAGTAATACGAACTAAATATTTTTATCAAATACTTTATTGTTACAGGTACTAACTGATAATATGCTAATAATTACATTTTATAGTAAATGTAACCAAAAAATTGAATTTACAGTATTCATTATTTTATTCCAGTAACAAAAATTTATAGTTACTTGAACTATTGAAATTTAATGATTGACTATTTTTGTCAGTATATGTAACTAAATGAATTAAGTACTGTTTAATGCGTTCACTTTGTATTTTACCACAATAAAAGAAAACACTATGATTTTGATTTCATACTTTATTGAAGTAAAATTAATTGAATAAACTTAGGCGAAAACTTGCGAAAACTTGCGAAAAAAGCGTATAAATTTCAAACAACGAACTAAGAAGATGACAAAGCAAACTGTACGGTTTTTATACAACATGAAAATTTCGGTACTTTTTCCGTTTAGTTTGGTCTACTATTAAGTTGTTTACAATTTAAAAAAATGGAAAACACTATTAATAATGCAAAATATCAGCTGATGAGATTTCGTTAAATCGACTGGAACGACTGGGAATAATGACAATCACTTGACATTCAGATGATGGTGATGGTTTGTAAATAAACATTAGATTTGCTAGTTTATAGTTTAATTTTTTTCCTTTTGATTTCAGGTAGCTCCGAACATTCTCTCCCCGATGGTCCGCCAGGATCAGAATTAATACCTATAAATAGAGGTTAAGTAACCTTTTTATTTATAATAAGATACCAATCCTAGGCTTCTTATCTAAGTCTTATCGCTAACATTCCAATTGATACATAAATCCAGCTGACCAGGAACTAGTTATGTTTGTATTACTTGTGGCATTTCCTCCTTACAAGTAAACAACATATGCTGCGACAAGGGGTTATTTATATGGCGCCCCGACTCGCCATTCTGGAACGTCCATTTAATAATTGCCGGGAAAAAGGATAATAATAGGATAAAGATAATAATACTAAAGGATAATTTCAGTTTGCGTTACAAATTTTAGGGTAGGAGTATAATATTCATTGCCTTCAAATTCTCAAATTCACATTAAAGATAGAATCAATTGTTTATGTTCAATAATTCAACTGAATGTTTTTCCATTTCTCGGCGTTTCTCAACTGGTAATAATGCAATTTTTGTAATGGGTCGATCTAATTCCTTGTTAGAAGTGCGAACAGTTACAACTCGAATTAATCCATCATTTCCAGAATGTGTCTTTGTAATTCGACCCATTGGCCATTTATATGATGGCAGACGCTCATCTTTAATGAGCACTAAGTCATTTACTTCGAGATTGGGCTGACGACGATTCCATTTAGGTCTTTCTTGTAATCTCGTTATGTATTCTATTGACCACCTTTTCCAAAAATCTTGGGTTAATCGTTGTGTGAATTGCCAGGTCACGAGGTCATCTTCTGGGACTGCTAATAAAGTGTCTCCTATAAGAAAATGTCCTGGTGTTAAGGCATTCAAATCATTTGGGTCGTTTGTCAAAGGGCAGAGAGGCCTTGAGTTCAAACATGCTTCTATTTTGGTCAGTACTGTATTGAATTTTTCGTACGTCAAGGTTGCATTTCCGATGATTCTCCTCAAATGATATTTTGTCGATTTCACACCGGCTTCCTAAAGTCCGCCAAAATGTGGAGAGGATGGAGGGTTAAAGTGCCACGTGATGCCATCGTTAGCCAATTCCTGTGTTAAAGATTCATTTCGTTTTATCGTTTGCATCAGCTCTTTATTGGCACCTACAAAATTGGTGCCACAGTCGCTATACACATGGCTGCATAGTCCCCTTCTACTAACGAAGCGTCGAAAAGCTGCTAAAAATGATGGGGTTGAAAGATCGCCTACTAACTCTAAATGTATCGCCTTCACGGAAAGACAAACAAAAATAGCAATATATCCTTTAGAGGTTTTCGATCCTCTTCCTTTGCAAATTTTCAAGTCTACTGGACCACAATAGTCGATGCCACAATGCGAAAATGGTCGGGATGGTGTTACCCTTGGCTCAGGCAGATTACCCATTAGTTGTTCTCTAGATTGAGCCTTCATTTTGTAACATTTGATGCATTTTTGTATGAACTGGCGGGCTAAATTTTTGGCGTTGATGATCCAAAATTTTTGTCTGATGATATTCAACATAAGCTGTATTCCTCCATGCAATGTAAGTGTATGATATTTCAGGAATATAAGAGGCACCAGCTTACTCTTTTTCGATATAATCATTGGGTACTTGGTGTCATATGGAAGATCAGCATTTTTCAGTCGACCGCCAATTTGTAGTACCCCATTTATATCCAAGAATGGGTCTAAATTTACCAGATTGCTTTTTCTATCGATTTGTTTGCCTTGTTTCAAACATTCAATTTCTTCCCTATAATCCATTTCCTGTGTATGTTTAATCCAAAACTGCAAAGCTGAATCGAGTTCTGATGTATTCAAATATGATTGGGCGTAGCGGGTACCTTTAGCTGCGGTAATAAATCTAAAACAGTATGCTGTTACTCTTAAGAGACGAGTCAATGTAGAGTATCTGCCATACCATAAATCCAAAAAACTTGGTTCGGATTCAGATGCTAATAATGATATAAGTGGTGTTTTCCTTTGTTCCATGGTGCAAACCGGCAATAATTCATTTTCAGGCCAGTATTCCTTTGGTTTTTTCAACAAAGAAGGGCCATTCCACCACAGATTACAATCAATGAGTTGTTTTGGAAACATACCGTGTGATGCGAAGTCTGCAGGATTATGTTCTGAAGGTACGTGGTTCCAGGGAATATCCTTCACTGCTTCATGGATTTGCGTTGTTCGATTTGCAACAAAAGTAATTCAGTGTGATGGATGTTTTGCCAACCAAGCTAAGACAATTGTCGAGTCAGTCCATAAATTTATTCGAGATACGGGTAATTCTAACGCTTTTGTAATTTGATTTACGATTTTAGCCAATATTAGTGCTCCATATAGTTTCAAACGTGGGATTGAAATAGCTTTCACCGGTGCTACCTTCGTTTTAGCTAATAGCAAAGAAGATTCATTGTTATTTGGACTACGAGAAACGAGATAAACGACTGCTGCATACGCTTTCTGAGAAGCATCACTGAAACCATGTAATTCAATAGTGTCGTTAGTATTATTTTTTAACCATCTAGGTATTCTCACATTCTGCATTGCTTTCAGATCTGATTTAAAACTGTGCCATTTATTTGCTATGTCAATGAGAACTCTTTCATCCCAAGTTATGCCATCTAACCATAATGATTGCATTAATATTTTGGCTACTACAACAACTGGAGATATCCATCCAAGTTGATCGAACAATCTTGCTATGTCTGATAATATTTTGCGTTTTGTATACTTAACGTCAATATGAATCTTGTATGCAAATTCATCCGATAGTGGATGCCATATAATGCCAAGTGTTTTAAGACCCTGGTCGAGATTCATATCGAAAGTCGTAAGCGTTTCCCGGTCTTCCATAGGAATACCACACAAAAGTTGTTCGTTTCTGGCTACCCATTTTTAGGGTTTTGTACTAAAATACAAAACCCTATTGCAATCACGACCTGTGTCCGTCTGTCCGTCTGTCCGTCCGTCCGTCCGTCCGTCCGTCCGTCCGTCCGTCTGTATGTCACAGCACTTTTTCTCCGAAACTATAGAGGCTACAGCCATGAAACTTTGTGGAAAGGTCAGAAGTGGTGACCTCTTGAAAGTTCAGGGGTGGAAAAATTTTTCAAAGGGGTTTAAGGGGGGTCACCCCGTATAGGGAGGTGACCCCTCAAAAAAAAATTTTCAACATTGGTAGTCGAGTAGGGTGTCATTGAAAAGGTCTCAATGAGATCTTTTCAAAAAAAGTCTTAAAATTGCCTTCCAAGTACCGAGGGGGGCAGGAGAAGGGGAAATGTACGAACTTTTCGCGTACCCCCCCCTCGCGATTGGAAACCTTCCATCCGAAAAATCTGAAAAAAATCATGAATGTAGGCCTTAATGAGTATAACAACAACAAATACATGAGAAGTCGAAATTCAGTCAACTTTGTTAGTAATAGTATGATTTATCGATTTTATATTTTCTTGAATAAAATCCAAACGGTACCCTTAAATTCAATAAAATTTAGCAAACGGATGACTTTTTATAAGATTGATCTTTTCTGTAAGTTTCATAAAGATCGAATAGTATTTAATAAAGTTATAGCGATTTGAATTTTCCTGTATTACTATGGAACAATATGCCCTATATTACTATGGAAACATATGGCTATGGAGCCATATGCGCTTTTTATCGACTTAGACACTACAGCTTTGCTAGTATTTGCATGAAAATTTCAGGAATGAAAGATATCATGAGGATGACTACATACAGTTGAAACAAGTCGAAGAGGCAGGAGAGAGCTCCTAGCAAAAGGGCTTTGTAGCCATTCTAGGATTCGAAAAAATAGGCCATGAATCGATGCTTTCAGTACAGAGGAGTGGCCCCTGAAAAAAATTTCATGAAAGGTAGCCGATATGAGTATCAAATGAAAGTTCTCTTTGCAAGCTTTTCAAAACAGTTCTTAAACTGACATTTTTTGCTTCAGTGGGTGCACAGAGGGGGGGAAATACATGAAAAATGTGTTTCTAAAAAATCTGGAAAAATTATCAAGGGAGATATCTATGGGTATAAGTAAAACAAATACCTCAGACGTCACAATTCTTTCAACTTTGTTAAAAATAGTATGATCCTCGAGTTTCACATTTTCTCCAATAAAATCGTCTTTGACATGTTTCTTGATTTTATTCGTTGCTGGTTACTGCATTTTGTAAGTTGAGTACAAAACCCTTCTGACATGAGCATAGGTCTGTCTACCCAACTTGTTTAAGTTTAAAACCTGCAGAGCTTAATAACATTCTCAATTCATCTCTTTTAGCTAATGCCGAATCTATGCTTACACCACCTGAAAGAAGATCGTCCACATAGAATTCATTGAGAATTGCTTGATGTGCCATGTTAAATGATGATTGATGATCCTCAGCAAGTTTTCGGAGCGTTCTAATTGCTAAAAATGGTGCTGAGGTCACTCCAAAGGTCACTGTATCTAAAATGTAATCCCGGACTGGCTCATTTGGATTATTGCGCCAAACAATGCGTTGGAGATCCGCATCTGCGGAATGTATACTTTTTTGACGATACATCTTTTCAATATCTGCTACAAAAACAAATTGCAAACATCTCCATTTTAATAAAATTTGATCAGGACTATTTTGCAGAGAAGGCCCAGCATACAACACATCGTTCAAAGACATTCCTGAACTAGTTTTCCGTGATGCATCGAAAACAACGCGAGCCCTTGTACTGCTGCTTTCCTTGAATACCACATGATGTGGGAGGTAATTACCCTTGCATTTAGACGTGCTATTTGTTTCAAATTGTGTATCTTTATTGTCGCTGACTTCATGCATGTGATTCAATTTTAAATATTCTCGAATGCATTTTGAATATTCCATACATAGATCCGAATTTTTAGAAAACTTTCGTTCTAACGACATTAAGCTGGCAAGGGCAATGTTCCTTGATTCACCTAACGACTGTCTGTCAGCATCCTTTTTAAATGGAAGACGAGTAACATATCTTCCATCTATGTCACGATAAGTATTCTGCAAGTAGAATTCCTCACAAATTTGTTCTTCGACTGTCGGCTGCCGGGTTACTGCAACTTCTTCCAACTCCCAAAATTTCCTTAATTGCGCATTTAAATCATTATATTCGATCAGTTCTATTTTAAAACTATGGAGATTCACCTCTGGTTGCACATTAACTCCTCCGGAAACTATCCATCCTAAACTCGTTCTCTGAACAATTGAGCCCATCGGTAATCTGTAAATGTCGCCTGTTATTATTTGTGCATAAACATCAGCACCGAATAGCAAATCAATTCTTCCAGGTTTATCAAAATTTGGATCAGCTAAATCGAAATTTTTAAGTTGAGTTTTCAAGTCTGAAGCTACATTCCATGTCGGTAACGAATTAGTTAATTGGTTCAAAATATATGCGTCGACATTTAGAGATTGTTCGTTGCGCAATTTTACTTTCAAATTTACAAGTCCCTTAGTTGGAGTGTGATGTGTCTTCCCAATACCACTCACACTTGTGTTTGTGCGCTTTCTTTCCAAGTTAAGTTGTTTAATTGCATTCTCGCTTATAAATGACGCTTGCGATCCTTGATCCAATAATGCTCTGAAACCCATGCAGCCACTTAAGGTTTTTACATTAATTAGAGCTGTAGCCAGAAGTACTCTTTTCGATGTAACCGCACTCAATGTTTGCATATGCAATTCGTTCTGATTGGAACTGGTTGTTGGTACATGTACAGGCTCGAATTCTGTTGCATTAACATTAAGGGGGTTAGTATGGATTGGTTGATTCCTGTGCAACAGAGTGTGATGCGCTTTTTGGCATTTTCCACATCTATTGCCACTGGGACATCGTGCTAACAGGTGTCCTTTCGTCAAACAATTGATGCATAGTTTATTACGTTTCTCTATATCAAACTTGGATTCATGGCACATTTGGCTGAAAGTTGCAAATTGGCGAATATGATGCTCAGCTTTGCAAACAACACAAGGTTGAACTGCTTGACTAGTTGCATTTGCACATTGTGGGCTTGATATGTATTTGGGTTTCTAGATACTTTAATACGTTCAATTCCTGCAGCCTCTAACGCTCTGAATCTACGCTGCATGAATTCAGACAAGTCATTTAGTGAAGGAAGAATAGTTCTTTGAGGGTGCTCTTGCTCCCAAAGTTGCCTTGAAGCAAGAGGCAACCTCTGTGTAACGATAAAAACTAGCATTGCATGCCACAGATTTTCAACTTCCATATTTTCGATAGCTTGTACACACTCCATTGTAGTGTCAAGAAGAGTCTTTATAGAAGAAGATGACTCAGTGGCGTTGGATAGCGAAAACAACCGCTTAAATTGAGTATTCAATAAGATATTCAGATTGTCGTATCTATTATTTAAGATTTGCCAAGCGATGTCGTAATTTGCTTCAGTTACTGCGTATTGGCGTAACAGTCCTTCAGCTTCCCCTGACAAACTACACTTTAAGTAGTGCAACTTTTGCACTTTCGAAAGATTCGTTCGTTTATGGATAAGCGAGGTGAATAAGTCCCGGAATGAAATCCATTGCTCGTAATTCCCATGAAACTTCGGTATTGAAATGCGAGGTAACTTGATATCCTCCAAATTTGATTGGAATCCTTGCAATCCGAACTCCACTGATTTCTGTTCTTCCTCCTTTGTCGTTTTCACTGCATCTGAATTTTCTGAAATCCGTTTATCGTTACTTGTTGAATTCTCCTCTGACTGCTCTGCTGCCCGCTGCTTATCCAATGCTTCTTTCAAATTATCATCTACCTCAGCCATGAGCTCTAACTGAAGCTCATCAAACTGCATGAACAATTCACTCGCGAAATATTCTTTATTTAACTCCGCCTCATCACCTGTTAATAATGCCAAAATTCTCCGAAGGTTTTCTTCGAAGTCAGCATGTAAATTATGCAAACGTTCTCTAACCATTCCGCAATACGACAACGTTCTACGACTTATTGAAGTCTTTTTAAAATTAGACCGGAGTCTATTCAATTGCTGTAAGAAGAACTTTTGTTGCACAATAATAGTCTCCATTTTCTTGATTATAATCAAAAACTACCAAGTCCAGCTGTAGTTCCTCAAGTTTATATGGAGGTGGCAATTCAAAATGAAAAATTCACACAACACTTTGAGTTTGGCTTTTAAATTCAAAATATCCCAACAAAATAATTTAATTTGTCGAATTAGTTGTTGGATTCAATGAATAACGATTTCAATCTTATCGTTGATTCATTCACGCACATCCGAATATACAAGTATCTAACCAGCCGTTTGTAATTCAATTGTTCTGGTTTCCCCGTTAGTTATGAGAAACCATCAAAATGTGTATAAAAGGCAAATAAAATAACAAAAACAAAGAATCTAAGGATGCATATATAACAATGGATATATTTACAGAGGAAAGGGACTTATCCCGGCAAACTGCATGCAATTTATATTATTACACAAGTTACAACCGAACCGCACCACGAATTAAGATTTGTGTTTAGCACTGCACTTCACTGATTTATTACACGAATCCGGCTCGACGGACCAAATGTTTAATGTTTAATGCTTTCACTTTGTATTTTGCCACAATAAAAGAAAACACTATGATTTCGATTTCATACTTTATTGAAGTAAAATTAATTGAATAAACTTAGGCAAAAACTTGCGAAAAAAGCATATATAACGACACAACGATCAAATGTAGAGAATTTCAAACAACGAACTAAGCAATGACAAAGCAAATTGTACGGTTTTTATACAACATGAAAATTTCGGTACTTTTTCCGTTTAGTTTGGTCTACTATTAAGTTGTTTACAATTTAAAAAAATGGAAAACACTATTAATAATGCAAAATATCAGCTGTTGTGATTTCGTTAAATCGACTGGAACGACTGGAAATAATGACGATCACTTGACATTCAGATGATGGTGATGGTTTGTAAATAAACATTAGATTTGCTAGTTTATAGTTTAATTTTTAGGGTTTTGTACTAAAATACAAAACCCTATTGCAATCACGACTTGTGTCCGTGTGTCCGTCCGTCCGTCCGTCCGTCCGTCCGTCTGTAAGTCACAGCACTTTTTCTCCGAAACTATAGAGGCTACAGCCATGAAACTTTGTGAAAAGGTCAGAAGTGGTGACCTCTTGAAAGTTCAAGGGTGGAAACATTTTTCAAAGGGGCTTAAGAGGGGTCTCCCCGTATAGGGAGGTGACCCCTCAAAAAAAAATTTTCACCATTGGTAGTCGAGTAGGGTGTCATTGGAAAGGTGTCAATGAGATCTTTTCAAAACAAGTCTTAAAATTGCCTTCAAAATACCGAGGGGGGCAGGGGAAGGGGAAATGTACGAACTTTTCGCGTTCCCCCCCCTCGCGATTGGAAACCTTCCATCCGAAAAATCTGAAAAAAATCATGAATGTAGGCCTTTATGAGTACAACAACAACAAATACATGAGAAGTCGAAATTCACTCAACTTTGTTAGTAATAGTATGATTTATCGATTTTATGTTTTCTTGAATAAAATCCAAACGGTACCCTTAAATTCAATTTAGCAAACAGATGACTTTCTATAAGATTGATCTTTTCTGAAAGTTTCATAAAGATTGAGTAGTATTTAATGAAGTTATAGCGATTTGAATTTTCCTGTATTACTATGGAACAATATGCCCTGTATTACTATGGAAACATATGGCTATGGAGCCATATGCGCTTTTTATCGATTTAGACACTACAGTTTTGCTAGGATTTGCATGAAAATTTCAGGAATGGTAGGTATCATGAAAATGAGTACATACAATTGAAACAAGTCAAAGAGGCAGGAGAGAGCTCCTAGCAAAAGGGCTTTGTAACCATTCTAAGATTAGAAAAAATAGGCCATGAATCGATGATTACAGTACAGAGGAGTGGGCCCTAAAGAAAATTTCATGAAAGGTAGCCGATATGAATATCGACTGAAAATTCCCTATTAGAGCTTTTCAAAACAGTTCTTAAACTGACAGTTTTCGCTTCAGTGGGGGCACAGGGGGGGGGGGGGGTGTAAATACATGAAAAATGTGTTTCTAAAAAATCTGGAAAAATTATCAAGGGAGATATCTATGGGTATAAGTAAAACAAATACCTCAGAAGTCACAATTCTTTCAACTTTGTTAATAATAGTATGATCCTCGAATTTCACATTTTCTCCAATAAAATCGTCTTTGACATGTTTCTTGATTTTATTCGTTGCTGGTTACTGCATTTTGTAAGTTGAGTACAAAACCCTTCTGACATGAGCATAGGTCTGTCTACCCAACTTGTTTTCTTTTTGATTTCAGGTAGCTCCGAACAGCTGCCGTAAGTATGTACTGGGGTGATGCCAGTACTGAGAGTAACTTGTACATGATGCAAAATTATATGTATGTGTGTATGTGTTTGAGGCTGGAACTATAATAGTATTGCTCGCCGCTGCTTTGTCATGAGAAGACTGAACAGTAAAGTCAAAGTCAAAGTCAAAAGCGCTTTATTTAATACTAATCGTTATAAATTTTTAAAAGAACATAAAGCAAATTCCAAACAATAAAACTATAAAAAACTTAATGGCCCGAATGGCTCCCTAAATTTATACGTTATCAAATAAACACATTTAATGAAAAAAATACACTTGCAAATTTAAATTAATTAAGATTATTTCATATTTTTTGATTCAATTGGAAAAAGGAGAAAAAACCAACCAGCATTATTCAAAAATTACTTATACTACTAACACAAAAATGAACTTATATTCTATACCTAATATGTTACACCCTAATTCTAAATAAGTTCAATCAAAAAAAAAAAAACAAAAAAAAACGTTACCTTATATTGAAACCTATACCTAAATTATAATACAAATAAACAACAACACTAGATGTAGCAATAATGAGATGAATCTTAAAAACTAAGTAACGAGAAAAAGCACAAAAACAGAAAATAAACACGAATAATTTAGACATTGTCATTCAGCCACCAATACCTAGATTGCTCCATCTCAGCTCAACCAGCCTCAACGAATCTAGCAAATGAGTATCTCCATTGGAATTGTTGGTCTCGTGATCTCAGATTCGGAGGATATTTTATCTTCTTATCGGTGGCCCGTCGGTATATGTGATATATGATTGGGACGCCATCAGAATCAAAAATATATCGATTCATGTCCAAATACACGAATGCTTCTGGAGGAACGAAGCCAGTAGTGAGGCAAGTCACAATATACCCGTCTGTAGGGTGGAACGGCTGTGAAATCCAAGGGTTTTCACTCACAGTTACAGATCTTGCGATATGATTCCGAAGAAGTTTCAATATGAAGATATCGACTCTTGTCACTTGAGCGGTTTGATAAATTTTTCTATTCGATATATAGTGTTGCCAATCCGTCTCAGGCTTTCTGTACAAACCAGTACATGCACGAAGACATTTCCTTTCGAAAACTCTTAATCTTTCCATTGTACTAGCACTCTGGATGTACCAGATCTGGCATCCGTATGTCAAAACTGGTCTAACCAGGGTCTTGTAACAAATAACTTTGACTTTTTGATCAATGTATCTGGAATGAAAGAGTCGCCAAAGAGCCATGACTACTTTTAGTGCCTTACTGAGCATGATTTTGACATGTTCAGTGTAGTACAGATACTGATCGAGATAAACACCGAGGTATCGAACACAGGATTTATGTGGAACCCGTTCTGAACTACCCTCACCAGCCATAATGTGGAAATCCTTCCAATTACGTTTCAGGTCTTGACTGGCCCCCTGCAGCGTTGTCCGAAACAAGATTGTTTCGCACTTCTGCGCATTGATTTTCATTCGCCAATTGTCGGTGTAGAGCTGCACATCATTAAACATTTTTTGAAGATTGCTCTGAACTATTGCAGCTTTTCGGTCTGCCGTATAGATGATCAGATCATCAGCAAACGCTACCAATGATCGCGTTGGCGAGACATTAAAATCAAAGCTGTTCAATAACTTGCGAATGAATATTGAGAAAAGCAGGGGCGCAGTAACTGTTCCCTGCTGTAGACCATTCAAGACCTTGAATTCGCGCATTGTTGTCAGATTTCCATCAGTTACAACAAACGATTTCCCGTATAACATATTACACATCATGGCGACAAGGTGTCTGGGGAACCTGTCCTGAAGAAGTTTGAAAACTAGTCCATCTAACCACACCGTATCGAAGGCTTTCTCCATATCAATGAGACATGCTCCAACACATTCTTTGTTGTTTAGTTTCCAACAGATGTCTGAGGTTACTTTCGTTATTGCATGTATGGTCGAATGCCTGGCACGAAAACCAAATTGGCAATTAGGCATCAACTCATATTTCTCAATGTGGGCGTTTAATGCTCTGTTGAGTATCACTTCAAACACCTTGCTGATGTTCGGCAGCAAGCTGATTGGGCGATAGCTTTTAGGGCATGAAGATTCTTTTCCTTTCTTCAAGATCGAAAATACCTTAGCCTTTTTCCACTCATTTGGGAAATATGAATTGTTCAACATGCTGTTGAACAATATGCAATAATTCCTAATAGCAACCTCAGGCAAATGTCGGAGAGCTATGTTTGAAATACCGTCAGTACCGCATGATTTTTTGTTGTTTATTCTGCGAAATATGAAACACAAGTCTTCATAGCTGACAAAATAATCAATAAAATTCAAGCTCGGTATGAGGTCAGATGTGAATGTTTCATCGAAATGAAGAATTGATTGGCCGTTCAGGCTTGATTTGAAGTCGGAAACTTTTGCTTCAACGACCTCCGAAAATATTTCATTCCTTCTCTCTGGGTTTGGCAGATGAACCAATTCTAAATGTGTTCCAATCAGGGCAAGTTTCTGCAATCCATCACACATAATCCTGTTTCCATTTCTATCCGGAGTCGTACTATCAATTTCGATACCAGCTCTATCGAGAAGATTTATCTCATCACTAGTGACTTCAAGATTCGATACCATCACTCGAGACTTCCTGCGGAATAAGCTATTCACTTTCGCGAAAACGCCATCTGGGTCTTGTTGGCTAATACCCCTCAGTTTTTCCGCCCATTGATTGCTGACCTCACTCCTGAAGTATGAACGGATTAAGTTCCAGACATTCTTCAGGTGTAATTTCAACAAAGCCAACGAGGGATGGTTGTAGTCCAAAAATCGTCGATAAATATTGTTGACGCGTGTGAGAAGAAGGCTTTTCAATCTTTTCAACCTTGCGATGGTTGGTGTTTCATATCCTTCCATATTGTTTCGATGTTTAATCTTGGGAACTACTTTCTCAATCGTTTCCAACGTCAGCTTCTCTAACTTCGACAAATAGAGATCTGTTTCATCGTCAGTTAGATTTCTGTTATTAGGAACCATTGAGCAAGAGTTGCCATCATCAGAAGGAGAACATTGCTTCTGGTACTCCCGATCAAACTTCTTTTGAAACTTTTCCCAGTCTGTTTTTTTGAAATTCAACCGATGGTTTTCATGTTGAACTGGAATAAGGAAGACATCATCCCTTTGATGATTCATTTCCATTACGATTGCGTTATGGTCGCTATCGTAAGGAAGCACCTGCAGTTTCCGTTGAGGACTATTAAAGCTGAATTCAAGTCTTGCGTCACCAATGCAGAGGTCCAAATATGAATTTGTCCGAGGGTATGTTGGGAACTCCGACCCATATAGGTTGCACCTGTATTCAATTTGGTTCTCTGTTATCCATGATTTCAGGAACACACCTCTTGGATTATTGGTGGCGTTCAGCCATGATGTATGCTTGGCATTCAGGTCACCGGCAAAAATATAATAATTATGCAGCCTGTTCAATTCGAGTATTTCAAACAAGGAATTGACTTCGTCCTTGAACTTGAGAACATTTTGACCAGTTGCATAGGCAGAGATAACGAAGAGGTTATCCCCACCTGGCAGTGAAATTTTGATGACGGACACTTCAAGAAATTCAAAGTTTTTGAATTCGACTTTTTCAATATTTTGGAAACAAAAGGGTCTTCTAACCAATATCCCGGTGCCACCTCCCCCATCACCTATTACCCTATCGTTTCTTACGAATGCAAAATCTTTGAATTCCATGGAATGCCATGAATTGAGGTGGGTTTCAGTGAGAAGTATGATGTCAGGCTTTTGCTTAACAACAAATTCAAGGAGATAATCACGTCGATGTATAACAACAATAGAGTTGACGTTGATCGATATGAGGCGAAGCCTATCCATGGGAATATGACTGGATGACAAGTTATTATTAGGCATTTGAAAGACCTAAACGCTGAAAAGCAAAGTTAATTTTTGAATCTTGTTTGTCGATTCTCTCCGATAAAGAATTAAGTTGCTGGTAAATTTTGAAAAGCAGCTCATTATTGCCACTTACATTATTTACATTATTTCCAGCATTTTCTGCTGGTCCTCTAGCGGCGAGTGCAAATGATACTCCGGGCTTGACGAAGTCGGAAGGTATGATATTACGGTGTACTTGTGTTTGCTTTGGAGCAAATTTAACTTTTGCATCTTGATATCGGGAGCATCCTCGATATGGTGCTGGGTGACCAAAAACACCGCAGTTAACGCAGTATAATTTTTCTTTAGGCTCCGTCTGAGCCAATTTG
This sequence comes from Odontomyia ornata, assembly GCA_963969285.1. Lineage (NCBI taxonomy): Eukaryota > Metazoa > Arthropoda > Insecta > Diptera > Stratiomyidae > Odontomyia > Odontomyia ornata. The sequence goes on along the minus strand of OZ017741.1, from coordinate 16,573,824 downwards.
CACTCACCGGGAGCATGAACGTCTTTGCATTTAACGCAACGATAGTGCATGGCACAATTGGCAGCCGAATGTCCAAATCTTTGACACCGGTAACACTGGTTGACTTCTCTTTTCTGGAGGCGTTCCCACCTCACCACTCTGAAATTTAAGTACCTTTTTTGTTGAAGGGCACTTGGACTGCTCTTATTTGCAATTTGTACCAGGTAAAGTGGTAAATTCTTCCTTTCTATGGTCGACCTTCTTGTCGCAAAGGCTTTGACTGAAACAACATCAATATCTGGTGCAGCCTCCTTGAGCACCTGAAGAAGATCGACCGTATCCTCTCCGCTGTCCAAACCCTTCAACAAGAAGGTCTGATTCTTTTCACTTTTTGGGGTATAGGTGAAGTGTGGAACCTCCCCAGAAATCAGCGCATCTTTGGCTGACTTGAAATCAACCAGTGATTTCGTCCTTATAGTTAATTTTTCGGCATTAACTCTTTTGATTTCGAAACTGGCCAGTTTATTTTCGGCTGCCAATAGCCGAACCATATCTTTCCCGGTTTCTCCGAACACGTTGATTGGCGGAACTTTTTCTGTCTTGTTGGAAGCTTTTTCAGAGGAACCAGCAGAACTGCGGCCTAGTTTTTTCTCCTTATTTTTGTTCTTTAAATATTGAATGAAATTAACGTCATTATCTTGATTAAAATTACCTCTGATGTTTTCTTCGATTTCCATATCTTCGGTTAATCCCTCCAGCGCTGCAAAATAATTTTGGCTCTCGTTGATGCCACCAGCACTTAGAACTTCCTCTGGATTTACTTGCTTTGCACTTTTCTTCGGCTTTGTTACCTGTTGCATTGGTTTTGTGGCTGCGTCTTTTGAGGCTTCATCCCTTTCTTAAAAAGATCCTTGAGAGACTGTATCTCTTGCCTTAGTTCATCATTTTCTTTCTGCAATTTGGCCATTTGTTGATTGTCCGCTGTTATTTGCAGCTTGCGTCCTCCATCTGCGGAATTTTCTTCGTTATGTTTTCTTTTGGTGATTATCGCCAGTTTTGTATTCGTCGTTTCCCCAGGTTGCCCCAACGGTGGGAAGCCATCGGGCTCCTCCATACCAGCGGCGAAATTTTCTTTGTGAATTTGTTTTTCGTTACCAATCGAAGTAAAAATATTCGATAGAAATTTCCTGAGCCGATTACTTCGACAATATAAGATTTTTTCCGATAAAAATTAACTTCGGACTAACATTTTTAAAAAATTAATTTAATTTTTGAAAACTTTTGACAGGAGTGATTTAAAAAACGTCTATACGCAAAGACTACTACGATCCAATTCCAAGACTGAACAGTAGCCATGTACAAGAATGTACTATCCGATAATGAATCTCTCTTGCGATAGTAATGCCATCGGGTGTTGACGCTAAGAACTTATCGGACCGCTCTCGTATGAAGGCTGCATCAATTTAGAAACTACAGTTCTGATTGAATCTTAATATTTTCAAATAAGGTGAAAAGCATAAAATGTGTATTATCCCGATCAGACAATGACATTCGTTATATCGCAAAAACGGTAGCTCATTGAAAATGAGCGACGGTGATGTTTTTTTTTTTTTAATTATTTAATGATTTGTTGGTGTCTGTCTACATATCGTAGGTTGAGTGCACAATGCTTTTGGCAGGAGCGTAGTACTGTCTATCTAACTTGAATCCAAAATGTTTCAATCAAATTAAGTTTCATTAGTTCTCACCGAAACAAAGCTAAATGTTAATGAATTTAATATGTAGGTTAATCATGTTTCTGCTTTTTTCCCCAAAAATTTAATTAAATTAAGCCTAATCATAACCGAGACAACACGGGTCGAAAATACCTTTCACTGTAAAGATATTTTCGCTACTCAACAGGTGATCGCACTTCTTACTGTATTTTCGCATCATTACCAGTCTTTTTCTTGTCGACTTTCATTTAGTCGCGCTCATAATTGATTAGAATCACTTCATCTTAACTAGATCATGATCTATTCGAGAGTCGCTAGCGAAAACATTCAGTAATAAGATACCACTTAATCACTTCTGAACACATTTCTTTGTCCTCCGAGGCATTTCTTTGACATTCTCCATCAACATACCATACCACACCGTCTCGTACTTATACTCAACGCAAGCCCCAAAAACGTCACATATTATTAATTAATTAGTTCAGTTTAGTTGAGTTGAGTTCAAAAGAAATGCGCGTGGAAAAAAATCGATGGCTCCTCATTCACCTTCATGAAGTTTGGTCGTTTTTCTTCTTCTTGGCGCGCACGTTAAAAGTAAATTAGTGGAGTGCTCATGGATAATCATAACACTAAATCGAATTTCACTCGTTTAAGTAGATGCGGTGAGTTAGTTAAGTGTAGATACAAGATACCCGGAGGGAACGTGGTCTATCTTTATACGCGACCGCAAGATGAACATGGGGGTCACCGAGGAAGAAATGGATTTTTAGATTTTTTATTCTTATCCCATTTTGTTTGCTGCCACGAAAGATCATCACGTTCCTCCTTGGATATAATTCTTCTTCTTTTTTCTCGCGCTCAGACCATCTTACCTTATTTATAGTTCTCAGGGAAACTATTAGCCTTTTATGATCTCGTAAATATCGAAAGGTATGCATTAAAAAAAGATTCACAGCTTCGCCAATTTTACAGAATGGAATTTCAACTCTTAATACACGTGTTTTGAATTTTAAATTGAACTATGGTCAAATTGATGGAGGAAATTGGGCTAAAATTTGAATACTATTAAAATGCAAGCAAACGAATAAAATTATGATTTACATTGGTTCAGTATAGATAAGTGCATGCTGTGGTAAGTTGCTGGGCTTATTTTTTAGATTAGAAATTCTTTGAAAGCACAAATAGTTTCATTGAATTGCTTTATAGAGTTATGGATAGTGATAATCATACTTTCACAGGATAGTATTTAGTTGAATTACTAGTTTTTTTCTCGTATAAAATGTGAAAGAATGTTATTTTAGTATAGTTGATAATTATGAGAAAAGATACATCCACTCTGAAAACTCATCATCTTAATTTTGGTAATTATAATTGAACAAGTATTGCATTCTTTTCTAATCATCTTCCTGGTATTTCTTTCTGCCTTATGAATTGTACGCTGATAAAAGATTCAGCTGAATAAGCAGTCACGTAGTGTAGTGGATAGAGTACTCGATGCGTAACCCGAAGGTGCCCGGTTCGAATCCCTTTGGCGACAACGAAATTTGCTTCGAGTAATTCTTTGAACGGAGTGTAAACCCGTTCATCAATGATATGTAATGGTTTAAAATCAAACCGTATCGTAGCTGGACGGACATACGGCCAAAGCGTGGTACTAACCAAATCACCTTGTGGAGTTCCAATACACTGAGTAAGATAATAAGATAACTCCGCCGTAGAGGGTCTCATGTCCATTTGAGAAAGGAGGAGTGAACCCCTTTTTTCTCCAACCCACAGTTTCCATGATTCCTCATCCCGAACCCCATAATTAAATGGTAGTAAATGCTCTCGGGCTCACATATTTGGTTTACTGGTTCCCCGATAATGGGACATTAAACGCCGGAATAAGCTTACGACTGTTAATAAATCAACAGCTCTGCTACTAAATCCTAGTTACATCTTTAAGCTTATGGGGACGTAATAGGGTGAAGGCGAATCTTCCGCACCTGATAACGGAATCGACGTAATAACCATGCCGCGGGAATGGAAGTTGAGTGACAGATTAACTTCCCGTCTATGCAAAACCCTAAAATCTTTTGAAACCTGGCCTCGGGATGGATTGGACTCACGGCAACAACCTCGCAAACGAAAAAAAGGCTATGGCATTGGATCCTGGAATGTCGGATCACTATATCACTCTGGCGCTTTTATAGACCTTTTTAAACAGGCCAGTCAATATCAATTCAAAATACTGGCAATCCCGGAAACAAACTGGGCTGGAGATGACATTCAAGACATGATATCGTACAAAATATTCAAAAGTGAGAAGTCTGCTGGAAAACGAGAATTCGGAGTGGCGTTTATTGAGGATAGGGAGTTCAAATCACATATTATTGATTAAAAGCTGTCAATGAACGGTGCGATCCGTATAAAAGCAAAATTCTTCAATATCTGGCTGATCAATGTTCATGCACCCATTAAACAAAAGGACGAAGAAATGAAAGAAACATTCTACAATCATTTGGAAAGACTTGTCGACTGTTTGCCTACCAACGACACAAAAATGATTCTGGGTGATTTAAACGCTATGTTTTTTTTTTGTGGTAGGGAGGTGAATGCTATTTATGCACAGAGTGTGGGACTCCCATGCGCGACTGGACTACCCACTAAACACCTCCCCTGTCAACCTGAGAATCCAGCCTGGAACCGTTTGACGCATTACTTTGAGCCAGGTCTCGTTTTGTTACGCCGTGGGGCGCCTTCAAGCTGGGGAGTCCCTTTCCTAGCGGAAGGGGAGAGGGGAAGAGGAAATGCCAGAAGAGCGATCCCCCAGCCCCAGCGCCTCCGGCTGCTGTGAGTCCCTTCTATATTTTAGGACTGCCCGAGCATAATGTGCCACCTGGTTCCATTTGTCAACCGATTCGAGCATCACCGCAACTATATTATCCGGGGTGAGCTCTCCCGTCTCCCTGTAGAGTTTCCTTCGCAGCCTGACCCATTTTGTACACGCCAAAAGTGTATGACAGGCATTGTCCTCCTCTCCTGGGCAAAACCGACAATCGGGAGACCGTGACTTACCGATCTTGTGCAGGTAAGACTGAAAACACCCATGCCCGCTCAAAAGCTGGGTCAGATAGAAGTCACTCTCACCATGCCTTCGATTGCGCCACGGCCTCACATCCGGGATGAGGCGCACGGTTCACCTTCCCTTCGTGCAATTCACCCAAGACTGCTGCCAATCGTTGAGCGAGCGCTCTTTCTCCTCGCGGACAACCATCTTCCTCGCATCCTCGTTTCGGCGTAGGTAAGTAGCGCGGCGCTCTCTAGCAAGGATCGCGACAGGTATCAAGCCTGCAATAACTCTCACCACCGAGTCAGAGACTGTTGGATACGAAGATGCAATTCTCAGTGCTCCTCTTCTCTGTACCTGTGCCAAACGTTTTCGGTATACCTCCTCGCTGAGAGCGTCACCCCATACCCCTGCTCCGTAGCACTGACCCTACAGCACTCAACAAGAGGCGTCTTCTTGATAGGCTGGGTCCCCCTATGTTGGCCATAAGTCGACTCAGGGCCGATATTCCCGAAGCAGCCTTCTCAGCCGTTACCCTGATTTGCTCAGAGAAACTCATCTTTGAGTCGATCAGTAGCCCCAGGTACTTCACCGCTGGCTTCGATTTGATTTGTATATCTCCAATACTGATCGTCCTTACTCTAGAGATTCTCTTTTTTCTCAAGACGACCACTTCGGTTTTCTCCAGTGCTAAACTGAGCCCGCGAGCAGTCATCCAGTCCCTCACTCGGCGCATTAGCATACCTAGCCTAAGTTGCACTTGTTCAACGGTGCGTCCGGTGACCAGAGCCGCAACATCATCCACAAAGCTGACCAAACGCGACTCACCTGGCATCTCAAGTTGCAGTAGCCCGTCGTAAGACACGTTCCACAGGTCCGGACTAAGGATAGATCCCTGGGCAACACCCGATGTAATTTCCATCCTTCCTGTGGAACGTGTCTTACGACGGGCTACTGCAACTTGAGATACCAGGTGAGTCGCGCTTGGTCACCTATGCGGATGATGTTGCGGCTCTGGTCGCCGGGCGCACCGTTGAACAAGCGTGTCGTAGAGCAGGCTTCGGTCCTTTAGGTAGTTCCTCAAAAGCCGCATTAGATATTCTGGAACTTGAAAAGAGTTTTCCAGCGTGTCCAGAATATCCTCCCATCTAGCGGAGTTGAAGGCATTCCTGACGTCGAGTGTCACTAACAGGACGATCCGTCGCTTGGTGCGACTATATGCCTCTGCCTTTTGGACCGTGTTCACCACCTCTGCAATCGCATCAATGGTAGAACGTCCTGCTCTTAAGCCGTACTGCCGAGGAGATAGGTCCCCAGCAGCACGAATCGTGTCAGTGAGCTTTCCCTTGATGAGTTTCTCTGGCACTTTCCCAGCCGTGTCTAGCATGCATAACGGGCGGTATGCAGAAGGCAATTCGGGATTTCCCTTCCCCTTGCTGATCAACACGAGCCTCGCCACCTTCCATCGTACCGAGAAAACCCCGTTCCGTAGGCAAGCGTTGAATGTGCTGAGCAGCAAGTCAGGACAATGGTGATAGACGAGCCGCAACACCTCAGCTGGAACACCATCTGGACTTGGAGCCTTCCTCGCTTTCAGGGAGAGGACTGCCTCCTCCAGTTCCAGCTGTGTAAAGAGTGGGCACTCGACCGCTGTTTCACCACGGACAGCGTCAACACGGACGGTATGGGTGGGTGAGAGTCCCCGCACTATCGCGTCCATCTTTTCCGCGTCATGTATACAAGGCTTCCGTGAGGCACCAAGTTTCCCCATGACCAGCTTGTAGCCAAGGCCCCACGGATCCTTGTTCACATTGTCCACTAGGTCTTGCCAGCAGCGAGCCTTGCTACTGTTGATCAGTTTGCGAAGGCATTTCCTGGCCGACTTATATGCTGCTACTTGGTTGCATGCCTCGTCACGGTTCCGCGCCCGTTGAGCCTCACGCCGAAGCTTGTGACACTCCCTCCGCTTTTCAGCGATTTCAATTGACCACCAGTACACTGGGGGCTTGCCGTGCCGGGGCCTTCGACGGGGCATAGAAGCGCAGCAAGCAGTCGTCATGATGCTCACAGTAGAGTTCACTACGTCTTTAACTGCCAGTTCTTCCGCCCCCTCCGAAGCTCCCTGCAGCGGCTCAGCGGTTGTGGAAGGCCTTAATCACCTACGTCAGGAGACAGCATCACTTATCTCAAGCAGAATGCACTGATGATCACTGGCTGCGTAGTCTTCTAATATTTTCCAGTTGTGTATCCTCCGTACTAGGGACTCCGAGGCGAATGTCACGTCCGGTATCGTTTCCTCACAGCCAATACGGCGAAAAGTCGGCATGTTTCCGGAGTTTAGTACGACGAGGGCCATCCTGGCCGCCATTTGCAGGATTCGTTTTCCCCGTTGATTAGTCTGAGGCACACCCCATTCGATTTTCTAAGCATTGAAGTCGCCCCCAACGAGCGCTTTACCCTCTGCGTTCGAGACAGCGCCCTCCAAAGCGTTAAGCTTGGCTTGGGAAGATGATATCGACTCGTTAGGCGTTAGGTACACACTAAAGAAGGTGATCCCTGAGCACTGAACCCACACGAAACCATCCCCCCGTCCACAACTCTCCGCTTGAAAGTCACTGTTCCGGACCCAGATAGAGGCAGTACCAGTTTCATCAGAGTACCATAATGCAGGACTCTTATTATGGTGTTGCTCACTCAGCAGCAAGAAGTCGGCTTTCATGTCCCTCGCAAACTGCTCAAGCAGATATTGGGCGGTTGAACTGCGGTGTAGGTACAGCTACAGGATGCGGGTCATCGAAGCTCTGATTTTGCCTTGTCTAGGGCTTCCTGGAACACCCGGCATTTTCCTGATCCCAAGACGTGTCCAAAATCAAGATTTGGATCAGCATCCTTGCAAAGAATACAGTGTGCCTCCTTCGTACACTCTTTTCTCTTATGTCCCATCTGACCCCATTTGTAACATAGGGAACTCCTATTGGGTCCTTTGCATACTTGTGTGGTGTGACCATTATCAAGGCATTTGGAACATTGAAGAGGCGTTGCTCTTCGCCATATCCTACAGACAACCACCCAATTCGTACTTTGCCCTTGTTCAGGAATTGTTCGGCGTCCTTTTTGGTCAAGTCAACTATGGCCATGCGTTATCCCCTGTTGTTTTCTGGTGCCAGTCTCGCTTTGATCCTTCCCACGCTAGGGAACTCCTTTTTTATGGCCTTTTCTACCTCGGCCAGATCCTCCACGCAGTCTATGTCTCGTATTTCGATCGTTGCCATCGGCTCAAGCGGGGCTATAGTTGCGCTTTTGCCGAGGACTTTCTTCACTGCGTCACAGAATGCATCTTTATTGCCGGCCTCTACTCCGAATTCGACCAGTATGTTGGTCGTACTACTTTAATGGTAGTATTTATGTCTTCGGGCCTTACGTTTCCCCTGATCTCCCGCAGTACTCTTCTAGTTCAAGGAGCCCTGCCTTTGCTGCTTTACTGATTTTTGGGGAGTCGCATGCAGCTTGTATTCTTTTCAGAACATCTCCCGCTTTTCGGAGTAGTCTTTCTTCTTCATATCGCTGGGCCGCAATTGTACCTTTCAACCATCCTTGCGAGAGGTTATCGCGTTTCGTTTCCGAGTGCAGTACTTCCGCCACATTTTCAACTTTGGCGGTGCATTCACGCAGTGTCTGGTCACTCTTTGCTTTAAGTGCCGTAATCTCCTCGTTCGCTTCTGGATTTTTCGTTGCAATGTCGGGATTTGCGACCCTTACATCGGTCGCTTTAGTACAAATCGAATTTTTGGTGTTCTTTATGTTATCTCTCACCGCTCGAACACCTGAAGTGTCCTGCAGAGTTTCCAGTTTCTCCTTAAAAGGACGCGCGGGCGTTCGCATCATTTTTTTGCTGCGCCCAAACGCCGCAGGAATCTCAGTCTGTATTCTCCGTTTTTCATCCGTCTTCACTGTTGTTGTGTTAGTCTTCGTTTTTGTCGTTGTTAGTACCGCTCGCGATGTGCTGTTGACATTGTGGCTGCAAACGCTGGTTGCGTCGTCGTTATTATTGTTCGTTTCTTTTTCTGGGTATTTGTGGTCTTTTGATTTTCTTTGCTCCAGTTTTGTTGGGTCCCCCCTCGGAGCCGCTATCTCTGTTCGTGTGTGTAGTAGCCTTTTTGGTCCCATGGTTATCTTTGTAGAGCAGGGAGGCCATGCGAGAGTTGGCACAAGCCCTTATGGAGACAAGTGCTCAGAGCCAGACCAGCGCTAATCGGGAGTCCGTCTCAACCGAACCTACACCACCAACCCAATGGTGCGAACTTCGAACGTACCCCGAGGCCTGCCAAGATTTTACCGGGACAGAGGCGGTATGATAGTTGAATTGGAGCCGTTTACACACGAGTTTCACCTCTGCGCTACTGTGCAAAGCAACTAGGTCCAAACCATCACATCCGCCAGCCCAAGCGTCATTTCCAGTTCGTTGTCCAAAGCGTAGCCCAGACCCAATCAGAGTTGTTACCTGTCATCCCAGGAGGGAACCTCACGGCGCCCCCCCCCCCCCCCCCCCATATCCTCGGGTCCGTGGGGGCGGCACTCTCCAAAAAATGCTAGCCTCCAAGAATGCTCTTGTCGACCGGCATTCCCCCTGCGGACAACGCTAAGATTGGCAATGAACTATCTCATCAGGGAAAGACTGGAGGACAAAGCTTCCACGATGAAACAAATAACTTGCTTTTCGCATAAAATCACCCGGGTATTACCAGATGGCAAGACACAAAACCAAATTGAGCGTATTCTAATCGAACAACGTTGGGCCTCGAGCATACTTCACGTCCGTACTTACAGAGGAGCCAATTGTATCTCAGATCAACTTGATCAAATTAACCTATCGATATGGTATGTTAAAAGCATACTCGGCAAAGACCAGCCCCCTACAAAAAATTCACATCGTAAGGCTCCAAACGACGTCCGTGGCTAAAAATTTTACGGAAACCCTCGACAACTAGCTGGCTCCCATCTTATCGGACGTATCCTTAAAGACAAGCAACGAGCTCTGGATGGAAGTAAAAGCAGCTAATAAGACCATAGTAGAACAGACGATCAACATGAAGCTCGGCGCAAGAGAAATGATTTGTTTGGGAAATAGTTTGTTTGGGAAAAATAAGATATCGTCAGAGGTATGAATAAAACATGATGAATTAAACAGAGAACTCGGTCTTTCCGCTCGTTAAACCTGACCGGGTATGGTACCCGAAACGATGGCAGGCTCCTCCACGATAATGCCCTAGCCATCGGGCGAGCTCTCCCCTGTTGATGCCTTTTAGGTGCTCTTGCCTAGGTAGAGTGGCCTTCCGCTCGTGTGCCTTCTTATGGTATAGTGTTATGTAATTCCATCGCTTAATACTATAACATAAATTGACCACGTTTATGTTTCTCTTTTAAGGGAAAAATTCATACAAATTATATTTGTATAAGTTTTTCATTTAAATGGGAAATATATGGCCACGTCTACATTTGGATCTTGATCTGGTTGGGAAGATGCGAGGGGGCACCGCTTCCCCCTGGACGCCCGACTCTTATTTGTGAGACATAAGTATCGCCGGCAATGAGGAAGTCCCCTTAAGTCCGTCCGTTTTCTCTAGGCCCAATTTGTCCTCTGAAGCAATGATTCTTTTCACCCTTCATAGGTTACCTCATTCCCGACTTCGGTAGATATTTATTTCAACCCTTTTCCGGAATTCATGGATGCGAAAATATTTTTGAGTGGGTCTTGTGCTGGAGAAAAGAACCCGCCCCACGACACCGCAATGCTAGCCTGCCAGCGCGTTTATGCGTCCCTAGGCAAGGCTGAATCTTGGTGGATCCAACCATCCTCTTTTGGCGAGGCGGCAGGCCATTGCTGCAACCCTTTACGGATATTTATGTCTTAACAATTCCACTACAGAACATATGCCAAAATAGTGGAGCCCATCAATTATATTCCCTATCCACAAAATAGGCGACAAGCTACAGTGTGAAATTATAGAATCATATCACTACTAATATTTTCAAAGATCTTAGAAATTAAAATCAGATCAGAAGCCAAAGTATTACTGGGGAGTACACAGGTGGTTGTGGAGTAGGTAGATCGACAAAATTGCTGGGTGTTCAACACAGACGTATACCAAATTTTTGTTGACGTTAAGTAAGCATACGAGAGTATTGATCGTAACGTACTGTAACAAATAATGCTTTGCTTTGGCACGTTATTGTCATTTTGGTAAGATAGACTTAGTCTTACCAAAATGACAATGACGTAGACGCATCAATCACCAACTCACCGAAGCCTTTGACACAAATATCGGACTAAAGCAAGGAGATGAGCTGGCCCCATTGCTATTCAATTTGGCTCTGGAGTACACCGTAAGGAAGCTATCTGTCGATACACGAGGTACATTACTATACAAGTCGAGCTAATTAGAAGCCTATGCGGACGACATCAAAATTTAGTTTCAGTCATTAACAACTGCCAAAGAACTCTTCCTGAAACTCGCCAGCGAACTAAAACTAGTAGGGCTACAAATCAATGAAAATAAAGCAAAGTTCATAACGCTGTTGAGGGAAAATACCTCAAGTGCACAAAATATCACATTTGGTGAATATAATATCGAAAATGTGAGCAAATTCATGCATTTTGGTGCCAAAATAACGGAGACCAGTAATTAAACAGACGAAATACGTCGAAGAATACAGCTCGCAAATAAAATATTCTATTCAGTTTTGACGATCTTGAAGACCAGTTGCATAAACGAAAAAAATAGTTCCAAGTATAAAAATCTGATAAGACCTGTGTTATTTTATGGATGAGAAACTTGGAACCTAACCCAAGTATCCGCAAATATATTGAACGCCTTTGAGTGACGGGTCCTGAGGCGAATAGTTAGAGCGAAGTTAGACGGGAACCAATAGCGTATTTGATACAACCATGAGGTTTGTGGTATATTTGACAAGCCAGAGGCCTCAACGTTTGTAAGACTGCGGAAGCTGCAATGGGCTGGCCATGTGAATTGTATGGACAAATCACAGATACCCCAAAAAGTATTCGTTGTGAAAACTGAAGGCCGGAGACCAGTGGAGAAACCGAGGAAACGCTGATCTGACTCGGTCGACGAAGACAGTTCATTGCTGCTTGGTTTACGAAATTAGAGGATGTGGTCAAAAGATCGAGACAGTTGGAGGCGCTATTTGCAGGAAGCAAAGGCCTAAGAGGGGCTGTAGTACTACAAAGAAGAAGAAAAAGATAACATTTAAGACTTCCGTTTTATTTGTTTGATGAATGTGAAAGATGGATCGAACTGAAATATTTATGTTTTTTAAATTGCATTTTAAGCTAGGAATGATTTGCTTGGTGATTTTGCCACCAATAGTTGAAAAAAAGTTATTTAAAGGATTTGTTATATCGCGTGAGTACGACGTGTTAGTGGATACATCAGAATTCAATTGTACTTAATGCATAATGAATCAACATCATCTTTCCAAGCCAAGTTTAATGCTTTGGAGGGTGCTGTCTTGAATGCAGATGGCAACATGCTCATTGGGGAAGAAATCAACGCTCATGCGATTGAATGTGTCATGCCTTTAAGAGATCCGTTGGGAAAAGGAGCCCCAGAAAAAGCAGCCAAGATGGTGCTTGTTGCGTTTAACACCCAAGATATGCTGACTTTCTGCCATATTGGCTGTGAAGGAACCAAACTGGTGATGATATTTGCCTTGAAGCCCTTACTATGGAGTAAATACAATCGGAGAGTATTAGAGTACTACTCAGCCAGTGATCATCAGTGCATTCTGGTTAAGATCCGTGATGTTATCACCCGAAGGGAAGGGAAACCCCAATACTAGGCATGGCTGGGAAAATGCTAGAGAAATACATCAAAGGAAACTCACTGATACAATTCATGCTGCTGGGAATCTATCACCTTAGCAGTACGGTTTCAGAGCAAATCGCTTCACCATTGATTTGATTGCAGAGGTAGTGAGCGTGGTCCACAAAACAGAGGCGCTTAGCCGTACCAAGCAATGGATCGTTTTGTCAGTGGCACTCGACGTTAGAATGCCTTCAACTCGCTAGATGGATGACTGCTCTGGATATGTTGAAAACACGTATCAAGTTCTAAAATAGTTTGTGCGACTTCTAAGGGACAACATGAAAGACAATAGTTGCTTTATGACACGACACAGGACCAAATAAGGATGCAAATTGCATTGGGTGCTACCCAGGGATCTATCCTTGATGTAGACTTGTGGAATGTGTCTTACGACGGGCTACTGAGACTAAAAATGCTAGGTGAGTCGCACTTGATCAGCTATGCGGCTTATGTTGCGGCTCTAGTCGCTAGACGCACCATTGAACAAGCGCGTATGCTAATGCGGCTAGTGAGAGATTGCAAAGCTGCTCGTGGACTTAGTCTAGCATCGCAGAAAACTGAAGTGGTCATCTTGACAACAAATATATTCCTTAGAGTAAGGATTATCAGTAATGGAGACATACGAATCAAAGCCAACGATAAAGTACTTGGGCCTACTGATAGGCTCGGAGATGAGTTTCTCTGAGCAAATCAGGGCAACAGCTTAGAAGGATACTTCAGGCGTACTGCCTCTGAATCAACTTATGGCTAATGTAAGGGAACCCAATCCATCAGGAAGACCCCTCTTGATAAGTACCATTGGGTCAGTGCTACTGTACAAGGCAATGTTCTCAGTATAGAGCCGTACCAAAAGTACTCGACACTGTTATAGAAAGGAAAAACACTGAGGACTACATCTTCATATCTGACTCTCTCTGATTCGGTGGTGAGAGTTGCTTGAGAGTACCACAAAATTTACCCGCGCTGAAACGAGAACATGAGGGAAACAATCATCAAAGAAACCGAGCTCACTCAATGAGCGGCAGCAGTCTTGACCCAATTTTTTGACAGACATGGTTGTTTTCTGTCTTACTTGTATAAAGTTAGTAAGTGACGGTCGCCCAACACCAGATGTTGCCCAAAAGAGAAAGACGGTCTTGCCACACATTTTTGTATGCAAAAAGTGGAACAGGTATGCAAAAATTGGTATAGGCTGCACTAGCGGTAAGTTTCATGCAGGGAGATGTCTCTCTTCCCAGCAGCCATGATATGCATCTAGGATACACATCATATCAACTTCCGAGCTTATGCCAGTATATATAGGGTATACAGGAATTGTAACAAAAAAAGAGCAGCTGGAAGGAGCAGCTAATAACGTTTGTATACTTTATACCACCAGCGCTTCAATAAAGTCAGAGCAATCAGAGATAATCCACCACGTTTTTTATGTGAGATCTTGGACGTAACGATAATTCACTGTTCTCTCCACGAACTGGAAATCCTACTTTCAACTACGAGATATAATGTTGTTAACGAGCAAGGGCGCTACCTCATGCCATAAGCCAGCCAATGGCATCAATGCTAAAAGGTATGAGCAGGCAGCCACGCTACTTTCCGTTTTGCTTTCATTCGCATGATAAGTGTTATAATTAAGTTGCCATCAGCCTTGACGCTCCATTTAGATGATATGCGGTAGAGACGGAAGAGATGGTAGTGAAATTTATCTCGTGAACAAGTACAAGTCAGCCAGCAGAAAGCACCAACGAGCGCAGCAAGTGTGCGCGGAACATGATAGAGACAGCAGCAAAACGTGTGAAACTTGCAAAGAAGAGAATTTGGCCCACGATGATCAATCGTGCTCTCCTCGTTCGCTTTTCGGCTCTCTCCGTTTGCATGCACACGAGTTAAAATTGAGAGGAAAAGCTTCTGTAGAATGGGAGCTCACGTGCTCGCCTCTTTAGCAGTTTTTAAGGAAAAATTAGAGTAAAAGCTCATTGCGTGACCAGATATCAGTGCTTGGTCGAGTACTTGGAGCTCAGTAGGAAGTCAACTCTACTAGTAAGCAGATTGCCGTCAACATATGGTGAAGGGTGAGTTATTGGCTTAAGCTGAGAACCTCTTTCGACCTTTTGGTGTTTCACGCCGTGTGGCTACCCTGATCCAATAACTCGTCTACTTGGTTCCCTTTGCTGGCCAACGCTAACACGGGAAGCGCAACACGTTTCAGCGACCCCAAGGAATATCGAGTCAAATCAAAAGCATTTGTTTCAAGGAACATCGAGCAACAAGAACCAAAATACAAATTAGCGTGTGAATGTAAATTCAAATTAACGTGTATATGTAAATTGAATTTAACGTGCAAATGTAAACTCAATTCAACGCGCAAAGGGAAAATAATGAAACAATGAAATAAAATTTGTTTCACTAAAAAAACCTCTAAGTCTTCTTCGATCTAGTTTAGATGGATGCAGTAGCAAAAAAATCTCTATATAGGGTACACATTACATCAAGCTCCCAGTTAGTGCCAGTACACATAGGATATACTGGTGTTGTAACAAGGGAAACAGAAGAGCTTGCCCCGGATAGTATACTCATGGTGATGCTTGGATCGGTTGACCAATAGAAGAGTGTGGCACATTATGTTCGGGCTATCCTAAAAGACATCAAGCCCCACTTGTCTAGTGATTCCTTTTCCGCCTTCCTCATCCACTGGGGACAGTATCTCCTAGCTTTAAAGCACGTTAAACGGGTTCAGGCTAGGTTCTCAGATAGACGGGGGTGGTGTTCAGTGGATAGTTCAGTTAATCATGAGAATGGGAGCCCCATACTCATTCGATAAATGGCATCCACTTCCCGACCCCAAAAAAAGTTTTGCCCAAGGCTTCAAGAAGAAACGTAAAGAAATATATCCTTATTCCGCAAACAAACTTTCACTATAATCTTTATGTGTATTCGAATACTTGAATTTAAGTATTAGCGCAGATGAAAGTTATCTTATATTGAAATTGCATTGCAGCTAAGCATTGTTACTTTACCTTCAACTCCATGAATAAAACTAGATTAGCTAGAAAGCTTCATTTGAATCCAAGATAATTTTGCAAAATGCAAAGCTATATTTTGCTAAATTACAAAATGCAAAATTACTATATGTCAAATTCAAATGAAATCTTTTGATTGATCCAGTTTGATCATGAAATTGAAGGCAAATAAAAATAATAATGTTTATTTAAAATATCCAAATCGGTCTTATTCTTTCACCGTCAGTCAGCGCCAAGTATGAGACCCACATCGATGGTAAGGAATCCTTACCAAACCAAACCAAACCATCGGGCTGTTGTAGAAGTTCTCGCTGGGATGGAGAGTTCTTGCATGTGGACGACCATTGGTACCCTAAGTCTGGCTGAGAATGTTGTGAGGGAGTACCAATCCCATTAGAATGCCCCACTTCTTATCGTGAATTATCATTTTTCCAGGCAAGGAGATGAGGGCGCACCTCTGATGTCGTGCAGGTGAATGGGACAAGTAGTTATTGGGAAAATATAATCTTTAGTTCGTGCCTATAGGCTTTTGCGCTTCCCTTTTTAGGGTTTTGTAAAATAATTTTACAAAACCCTTCTAAAATCGCGTCCTGTCTGTCCGTCTGTCCGTCTGTCTGTCTGTCCGTCCGTCCGTCCGTCCATCCGTCCGTCCGTCCGTCCGTCCGTCCGTCCGTGTGTCACAGCAGTTTTTCTCGGAAACTACTTAAGCTAGAAACATCAAATTTTGTATGTAGGTGTAAAGTGGTGATTTCTTCAGAGTTCAACTACAAAAAAATTTTATAAGGCATTTAAGGGGGGTCTCCCCATATAGGGGAGTGACCCCCCGAAAAAAAAATTCATTGAAGGTGGTCGATATGGGTATCAAATGAAAGGTCTCAATGGGAACTTTTCAAAACAGGTCTTCGTTTGGCAAAGTTTGCTTCAAGGGGCGCACAGGGAGGGGAAATACACGAAAAATTTGTGTCCCCCCCCTCGCGATTGGACACCTGTGATCCGAAAAATCTGAAAAAAATCAAGAATGTAGGTCTTGATGAGTACAACAACACAAATACGTTAGAAGTCACAATTCACTCAACTTTGTTAGTAATAGTATGATTTATCGATTTTATGTTTTCTTGAATAAAATCTTAACGGTGCCCTTAAATTCAATGAAATTCAGTACACAGATGACTATTTATAAGATTGATCTATTCTGAAAGTTTCATAAAGATTGAATCAATTTAGCGAAGTTATAGCGGTTTGAATTTTCCCGTATTACTATGGAACAATATGCGCTGCATTTATTACTATGGCAACATATGGCTATGGAACAACACGCGCTTTTTACCGACTCAGACACTACAGTTTTGCTAGGATTTGCATGAAAATTTCAAGAATGATAGGTGTCATGTATATCTTTGAGAATCGGTTGAGCTGGTGGTATCAGCAATCGTAAAACAAGAAAGTGGCTGTTTTAAATGCGAAGATTGAATAATTTTGAGTTATTTTTTCCCAACTTCAACGTTTAAGGTGCATGCTTTGAACACTTGATTCAATTTAATGAATGACTGTAGTTCAGTACCTACAATTAATGCTTGTAAGTGAAACAAGTCAAGGAGGCGGGAGAGAGCTCCTAGCAAAAGGGTTTTGTAACCATTCTAGGATTCGAAAAAATTGGCCATTAATCGATGATAACAGTACAGGAGAGTGGCCCCTGAAAAAAAAAATTCATCAAACGTAGCTGATATGAGTATGAATTAAAAGTTTGCATGGGAGCTTTTCAAATCAGTTGTTAAACTGCAAGTTTTTGCTTCAGTGGGGCACATGGGGTAAATACATGATAAATGTGTTTCCTCCGTCGCGGCTGGACATGTGAAATAATTATTAAGGGAGATATTTATGAGTATACCAATACCAAAAACCTCAGAAGTCGAAATTCGTTCAACTTTGTTAATAATAGTATGATCTTCGTATTTCATATTTTCTCCAATAAAATCGTCTTTGACATGTTTCTTGATGTGATTCGATCTGATGACTGCATTTTGTAAATTGAATACAAAACCCTTCTGACATGAGCGTGGGTCTGTTTACCCAACTTGTTTGTTAATGGGAGAGTGAAAATATAAATTTGTACGGGCATACGGTAGTACGAAAGAATTGTTTGCCCGAGAAGAACGTGATGGTTGGCGAAAATGTAAGTCTGCATACAAGGTTGATGAAATTTGATTGTGGCAGAGTTGATGTCGAAAACACTGATCTACACAGATGCGACGGGGTGACAGAGAAAGGAAGACGTAAGAAGGATAAACGATATTCATAGGGTTGATATGGAATTTGGAATTTATAAAACAAGATTCGAGTAAATTTTCGCTGGACATTCGAGTTAATGAGGTAGGAGTGTTGAGAAGACCAAACTAAAGAACAATATTCAAGGAAAGGAGGGACAAGACAGATAAACAAACGGACGGGGGTAGATATATTGGTAAACTTATAAGTATGCCTGAAAATGAGTCCCAATATCTTTGAGGCCCTAGCAATCACAATTAGAATGTGTGCATCAAAATTAAGCTTATGATCAAAAGTAACACCAAGATCCTTAGTAGGGCTCAAAGCAGCGAGTGGGACTTCATTTAACATATGGGTGAAATTCAGCGTAGATTGATTTAGATTAAAAGTCATTTTATAGCATTTGGCAACATTAAGGCAGAGCTAGTTAGACGAACACCAGTTATTTAGTGCAATCAGGTTCTTTCAAAGATATTGACAATCTTGTATAGATCTGATAGCTTGAAATACTATGAAATCATCGGCATACAGTAGTCGATTAGAGGTGATAACGGATGGAAGATAATTTGTAAACAATAGGAATAGGAGAGGATCTAAAATGGAACCTTGAAGAACACCAGAAGATGGATAAAATGGAATAGTGATAGTTGCACAGTAACTAACACAATATATACGAGAAGACAAGTGGGAATCCATTCACGATAAAAGAGGCCCAGCAACCCCAAAAGCTTTCAGTTTGTGATAGAGTAGTTGATGGTTGACCGTGACAAATGCTTTGAAGAAGTCAATAAAAACGACAACAACCTGCAATCGCTTATCCAGAGCCTTCGCAATGCAATCGGTGAATTCAATTAAATTTGAGGTCGTAGAGCGACCTTTAAAAAACCCATGTTCTTCCTTCAACAAGATAGAGGTCAATGAACCTGCGAGCCGACTATGTACCAGACGCTTGAGTTATTTCGAGAAACAGGAGATTGAGGAAATAGGTCGATAATTGGACACAGAAGATGGTTCACCGCTTTTAAGAATAGGAATAACGTTTGCTCTTTCTAATAAGTAGAGAAAGTAACAATCCTTAGACTGAGGTTGAAGAGAAAAGCCAGAGGGATGCGAAGTGAAGGTGCTAATGGCTTAGCGAAAATATTCAGTAAATCATCAGGGCCAGGTAAATTATTGGGATTAAGTGAATTAACGAGGGATTCAACTTCAATACAGTCAGTGAACAGTGAAGTACTGTCAATGAAGTGAAGTACAGGTGTTATAGCTAGATAGGGGACATGTGAAGAAGGAGTCAAAGTCGACAAGAAAAACTGAAAGAACACGTTGAAAATACCCTCCGGAGAGAGCTAGCGATATTATTTCAATGGAGAGAAGGAGCAACAGAAGAGGAGGACTTGAAGGATCTAATGTAAGACCAGAAGGGTTTCACATTGCTCGCCATGAGTGAACTCTCCAAACTACTGGAATAGTTTTTCATTGCAGTCTTTTTTTATTTTTTTGCTGCAACACGCAGATCACAAAAAAATGGACTCGAGATTTCTCAGTACCACAACGCTTTAAATAGCGGTGTGCCTTACTTTTAGCGTTCAAGGCATAAACTACTTGCTTAGTTAGTCATGGTTTCTAGTTTACTTTGCGAAAAACTTGTAAAGATGTTAAATATTTGATCATTTCATAGAGGTATTGAATCAATAAAGCGCATTTAAATTTGGTTTGAAGAAGAATTGCCCCGCTGTGATACACTGGACACTAATATTTTATAATGGGACTCATTTTAAATTTTGAATACACAGAAGAGTCTTCCTTGATTTGTCGAAGATACTTTGTCACGGATACCCTTTGCACTCTCTCGTGCGGTCGTTTTGATACCACCAGAGCCAAGGCTATAAATGTTTAAATAAAAATGTTAAAGTAAAAGTAAACAAAAACAAAAAGAAAGAAAGAACCAAATGACTACATTAAACAAAAAATATATTCAAACAAAATTGAGTAATTAATTAGGGAAATAGGTTAAGAGTAGAATTTGAATGGATGGTTTCCATTGATAATTGATAATACACATATAAATCAGTGAGAAATGTTAAACTATGTTAAGATTGCTGTAGAGCATGGGTAGCTGCTGGAAATCGTTGGACAATAGACACATCGGAGTAAAAGCGCAGGAAAATGTGCTGTGAAAAATCACCACGGAATGCCTTAGGATGAAATTCAAAGAATGATGGACAATTATGAACCTACCATCGTACGAATTTTGATGGAGACCTCTTATTAAACCGGCTAAAAAATTAAAAGTAACAATAATTTCGCTATCCTCAACTCTTCCACTCGATATACCTTCAGCTTGTAATCAGCAAAGTGCGGCGACATATTTTTAATCCTGGAAGAGGAAGCTTCAAAACGTACAGCTAGTTTTGAATACCAAAATAAAAACCAATTCACGCAGCAAGAAGGCGCCCTGTCCCTCGATAATGCTGATAATTGGAAAAGTTACGAGCAAGAAAGTGAAGATACTGGAAAGAGCAACAGGAACAAGCTAGGCAGTTGAGTTCCCAAGCAGGTTCAAATAATTTGCCAAAACCTCTTAGACGTCTCACAGTATAAAGAGCAGTTATTAATCGAAAGCAAACCAGCAAGCTTGAAACTACTAAAAAGGAGTGTGAAGATTTGATTTCATTTGACACCGAACCTATCACTCCTGAAGCAAATCAGTCTAAAGGCACCACTAATTTGATGTTGGGTGACAAATTCGAGGGACTTATGATAGATTTTGGTAATGAAAATAAATTCTTTGCTACTCTTCGACAAATTTATCCAAATAAGGAAGTAGATGGATGATGGGAGCTCTTTTTTGAGAAATGTCAAGGTGATATTGATTGGGCTGTAGATATTCTTTTAAAAGATGACCTCTGGCTTAAACAACTTACCAAACTAAAGGATGATATTATGCCAATTTATCAGAAAGTACGATTAATCATTATAGTACATATATATCAGCTCTTAATTTCGTATCCACGTATGGCAGAGACTTACATGCATCGTATTGGCTATTCGGGGCGTTTCGGACATTTGAGTATTGCCATCAATCTAATCACAAATGAGGATCGTTTTGATTTGCATCGTATTCAAAAGGAATTAGCTACAGAGATTAAACCAATTCCAAAGGTGATCGATCCTTTGCTTTACGTTGCCAACTCGTTACCAAGTTTCCAAAGCGGTAACGGAAACGGCACCACCAATTCATCAATAAATGAAGAAGGAAGGATCTGAAAACAAGAAACCTTTTAAAGTATCACAATAAATATGTTACAAGGTGCTACCACAAGAAGTATTTGATACCAAAAATGAATGTTTTTTTTTTGGTGCGCGAACTGACGTTCCCGGATGACAACCCATCGGACAACCAACGACGGCTAAACCCGATGGAGCGAATGTTCAACGTAGGTGCGTACCCGATGAACACCAGTTGGGGGTCGCTCATGCAAGCCAGCACCGCAACCGAACGTTGAATCGCCCCGAAGAAAAATTTACGGCTCGCCGGTTGAAACCGAGCTGATGAGAAATCTGGCAACAAAGAACGGGTCTCTTTTTGGTGGACAAAAGTCGACGGCTGAGGATCGAGTGTGATAAGCAACAAGAAAATTTATGCAGGAGCTCAACAAAGAAAGAGATAGTACAGCAAGGACAGGGTAGTAATTTACAACTGCGACAGCAAAGTAAATAACATCAGCGACAGGGAATTGAAACTTACAATCGCAACAGGTAATATTGACGGTAGAAGTTCATTAAGTAGCGCACTGGAAAGAGTGTAGTGTTGGCAGGTTAATTAAAAGACCACCCATCTTAATGAGTTCAGTTTATTGACTGACTTCTTCCGTAACGCTATGTGTTACATTACGAATAATGTGTATGTATATACTATGGGATAGAGCGGGACAGAACGATACTCCACATCTCCCCCGTAAATTATTAATGTTGACATAACTTTAATTCATTTATTTTCTTTCCTCATAATATAAAGATCAATATAGAGTTATAATGTATTCATGGTATGTATATAAAAAGATGAAAATAATATTATATTTTGGTTTGAAACAATTACATAGCTACATATTAATTCATAAGTAATTTTTGATGAGTAAGTCAAACGGTCGGGTTTTCTTGATATTCTTCCTGACCTTGTCGTGTAGTGGCCTGTAGATGTTGAAGGTTGACATGTTGTTGGGATCATTTTTGATTCACTTCGAATATTCACCTTCGAAAGTTTTGAACTTGAAGCTCCGAGCCCTCCTTCAGTTACTTCTTCGGGAATATATGGCACGTTCTTCCTGTGGGCGTTGTTAAGATGAAACTTATTTCTTTGGTAAGCCCCAGAATTGGTTTTTATATAGAAAGAACGGGGGGTATCGGCTTTGGCTGCAATGCGACCCCACTGATGTATGTCTTTAATCCAGACAACCTCACCGATTTTAAAGTTTCTTCCGCTGCATACACCATGGTGTCTATCTTAGTTAATTGTTTGTTGCTGTCTTCGTTGTTCCTCAGCCATTGTTATTTTATCCATATTGAGAGGAATTTGGCTCATATCGTTCACTCGTCATCGGGATGGTTGATCGAATTTTCCGACCCATTAAAAGTTCTGCTGGACTGTAACCGTTATTAAGTGGTGTGGCTCGGTACTCCAATAGCGCTAATTCAGGATTTTCTTTTAACAATTTTAATAACTAACAATTTTTAACAATTTTAACCACCGACTCAATGAATCCATTGCTTTGAGGGAAACAGGGGCTGGATGTAATGTGCTTAAATTTCCAGGAGTGTGCAAATTGTCGAAACTCTGATGTGTGGACCGTTGCAAACTGGGGCCCGTTATCAGTTCTAACAATTTCCGGAATGCCAAATCTCGCAAAAATCGACTTTAAGTGTGTGATGACGCATCTGGCAGTTTGTGATTCCAAATGTACTATCTCCGGGAACCTGGGAAAGTAGTCACTTATAACAAGAAACGTCTTACCATGACATACGCATTGGTCCATTGCTATGGTGTGCCAAGGGCGCTCTGGCATTTCAGAACTGATGAGCGTATCATGTCTTGGAATTAAAAACTGTATACAGGTAGTACACCGCCGAATATATTCTTCCATCTGTTTTGACGAGCCAGGCCACCAGACAGACTGGCGCATCCTGCTTTTGCACTTTGCAATTCCCAAATGCCCGGTATAAATCGTTTCTAACATCCCATGTTGCAAGGCCGTTGGGATGACAAGTCTCTTACCATGCATCAAAAATTGGCCATTAATTGAAAGATATTGGCGATCGCTATAGAATAACCTTGCTTCTTGTGATAGTTTTGAACGATGTGGCCATCCGTCTTGGCAATACTCCTTTACTTCTCTGATGATGGGATCATCTTGCTGGGCTTTCCGAATAGTGTTTGGTTTGTCGGTTGATGCTGGTAGCTCTTCGATAATGCTGTTGATGAATGTTTCGATTTCATCATCATCGTCCGGTCCTGTTCCTTGGATAGGATGGCGAGATAGCGTATCAGCTGCTATAAGATCTTTTCCAGGAGTATAGATTATACTAAAAATAAGACCCATCATTTTCAAACGGAATCTTTGGATCCTTAACGTCAAGTCATCGAGGTTTTTCGTAGTAAAAATTAGAATCAACGGCTTGTGATCCGTCTCAATTGTAAAATGGATGCCAACGATGTAGTCCCGGAATTTTTTACATGCCCATTTGATGCCTAAAGCTTCCTTTTTTATCTGCGCATACTTCTTTTCGCTGTCAGACATCGTTTGCGAAGCGTATGCTACGGGCTTCCGGATACCGTCTACATCTGTCTGAAGGAGCACCGCTCCCAATCCGAAAGAAGATGCATCAGACGACACAAGTGTTCTATGTGTAGGATCGTATGTCTTCAATACCGGAGCCGTTGTTAGTGTTCATTTCAGTTTTAAGAAAGCCTCCTCCGGAACTGGCGTCCATAGAAAATCAGCCTGGGATTTTAAAAGCTCATTAAGGGGATAGCTTACTGAAAAGAGATATGGAACAAACTTACGCAGGTAATTTACTAATCCCAGAAACTGGCGCAGTTCCCTTACATTTTGCGGATGGGGAAATTCATCAATCGCCTTGATTTTTGATGGGCAAGGGTGTATACCCTCCTTGTCAATTTTGTGTCCCAAAAATTTAATGGATTTGATACCTATCTGACACTTAGATTTATTCAAGGTTACTCCATTCTCTTCTAGCTTTTTAAGTACAGCACACAAATTTAGATCATGCTCTTGTATGTCCTTCCCTTTTACCAATATGTCATCCATTTGGCAGATGACTCCATTAAGGCCTTCGATAATCAACTGCATTCGTTTTTTGAACAACTCTGGGGCCGTGCAAATACCAAAAGGCAGCCTTTGGAAGCAGAATCTTCCAAATGGAGTTAGAAAAGTTGTAAAAAGCTGTGATTTTGGAGATAGCTTTATCTGCCAAAATCCATACTTCGCGTCTAACTTGGTGAAGTAGTTTGCACCTTCCAATTGCGCTAGTGAATGGTCAGCAGCTGGCATCGGCTGTATACCTCGTTGAATGGCTAAGTTGAGTTTCGCGAGGTCAACGCAAGGACGAATATCTCCGTCGGGTTTGTTAACGATTACCATCGGAGCGCACCAATCTGTTGGCTTATCCACACGTCTGATTACACCCAACTGAAGCATTTCATCAAGTTTTGCCTTGAGATTTTCCTTTAATGGAACCGGGACTCGTCGAGCCGTTGCAATTGCATAAGGTTTCGCGTTTGGTTGCGATTTGATTTCGTAATCCTCCAACGATTTTTGAATTGTTTCGACATTCGGATTATCAAACGTGTTAATTCGTTGAATAATTTACAAATTTTGGCAAGATTTTAAACTCAAAAGTGGTGATTTTATATTGTTCACAATGTAAAGTTCAGATTTACAGAATATGTTTCTATATTTAAGCACGCAGTTCATTATTCCCGTAACGTCGAGACGTTCACCAGAAGGGCCACTTAATTTTTTATTCGATTTATTAATTTTCGCGTCAGGGAAATTCATTTTAAATTCCTTAAGTGGTAAGACATCTACCGGAGCTCTCGTATCTAGCAAAAAATTTATTTGCTTTTCGTTGACCGTTAATTTAGCGGTACACCGTTCATCGTTATTGTTTTCGTCTGTCATCGTGCCTATGAAGAGTGTCTCGTCTTCATCTTCGACATGAAATATCTTGTTGTTGTTGATTTTTATTTTCTCTTGACAAGCCTGGTTCCACTTCTTACAGAAACGGCATTATTTGCCTCTAGCGGGACAGTTCTGTTTGTTGTTCGCACCGCACCATGGGCATTGACATTCTCCAGTCTTTGCAGTCTCTCGTACGCTTCGTCTGAAGTTGTGTGAAGGTGATGTTGATGACGTCTTTGGTTTATGAGAACGCAAACTATTAACGGTTGTTGCATTTGCACTAAAAGGTGTTGTTGCCAAATCTACTTACTGCCGTCTCACTGTCTCGTGTTGCCTTACCGTTTGTACCGCTTTTTCAAGCGTTAGGTCTGCTTCTAGTTGCAAGGTTTCTGACAACCTTCTGTCTCGTACACCTACCACCAACCGACCTCGTATCATCTCTTCAGGCAAGCTTGAGTATGAACAGTTCTCAGAAAGCAAATATAATGATGTTATAAAGTCCTCTATGCTTTCTCCTTCTAATTGGAATCGAGAATTGAACTTTGCCCGCTCGTAAATCACGTTGTGTTTCAACACGAAAAAATTCTCGAATTTATTTATGACGGAATTGTATTTCTTTTGGTCGGGAGGAGAAAGATTGAATGACAGAAATAAATCATCTGCCTGATCACCCATTAGGTAGACTAAGGTGTTAACCTGCTCCTCTTCATTTCTTTTGTTTAGCCCGAAAGCAATTCTAAAACGATCAAACCACCGTTTCCAACGTGGCCAATCCGAAGGGTTAAATGTAAAATGTTCCGGCGCTTGAACAGTAAAGTTATTACCCGATAAACCCGCCACCGCAGGCTGTTGTTCCGAATCGTTTGCCATTTTATTGATTTAAATATTCAGCGAACGACCTAATTTTTCTTTTCTCTACTTTCCGACACCGCTGCCACCATGTAGTGCTCGCACGTTAATTAAAAGACCATCGATCTTAATGAGTTCAGTATATTGACTGACTTCTTTCTTAACGCTATGTGTTACATTACGAATAATGTGTATGTATATACTATGGGATAGAGCGGGACAGAACGATACTCCACAAAGAGAACTTCACGACGCGAGTTAACTCGGGGGCCCCCGAACAGGATAACTAGACGTAAGTTAAGGGTTTGTAATTATATCGAGCTTTAAATAGATGACTAAAATTCATATCTTATTTAAAAAAAAAAAACGTCAGTCAAGATTTTGTAATTATATCAAGCTCTTGGTGGTTGACTAAAATTTAAATTTTAATTTACGATTGGTGTTCTTTATTTGAAATCGTGGGTTTTATTTAAAAATGATTATTCAGGAGTAGATTGTACGCCTGGCTCGAGTGTGTTTCGGTCTTCAGCTCAGGTTTCCAGTGCGAGTTACGTCGAGTAAACTCATACCGGCTAAAGAGTACAAAGTGGTCGCCCTGGCTTGACTAATTCTTCCTTGCTAGATAAAAATATATGTTCGGCGGCCGTGTTTCTCGATTGGCGGCTACTTGGGACCAAAGGACAAGCGAGTGGCGCCTCCTACGATAGCTTCCGACGGGCAAGCCGGATCCGAGATCCTTAGCCGAGGAAGAACCCTCACGCAGAGGGTAAAAATTGTGCCTAGGCCGTAGTAGCAACCAAAATTTTGCATTTTGCACAACAAAATCTTCACTCAAAAGGTAACACTGGGAATGGCTACATGAATGGAGGGATACTTTTGATTTTCTGAGAAACTAATATTGAAATGCAATAGCAACTAACTTGCAATCCATCATCAATGACATGCCTTTTCCACCGATCCTCAATAATAACAAACACTCATCAAACGTAGGACCCCTGGTTGATGCCTGAGTTAATAATAAATTTTATGGCACTTGAAGTAATAACTCCAATCTCTCTTTCTTTCCATCTTCAATTACAACCACCATTAACAACTCCAACTCTTTGAAGTCTGTTATTTCTGGTACACTATCTCCAGCAAATAGCCCAAAAGGCATCTTAGCCGTTCTTCAATTATTATGTGCCAAGGAAATCATAAAAGCCTAATGATATCCATAATTTACGAGCTCATGTTTGAAGGCTTTTAATTACTTCATTAACACATTCCGCCAAGACATTGCCAAATAGGTTTTCGGCTAATGCGCGATCCTCTTTGCATTTACCACCATTGCGTGCTGCTGCTGCAGGGCCGGCAAAGACAAGAACATCATTTGTCCTCGACTCAAGGATTACAATTCGTTGGATTCCATCAAACACATATCGCCGTCACTTGCATCCAAGAATGATATCCGTACAATATGGATGTGCATTTATATGTGCAGGTTCCAGCTAAAGGAGCTTTACCATTCTCTTGTCACAATTTGTAATCGGATTTTCGTACGTCAAACGTAAGACCGCAAAGAAATAAGCAAAGAAACAAAAAACTCCTTAAATCGTTTCCATACTGCCCCGAGGAGTGGCTCAAGAGCATTGATGAGGATTCCACCAAGCTGGCATAGTCCGTCAAACATCATCAAGACTATCATCATGACATTGTTGTACTGCTATATTCACATATTCCCATATTCACATGCTGACGACTGACAACGACGCAGCGGTTTTTAGATGGATATTTACGATGATGGACTTATGACTTCAATTAGAGAAGAAAATTGTGTACGTGTTTCATTCATTTCTCATCTCGTTTGGCCACCGTCTTCGTTGCTCGATCATTTTGGGCCTCCCTTTTGGATTATCTGAGTCATATCTTCGAATGCGATATGTGGTACTGGCTCATGTGAGCTCCGGAGAGCCATAACATCTTTGTGGTGTTTCGATGATTTATATGGCGACTGAATCTTTCAGATAGAGTCTGGTAAAGGATTAAGAAAGCAGAAAAAGAATATCATTTCATTCTGCACGATGCATTTGGTGAGATGGATGTGTGATATGTGGAAATGTGTTCATGTTGGAGTCATCCAAATAAGAAACAGAAACAGAACGATTTTAACCAAATGCAGATGGGATAATGGGATGCAACAGTTAATTGGGAATGAAAAGGGGATAGATATTGTATTTATACAGATGTGCTCTATGTGATGATGGGATTCTGTAATATTTTTCTTATTCTGGCCACTTTGACGCGAAGTTTTTCAGCATAAATGGAATAGGAAGTCGGAGCTGGCTGCATTACAACGAATCAACATTTTCCATTACTGCAGCATAAGAAGTCTAATTGGAAATGAAGTTGGCATGCATAAGGTATTGGTCACTACCTGAAGAAGTCACGTAACAGTCAGACTAATATGCTCATTCTTGTGGGTCAGTGTACGAATCATGCAATATTTCATCCAACTTCCAGGTATACCTTATGAGTACAATGCCACAGTAGTTGTATGACTTAAACGTTCATGTCACTGGTCAGACGGTGTTAAAATAATTGGCTGACCTGCAAAATGCTGAATGAGTCATAACGTCCGCAAGGATTTCGGGCGAAATATCTTTTTTCCAATTTAACAATGTCTGCTTGTTAGTTTCTACATTAACTTTGATCGCGATGCCGTGCATCAGAAAGTTAAAAAGGGTTGAGAGTCCTAATGAGCTGCATGCCAAAATTATTTATTGCCATTTGCAGCTAAGGAGTTCCAATAATTTGACATGAGTACCAACGTTTTACTGGAAGCTGTATATACGCAGGTTTTATTTATGTTTTGATTTATTCATCCTTGTCATCAATGTTAAGAAATGTGAATAGTCATACTATATACATTTTTCAATGACTCCCAAATAATACTTTATTTTAGTCTGATTTTGGTCGAACTACTTAATTTTAAAACGCTTAAATATTATTTTGCGTATCAGGTGCGCAGTCTACATACATATATCTTTTAATTTCTGTGAAACCAAGCATTGTAGGGCATAAAATGATTTAAAAGATTCTACGGCTAGCATTCAGACGTGTTTCCAAAAGCTCCAGTCAATAGTTTTTAAAAATTAGAATAAATTTTATAAAACGTCACTTCGACAATAATTTTTTAAAACTTATTACATCGTCGAATTATTCGAACAATTTATCGAATATCTGGAGTTTAGTTACTGTAACGTGACAATAACAAAACAATCAGATGATAGTCAAACGTCATTCAATATGGTGGACTGTTGTGCTAAATTAAGCATTGCCATAATTTCAAATTATTAAGCATTGCCATAAATTAAACATTGCCATAATTTATTCAGCAATATAAGATTAATGTTAAAATGTAAGCAAATTAAATGTTAAGTGAAAATAAAGTACTGTTAGGCAAAGCCAATATATAAGGCGAAAAGAATCTCAATAACATCCTTATTCTCTCGAATACGCTGGTCTTATTATTGCGTAAGTATACATATCCTTTGCTAAGGGCTTGGAAACGCTTGCATGGGATTCCTCTTTTGCTTAAGAAGATGCAGACTAGAAGGTGTTACACACTTGTGTCTGCATTCTACAATTTTGCGAGTAATTGAAAAATTGAAAAAGGAAAATATAAAAAAAAGATAATAATTATCCAAGTCGGAAACAGATAGAAAGGCATTTTCCGCTTGTGTTTGTTTCCGCGGAATGCGAGCGTTTCACCCACAAAATTAATCCAAAAAAAGGAAACTCAAAATAAAAAAAAAATAAATCAATGTTAAAAATAAAAAATGTCACTACAGGACAACGGCTGGAGTTTTCCACGAACCAGTATCATAACAATACGAAGAAGTTCGAAAAAGAAGAGAAGTTCTTTCACCGGGACATGGAGCAGCCCAACGACTTTTCATCGTTTGCGGACCTGGGACCAGACATTTCAAATACAATTAATGAAAAAATAATGAAAATAAAAAAACAAGCAAGAAGGCTTTGAAAATGGGAAGCATATTACGCTATCAAGCGAAGAACTAGTAAGAGTTACAAGAGAAAACATACCAGAGGAAATGAAGAAATGAAACTCCGAAACTATCCATCGTCAATAAAACTAAAATGATTAAGCCACAAAAAACAACCGGAAAATAAGAAGCTATGGCAAATAGGACGAGCGAAAACAAAGT
Organism: Odontomyia ornata; assembly: GCA_963969285.1. NCBI lineage: Eukaryota > Metazoa > Arthropoda > Insecta > Diptera > Stratiomyidae > Odontomyia > Odontomyia ornata. Next base: position 16,543,660 of record OZ017741.1, on the reverse strand, counting down.
AGTCACGCAAAAGGCTCAACAAGGAAAGGAACCAACAGTGCAAGATGGGAAAAAGACAATTATTCATGACGCCGATATCATATCAAGCGTGCAAATTATTATGCGGTACTAGCTGCGATGGATAACGATATAGATACCGAAATGGATTGCCAAGAAAATATAGGTAATAATAATGATTCTAGTGATAACTTTATTGAATATTTAAATCTGAAACTAAGGAGAAAGATAAGAAGCCAACTGGTGTGTCTGCTGATTCTTCTGTTAAAAATAATGCAACTATTGAAAAAGTAACACCGATTAATGTCTTTGGGCCACGCGAAGGGGATATGGTTCTGCAATTGACAGCCAAACATAAAATAGGCAACTTCGCAGTAAAGAAAGTCGCCGCGGAAAAACTCACAATAAAAACAAAAAAACTGGCAGATTTCAAGCAGACCAAAGTTGTTCTAAATATTGTGAAAAATCTCCACTTCACATACATTCCAAAGGTGGAAAAAAATCAGGTCTTCCTGTTGAAGGGCCTGCACTATAGACAGAATATAGTTGATTTCTTTCCAATGTTGCAGAAAGCAACACCAACTGTCAAATTAATTATTCCAAAATATTTGCAGCACGGAAACCCAATATTGAAGGCAAAATGTTACAATTTTATTTGGTACAAATTTCAAACGAAAGCAGTCCAAGTCCCCTCCAACAGATAACGCACTTGAATTTAAGAGTTGCGAGTTGCGAGCGTCACCAAAATTGAGGTATTACAGGCACCAAAGATTTGGTCATTTGGCTGCCAATTGTGCCATGCACTATCGATGCGTTAAATGTAAGGCTATTCAGGCACCCCAGTGCATGCGAATTGGCTCAGATGGAACCATAAGAAAAATTATACTGTTTTAACTGCAATATATTTGATCATTCAGCATCATATTGAGAATACCCTCGACATCAAGATGCAATGTAAATAAAATAAATAATGTAAGTGGCAATAATGAGCTGCTTCTGAAAATTTAACAACAGCTTTAACCTCAATATTGTGTACGAACTCATGTCTTGAATGTCGTTTCCAGTCCAATTTGTTTCCTAGATTGCCAGTATTTTTAATTTATATTGACTGGCCTGTTGTAAAATGTCATTAACAGTGCCAAGGTAATTATATGATCTGGCATTCTAGGATCCAATGCCATAGTCTTTTCTTCATTTGCGTGTCGTTGCCGTGATTCAAATCGATTCTGAGGCCTATTTGCAGGTTTTGCAATCTTTTAAGGTTTTCCAGGGACGGGGAGTTAGTCCGTCACCCAACCTCTATTCCGGGGGCATGGTTATTGCGTCAATTCCCCTATCAGGCGCGGAAGATTTGCTTTCACCCTCTTACGTCCCCACAAAGGAGGTGTAAGTAGGATTTAGTAGCAGAGCTGTAGATATATTTACAGTTATTAGTATTTCTCGGCATTTAATGTCCCATTATTGGGGAAGCAGTAAACCCAATGTGTGACCCGGAGAACGTTTGCTGGCATTATTTGGCCTCTTGAACTTATCACTTCTATTCATAACACTTGTTTCCTTAAAATAGCTGTTACACCTTTGCAACCTGGAGCACTTGTTCACATTAATTTCGATTTTCATTTATATATTTAACTTCATGGTCGTATAATCATGTCTCAACGAAATCCACGCTCAAACTATCATCCGATAAAGTCTCTGTCACAATTATTACCCCATCATACGAATTGGGTAATGACAGAAGCAAATGTGCGACTTTGTCGGCTCCATCCAGTTCAGCCCAAGCTGCCAACATTTTACGAATTATATAATCAAAATCATTGAAATGTTTCATCAATTTTGCATCACTCTGTAATTTCAAAGAAAGTAACTTCTTTCTTAACGCAAATTGGGTTGCAACACTCTCAAGTTCGTATATCGCGTCCAAATTTATAATTATTTGCCATGTAGTGTTTTCTTCTTTTACAAAACTTAAAGAGGAATCACTTAAATATTCTACTATTAAACTTTTTGCATTCCTTTTTGCAATATTCCATTCCTCGGTTATTTGTCCTGGGACTTCACTATCAAACACTTGAATAGCATTTAAGTCAGTTAACAAAGCACGAATTCAGAATTTCGTACACTATATTTTTCCCCATCAAAGAGTTTAATGTTCCTTTTTTCAACTGACACGTTCCCTGACAGTGTATTAATCGAGCAGTCACACAAGCAAGCTGCCCGAAAACCTTCCTAACCCTTATTTGAAATTTTAATTGCAGATTTAGAGAGAAAAAAGATTTAATTACATCGATTCATAGTTGTAATTTATAAAATACTTCCTTCTCCTATTGTTATTATTGAACGTAATTTTACCTCACTTTTCTTCATATTAAATTTCAACGTTTCCCTTTAATTACATTCTTCGTAAGGTTTAACAGGACCTACTTGAGCAGTTTGCGAGGGATAAGAAAGCTGACCTCCTATTGCTGAGCGAGCAACATCATAACAAGGACTCGCAATCGTGGTACCCTGACAAAACTGGTACCTCGGCCATCTGGGTTCGAGACAGCGCCCGCCTTCAGGTGCAGGGCCATGGACGCGGGGATGGTTTTGTGTGGGTGCGGTGTTCAGGGATAACATATTTCAGTGTTTATCTGACGCCTAACGAGGCAATGCGATCCTTTCGAACCAAACTCGATGCCCTGGAGGACGCTGTCTCGAACACAGAGGGCCACATGCTGGTCGGGGGAGACTTCAACGCTAGAGCCATCGAATGGGGTATGCCACAATCCGACCCAAGGGGAAAGCAAATCTTGGACATGGCGGCCAGAACAGCGCTTTTTGTCCTAAATACTGGTAACACCCCTACTTTCCGCCGCTGGGGTTGCGTAGGAACCATACCCGATGTGACACTCGCTTCGGAGTCCCTGGTACCTAGAGGACACAACTGGCGAGTACTAGAGGACTACTGGGCTAGTGATCACCAGTATATAGCTGTCGACATTCACGACGGTGCCACTCTGCGTGCATATGCCCAAACTTCAATCTTCGGATGGAGGACTGGGAGGATGGACGTCGAGAAGTTCACTGACGCGCTTACGGCAGGCGCACCGTTGGTGGGAGCTCCGCCAGGGAGTGGAGGGCCTACAGCCAAGGACTTGGTGAACTCAACTATGAGTGCCATCATAGCTGCTTGCGAGTCTTCCATGCCCCGCCGGAGACCCCGACACGGTAAGCCTCCAGTATACTGGTGGTCAAACGAGATCGCCGAACAAAGAAGCGAGTGTCACAAACTTCGGCGAGAGGCCCAGCGGGCGCGAACACGGGAGGAGGCAGACACTAGGCTAGCAGCATACAGGTCCGGCAGGAAATATCTTCACAGGCTTATTAACAAGAGCAAGGCCCGATGCTGGCAAGACCTCGTGGACGATGTAAATAGGGATCCGTGGGGCCTTGGCTACAAGCTGGTCATGGGGAAACTTGGCGCCCTACGGAAGCCTTGTATACATGACGCGGAAAAGATGGACGCGATAGTGCGGGGACTCTTCCCCGCCCACCCCGTCCGTGTTGACGCTGTCCATGGTGAATCAGCAGTCGAGTGCCCACTCTTCACACAGCTGGAACTGGAGGAGGCAGTCCTCTCCCTGAAAGCGAGGAAGGCTCCAGGTCCAGGTGGTGTTCCAGCTGAGGTTTTGCAGCTCGTCTATCACCATTGTCCTGACTTGCTGCTCAGCACATTCAACGCTTGCCTACGGGACGGGGTTTTCCCGGTACGATGGAAGGTGGCGAGGCTCGTGCTGGTCAGCAAGGGGAAGGGAAATCCCGAATCGCCGTCTGCATACCGCCCGTTATGCATGCTAGACACGGCTGGGAAAGTGCTAGAGAAACTCATCAAGGGAAGACTCACTGACGCGATTCGTGCTGCTGGGGACCTATCTCCTCGGCAGTACGGCTTTAGAGCAGGACGTTCTACCATAGATGCGATTGCAGAGGTGGTGAACGCGGTCCAAAAGGCAGAGGCATATAGTCGCACCAAGCGACGGATCGTCCTGTTGGTGACACTCGACGTCAGGAATGCCTTCAACTCCGCTAGATGGGTGGATATTCTGGATACGCTGGAAAACTCTTTTCAAGTTCCAGAATATCTAATGCGGCTTTTGAGGAACTACCTAAAGGACCGAAGCCTGCTCTACGACACGACACAGGGCCAACGAAGGATGGAAATTACATCGGGTGTTGCCCAGGGATCTATCCTTGACCCGGACCTGTGGAACGTGTCTTACGACGGGCTACTGAGACTTGAGATGCCAGATGAGTCGCGCCTGGTCGGCTATGCGGATGATGTTGTGGCTCTGGTCGCCGGACGCGCCGTTGAACAAGCGCAACTTAGGCTAGGTATGCTAATGCGCCGAGTGAGGGACTGGATGACTGCTCGCGGGCTCAGTTTAGCACTGGAGAAAACCGAAGTGGTCATCTTGACAAAAAAGAGAATCCCTAGAGTAAGGATGATCAGTAGTGGAGATATACAGATCGAATCGAAGCCAGCGGTGAAGTACCTGGGGCTACTGATCGACTCGAAGATGAGTTTCTCTGAGCAAATCAGGGCAATGGCTGAGAAGGCTGCTTCGGGAATATCGGCCCTGAGTCGACTTATGGCCAACGTAGGGGGACCCAGCCCATCAAGAAGACGCCTCTTGATGAGTGCTGTAGGGTCAGTGCTACTGTACGGAGCAGAAAAATGGGGCGACGCTCTCAGCAAGGAGGTATACCGAAAACGATTGGCACAGGTACAGAGAAGAGGAGCACTGAGAATTGCATCTTCGTATCCAACAGTCTCCGACTCGGCGGTGAGAGTGATTGCAGACGTGATACCTGTCGTCCTCCTTGCTAGAGAGCGTCGCGCTATTTACCAGCGCCGAAACGAGGATGCGAGGGAGATCGTTATCCGCGAGGAGAGACAACGCTCGCTCAACGATTGGCAGCAGTCTTGGAGGAATTGCACGAAGGGAAGGTGGACTGCGCGCCTCATCCCGGATGTGAGACCGTGGCTTAATCGAAGGCATGGTGAGACTGACTTCTATCTGACCCAGCTTTTGAGCGGGCACGGGTGTTTTCAGTCTTACCTGCACAAGATCGGCAAGTCACGGTCTCCCGATTGTCGGTTTTGCCCAGGTGAGGAGGACAATGCCTGTCACACATTTTTTGCGTGTACCAAATGGGCCAGGCTGCGAAGGGAACTCTACAGGGAGACAGGAGAGCTCACCCCGGATAATATAGTTGCGCTGATGCTCGAATCGGTTGACAAATGGAACCAGGTGGCACATTATGCTCGGGCAGTCCTAAAATATAAAAGGGACTCACAACAGCCGGAGGCACTGGGGCTGGGGGATCGCTCTTCTGGCAATTCCCCTTCCCCCCTCCCCTCCCGCTAGGAAAGGGACTCCCCAGCTTGAAGGCGCCCCACGGCGTAACAAAACGATACCTGGCCCGAAGTAATGTGTCAAACGGTTCCAGGCTAGGTTCTCAAATTGACAGGGGAGGTGTTTAGTGGGTAGTCCAAAGGTATCCTCCATGGGAGTCCCACACTGCCAGACTCGGCGGGCATAAATGCCTTCACCTCCCTACCACAAAAAAAAAAAAAAATCATTCCAGCAGCCACATATGCATTTACTCTCACCCTTTGATAATTATATGCAAACTATTGATACACCTGTTAGCAAAAATAGAACCTAATCCATACATCACACGTTGAAAGCGTATCATGATACCTTTAAGATACGTACGAGCATGGATTACGCTTGACTGATTCAAATTTCAGATGAAACACATCCAAAGGTAACTAAATCTGGGTTGGGTGCATCGAATAATCTTACACATGCCAAATTAAGGTAACATGTAGCTGGCAGGCGAACAACTTAGATCGTTTCGTAAAATTTCCATTAAGACTTACATCAAGAATTCCCAATAATTATTTGGCGGAAAATTTTTTCTTGGTTTCGCTTTCCCTTGAACATTGCAGACATAATATTTGGTATGGTGGAAAAACATAAAAACAAATCAAGCCAAAACAAAGCCTTAAAAAAATTAAAGAAACGAAATTTGATGCCTGTAGATACGATAATATATCATCATGTTTGATGGATGTTAAGATATGCTGGAGCTCGCGAAAGTATTGTAGGAATAATACCCTGAGGCTGTCGTATAATTCATACGACACACAGCTACCATTCAACCGGAATGATGTTGCGTTAACATTTTAGGCTCATTTGATTCGTCCGAATGTTCTGCACAACTTTCATTTTTCTCTCAGAACAAGTGAATGTACGAGAACATGTGCAGAATTTGTATGGATACATTACCGGTATAGGTCGTTAAAGGAGGATTCCATCAAATCAATGTATCTTTCTACATGCTGAGGTACAGACAGACTTATTGTTGTTTAATTCAATTAAGTTCCATTATTCTCAAAGACATGGATCGATTATTGAAGCAGAGAAGAGATTAACTTTCGTCGCATTCCCGTGCCCTCACGTACATGTGTACATTCTTGCCCTCATTGTCTTTTAGGCCAATCTTCTAATTAATCTTAGTAAATCAATAAACAAGAAAATACTTCTTTCAATGGATTTCTTCGAATCTTCTTCGTTGGATAATTTTTGGTCCCTATTTCTACTGTTTTTGACGTGTATTCTATTGTTTTTTTATTTTATTTTGATTTTTTTTATTTGATGAAATATCTTTCTTGTCTGTTGTTGAGGTTTTATATTTTTATATTATGCTCGTCAGCAGTTCGCTTTGAGGTTAATTGTCAAATTAAATTGTTTAGATCTTAATTGAAGCGAAAGTTGTAGAGAGAAGTATCGAAAAAATGTTGAAGAATAAAAATGAATGACGATAAAGAATCATCCTTAATTGATTGATTTGATGGTGGATATAGAGACGAGACGACGAAAATGGTTGATGTTGTTGATGATGGGATGTTGAAGTAGTATTAGATTAGTTAATGAAGGCAATTGAAATTAATGTGGGAAGAGACGACTCGTGCGTTTGTTAGTTTGTGCATATTTACGGATGGTATAAACGAATAATAATTATTAGGATTCTGGGAACTTGGGTCGACAATAAAATAAAGCATTTTAATGTCTTCATTTTTGCAGCTGCAAATTTTCAAAAAGCTAAATCTGCACAAAATGATACAGTTGTGAATAAAATTAGTTATTTACAGACAAACAATGCAACAAGAAATGCCAATTTCACAGAGCAGAAATGCTTGTTCAAATCTGTGAAAGAAGAATATGAAGAGAAATTTAAGGCTTTAGAAGGAAAATATGTAATTCAGAAAGCTTTCATCCTTCAAATGAGCAAACACATTTTTTTATCGTGGTTGGGAGGTCCATGTCATTTACGCACAGAGTATGGGACTCCTATGCTCGCAAGAAGGCTACTGGACTACCCATGAAACACCTGCCATGTCAACCCGAGAACTCAGCCTTCAACGCCGTGAAGTGCCTTCAAGCTGGGGGATCCTTCTCCTAGAGGGAGAAGAGAGGGGAAGAGTAATTGCCAGACAAGTGATCTTCCTACCCCGATCCCCCGGGCTGCTGTGATTCCCGAGCAGAATGTGCCACCTGGTTCCATTTGTCAACCGATTCGAGCATCACCGCGAGTATATTATTCGGGGTGAGCTCTCCCGTCTCCCTGTAGAGGTCCCTTTGCAGCCTGCTCCATTTTGTGCATGCAAACATTATGTGGCAGGCACTGTCCTCCTCTCCTGGGCAAAACCAACAATTAGCGGACTATGACTTACCAATCTTGTGCAGATACGACTCAAAACACCCATACCCACTCAAAAGCTGGGTTAGATAGAAGTCAGTCTCACCATGCCTTCGATTAAGCCACGGTCTCACATCCGGAATGAGGGGTGCAGTCCTTCTTCCCTCCGTGCAGTTCATCCAAGACTACTGCCAATCGTTGAGTGAGCGCAGTCTCTCCTTGCAGACAACCACCTCCCTCACGTCCTCGTTTCGACGCAATTGAATAAAGTGGCGCTCTCTAGCAAGGAGGGCAACAAGTATCATGCCTGCAATTACTCTCACTGCTGAATCAAAGTTCTTCGGATACGAAGATGAAATCCTCAGCGCTCCTCTTCTCTGTGCCTGTGCCAAACGTTTTCGATATACCTCCTTACTCAGATCGTCGCCCCATTTTTCTGCTCCGTACAGTAGCACTGACCCTACGGCGTCCATCTAGAGGCGTCTTCTTGATGGGCTGGAGCCCCCTACGTTGGTCATAAGTCGACTTAGAGCGTCCTACTCCCGAAGCAATCTTCTTAGCCGTTACCCTGATTTGCTCAGAAAAATTCATATTTGAGTCAATCAGTAATCCCAGGTGCTTCCAATACTGATCATCTTTACACTTTTTTTATCAAGACAACCACTTCGGTTTTCCAGTGCTGGACTGAACCCACGAGTAGTCATCCAGTCTCTCACTCGCCACATTAGTATTCCTAACTTAAGTTGCGCTTGTTCGATGTTGCGTCTAGTGACCAGAGCCACAACATCATCAGCATGGCTGATCACGCGCCACTCATCTGGCATCTCGAGTCTCAGTAGCCCATTGTAAGGCACGTTCCACAGGTCTGGGCCAAAGATAGATCCTTGGGCAATATCCAATGTAACTTTCATCCTTTGTTGGCCCTGTGTCGTGTTATAAAGCAGGTTGCGGTCCTTCAGGTAGTCCCTCAAAAGCCACATTAGATATTCTGGAATTTGAGAAGGGTAGCCAGAATATCCATACATCTAGCGGAGTTGAAGGTGCTCCTAGTATCGAGTGTTACCAACAGAACAATCTGTCGCTTTGTGCAGCTTTGTGTCTCTGCCATTTGGATAGCGCTATTGCATCAACAGTGGAGCGTCCTGCTCTATTTTCGTACGGCTGAGAAAAAAAGGTCCCAAGCAGTATGAATTGCGTCAGTGAGTCTTCCCTGAATGGTTTTCTCAAGCACTTTCTCAACTACGTCTAGCTTTCATAATGGGTGGTATGCAGATGCTGAGCCTCACCACCTTCTATAGCACCAGAAAAACTCCGTCCCATAGGCAAGCGTTGAGTGTACTGAGCAGCAACTCAGGACAATGGTGATAGACAAGTTACAACACCTTAACTGGAATATCACCCTGGCCTAAAGTGTGGGGGATTTTTCACGGGGTACAGAAGCACTGCAAGGAGTCGTGATGATACTCATAGTTGACTTTACGACGTCTTGAGCTGCTAGTCCTTCCATCCCCTGCGAATCATCTTGCAGCGGAACATCTGCCATGTACACCTCGATGAACCCCTTGATGTCCAAATGTGAGATGCTCCATCCAATTGTAGAAGGTCATCACGGTTCCACGTCCGTTGAGCCACACGCCGAAGTTTGTGACACTCCCTTCACTTTTCAATCACCTTAGTCGACCACCAGTGCACTGTGCGCTTGCCATGCTGGGGATTTTGGGGGGGCATAGAAGCGATGCAACCAGTCAGGATGATGCTCGTTGTTGAGTTTAACACGTCCTAAACTAACAGTTCTTCCACCCCTGCGAATCGCCTTGCGGTGGAGCACATGCCATGAGCGCCTCGACGAACCTCTCAACGTCCATATTTCTGATGTTTCTACCGATTGTGGAAGGTCAAGAGGACGAACTTTGGAAGATAATACCATGAATCACAAGCAAAATGCACTTATGACCACTGGCGGAATAGTCCTCTAATACTCTCCAATTGTGTATGCTTCGTACCAAGGATGTGAATTTCACATCCACTATGGTTCCTTTGCAGACAATATGGCAGAAACTCGGCGTATTTAGTACAACGAGTGCCGTCCTGGCCACCTTTTCTAGGATTCATTTTCCCCGTGGATCTGATTGAGGAATGCCCCATTTGATTGCTTTAGATTTGAAGTCTCCTCCAATGAGCACGTTGCCACTTGCGTTCAAGACAGTGTCCTCCAATGCATTCAGCTTGGATTGGAAGATGATATCGATTCGTTTGGCGTTAGATTCACACTAAAGAAGGTAGTCCTTGAGCACCAAACCCACACAAAACCATCTCCCCCATCCACAGCTGTCCGCTTGGAAATTACTGTTCCGAACCCAAATGGTGGCAGTGCTAGTTTCATCAGGATGCCATGATTCAGAACTTTTATCATGGTGTTGCTCATTCAACAGCATAAAATCAGCTTTCATGTCCCTCGCATAGGGCTCAAGTAGATTTTGGGTGGTTGAGCTGCGGTGTAGGTTTAGCTGCAGGATACGGATCATGAAAGTTCTGATTTTGGCTTAGCTAGGGGTTCCTAGAAAATCCGGCATTTTCTTGATCCCGAAACGTGGCCGAATTCTGGCCTTGGATCAGCATCCTTGCAAAGAATACAGTAGGCTTCCTTTGTAGAATCTTTTCTTTTATGTCCCATTGCACCCCACTTACAGCATAGGGAACTCTTGTCTTGTTCTTTGCATATTTGTGTGATGTGACTATAATGAAAGCATTTAAAACATTGTCGAGGCGCTGCATTTTGCCACATCCTGCAGAAAACCCGCCTCATTCTTACTTTGCCCTTATTCAGAAATTGTTCGGCGTCCTTTTTGGTCAAATCAATGAAGGCCATGCGTTGTTCCTTATGGTTTTCTGGTGTCAGCCTCGATTTAATCCAGCCCACGCTAGGGAACTCCCTTGTGATGACCTCTTTTACCTCGGCTAGGTCTCTTATTTTGATCGTACCCATCGGCTGAAGCAAGGGTATAGATGGGTTTTTGCCGAGGATTTTCTTTACTGCGTCGCAGAATGCTTCCCTACTGTCGGCCTCTGCTCCTAAATCGACCAGTATGTGGCCCAACCGGGTTTGTCGTACTGCTTGAATAGCTGCATTGATGCCTTCGGGCCTTATTACATTTCCCCTGTTTTCCCGCAGCGCCTCTACATAGGATCGACCATCTTGGGGTTCACGAGCAGTGCCTGCTGCCAGAATCTTTCTGGGGGCTTCTTTCTCCCCTGTTTCGCTTCAGGTCTTTTTTGTTGTTAAGCGTCCATGCAAACTTTATTATCTGGCACTTTTTGAAGGATTTTTTTTGCAACTTTGTTCGCTCCTTTTGTCAGCACTATCTGGAGTCCCTAATTTGTCGTTTTGTACCCATCAAGGCGGTCTTTCTTCCTTCTTTTATCCCGATCGCATTTGATTGGGCTAAACGCTATTCTTTTATTTATGTTTGATGGTGGAGCAATCTGCATGTATCCTTTAGATTTAGCTTTCAGCGTTTCATTAGCCTTCTGCTCTTCTTCAGCTTTCTGGTCCTCTTTAGTCTTTGACCAGCTCCTCCGATAATGCCTTATGCGGTCTAGGAGCTCTTCTAGTTCAAGAAGCCCAATATTTACTGCTTTGTTAATTTTTGGCGAGTCACATTCAGATTACATTCTTTTTAGAACATCTCCCGCGTTTCAGAATAGCGTTTCTTCTTGATATCGCTGCATGGTAATTGTACTTTGTGAGCTCTTTTCTTGCGGGAGGTTATCGGCTTCCGTTTCCGAATACAGTACGTTAGCTACATTTTCGACGTTGGTTGTGAAATGGAGATATCTTTCTTTTTCTACCCTGATCATTTTGTGGACTTCAGGGTGGCTCGTTATTATTTCCGGACCCTTCCTTTGGTAGCTTTGGTAGTACATGCAGCACTTACCATGGAATTCTCGATGTTTTTTATATTTTCCTCCCCGTGCAAACATCTGGTATGTCCTGCAGAACTCCTCGCTCTTCCTTTTTAGGATGTGTTGGTACTCGCATTTTTTTTGCTGCGCCCAAGTGCCGTAGGGATCTCAGTCTGGACAAGACTGTCCGTTATCCTTTCATTTTTTTGCTTATTTTTATTTGGATTTGTTTTTGCCGTTGCTAGGTTTTTTAGTTGAAATTGCTCCAGTTTTATTGGGTCACCCTCGGAATCACAATCACCGTTCTTGCGCAGTCACTTTTATCGTTCCATGGTTATCTTTGTATAGTAGGGAGGCCATGTGAGAGGTGGCACAAGCCGTTATGGGGAAAAGTGCTCAGAGCTAGACCAGCGCTAATCAGGATCCCGTCTCAACCAAAACTACGCCACCAACCCAATGGTGCAAACTTCTAACGTACTTCAAAGCCTGTCAAGCTTTTACCGGGATTGAAACGGTATGATAATTGAATTAGAATAGTTCAAGTACGCGTGTTATCTCGGTGCTACTGTGTAAAGTAAATAGGTCCAAACCATCGTAATTGCCAGTTCAAAGCATCAATTTTCCGCCAGAAAAAACCTGATGCGAAACCGGACAGAAAAAGCCCCGACAAAGACCATTGCAGCAGGCACTGCTCATAAAACCCCAACATGGCCAATCCTGCGCAGAAGAGCGGCGGGATATCATCGAAAAAGGATGGCCCGAAGATATCAATACTGAAATTAAAGTAGTACGACCAACGCGGTCGGGCCACATACTTGCCGACTTCGGAGCCAAGGCTGCCAATAAGGAAGCATTCTGTGATGCAGTAAAGAAAGTCTTAAGCAAAGGCGTAACTATAGCCTCATCTGAGCCAATGACAATGATCGAAATTAGAGACTGCATCATGGATCCGGCCGAGGTAGAAGAGGCCATCGAAAGGGAGCTCCCTTGTGAGGGCAGGATCAAAGGGACGCTGATACCAAAAAACCAAAAATGGCAATGCATGGCTATCATTGACTTGACTAAAAAGGACGTTGAACGATTTCTGAATAAGGACAAAGTAAGAATGGGGTGGATTGTCTACAGGATACGGCAAAGAGCAGCACTCTTCAATTTTTCAAATGCCTTGGCTATTGTTTCACCGCACAAGTATGCTAAGGACTTGATTGAAGTTCTCTATGTTACAAATGCGCTGAATTGGACATAAACGAAAAGAGTATACAAAGAAGGCACATTGTATCCTTTGCAAGGGTGTTGATCCAAAACTGGAACTTGGGCTCGTCTTGAGATCAGGAAAAGGTCATGTTAACCAGGAAGCTCCACACAGGCCAAAATCAGAAAATTGATGACCCGTGTCGTGCGAATAAACCTACATCGTAGTTCAAATGGCCAAAACCTGCTTGATCAGTTTGCGAGGGGTATGGAAGTAGGACTTTTAGCTGCTCGGTGAGCAGCACCACGATAAAAGTTATGCATCTTGGCATCCTGATGAAATTGGTATTGCCGCCATCTGAGTTCAGAAAAACGATGTCCAGGGGGAGGGCTGTGGATGGGGGAAGGGGATAGTTTTGTGTGGGTTTCGTGCTCAGGAATCACCGTTTTTATAATGTATATATCACAACGAATTTATATCAGCTGTTCAAGCCAAGCTTAATGCTTTAGAGAGCGCTGTCTCGAACGCAGACAGCATCTTGCTCATTGGGGGAGACAACAACGCTAAAACAATCGAATGGGGCATGCCTCAAACAGATCCTCGGAGAAAGCTCAATCTTAGAAAAGGTGCCCAGTACCGTACTTGTCGTATTAAACACCAAAAATACACCGGCTTGCCATCGTACTGGCTGCCTCCGAGTCATATGTATAGAGGATACACATTTGGAGAGCATTAGAGGAGTGTTCAGCCAGTGATTATCAGTTCATTCTGCTGGGGATTCGTGATATTGTCTTCCGACGTTAGTCCTCCAAGCCCTCCACAAGATTGGCAAGTTGGCCGTGGAGATGTTTGATGAGGTGCGCATGGCAGGTGCTCCACTCCAGAGTGATTCGCAGGGGACTGGAAGAATTAGCAGTTAAGATGCGGTGAACTCAACTATGCAGACAATCCTCTGTCCTGGGAAAAATACAAGCGCAGCAAGCCCCCAGTGTACTGGTGGTTGACTGAAATCGCTGAAAAGTGAAAGGGTTGTCTAAGGCTTCGGTATGAGGCTCTGCAGACATAGAACCGTGACGAGGCATGCAAGAGGGTGGCAGCATATAAACTAGCCAGGAAATGCCTTCGCAAATTGATTTACAACAGCAAGGCTTGCTATTGGCAAAATATAATGGACAATGTAGTGTCTTGGCTACAAGCTAGTTATGCGGAAGCGTGGCTCCCTACAGACGACTTGCATATATGAAGCAAAAAAGATGAACGAGATAGCATCACCACTCTTCCCCGCCAATCCCGTCTATGTAGATGCAGTCCATGGCGAAACAGTAATCGTGTGTCCACTCTTCACACGCCGGAACCGGAAGAGACAGTCCTTTCATTGAAGGTTTTTGTTTCCAAAGTAACCATCACCTCTCTTGAGCGATTGGCAGATCTCAAAATCAAAGACTATGGCTGGGATACGAGAAAATCCAAGTTAGACAAGACCATTAAAAGGGAGTTTCCTAGTCCAGACGAAGTCGAAGTAAGACCTAGTAAAACACCAGGGGATGGCTTGACCGATAAATATGCTGAAAGAATCCTGTAATAGGTCGAATTCACAGATCAAAGCACAACAATCATAGTAATATTTATACGTACACATCTTAAGCGAACATATATACACATGTTCAACTGTACATAATTCAATTCATTTGCCTACTAACAAAATCCATTTGCTTACCAACAAAATTCCAACCCAAGCAAACAAAAAGACAACCATAAAATATCAATCCTATCGCAATACACGCTAATTGTATAACCCATCAAGGGGTTAGCGACCATACCCAAGTGATACGTACAAACATAGTTTATTGACATATGAGTGCATGCATACTGTGTGGAATATGGATATCTATCCAACGAAGAAAATAAATGCATATGTTGGCATATTGGTAATATCGAGACGCGTGAGTTTTTGTTCATGAGGCAATAAAATCGATTTAATGGAAAGCGTAGCTAGAATTGTGTCAAATAATGAATTTTTGCTTACACTTATAAAAAAGGAATAGAAAACAAATTAGCTGTGTAAGACATAGGTTAAGTGAAAGAAAAGTGTATAAATACAGAAGTGTAATTGAATAAAATTAAGATTTGTGATTGAATCGTTAAGGTGTTCTTATTACAAGTCTTGCCTCCGCGAATTAATTTTTGCGGATATAGAAATTGCGGCGTAGTGGAAATAATGTCCTCGCCATGTTCTCTGTGGAGCAGTTCTCCGCTTGCGTAGGCTTGGGTAAAGATAATAAGAGGCTGAAATATTAATCAATTTTTCCACCCTAGCAGCAAGAATCAATTTAATAGTAAAACATTTCATGGCGATCCTGCCATTTCATTTATAACATTTCACGGCGATCCTGCCATTTCGTTTACATCATTTCAATCCTAGCTAAAGGCAAAATCTAAATAAATTGGATTATCTGCAGGTTACAGGGAGGATCGATTCATTTACGATGCTACAGGTACTCAAAATAGGGACACACACCATCTGGCTGTAAGGGATCCGGTAGGGACTCTCTGTGCTATAATTGTGGTCAAACAGGGCACTGAAAAAAAGTAACGCACAGGCAAGGCACAATGACTAATCTGCAAGGATGGTAAGCCAGAACCTGGTATCTTTAAACATGTGCTAGTGTCAGAGGAATGCTGGGCCTGCAAATAAGTCCTAATTTAATCCAAATCAGTGCTCGAATGAGCCAAATCTTACAAGTGAACTTGAACCGAAGTACAAAAGGCCCAGGATCTGCCTGAGCAGTTTGCGAGGATTCAGAAAGTCAATCTTCTGTTACTCAGTGAGCGAAATCACGACAAAAACTCGCAAACCTGGTACCCTGATGAATTTGGCACCTCGCTATCTAAGTTTGAGGCAGCACCCCTAATAGGTATGGGTTCGTGAACAAAGAGATAGTTTTGTGTGGGCGATGTGTTCACTCTTCCGGGGTCAAACTCAATGCCTTAGAGGATGCCGTCTTGAACACAAAGAGCCAAATGCTTGTCGGGGCGGAATTCAATACGGACTATTAAATGGGATATGCTTCAATCAGCAGATCCTAGAAATGGTGGCCAGAACAGCATCAGTTGGCGTAAATACTGGAAATTCACCTTCTTACTACCACTAGGGTTGTGTGAAATTCATATTCGATGCAATATTTGGTTCAAAGTTCTTGGTGCCGAGAGCTCACAGCTGGTGAGTACTAGATGACTATTCAGGCAACGACCACCAGTATACAGCGGTTGAGATTCAAGGCGGTGTACTTCAGCGTACATATGCCAAGACTCTAGCCTTTGGTTGGAAAACTGGAAAGATGGGCGCTAGGAGGTTCACTAACGTCCTCGCAGCAGGCAAACGGTTTCTAGGAGTTCCACTGAGTAGCAGAAAATCTACTGCGAAGGATGTGGTGAGCTCAGCTATGAGTATCATCATATTTACTTGCGAGTCTTCCATGCCCTGTTGAAGCCCACGTCACGGTAAGCGCCCAGTGTATTGGTGGCAACTAAAATCGCTGAATGGCGAAGGAGTGTTACAAGTTTCGACAAATTCCAGCGGCTGTGAACACGTAAAGAAGCAGACACAAGCCAAGCAGCATAAAGATCAGCCAGAAAATCTCTTTGTATGTCGATTAACAAGAGCAAGGCCTGATACTAGCAAGTCATTATAGACGATGTAGATAGGGAGCCGAAAAGCTGGGGTACAAACTAGTTAGGTTAATGCCATATAGGAGTTCTGGTTACATGAAGCAGAAAAGATGGAAAAAATTGCACCAGTTGTGTTCTCTCCAGATTTCGTCCATATCAATGTATATATCCGAGATAGAGCGCCAGTAGAAGGACCACCTCTCTTCAAGATAGAACTAGAAGAGGCAGTTCTATCCATGAAACAAAGGAAAGCACCAAGATCTGATCGCATTCATGCTTAGGTGTTGTAGCTTGTCTATAATCTTTACCCTGACTTGCTGCCTAATAGGTGAAACACTTGCCTGTGCGAAAGAGTTTTCCTGGAACAAGAGAAGGTAGTAAGACTCATGTTGAACAGCAGGAGAAATAAAAATGCTGATTTGGCATCCACATACCGCCCATTGTTCTTGTTAAATACGCCTAGGAAAGTGCTCCCGAAAACCATCAAGGAAACCACCATTGACGCGATTGCACAGGTGGTAAGAGTGGTGCAAAGAGCGGGGATTCACAGCTGGATTAATAAATGGATTGTACCATTGGTGACGCTTGATGTCAGCAACCTTTTCAATTCGGCTAGATGTACAGACATTCTGGAGGCAATAGAAACCCCTTTTCAAGTTCCAAAATATCTGACGCAGATTCTGCGGGTCTACTTAATGGATCGGAGCCTGCTCTATAACACACAAGAGGGTTGTCGAAGGATGGAAGTGACATTATGTGTTACTTGAGGCTCTATTTTTGTCCCAGTTATATGGAACATCACATACGACAAGTGTTGAGGTTTAAACCACTGGGTGAGTCACGGTTGATCAGCTCCATGGATGAGGTCGTGACTCTAATCGATGGGTGCACAGTTGAACAAGCCCAATTTAGACTAGGTATGCTAATGCGCTCAGTAAGAGATTGAATGACTTCTCACGGATTAAGTAAAGCGCTAGAAAAAGCTGAAGTTGTCATCCTGATAAAGAAAAGAATCCTTAGGGTAAGGGCAGTCAGCATTCGGGAAGTGAAAGTTGAGTGAAAGTTGAGTCAAAGCTAGCTGTGAGGTATCTGGGTTCTCTGATCAACTCGACGATGAGTTTTTCTGAGAGAATCCCGGGCAGTGATCGATTAAGTTGCGATGGGGGTGTTGGCACTTAATTGACTGATGATCAATGTACAGGGGACAGCTGCGCTTAAAGAGAGACATCGCTCACTTGGCGATTGGCAACTATCATGGCTGAATGATGTGAAAAATATATAGACTATGCACTCCATACCTGACTTAATGCCATGGCTTTATCATATTCATAGTGAGACTGACTTCGATTTAACCCAGCTCTTGGGGGGGGACATGGATGTTTTTAGTTTTACCTGCCGTCATTCGATTGCGTTTCTTAAGCTGGAGAGATTGATAACACTTACCACATATTATTTGCTTGCAAGGAGTGAGAGAGGCTGCATGGTGATCTCGTCAAAGAATTAGGAGGGCTCTTTCTAGATATTATAGATGGAGAAATACTTAGATCATTTTACAAGTAGAACAAGGGTGGCATAATATATTTTAATTACTAAGAAGGAACCTGGATAAATTAAATTATAGAGGGCTCCATTTTCAAGCATATCCTTTCTTTTCCTCCTCCTACTAGAAGAGGGATTCCAGCAACCCAATGGTACCTACTCGTAAAGCACTGAAAAATGAGGTCCATCCCGAAGTAATATGTACGACAGTTCCAGGCGAGGCTTTAAGATTGACAGAGAGGGGATTCAGTGGGTATTTTAGAGGCACTGAAAATAGCCTTCACCTATCAGCTAATGTAAAAATTGGACTAGCAGAGAGCTGTACTTAAAGGGGTCGACATATCCCAACAGAGGTAAGATCGCGTGCGGATACCAAACATTCTCCAAGTCAATGGACTAGATTTTGAGGCGTTATAACTATCGATTTGCTGGTTAGATAGCCAAGAATCATTTATGTAAACCAAAGAAAAGGCAATAGGCAGGACTTCATAAGGGAGGAGAGACACTGGTCTCTCAGTGATTGGCAACAGCCTTAAAAAGGGAAGATGGACTGCGCACCTGATACCGGATCTGAGACCAAGGCTCAAGCAAAGGTGTGTCGCAATTAGTTTTACCTGATTTGGCTTTTTCTTGAGCGGGCATGGATGTTTAAGGTCTTACTTGCACAAGACGGTGAGTGAAAATACATGCACAAGCTTGTGAGTATGAGTATTTTGCAAAAAGTGTTAGATAGTTCCTGCTGCACATTTTTGTCCTGCAATAGTCAGCGTGGTGAAATCCTTTATTGAACTGATACTTACGTTAGTTGGAAAATGGAACCGTATGGCACATTATGGCTTGGTAGTCTCCATAATTAAAAATGGCAAACAGGAAGGCATCTGGTGTGGTGGAGTCACTTTTCTAGCTATAATTTCTTCTCCCTTGCTTCCTCTAGGGAAGAGGTTTCTTTTTGAATGCGCCTCTAGAGGTGAACAAACCAGGCCTTGCCTGAAGTAATATCTGAAACAGATCCAGGTTAGGTTCCTAGTCCATGCGGAGCAGTGGGTTAGGTTACACTCCATTTGCGTAGTACCTCCTAAGTTCAAAATTCGGTGGCAACATCGAGTTTGAGCTTCTGATAATGCTGCCGAACTATCAGCCAGCCAGCTGTGATGGGTACTCATTGAAAAATTAGGTAATCATCACATGGTTGACCGCGATGTTGACTATATTACCTCCGATTCCGTTATGGTCATGAAGTGAGATACCCTAACAATAAATATCAAGGCTAAGGTTCAGGTTTGGACTGTAGCAAGTCTCTGAAATTATGGAAGAGGTAGTAAATAAGGTATCCTCATATGTGCGAGTATCCTTGTGTGCGTTCATTTGCCCCACAGAGGGATACATTTCTTAGTAAACATGTATTGATGTGGTTAAACCTTCTTAAAAGAAGCATAAGAGAGTTTGCCACTAAGCCGGTAGATTTTCATTGGACCTCATTCTCTGCACATAGCATACTGGTTGTATTTTGCCATATTTAGCGCCAGGATCAACTCTAGTGAGGTATGGAGTAAAAAGAACTGTTTTTCATGATAGCTGGTATCTGAAGAATGTCCTGCCTTGATTAACAGGGGTAATACGATAGTCATATCTTCTAGTAGTAGCTAATTCTCCAGGAGCAGAATTTTTTAAAGAAAGTAATCATATTTTTTGTTGATAATTTTAACCCAAAAAGTATACATGTATCTTATCAACAACGACTCCGACTGAAAGCCCTAGTAAGAATCATCCAAATCAGATCACACATATCCCTAGACAAATGATACTCTCCTTCAACTCGTTCGACTATTGTGCCTTATTTCTTCTTAGAATTCCCACAAAAAGAATCCATCCTTGTAGGCTGCGCAAAAGAAGAAAAAAAAATCGATTCGACCTAAATATGACTTCGATATTGTGTCGTCAACAAAACCAAGGATTGATTGGAATCAGAAAAGAGTGTGATATAAATATCAAGAGATATCCAAATACTATAGTAAATAAAAGTACCAGGAATTGCTTCCAGCCAGTCACAAAGGTCGATTGTGAAGAAAAGCTCTGATAAAGAAAGGAAAGAGGATCGTCTCTATAGAGGTACATACGAGTACAATCGTCTTTCAAAAAACTCCAATCATTTTTTCCAACATATTCGAATACATCCACTTTACTTTGCTTGTTATATATTCATGGCCATCAAATATCGAAGAATATCAAATGCCGAATGAAATTGTCTACCGAATGGCATGGCATCCTTTGCGACAATCTACACAAGATTGGCATTGTGTCATATGTAAATGGCGTCAAAATCTTTTTCTTGCCATCTCGTTGCTGTACTCACATATTAATAATCCTTTTTTTCGGCATTCATAGGTACATGTATAAGCATGGTTCATTCCACTTCACTCTCGATTGTGCACAAACAAGGACACGCGAACATTACGAGAGTACACCATGCTCATACTGTCGTATACTCTCGTATGTGCTCTAAAAAGCATCATTTGAACCTTACAAAGCAGATGTTACATTAACTTCCTTTTGACGTTCTACAAAACATGAACTGGTAGATTATACTTTTTTTTTTCTCATGTGTCCTATATACTCGTACATACGAGTATACCTACATTATCCACTGACATACTTATGTTTGCAAAATATATCTTTTACTTGACGATAAAGTGTCATGTGCACCTAACACAGTAATGGAGATGACAAGACCGAATGTAGAGTATCGTCTTACCATGTATTCGCAGTAGTCGTAGAAAAAAAACGGTTGCAGGAAAGAAATATCGTTTTCTTGCTGGCAACATATTTTCTCGTTTCCCAAACTCAAATCTTAATGCATTTCATATTCAAAACGTGCAAATCGAGTCACTAGTTTTCAAGCTGTGAATTGAAGGAAGATGTATTACATACTCGTATCTGCTAATATTCATGGATTGCTGAGTGGCTAAGATACATCCGGGATGTGCATTCTGTCGAAAATCCTTGTCGATATTTGCAGTTGTAGAGTATAAGTTGAAAATTTCAAAATGTCAAAAGTATTATATTTATATTTTTCAAGCTTTTATCTTTAAGATTTTAAATATTTGACTGACATTAAATTTTATTTTCGTTACAGGTAAGCGACATCTCAATACAAATATAGTAAGTACCATGTAGAATTTTTGAGGAGTTGGCGTTGTGATTTCACATTTATTAGAAATGAATTTAAAAAATCGGCTAAAGCTGTTCCGCAACTATACTTAGTAAAACTTGGAGACATAAATTTGCGTGAAAACTTCGTCACTCCGCAGGTATACCGAGAGAAAATTTTTTCGTCAAGTTGCATTCAAGTTATAAGCCATTTTCGGATCTGTAAAAATCCACGCAATGCTGCCAAATAATTTGTAAAATTTTTCTATACTAGACGGTTTGATGAATCGGCAGAATTCCTATTAGACCACCTTAATAAAATAAAATTGCTTTACATCTCCTGAAGAGGCATTCTGCTAAGCTTTATTCTACCCTATTCTCTCCGCACTCCACACCTTCAATACAAAACTACAATCTATATAATGTGGGAGAAATTTTTATTCATTTAAACATTTATTTATATAAAATCATACGAACTCAAATACTGGGCCTGGAATCGAACTCGAGTATTCCAGATTACAAGAGAGAAGCGCTCGCGTTGAACCACGTGCTATATTTTCTAATCTGAATTAATGCACCTACTTGTATATAGGGCATTTGTGAATTTCTGGCTATCGTGTGATGGTTAATGTACGTAATTCTGATTATCTTAGTCTTGAATGATTTACACAAATTTCTAGTGCATTTGGCTTAGTATGGTCTTAGCTAATATGCAAAAAATAATGCATGATTCCACCTAAAGCCTTTGGTTTCCACCTAAAATCATGCAGTTTCACCGCAGTTTTTTTCGGGCTAAATACGTGGTGAAACACATATTTGCTGTCAAAAAAAAAAAAAATACTCAAATGCCCATTAATATATTTAGAATCTTTAGTAATGGAAAACAAACCACAATTTTTTATAAAATACCGTATTTTCTAGAAGAATACGGAACATCACTTTTTTTTAATGCTATTTTATGATTAAGTAACAATTAAAAATGCAGAGCGGCATAGATTTTTGTGGTCACATCTAAAGTGAAAAAGGTCTTTTGAGCAATCAGATGGACTACATTTTCCTTCTAGTCATCTGTGTTACATAAAATGGTTACTACTAAAAAAGCATTCGTCGATAATGAGCATAGGCGCCATTCATCCACATATCTACAGTGCCCTCGGAACTGCAGGGTGAAATTCTACTGCATTTGAAAAGCATAACCCTATGCTGTTCAAAAAACATACCAGAAAGGCCTAAGCTCACTTATATTTAAGCAAATACTACTTTCTAGCAACTACATTCAATGTTAAAAAAGCCAAATCCTGTCGCTGTCTTCTTGGTTCTACCTTCATTTTCCTATGGTTTACATTAGTATATTCTACTGATTTGGCAGCACAGTAAATTATTTTGGAATGACCTGAAAAATTCATACACAAAAAGTAAGAAGCAATTTTCTAGAGCCCCACTCGCCAAGCCATGGATTCTTACGAGAATTCCATCGAAGACTTCTCTTGTGTGCCCCCTTATACCGATGGTCTAATCATTGGCTGGGTGGCACACCTGGAGAAATGACGAAATGTGAAGTGCAGGTCGCACGAGCGTTGTGCGACAAAGAAAGTGTGATGGAGAGAGTGGAAGGGAATTGTGTTTTTTGTGGTAGGGAGGTGAAGGCATTTACGCCCGCCGAGTCTGGCAGTGTGGGACTCCCATGGAGGATACCCTTGGACTACCCACTAAACACCTCCCCTGTCAATCTGAAAACCTAGCCTGGAACCGTTTGACACATTACTTCGGGCTAAGCCTCGTTTCTCTATGCGTTTAGGCACCACCGGGCTACAGGGATCGCTTTTCCAGCGGAAGGAGGGGAAGGGAGAGGGATTTCTAGAAAAGAGACCCCTCCGCCTTGGATGCCTCCAGGCGCTCATATATTTTCCTTTTTATCTTAAGGACTGCCCGAGCGTAATGTGCCACACAGTTCCGTATGTCAACGGATGTGAGCATCTCTCCAGTGAGTTCATCCGGAGAGAAATCTCCCATTACTTCAATGAGGTCACGGCGCTGCCTTTACGACCTCTTGCATACAAAAAATGTGTGGCAGGCATCATCGACCTCTCCAGCACAGAATATGCAGTCAGGAGACCGTGACTTACCAACCTTGTGCAGGTAAGATCGAAAGTATGCATGTCCACTCAGTAGCTGAGTTAGATAGAAGTCAGTCTCACCATGCCTTCAATTGAGCCACGGCCTCAGGTCCACCTACCTTTTGTATCGCTCACCCAAGACTGTTGCCAATCACTGAGTGAGCGTTCTCGTTCTTCGTGGGCGACAGCATCTCTGTCGTATTCATTCCCCCGCAGGTAGATTCTGCGGCGCTCCTTGGCAAGGAGGGCAATGGGTATCACTCCTGCGATGACCAGCACTGCCGACTCCGAGACAGCCCGATATGCAGATGCAACCCGCAGCGCTCCTCGTCGCTGCACCTGTGCCAAGCGCGTTCGATACAGCTCCTTGTTGAGAGCCTCACACCATATCTCCGATCCGTACAACAGCACAGATTGTACTGCACTCATCATAAGTCTCCTTCTTGATGAGGTGGGACCCCCTATGTTGGCCATTAGCCGGCTGAGAGCCGAAACACTCGCTGCAGCCTTGTCAGCTATTGCCCTGATTTGCTCGGAGAAACGCATCTTCGAGTCCATCAAAATGCCCAGGTACTTCACTGCTAGTTTAGTCTCAACGAGTACTTCCCCAATGTTGATCATCCTTACTCTAGGGATTCTCTTCTTTGTCAAGATGACTACTTTGGTTTTCTCCAAAGCTAGGCTGAACCCACGAGCAGTCATCCAGTTCCTCACTCGGCGCATTAGCATACCCAGTCTGAGTTGCGCTTGTTCAACAGTGCGTCCCGCAACTAGCGCCGCGACATCATCTGCATAACCGATCAAGCGCGACACATCCGGCAGCCCGATTCTCAGTAGCCCGTCGTACGTGATGTTCCACAGGTCTGGGCCAAGGATGGAGCCTTGTGCAACACCCGATGTAACTTCCATCCTCCGCCGACCCTCCTTCGTCTCATAGAGCAGGCTCCGGTCTGTCAGGTAGTTCTTCAAAATCCGCATCAGATATTCTGGAACTTGAAAAGAGTTTTCCAGTGCTTCCAGAATATCCGCCCATCTAGCGGAATTGAAGGCGTTTCTGACGTCAAGCGTCACGAGCAACACAACCCTTTTGTTTGACTGGCAGTGAGCCTCCGCTCTTTGGACCGCGCTCACTACTTCCACTACCGCGTCAATAGTGGAGCGACCTGCTCTAAAACCATACTGCCGTGGAGATAGGTCCCCGGCAGAACGGACCGCGTCAGTGAGTCTTCCCTTGATGAGTTTCTCGAGCACTTTCCCAGCCGTGTCTCGCATACATAACGGGCGGTATGCAGACGCCAACTCGGAATTTCTCTTCCCCTTGCTGATCAGTACGAGCCTCACCACTTTCAAGCGTTCCGGAAATACACCTTCGTAAAGGCAAGCGTTGAACGTACTGAGCAACAAGTCAGGACAAAGCTTGTAGACTTGTAGAATTGCCTGCTCCAGTTCCATCATTGTGAAAGGTGAGCATTCTAATGGTGTTTGTGCAAGAGAGTGGAAGGGAATGGAGGATTAAAAAAAAAAATATCTGCCACGATTCACAACTTGTGCAAATTCAAATTCGAGATTTCTCCTTTGAAACTAGTTCTTGCATTTACATTTTTTATCTATCAGGGCAACCCAAACATAACAAACCACGCAGTTTCATTTATCAATGGATGTAAGCCCTTTTCTAATAATCATTTCTAAGTAAATTCTACCAATTTTGCTGAGCAGATCACTACGCTGCTTATTATCTTCTTTGTAAGCGAAAATTGTGTAACAAGCATTATCTTCTCTCCTATGCAAAACACGTAGTCAGGAGACTATGAATTATCAATCTTTTGCTGGTAGGATTGAAGATATCTATGCCTGCTCAAGTGTTGAGGTCGGTAAAAATCAATCGCACTGCGACTACGTCTACTTTTTTGTGGTTGGAAGGTGCATGTCATTTACGCACAGAGTGTGGGGCTCTTATGCTCGAAAGAAGGTCACAGGACTACCCACTAAACACTTCCACTATTAACCCGAGAACTCCGCCTGGAATCGTTCGGCACATTACTTCGGACCAGGTCTCGTTTTTTTACGCCGTGAGGCACCTTCAAGCTGGGGGATCCCTTTTTTAGTGGGAGGAGAGAAGAATTGCCAAACAAGCAATCCCACAGTCCCAACGCGCCTGGCTGCTGAGAGTCCTTTTTATCTTTTAGGACTGCCCGACAATAATGTGCCACCTGGTTCTGCGTCTACTACTGAGCCCCAGTCTAAATTCAGAAATCAATAACGCAGCTCATTTTCCTTTTATGTTGCTCTCCCAAGACCATTCCCAATCACTAAGAGAGCTTTGTCTCTCTTTCCTACCGACCGCCTACCTAATATTTTATCTTCTGCGCA
The DNA here is from genome assembly GCA_963969285.1 of Odontomyia ornata. Taxonomy (NCBI): domain Eukaryota; kingdom Metazoa; phylum Arthropoda; class Insecta; order Diptera; family Stratiomyidae; genus Odontomyia; species Odontomyia ornata. The sequence continues at coordinate 16,517,974 of OZ017741.1, read as the reverse complement.
GATAAATATTTCCGTGCTTTCTAACAAGGAAGGCGATTCGTATATCTGGAAAATCGCTTTCAGTGTAACTCATTGCTGAGAGCGTGGTCCCACATTTCCAATCTGTAGGGTAGAATAGATTGTACCGACAAACCGGAGTCACTTCCTTGATGATATAGATTACCCATTATTTGCCATCAGTCGAGTCAGTGCCATCATACCTGCTGCTATTTCCTTATTGGCTGTTACCCTGCTCCTGTTGCCTTATTATCTGTTACCCTGATTTACTCGGAAAAAATAGTCTTTCAGTGAATCCATACGCCTAGATATTTCATTACCGGTTTTGATTCGCCCAGGATTTACCAAATACTGATAGTTTTCTTCTTTGCCAGGATGTCCACTTCGGTTTTCTCCAGACCGAGCTTGAGTGGTGAGCATGCGTCCAGCCCCTCACAGTACACTGTCACACCTAGCATGAGTTTTATATGCCTAACTCAACATCCGGAAACAAGTGCAACCACATCGCCCGCATAGCTGATCAAGCGTGATTCACCTGGCAACTCAAGCTTCAGTTGCACAGCATACAATATTATTCACAACTCAAGTCAATGGTGGAGTTTGGAGCAATTCCAAATGTGACTGCCATTTTTTGGCTTCCTGACTTTGTATCCTAGAGCACACTACGCCAAGCGCAACTCCCGTCAGGGGGAACTACTATGTCTAAACTACGCTCACCATGTCTCCAAATTTCATCAATTGTGGAGCAATCTGCTCTGAAGTCATGCTGCAGGTGAAATAGGTCCTCAGTAGGTTGAATCGCATCAGTGAGTTTGCTGCTGATTAACTTTTTTACCTGCTTGCTTATCAGCATGAGCATCACTATTTTCTAGCACACTAGAAATACCCCTTCACGTAAAAAAGCGTTGAACTGACTGAGCAGCAAGCTAGGTCAGGAGTTATGGGTTGTCTGCAGCACCTCAGCTGGAGTACTATTTTGTCCTGGAATCTTTTTCGCCTGCACAAAGCAAACTGCTTCCCCCAGCTCCTTCATAAAAGTTGACATGCCACTGGTGTTGCATAGTGGTCTGTTTCAACATAGACGCGGTGAATGGAGAAAAGAGCCCATGAAATCCCGTCCGTTTTTTATACTTCAGCCACCAAGCTTCTACACAATTAGCTGGTAGCCTAGAAGCTACCGACTCCTTTTAATATAATCAGATCTTACCAATAGCTGGACTTGCTGCTGTTGATGAGTCTGCAGAGGCATTTTCCAGCCAATTTCTTAAGTCAACGCACACTGGTCTTTTCATCGCAGCTTGTAAAAGTAATTTTATGCAACTTCTAGTAAATAGGGGCTTGCTTTGTGGAGTCTAGGAGTGGAATATTGAAAACTTGTAGGAAGACATAGTGGTTCTCATAGTTAAGTTCACCGCTTCTTTAGCTACATGCCTTCACTCTCCAGCAAAGCATCCATCAGTAGCAATCATGTTGTTGACACTTCTGTGAACCTACCAGTAGCCACCCTCTCAGTCTTCCATCGGAACTCGGAAGAGTGAGCAGTTGGGCATCGAGTAGCACACTCATAGATCTCACCCCTAGAACTCTGTAGTTTTTTACCTTTGGTGCTAGGGATTTCCAAGCAAATTTCATGTTTGGCATGGTTCCAATGAAGCTCCATCAGCGGTAAGTAGGGCTGTGGGCTATATCAAATATGACAAGCCTAGTTTAAGCTGCCATATCTAGGATCCGTTTGCCCTGGGGATCTGATTGGGGCACGCCTATACAATTGTTCTAGCGTTGTAATTGCCGCTGATGAGCACTCGACCCTCGAAAAAGTATCCGCCAAAGCATTTAACCTAGATTAAAAAGATGACAATGGCTCATTCGACATTATACGAGTATATCCACTGAAAAAAGTAATTTCGGGAAACCGACCCTCAACGAAACCATCGCCTTGGCCTTAGCTCTGCACTTCGGAGTGAACACTGTTCTAAACTCAGATAGTGACAGTAACATACTCGTCAGGGTACCTTGTTGGCAAACTTTTTTCATGCGCAGAAGTTAGTAGACTTTTATTTCATTCCTGAATTACTCCAGCGGATTTTGGACAATTGTAATGGGGAGTGAGTTTATATGCAAGGCACAGATCATTCCATTGTTCTTTTGATTTTGACACTTTACTGTACTTAAGACGTGCTGAAAATCATCAGCACTAAGGTCAGCGTCTTTGCAGAGTACACAAAGTGTCTTACCTATTATAAATTGTTTAATTTTGAGCTCCACTTGACAGCACTTGTAACATAATACACCCCCATCAAACTCCTCGCATTCTTTTGTGGTATGACCGTCCTTATCATATCCTGCAAATAACCTAGCCATTTCTTATTTTTTCTATACAAAAGATTTTTTGATTTTCTTTTGAGGAAGGGCAAGAATGACCACACTTTTTCGTCTAGTTGGTGGAGCTTCATTTCTTTGGCAAGCCTTAGTTTAACCCCAGTTAAGCAAAGCAACTCACGTTAAATGGCATTTTCAACCTTAGTGAATTCTGTGACAGAGTCAATGTCTCTGATATCAAGTGGTGCCATAGGTTTGATTAAGTCTTCTGTAGCGTTCTAGGTAGGGTAGGCCATACTACTGCCATAATAGTTTCCATGTCACCAAGTTATACCATTTACATTATTCCTGTCAGGACATCTGCAAAAGGGGTTCCATCGATGGAGTTGACCAGTAAAGCCTGTTTTAAGTATTTGCGCCATTAGTTAGCCCAAGCTCAGATTACCTTAAATATTTCTCCTTTTTTTCCTTCTAAGGGGAGCTTTATGCCGTGCATTTTTGGCTGCCCTAAAAAAGGTTAGCGAAAACTCCTTGTTAGAAAGGGTTTGCAACTTGTGGATCTCATCCTTCCTCCTCTTTTCTGTGTTACCTTCGGTTGGGCTACCCTTTTGGTGGTAATAAAAGTTGAGATTACTGGCGCTACACCAAGTGACTTGGCCTTATGCTCCTTCTCAGTCACTTGCATCTGAAGTGTCCAATCATATCTAAAAGCTCTGGTAGCTCAAGTGTTATTCATAATATCCTTGTTTGCGCTCTTTTGGACGTTATAGATGGCTTTCAATGGATTCAGGATCATTCTCATTTTCTGTGTGACCCAGTTTTTTTTCAGAACGGGTAAGAGCAATCGCGCTGTCTAGCATATCTTCTACAGAGAGGCTCTCGAAATTTGCATCCCGTGTATCGGTCATTTTCATGGTAATGGGAACAATGTTATCCACCTGTGCAATCATTCTATGACTCTCCTCTGCCCTTTATCCTGTGCTTAAGAGGTGTCCCTCCTCACGATTGGACACCTGAGATCTGAAAAATCTGAAAAAAATCACGGAGAAAGGTGTTTATAAGCATAACATCAACAAATGCCTCAGAAGTCAAAAATCGATCAAGTTTGTTAATAATAGTATGATCTGCAAAGTCCACATTTTCCCCAAGAAAATCGTATATGTGCCCTTAAAATAAATTAAATTCGATATTTAAGTAGTCTTATGAAATGTCTTAATACATCGTAAGTTTGAACAAAATCGAGTGTTTTTTGAGCGGAGAATAACTTCCTCATCCAATTTGAATCTCATTTCCGCTTTAGGTTTTTTTTTGTGGTCGGGAGGTGAATGCCACTAACGGATAGAGTGTGGGACTCCCATGCTTGCAGATGACTGGACTACCCATTAAAAACCTCCCCTGTCAACCCGAAAACCCAGCCTGGGACCGCTTTAGGTTTGAGAGCAAATAATAGTCACTGGGGGCAACGTCTGGAGAATACAGTGGGTGAGCAATCTATTCGAATCGTGATTGGTCCAATTCGGTCATCACTTTCAAGGATACGTGTGACGAGGCGTTATTGTAATGATACACAACTTTTTTCTTCGCCATGTATGGCAGTTTTTTCTTTGGTTTGTGGTTCATTTTGTCCAATAACGCTGCATAATACGATTGCCTCATATCTGTAACTACTTCAGTACCCATCTACCTTCTTGAGTTAGTTTCAGTCATTACATAATTTTGAGAACTAACTTGTAAAGTATTAATCGGCGGATAATTAGGAACCGTAATTCATCCCTGTTTCGTAAAGTTCAAAGGAATGTCAGGGTACTAATAGTATGGTTGCCAATTATATCGAAAAGTTTCAGTGGCTTGTCGCGTACGCATTTTTCAACCGTCTCAATTCTTATGCCCTTGTAAATGTCAGTGTTTCTAATGCACCTGTTTTGATATCATCTACTTAAAATTTTCAAATAAGGTCAATTACATAAATATTTTTGGGAATACATGATTTGACTGATTGCCATCAGTATGCAACAAAGTGGTAACCGTTGAAAATAGCGAAACAATGGATATTCTTTTAAACGTGCATATCTCTTTGACATGTTTCTTGAACTCATTCATTGCTGATGACTGCATTTCGTAAGTTGCGTACAAAATTATTCTGAAACGAGCAGAGGTCTGTCTACCTAACTTTCATTTTGATTATTCATCCGTATGACGTTTGTTTTTGAAGGTTTTGCCGTTTTTGTTGGCGTTACTATAAATGATATTGGTTCTTAAGACGTTAGGATTATTGAGTCTCCCATGATAGACTGCGTTGCCTTTGAAATGATTTGCTGGGACTAACTTTGGCATCTGTTGCCTTGCCTACGCTGCTTGTCTGCTTATTTTGACGGTATACATGCCAATAGTAGCCTCCACCTGGATGAATTCTAAAAGTTCAGGATCCAATATAATAAAATCTCAAGCCCAATCTACTGTCTGCATTCAAAAGTAGAGGACAGTCCATTCAGGATGGGTTTATCATCCTGCTAATGGGTTTGGTGATACCTGAGAAAAGATGGCTTAACCAACAGTGTTTTCTCTTCTGGGATTATTAAAGCATCATTACAAGAGTTGGATCAGTAGGCGCACATGCTAATATAGAGCTATAATACGTGATATCCGTTTTTCCACCAGTTAAATATCATTAATATGAAAACATAGTTCCATAAAAGTGGCACCGCTTGTAAAACCCCTAGAGGTTCAATTGAACCTATATTTTTAGTTTATTCCAACATTCAATTGCTATCACCTTACCTAGACACCATGTATTAGATGCAGCTACCTATGAATGAAGTCTACTGATCACAGAATAGACAAACCTAGAAAGTATGCTTCGCAATTCGCTCAAATCGACCATGCTGTTTTGGGTATTGTAATTATTCCAACTGCTCATGCAGTCTTCATTTAAAACACGTTTTTATGTAGGGTTCTCTGCAATTTCAATACCTGCAAATGATTTGCATGGATTTTTCCGAAGTTTTTCTCCTATATATTGGATAGTCTAAAAAGTAGTTTTGTCACTAGATGGTTTTCGTTGTCATATATCGGACAATACTAATCAGATTGAGTCAAACTGACATGCGTTTGAAAGAGGACATTCCAGTATACAATTTTCATATGGACAGTTTTGTATTTCGTCAGTCGTGTCAACAGTTGTATTAATTTGAAAATGAGTGAAATTTCTGAAAAAATTCGTTATATTTTATAATATCACTACGATCAACGTGAGAATGCATAGCAGGCATTTGTGGTGTCTACGGTCAAGATACTTTATCAAAAGCCACAGCAAAATGAATGCCGTTTGGAAAGGATCATGGTAAAAAAAAGGTGAAGCATCACAAACGTTTTCAAAGCCAGGATTGATACCAAATAAGGTTATGCTGTGTGTATGGTGGGATTGGAAGGGAAGTGTTTATCATGAGGCCCAACACTCAATTTGTTTCTGTACTATCAGCAATTAATCAGATTGCAACTAGCAATTCAAAAAAACCGACCAGAATTGATCAATAGAAAACGCTGTCTTCCATCTTGACAATGCAAGACCACACACATCTTTGATGACCCGGCAAAAATTGACACAGTTTGATTCGGAAGTTTTGATGCATCCAGCGTATAGTCCCGACCTTGCACCATCAGACTACTATTTGTTTCGGTCTCTGCGAAACTTCTTTTAATGAAAAGAGATTCACTTGAATAAGGGACTGTGAAAATCACTTGGCTAAGTTTTTCGCCGATAAACCACAGAAATTCTACACAGATGGAATAATTGCTCTACCCAAAAAATGCCAAAAGTTGATAGATAATAATGGACAATATGTACTTAAAGAAAATCCATTTTAAATTAAAAAAAAGTATTCAATCGAAATATGACAAAAAAAGCTCAATACTTTTTAAGACTTACCAATATCACACTTGGCGACTACAATATAAATTTGTGTATTTAAGGTTCAAAATAACGAGAACCGATAATGAAAGAGATGAAATATGCTGAAGAATGCAGATCACAAATAAAATATTTTATTCAGTTCGGACAAGCTGCAAGCACAGAAAAATAAATTTCTAAGTATACTAATCTGTGATAAGACCCTTGCCATATTCTGAGCCGAATAATACCAGAAAAACTAGACAGAGACCAATAGCAGACTCGATATATCTATTAGCAGTGTAAAATTTCGAACAAACTGTAGGTCTCAACGATGATAAGACTACAGAAACTGCAATAGGCTGTCAATTTGTATCGTATGAACACAGATAGTTGAAATTAAATTCGTTGGGAGACCAGTAAGAAAACCGAGAAAATATTGGTCTAACTTGGTCAATGAAAACAGTTCATCTCTACTTGGGTTTGAAAATTGGAGGACGCAGTCGATGGATCGAGACAATAAATTAGAGGTGCATTTTGCAGGAAGCGCTGGCTTGATGGGGGCTGCAGTGCTACAAAGATAAAGAAGCCTCGTTCCACTATGCCGTGAGTGCCTTTGAATTAGGGTATCTCTCGTCTAGCTATTCCCCATTCCCGGCATCCGCGACTGCTGTGAGTCCTTTTTATTTCAGACCAGAGATGAAGTTATTCACTCAATAAGTATTTCTTTCATTGAGAACAACTTTCCCTCTCGTGTATTTGTTTCAACACAGATCGTGCATTGCTTTGTAGATAAGAGGGCGATAACTATCACCCCTGCAATCACTTTTACCGCGGAACGAAAGTCTGTGGGATATGGAAATGCAATCCTTAGTGCTCTTCCTCTCTTTACGGGTGGCAAGCATTTTCGGTAGAGCCCCTTGTTAAAAGTGTCACGCCATATTTCTGCTCGATACATTAGCACCGAATCTACGGCCATCATCAAAAGTCACCTTTTTGGTGCGTTGGGTGCTTCCACTTTGGCCATGAGTCGACTCAGAGTGGCTTCACCTGGGTTCTTTTAATAGCTGTTGCCCTGGTTTACTTAGATAAACCAAACTTGGAGTCTGTCAGCATCCCCAAGTACTTTGTGGGTGGTTGAGATTCAACCAGCACTTCCGCAATACGTACCCTCCTTATTTTGGGGATTATATTCTTTGTCATGATGACCACTATGGTATTCTCCAGTGCTAGACTAAATTCGTGAATAGTCCTTCCAGCAAGCGCGTTAGCACATCTAGTCTAAGTTGCATTTCAGCAACTACCGCTGCAACATCTCTGTATAGCCGATCAGGCACGAATCATTTGACAGCTCTTGTCTCAAAAGCACGTTGTGCAATATATTCTACAAGCCGTAATCAAGGGAAAATTCTCGAGCAATATTCAATGTAACTGCCATTGTACATTGTTGTAGAAAGCAGGCCTCTGTACTTCAGGTAGTCCCTCAAAAGTTGTATAAAGTATTCTGGAACTTAAAGAGGGTTTCCCAGCATATCTAGAGCATCCACCCATCTAGTGGAGGTAAAGGTATTCCGATCATCAAGATCTACCAGTTGCTTAATGTGGCAATGCCTCAGTTGGAACGTCGTCTGAACCTGAAGCATCTCTTTGGTTTAAATGACAGATAGTCCTGTTCAAGTTCCATCCACCTGAAGCGTGGGCATTCAACTGTTGTTTCACTGTGGACAACACCAGCATGGAAACATTGGGCGGAGATGTATCTTTTTTGCTTCATAAATGCAGAGCTTGCTTATGGTACTAAGCTTCCGCATAACTAACTGGTATACAAGGCACCACAGATCAATGCTCATATTGTCCAATATAGCTTATACGCGGGAAGTCTTACTGCTGTTATTTAGTTTCCTGGGTAATTTACACGCTGCTAACTCATTACATACTCGTCGAGCTACGTGCCGAAGCTTTTAACACTCCCTTCACCTTTCAGTGAGTTCAGTTGACCAGCAGTTCGATGGAGGCTTGCTGTGCAAATCTTCCAGCAACGGTGCGCCTACCGTGAGCATTTTGACGAACCTTTCAACGTTCATGATCCCAATGTTCCACCCAACCGGGGAAAATTGAGAGCATGGGTATCAAGAGACAGCATGGAGGATCTCAAGCAGAATGTACTTGAAATCACTGGCTGAGCAGTTTTTGTATACTCTCTTATTGTATACCCTCTATACTAGAGACACCGAGACAAATGGAACAGCATGTATCGTTCTTTCACGTACGATTGACGATAAGCCCTGTTCCTGCTGCCACCTTTATGAATAATTTTCCCCACGACTCAGTTTGGGACATTGTATTGCTTTAGCACGATGTACGTGGCCATCTGTGTTCAAGACAGCATCCTTCAAAGTATTATGATTGGCTTGAAAAGAAGATACCGGGTTAGGTACAAACTAAAGAATATGGTCACTGAACACCAAACCCATACGAAACTTTATCTCTGTCCATAGCCCTCTACCACGAAATCAGCGCGGTTTTGAGCCCAGATGGTGGCGATTCCAATTTTGTCAGGTTACCATGATGGTGCATGGTGTTGCTCACTCGGCAGTTGAGTTTTTAGTTTAAAAGTGTCTTGGGAACTGCCAAAGCAGGTTTTGTGCAGTTAAACTGCTGTTTAGACTGACCTGTAGGATATGGGTCATTGAAGTTCAGCTTTTACTTTAGTAATGGTTTTCTGGAAAACCTGACACTTTTTTGATTCCAAGACGTACTTGAAATTTAGCTTTGGACCAGCGTCCTTGCAAAGGATACAGTGTACCTCCTTTGCACATTATTTTCTTTTACATCCCATGCTACCAGATTTGTAGCATAGGTAACTTCAATCAGGTTGCTTGTATCCCTGTGTAGTATGACCATAACCAAGGCACTTAAAACCTTGACGAGGCACTGTTCTTCACCACATCCTGCGAATGATGCACCATATTCTTACTTTTCTAATACTCACAAATTGTTTGGCATTTTTCCCGGTATGTTTTATTTCCTTATGTGAGACTCTTTCAAACCATAGTTACGATAGGCAGCTCCCTTTTGATGGCATCCTCTACTTTAATCAGGTCCATTTTGCAGTTGAAGTCCCTGATTTCGTTCGTTGCCGTCGATTCAAGTAAGGCTACAGTTGCTCTTTTGCCTAGAATCTTCTTGACTACATCGTAAATTGCTTCTTTATTATTGACTATTGCTCTAAATTAGACCAGTTTGGGGCTAAGCCAGGTTGGTTGCACTGATATAATGGCAGTTTTGGCTTCTTTGGGCTTGTAATTTCCTTGATCTCTAGCAACAAATCTGAGTAGGATTGGCCATCCTTGGGGTTTATCAATAGTGGCTGCCAACAGGGTCTTCATTGTGGCTTTTTTGCTCATGCCTTGCATCAGGTGCTTCGTTTTACTATGCATCTGTAAAGAAATTCATTTAACTTCATTTGAGGGTATAATCTGCCGCAAACACCCTCTCGTGATGGACAAATTCGCACCTTTTGACGTTACCGTTTCGTTGTTTGATGATGACGTTGACGATGATAATGGCTTAATCAGGCTCTCTATCGTAAAGTATGGATTGTCAGATCCAATTTAATGTTACTCAACTCCTTATAGAGAGAACTTACTGCCTTCTTAGGAACCACCAGACTGAAATCAACACCGAAATACCTCCACTTGATTGAGGGAGTTAGTTGTGTGATGGGTAGTCCGCCAGATATATGAAATTTTTGACAAGCGTCTATTTTTTAAGTCTTCTGTTTGCTCGTATAAATCACTAATAGAATAATACATTTATTTGCATTCAATTCCCAACGTTTTTCACTTCCAGTTCTGCTATTCGAAGTAATCTATGCATGCAAGACTCAGTAGAGGAGATAAGGAGCATACACAATCGAATTTACTAAAGTCCTGTCCAAGTTGAATCTGAATCCCTGTGGGAGCTTTGCTGAAACCCTGTCCAATACAAGACAAAAGAGAAACGAAGACAAAGAGTTGCCCTGAAGAACTCCCCTTTTAAGTTTGATTGGATCTGACATGTAGCCCTCAACTTCTAGCAACGTCTGACTTCTGCCATATGTAGTTGGGATGTAATCGACAACCACTTTAGGCAATCCCGATTCTCCAAGAACCAACGCGACAGCTCCATGCCTTACAGTGATGAATGCTGTGACGTAATTCGGAAAAACCACATGAATTTCCCTCAATTTTCGCCGAGCACGCTCCAACAAAGAATCCAAAACGGTGATATTCTCAACACAACTATCGTCCAAAGATCTTTGACAAATGTCAACCAACTTGGCCTCATGCAAGCATGCAGCCAAGATCTTTTATAAGTGGCGAACCACAATGAAAGTTATGTTTATTGGTTGAAAATCTTCTGGGGCCACGCTATTGTGTTTCTTATATCGTCCTGCTGGTCAACGATTCTGTGGAAACCTACCCATTGTCAGAATTATGTTGATGAAGATAGCATTAACTTTAGATGGAAACGCTCTTCATTGCATTGCTGTAATATTATCAATACCACTTCCAGTTTTAGCGGTATTGTGGCTGCCATTGTTTCTTCAATTGTTATAAGGTGAGCCGTGAATGAGACGCTGTCTCGATTATGAAAAGTATAAGAATGGACTGAAGCTGGTGGAGCAGATAAAACTGGCCCCCAAAATTCGATTATTTGCTGTAGACCCAAAGGTTTACTTTCATTTTATCCATCTAATATTTCCTTAGCCACCCCGCTCATATTTTCGCAAAACAGATGTTGTGTGCACGCAAAATCTCTCTTTTGTTGAAGTTTTTTCTCTCTACGAGTAGAATCCTTCTTCGTATAGGTTTAAGCACAGAGGTCATCTCAGTAAAGGAGCATTTGGTCATGGAAATACCATTCTGAGCCAATCACAACAGGCTCCTGAAACGCCTTCACCATCTAATAGATGATTACCTATTTCGATAAGTGATCCGCAATGGATGCCCTCCAATCCCTCGACTAACGGCAATAACTGACGAACAGCTGAGTGATTGGTCCGCTCAACCACGATGAGCAAGGAGCCACCGGTGTCTTCATCGTGGCTTTTTCGCTTATGCCTTGCATCAGGTATCAATCATAGTTCCTAAAGAGAACTTAAAAATAGCCCCGGGGGAGAAAATAGGTGACAACGAGCTAGAATCGTACTTCAAGCTGACGTTGGAATTATTTAGTAAGTTGCTATTATCAAGGCTGTTATTATGACTTGTATCGAATGTTACCACAGCGGCAACGAGCTCCTTGGCATTACGGCACATGCCTCTGATTACCTCGAGAAATCGCGCACCCTCAGCACACACTTTTAACAAGTGTTGATTCAAAAATTCAACCCCATTCATCGTAGCGATTGCCTCCTCCTTCGCCATTATTCTCTGCTCCTCGAGTGACCACTACTTTTTAACCCTTGTCACGTTAATCTCAGAATTAACTTGCATTCGATGTTGCTTACAATGGTGAATGCCGAGGCCACAACGAGTGCTTAAAGTTCTGCCACAATTGGAAAATTGAATTGAACCGTCTCTTATTCCAGTGCTGGTGAATCAAACGGAGAAGAAGAGGATGATGAAGTAGGGTGATTAGGTTGCCTTGCAACTGTCCTTGGGGATTATGAGGGAACAGGTATCCGATCCTGGAGATTAATTCTATTATTTTTTCGTTTAGTAGCGCTCACACATATCTGAGGCATCAGGAGTGTGGCAACCTCCCTTGACCAAGGGACAAGCCCGAGCTTTTTCCTTCATGATCAACGGTCTACCAGACCCTATGGTAGAAGACAAGCACTTGGCTGTGAACATGGACAAGGAACATGAAGTAAGACTTTATGGTAGTATAGCGAAGTTCCAAACTTACCGCGTACTCTTGAAACTTTTTTAGCGGTGGACTCCCTGGGACGTTACGACACCAAATATCCATCCAGACACGGAAACTTCACTCAAGCTTTCTTCTTCGTAACCCACAATCTACCACACCCTAACACACAAGACAAGCACTTGGTCCAGCATATAGACAAGGAACATAAAGCAAGACCTCATGGTAATGTGGGAAGTTCCAAACTCACCACGTACCCTTGACTCATAGTAACTTCCGCCGTTTACTCACGCTTACTTGAATTTCTTCACTTTGACATTCAAAACACTAGGCAGAAATGAAATACTACTTAACAAAGACCGCTTTTTTAAAATTACGTGACAACCGGTGACAACCCGATCAGAAGATGGTCTGGGCAGGAATATGGCATTGGCGAGTGGTCTCGATATGTTGTCCCGTCTGGTGGTTTCCAAGCCAACAGTGGGCGTACGACTATAATTATTAGTATGGTGGGGATTAGGGTATATTAGTGTTAAAAGTAATAAGAGGGGGAAGTAGGAGCCACCTTAACCCTGTTTGAAGAGTAATAAAAAAATTGTAATGTGCTAAATGAGTCATTTGGTAAGAGCCGGTGTGACAATATAACAGCATATTTGGCACCCGATTCCAGGTCTCGAACCAATCATTTTGCAAAAAGAAGGCAAAGGCCGTTTTCTTTAAGACTTCAAGATGGTTCATTAGGTGCTCTGGGGGGTTCAGCAGATTGCTGAGCTGTGCCAATTTGCTATCCACACAACCGCCACTTATGCTGGAATCCGACACTGCGAAAATTCACTGCTTGCATCCTCCCAGACTTGCTATCTGACATTGAATGGAAGACAGATTTTAACCATGTCAAAGTAAGTTAAAACCATATTTGGGGCATATATCTTTCCATTCAATATGCTTTGCAATTTCAAAGTAACATTTTTGCGTGATAGAACCTCAAAAATGCCACAAATCGATAAAACATTTAAATCAAATGCATTATTATAGTGCGCTTTTTTTTTAATTTTTTCAGAAATCGAAAGGTTTGGATTAGGGAACTGTTATTCAATAATCGTGCATATAACCAAATAATAAATGCCATTATAAAATGCGCCAAATTAGTAAACAAGCACTTTGTTATGTAATATAAATTTTACTCAAGAAAACGCAAAATTTGAGTTAGTTCGAGCACTCTGTTTGGATTACCATCTTGCATTTAGTTATAAAAAAAATGGAAGACCATTCATGAGAAAAATTTTATTTCGATTTTTTTAAATTAAATTTCAAAATTATATGTGTCCGGTGTAAGTTCTCACACTTCCCATTCTGCGTAAAGCAAAAGCGTGGTCATCACACTTGGGCACTCTAAGCTACTCAATGCTGAACTAATAAAAATGGACGCTTGTTAGCACCACTTAAACACCACCACCGGTAAAAGTGGTACAAAGGATGAATCCACAAGCCCAACTGGGATAGGAAACTTTATCATGTATTGTATGATACATAGTTCTAGTAAAGTTAGAAATAAGAATTAATTCTAATGTTAATGGCTACAGCAGAGTAGATTTTCATTTCCTCAAGTTAGATTAATGCAGTTTAACTTAGCTTAGTTAGGCTCGACGAAGTTCACGATACCAATCCCCTATGTGCACGGTTGCTCCACAACGACATCAACAACCACAGAAAGAACGAATGAAAAAAAAAAATTATTGAGACCCCATTTATGAACGCCAGTAACATGGAGGACATGTTGTTTGAATGCAAAATAATGCTATTGACATGCTAACTACGAATTACACTTAGGGGAAATTCGTTCGATTTAATTTCTTCGGAGCCTCCACTATCAACAATACATTCTGCGAGCCAAGAAACGAAGCCCTCGGGCCACCTACTTCACTACGAAATGCACCGCCAAACTACAGGAACAATAACTACAGCAATAACCTTTGCAGAAGCTCCTCTGCTACTGTAGTGAATAGTAACTACATTGCTGAAGCGCCGCACATATCCATTACGGACCACTCGAACTATTCTTAAGCTCATATCCCCAATCCCGATCACCAACATCTTCATCACCTCTCACCCTACGAAACGCAGCAGGAGCAAATTCCATTCGCAAAATCTTCAAATGTGACGTCGCCGGCTACGATGGTGACGGAGACGATCACGACAATATCGTCATCATCAAAGAAAGCTTCCAACTTAAAGTCGGCGATCATTGCTAAGAAGACAAAGTTCTGGAAGTATCTTGAGGAAGAGAAGTGGAAAAAGTATTACGGGTGAACATTGAGACCCCGTACCGTTGCTCACCCGAACACTACCATACGCGATTTCGTAAGAGTTTAACCTACACAATACCGCGCCGCACTTTATTAATTGTTTGTTTCTGTTAGACCGATGATGTAACTATCAACAAGTAATTTAAATTTCCATTCACGAAAGAATTACTGATTAAATTACGAACAGGAAGCCACACAATAATTTTAAGCTTAATAATTGTTTTAATTACAAACATGAAGCCACATAGGAATTTTGCTTTGTATTTTAATGTACTTAAACTCATGTAGCCAGGTCGCTTCCGTTCCACATGCCACAATTATGGACAACGCAACCAGCAGCAAGCGGCGGAGGCACCAAGCACCAGCGCGAGCTCGAAAACGAAATGCGAAATACACACGGTAGCGGAATCATTCGTCATCCATTCAACATATGCGGCAAAACATGTAGTCAAGCAACGCAATTGCATCGTCATAAGGCTTTGTACTCTAGTCCCGCCCTATTCCAATGCAATGTTTGCGCACTCATGTATGAGTACAGTGATTGCGGCAGATATTATAAAACATCCAAAACTTTAAAGACACATTGTATCGTACATACCGAGCCTAATAGGCGCAAGTGCACCGTCGGTGTTAAATTAGTCGTAATGCACACAATGCTAAGACATGGAAAGTTACATTCGAATCCAAATGATAGTTTGGAAAAATTTCTAAGCAATTTGGAAGGTTAAACGAACATCAAATTCCACATTCCGGCCAGGAGTGTCTTCATTTGCGACTAAAGGTGAATATTTCACAACATGGTGTTTCAACAGCGCGATATTAAAATACAAATTCCAATGAAAACCGCAATTATATCCGATTTAGATGGTTGTTTCATCATTCACGCTACATTGTAGTGTAACTCACTAATTTGTGGGTTGTTGCAGTTCTCATCCTATTACAAACTTGTTTCACTATAACGCTCTATAAAAGACCTTACCATAACATCAACAATACCTCCATTAACTGCTAAAAATTAAACATACAAATGAGTATGATAAAAGTAGGAAATTAATGAAGAAAAAAATTAAAACATGTAGTAAGGAAATTCTTGTTTCAGCGAAACCAACCAAAGATTCAAATGATTGTTATCATCGGAACATCATCAGTCGCCGAAGACGACACAGCAGATAAGCAAACGGCAAGTGATGCTGCACTCGTATCGTCGGTCGAAGGAAATGATAAATAAACCACGAATCAACAATAACCGACAATGGAGATGAAGTCAATGCATTCGGCGGATAGTACATTCGATTTCCAATGGGCTCTTTCACACGGGAATGGTAAAAACCCATATCCAAACAGGTTTCGCGCTTACGCATAGTTCAGCCAACCTATTTTTGTATACGATACACGTCTTGCGAGTGTATGTGTCAAAAGGATCATTTGATCGTTAAACGTCGTGCGGACAACATGAAAGCGAAGAGAGGGATAAGCGATTGAGAATTGATGTTTTAGCCTTGAATTGTGCACGAGGGAATAAAAACGGGAATGAAATATGTATTTTATGATTGTTAAAGTTTGTCGATTCAACTTCTATTGGATTTATTAGAACCTCCGTGATTTTCCGCTTTCTAAAAAATATATTCCAAATTTGAATATCCTTTTAAGTCGCATATTTTTCTTGTTGTGTTGACAACTGGTATATTATAATGCGATTCTATAAAGATTATGCGTACTGTTAATTTTCTATGGATTTACAATAGGCAATTTAACTTTATTGAAATCGAGATATTCGTCGTGTTGTTTCCTGAAATTGAGCATGGACTCTGCTTTTATAAGCTTATTAAATAACGCGTAGCTTCTCATGTACACGAATCCATTTTTGCACGCAAATTAAAGAAAGGCAATCGTTTCATGACGACTACCTTCTTCACCGAATGTTCAATTCGGAATGATTACCGGCGTTTGCATAAAATTTCCACAACCAAATGATCAACAAAATGCGTTTGTCCCCTCAATGCCTCTCACTCTTCTTGCCAATATAACCTGTTTAACGCTCACTTTTAACGCTGCGTCTGAAAAAGCCCAATAAGATCGCCACAAGTGATATGTAGGTTGAGTGGAACCAAGCGAGGGAAATCACTCGTTCAACAGAGCAAAAGTCACTCAAAGCAAGTTGTTCCCGGTAGATGGAAGGGGAAAAGAAAAAAACGGGATTCAGTGAGGTTATTTAAGCCGAGAAGATTCGCGCATTCGGCCTCTTTTTCTCCTGTTTTTCTTGGACGGTGAAGAATTCTTCCGTAAATCTGCAAACAACGGTGATGCGGTAAAAAGTTAAGTACGTGGGAACAGTGTCAACTTGAGCGAGCAACGGTGGTGCCTCCGGAAATTAAATTAATGAGGGAACCTCGACTTTGGATAATCATCACGGAATCACGAACGTCGATGAGACGGCGAAGGAATTCTGGGAGCGATTGGAAGTGAGGGGCCTCTCTCCTAGGTAAGGAAAGTAAAGTAAGTGGCTTCTTGACTTTTAGATTGTCTATTGTTCTTTAATTTCAATAAATATAGTCTTTTCTTTTTATAGCAAAATTATTTTTTTTCTTTTCATTTGTGAAGAGTGCGGCTCGGGAAATCTTTCCCGGGAGCGGTGACCAGGCGAGAAGACCTGGAAGACTTTACGGTGGTGGCAGTGTTCGGGTAGTAAATGTGAGTGCCGGTTTCTACGGTTTTCAGCGTTAGACAGAGTTCAGTGGCCGGGAGTAGGAAATCAAGGGTTTTACGTGAGGGCGTTATTTTCAACTCGCCCTAGAAGATAGAGTCCCCGCGGCTTAGTACCCCAGTGATAGTTTTCCTTTCTGTTTTTTGCTCCGGCGGTCGTCCTCTTGTTCGGAGGCTTGGGAGGCTCGAAAAGTGGACAAGTGGTGCCCACGCCCGTCTTCGGTTGAGCTAGTTTGGGAACGGTGGAGCCCCAACCGGAGTAGCCGCAATAAAGTGGTGGCCGTAACGGGGGAAATAGGGAATCCGGCGATTATCAATTTCCCATTTTGGAAATTTGCGGGTAATAAAAGTCGACAAGTGTAGGAAATCTGACTACAACGAACTGCGATAGGAACAGCTGGATGAGGAACAATCGCGTGATGATCAACAACACTATAACAACACCATCAGCCAGAGTAACAATAAGAACAATAGTAATAACAATAACGACAATGGAGGACGTAATAAAAGCGCAGGTGATAGTAGCAACCAAAAGTCAAGTACGGAATTGTACAGAGAGGCTGCTGAACTGTTGGGACTTTAACGTACACTTTGTGATAATTGCCGTCGCTTAGATTGTCAGAGTCGCTATTTTGAATGTGATGATTCCGATAGGTTCTCGGGGCTTTCGTTTTTAGGCAACTGTTGTTACGATGCCTATGATATGATTCCAATGGATTAAACAACGCCGCTGAATGTCGAAAGGTATATTCACCATGAGATCTGGATACCTAGAAAAGAAGGCACACAAAATGGAATGCCGGTCGACAAGACCACTCTTGGAGGCTAGCATTCTTTGGGGAGTTCCGCCCCCACGTACCCGAGGAAATTCCCGCAGGGAGAAAGCCGGTCGACAAGAACATTCTTGGAGGCTAGCATTCTTTGGGGAGTGCCACCCCCACGGACCCGAGGATATGGGGGGTGCCGTGAGGTTCCCTCCTGGGATGACAGGTAACGACTCTCATTGTATCTGGACTACGCTTTGGACAACGAACTGGAATTGACACTTTGGGCTGGCGGATGTGATGGTTTGGACCTAGTTGCTTTGCACAGTAGCGCCGAGGTGAAACTCGTGTGTGAACGGCTCCAATTCAACTATCATACCGTCTCCGTCCCGGTAAAACCTTGGCAGGCCTCGGAGTACGTTCGAAGTACGCACCATTGGGTTGGTGGTGTAGGTTCGGTTGAGACGGACCCCCGATTAGCGCTGGTCTGGCTCTGAGCACTTGTCCCCATAAGGGCTTGTGCCAACCCTCGCATGGCCTCCCTGCTCTGCAAAGATAACCATGGGACCAAAAAGGCGACTACACACACGAACGGAGATAGCGGCTCCGAGGTGGGACCCAATAAAATGGAGCAAATAAAATCAACAGATCAAAAACATCCAACAAATGAAACCACAAGCAAACAGGACGCTAGCACGGAGAACCCTTTCAGGCGAAAACCGCTGTTGGCAAGAACACCGATAAAACAAGTTACCGATTGCGGGGGGAGGCAGCAAACCCCAGAAACACTGTCAAAGTCAACATCACAGGTTAAATCATCGGAGACAGACCACAGACGGACTAACGAACGAAAGAAGGCAGAGTGCGTTGTGCAAGCTGGCATCATTGCGGCCTTTGGGCGCAGTAGAAGGACTATGCGCACCCCGGAGCGCCCAGTGCAAGACGTACACAATCCGGATCAAGCTGCGACACAAACAGAGGCCAGTGTAAGACTGGGGGAGGGAGAAGTTTTGCCGTTGGCCGTCGCCACTTCAAACGCGACCCAAGCGATAGAAGCAAAAGGGTTAGGAAACGGGGGCCTCTCCCAAGAGGTGGCGCCAAATAACACAATCGCCCTTGACCGCGCCGAAGAGGAGCGGCTTACTCGGAAAACGGGGAATATCGTCAAATAACTGAGGGCTGCCTGCGAAGTGCAGAAAAACATAGGCAAGAGTGTCAAGAATGGCATTCTTGAACTGGAGGAGCTTTTTGGCCGCATGACGCACTACAGGCGGAGGTGGCTTGCAACCGAAAAGCACCAAAAGACACACTCTCCCTCGAGGCATCAGTGGGTCCTAGCAGCAGCAAAAGAATGGCCGGTAGCCCAATTGAAGGCGACCGTGAGAAAAGGAGGAAGGACGAGACCATAAACGAAGTTGACACTCCAGGCGAGGAGTTTCTTGTGGTGCGAAACAAGGCAGCGAAAAAAGCGGCCAAAAAGCTACTCCTAGAAAAAACAGACAAAGAGCTCAACCACGAAAAGAACAAAGAACCCCCCGATATACCGAAGAAAACAAAAAGCAAACCGCGGCGCAAACCCTTGCGAGAAGCACTGCTTATTAAACCCACTAAGGGCCGAACCTACGCAGATGTCCTCCGTGAAATTAAAGGAGCGGTCAAGCCAGACGACACCAAAACTGCCATCAAAGCAGTTCGACCAACCCGGACCGGTGGCTTGCTGGTGGAATTCGGGCCAGAGGCCACAAACAAAGATGCATTCCGTGACGCGGTTCAAAAGGTTCTTGGAGATGCGGCAACGGTTGCCTCGCTCGAACCAATGGCCACCCTGGAAATCAGGGACCTCGACTGCGTCACGGACAAAGCTGAAGTAGAGGATGCCATTAGGAGGGAGCTCCCCAGCTTAAGTGAAGTCAAGGCAAGATTGACACGTGAAAACACAAGGGGGCAACGCATGGCTATTGTCGAACTAGCTGATAAAGACGCCCAGAAAATCCCGGCGAAGGGCAAAATTAAGATAGGTTGGGTGATCTGCAGGATACGAAGAAGAGCGATCCCTATCCGCTGCTTCAGATGCTTCGAATACGGACACACCGCGTATGGCTGCAGGGGACCCGACAGGAGATCTCTGTGCGACAAATGTGGTGAAACGGGGCACAAAAGGAAGGAGTGCACGAACGAGGCAAAATGCATTCTTTGCAAGGATGCTAAGCTAGCACCCGGCGACCTCAAACATGAGCCGGGGACAGGGAGATGCTGGGTTTTCAAGGAGGCCCTAACTAAAGCCAAATCGATACTCAAATGATCCGTATCCTGCAGGTCAATTTGCACCGAAGCACAAACGCCCAGGACCTACTTGAGCAGTTTGCGAGGGATGAGAAAGCTGACCTCCTGTTGCTGAGCGAGCAACATCATAACAAGGACTCGCAAGCGTGGTACCCTGACAAATCTAGTACCTCGGCCATCTGGGTTCGAGACAGCGCCCGCTTTCAGGTGCAGGGCCATGGACGCGGGAATGGTTTTGTGTGGGTGCAGTGTTCAGGGATAACATATTTCAGTGTTTATCTGACGCCTAACGAGGCAATGCCATCTTTTCGAACCAAACGAGATGCCCTGGAGGACGCTGTCTCGAACACAGAGGGCCACATGCTGGTCGGGGGAGACTTCAACGCTAGAGCCACTGAATGGGGTATGCCACAATCTGACCCAAGGGGAAAGCAAATCTTGGACATGGCGGCCAGAACAGCGCTTTTTGTCCTAAATACTGGTAACACCCCTACTACCGCCAGGGAGTGGAGGGCCTACAGCCAAGGACTTGGTGAACTCAACTATGAGTACCATCATAGCTGCTTGCGAGTCTTCCATGCCCCGTCGGAGACCCCGACATGGTAAGCCTCCAGTATACTGGTGGTCAAACGAGATCGCCGAACAAAGAAGCGAGTGTCACAAACTTCGGCGAGAGGCCCAGCGGGCGCGAACACGGGAGGAGGCAGACACTAGGCTAGCAGCATACAGGTTCGGCAGGAAATATCTTCGCAGGCTTATTAACAAGAGCAAGGCCCGATGCTGGCAAGACCTCGTGGACGATGTAAATAGGGATCCGTGGGGCCTTGGCTACAAGCTGGTCATGGGGAAACTTGGTGCCCTACGGAAGCCTTGTATGCATGACGCGGAAAAGATGGACGCGATAGTGCGGGGACTCTTCCCCGCCAATCCCATCCGTGTTGACACTGTCCATGGTGAAACAGCAGTCGAGTGCCCACTCTTCACACAGCTGGAACTGGAGGAGGCAGTCCTCTCCCTGAAAGCGAGGAAGGCTCCAGGTCCAGATGGTGTTCCAGCTGAGGTTTTGCAGCTCGTCTATCACCATTGTCCTGACTTGCTGCTCAGCACATTCAACGCTTGCCTACGGGACGGGGTTTTCCCGGTACGATGGAAGGTGGCGAGGCTCGTGCTGGTCAGCAAGGGGAAGGGAAATCCCGAATCACCATCTGCATACCGCCCGTTATGCATGCTAGACACGGCTGGGAAGGTGCTAGAGAAACTCATCAAGGGAAGACTCACTGACGCGATTCGTGCTGCTGGGGACATATCTCCTCGGCAGTACGGCTTTAGAGCAGGACGTTCTACCATCGATGCGATTGCAGAGGTGGTGAACGCGGTCCAAAAGGCAGAGGCATATAGCCGCACCAAGCGACGGATCATCCTGTTGGTGACACTCGACGTCAGGAATGCCTTCAACTCCGCTAGATGGGTGGATATTCTGGACACGCTGGAAAACTCTTTTCAAGTTCCAGAATATCTAATGCGGCTTTTGAGGAACTACCTAAAGGACTGAGGCCTGCTCTACGACACGACACAGGGCCAACGAAGGATAGAAATTACATCGGGTGTTGCCCAGGGATCTATCCTTGGTCCGGACCTGTGGAACGTGTCTTACGACGGGCTACTGAGACTTGAGATGCCAGATGAGTCGCGCTTGGTCAGCTATGCGGATGATGTTGCGGCTCTGGTCGCCGGACGCCCCGTTGAACAAGCGCAACTTAGGCTAGGTATGCTAATGCGCCGAGTGAGGGACTGGATGACTGCTCGCGGGCTCAGTTTAGCACTGAAGAAAACCGAAGTGGTCATCTTGACATCCCTAGAGTAAGGATGATCAGTATTGGAGATATACAGATCGAATCGAAGTCAGCGGTGAAGTACCTGGGGCTACTGATCGACTCGAAGATGAGTTTCTCTGAGCAAATCAGGGCAACAGCTGAGAAGGTTGTCCGCGAGGAGAGACAACGCTCGCTCAACGTTTGGCAGCAGTCTTGGAGGAATCGCACGAAGGGAAGGTGGACTGCGCGCCTCATCCCGGATGTGAGACCGTGGCTGAATTGAAGGCATGGTGAGACTGACTTTTATCTGACCCAGCTTTTGAGTGGGCACGGGTGTTTACAGTCTTACCTGCACAAGATCGGCAAGTCACGGTCTCCCGATTGTCGGTTTTGCCCAGGAGAGGAGGACAATGCCTGTCACACATTTTTTGCGTGTACCAAATGGGCCAGGCTGCGAAGGGAACTCTACAGGGAGACGGAAGAGCTCACCCCGGATAATATAGTTGCGGTGATGCTCGAATCGGTTGACAAATGGAACCAGGTGGCACATTATGCTCGGGCAGTCCTAAAATATAAAAGGGACTCACAGCAGCCGGAGACACTGGGGCTGGGGGATCGCTCTTCTGGCAATTCCTCTTCCCCTCTCCCCTCCCGCTAGGAAAGGGACTCCCCAGCTTGAAGGCGCCCCACGGCGTAACAAAACGAGACCTGGCCCGAAGTAATGTGTCAAACGGTTCCAGGCTAGGTTCTCAGATTGACAGGGGAGGTGTTTAGTGGGTAGTCCAAAGGTTTCCTCCATGGGAGTCCTACACTGCCAGACTCGGCGGGCATAAATGCCTTCACCTCCCTACCAAAAAAAAAAGGGATAAAATGTTAAAGTACTACTGATCTGATAATCCTCAGTGATCTACTCAAAATCCTGGTAACCGCCAGTAGTCACATCGCACCAAACATAAACAAACAAGGTAACGATTATGCTTGGAACACGTCAAATGTCCGTCACAGTGACAATTCCGAAAAATATCTACGACTCCGAATTTCGGAGAAACCAGTTGAAGTGTGTTAAAAATTGTGGTGGAATCGCCTAATCGGACGAACTGGATTACAATTTCTGCAAGAAAAGGAGAATTATTATGCTCCATTGGGAACGAGTTGATAAAAGGGTGAGTAACAAAGGAAAAACTCTCTTTTGTGATCGGAACGTGTAGTGGTGAAAGCAAAAAAAGTGTTTGTTAAAAAAGGGCTGCAGAAGTGTAAAAGAAATAGGAAGGAAAAATAGAGAAGAAAAAGCAAAGAAAAAAACAGAAACAAGCAAAATTGTTGTCCACGTCAATCACCACCGGGAGAAGGATAACTACCATCAATTGGCCGGGAAGAGTGTATGGAGTCACCACAGGATCTTTTTCGCCGTGCTGTCGACGACGGGAGTTCTACCAGAAGGCCTCCTTATTAGCTAGGTTAGGTGACAGAGGTTAGTCAAAAAAAATTGTTCAGTTTTTTTTTTGTTAATAAACCTTACTTCATTCGTTATTTTGTTGATAAACTTGGCTTGGGGAAAATTGTGCGCGGGTGTACGTCAGTGTGGTTGATTTTTCGGTGGTGTTGGAGTGGCGAAGCGTTGGTTGGAGGAGATAGGGTCCACCCCGAGATGTGTTATTTTGTGCGTGTTCTTAGTGGAAGTTGTGTTCATTTAACGAGCTTCGGCAAATCACCTCGCCCACTGGGTGGTCAAGTATGGGGCCTAGGCCAAAGCAGTGAGTTGGCGGCCATGCCCGTCTGCGGCAAGTAAAGTCGAGACCGCAGGGCCTCCGTTGCCAGAGCACCCCAGTGGTTAGGGGTGACACGATATTGAAAATTTAACTTAATTTGTATTGCAAATCTCACAGCAAAATTTCACAACTATAAAGTATCAGTAGTCTAATATTTTGGTTTACGCAAGGATAGGCTCTCTCACTTCATTCATGAATATCAATTGCTCTATCACTATTCCCAATGAATGAATTTTCGCATGATCATAGAAGTCGTTTGTTGACTGTGTTGCAGAAAAAGTATCTAAATGTCTTATAAATGATACTCCATTACAAGAAATATTTAAAATACAGTTACGCACAGATGGAACTCTATCTAGATTTATCTACCGCATAATAAACTCATCTCTAAAATATTTATATCCCATAAAAATCTCCATTTTAATCAATGAAAATTTTCCGGAAAATTCTCATCCTTTATACTGGCAATTTACCGAAAAATTTCTCTCGTTAATCCTCATTGCTTGCAGCAACCAAATGAGTGTCAAAGTTTTTGGGATTATCCTGTTTGTTATAGACAGGTGTGAGACTAAAATTGTGTGACAAGGATCAAAGCGTATTGAAAGATATTTGATGGGCTTAAATTATTAGTACAAAAGTTTTCAAATCCCATTTACACGTGAAATCACGTCTAGACCAATTTCGTGCATTTTCCATCGATGTATCTATCAATCTGCTTAGATAATGAACTTTTAGAAGTTGCCTGTGAGAGAATTTCAGAATTATTTTCAACGTTTCTGAGAATATTTAATTGAGTTAGAAATCAACTTAACTAATGAAAGGATTTCATTTTTATATGAGGTCAGCAAATTATTATATTAAGAATTCAGTGTAGAAATTATATTTCAATCAGGCAATTATTGTATATTAAATCCTTAAATGAAAGCTTTAATTTTGACTGCTAAGAACGACATCAATAATTCAAAGCCTTTTCATTTCGAATGACTTCCAACTAAGAAGTCAGCTATGAAAAATTCATGCCCATTAAGATCAATTATCTATTCTTAATAAATATCTTGAAGACAGTTGATAGTGATATTTTCCCATGATTATTTAATCAGTTTCATTATCTATACGCTTTATATGGAGTTCGTCCTTTGCCAGCTCAATTGTCCGTTTCTTCGGTGAATACAAGAGTCCAACTTTGTCTAATATCGATATCCGATTGCCTTAGATATTATTCATGGAAAAACATTTCCACTATGAATTATTAACGAATCAATCAAGCACATGTGTAACTACTTAAAATGATACTAAAATCGTAAACGGTAGCTCCATGCCAGCCAATTGAGTATGTGTGATATTAAAAAATTTACGAACAATAAAAAGAAGTCCAAGAAGATTTCGTTCAGGACACGAAATCGTATTACCCGTAGAAAGGGAAACCCAAAAAGGCATTAAGAGAATAGTGTACTCGTATTTTAATACGAACGCATACACATATGAGTGAGATATGATCAATATATGATATGGGTGTGTAACTGCTTTTTGTAGTTCATAAATTTCTATTTTCGGACATTTTTTTATATGTATGTCGACTACAATTTTTTTTAATTTTATTGTTTTTTTCTCTTCATTTCGTCTTACGACTGATGTGCCAGTGCCTAAGTGACTGAGTGAAATTAATTTATGATGTTCTTCTTCATTGCCATGTCGACCGACGACGGACTTTAATGTCTTGTAGA
Organism: Odontomyia ornata; assembly: GCA_963969285.1. NCBI lineage: Eukaryota > Metazoa > Arthropoda > Insecta > Diptera > Stratiomyidae > Odontomyia > Odontomyia ornata. Next base: position 16,492,556 of record OZ017741.1, on the reverse strand, counting down.
TTCTCAAAGATAATAGTTTTGGGTCTGGGGATTTAATTTTTTCCTTTTGAAGTGAAAAGAGAGTGATGACAATAAAAAAATATTATTGCGCACTCAAAAGTTTAAGATGTTGATTTTTCTGGGCAGATTTATATCCACTTATTCCGTAAGTTTTTCTTTGAGAGGAAATTAAAATTTTATTGAAATCGATGAAATGGATGTCATCATTGATATGGTGAAGTTTCTCTTAAAAGAATTGGATGGTGAGATAGCTATTAATGTAAATCTGGTTGAAGTTTAGTTTTGGGATTTTCAGTTCTATCAACTAGCAGGTATTTGCAATATGTAGAGTTTTTGGTTCAAAAACAACATCTAGTATTGAAATCATTGGTACCCTCATGGACCACTTTTTGAAAGGAATCAATCTTGTCCTTCCATAGAACTTGGCATTTTTGTTGACTTTATTCTGTCCTTTGTTTGTTCGCTGTGGAAGATAACAGATAAAGATGCGAATGGCAGTGTTTGATGCAATAAAGTGAAGAACTCAATTCACCGTGTTTATTTGTTCGCAGTTTAAAATGAAAGTGACTGACATTTTGAGTGAACCAGTCAAGTTATACTAGCTCACACATATTAATGTATTGTGTCAAACTTAAACTAAACCGCAATGAGTGCGTTCAACGAATTTCAATACTCCCACTTTTAACTACAAGTTTACTTAATGCACCACTGCCGGTTTTTTCAAGTGTTTACTAGCGTTTTCAACAGCAAAACTGATGTCTGGTCGCATCACCACCGCCAAACACATCAAACTACCGACTGCCTCACTGTTCAGTCTTCTCATGACAAAGCAGCGGCGCGCAATACTATTATAGTTCCAGCCTCATACACATACACACATACATATAATTTTGCATCATGTACAAGCTACTCTTAGTACTGGCATCACCCCAGTACATACTTACGACAACATTAAATCTTTTTTTTATCGGGAGTGATGCTAATACTGCGATTAGTCTTCCCTCTGTTCAAATTTGTCGTTATCATAGTGCGGACATTGGCAATTTACCCTTTTCGTTTGTAGCCTTTTTCTTGGCCTTTGTTCCGCTTGCATTATCGATTTAACTTTAAATAAATTCTCGAAACAAATTTCAAAAACGCTTGAAATTTTTACATGGTTGGTCGAGCCGAATGATTGTCGCAATGCAGTTTTCGTTCTCGGAATTAATTATCTAAAGCATTTATCGCTCATCGTTTTTCGCTTGACAATTATCAGTAATCGCATAGTTTTCATTTCCCCTTGTGATTTGCGTGATCATCTTTGAAACTTTTTGTGAAAATTCATCACGCTATCAGTGAATTTAATTGTGCGAAATGGCCGGTGACGATAATCCAAAACTCGACCGCAAGGTCACCTTAAGTGCAAAGGCAATATCGGAATTGCGTATACAACGTGGCGTCATCTTGGCCCAGCAAACTCGGATGAAAACCTTTCTCGATGGCAAAGTGGATAATATATCCGTTTTCGAGGCCGAAAGCAAACTCGGTCTACCTGAGACACAGTTCAAAAACTTTGAAACTGTTCAGTGCCAACTCGAGGTTTTAAATGCAGAAGAGCCATCATCTGGGAAACGGGACTTATATGAAGACAGTTATTGCCACCTCAAGGCTAATTTGCTATCAATTATCGAGAAGCTTTGCCCGAGGCAATCAGTCGATGCATCCGCATTTTGGAATTCAACCGCTGCTTCCGAAACCTCATCAACCAGACTTCACTTGCGGAAGCGGAATTTGACCAAGTTTGCAGGTTTGTACAGTGAGTGGTTAGGTTTTCTTGGGATGTTTGAGAAATTGATCGACTCCAATACCCACTTATCGTCTTTGGAAAAATCCTAATGTCTTCGTTCTGCACTAACCGGTACAGCTGCTTCAGTGATAGAGGAGATTGAGCTTACCGAAGAAAATTGTTCTAAGGCAAAGGAGCTTTTAAAAAGGAGATTCGACAACAAGCCATACATTTTCGCTTCGCATATCAACGACTTGCTTCAAGTGCAATCCATTCGTCATCCGTCTACTAAAGAATTGCGTCAGATGACTGATGCTATAAGCAAGCATATGCGCTGTTTGCTGAGCCTCGATACAAAGGAAAATATCGCAGATGGATTCTTGTTGCACATTCTCGTATCAAAGCTTGATGCTGAGCCCCAGCTCAAATGGCAAGAATTAATTACCAGCTGTTCTCGATCATCCATAGAATCTAGCGCTCAATTTCCAACTTGGGAAAAGTTTACTGATTTCTTGCATCTACGATGCTCAGCGCTAGAATTCGTAGAAGAAACAAAATCCAACAACAAACCTCTTTCAATCGTCAATAAATCTAAGCGGACTAGTTTTATTGCTAGTAACTGTGATACGAGGGCGTAGTGCAATTTGACACACATTATTTGACTGCAATGGGTTAAAGAGCATGCCGCCCGACCAAATTTACCAAAGAGCTGAGCAATTGAATTTGTGTTACAATTGCCTACGAAAGGGGCATTCATTGAAAAGTTGTTTATCGAGCAAGTGTCGTACATGTAACCGCAGCCATCATACTCTACTCCACGGTAACGTAAAGAATTCGGGCATCTCTCAAAGATATCATCAGTCGACTGAAATTGAAACTCAAACAACCAGCGAACATTCGTCGCTGATCGGTCAAACGAGATCGAGACATCAATTGTCCCACCTGGAAGAAGATGCTCAACCCAACAACGTTATTTTGGGTACTGCTATTATCAGAGTCAAATCACCTGATGGAGCTTCAATCGAATGCCAAGCGATATTGGACAGCGGTTCCCAGTTGCATTTCATGACAGAGAGACTCGCCCAGCAACTTCATTTACGACGAGAAAAAACTGATGTGGCTATTAGCGGAATTTGTATGACGACATCCCGATGTATTTCGAAAACCGTTGCCACCGTGCAATCAGTACAAAACGATTTCAGTTAATTGCTAGAGTTTTTCATTGTACCAAATTTTGTTGGATTGCAGCCATTGCAAACGATCAATACATCAGACTGGAATATTCCTAAGAACACTCCATTAGCGGACCCTCCATTCGACATACCTTGGAAAGTTGATATTTTGATTGGTGCTGCCTTTTTTTCAAATTACTTGCTGTTGGACAGATTGATTTAGGTGTTAATCGGCCTATCGTGCAGAAAACTCTTTCCGGCTGGGTGGTTTCGGGGCCATCCAGTACTTCATACAACTTACTCAGTGTAAACATTAGTGCCGACAGTAACAGTGAACCGTGCGAACAATATTTAAATAATATCGTTGCTAAGTTTTGGGAGCTAAACCACTGTAATAGTGAAATAGACAAAAGGTCAGCTGAGGAGATTGCTTATGAAGAGCACTTTTGTGTCAATACAACTCGTGATGCAAACGGTCGGTTTGTTGTGAGATTACCCTTAAGGCAAGATGCGTCAGTGCTTGGTGACACATACGAAATCGCATTAAAACGATTTTATAGCCTTGAAAGAAAACTTGAGAAATGCTGTGAATTACGCGTCAGTTACAACGATTTTATGAATCAATATTTATCGTTGGGACTTATGGAGGAAGTCATTGATTCACAGTGTGTGTTACACAAACCTCATTATGTTCTCCCCCATCATTGTGTTGTAAAGAATTATGGCAGCAGCACTAAATTACGCATAGTCTTTGATGGTTCTGCGAAATCCTCCAGTGGTGTTTCCTTAAACGATATTCTAATGGTAGGACCCACAGTTTAAGATGACCAATTTTTGATCTTACTACGATTTCGTTTCCATCTTTATGTAATATCAGCTGACATAGAAAAAATGTATCGGCAAGTCATAGTGCATCCCTGTGATAGAGACCTACAACTAATAGTTTTTCGTAATTCAAGTCATGATCGTATGAAGCTCTATCGATTGAAAACAGTTACTTATGGCACCAGGTCTGCTCAATATCACACAGTAGAATCTATTCGTCTAGCGGCAGAAGATGCTAGGAGTAAGCTTCCAGTAGGAGCATTGATTATCAAGCGAGATGCATATGTCGATAACTTATTGACTGGAAGTGATGACTTGGATGAAGCTGCAAAGATCAGAAACGAAGTTGCCGATATTCCACTATCAGGCGGCTTCCCCCGTAAAAAATGGGCATCAAATGAACCATCGTTGTAAGAAAAAATCGATGAAAATCACAAGGAAGTAATGACTCGACTAGATGACAAGAATTTCATCAAAACTCTTGGCCAAGCCTGGAACCCAACAGCCGATAAATTTCTGATTACATATCACTCGCCAGAAATACGAAGTTCTGTGACCAAAAAAATAGTGTTGTCAGAAACTGCTCGATTCTTCGATCCATTAGGATTACTTAGCCCAGTGATTGTTACCGCCAAACTCTTTCTATAGGAGTTGTGGAAGCTTAATATTGATTGGAACGAAAGCTTACCCATCGAGATGCAAACAAGATGGCAGTCTTTTCGCTCGGATATGGCCAAGGTCAACAACTTTAGTATCCCACGACATGTTTGTTTGTCGAATTCCAGCCTTCAAATCCATGGATTCGCTGATGCCAGTCTACGCGCTTATGGAGCTTGTGTATATATATATATGAAGTCAAATTTTTGATAAGAAAGTTTCGACGAACCTGCTTTGTTCGAAATCCCGTATAGCTCCATTAAAAACTACTTCGATACCGCGTCTAGAGCTCTGTGCAGCCCTAATACTTTGCGAGCTCATAGAACGTGCTACGAAGTTTATCCCCCGTGACTCACGGATGTCGTGTGTTGGAGTGACTCACAAATCGTGTTAGCCTGGCTAAGTGCACCTTTGTACCAATGGTCCACATTTGTAGCCAATCGTGTGTACAAAATTTAAGCTGTTACATCCGTTACATGGCGCTATGTTCCAACGCAGCATAACCCGGCAGATTTGACCTCGCGAGGTGCTAAATCAGAAAGTCTACAAGGGTCCAACTTACGGCTGCATGGTCCAAGCTTTTTATCCGCATCGTCATCGCAATGGCCATATCATGGAAAGGTTCCAGATCAAATCGATGTTCCAGAATATCGCAAGCTGAACTTCACAGTCTTGTCGTCTTATGCAGTGGAAGACCTAGTTAAGGACACAAAATATATTAACTCATACTGGAAAACTCTTCGAGTATTTGGGTACATTAATCGATATCTCAAATCATTGCGGTTGCGAGCACGTAGTTCAACGAAACCTAGCTTTGCGTTACGAAGCTTTACGGTGTCAGAGTTAGAAGAAGCAGTCACGGTTATCGTTCGTTGCATACAACGAGTATATTTTAATCGTGACTATACTGACATCCTGAAGGGTGGATCCGTAAATGCGAGAAGTCGAATTTTACCTCTACGTCCTTTCCTTGATAAAAATGGAGTTATTTGAGTCGGTGGACGTATTACGAAATCTGATCTACCCCTTGATGCGCGCCATCATATGCTTCTTCTGCAAGCGCATCCCTTTACAAACGCATTGTTAACCTTCTTGCATATTAACAACTCACATGCTGGCTGCCATACCTTGCTAAACATTTTTCGGCAAAGGTTTTGGTTGATCAACGTAAAGTCGGAGGCTTAATGAGTTATTCATCAGTGCACGATATGCTTTCGAGCGAAGCCTCGCTTCTTTCAGCAAATAATGGAAAACCTCCCATCGGATAGGCTGAAAGTATCACATCCATTTGCGGTTACCGGTGTTGATTTTTGTGGACCGTTTTTCATGCGAGCTCAACTTCGAGGACGACCTCCAATTAAAGGCTACTTATCGGTTTTTATCTGTTTCGCTACCAAGGCTGTACATTTTGAACTCGTTTCAGATTTATCGACAGCAGCATTCATTTTATGCCTTAAACGATTCTTCGCTCACAGGGGAAAATGCAACCAGCTATACGCTACTAATTTTATCGGTGCCAATAAACAGTTGCGAGAGTTAAGAAAACTTTTCTCAACTCAATCACATATTGACCAAGTCCAGCAAGCTTACCTTCTGGAAGGCATTGGATGGTGTTTCATCCCACCGCGCTCCCCACATTTTGGTGGCTTGTGGGAGGCGGCGGTGAAGAGGGCAAAATTTGACCTTACCAGAGCAGTCGCCAATGCATCGCTAACCCACGAACAAATGCTTACGGTTATCTATCAAGCGGAAGCGATCGTTAATTTTCGACCCATCACGGAGATGTCATCAGATCCAACTGATTTGGAAGCTCTCACACCCGGACATTTCTTGATTGAACGACCAATTACAAGCTTACCCAAACCAGTCATCACACAACTTCAATTCGATTCCTTGGACAACTTTCGAAAAATATCCTTCATCCAGCAATCCTTTTGGGCTCGATGGCGCGACGAATATCTTCACCTATTGCAGTCGCGATCTAAGTGGACCTCAGTCAAGAGCAATGCCAAGGTTAACCAACTTGTATTAATGAAAGACGAAAATCTTCCACCTATGAAGTGGCCTCTCGCCAGAATTATCGATGTGACACGCGGCGAAGATGATATGGTTCGAGTTACTACACTACGTATAGCTTCGAATAATTGGATGAAAACAGAAGTTTTCATGGTGGGGAAGATGTTCAGTCTTCTCATGACAAAGCAGCGGCGCGCAATACTATTATAGTTCCAGCCTCATACACATACACACATACATATAATTTTGCATCATGTATAAGCTACTCTCAGTACTGGCATCACCCCAGTACATACTTACGACAACAATAAATCTTTTTTCTATCGGGAGTGATGCTAATACTGCGATAAGTCTTCTTTGTTCAAATTTGTCGTTATCATAATACGGACATTGGCAATTTACCCTTTTCGTTTGGTAGCCTTTTTCTCGGCCTTTGTTCCGCTTGCATGATCGATTTAACTTTAAATAAATTCTCGAAACAAATTTCAAAAACGCTTGAAATTATTACACTCACGTTATGGAAAATTTGTTTGTCCATCTGCATCAAAATCCCCAGAATTTTGTGCCCCGTCCAATGGTGTTACCACAGCATTGCAGTTTGTCGTGTCAAAATGGTTGAGTACCGTTTGCGCAAATGCCTGCTGGTTCACATGAATCGATCCGTCCGATCACTGATTTATTTCAAGCCCCAAGAAACAATTGAGCTCGAATATTTTCACTTCAACCTCTTTGTTAAAAGGCTCAATTACCGATAAAATGGCTCCTTTTTCCTCTGCTGCAATTAATCTGTTATCGACATAAATCGCGAGTGTCATCATGCCATGTTTCCCATTTCACACAAACACATATGGATCCGATTTGCTGGCCACAAAATTGAATTTACCAATGAACGACGTAAACTTCTTGTTTCAGCAGCGCGGTGCCTGTTTCAAACCGTACAAGCTCTTAACCAGCTTGCCAACTCGTCCGCTGCCATCGTCGTATCCGATCGGTTGACTTATGCGATCAGTTTCTTCTAAATCACTGTTTAGAAAAGTATTCTTCACATAGAACTATTCTAGTTGCGTTTTTGTTTATGCCGCCAGCGCCAAAATCACCCAAATTGATGTAAATCTGACCCCAAGGCTAACCGCCTCTTGATATTCGATGCCGTACTTCTGTGTGAATCCCCGCACTACCAATCGCGCTTTGTCGCGGTCAATACTCCTATCTAAGCTCTGCATCAATTTGAAGACCCAACAATTATCAATTATCTTTTGGTCTCTTGGTTCTATGCATGATTTTTGATGATTGTCATATCTAACGAACACACTCTTGAATGCCTTTTTTTTGTGGTTGAGAGGTGAATGCTATTTATGCACAGAGTGTGGGACTCCCATGCGTGACTGGACTACCCACTAAACACCTCCCCTGTCAACCTGAGAACCCAGGCTGGAACCGTTTGACATATTACTTCGGGCCAGGTCTCGTTTTGTTACGCCGTGAAGCGCCTTCAAGCTGGGGAGTCCCTTTCCAAGCGGGAGGGGAGAGGGGAAGAGGAAATGCCAGAAGAGCGACCTTTTATGGGAACAAGCGCTCAGAGCCAGACCAGTGCTAATCGGGAGTCCATCTCAACCGAACCTACACCAACAACCTAATGGTGCGAACTTCGAACGTACTCCGAGGCCTGCCAAGGTTTTACCGGGACGGAGATGGTATGATAGTTGAATTGGAGCCGTTCACACACGAGTTTCACCTTGGCGCTACTGTGCAAAGCAACTAGGTCCAAACCATCACATCCGCTAGCCCAAAGCATCATTTCCAGTTCGTTGTCCAAAGCGTAATCCAGATCCAATCAGAATCGTTACCTGTCATCCCAGGAGGGAACCTCATGGCGCCCCCCATATCCTCGGGTCCGTGGGGGCGGCGCTCCCCGAAGAATGCTAGCCTCGAAGAGTGCTCTTGTTGACCGGCACTCTCCCTGCGGGAATTTCCTTGGGTACGTGGGGGCGGAACTCCCCAAAGAATGCTAGCCTCCAAGAGTGCTCTTGTCGACCGGCACTCCCCCTGCGGACTCCTCGGGTACGTGGGTTCGGAACTCCCCAAACAATGCTAGCCTCCAAGAGTGCTCTTGTCGACCGGCAGTCCTCATGCGGGCTGTCGACCGGTATTCCCCCTGCCTTTAGATCCAGCTTTTGTTCCCTCTCCTTTGGAATGTGTACGAAATCCTCAGACCCAAAAATATGCAAATGATCCATTTTAACACTCTTGTTGTTGCCCAATTCATACGGGGATTTATCCGGAGCAGTATTCGTCTCAGTTCAATTCAGCATATGCGCTGCCAAATTGACAGCCTCCGCCCAGAATTTATAATTCATTTGTTTTGAATGAATCATCGTTCGCGCTGACTCGACGATCGTACGATTATCGCATTCCACGAAACCATTCTGCTCCGGCGTGTACGTAGTTTGTAAATGTACAATGCCCATCTTGCCGGAAAAAATCTTGTAGCTCAGGATTAATGAATTCAGTTCCATTATCTGGTCGAAAATAATGCACTTTGTGTCCGTTTTCAGTTGCATTCATATCACCGCTTCCGTGACTTCCGAGTTTTGCTTCAGAAAATATGCAACACGATATTGTGAAAAATCGTCTTTATGAAACAAAAAATACCTCAAACTGCCAATCGAATTCGTTTGCATTGGCCCGCAAACGTCCGCATGAATAATTTCTCCGCATGTCTTTGATTTTTCTTTTCGTAGTTTGTAGCTTCCCCAATGATGATTTCCATATACGCAAACTTCGCACGCGAAATCCTCATCCATAAAACTGGGGGGTGCCACATGCTTTCTACTAATCCCTGGAATCACCTGATCAATCATGCTAACTACCGACCAGGGTCGCCACTCTCCTAGTCACAAAGGAAGAAGAAAAAAACAAGTCCCATGAAATCCTACCAAGCTTGTTTAACGGATAACACGTTTGCATCTAAGTCTTCTCTTTGCTGAAAGAAGGTTTCAGTCTATCAATAGAAACTTTCGTATGCACACCGTTCTTACCAATGACGAAAAATTTCCAGGAGTTTCAGATTACTTCTTATAACCCTTTGTTAGATTCTTCAAGTGGTTTATGCACACCATCTTTACAAATGGTACAAATGCTGGAGATAATGATGTTATAAATTGCTACACCTATGCAACCACCCTGCCTTTGTTGGCGTGGTGATCGCACCTCATCACACGTACCTTGATACCTAGGGGGGAAAAAGCGCTGTCCTTTAGAAATAAGAAGAACCTTTATTGTCGTTTTATTAAATCAATTCTTTATTCTCTTTTAACGTTCAACACTTGTATGAAGTTTCTGGGACTCGTTTTCCCAGTAGCGCTTGGATCCTGGCTGCCACAATTAGCCTGCTTCTACGCTCCTCCTTGATTTGCTTCTTGAGAGCCCTGGCCCGGGCCGTGAAGAACTCTCGCTCCTCGTCAGAAATCACGCCTCTCGCGAGGTGCCTTAGGTTGCCCAGCTTCTGCCGCAGCCTTACGCGTCTACCTCCACGCTTCGTTTCCTCCGGTGTCTCCCTGTCCGCTACGTCCAATGGGGCTGTCAGGCGGGCTAAGTAGTTCTCGAGGGTGATTGATCGTCGCGTGCCTTGAGAGGGATCCCGGGGGGTGGGCTCCGGGGTTGGCCTCGGTTCCTGGGTTGGCTCCCTTATCCTCAGGTATCTTGGTATCGGTCGGGGGCCCGCTAACGGAGCAGCACGGAGGGCCTCTTCCAGGCTGGGCTTAGTGCGCCTTGCTTCCAGAGTTCTGGTGTTACTGACAGGTTCGTGGTCTGGGCGATTGGGTCCGGTAAGCGTGGCCTGAAAATAGACAAAAAGGGGGTTACAACGGGTCTTGGTGTGCCCCGCAGCTAATCCAAGCTTGTTACCTTCGTACCATTGTTTACAGTGGTGCACGCGGGTGTAAACTGGGGGCAGAGCTTCACCGACTCCGAGCACTCCGTTCCCCGCGGATGCCTTCACTGTCTACGTAAAAGAAAAGAATCAGAGTGGTTGTTAAGTGAAAGACTATTATTAAACGTGAATTAGTCATTAAAAGGCTAACACCAGGGTTTCACCGGCTTGGGCCTAAAGAAACTCCGTTTCAGCTCATTAAAGACTATTTCCGAAATTTAATCTGCAGTTTAAGATTAATAATAAACGCTTAGTTAGCCATTAGATGGCCATTAGAGTTTCATCGGTTTAGGCCTAAAGAAACTCAGGTTCCACTTGTTCTTTTTACCTTCACTTCGTTGGTTCCGGTTGGAGTTGCTTTGCGGCAAACTTCTGATGTGGGTTTCCATCTTGGCTAGCTCTCGTGTGTCTTGCGTAGAATAAACTGCTTCTTTTCCCAATTCGCCACTAGCTTAAATACAAACAAATTCCTTGCATTGCTAGTGAGAGTCGTAGACCTTCGATCCAGTTAATCCACAAAACGCAGAGTTTGTAGATGTGCTAATTCCCCTTAACCTGCTTTACAAATTCATTCCTCTCTATTCTTCAGGAACAATCTTGTTGAACAATCTTGTTGTATGAAAAAGGAACGCTAGCTCCAATCTCATGCTTTTGGCTCTTTTCTTCATCAGTATTCATATATCTGAATACTCGACGACTTCCCCCCATACAATTTCTGCGTTGGTTGTCGCGGCGAATTAGTACTCAGATGAGCGGATTGCGCATTGTACACTCATTCAACTGTATACATGTACTCCAAATGCTCTCAACATGGCAATTGTATGGACTACCATGTATGCGTGTGGAATTCGCCGCAGAGCCAATTTAGTGACTTGACCAATAAAGTGCAAGATATAAGTTCTTATATACATGAAATTGCGATTATGTACTATGTTTAGGGTGTCGCCGTTCCCTAAGTATGGGCGGTGAAGCATATATTGCTTGTTGGCTCGTGCGAACAATGGTTGGGATTGTGAATAACTGTTATGAATTTTGTTGTAACGTGTCGTAAGCGAGGCATGAGGGCATGATTAATTGTCATGGATTTCTGAGCAATTGTATTCGATTGTTATCGTAACAATGAGACTGTGATTCAGATGAACGCATGCTTGCAAAATTAGGTTTCATTTATCGCATGGATGAAGCAAGATCATGCGTAGCCATGGCAGGAGATTCGACAAACAATTTTCCAGGGACTTGCAGCTGTGCGCCGTAGATATGCTTCACAGGAAATGTTTTGAAGTCATCCTTGTAAAGTGTACAAAGTCCTAAGAGTACTAGTACAGGCTCTCTGGAACAGATAGTGGAGCTATCAGTGGCGTGGATGGTGACTTTTGACGATCGGTGGAATCTTGCCTACATTCCGTTGTGCTGCGGGCGGTAGCTGTGGTTCTGATGCTATGATTTCCTAAAAACTTCATGGCCTCACCTTTTAATTTGGATTCAAACTGCGATTCTCCATCCGTGGAGGCTAGATCAGGGATTCCGAAATGCGAGATGTATTCCTTAACAAAGATATAAGCAATGGGTTGGGCCGTCATATCTCTCATCATATAAGTTTCTGGTTAGCGAGAAAATCAGCGGAGGATTGTCGAAACGTAATAATTTTCGCCGCTGGATACAAAACGTCGGACTCGATTCATATGCATGTGTTACTTTGACCCAATGTTGCGACCGAATAAATACAACATACTCGTATATACATACGTTTCATCACTGAAGTAGTTGCGAGCGAGCAAAAACTGCCTATGTACTCGCGCTCCGCCGATAAGATTAGTCAAGCAAGCACATCCGCCCATTGTTATTGAAGCATGTCGTCCAATGATCAAGCGTAAAAGCAAATAACCGAGCGGAAAAGTAAGTAAAAAAGATTAACCCGCAATGTGCTTCACACGATTATTACATCGTGAACGCCAAGTTACCATTTACCATCCAAGCAAGCGAGACAGAGCGGGGAGGAAAAGCTTTCGTGGAACAAGAGCGCACGTGTTTGGCTACTCAGCAACTTTTAAAACATCTGAGGTTGAAAGCTCACGAAAGAACGATATTTAAAATGCTTAGGCAAGCTATGGCGAGCAGTCTTGTTCGAGTCCAGTAGGGAGCGTGCTGCTATCCATTTACGAGTATTATTAACAACGTTCGAGTAGTTAGAAGTGCTGTTCAGTGTTCAAAAATACGGTGGGGGGGTGAGGTGTTGGCTTACGCCCTTATCCTCAATCAGCTTTTTAGCGTTGCACGCCATGTGGCCACCCCAATCCATTAGCTCGTCTCGTTCATTCCTTGTACAGGCTGGCGCTTAACTGTGAAGTGCGACAAGTCAAGATGAAAGTGAAAAACGCTTCACCTAACACAGATAATTAGAGGTTTAAAATAATTTAACACGCGAAGATGTAATCAACCAATTCAGTTTTAATTTATAAATATTTAAAAAAAAAGAACAACGAAATAATTTAAGCCCTTTGAAATAAACTCTCGTCTTTGGTGTTCTAGTTTAGATGGTTATAGTAGCAGGTAAGTGTCATATTGGGAGATCTCTCCTCGGGAGCCTTGACGGTGTGCATAGGGTACACATCAGATCGAGCTCCCAGTTCATACCAGTATACATTGGGTATACTGGTTATGTAGCACCAAAGGCCAATGTCAGTTGTCATTTTTGACCAAAAGTAAAATCGAAATATCATTTTTCGTATGCTTCGGACACCCGAATGTGAGTGGTTGTGTAGCGCGTTGAAGATTTTCTTACGCATTTGTTTGGGTAGGAGAGATGATGTTCCCCATTAATGTTTCACACCAAATGCTACAGGCTGATCCTGGTAGATATACATTTTTGAGTTCAATGGGAGAGTCTAGAGGTGGGTTGTTGCCAATCTTCAGTAGCTACGCGTTAAGGCAGAAATCTGAAGGTCAATATTACTTACACCTGGTCGTGACAGCACATCTGCAATTATATTTTGAATACGTGTTTCCAACTTTCTTCCCAAATGTCACCGCCTCTGATACCCCCTTTTTTGGGCCGATGGGCAGTCCACTTTTTTCTACTACATATCCAAAGTATTTCAGTTGTGGCCGGCAAAATTCACACTTCTCATGGGTTACCCATAAAATATCCTATCGCAGACATGATAGTACCATTTGATAGATTTTTAAGTGTTTTTCAAAATCTTCAGTAACCACGATCACATCGCCCAGGTAAAAAAACACATATGGTTCCAGATCTGGCCTCGAAACACTATCCACGAAGCACCACCACATCGCGAGAGTATTGTGTAAGCCAAAAGGCATCCGGTTGAAGTGAAAGGGTTAGACTCCTTTGACATAGGAATTCGCCAATAGGCGGATTTGATGTTCAACGAGGCAAGGTATAGGGCTGCACGCATTTTATCCAACATGTAGGAGATGTATGGGAGTAGATAAGCATCCCACATGGGCACGCTATTCAATTTCAGAGAGTTTCCACAAAAACGGAACTTCCTATCCTTCTTCTTTACCACGAGGGTGGGTGATCACCATGGACTTGTGGAAGATCCTACCACTCCCAGACGCAGCATTTCTTCCAGCTCCTCTTTCATATGCACCTGCGTCGCCGGAACCACGGGATAGGAAAACTGCAATAGGTTCAACCGATGTCTTGATTATGTGCACCTTCCTCTAGTACACCTCAGGCAGTCCCTCATCAAATTGAGCTCGTTTACTATCAAAACCTCAAGGCATCTTATCCTGTGGAGTCAACCTTGTTCTTGATTATAGCGGCTCAAAGGTTGCCATCGCCACAAATTCTTAAGATTCCCGGCTGAAGCCCTGGATGAACGCAGGTAGCCCACCTTAGAATCAATGTGTGTGGAAACATGGGTACTACTAGAATTTCTACCCACCGTAGCTAGTATCTATATAGACTACACTCTCAGTTGAAACACATTCCCTATCCACTAATTTAATGGCTGATTGTTTCGCCTCCTCAAGTCCTAGCTCATTCGTGCACAACAGTTTCCAACCAGGTATTTCTAGGCTGGTATGCATTTCCCCAGAATGCAGTCACTCTACCATCTCTTGGCCAAATACTTCTGCTTCTATATGCGGACGCTTATCTGCTCCCATCTACTCCACGACGAACTCAATGCTGCCTTCTCTTGCGACTAGTGTGCTCCGGTCTTTCGTACTCGCAATGTTGCCTAGGGAGAACGGTTCTAATTTCCCAAAGGCCCCTGATTTTGCCTTTGGTAGCCTCCATACGATCTTGCCAGATTTGGTTGTTTACCAGCTGATCTTGATAATTACTTACTTCATCCCTATCCAGCCACAGATGAAGCATTTTTGGGGCTCACTGATGGTCCTGGGGGTTTGTCTGCTTCTCCTGCGATTCTAGCAAAGAGTATCTCTACCAACCTCTTGCAACTCTACTACCCCTACCCGCTCGTGGTCTGAAAGCTTGGAGGTGAAATGAAAGATTCAACCGGTGCTCTTGTTGTTTCCAGCTTCCACTTCCACTTCCAGCTGCACTAAAGATATTATCGCCACAAAACTGAGTTGAGTCTGGTAGAAGGGTGCTATGCTCCTCCTTATGTTGCGTAACTTCTCCTGCTCCGTATATGGTATGGTAAGTTGCCGCAAGGGACGTTCAATTGCAGCCACGTATAAGTGTACTCTTATTGACTCCTCAATTCTTTGAATCCAAGGGCTTGTCATAATAGTCGCGTGGGAGAAACTCTACGAGTAAATCTTTCTGTATATCATCCCAGTCCTTGCATTGATGTTTGATAAACCTAAACTAGGTCAGCGTCTTCCCCTCAAACAATAAATGGGCCTTTGACACTCTTTTCGCCTCACGAACCTTTTACACCCTGGTCAAGAATGAGCTCAGTAAACTAGAGTTCTCCGTTAGCTAAATCTTCAACTTGGTCATATCCTGCTGCTTTCTGATCATTCGATCTAAGAGTTGAGCAGGATAGTACTAGTGTTCATCTGAATTTCTGCCGTTGTGCTAGCTCTAGGATCAGATGCTATAATCTCTGTATCTTTTTAATCCTCCTCATCTTTGATAAAAAGCGTACCTTTTGCCATTCTCAAAGCTGATCCTAACTTGGTTACCTCCTTTGAGACATCAGCTTCGTTGATAAGTATGTATATTACTCAATCGCCTTAGTCCGAATTTCACCTTTGACTTGATTTTCAGGATGCCACTGCTGCTGGGTCTACCTTCAAAAAATTTGAGTAACCCTTTACCTTCTTTCAACTTACCTCGGACAGCATCCATGTTCTTCGAAACTATATAGACTCGTACCTCCCTTTTGATCATAAAACATTCCATTCCTCGTGCCGCCTTGGCAACTGTCCGTTGTGACTTCCTCTTCCTTAAACTTTACTTTAAAAATCCTTATACTTCTAGTGTCAATTGCTACCGAGTTTCTTCCCGAATATTACCGACTCTGATACCACTAAACTTACCAAGTGTCATTGATGAATCGAGAAATGTAGTCAAGATGTCTAGCTTTCTTAGGCCCTTGGTCAGTCTTTGATACCGAAGCAGTTGTCTGTGGCTTGGTGTCAGTGTACATATGAAATTCTTTACTTTGGACAAACTGACAGAAGCTTTAAAAGCGCGTTTTACAAGTATATGGCAAAAAGCTCACTGTCAAAGGCTGAATACCTCGTCTGAGTAATTGACAGTTTACGTCTGAAAAAAACTCAAAGGAGCCCAATTGATATCGATTTTTTTCTACAGAACTGTGCCTATGGCTACGTCTAATGTGTCAGTGTATATTCCAAACTCCATATTTTTACATGAATGCCAGAGTGGAGTTGCATTTGCCAACGTAGTTTTTCCTCTTTCGAATGCTTGCTAACATTGATCGGTCCACGAAAATCCCAGTGGTTTCGGTGTACCTACTGGTTCGAGTTTGATTTTCTCAGGTTTCCTTAACAGTTGTATGGCTTTCTTTCTTTTACAAGACTTCTTCGTACCGTTCTGGAGGTTAACGAGTATCATGTAGTTTTACAGCAGAGCTGTATAATAATAATAATAGTTTACAGTTACTGAAAATCATTGAATTTTATAGATCAATGTCAATGCAGGAAAGCCAAATATTACCTCAGCATTAATGGCAGTGCGGTAATGCCATCTTTGGTCACCCAAAAAATTCAGGCCAGTTATACCAAAAACGCATTTTGAATTAGTTACGTGCAACCCGAATTTGTCAAGTGATTGAAAGACAACCTGTAGATACTTCAAGTGCTTCTCCTGAGTTTTAGTTTATATAAGTACTGGTATATTGTCCAGATAAATAAAGAAAAATCCAACCCACCAAAGACCTTATGCATGAAGACTTGATACGTCTGCACCGGTCCGCGAAGACCAAGAGGCATAAAGGAAAGTCCAAATAAACCAAAGGAGGCAATAACTGGAATGAATGAAATGAAGTGGTAGGCGCACACGATGAAAAAGTTGTATATCTGTACAGATCAGGCAAAACGTCAGGTGTAAAGGGGATAGCTGATTGACATTGCGCAGAGCTCTATAGTTACCACATGGTATCAAATTCGAGGTGTTTTCCGTGGGAACCATGTGCATAGGCGAATTCTAAGGTAATTAAAAAGCATAGCAGGTACTCATCGTAATCAAACAAGCAAATGTATCACGTCATTCTTGGAAACGTGTTGAATCTAAGTGGCATACTCAAAAAACTGGAAGTGGTCTTTTTGTATGAATATGATTAACCACGTCGTGCTTAACTGCATTTTTCAAAAAATTTGAGTGTTGAGTGACTGTTGAAGTTATTTCATGTACAATTGTGACGTTTGAGTGCAGTGAACAAACTGCAGGTACATGTAATGAACCACCTTAAAGTCAAAAAAAATTGTGATTCCAGAAAATGGAAACCATTCAGAAGAAAATTCAAACTGGATGTGACTCAACAAAAATAGTAACAAAAGTGTGAAAAGCGGGCTTCTGAAGGTAAAGGAGCTCCTGAGCTACATTGGGCGATACTAGCAAGGCTGCTTTAAAGCCGACGATGAGCGAAAGGCCAAAAAAGAACAAAAGACTAAAGAAAAGCTAAGGACTAAGCGTGCTGAGTTCAGGGGATTTTTCGGACAGACTATGAGTGTTCGCTCAGTGGTGATATGTACTGATTTTATCAGATTATATCATAGCTGAGCAGGCATACCGGAGCAACTTCCGAAAAAATCAATACGGTCATGAAAATGAGATACTCCAACTATCTCTAAGCGAAGGCCCAACTGGGGCTGTAGCGCTACGAAGAAGAAAAAGAAGGGTACTGAGTTAGAGTCGATAGCTCCACCACCAAAAACCATCAAAGAGTAGCCTCTAGTCCAGTTGAAGGATACCGAAATAACAGGAAAATTAGGGTGCGCTTGATGGGCGTAGGATATGAAATCAGTACTACCAAATTGTGCTTGCAAATTTAATTAACGAAGCTGCCAAAAAACGCTTCCAAAATGTCTCACAAAATAATGTTCAGACAGTGTAACAAAATCAAGTACCTAATGCGATACAGAAGAGAAAAAATCATGACATAGCCCTTGGCGGTAGGCACAGGCAGTGAAACCCAAGGATAGCCAATCGTACGTAGATGCATTAAGGAAGATTAAGAGATAGAGGTTAAGAAAGACATCGAAACTGCCACAAAATCAGTGCAGCCAGCGTAATCATGTCAAATTTTAAGTAGAGGCCAATAATAAAGAAGCATTCTACGATGCAGTCAAGAAGCTTCTTGGCAAAAGAGTAACTGTAGTCTCACTTGAGCCAATGGCAAAGATCGAAATCAGGAACATTGACTGCAACATAGACCCGGCTGAAGTAGAGGAGGTCATCGAAAGAAACTCCCTAGCGTAAACTGGGTTAATGCAATGCTGACACTAGAAAACAAGAGGAATGACGTTGGGCCACCATCGACCTGACTGAAAAGGACATCAAACAACCTCTGAATAAGGGTAGATCATCTGTAGGGTATGGCGAAGAGTAGTACCCTTGCACTGCTTTCAGTACCTTGGTTGAGGTCATGCCAGACCGGATTATAATAAAACCGATAGGACTTCTCTATGCTACAAATGCGGTAGCATGGGCCATCAAAAAAAATGTACAAGGTAGCCACCCACAAAGTTTTGCCTTCAAGGTACCCTTGACAAAACTGGTACTGCCACCATCTGGGTTCGGATAAGTGCTGATTTCCTAATGAAGCGCAATGAACCGAGAGATGGTTTTGTTTGCTTCCGATTTTCAAGGCTTCATTCTGTAGTGTGTACCTAACAATTAATTAAGCCAAGCTTAATGCTGTGGAGGAAAATGTCTGGGATGCAGATTGCCACGTACCCGTTGGAGGAGGCGTCAATACTAAAGCAACTGAATGAGGCATGCCTCAAGATAATCCACGTGGAAAATGAGTACTAGAAATGATTGCCAGAACAGAGCTTGTCGTGCTTAATACAGGCGATATGCTGGCTTTCTGCCATGTGAGCTATAAAGGAACCATATCCCAAATGACATTCGCCTCGGAGTCCTTAGTAAAGAACGTATACAATTAGAGAGCACTAGAAGCCTAGTCAGCCAGCGATCATACGTTCTACTTGAAATTCATGATGCTGCCTCCCAACGCTCATGCCCTCGACTTTCTACAATTGAGTGAAACATTGGGAGGATTGATGTAAAAAAGTTTTTCGAGGTGCTCACCTCAGATGCGCCGTTGCTGGAAGATTTGAAGGGGACTGAAACGCTAGCAGCTCTAGACGTGGTGAACTTAACTCTATGCATCATTGCTTCTGCTTGCATTACTTCGTTGCCATGCCTACTATGACTAGTGCGCTTGTGGTCGATAAAACTGTTGAAAAGCAAAGACAGTGTTACAAGCTTCGACGTGAAGTTCACCGAGCACGGAGCCGTGAAAAGGCATGCAACTAGTTAGCAGCATTTAGGTTGGCCAAAAAATACGTTCGCACTACTGGCAATATCTACTGGACATTGTGAACAAGGATCCGTTTGCCTTAGCTATGAGCTAGCTATGCACAAGCCCTGCATATCTAAAGCAGAAAAGATGGATGAGATAGTGCGGGTACGTTTCTCCACCCATCTTATCCATAGTAACGCTTTCACGGCGAAATAGCAATTGAATGTCCACTCTTCATGCGCCTGGGGCTGGTTGAGGCAGTTCTTTCATTGAAACCAAGGAAGGCTCCTAGTCCAGATGGTGTCCCAGCTGAGATCTTGTAACTCATCCCTGAACATTGTCCTGTCTTGCTGCTTAGTATATTAAACGCTCGCCTGCGTGAAGGAGTTTCCTCGGAACGTTGGCATGTGGCGAAGCTTATATTGATCAGCAAGCGGAAGGGAAATCTCAGGTCACCGTCTGCATACCACACGTTATGCGTGCTAGACATGGCTGGAAAAGCGCTAGAGAAACTTATCAAGGACCTGATTCGTACTACTGGGAACCCATCTTCTCAGCGGTACGGCTTGAGGGCAGGACACTCCACTATTGACGCAGTGAGCGTTGTCCAAAAGGCTGAAGCGTATAGCCGTACCAAGTGATGGGTGATTCTGTTGGTGACATTTGATGTTCGGAGTCCCCAAAGCTCCGCTAGATGGGTGAATATGCGCAATACCCTGGGAAAGCCTTTTCAAGTCCAAGAATATCATCTGCGTCGATCGAGGGACTACCTAAGGGATCAAATCCTGCTTTATAAAACGATGCAGGGTCGACGGAGAGTGGAAATTTCATCGAGTGCTACTCAAGGATCTACCTTAGGCCTAGGCTTGTGAGAACATATCGTACAATGGGCGACTAAGACTAGAGCCGTCAGGTGATTCTTTATGGATCAGCTTTTTGGATCATGTTGCGTCACTAGTTGCTGGAAGTACTGTCAAACAGGTGCATCTTGGACTATATGATCCTTCGAGAGACTGAACGGCTACTCGCATGTTTAGTCTAGCACTGAAGAAAACCGAAGTGCTCATCCTGACATAGAATGGAATTCCCAGAGTAAGGACAATCAGTATTGGGGAAGTACTGTTTGAATCGAAACCATCCATAAAGCACCCGGGGTTGCTGATCTTCCTAAACATGAGTTTCTCTGAGTAAATAAAAGTAATGGCTGATCAAGTTATCTCAGGTGTATTGGCTGTAAATCAACTTATAACTAACGTTTGGGGATTTAAGCCTTCAAGAAGATAACTTTTGATGAGGCCCGTAGAGTTGATGCTGCAATACGGAGTAAAAATATGGGGTGGCAATCTCAGCAGGGTGCTTGGCATAGGTACAGAGAAGAGGAGCACTGAGAATTGTATATTCATATCCGACTGTTTCTGACTCAGCAATACTAGTTATTCCTGGTGTGATACTAACTGCTCTTCTTGCTAGAGAACGCCAAACTATCTGACTGCGTTGAAACGATGACACGAGGGAGACAGGTGAGACGGACCCCATTCAGTGGCAGCAGAATTGGGTGAGCAGCATGAAGAAGAGATGGACTGTACACCATAGCTAAATCAAACGTATTGTTAGGCCGACTTCTACCCGAGCCAGTTAATGAGTTGGTAGGGGTGTTTTCAGTCTTATTTATGCAAAATTCGCAAGTCATGGTCCCCAAACTGTAAGTTTTGTGCAGGAGAGGAAAACGATGCCTGCCACACATTTTTTGCATACAAAGATGGGACAAGTGGTACCAGGACCTCTACAAAAAACAAGAGAGCTTTTCTGGATCGTTTAATCGGGGAGATATTTGCATCGTTTATCAAAAGGAACCATTTGGCGCATTATGCTCAGGCACCCATAAAACAAATAAATGGGTCACAGCAACCGTTAGAGCTAGGAGATCGCTTTTGTAGCAGTCCTTCTTCCTCCCTCCACTTCAGCTAGAAAAAGGATCCCCCATATTGAATGCAACCCATATTGCAGTATACGAGGCTTAGCCCGAAGTAATGCGTCAAATGGTTCTCGGGTTAACAGAGTAGGTTATTTCAAATTTTTTGATAAAAAGCAATAAATTCTGTTAGGGCATTTTAATTCTAATACGGTAATATTTGCTTCAAATTTCCTATCAAGCTACTTCTTCTAATTCTAGTCCATAATGATTAAATGCATATCTATCTAGTAGTCCACGTAGTATAGTGGTTAGAGTACTCACTGCGTAAGCCAAAGATTCCTGGTTCGAGTCCCATTGAGAGGACGCTACAGTTATGGTACGTACTGGCTTAAAAATCAGAACGTATCGCAGCTGGGTGGATACGTGTGTATATGGCCAAAACGTGGTACTGACCGTATCACCTTCTCGAGTACCAATGCATATGATCAAGATAAGAAAATACTCTTACTATCTATAATCAAAGGCCCAAAATGGGCTGAAGTGCTAAAGCAAAAAACATATGACTATGTATTTATCTATCTAAGGGTCACATTCATATATGAGGAGATCCCCCTTAAACACTTATAAAAGAATGTTTTTGGGAAAGCTTTGAAGAGATCATCACTTGGAACATATCTGCAAGATTTTGTGGTTTTAGCTGATGTTGTTTCTAGAGAAACTAATGAGACGCAGCGTGGACATAAAATTATCTTACAAAATCCTTAAAAATATGAGCGTTTATTCAAATAATATATTACAAATACAAAATTATATTATATTATATATATACTATATTATATTACAGCTTAGTTACTGGAAATTATGTTATCATTAAAAACCCTTATATAACGCAATAAAAATATCATCTGAAAAATTGCCAAGGATCTTTCATAAAAAACTCCCTCACAAAAACTAACATAAATTTGTATCATATTGTCACATAATTTGATACCAGCACAACCTGTATCCACTGTAACAGATGAATCAGTTCAGATAAATACCATTTAAAAACAATAATGTATATCCTTTATATGAGAATTTATATAAAAGCACTTTATATTGCAACAAACTTTATGATCAATAATGTCATTTGGATTAACTCTCACAAAATCATGTTCCGTGCTATAAAATCGAATTTATACACTTTGTGTACGTATGTCCTTTTCAGAGCATCCAACACATATTCAGGCATATACCGACACAGATATGAGTGCAGTACCGTCAAGTGAAACATATGCACTTGTCTATGGTTACATCAGCTCATACACCACGTCCACTTACTCTTCTTTCATGAGCTTAACATGATTTGCCAAAATGGCTTGAACTCAAAAATTTATCCTTGGCTTATTGCCAAAACAAAATATACTCCTATTTTGCGGATGTTTTTATCTCTCAATAAATTTCTCGTCCAACAACAATTTGTTGCGGCACAAAATATCTTTTGGAGTTGGAGCTGATGATGCTGTGTCCTTTTTTGTCTTTTTTGCCACATAGTAATATAGTTGCAAACTCTCCTCTTCCACCCTCCTGCTCCATTTCATTGTCCTCTCTTCAGTTGCTGTCATATACATGTCGTTTGGTATTTCGTTTCTATAATAATTGTCTGTTTAAGGATTCAATGTGACTTTAGTTTGTAAAAGGAAGTTATTTTATTCAGTAGAAAGATTTATGAATCCAAATACCAATTTCGTCCTTGTACAATAGGATCTAGATCTCAACGTAGTAGTAAAGCCTTAATAGCGCACACTAAACTGTGCTCAATACTAGCCAGCTATCCTGATTGTATATCGATAGACTTTCGACATCCTGGCGCAGTAAACTGATATACAAAGTACTCGTGTAGTCAGCGAAGATTGTTCTCAAATTCTTCCATCTTAGTAAGAGAACATTTGCTATTATCCGAAGATAATATCTCAATTATTACATTGAAAGCACTTATGAGAGTCGTTGAGTTTCGATATCAGTTGAACGGGAACTTTTCTTGTGAAGCGATGGTAAAGATTGTCGTTGTAGATACTTTGTTACAAGAAAAAGATTTTCGGCTGGTGGTGGTAGCTGTTGGAGGATAGAAATGGCTCTGAAGGACGATATTCTACGCACAATCCTTCAAGTTTGGTATTTCATGCTTGGCAAGGCGATTGTAGGTTGCAAGGTTTCAAAATAACCAAGAATAGTTTGAATAAATGAATTGGAGCCTCTTTAAGAGGGTGTTGAGTTGAAAATTTGTTGCTTAAAAATATGGAATCAGAACAGGATATCAAATTAAGAGTACCCTTCCTTATGTTGCATAGTCTTAAATCTGGGCTAAAATCCAGGATCTCCATGCAATTGAAGTCTTTAGTCGATAGAAATTATATGGTTTAGACTCTCTTATGCTGGAGTCTCACATAGACCCTCAGGACTCATAAATATATCACTTTATATTGACATCCAATGTAAAAGGACCTGCATATTTGCTGCAACGAAAATGTATCGGCAAAGTTTAAATGTTCCAGTAACCAATACGAAACAAGATGGATAGACAGAACTAGGCTCCTGTCAGAAAGGTTTTGTACTGAACATACGGTATGTAGACATAGGTGCATAGAATGATTTAATTCAAGAAAAACTTTAATGACAAATACAATAATTATATTTTTACTTTAAAAGTAAAACTGAGCTTAAATCTCATATACTTGTATTTCCGCTTCTATTGCCTACTTTGGTGCCGATAAACTAGTTGTAAAACCTTTTTTGAAAAAATCTTATTGAGACTTTTCATATAACACTTTTGATAAAAAATTTTTGTGGTTCCCTCCTCTATATGGCGGACCCCCATAAAACTCATTGAAGATTTTTTTTCACCCTAAAACCTTCTAGAAGTCACAACTTCCAACCTTTCCACAAAGTTTCATGGCTGTAGCTTCGGTAGTTTCGGAGAAAGCTGCTGTGACATACAGACGGACGGACAAAGGTACCGATTTTGATAACTTGTATTAGTAAAAATTTACCACCATTCACTCTTAATATGCCCAGTTTGTATGTTTTTGCTCCTATCAGTAGTAGTAGGTATAGATGTTTCAGCAATTTACAGTCTATTCTTGGCTATTTCATAATCAATTATCCATCTAACACCACCTTTTTACAAGGTTTTCCTTCCTTCCCTCCTGCAAGTTCATATTGTTGTTCATACTGTATGATTTCAGTATGTTCTAGGATTCAATGGATAACCCCTCTTCTATTTTTATTGAGGCTTTGATACATGCTTTGACAACTGTATATTGTTCATTTAGTTGTCATCCACCTAAACAGTTGGCACCTCCTTTTTATTGGCTTCACCTTCAATTCCAGTACTTGAAATTTTAAACGAATACTCTTTACTGAACACCTATGTACCGCTCAAATAATCCAATTTCAGTTACTACTAGAAGGTCAAAGTTGCTTACTCCATAAGGTCAAACTACTTGGGAAGCAAAGCCTCTTTATGCGTATGTTTGCAATGTTATTTGAATACAGGTCGATGACAAGCCAAGCAATGACAGGAGAATCAGTAAGACCACCAAAATTGTCATTAGCTTGAAGTCCGATTTTTTTTCAATATGTTTAACGAATGATTGAACGCGCAGACATTCTTAATTAGTTAAAAAAGGCAAAAACTCGTTTTTCTGCCAAAAATCTTACAAACCCGTTTAGGCTATATGCCTACTTAACGCTTCAAATATAACAAGAATACAAAATAGACTTCTACTAGGGGTAGAAATAATGACGGCCTATCTTATTGGTAATACGCTTTCTGCAAAATGCATTCAAACTGTCAATTTTTTTAAGAAACAAGGATAACCTGCCCTTAAAACATGAAGGTGGTTATGCAAGTACTCCGTTTAAATCAACCTTGAAGTCAAAAATGCTTTAAGCTTGACGAACAAGTACAAAACAAAAGTAAAGCAGCTTGTTCTAGGAGTTCCATCTTAATCCGTGACAGCAAAGTTATAGAGTCAAAGATTGTCAAAAACACTGCAGTGCAAAATCAGGTATTACAAATGTTTTTGTCTTGGAGCCTATCCTTTGGAATATTTTGTGTAACCCCTTGTACCAGCAGCTAGAGAGGCTAGCGTGCAAACAACTGAAGCGGTATTGATTCGTAGCTATGTTCAAGTCATGGTTAGAAACTAAAAAATCTAATCTCAGCCTACTATCAGCTACCAAGGAGCTATCTGCTTTTCCTTCTTCATAGCAATACAGCCTCTCTCAAGCCGTCACTTAATGCAACAAGTGCCTCCAACTGTCTCGATCGATTGGCCACGTCCTCCAATTTTGAAACCCGAGGAGTTATAAGTTATCTTCATGGACTGTGACAGGCCAGGGTTTCCTGGGTTTATCCGTTGGTATCCATTGTTCATCCATACAATTCAGGTGGCCAGCCCTTGGAAGCTTCCATAGTGTTACAATGGTTGAGATACAGCTCATGGTTATATTGAATTTCCTATTAGTCTCTATGTAGCTTCAGTACGAATGTCAAAAATTCTTTCAGCAAGGCAAACTGGTACAAAAAAAAAAGCTGAAAGCTGCTAAATCTAGTGCTGCATCTTACTTCGTTAAAGCAACATAAAAAGGCAATCGCCTTAGATACAAAGTACTTTGGCATAGAGTCAAAGGTGGTCATAAACACTGCAATGCAACATCAGATTTCACACATGGATTTGTCTTAGGGCCTACCCTTTGGAATATTATGTGGCATGCAACTAGCGGTTCCCAAAACTGAAGCGGTATTGATCAGCAGCTGAAATAACGTTATGGTTGGAGACTTAAAAAATCAGATCTCAACCCGCTATCAGATACCTTGGAGTTATCTTCTTCTCCTTCTTCATAGCTTCCTACTTTCTCAGCCCATTGACCACGTCCTCTAATTTTGAGATCCGATGAGCGATAAACTGTCTTCATCAACCGAGTCAGGCCAGCATCTACTCGGTTTCTCCACTGGTATCCGTTCTCCAGTTCTCCCAACGAATACCTTTTTGGGAATACGTTTTTCATACATTAGATTCATGTGGCCGTAGGAGTTTCCGGAGTCTTACAATTGTTGAAACCTCCGGTTCGTCAATAGTTTCGTACAACCCATGGCTGTAACAAATTTGCCATTAGTCTTCATTCAGTTTCACCCTGATTATTTGCCTTAGGAGTTATACTAAATTGCAAGCTCAAATTTCAAGTCTATATTAAACTAGGTTGCAACAAGACCCTAAGTGTTCATACAGCCCTAGCGAGGATACTTCCAAATATCGGAGAACCACTTAAGAGCCACCAGAGCCTCATATCCAGAGTAGTTCTTCTTATTTGCAGCACTACCGCCCCTATCAGGCCTTGGCTTCTGGCAAAAAGCGCCTCCAACTGTCTCGATCCATTGACTGTATCTTGTAATTTCAAAATCCAAGCAGCGATGAACTGTCTTCGTCAACCAAGTCAGACCAACGTTTCCTCGGGTTCCGCACTGCTATCCACCCTTCGGTGTTCGTTGTTCATCTATACAATTCAGGTGGCCAGAACGTTGCAGCTGCCGCAGACTTACAATCGTTGAGACGACTGGCTCGTCGAAAAATTCACATAGCTTATGGTTGTATCGAAATTGCTATTGGTCCCCGTGTAGCTTCGTTCTGATTATTCGCGTCAGGGCTTAAGGGTTATTTTAGATTGCAAACTAAAATATCAGGTTTATATGCAACAAGACACTAAGTATTAATACAGCCCTAGTGAGGATACTTCCATATATCGGACGGTTGCTTCCAATCTACCAGAGCCAAATACCCAGAGTAGTTAGTTACCTCAACACTATTTTATGAAGCTCCAGTATGGACGTACTAGTTGGCAGGAAAGTTGGATAAAAGTAAGATACGTTTGGTCTATAGACAGAGAGTTATCTGAGAGTACAGGACAATCTCAGGAGAAGTGGCGTATATGAAAGCGAGAATAATTCAGATAAACATCTTTGTGGCTAAATAGCACAAGCATTAAAAAACGAGAATGTAGAAAAATTAACAGAGACTAAAACTTGAAGAGGAATGACAAAGGAGGTGGAACAACATTTCCGTCGGCCGGTAGAGGCAAAAGCTCATTTCCGATACGATTAAGTATAGTGCGGCAATCTCCTGAGTGAAAAAGAAACTTAACTGATATTTTAATGTGATCTCACTATTTGCATGACGGAATTAGCAACAATTTACTATAGTTTCTTATAGGCATGGTTCACTTAGCACTACTTAGATTTACATAACCCTGCAAACTGGTCAAGTTGTACTATAAAGGATGACCTAGAGCGCATCTTATTCAACTGCTTCTTTTCCAGCTAAATGACGACATGTAGCGATTTGGAAACTAGCCCATATCGACAAAGAATCTGGTGGACACATTGCTGAAATTGGAAGCAAAATGAACCAACATAGCAAGATTGGCAGCGCATATAAACTGTGTCCTTCAAAAGGACGACTTGAAAGAAAAGAGTTAGAACAGCGTGATCATTGATCATCTAAGGCTGACCTTGCATCCTTAAGTAATCTAAATTAGCATTCCTGCAATGGATGGGTGTATGGGTAAAAGAAGGGTTTTGGTAAGTTGAAGTCTGAAATTAAAATACAAGGGCCTTTCAATGGCATCAAAAATGTTGAAATTGGCATATTTAAGTAGTTTTACCCACTAAAAAAGTCAAATATCTTACGTCATTTGCTCTAGCTCCTACTATTTCTAATTTGTATTCATTTGACATGACTTTCTCTGGCAAATCAAAGAATGGAGGCTGATTTTTTTTAAGTAAATAGGATCATATTTACTTGTTCTGAGTTCATAACCAAGTTTCTTCGTAGTTTAGTATTTACCTGAAGCCAGTATCATAGCATCGTAAGTGTATATCGTTTCTTCTACTTTTATCAATATCATAGCTTTCAAGAAAACATTTAGATACTTATAACAAAACAGAGCAGAGAAGGTTTACCCCTCCTTATATGTCTCCTAGTTGGTGTGTTTTTCTACCCTGAGGTTACATATCTGATTTTCTGTATTGTTGGGGCGATTCTCGAATAGGTTCTTTCATTAGAATGGCTTAGAGACTCTTGTTAGCACCTCCATCATCAATCGCTGCGCAAGCAGATCTTTGTGCCGTGAGAGGTTTTTGTGTACCAGCAAGTTTCAGTGTAACAATCTCCACGTGCGCATCTTAGTCTCACGCTTCGCATCCCGCACGTGTGACGATCCGGCCCTAAAGTTATTCCGATTGCCTTTGCTTGGAACAGTGCCACTGCCTTCTTTATTGGTACACATAAAGTCAGAAAACATTGCATTGTGTTTGGCTGAAGAATAGACTTTCTGCCCATTTAAATTTGCTAAACTGAAACCGATATCCTACTAGCTGCATCATTTTTGTTACATAACCTGTCTATCCTATGTATACTAGTATGAACTGAAAGCTCAATTTGATGTGTATCCTATATACATCATAGATGTTCTCGGGGACAGAGAAATCTTTCTATATAACACTTACCTGCTACTGTACCCATCCAAACTAGATCAACAAAGGCAATAGTTAATTTTGAAGAATTATCTTTATTTATTTGTTAACTCTGTTGTACAATTTTACATTGTTTATGTTCCTGTGTATTCTTTGAAAACTTATAACGGTTAATATCAGCGGGACTTGTCGCATTTTCCATGTGAGCGCCAGCCTGTAGAAGGAATCAAAACGACGGGCTGATGGGTCGGGGTGCCCACATAGCGTGAACACCAAAAGGTCAGTTAAGGTTCACGGCTCAAGCCAATACCTCACTCCTTACCATTGACTAGCACCACACATTGTATAGCCTGAAACTTTAATCGCGGAAGTCACATAACTACTCGCGCGTTGTAGGATGCTCAGCCTTAAGAACTTTCCCTCCCAGTTGAGAACTGGGAATGCATCGTCGTAAGTCGGCGTCAACGAAGGTTTCACCTTTTCAATTCATCCGAAGAAATACGTGCTGGTGCATAATCATGGGAACGTTGGGGTGTTTGTATGATGTACTGTATCGTGAGGTCGCCATTTTGCCATGAGTAACTTGAGACCACGCATCAAGTTGGTGTCGTCTTTGCTTTACGGTAATGGGCTGAAAAACTTTCCTAGAAGACGTAAGCACTTCCTTCAATTCTTGTATTTCGTGGCAAGGGATGACAGTTTTGACCATTCGACGCCACCTCTCAATGATTCCGTTCCCAATAGGATGGTAAGAGGTTGTCCATAAATGGTCAATTCTCACAATTGGATCGGCTAAATGAACATCTGGCTTTTGAACTGGTAGTCCCGTGCTAAAACATGGAACTGTCTAAATCATGCATTGACTAGCACCTTGTTGCAGTAATATTCTAGACCGGAATGGACTCAGGTGAACGCGTGAACCTAT
The DNA here is from genome assembly GCA_963969285.1 of Odontomyia ornata. Lineage (NCBI taxonomy): Eukaryota > Metazoa > Arthropoda > Insecta > Diptera > Stratiomyidae > Odontomyia > Odontomyia ornata. Next base: position 16,462,901 of record OZ017741.1, on the reverse strand, counting down.
CTATGATGATCAGGCAATATCAGCCACCACCATTTGGTGACAGTGGTCCGGTGGAGTTGATGTTGATGTGCTCGAACCTGACGTCTGCCTGAGTATAGTGTTGAAGACGTGACTTTATAAAGACATCTGATATTAATTCATTGGCAGTCCATATCACTTCTTACAAAGTTGTTAACGTCAACATTTATGGCTAGCTAGAAGAACTGGTTGGTGATGAGTTTTCTGGTCCTACGTTTGCCTATATAAGCTAGACCAAGCACTATTTGCATAACTGTAGACCCGCACTGCTGCGGTATGTATTGTCGGACCTTATCGTTAATGATGATGCAATACAGTGGTATAGTAGCACCAGGCAGACCTTGCTTTATCCACTTAAGTCACTGTTGTTGATCCTCTTACAAAGCCTTTAGCTCTTGATTGTCTTGTTGAGGTGCATCGAGAGAAACTAAATCAATTTGGCTGATCGTTCCTACCCAAGACAAATAATGTGCGATAGATTTCTTCTGGCCTAGAATGTCGCGGATGTCAACCGTGAACTGAAAAATGAAGTCCACTTGACATTTTTGCCTCAAGGATCCTTTTCCCAATCGCTGATGGAATGCAAATTGCACTGCCTGGAGGTCCAAAAACACCGTAAACACTCTACCCTCTAGCATTTTTCGGAAATTCTTTATGGCCTTGTGGACTGCAAGCAGCTTACAATCGTAGGTGCTGTTACGTTGCTGGTCAGTCTACGCGAGAAAAGTATTCGTCATTTAATCCAGGAAGCTCCGAGCCCATTATTTACGAATGGAGCTGAAAGATCGGGGTGCGTGAGCGGCCCTACCTTGCTCAAATCGGCTTTCCACTTCTCAAAATTTGCTGATGCGTCACTTGTCCACTCTGTCTTTGTCTTATGTCGCCTTTTGTTCTCCGGTATCAGTTGAAGCGGGCTTTCCTTTTATGCGGCATCTCGCAGTAACTATCCGTAAAACTTCACTACACCCAAATAAATTTCTTGGATTGTCTTGGATTTCGTGATCGTGAATATGCCTTCTGTCTTCTCAGGTAAACGGTTTAATTCGTTTGATGATATGGTCTGTCTCAAGAATTTAACTTTCTTCTCTTCAAAGTCGCACTAATCAACGTTCATTTTTCATCCATATTTCCGTAAATGATTCAAAACTCCTGTGACGAGCTGCTCATGAGTCCTGCAAGAAGACTAGTATGTCATCCATGTAGATGAATACGTTGTCAAGTCCACGTAGCAGCTTGTTCATGAAGCATTGAAAGGCCTGGCTTGCATTGCATAGGCCAAATGTCATGAGGACAAACTCTTACAACCTGAATGGCGTGATGATTACTGTCTTTGGTATGTCGACTCGTATTTGGTGAAATGCCATTGGTAAGTCGATGATAGGGAAGATCTTTATGTCATGCAACGCAGAGATGCAGTCCTGTAGAAATATGATAGGGTAACAATCAGGGATGGTACAGGCCTTAAGTACGTGATTGTCCGCGTATGGGCGCCAGTCACCGTTGAATCTCCGCACTATGTGGAAAGAGCTGCTCCACATGCTATTGGATGGATGAAGGATACCTTCTAGCAGCAAGTGGTTGAGCTCGGGTTTTGCAGTCGCGAGTTCTTTGGGTGATAGACATCGTGCGTTATAAATGGAGTTGCATCATCATGTACTTAACGCTGCGGTGAGTAGTGGTCACTGTGATGCCGAGGTACTCTGCTGGAATGGCAGCGTATTAGCTTTCTTCGCTTGATGTTATTAAGACCGCTGTTGGTTGGTCCTTCGACAGGGCTTTTACCTTCACTAAAGTTGTAATAGGTAGCTCGATGAACTTTCGTGCTCTGATGTTAGCTAGCAGTTGGTAGTGATCGAGTTGATCGGCAGTTTTGATCGGTGAGCTAACGTCTGCGGTGAAGTAGGTCCACGTAGCAGGCTTTTGTAGCACTGGATTTTGAGTTAGCTTCCTTTTTCAAAGGTGCAAATAATGGAACCGTCAGAAGCTTGAAGGGGGTGCCAAGCTCAAGTTTTCTTCTGTATCAGATAGTTGATGGGAGCGTGAAAACTTCGACGCTAGTGTCGCACTGGTGAGGTCTTGTGCAGAGGATGAAATCAGTTGGCCTACAGTTTTAAGTATCTAACACGTAATGTATATGGTATCGGCAGAGCTCAGCTGGTGTTTTGAGTGACTTTCAGCGTGTCCGTGATTTTGATGGCTTCCGTGGCCTTTCTCGGCCCTTGTAGCATGAGCAGGTACACTTGGTACCCATCATGTGATCCATACGAGGCTTGTCAATTCAGCGTATCAAGCTTTGAATTTCTTCTGTGGGCTTGTTTAGCTTGGAACAAACCTTAAGCTTTTGTGGAGAGATTCCAGAGGTGGTGTAAGGCCTGTATTCTTTTGTTACCTCATGCAGTCTGTCGGTGATCTTAGTGAAACTTTGTAGCAAGGAGTCATCCACTGAAAGAATGATGTGCAGCATTAGTCTTAGTATTTCATCTGCGATGCTACCAATGGCCTGTATTTACTTCTGATTTAGCAGCAATGATAGCCACTGATCGCCAATCTAAATCTTTAACAGCAGTTTTTGGATATCCGGCTGGATTGACTTGGTTAACGTTTTAATCCTTTTCTACCTGGGATAGATAATCGGGAAGCACATCCTGCCTTCAGAAATACAGCCTGCCCCAAAGTAAGCCTTTCACTTGATCGAACCACAGTTCGATATCTTTGTCCCAGAACGGAGGGACCCAAAATATGATGCGATTCTCTTCTATGGTAATGGATCACTCTTCGTTGTGAGTAGTGGTTGGCATCCTGTCCTTCTTTTCGTTGGGCATTCGTAACACGCCGCTCACACTCGGTCTTTACCGTGGTTTGCTTGAATGCTCCTCCTTACACAACAGACATGATCCCTATACAATATATACGCGAGGAACGCGGTATTTAGGACAAGCCACTATAGCAAGGTATATTCTAGATGCTCAATGGCAACGTCTAGCGTTGACCTCTTTTACCAACGCATTTCCCATTCGTATGAAATATGGAAAAGAAGTGTCCTTCAATCTCGTATTTTAGTGGATCCGGTCCCACCAAACGTGAAAACCATCACGTAAAATCCGTGTTCAGTTCAACAAACTACGAGAGGCAAAATAGCCAATTATGGCCCTTAGCTCTTTTGAAAACACGATTTGTCCTCTAACACATTCAATTTCTTCAAAACTAAGTTCTTTTTTCGATAAAAATTGCATTCTTATTTCCATATTCTAGCTCTTTGTGATACGGAATCGAGTCGTCGTTGATGTTGATGAGTGTACACGTGTTGAGCAAATGAGATATATGCTTATCCTTGGGCGCGTTTTTCAGTGCCCGCCAAGTTGTCAAGCACATGAGTTGTGCCCATGCGTCATGCATATTATTGTTACATGTACAAAGAATTCTGCGAGCTACTGTCGCAATTGTTTTCACAACCATCAAGAACATCAACAAAATGAATTTACTCGAAACCACGAGAACCCACCAAGCATGATCAACATCTGAAATTGACGTCACTCCATTCGTTAAGCTGCTCGAATATACCAGGTACCTCTCGGCAGAACATTCGCCAAAGTACGAGAAATAGGTTGAATAGGTAGAGACCCTATATAAAGGCGAGCTGAATGAATGGGAGGATCATTCATTAGAACCGCGGTAGTGAAAAAAAAACTGCGAAAGTGTAAGGCGATATTGTTCGAGTAATAGAAAAGTGATTTTCGTTGATTGTGAAGTGATTGTAGAAGACAATTGCTATAGAAATTTATGGACAAGTGGAAGTTAGACTTTTAATAGTGAAAATTAAAATTGTTAATTAGTTAAATAAGTCATTGTGCATTTTTAAGTAATTAAATAAACTCTTTTAATTTAATTTAAAAGACATTGCGTTTTCACTTTCCCGGAACATTAAAATTATTGGCCCTGAACCATAACACGCGACATTATATTACTTGCTGGTCATATAATGCAGAAGAGTACACGAATTAATGCCACTACAAGTTTAATACTTTGCTATTGTGTTTATGCTGTGATTTTTTTGCCAAAACTTTTTACCGATAAAAGTGCTGACACTTTGCATTTTTGTAATGTGCCTCCTAGACAAATAGCTACTACTGCAGATTTGCTGATTCACCATCATATCATCACTAAAGGGCCGTCTGTATTTTTTCAACCTTGTCATCTTGTACGTAAGTGACCCGCAGCTGGCAAAATCTAGTTTAAAATGTTGCTCGGGTGCAACCATTTGTCCATCGTCCAGGTAAAAGTCTTGTAGTGGTTGGTGCGCTACTGAGGACTGTCACCAGCCAAGTGTTAGCACGTGCTCCGATAGATACGCTTTGCTAATTATTGAGGGTTTTCTTTAAGAGACTCAAGGCAGGATGTTCTCTATGTTTGACTTACATCAGGCATTTTATCAGATCACAGTTACTCCAGACGATGGCACTAAAACTACAATTACCACGCCATTTGGCTTGCATGAGACCCTTGGTATGCCAATAGTGCTCCACAAAGCAGCACAAACCATGCAGGATGTCAATAATCATTTCCTAACGAAGCTTGGTTTCATACGTAATTACCCGGATGGCATCCTTGTTTTTGCCAACAATCACAAGCAGTATCAGCGATACCTTAAACAGTTTTTCGACCCGGTGAAACAGGCTCGACCGCATGTCAATTAGAATAAATGCTAAATCAGCTTACCAGTATGTACTATCACAGGCTGCCATAATTTTGAGGTAGATTTACGTTTATTGGAGCGAAAGACACAGGCCATCTTCAACTTTCTACGGCACTACATGGGAATAATCACCTTTCATTGTGATTGCATTTGGCATATCCAGGCTCTTCCAAATGACTTGCTAAAAGGTCTTACCAAGAAGAATGCCAAACTCTCTTGGCTGACTGAATTTTATACTGCTTTCATGCTTTTCAACTGACGCATCAGCTTATTTATCACCAACGCAGCTACTTTTGACACAGATGCTTCAATGGTAACCATGCGAGCATCGTTGAACCAGCAGCTGCCAGATTGACCTTGAAGTACATCAGGACTCTTCTCAAAGAAATTGCCAGAAATAGGACAACATTTTCACTGCTTTTGCATCCGTCTAAAATTTCTAATGTATCTTGCAGGATAGAAGATTCAAAATTTGTTCCAATCATCTTCACTCTCTTACAATGATCTGACAAAATTTTACCTCGTCAATGTGGGCTGCTTAATTTTGTTGCTCGTTTTGACACGCAAATTAGCTATAAGTCTGGAGAGGAAAACATCATCACAGATGCCCCTTCACGAGTGTAAACGCTAGACGTGCATGCACAGTTTTTCATATATCCACGGTCATCAATTATCTTTTTTTCTTCTGTAATCTGGGGCTTGTATTTTAGCTTTTGTATACAGAAACATTGCTCGTTTGCCAATTCCCATAAATTTTTCACGACTTTCTGAAGTACAGTTTCGTGAATTCAGTTATAGATTTTCAGGTTTCTGCTTGCGAAAAGTACCCAATCCTTCAGTCAAACTCTGCTGCTTGCAATGGTTTCTCTGTATCTGCATTGCTTCATATATAATCGCTGCTTTATAGTGAAGAAACCGTCTTCAATTCTCCCTTGAAACGCTAGGTTGAACTCTCAATATCGTCATGCTTTTTGGGACATCAACTTCCTGTATCCTCCGCAACTCCTTTTTCTTCTTTGTAGCACTACAGCCCCTCTTGGACCTTCGCTTAGAGATAGTTAGAGTATATTTTTTCGGAAGTTGGTCTGGTCAGTACCATGCTCCCGTGTGTCTGCTCAGCTATGATATGATCTGATTAAATCAGTACATATTACCACTCAGTACTCGTAGTCTGTCCGAAAAATCCCCTGAACTCAATCACGTTGTTCACCAACGAGATTTGAACTCGGGACTTTCGGCTTATGCGTTCATGTTCTAACCACTAGACCACACAGATCACACCTTAGATCTTTTCTTTTGTTGACATTTGATGCATACTTTTACACATGTTTTTCACTCTATTCCTCCATTTTCTAGCGGTTCACTTAGTGTTTTTTTGTAAGTCTACTGGCCTTATCTAACATCATGAAATGAAACAAGTTCTTCCCAAAATCCATCCATTGAAAGCAGGGCAGACATCGATTCCGATACTCTCTGCCCGAGAGATTGTGCCGTCACAAAGCTTGGCTAGCTCTTTAAGTTGACATTGACAGTTGCACCTGTGGGGGGTTACATCTACTTAGTTTCTGTTTCAACAATGTGCCGGACCCCTTTGATAACATATGCTTGAATCTCATCCTAATATATGGTGCGACATTCCAGGTTAGGAATAGGCGTCTTCTCATTTGCCAGTTTACGACTGCGAAATGAGATCTACTGTTGACAAAACTAAAATTTAGACCACTATTAAATGCGCAGCCCTCGCTGCATACGCCGAAGGTGCTTGGTTTGAGTCCCGTTGGTGACAATATGAATTGTTTTAAGTGATTCTTCGGACGGACTTCAAGCTCATTCCGGTATGATACGCACTGGCTTAAAATCAGAACGTATTATAGTTACGTCAGCGGACACACAGCCAAAGCGTGGTACTGACCATATTACCTTCTCGAGTGCCAAAATATTCGATCAAAATAATGAGATATTCAAACTTTCTCTGGGCAGAGGCCTGCAGTGGTAAAGTAAAATAAAATGAAATGGGAATATTTAAAAATTAATTTTGAACTTCATACAAATTGCGTATATTTAGCCATTTTATCTGGAGCTATCCAGGATTTAATTTAATCATCAAGAACTAATAGAAAAGATAAATGAAAAAAAAGAATAAATGAAATTTTTCATTAAATCCTAAGTGAGGATAACAATGAATAAAATTAATTCCTTCAAGCATTATCCTGAGAAATCCCATTAATTAAAATCATCACAAATATATTCCAAACTGTTTTTTAAATGCAAAATTCCATTTCGATTAGAAAAGGGACTGAAAACAATAGGATATGAGAAACGAAACGAACAAAACATCGTAGAAAAAAAAAATAAAATTACGACCAACGTGAAAACGTTGAATATTTTCTGACCATCCTACTCAATATTATAATAAAGTCCGAACATTTCTCGTCTTACACTTCACTCTCTGCTGCAAGTTATTCAGCTGGACTACGAGTAGTCCTTTTTTTTGCGAGCGAATAAAATACGAACAAACGCTACACCGCGGAAAATATTCAGATTCCTACTTTTTCAATTATTCTAAGCTTCGAATCATGATGAAGCTGATGATGACGATGAGGAAGATGATGATGATAATTTGCATGAAATTTCTCAACTAAAAGCTGAAAAGGAGGAATAAATTCATAAACGCCCGCCAAACCCAATACATATTAATGAGTTTCTTAGCGTAAAAGGCGAAAATTTTCAATTGAAAAGAGAAGCAAAAGCTCTGACGGATTATTTTCGTTGATTAGGAAATTTGCAATTGGGACAAAACTGACGAGACAGAGAGAGAGAGTGAAAAGAAGGAACCAGAGAAAAGTATTTAATTTACAGAAAGAGATGAAAAAATGCAAAATGTTTTTTAAACATTGAAATTTCTGTTTGTTGAACCGTTAAAGGAGAAACAATTGAAAGTAAGTAGATTTTTTTCCGTTGAAAATTGGGATACTTTTCTTGATTTTGTCATTCTAGGAAAACTAGAACAGGTAAAAGGATCAACTTGAATTCTAGATAGAAAACTAATTTGGTTTTGTGTAGTAATTGAGCACGTTCTCGAAAAAGAAAACAGAGCCCCGGATGGTTGGTATCGTGTGATGCACTTAGTTTTTAAATATCCTTTTCATCAATAATGGATTTAGAACTATTAACTAATAAGCTGAATGGAGGTTGCGCTGTAAATTTAAAATATCAGAGTAGAGTAGTAAAATAACTTTAACTTAATTCTACTGGTGGTTATCCAATGCAAGTTATTTAACATAACAAGGCAAATATAAAAAGGAAAAATAAACGACGAAGGAATCAAGGTCTGTAACTAGTTTGATGGCAGCATGACATGATTTCAAAACTAAGTTTCATATGAACCTTTCCTTAAATAAGAACAGACCTTATCAAGGAATTTCTAATGTCACAAACGAATCGCAATCGCAGTATATCGGAAAGTGATGCCTCAAATTTTGTTTATGAGAAAAATTCGGAAAAGCGTATGAAGCCTACAAACCAAGAGAATAATATGAAGTCCTCAGATCATCTACATCAAATGGCAGCTGTTGCAATTAATAGTAAAGTTCTTTCAAATATGGCGTATGCTACAAATAATTTGAACAAGTTATCTAACAAACATGGAGTGCCAAATAATTCAATTGCAAAGAAAGATATAAATATAAGAACAGGCAACGCATACGTATGATGAGAAGGAAATTCCCAATGCATTCAATATCTCCAAATGGTCTGAAAGCTCATTCACCACACCGTTTATCCCAACTTCAGCTGTACTAAATGCATCCACGAGCGTAGGTTTGGCTGGCCAAGGAAAACATTTGTATGGCGGAGGTTTCAAGCATGCAGTAGCTGGTACAACGACCAATAAGACTGTAGGCCCGAATAACCTATTCCATCAAACATCTCAACTTCATGCACACCATCAACTTTCCCAACCGGTATCATTACCAGATTATTACGGCTCATCATTATGCTGTTTTACAAGCGAAAAGAATCACAAGATCACATCAGCAATAATTCCGCCACAGTTACAACAAGCAATCGCCGCCCCTACCACTTTCTCCATCACTACCACCACCACGGCACGCACCGTAAGTCTTACTAATCACTCAAAAACTAGTGGATTTATAGAGTATTCCATTGTGAAATCTTCGTCGTCACTTTTCTAATTTAATCAAATCCCTAAATTTGATCGAAAAACGATTGCAAATAACCAAAATCGAGCTGCAATGCCATTAACAGCTTCAGCAAGTTCTCTTGCCCCACCCGAGCTTGTAGATTGCCCAGGTGTTTCGTTGCAGTCATCAGTAAATAATTTCTCTGCCTCCTACTCGTCTCCTCTGGATGATAATGACAATTTACTCACTTCATATCGCACCCATTTTCGGCCAATCAAGCAGAACTATGCGGACGGCGATCAGTTTGATATATCAGGGAGTTTAGATGATGTTGAATTCAAAAGGTCAGAATCGGGTAGTTTGTATGTAGAATCAGAGAAATATTTCGAGTACACCCGCGTTGATACCTTCTTATCAGATGAAGATTCGTCAGCATCTTCGATTTGCTCGCTGAGCGATGATAGCAAGTTCAGGGAGATAGACGGGGTTAGTGGCTTGAAGGGGTTATATCCAGACAAGTTCCACGTGAAGCAGTCTAATAAAGAGTGCGAGATGGAAGATTCACTTCAGTTGTCCGTTTTGCCAGCTAAATGCTACAAAAAACGTAACAGTGAAAACTATGAGAGAATTGATCAGCTAGAACTTTTCGGTGGGAAAGTTGACGGTGAGAGAGACAGCGACTGTTATCTAAACGGGGAGTCTGAAATGCACCTTGACGGGGTCACGTCACGACGCGAGAAGAAAGAGGCTCGACGGGAGATCGGGAAGAACCAAGGAAAATCGTGGAGTTTTGGTTGAATTGTCGCGATTGGGATCGGTGCCGTGTGAAGTTATTAACATCGCATCTTAGAATGCTTGTTGGGAAGTTTTTCCGAATTATTTAAAAGTTGAAGTTGGATAAAGGCAACTGGAGTGTAGTGAATCGTACGGTTTCATGCCCCAATAAGAAAAACGGTTCTCGACGGCGGTCGATGCAAGTGTGTGTGAAGGGGGGTTGAAATCTGGTGTTCGAGGTGAACACACGCGGAATAATTTGATAGTGAAAATTAATAAAATTAATTTGCAATACTAGAGAAAAAGTGGAAAAGTGATTGAGCGAACAAAAAATAAGAAAATTACCTCCATGAAAGCTGAATTTTAATTCGGATTTCTCGTTTAACCCTCGATCCCACGTTTAAGGTACTTTTTAACGGTGCTGCCGATTGAATTTTCGTGATCAGAACAGGAACTTTGAAAGAACATTGGAGTTTACAAACTGATTTCCATGCATATTCTTACGATATATATGATAAGTCATTTAGTGATTCGCGCGATTAAAAGAACATTGTGTAATTGTTCTGTGCGCGCCACTTTGACCCGAGTAATATACCGTAACTTCTTGTTTGCCCTGTTTTGTGCTAAAAATAAACAAAATGATTCGACTCTAACGAATTTATTTCTTGTATGCAAATTAAGGATCGAATGCGTGCTAAGACCGTGTAGAGTGCTGATACATAATGTTGTGGCTCTGGGAAATTGATTATTTGATTGGGTTTGAGTGCAATTATTGCTACAAGTGCACTTCATAGCGGCGATAAGGAAGGAGGAAGAAAACTCGTTTGCGATTGTTTCTTTTTCATGTGTTTGGGACGTGTTATTTGTGGATTCTTTGCAGTTTACCGTTACTTTGTTTGCTTCTTAGCTGACATAACTCGCCACGCGCCTCCAGATGGACCTGTGATTAATGTTATTCTGGCAATTGGAACATCGATTCTATGGGGAAAATTCTCGCTGATGTGGCATATTTTATTCTGTTGTGTGGACCATTATTTGCGAAAATTGACTTCACGGAATATTTTGATGTCAAGACTGTTTCGTTAGCAACATATGCTGATAATTGTTTAGTGACCGTATCTGGCGATTCTGATTTAACTTGCTCTGCCAATAATTGTAACGTAGAGGATTATCATAAATTTTTTGTGAGTGTCCCAAGCCCAGTACTTAATGAATATATCTGTAAATGTTCAATTTGCAAGCCAGAACTTACGCACCCCACCTCGTCAACGAGCGCTCGTCGTCGGAAAGGATGGGTAAGTACTCTTTTGAATGATTTAAAATGTTTGGACAGACGTTTCAAATTTTCTATATACATGTAATGCTTTTTTTATACATATTTCAAATCTTATATGCACTTTACTTTACCTCTACATACAATAATGGGCTTTGGAAACAAAACAAAAATTCATAGGGATGGGGTGTGACATACTTTATGAATAATTGGAAAGAATCTCTTACATCGACTTTAATAGAATCACACTTCTGTTCCCTTGTTCCCCTTTAATTCTTTACATCGATGTTTGCATAGTAACAGAAGAAGATTAGATTTGCTATTAGTTATAAATCATTACGATCGAATTCAAACTTGATATTGCTTGTGCTTGAGATTTTTTTGTATCGATCTTAAATCTTGAAATTATTGCGTGAATAAAATTACAAATGAATTTGTAACTTACAAATGAAATCGGTCTTTCCTTTCCAATAACTCTGACCGGGTATAGGACTCGGTACGGTGGCAGGCTGCCCCTAAATCCATGACCCAGCCGCCGGGTACAATTTAATCCTTTTTTTCTTTGTTTCAGGTGAAATCGTGGGTTGAGTGGACCAAGCAGAGTGCCTCTTTATGGCATAGCGTTATGCAATCGAATTGTATAGTTCTATGGCATAAATTGGTCACCGGGGTACTCCCATTCTGATGGGAAAGTTTATACAAGTCAAGTTGTATGAGTTTTCCACTCAGAAGAGGAATACCTGGCTACTGCAACAAAATATGGATTTATTCCGGTTGGGTAGGTGCGAAGGGGCTCCATCACCACCCGGTTGCCCTTCTTTCATTTGTGGGCCATGAGCTTCGTCGGGTAACGACGCGGTCACCCCAAGTCCGCCTTTTTTTCAGGTTCCACTTGTTCTCGGAACAAGTACTTTCTCCCTCGGTGTAGTTATCTACACTTTTTGCGACTTCGGTCGCCTCTTGATTGACTGACCACCAAATTCGTGAGTGCGAAATTTTTTTTGTAGTGGGTCCTCGTGCTGGGCAAATGAACCCGCCCCACGACACCGCAATGCTAGCCTGCCAGCGCATTCACGCGTCCCCATACGAGGGCATTCTCGGCAGATATTTTCATCTTCTTCTGCCGAGGCAGCAGAACATCGCTGCAGTCCTTCATGGACGTTTTGAAACTCTAAATTCACTACATTTGGAATCATTTTTTGATTTAGGAAGGAAATTGAAGAAAGCATTTAAATTACATATTAACGAGAATAGCGAGCTCAGTGTATGTTTTTCACAATTTGCAACTTCTTCAGTGAATCTACTTGGGTTGACCTCAGAGATTGATTTTGTTGGGATGGCAACAGCGATCTCGGCAGAAGAGTACTTGTCACTTGTCGAAACAAAACAAAAAGCCGCAGAGCCAAATCTAAGCTCACGGAGCTTATATTGTAATAGCAAAGGATAATAAACTATTCTAAATATATTTTAACTTGTCTTGTATCGTTATCTGCTGAAGAGACAGGACTACAACAGTGGTGACGAGATCCATATCCACGTATGTATTAAAGGAAAACACCACAACCTAGAAAGTGAATTACAACTTTTACGTGCGCGTCTTGCTGAAAGGTATCGATGTAGACAAGGATGCAGTTAAGGCGTTAATTACAGCAATGGCTGAGCAGCAAAGCAAGTCGGATGCTAAGTAAAACAAATTTGCCCAACAAATGGCTGAGCAGTAAAACAAATTTGCAGCAAAGTAAGACGGATACTACCATCACGTTGTTGATGCAACAATTGACTCAGCATCAGCCATTGACAGCCCCAGCGGTGATTCAGCATCAACCATTGGCAGTCCCAGCGGGAATGTCATTACACAACAATCTGGCGGATCGCATGGAGAAATTTTCATACAGTGCGGAACAAGACCTGATATTTCAGTTGTGGTACGCACGTTTTGAGTCCATTTTCGTGACAGCAGGTGCCAAAATGACAAACTCAGCAAGCGTTGACCTATTTAAAGAGAAATTATCAACATCAGATTATCAGAAGTTCGCAAACACTATTCTCCCATAGATGAAGGCAACGATCCCCTTCGATGACGCTGTCAAGGAGCTTAAGCGGATTTCCGGTCATCAGGACTCACAATTTTCGCTTAGATACAAATGTTTGAAGAAGAAAGATGTAAATGAAAGTTTTTCAGAATATGCTGCGCGAGTCAACGTAAGTTGTAAAAAAATCAGCATCGCAAAATGCAGTCCTGATGACTTCAAGGTTCTTATGTTCGTGCAGAGATGGAACAAAACACAAGAGTCATTAGCCTTGGAGAAATTATTGACAAAATTAGAGCAGCAGGAGTTGGCGGGAGAATGTGCTGGCGTAGAATCAAATGGTAGTGCCAAGCTGATGATTGTGTCAACCTTACAAACCGGCTGAGTGACTTAGAAGTAGGAAATTCCATAGAAAGCATATCTAAGAGTAAAGTATTGACAGTTCAGAAGAAGAAGCAAGAAGAATGCATGACACCGGTGCTGCAAAAGCAAGATTTCCCTGCCACAAGTGTGGCGATATCCATTTCCACAGAGACTGTCCTTTCCGAGAGAAAGATTGCTCCGACTGCAGAAGAGTTGAACACATTTCAGGAAACGCAAGAGCCTCAAAGTTAAATCGATGGCTACTTCGACACGCAAGTTTGTTAAGCCCACGATTGACAACATGAAGGTGAAACTACAACATGATTCGGGCTCCGATTGGACGATTATCTCTGTGGTGAATCGGAGGCTTTCAATATCACTGACATTTTTTTTTGTGGTACGGAGGTGAAGGCATTTACGCCCGCCAAGTCTGGCAGTGTGGGACTCCCATGGAGGATACTCTTGGACTACCCACTAAACACCTCCCCTGTCAATCTGAGAACCTAGCCTGGAACCGTTTGACACATTACTTCGGGCTAAGCCTCGTTTCTCTACGCGTTTAGGTGAAGGAGGGGAAGGTAGAGGGATTTCTAGAAAAGAAACCCCTCCGCCTTGGACGCCTCTAGGCGCTCATATATTTTCCTTTTTATCTTAAGGACTGCCCGAGCGTAATGTGCCACACAGTTCCATTTGTCAACGGATGTGAGCATCTCTCCAGTGAGTTCATCCAGAGAGAGATCTCCCATTTCTTCAATGAGGTCACCGCGCTGCCTTTCCCACCTCTTGCATACAAAAAATGTGTGGTAGGCATCATCGACCTCTCCAGCAATGAATATGCAGTCAGGAAACCGTGACTTACCAATCTTGTGCAGGTAAGACCGAAAGTATCCATGTCCACTCAGTAGCTAAGTTAGATAGAAGTCAGTCTCACCATGCCTTCGATTGAGCCACGGCCTCAGGTCACCAATAAGGCGTGCGGTCCACCTACCTTTTGTATCGCTCACCCAGGACTGTTGCCAATCACTGAGTGAGCGTTCTCGTTCTTCGTGGGCGACAGCATCTCTGTCGCATTCGTTCCTCCGCAGGTAGATTCTGCGGCGCTTCTTGGCAAGGAGGGCAATGGGTATCACTCCTGCGATGACCAGCACTGCCGACTCCGAGACAGTACGATATGCAGATGCAATCCGCAGCGCTCCCCGTCGCTGCACCTGTGCCAAGCGCCTTCGATACAGCCCCTTGTTGAGAGCCTCACACCATATCTCCGATCCGTACAACAGCACAGATTGTACTACACTCATCAGAAGTCTCCTTCTTGATGAGGTGGGACCCCCTATGTTGACCATTAGTCGGCTGAGAGCCGAAACACTCGCTGCAGCCTTGTCAGCTATTGCCCTGATTTGCTCGGAGAAACGCATCTTTGAGTCGATCAAAATGCCCAGGTACTTCACTGCTAGTTTAGTCTCAACGAGTGCTTCCCCAATGTTGATCATCCTTACTCTAGGGATTCTCTTCTTTGTTTTCTCCAAAGCTAGGCTGAACCCAAGAGCAGTCGTCCAGTCCCTCACTTGGCATATTAGCATACCCAGTCTGAGTTGCACTTGTTCAACAGTGCGTCCCGCAACTAGCGCCGCGACATCATCTGCATAGCCGATCAAGCGCGACTCATCCGGCAGCTCGATTCTCAGTAGCCCGTCGTACGTGATGTTCCACAGGTCTGGGCCAAGGATGGAGCCTTGTGCAACACCCGATGTAACTTCCATCCTCCGCCGACCCTCCTTCGTCTCATAGAGCAGGCTCCGGTCTGTCAGATAGTTCTTCAAAATCCGCATCAGATATTCTGGAACTTAAAAATAGTTTTCCAGCGCTTCCAGAATATCCGCCCATCTAGCGGAATTGAAGGTGATTCTGATGTCAAGCGTCACGAGCAACACAACCCTTTTGTTTGACTGGCAGTGAGCCTCCGCTCTTTGGACCGCGCTCACTACTTCCGCTATCGCGTCAATAGTGGAGTGACCTGCTCTAAAACCATACTGCCGTGGAGATAGGTCCCCGGCAGAACGGACCGCGTCAGTGAGTCTTCCCTTGATGAGTTTCTCGAGCACTTTCCCAGCCGTGTCTAGCATACATAACGGGCGGTATGCAGACGCCAACTCGGAATTTCCCTTCCCTTGCTGATCAGTACGAGCCTCGCCACTTTCCAGCGTTCCGGAAATACACCTTCGTAAAGGCAAGCGTTGAACATGCTGAGCAACAAGTCAGGACAAAGCTTGTAGACAAGCTGCAAAACCTCAGCACGAACGCCATCTGGTCCCGGTGCCTTCTTTGCTTTCATGGATAGAATTGCCTGCTCCAGTTCCATCATTGTGAAAGGTGAGCATTCTATTGGTGTTTGTGCATGAGCTGAATCGACACGGACAGGGTGCGTGGGGAATAGTGCCCGTACGATCTCGTCCATCTTCTCTGTTTCATGTAAGCAGGGCTTCCGTTGGGCACCAAGTTTTCGCATGACCAGCTTGTAACCTAGGCCCCATTGATCCCTTTTCACATCGTCCACGAGGTCTTGCCAGCATCGCGCCTTGCTCTTGGCAAGCGTTGAACATGCTGAGCAACAAGTCAGGACAAAGCTTGTAGACAATCTGCAAAACCTCAGCAGGAACGCCATCTGGTCCCGGTGCCTTCTTTGCTTTCATGGATAGAATTGCCTGCTTTCATGGATATAATTGCCTGCTCCAGTTTCATCATTGTGAAAGGTGAGCATTCTATTGGTGTTTGTACATGAGCTGAATCGACACGGACAGGGTGCGTGGGGAATAGTGCCCGCACGATCTCGTCCAGCTTCTCTGTTTCATGTAAGCAGGGCTTCCGTTGGGCACCAAGTTTTCGCATGACCAGCTTGTAACCTAGGCCCCACGGATCCCTATTTACATCGTCCACGAAGTCTTGCCAGCATCGCGCCTTGCTCTTGTTAATAAGCCTGCGAAGATATTTCCTGCCGGACCTGTATGCTGCTAGCCTAGTGTCTGCCTCTTCCTGTGTTCGCGCCCGCTGGGCCTCTCGCCGAAGTTTGTGACACTCGCTTCTTTGTTCGGCGATCTCGTTTGACCACCAGTATACTGGAGGCTTACCGTGTCTGGGTCTCCGACGGGGCATGGAAGACTTGCAAGCAGTTATGATGGTACTCATAGTTGAGTTCACCAAGTCCTTGGCTGTAGGCCCTCCACTCCCTGGCGGAGCTCCCAGCAACGGTGCGCCTGCCGTAAGCGCGTTAGCGAACCTCTCAACGTCCATCCTCCCAGTCCTCCATCCGAGGATTGAAGTTTGGGCATATGCACGCAGAGTGGCACCGTCGTGAATCTCAACAGCTATATACTGGTGATCACTAGCCGAGTAGTCCTCTAGTACTCGCCAGTTGTGTACTCTAGGTACGAGGGACTCCGAAGCGAGTGTCACATCGGGTATGGTTCCTACGCAACCCCATCGGCGGAAAGTAGGGGTGTTACCAGTATTCAGGACAAAAAGCGCTGTTCTGGCCGCCATGTCCAAGATTTGCTTTCCCCTTGGGTCGGATTGTGGCATACCCCATTCAATGGCTCTAGCGTTGGTCTCCCCCGACCAGCATGTGGCGCTCTGTGTTCGAGACAGCGTCCTCCAGGGCATCGAGTTTGGTTCGAAAAGATCGCATTGCCTCGTTGGGCGTCAGATAAACACTGAAATATGTTATCCCTGAACACCGCACCCACACAAAACCATCCCCGCGTCCATGGCCCTGCACCTGACGGCGGGCGCTGTCTCGAACCCAGATGGCCGAGGTACTAGATTTGTCAGGGTACCACGCTTGCGAGTCCTTGTTATGATGTTGCTCGCTCAGCAACAGGAGGTCAGCTTTCTTATCCCTCGCAAACTGCTCAAGTAGGTCCTGGGCGTTTGTGCTTCGGTGCAAATTGACCTGCAGGATACGGATCATTTGAGTATCGATTTGGCTTTAGTGAGGGCCTCCTTGAAAACCCAGTATCTCCCTGTCCCCGGCTCATGTTTGAGGTCGCCGGATGGTAGCTTAGCATCCTTACAAAGAATGCATTTTGCCTCGTTCGTGCACTCCTTCCTTTTGTGCCCCGTTTCACCACATTTGTAGCACAGAGATCTCCTGTCGGGTCCCCTACAGCCATACTCGGTGTGTCCGTATTCAAAGCATCTGAAGCAGCGGATAGGGATCGCTCTTATCCGTATCCTGCAGATCACCCAAACCTATCTTAATATTGCCCTTCGCCAGGATTTGCTGGGCGTCTTTATCAGCTAGTTCGACAATAGCCATGCGTTGCCACCTTGTGTTTTCACGTGTCAATCTTGCCTTGACTTCACTTAAGCTGGGGAACTCCCTCCTCTACTTCAGCTTTGTCCGTGACGCAGTCGAGGTCCCTGATTTCCAGGGTGGCCATCGGTTCGAGCGAGAACCTTTTGAACCGCGTCACGGAATGCATCTTTGTTTGTGGCCTCTGGCCCGAATTCCACCAGCAGGGCCACCGGTCCGGGTTGGTCGAACTGCTTTGATGGCAGTTTTGGTGTCGTCTGGCTTGACCGCTCCTTTAATTTCACGGAGGACATCTGCGTAGGTTCGGCCCTAAGTGGGTTTAATAAGCAGTGCCTCTTGCACTGGTTTGCGCCGCGGTTTGCTTTTTGTTTTCTGCGGTATATCGGGGGTTCTTTGTTCTTTTCGTGGTTGAGCTCTTTGTCTGTTTTTTCTAGGAGCAGCTTTTTGGCCGCTTTTTTCGCTGCCTTGTTTCGCACCACATGAAACTCCTCGCCTGGAGTGACAACTTCGTTTATGGTCTCGTCCTTCCTCCTTTTCTCACGGTCGCCTTCAATTGGGCTACCGGCCATTCTTTTGCTGCTGCTAGGACCCACTGATGCCTCGAGGGAGAGCGTGTCTTTTTGGTGCTTTTCGGTTGCAAGCCACCTCCGCCTGTAGTGCGTTATGCGGCCAAAAAGCTCCTCCAGTTCAAGAATGCCATTCCTGACACTCTTGCCTATGTTTTTCTGCACTTCGCAGGCAGCCCTCAGTTGTTTAACGATAGTCCCCGCTTTCCGAGTAAGCCGCTCCTCTTCGGTGCGATCAAGGGCGGTTGTGTGATTTGGCGCCACCTCTTGGGAGAGGCCCCCATTTCCTAGCCCTTTTGCTTCTATCGCTTGGGTGACGTTTGAAGTGGCGTCGGCCGACGGCAAAACTTCTCCCTCCCCCAGTCTTACACTGGCCTCTGTTGGTGTCGCAGCTTGATTCGGATTGTGTACGTCTTGCACTGGACGCTCCGGGGTGCGCATAGTCCTTCTACTGCGCCCAAAGGCCGCAATGATGCCAGGTTGCACAACGCACTCTGCCTTCTTTCGTTCGTTAGTCGGTCTGTCGTCTGTCGCCGATGATTTCACCTGTGATGTTGACTTTGACAGTGTTTCACGTGTTTCTGGGGTTTGCTGGCTCCCCCCGCAATCGGTGACTTGTTTTATCGGTGTTCTTGCCAACAGCGGTTTTTGCCTGAAAGGGTTCTCCGTGCTAGCGTCCTGTTTGTTTGTAGTTATATCTGTTACAGAAGACAAGTTCACCACTTCTATAACATTGCAGTCGCTGGATGACGACGGCCGGGAGCCTGCTCGCTCACTACCCTCTGCCGCCGGTACTGGGGATCCGATCCCCTGCACCGTAATTTGGTTCCCCTTGTGGACCTGCATAGTTTGGTTTTCTGTCTGGGTTTCCGTCTCCATAGTATTTTACCTACTACCAGGATATATGGACAATTGATGACGCGATATATTTCGTTATGTCACAGTGAAGATCATTGACACTCAGGTATTTGTCCTGAGACTCTCCCTTCACTGCCGACCATTGTCCACGTCTGCTTATTGGTTATTCGCAGCGAACCTTTCGAGAAAGGTCTGCCCCTATCCGCAGCCCTGGGGACGCGTTTTGTTCCCCGGTCTGAGGGCACTATCGATAAATCGATAACCAAAAGTATCACTGACATTAGTTGTATGCAATTAGCAAGTCATGAGCGCTTCGGGAGGTCCAGTGAAGATGCTGGGCAAGTTCAATTTACGATTAAAATTGCACGATAGAGAGAGCAGCGGCACCTGCTACGTCTCTGTATTTAATTTGAATGTGCGTTGAAGCGACTGGATGGAAGCGCTTGACTTATGGAACGTACCCTTTTATAAGGTTAACAGCCCAATTGGGAAAGTGAAGGCACCGTCACGAAAAGAGGAGGTTAAAGAGGAATTTTTGCATGTTTTCAACAATGCATTCGGGCAATGCAATAAAATGAAGGCATCACTAATGCCAAAAGAAAGTGCCAAGCCAGGTTTTTAAAATAAGTGGCCAGTCCCATTTGCTACCGCAGTGCCGATAACTGACGAACTTACGCGGTTGCGGCTGCTGGGGTCGATTAGCCCTGTCGATGGTTGCCGTTAAAAAGAAGGATGGAAGGATAAAAATTTGCGCCGATTATTCAACAAGTTTGAATAACTCGCTTGAACCAAACCAGCACCCACTGCCAGCACCCGAAGATGTCTTCCCAAAACTGTGGCAGTGGCGATTGTTTGAGCTTCGTTTTGAACAAGATGCGTGGAACGACTGATACACAAGAACCAGAGTCAACTAAGTATTGCTGTCCTGTTTTATCTTGCAAATGTAGGCGGTGTTTTTTTCATGTTCTTGCTATCGTCTTCCGCCTTTAATATTGTTGATATAGACGATAGCATATTTAGTTTCCCGAATTTTCTCTTTTGTTATAGGAGCATGGCACGCGGCACTTTCGCGCGGCTTCTCCGAAATGTTCGTGATAGTAGCACAAGTCTGAACTCGATTTTTGTTGTTTTGGTTCGTATTTTCTCTGGTAAAATTTTCGCTGTTTCGCTATTTTGATCTCGAGTGCTCCGATTTTCGTGAATTCATTTGTTTTTTTTTTTAAATCCTCAAGCTCTCGTGAGATTTTTGCGATGTGATCTCGTAGTTCTGTGAGCGGGCTTGTTTCACTCCCTCAAATCCATCCAGTTTTGACACCTCGAGAATTTTATCGGCTTGCACCGCAAGTTTGCACAGATCTTTGACTTCACTTATTGCTAATATACTACGGACTTGCTCTGGAAGTTGTTCTAGGAAAAATGTTTTGAAATCGAGTCGTTGCACTGTCCGCCTGCAAGATTTTTAATTCTATGTACGATCAAGGATGGCCTCCTATTTGTGATTTTTAAACCCCTGAGGAGAATTCTGCGTTTTTATTCATTTGTTTTGCCGAGAGTTTCGATGATTCTGTAGTTATCGAGCAGTTAGTTAAATTTACTATCTTTTTTTTTCTTACTCTTTAAATTATTGGATGAATTCGCATAGAATTCAAATTTTATTTATGTCAATTTATAGTTTTTTTTTTCTCTTATTTTATTTTTTTTATTTTTTTGCCGCACAACTAAAACTGCTCGATTATTCGGCGCCGGCAAAGGGTTAAAGGAAATTCAGGCATAATATGTCCCAGATCAACTAATCAAACGGAAAACCAGCTGCTTTGTACAAATTGTATGGGACATCAATTTCCCTCCAATTTGATCACAACGAACGCAGCCCTTTAAGATTAATCTGGGACGATTCGAGATTTTGACAGGGCGCGAATGTGGGGGTATCCGCGTAGAATGGACTTGGCTGGTCGGAAAGGAGAACCGTAACATTTTAAAAAGGGAATGAAAGGGATGGAGAGTTTATAGCGACGCGAACGGAGCGAGAGCGGTTCTTGTGTGGGTGAATCAAGTGCATGGTGAGGAGAAGAGATTGGGACTCGATCCCGTACAGGCGGATTGCAAGCAAGGAGGAGTAATTGGACAGAAAGAAGTGTTTTCAAACGGGGGATCATATTATTCTTTTAAAGGCATTCCATATGCACATCCACCAACAGGGAAACTAATATTCAAGCCTCCAGTTCCTCTAGATAAATTCCCTGAAGCAACTATTGATTGCAGGAATGAAAGAAATAAATCATTTCATAATGATCCAATAGTATCCGACTTTGTTGGATCTGAAAATTGTTTGTTCCTTAACGTATTTACTTCAAAATTGAAATCAGATAAGCCACTCTTTCCTATGTTTCTATGCGGTGAATATCTTAGTCGGAGTTTTGAATATCACAGTCAACGAAAAGAAAAACAAAAGAATTGTTTAGCCGAATCTGATTATCATTCCGTGTCCATTAAGTGATCGGTTTATCGTTCGTGTAGTTCAACGATAGCACAGTGTTTGCCTTCAGGTGATAAGTCTTATTTGCCTTTGGCGCAGATTGACGGTTGGAAGTGAGTGGAACTATTTTCTGCGACGCAAAAACAGTCGACTGACTGTCTGCAACAATAGTGTTGGGCCCTTATGTAAATACTATTGTTAAAATTTTGGAAGCCTGGATATGCAATGGATTTTCTACTCTAATAATTACTTTAAACAACTTGTCAAAATAATCGAGACGATTAATTTCTACAAACGACTTGTTTAAATTATCGATAGAATAACAAATACCGTACAGCAAGAGCGCCAGGAAGTTATTAAGGCGGATCAACTCGTAAAACCTGCAAAATAGGTAGTTGTTTTTCGAAAATAAGATTGAACAGCAGCGTCGGCCTGGACGCGAACAGGGTTAATCAGCTGTGTTTTTGTCTTGCATTCATTCAATGTTGTAAATGCCTGCTTTAGGACACAGCCGACGGGCTTGCTAGCTGTGTAGTCGAAAAGTAGCTATAACGGAAGTGAACAAATTGTGTATAAGCACTCGTAACAACCTTAAAAGAAAAATTTGGATTTCAGGACCACCCACATCATCAGCGGGCGCCCGACGAGGATGTTTGGGTGAGTACCCTTTTATTTTGTTATATATATATTTTTTTTTGTAAATTTTGTTATATATATATATATATATTTTGTTTTTTGCACATTTTGTTATATCTATATATTTTTTTGCATATTTTGTTAGATACATATATTTTTGCGTATTTTGTTGGATATATATTTTTTTTTTTGCGATCAGTTTTATACATACATCTTTGCTTTAAATTACACATACGGTGTTTGAAGTGTAACCAGTTAATTTGTGTCGGAAGAATATTATTTAATCTTCTTATCGGAATATTGACCACAGATTATATCTAAAAGAAGAAACAATTGTGAAGAAACATAAACAAAAATGAAGTGCTAATTTACAAAAAAAAATCGGTCTTTCTATTTTTTTCCTTTTGCCCGGGTATAGGACCCGGTACGGTGGCAGGCTGTCCCCTAAAAACATGAGCCAGCCGCCGGGTACATAACTAATTCTTCTTTGTTTCAGGTGACATCGCGGGTTGAGTGGCCCAAGCAGAGTGCCTCTTTATGGCATAGCGTTATGCAATCGAACTGTATAATTCTATGGCATAAATTGGTCACCGGGGTACTCCCCTTCTGATGGGAAAGTTTATACAAGTCAAGTTGTATGAGTTTTCCACTCAGAAGAGGAATACCTGGCCACTGCAACAAAATATGGATTTATTCCGGTTGGGTGGGTGCGAAGGGGCTCCATCACTACCCGGTTGCCCTTCTTTCATTTGTGGGCCATGAGCTTTGTCGGGTAATGACGAGGTTACCCCAAGTCCACCTTTTTTAGGTAAATTTCTCGAGAGAAATTTACCTATTGCGGAGAGCATCATATATATATATATATATATATATATATATATATATATATATATATATATATATATATAGATATATATATATATATATAAGTTTCTGATTTGGGAAACTTAGGATTTGTGTGAGAGTCTGAGTTGAATAAATCGACTCGAGTTATTGCAGTAAAATAACTGTAATTAAATATTATTTAAGGTTACATATTAACACTATTTACATTATTGATAACATATCGATTAACACAATACCTGAAACAACAACAAGTTGGATTTAACTAAGTGTTTGATTAACAATAGTAATTGTGAAGCAAAAGTAATAACAATTTATAATCACGAAAAATGTGGCTGCCTAACGACGTCTGTCTCGCGACGTCTGTCTCCCTGACCACAACCGATGCGAAGTTTGTAATGAGCGTCACTCAACCGTCTGGCCGAAGGTAACTTGACCGAACGGACAGGCGGCAAAGTTTGAAAAGAGGTTTCAAACTTACATCCCCCCCCCCCTCAAGAACGAAGAAGGAATTTCGGATTAATGGAAAGGGATGAGTTTGCTTGCGTGAAAAAGGTTTGATCCTTTTTTCCTGAGACCGCTATCGACCTCATATATTACCTCAGAAATTTTCCTTTTTATTCTGAATGGCCCTTCTCTGATTGGATCCGTTTTTTTCCTGTTCAATTTGTTTCCGTTGTTTATGTAAATGAGATCATTTTCGTTGTATTCATGTTTGTTTGTTTTCTCGTCGTAATAGCTCTTGTTTTGCTCGTGAATCTTTTTCGATTGCTCGAATGCCTTTCTTCTATTTTCATCTAAGTTTTCGGCATTGTTCTCGTTTAGTTCATCAGGTAGTATTGATTCTTCTTTTCCAGTTAGTAGGTAAGAGGGTGTAAAACCAGTGGAACTGTGTATAGTATTATTATATTCGTGCACGCATTCTTGTGCAACAGCTGGCCAGGAGCGTGTTTTGTTCTCGTAGATTTTACATCGTATTCTGTTGACTAGTGTTTGATTTGTCCTTTCATTTAATCCGTTTGAAAAGGCACAATCTACTGCTGTAAAGATGAGTCTTATATTTTCTGATTTTAAGTATTTTTTGAAATCATTCGAATTGATACCTGCGTATTGATCAGATATAAGCGTGTCGATCTTGTTAGTATTTTTTGTTGATTTAACTAGTTTAATAAAATTGTCGGCTGTTTGGGTTGACGATGTTGTGATAAATTCGTATCTTGTGAAGTGATCTGTTAATAAATGCAGATATTTTTTTGTGCTTTTGTTTCCCGAAAAACCACCGACTGTGTCCAATGAGACTATTTCAAATGGCTTTGAGGCTGGACCCAGCTGGGATAACGGAACCTTGTAGTTTGCAATTCTAGTTTTATTCTTGATACATGTTTCACAAGCACGACAAAATATTTTTATGTGTTTGTGCATATTTTTAAAATAAAATTTTGTTGTTATTGTCAAGATCATTTGTTTTACTCCCACATGACCTCGTATTTCATGAACTTTTTTTATTAGTTGTTTACCAAATGCTTCAGATAACCAAATTTTCTCTTTATTGTTTAGTGATCTGTAGATGATACCGTTCTTCTTTTCACATTTGTTATCTAAATGGAAATTTTTTTGATCATTGATTATTTCGTTTATTTCCAAAAAGTTCATGATTTTTACTGCTGAGCTCTCGAAGTTATCTTCTTCTTCTTCTAGGACAGGGTTGCGAGATAAGCAATCCGCTTCCAAGTTTTCTTTACCTGGGTTGTAAAGGATTTCACAGTTGAATTGTGAGATGTAAGTAAGGATTTTTCTTAGTTCTGGGTCGTTACAATTGTTTATGTTAAAGTCCTCTAAGGGTTTGTGATCGGTGAAAACGGTGAATTTTTGACCAATTAAATAGTACTGCCAATACAATATTGCTTCTTTTATTGCGAGACATTCGATAAATATTGCTTTTTTTTTTCTTTTTGTGTATTGTTCAATCTGCGTGAGAAATAGAATACTGGTTTTAGTTTTTCATCTTCCTGACGTTGTTTTAACACTGCACCGACTCCTTGAATGCTCGCGTCCGTAAAGATGTAGGTTGGTAACGCTGGGTCAAAGATCGAAAGTATTGGTTCCGAACACAAGTGTTCTTTTACCGCCTCGAAATTTTTTTGACATGATGGAGACCAATCAAACTGCACATTTTTCCCGAGCAAGTTATGAAAAGGTTCCAGTACGATACTTGAGTTCGGGATATATTGGAGGTAGAAATTTAATTTTCCCAAGAATTGTCTGATATTTTTCCTTGTTTGTGGAACAGGGAAATTTTTGATTGCGACTACGTTGTCATTTAGAGGTTTAATACTGTTGTATCCTATTTTATGTCCTAAATATGACACTTCACGTTTTGCAAAAATACATTTTGGGACATTTAATTTAAAACCGTAGGAGCGCAATGTTTTTAGTACCAGTTCAGTATGCTGCATATGATCCTCATAATTATTTGAATATATTAGGATATCATCTATGTAATTTACAGTGAATGAATCCAAGCTATTTTTCCTTAAAATACTTGATAATGTCCTTTGGAAAATTGCTGGAGTGGATTTTAAACCGAAAGGTAAACAGTTCCACTGCCAGTGCCCGTGGTGAGTTACAAAAGCAGTTTTATATTTATCCTTGTCGCGAAGTGGGATCGACCAAAACGCCGAATTCATGTCCAACTTTGTGAAGTAATTGCAATTTCTTGCACACAATTTTAGTTCATCAATGCGTGGGAAAGGGT
Organism: Odontomyia ornata; assembly: GCA_963969285.1. Classification (NCBI taxonomy): domain Eukaryota; kingdom Metazoa; phylum Arthropoda; class Insecta; order Diptera; family Stratiomyidae; genus Odontomyia; species Odontomyia ornata. The sequence continues at coordinate 16,437,165 of OZ017741.1, read as the reverse complement.
GACTTTCCGGCACGACTATTTTATTCAGTTCTCGATAATCAATACATAATCGGGATCTTTTATTTTCGTCTTTTTTAAAAGCCAATGTAACCGGAGCAGCGTACGAACTACTCGATTCTTCAATTAGACCCGATTTCAATAATTCTTTAATTTGTTTTTCTACTTCTGCTTTGTCTTGCAGAGAACATCCGTAAGGTCTTTTTGCTACATATTTGTTTTCAGTGAGTCTTATTGCGGCTTCATAATCGTTGACTTTACCAATATCGAATTTTTCTTTTGCAAAGACATCTTTATAAGCACTCAAGATTTCTTTTAGTACAAGATCAGACTTAATTTCGTCAATCTCATTATTTTTACATTCAAAATTTCCTTTTACTATATCTATCTCGGCTGCTTTTTCCAAATTTTGACTTATTTTTAGGTTTTCGTCTTGGCATAACCTAAATTTTTTTATGCAGTCTAGACATTATAAGACATCATCTTCAACTGATTTACTTTTGATGATGAAAAATAGACAGTCTTCTTTTATATTGAAAATAGTAACTGGTAGGACGACACTTCCTTCAGTATTTGAGTTGCCCGAAATTGTTTTCAATTGTTTATTCCCACTTATTTTTTATTTACACAAAATTTTCTCCTATAGTTGTAATTTATCAATGAGACATTAGCTCCGGAATCGTAGAGACCGATGGCTGGACTATCATTGATAAGAATTTTTAGTTTTATAAGTGGGATCGTTATTCGTTTTTTGGATTTTCAAGGAGAGAAATTGCATCTTGCGCTTCGATATTATTTGCGACTTTGATTTTATTGTTTTTGTTTTTGCTCTGGTGTGCTATTTTCGCACGACATACTTCTTCCGAGTGACGTCTGCCTGGAAAGCCCATTTTATCGCAGTACTCACAGGTTTTTTGTTCATTTAAATTTTCATTAAAGATTTTATTCTTTTTCTGAACTTCATCCGGCTTTTTTACAGCATTCAAAACGGCTTTGTTTCTGGAAGGATCTATTTGCCTAAGCTTCGACATTAAATCGTCAACTTTGGTCAAGTCTTTTCGTTCTAAACGCGTTTTTATATAATTAGGAAGATCTATTACGATTAAATTTATTTGTGATCTTACCGATAAATCAGGATCAACATCAATCAAAAGATTCCTTTTCTTTAATGCATAATCTAAAACCGAACCGCCCAAATATTTATAAGTGTATGCGAAGGTGATTTCTGACCACGACTTTGAACCGAACGTGTCAACAAAAGAAGCTTTCCAAAATTCCCACGCGTGCGAGAGTTTATTTATTTTTAAAAACACCGCGTACCACTCCAGTGCGACATTCTCTAAACACAAACGCAATATTTCAGAATATTTCACCTCTTGTACACCGAGTCTTTCACATTCTTGTTCAAAAGTATTTAACCATGATTCCGCGTCCACATCATTCCCGTCAAATTTATTCAGCACTAAATTTTTTGCAATGGAATGCATTGATTTTTCGGCGGGTGGGATGGGAGGTGAAGGAGAGTGAAGAGATGTAGATTTGAATACCTCTAAATAGAACTCATTTAAAACTACGTTACCCTCCTCGTCCAGGTATTCCTCCAGCAGCTCGCCTTCCTTCAAGGTTATATTGACCTTTCGATATTTGTTGCGAGTAGTCAAGCTCTTGACTACCTGCTTTGTAATTTTATGCTTGAAAAGTTTTAAATGGTGTGTGTGTGTTTGTTGGTCAAGAGGAAATTGGTATGCTTCGGGACGTCCCTCCAGTTGAACAGTTTTAACCTTGACTACGGTCGTCTTTGAGTCGACCGCTTCAGAAACGAAATGAAATGTAGCCTTTACTTCCATGATGCAGTTCCTTAATTGTTGTTGTTTTATAAGTTTCTGATTTGGGAAACTTAGGATTTGTGTGAGAGTCTGAGTTGAATAAATCGACTCGAGTTGTTGCAGTAAAATAACTGTAATTAAATATTATTTAAGGTTACATATTAACACTATTTACATTATTGATAACATATCGATTAACACAATACCTGAAACAACAACAAGTTGGATTTAACTAAGTGTTTGATTAACAATAGTAATTTTGAAGCAAAAGTAATAACAATTTATGATCACGAAAAATGTGGCTGCCTAACGACGTCTGTCTCCCTGACCACAACCGATGCGAAGTTTGTAATGAGCGTCACTCAACCGTCTGGCCGAAGGTAACTTGACCGAACGGACAGGCGGCAAAGTTTGACCACGCTAGAGGTTGCAATTTTGCTCCGATTTTCACCAAATTTCCAGAAAAAGTGTATTGGATTAATATTCGGTTAAGTTCGTGAACCAGCTTTATCGGCCAGGCAAAAACAAAATGGCGGCCATTTTAGACGAAAAATCCTGATTTCTGTTCTGACCAAAGTATAGCTCCGATTTGGATGAAATTTGGTACAAAGGTTCACTGGTATATGTGATGAATCTCACAATAAAAAATCCAAAGTCGGTACGGCAGAAACAAAATGGCGGCCGCTCAAAGGTCGGAAAACGTGCAAAATTTTGCTGTCGTAATAGTGGTCAAAGCTTTCAACAGAAATTCGGCATTTAGATAGAAATTATGAGTATCTAAAGAATTACATGAACAAAGTGGATGTCAGGTCACAAAAAACAAAATGGCGGCCAGTTGAAACTCAAAACTTCAAAGGCTTCTAAAAGTCGCAATTTTAATCCGACATATATGGAACCTGGTTTCAAGATAGCCATTACTTAGATCTACAGTGCATGTGCAAATTTCAAAATGGCGGCGTTTTAGATATGCGTTTTTTTCAGGTTTTTGTGGCCTTCTAGCGGTCACATTTTCCAGCAGATTTTGATGAAACTTAAGATTATGGATCTCTGTACTATGTTCTTGTATTGTACAGAAAATTATTAAGATTGAATGAAAAATATAAAAGTCGAAAATTTAAAACCCAATATTTTTAAGCTGCCATTTTCACTAAAAATCGAATTATTTTGCCCTGTCTAGAGTGAAACTCCGATTTGAACGAGATTTGGCACATTGATTGATGAGGTCCTAGCCCACAAAGATTTAAAATTGTCCAAAATCAAATGCATGCATTCAAAATGGCGGCCCCCAAAGGTCAGGAACAAGCGCAATTCACTATTTTAGTAGCAACTGAAATAATGAATTTTTTTCATGGAAACGTTTTAAATGACCTATCTTGAACGTATTTATAAATCAGAATATTTTTTTAAATATTGTAAAATATTTTTAACAATACCCTAAAAATTATAAAATCGCGACTTTTCTGTCTGTCCGTCCGTTTGTTCATGTGTCACAAGTTTGCTCGCAAACCACATGAGCTAGAATGAGGAAATTTTCTACGTAGGTCAAAAGTGGCGCCTCTTGAAATTTGCAGTGTAAGAACATATTTTAAAGTGTTTAAGACATAATCATTTTTTTATTTCTGTAGCCCTCTAGCAGCCAAGTTTCTCAACAGATTCCGATAAAACTTGAAATTATAAGTTATTAAGGCAAGTTAATTCAATTTAATTATGCAAATCGGATGACAAATAAAAAATTCGAAAATTTACAGCTTAATAATTTTAGCAGCCGTTTTCAATAAAAACTCAAAATAACGGCCCCTGATGGTTCAGAAAAGAATATTTACATTTTGCAAGTGCTGATTAAACTTTTATGGAAATCTTTTAAAATTTACTATTTGAGCTATTTAAGCCAAAAAGTTATCACCTTTGTTTGATAACCACTGTCAAATGTATAAACAACAAATGTGAGAAGGGCGAAACGAGTATAAATATGTTTATAATAATTTATTACCCGCCGATTTTCAATATGTGATCCATATGTGTGCAACTCAATTTAATTAGCAAAATATTTGCGCCTCTATGAAGGGTCTCCAAATACGAACGGCAGCAGATCCTTTCTGTTAATAAATACCCATGTAGTGCTACAAAAATTGCCGTGAGAAGTCCAGTAGTGGATAAGCCAATTTCTTTTTCGAAACTTTACGCTACATACGAGAAATTAACCTTTCCGGCTGGTGCTGCCAACGGGGATTTTTTTTCAGGTTCAACTTGTTCTCGGAACAAGTACTTTCTCCCTCGTTGTAGTTATCTACACTTTTTGCGACTTCGGTCGCCTCTTGATCAATTGACCATCGAAATAGTGAGTGCGAAATTTTTTTGTAGTGGGTCCTCGTGCTGGGGAAATGAACCCACCCCACGACACCGCAATGCTAGCCTGCCAGCGCATTCACGCGTCCCCAGACGAGGGCATTATCGGCAGATATTTTCATCTTCTTCTGCCGAGGCAGCAGATCATCGCTGCAGTCCTTTACGGACTTTGGAAACATTAAATTCACTACGATTCTTTGCTTTATTGCATCGTATTTGTTCATTTCGGGTGGTGTTGAGATTATATCCGAAACCAGAAGGAGAGTCTTTGTGTCGAGGTTGAGGACCACATGTTGAAATTTTGTTTTTTTGGCGGTGATTTTTGAAATGGAAAATGCTGCTTCTACTTGCACGAACCAAAACGCTGGGTGGTCTCTCCAGAATGTGGGTATTTTAATATGATTGTTGTTGATCATTGCCACTTAAGCTTCCGTCCTCCCGTGCGACGTTTCATAATGATTTGTTCACATGTCTCTGAGTTGCTGCATTTGATCGTGGATTCGTTGCTTTATAGCCTCAAGCTCCGCTTTAGTTTCTTCCAGAGTCATTGTAATATTTTCTGATTTAGAATTTTTTGAAGTATTTTTGCGTTTGTTTGTAAAATTTTCACTTTCGTGCGAAGCAGTTTCACTGGTTTTGTTCTAAAGATTTTCTTCTTTTTGTTTTATTTGCACCTTGGGGAGCGTTCAAGTATTACGTAACGCAATTTTTGAAGATTTTTGACCCCCCCTCCTCCCCTTGTAACGCACCGTAACGTTTTTCTGCAGCCCCCCTCCCCCTCTCTAAACGTTACGTAACACTCAAGTGACCATTTTTACCCTAAAGTCGCAAAAAATTATGTTATGGTTTCTATCCTTGGTATACTTTCAATTGCCTTTGCGGTAATAATACTAAATAAAACAAGAGATTTTTAATCCGCAACACCTGCGTATTTTGTTTATTTTTTATAAATTTTTGGCTTTACACACAATTGTTTTCGTCCTTCATTCTCCTATTTTAGCTTTTTTTAATAATAAACTCTTAAAATAAAATAACATTTTTATTTTACCCTTTGGCAATGGAATTATAAACAGAAATTCAACTGAAACTAAGCATTTTCCTCGAAATAAAATCGTATTCTTAAAAAAAATTAAAAAAATATTCAACTATTAACCAAGTATCTAAGTAGGTCTATAAAAAAAATTCGATCGAAACTACTGCTCCTCTGTCCACAGGTTTGCTAGCCACTCAGATTCTTTCATCACTGGCACCTGGAGTGCAGACGAAGACGGTTCTGGAATTGTTAAGCCACTTGCATCAACTTCGTCTTCGTCGACCCAGTCAGCATCCTCAGACGATGTTTCATAACGACGCACAATGCAAAGAAGCTCATTTGCCTTTCTGGCAGCAAGGCGCTGTGGCCATATTCTAGTTTCACAATGGTCTGGGACAGTCTTGCCATGCACGTAACGACAATGGATTTGAACACTTTTGTGAGATGTGAAATAGATCCCACAGGTTGGACATACTTTTTTCTTTAGGTCGGATTGTACAGATGGACAAAAGAAATCGTAAGGCATCTGCTTGAACCCTTCTAGAGGAGGTGACAGATCAACGGACAACCTCACAAGAAGTGGCGAAAACTTGGATGTTCCTTTGTCTAGCAAACTGGGTACTACGAGCTTGCTTGGGGTTTGAAGTATTGGGCAAGGTGGCGGCATGAAAGTATCCGCAAACACAGATTTCAATGCACTTCTTGGTGATGAACAGCAGGATTTATCCGTGCATTTGATAACCTGTAAGAAATATTGCGATTCACGGACGTGAACGCTATACCACGCCAGGTTTGGTTCTGCTGGATCCTGCATGCTATCTTCGGGCTGTTTATACTCCGCCGAAACGTCGTAATTATCAATTTTCATTTCTCTCCACAATTCTGCAAGTGTTTCTCCAGCATGCTGAAAATTGCGTTTTTCTAAATCATCATCCGTAGTCATTCCTTTGCCGTCAAGATGAGAACCAAAATGTTCATGAGGCAGAATGACACCTGCCATTCGTTTGCTGAGGGGAGCCATCCGATGCTCAACTCGGTTATATGCGCTCCGCCCTGGAACATTAGTCGCTATAAACAGGGCGTCCAGGTTGTATTTTTTAAAGCGGGTTTTCGTCCGGCCCACCATCTACAAAGATGATGATCACTGGCTTCACAGTGTTCGATTCTGTCATCATTAACGGTTTGAATGACGGTATTGATAAAAGTGATTCGAAATCATAAGCATGGGTGTTCGCTGTGGAGGATGTGTGTTTCCCGCTCCTTATGGATATGTGTGTCGGCCCGCTGTACCCAACAGCTTCTTCCTTACCAAAATTGTTAGGTTCCACGTTGACGCCGGCGTATACAGAAGGAATAAGTTTGTGCCGCTCTGCCACGACCCAGTCATGATCAGGTAAAAGTATTCTGTATTCCATATGCATTAAAAGAGGGCTCTAACTTTTCACTGCTGGCAAACCTATTGGTACACGTGCCTTATCGTCTTGTGAGAGAACGAATACTCGCTGCGGTCCCAGAAGCAACGCGAGAGATTCTAATGACCTGATTGTAGCAGTGCAAAATTCCCCGTCCTCGTGCTTTTTATGCATCTCGGTCTGTGGTCTTGCTAACTTTACGGATACGGTACGTACGTGCCTTCTTCCCTCTTGAGTGTTAGAAACGCGTGGGAGTAAATGAAGATATGTGCCACTTCGAGAAATTTGGAATCCCATTAACAACAGCCTCTCATGCAGGTCAGACAGAGTGAGACAACTCCTAATCATCTCGGTTCGGCGGCGTTCATCAGCAGCGCTGCCATGAATGGCAATATTAACTATGGTCTCTAGGAGAGCAGGTTGCGAGTCAACTAAAAGGGGCTGTCCAGGGCCAGTTCGAGGTTGTGTTGCAGCAGGATTGTTTCTCTGACGTTCAGTTTTCTCCAGTTTTTCTTTGGCTCGGAATTTTTTTGCACGCTTAGCAGAGTCCCTTTTTTTCTTTAAACATTTCTCTTCTGTTTCAACTCTTTGCGTAGCTTTTTTATATCGTCGTGAACATCATCTTTGGCTATACCAGTGTCTCTTGCTTCAGTAAGAACATTTATTCTCTGTTGCAGTAGACCAATTTCCGTCATAAGAGTTTCTTGAGCCGGTTTGCTTGGAACATTTTTAGTGATGCCTGAATCAATCAAAGTCGTGTGCTCATCGTGGGTATCGCTCATCTTTCGTTTGACAGCAGTGCTTACTTGTCCAGTGACTGCGACAATCGATTCCCTAAAGGATGAACACGTGGATGAAGCTACAACATCCAAGTCCTATAGACCAAGAGAAAATAAATTAAATATAGGTGTTATTGACACATGCGATAAAAAAGAACATAATATACAAGATATACAAGCAGATGCACCTGTTTTTGTTGAAGAGCATGTGAAGTCGAGGGAACATTGGGCCTTAGTGTTGCTGGCGTGCTTGATGTTTTCATAGGTAGCTAGAAATATATAATACTTATGACCAGTTCTTTAATGAAAAATCAAGGTTGGGATTACATATTATAATCCTTATGTCATTATTACATTTAAGCAGTAAACTCACCTGTGTAAAATAACTAAGCATTGTTGCTTTCTTCTTCGTGGCCTTCACCTTCAAATCTCGTATAACATCATTTATATGTTCTTTAAACTTTTCTTTATTTTTTAGTTTTTCTTTAGCCATTTTCCAAATTGCGTCGGCATTTTTTTGACACAGTTGCGCTGGCAAGTCAGCATGAGAGCCTTTATAGGCCAAGAACAGCTGATGATACGAATCTCCCTCTTTTGAAGACATTACGGTATGAGCACTATGAACTCACTCATTACAGTATGAACACTATGAACTTTAATAACACCGATTACAGCAATGTGCTTCTGCATAAACACTGACGAATACTGACAACGAAAACAACATTAAATGCCGTAAAACACAATCTAGGGATTCCCCGTGATGACGACCAGACTACACAATCGAGGGATCCCCCGTAAAACGTGAATGAAAAGGGTTGCCAATTTGGGAGTTTTTATTCCCTAATTTTTTATTTAAAAAAAAACAATGTTACGTAACGTGTTGTAAGAAAGACCCCCTCCCGCCCCTGTAACACATCGTAACGTTTTACGAGACCCCTCTCCCCCCAAATTGCGTTACGTAATACTTGAACGCCCCCTTGTTTATTTGCACTTTGTTTATTTTCGGGGTCACCAATGTGGGTTTTCGTTCAGAGACAGAACCCAACAACTTTTCATCGCGTGAAATGAAATTCCCTTTCTCTTAAAAGACAAGTTGACTCGCGTCCGAACAAAATGAACATCATATAAACGAATGTTTGGATGATGCAATGTTGGTTGTCGATGTGCTGTCGCGTGCGTTTTGCAGTAGACTAACTCCGATGCCAATCTTCTCTTGGTGTTAGGATTTGTTTCCTTCAATGTGTTCGTATTGCTGGTGGCGTTGTTTGTGTCAGTGCTGGAGCCGCCACATATGTACAATGTAACGAAATAATATATATGATTCATTTTAATTGCTGCTAACAGTAATTGACCATTTTGAAAAGCAAATATAACAAAAACACTTTGCTTTCTAAACTTATAAATATAAACTTTTGGATGTTTTGTGAAGAAAAAATGAGACATTGTCAATTAAACTAAAATTCCTTTTAATTAAGAATAAATAAATAATCTCAGGTCTTCTTAAATCAAACTAACTAGCTCTAGCATGTCTTGAACTTAATTTTTGCATCTGCTTGAATTCTAATTGCATGCATTAAATGTCCTGTTTAGGATTTCATTCATTTAGAGTTCCATTGCATTTTGATTTTCATCCTTTAATTTTGATTGTAACTAGTTCAATAGATACAAGATACTTTTTAATCCTTTGTGTTTTCTCACTTAATCAATTATGACGAATATATTTCAGATTCGAGTGACGTTTTATTATAGAAGAATTGAAAAGATGAAACGTATTTTTATAGATATTTAAAATTAAAAAACAAACAATATAGCAAAGCTACATACAGGCGTTAGTTTTGAACGGGTTTTGGTGTATTTCGGCAAGAGGTCAATTGAAACCGTCCAAAACTGAGGCTTGTTTGCTAGTACGTTCGTCTTCAAAATTTATTTTAATACAAATATTTAAATGGATCACGAACATATTAAACTTTAACTCTATCGGATTTTTCTTAGTGTTCAGTTGGTCAGTTGTTATATTTTTTTTTTTGTAAATTAACATTTATCATGTATTGTTTATAACTCTCTTCCCAAAAAACTACCCAACAAGTAAACTTAACTACTAATAAATTTAATAGAATATTTTCTATGAAAAACTCTACTAGTTGATACAAGTAAACAAATGAAACATCAGAAACGTTATTTTTATTAATTCCTATATTTATGTTATGTACTCGTATGTCAGTCAATTGAAATGATATCACATCTAGAACACAATGCAAATATAAACCAACCTCATCCTGTAAATATATATTCAACCAATCATCAAATATACCTTTTTCCAAGTAATTCAATTATATTTTTTGAGTTTCTACATTTCATTCCAAGTAAACGGTTGTAAAAGGTAATTGTTACATTAAATATTGTGTTTTATGTTGTTTTTCAAATGAAGTTGAAGTACAAAAAAGAATTTTCCCATTATTTTTAAACCGATATGTGAATTATGCGAATGCCCCAGGACTATCCCCCACCGTCATTTCATCCGGATATTTAAACTCGTACCGAATTGATTGCTGTTGAGACCATGTAAGTTGGCCCGTTTCAAAGAAACAGAAAAAAAAACTGTAGAAATTTTAGTGTTGTGTTGAAGCAGAAGAAAAACATGGAAAATTCTGTGGAAAAATTCTTCTCAGCTAATTGGATACGCATAATTTTTCTTCTGCTACAAGTATTTCGTATTAATTCTTTAATAATTCATGACATATTTGAAAAAAATTATTGATAAAACAAATAAAAGGAAAGAATTAAAATGAAATAAATTGTTTTTGAATTTAATCAAGCTTTTATTTTACCTCCCATTGATAGAACGCATGTGTCAGTTTTGACTAACCTTTTAAATATGAGAATGAAAGTGTTTCATTAATTTTAAATGATTATTGTGGCTTTAAACATTCACCGCATTAATTTTGTTCCGTTCAATTATTTGCCTAGTTTCAAAGCTTAATTTTGTTTAGAATGATAGTGTGGTTGCTCTATTTAGAATTTAACATTTACAAAACTAATTTTTTATAAATATAATCAAAAATCAACTAAACTTACTAAATAAACTTCCTATGCTTCGTTTGTTTACTTGAAACTATATATAAAATATCTCAATATTCAAATAAATCTTTAGATGCGCGATATTTTTGCATTTAATTGTTTTAGAAGGATTAAATTGTATATCTGTTAATGCAGTCCGTTGACTTTTGTTTTTGCATGCATTCCCATATTATTATATGTTTGTGGATTTCAATGAATTTCATGCTGAAAATGTGATATGATTAGCAAATTAATGCTTTTATGCTTATTCTGTGGTTAGTTGGTTGGCTTAGTGCTGATTTGCTAAGTTCAATTTGAATTCAGATCAATTTGGTGATTAGTTCGAGTGTTGAGGCTTTAATTTCACATTTTATTCTTTGTCACGATTCGGAGCTTTCATACTCGTATACAGTTTGTGATTGAGTTTATTGATTTAACGTATCTAAATGCCACAGAGAACTCTATCAAAACATTTCAATATTCTCTGCATTGGAATGAAGCTAATGAATTAAATTGGCCCAAATAACATATCGACGGTCAGCAATTGAATTAGATTCATCAATATTAGTGACTCGAAAAGCTTATGTTTATTTTTGGAAGTTTCATTAAATATGGATGAACAATTGGCATAATTAAAAAGGAATCATTAGTTTTGGTTGCGTTTAATTTTAGTAAAGGCATGTTTTTGTTCCTATTATCAATGAATCCTCAATTAAGTACTCAATTACAGATGGGCAAATTTTTCTTTTCTCTAGAAAAATATTTTTCACCAATTTACTTAACTACACTTACCCGCAGTGAGAATCATTGTCGCTGAATAATTTTTACTCCCGAATTCGAAATAAACGGTTATCCATTTTACGCTTGGGAAAGTAAAGCTAAAGAAAACGCATAAAATATTCAGATAAAAACAAATTTTTTTATTCAATATAAAGACTAAACCTTGCTATTATATGTAAAACACAACATTATCCAAATGTCCTCCACGGGACCTCTTACAGGCCTCAATCTCTTTGAGGTAATTTTCAATGACTTTTCGGCACATTTCTGGCAATATCTCGGCCATAACTTCACGAATATTGGTTTTCAATTGCTCAAGATTTTGAGGATTGTTTACGTTAACACGATCTTTCGCATAGCCCCATAAAAAGAAATCCAAAGGTGTTAAGTTGCAGGATCTTGCGGGCCGATTGACATCACTCAACCTCGAAATAACGCGTCCTGGAAATTTCTCTTGCAGAAGTGCTCAATTAGCCAGTGTTGTGTGGCTTGTGGCTCCGTCCTGTTTGAACCACATGTTCTCCGGATCATAATCTTCAATTTCTCTCCAAAAATAATCGGTTAACATCCGTCCATAGCGGTGAGAATTGACTCTAATGGCTCTTCCTTGATCGTTTTCAAAAACCACTGAGCGAAAAATGAGCCGCATCACTTAAGAAAATTTTGTTCGAAAAATCGTTATCAATGGCTTGTTGTTGAATCACCCAATTCGCATACATTCTGCGTTGTGTATGGTCTTGAGGCTTAAGTTCTTGAGTGAGCTGGATTTTGTATGGATGGAGATGCAAATCCAAATGCAAAATCCGCCACAATGAGCCGCAAGACAAGCCCAAATGTTGAGCACGTCGAGGAATCGACAAATTCGGATCTTCCTCTACACTTTGAGCAACGACAGCGATGTTTTCAGCAGAACGAATGTTGCGATGATGCACAGGCCTTGCAATATCATGAACCGATCCAGTCTCTTCAAATGTTCTCACTGTGTTCGAAATTGTTTGCTGTGTAGGTCGATTATGTCGACCGTAACCGGCTCGTAAAGCCCTAAATGTTGATACAGCAGAATCACCATTTTTATAATAAAATTTAATAATTTTAACGCGTACTTCGACTGTTAAATTATGTTCAATAATGAATCAAGGTCCTATACCTAAAATATTCAATACTGATTATACTTGTAGTAGTAATACGTCCACCTTCGCTCTTGGAACTTTACTCAATCTATATTTTAATCATCCGTTTCTTAAATACATAAAATTTTGCTTATCCTAACATTTTAGTGTGGGAAAATCGTAAACATTTCATTCTAACGTTTGATTCTCACGTTATTCCTCATCATAGTCAAAACAATTGCATATGCATATCATTTTTCAAATTTTGAGTTTGCAAGATTCATTCTAGACAAGAATGCATATCGCATGGGAATTTAGCTTGAGACAAAGAATTTGTTTTGACTATGATTCAGATTACAAAAGAATTTATAAAGACAGCAACGTGAGAACAAGAACATAACAAATGGAATTCAAGTACTTGGAAATTATTTTAAGCGCTAGAGATTTATTTAGACTATGTTAAATCTGCTTGAACATCCTCCGCCACCTTGAATTCTCCCTGGAGAATTTCAACATTAGTTGGTGCTTGATTCGCATGTTGACGGTATCCATTCCAAAAACGTTTTTTGCATCCATATGTAATCACGATGATTACGATGCCCAAGGTCGTGTAGTTAAGTATATAGTTGTGCGTATCGTGTGTAGTGATAGTTTCGGGTAGTTCTGCGGGTAGTTGATTTTTGATTTGTTTCGAAACTTCGTCGTACATGCTGGAATTTAGAGTCCAATTATATAAATTCGGGGGGTCTGAAACTATAGAATTTCCTCCAGTGATGAACGCTGTTAGATTAACCACGGGTAAAAATGTGAAACGGTTTTGTGTTGACAAAGTGCTGTGACTTGTGATGACCATTGTTTTGTGGTTGATGATGCATCCTGGCTGAATTCTTAGGATGCCACTGCCTCTGATCCTTTGGCTTGACCATTTTCCATTGCAAACAATTTCCAAGGTTGACGGATCTCGCACATAGAATATCCAGCTGTTTGTAGTGGTAAGTTGAATCCAATGATTGTGCACAGATTTCATTTCGACCTGACATGAGGCTGATACTTCCTCGTGATGCATCAGCAAGGACATTTCGCATTGATTCATCGTTGATTCCGTGGAGTTAATTGGATGTTTTTGACGGCAAATTAGGTAGTCAGCGTCAAAATGTACGCATTGTTGCTTCTCGGCTTCTGCAAGTGGATAATGCTTGTCTCGGTTTATTGTAACGGAAATTGGATTTCGAACAAGATGTTTTTCTTTGTAGCGCGTGTATGGACGGAAGCAAATTTCATAATGATTTCGAGGAAATGGGAAGAGTTTGATCCACTGTAAGGTGCTCTCTGATAGTCTGGATTTGTTTTTGAAGCTGACTAGCTGAAAGGATTAGTGGATTGATTTTTCCATGATACGTATTTGTAATTAATTGAAGCAATGTTCTTTGGTTAGCTTGAAAATGAGTCATGAGCAAAAGTGTGTGTAGTGAAAGTACGTTAAATTCATACATTTTCTCTTCGCTCTTTTGTATCTTTAGTGTAAGTTGTTCAATTTGACGCTCAATCGAATTTATTTGCTGATGGACGACATTTGTGTTTTTCTTCAAAATGTTGACGGTGGCTTCTACAATACTCGTTTGGTTTTTCATTAGCTTTAGAAGATGTTCTTCATTTGTTTTCACTTTTCGAATATCTTCTTCATATTTTACAGCAAACTTCTCATCTAATATGCCAAACAAGGAGTGTGAAATTGAACCAATTATGTTTAGAGGCGACCTTTTTTTCCGATTTCTAATTGGAACGGGGTGCTGATATAATGCTTCGTTTTGTTCTTGTAATTCTGCATGCATGTGCTGAAACTCCGAAACGATGCCGTTGCAAAACTATTTCATGTTTTCTTTGTCTTGGGAAACGCAGATGTTCGTCAAGCTTATGATTGCTCTGGAAATGCCTTCATATTCTGTCCAATAGCTAGTCATATCGAAAAATGTTATAATTTTCCAGGTGCTATGTGAGAGCTTAATGTTGCTAACTTCTTCAAAATAAATGCCTGACTGATTGTTGAACGTTACTATTTCAACAGATTGGCTTCTAGTCGCTTCAATTTTTTGGATGTTTGGAAGGACTAGTAACACGCATAACAATGCTTGCAGAAGAAATCCTTTCCCTCCTTTATTATTTTGAGGTTTATTTGTGTTGCGTTTGATTGGTTGAGTTGGAATAAGGGCTAACTAATTAGAAGTGACCGGGGCTATTTTGACCTTTCCTTTTGGTAGTTTAGAGGGCTCGTCATCAGGCGTTGAGTCCTCAGTTGCTTCGGGAGTTAATATCGTGTCTGGCAGTGGACATAATGTATGAACTGCTCTAGTAAATACTCCTGTTGCAGTTTTTACCTTAACTGTTCGCACATAATTGTCCGCACCCTTGATGACCTCCACCACAGGTCCCATACGCCACGTTAGAGGAGGAAGATCCCTTTCTTTTAAGATGACCAGTGTTCCTGGAGTAACGTTGGGCTGGGGTTTTTGCCACTTGTATCTGGTTTGTAGCTCTTGCAAATATTCGTTAGAGCATCTTTCCCAGAACTCCATATGTAATGATCTGACTTGATTCCACCTTGTTGTTAGAGACAGTCTTTGGATTTGACCAGTTGTTTCAGGTAATGTTAACAGAGGCTGTCCAATCAGAAAGTGTCCTGGAGTCAGCGGTCGGAGGTCATTTGGGTCAGTTGACATTGGAGTGAGTGGTCGAGAGTTCAAAATGGCTTCGATTTGGCAAATAACAGTATGCAGATGCACATACGTCAAGGATGTTATTCCAAGTTATTCCAAGTTTACGCTTGACTGCTGCCTCCCATAAGCCGCCAAAATGAGGGGATCTAGCGGGAATCCGAAGCCATTCAATGCCTTCAGAACTGCAAAACGTATCGATAATATCCTGGCCGCTCTTCTCGTGAAAGAGTTACATCAATTTTTGAAGCTCTGAGTGTGCTCCGACAAAATTGGTGGCGTTTTCACTGAATATTTTTGCCGGTCGTCCTCTTCTTGATATGAACCTTTTTAGAGTTCCAATGAATGCTGCAGCTGTCAAATCCGAAGTCAATTCCAAATGAACTGCTTTTGTTGAGAAGCATATGAAAAGCGCAATATATGCCTTCACTGGCCTTTTCCCTCTCAGGCCAAAATGTATTTGAATGGGACCGCAAAAGTCCACTCCAACATGTAAGAAGGGTCGAGCTTCTTGAATTCGTTCAGCGGGTAAGTCACCCATTATTTGCTGCAACACCTTGGGCTTAGCTCTAGTGCATCAGACGCAATTTCGCACGGTTGCTGTGGCGAGTAGTTTCCCGTTTATACACCAAACAGTTTGCCGTGTAATGTACAATAATGATTGTGGCTCGGCGTGCAAGTATTTTTCGTGTAAGTGTTTGAACATTAGCTTGGTTATTGGATTAGTAGGAGAAATAAGCATTGGATGTTTTGCATTGGGTGGTAGCTTGCTTTTGGAAATTCGACCTCCCACCCGTATAATGCCTTCGGTGTCAACTGATGCTGCCAGAGATCGAAATTTGCTGTTACCATCAACTGCTTACCCCCTTTTTAATTGTTCGAGTTCGGCACCAAAGTCCTGCAACTGCATCTCACGTACTATCAGTTTCAATGCTGTGTCCATTTCTTTGGGGGTCGGCTTGATTGCTGCTTCCTTTGTGCTATCTGCCCGCGTATTATTAGTACATCGAACAATGAATCCCAAAACTTCTTGTAGTCTCTGGAAGTTGTTGTTGTGCCTAATTTGTTGTATGAAGTGTGGTGCTGACGCTTGTATTGTAAAGACATATCTTTTGACCTTGAGTTCATGTTTTGGAGTTGCTTGATCGTCGCTCCATGAAGGTCTACCTTGAATTTTAATTGGATGCCGAAGAAATGATGGCCCATCAAACCAAAGTCTTGTCTCCAAGAATTGTGATGGAAGCATTCCTCTAGAAATGATATCAGCTGGGTTTTGTTGCGATCCCACATGTTGCCAAATCCCATCCTTAGTTGCAAGTGGAATGGCAGCTACTCGGTTTGCCACGAACGTCGTGAACTTGGATGGAGTTGACGCTAACCACTGTAAAACAATCATGGAGTCGGTCCACAGAAATGTTTTTTCCATATTGATTTGCAGGGCTTGTTTTACTTGATCGACCAATACCACTAATAAGTGTGCTGCACAGAGTTCTAATCGCGCAATGGAGCGTTTTGTCACTGGAGCAACTCTACTTTTTGAGCATACGAAGAAAACCTTTGCATCTTTATTATTACCACCTGATCGCAAATAAACGCAGGCGCCATAGGCCAATTCACTTGCATCAGCAAAACCGTGAAGCTGAACTGGATCAGAATGATAGAAGCATCGTATTTTTCTTGGAATGTGACTTGGCAATTGACTTCTGTACATTTTCCAGCTTTGCTGTAGGACATCTGGCAGAGGCGTATCCCAATCAAGTTTAAGCTCTCATATTTGCTGCATAAATATTTTGGCCAGCACAATGACTGGATTCACCAAACCAAGAGGATCAAATAGCAGTGTCATCTCTGAGAGCGCTATTCGTTTGGTCACAGGTCGTTGGTTGGAAAAGCGAGTGATCTTGATGTTAAACTCGTCGGTGCTTGGATTCTAGCTCATACCTAAAGTTTTAATAATGTTTGGTGTTTCAAGATGTGTCATATCAAACTCGGTTGCTTGATCCTTTGAAGGTATTTTGCGTAATAACTTCCGATTGTTTGAACACCACTTATGTAGATGAAATCCTCCCCTTTCCAACATCTTTCTGAGCTGTTTTTGCAATGCTTTAGCTTCTGTTAAGCTGTCTGCACCTGTCAATAGATCGTCCACGTAAAAATCACGGGATACCACTTTTGCCGCCAAGGGAAACGCCATATGTTCGTCTTCGGCTAATTGTTGTAAGCACCTTATCGCTAAATACGGGGCGCATCTAGTTCCGTAAGTAACTGTCTTCAGCCTATATGTTTTTACAGTATTTTCACCTGGTGTTTTCCATAGTATGAGTTGAAAATCACGATCATCTTCATGCAGAATCACTTGCCGATACATTTTTTGAATGTCGGCACTGATCACGTACTGATGAGAACGGAACCTGACCAAAACATTGAAAAGGTTTTGCTGTAAATTCGGCCCAGTCCTCAAGATATCATTTAATGATATGTTGCTGGATGTCTTCGCAGAGCCATCAAAGACAACTCGCAGTTTTGTTGTCGTGCTTTCTGGACGTATCACACAATGGTGTGGTAGATAGTAATGAGGCTTAGATTCGTCTATATTGTGCACCTCTTCCAGATGTCCCATTATTCGATACTCTTCGATGAAGTCCATGTAATCTTTCATCAATTGAGGATTGCGGTTGAATCGTGTTTGTAGCCCACAAAGTCTTTGAACGGCTACCTGCTTAGAGGTTCCTAACGCCTTTAGATCCTCCGAGAATGGGAGCCGTACGATATATTTGCCCGTCAAATCTCGAGTTAACGTGTTTGAAAAGAATCTTTCACATTTTTTATCTTTTCCTGCTAAATGATTGATTGCCACTTGTGGAACCTCCTCTAGTTCCCAAAAACGCTCTAATTGTTCATCTTAGTTTGTGACCGCTCCACAAAACTTCACATTACTGTTGCTAGAATGAATTTTTCCTAGAGCCATCCATCCCAAAACTGTGTCATGCAGACATGGTAAGTGATTCACCATAACGATCATTTTTAGCTTAATGATATAGCTATAAAGCTCAGCACCCAACAGCAAATCGACACCTTGCGGCTCGTTGAATCTTGGATCAGCAAGTGTAAGGTTTGGTGGCAGTGGCCACTCGGATGTATTTAGATGTCTGTCAGGATGTTTGTTGGTAATTTCCTTCAGCACAAACGCTTCGAATTCGATGCTGAATGTATTTACTCTAGATGAGAGCCTCAGGTGGACACGTTTTGATGATTGTTGCCGGCAATTTCCAACATCTACAATTTCTTGCATGCTCATTGATCCGTTCAGCTTCAGTTTCTTGCACATTCGCTCAGAGATAAAACTAAGCTGAGAGCCTGTGTCCAACAATGCTCTCGCTGGAATCGCATCTCCTTTTATGCCAGTTAGATTGACCACAGCAGTGCCAAGAAGCACATAAGAGTCACAATTGGTAGGATTCTCCATTGATGTAAGAGCTTGGCTGGCAGTATTTGGTGAGGGAGCCTTCTCTTCTACATGTAATGTTGTATGATGCCTCTTGTTGCACTTGAAGCAGCCTCTAGACGAACAATTCTTGGAACTATGTCCGGGTTTCAAGCAATTGTAGCAAAGTTGTTTTTTCGCTATAAGATTTCTTCTTGCTGAAACTTCCATCGATAAAAACTTGTCGCATTTATTTAGATTGTGGCTTCCAGCACATAGTGAGCAGCTTGAATATTTTGTTTCAGTTACTGCCATTACTAACTTATTAGAGCTGCCATGTTTTGCTTGTGTTCGGGAACCCTTGCTACGTAGTGCTTCAAGTGCTTGAAATCTCAGTTCTAAAAAATTTAGAAGCTGTTTCAGTTGTGGTATCTCCTTTGGCTGTTGTAACGTTTGTTCAATTCGGATATGAGTGTTTCTGTCCAGCTTTTTGATCAGAATCACTACCAAGATTGCATCCCAATGCTGCACGGGAATCTTAAGAGCACTTAATGCCCTAATGCACTCCTGTGTAGTATCATGAAGCGATTTCAATTCTTGTGCCGCTTCACTGTTGACTGATTATTGTGACAGCAATTTGTTGAGCGCTGCATTCACTAAGAGTCTTTTGTTTTCATATCGCTCTTTAACAAGGCTCCATGCAGGCTCATAGTTGCTATCACATATTGTCATATGACGAATGAGACCTTCTGCCTCACCCGTCAAGTTGGTTTTCAGGAACCAAAGTTTTTGGGCCGGACCCAGCGTGCTGTTGTCAATTAGTTGGACATATAAGTCATGGAACTCTTGCCATGCGAGATAGCTTCCATCAAATTTAGGAAACTGAATTCGAGGAAGCTTTACCGTCTGGCTCGTTTCCTTAGATCCTGAAACCGCCTGTAATAATTTGAGCTGCACCCTTTCAACCCAAATTTCAGTGCTTTCGAAGACTTCGGTGCTGTATTTTTCTGGAACGTCACCGCTTATCAGGATTTCCAAGTGCTTAGCCCTGATTGCATCCCAATGCTTCTTGATGGCCTCTAACTGAGCCGACTTGAATTCCCTGGGTGGCTCCGTCTCTAATCTTCCTTCCGTTCTTTGCAGGAGTTGCCGAAGAGTAGCAAGCATGATACTTTCGCATCTTGTTGAATTGGCGGCACCTTTGCTATCAGCTGTTGAACGTTCTTCTGTGATAGACGCTGCACTACTTGAGCCTCGCTGCCTTTGTATAGCTTCCAGGATTTTTTCAACCACGACTTTGATTTGCTCAAAGTAATTATTCTTGGAATAATCTACCTGAGCAACTTCGGTAAAGTTCTCCAGAATCCCATCGTTGATTTTAAATTTTTCGAAGAGTTTTGATACTTCTTCTTCCCTTGCATCCAAATAGCTCGTTGTCTTCCTTGCTTCTGGATGCTTTTTGAAGTTGCGATGGATTCTCTCAATATCTTGTCCTATCTCCAGCTGCTGTTTCAGAATAGCATCCATGTCTGGGGTCACCAAAATGTTCAATAATGAATCAAGGTCCTGTACCTAAAATATTCAATACTGATTATACTTGTAGTAGTAATACGCCCACCTTCGCTCTTGGAACTTTACTCAATCTATATTTTAATCATCCGTTTCTTAAATACATAAAATTTTGCTTATCCTAACATTTTAGTGTGGGAAAATCGTAAACATTTCATTCTAACGTTTGATTCTCACGTTATTCCTCATCATAGTCAAAACAATTGCATATGCATATCATTTTTCATTTTTTGAGTTTGCAAGATTTATTCTAGACAAGAATGCATATCGCATGGGAATTTAGCTTGAGACAAAGAATTTGTTTTGACTATGATTCAGATTACAAAAGAATTTATAAAGACAGCAACGTGAGAACAAGAACATAACAAATGGAATTCAAGTACTTGGAAATTATTTTAAGCGCTAGAGATTTATTTAGACTATGTTAAATCTGCTTGAACAAATGATTTAAAAAAAACACACTTCGAATGATATTTAATTCTGACAGATGTCAAATGGCAGGGTTATACTTTCCTAACACCAAATGGATAACCCTGTATTACAAAGTAGAAGAAGAAGAATTTGAAATACTATTGGAACGGTGGTAAAACTCAGCTCTAATTAAAACTAGAACCGTAAAACAGCGGTTTTGGCCATTGAATAGACGTTCATGATAATCGATCAAAATATAATATCAATACGATATGATATTCAGTATGACGATGCCCATAACGATACAATACAATTAATTCAAGCATTATTAATATTATCGTATTGCAGATAAATACGTCCCGATATTATCGAAAATATTTATATCGACATTAAGAATAAAAACAAAAATTTAATATTAAGTCCGATCATAATACGAGAAGAATACAGTTCCTCTATTAAAGGTTATAAAGTCGACTTCTATTTTTGTTGAAAGCACCAGTGGTTTGAATCTGACCGTTTTTAAGACTTTAATAAAATGCTGTGAGTGAAATCCAAAAAAATTAGATAATTCGGAACTCGTATTACGTTTCAACTTTAGGTTTGCACGCCTGAAAAATCACGGCTAAGTTTTGCCCCAACTCTTTCTCAAGCGAAAAAGGGTTCTTTCTAGGAATAAACGCCAACTACCTTGCGAATAGTGGAGGCAGTATGGCAGAAGAGGGGCGATGTATAAAGAATTTCACCTATCAGGTAGAATTCTTTCTTGAAAAGAACAAGAACAAGTCGCAATATTGCTTCGATCTTTTGTAAAGTATAAATATCACGACTAAGCTCATTATCTGGCTATATTGGCAGAGAAATAATAAAATGGCAGCCATTTTTGTCAAAAATCAGTGATATCTGGTTCGGCCAAACTAATGCTCCGATTTAGATGAAATTTGGTACAAAGGCTAACATAAATATTTAAAAAAATTCTCAGGAAACAAATTTCAGATTTAACTGTAGTGATAAAAATGGTGGCTGCTTCATTGTCTCAAAATGAGAAAAATTTGTTTGATTAATAACGGCCACATTTATTGACCGATTTCGATGAAAATTAACACAGTGGTATCATTAAGCTGATCAAATTTTCGAAATTGCGTGTGTTAGAAATTTAAAATCTGCTCAAAATTTTTGCATGATAATGATTACACGGATTAATCAAATCCAATCAAATTTGATACAATGGTATCGACTCTAATTAAAACTGGAAAATGTTGATTTCATACCGATTTCCAAGGGCTCTATAAGTCAGATTTTGGAAGGAAATGCATATTCAGAATCAGACTCAAAAGATGATTTGATACAGTCATTTTCAAAACTAAAGAAGCACCAAAAAGGCCCTCACGAGAATCCATGGAACTGAGAAATTTTCACGTAAAATATATTAATGGCTTTTCTAGCATTTCTAATGTAACCTCCGCCTCCAGGTATCTAGTTCAAATCAAGTCGGGTAGACAGACCTACGTTTGTGTCAGAAGGGTTTTGTACTCAAAATATGGTATGCAGTCACTAATTATGAACAAACTCAAGAAATGTTTCAATGAAATTCACATCAAATATTTGGTTTAAAGGAAAAACTAACATTAGTCTCTTTTAAAAGACCGCCATTTTGTTACTACTTACACTATTTGATCTCAAAGATATTGATGTTATTCATCTTTTTTAAAAATTTTCGAGCAGATTCAGTCAAAACTATAGTGGTTGGGTCGATGGAGAGTCCATGTGGTCAAAAAATATAGTGTAATTGCTGTTGTACTCGGAGAAAATTCAAATAACTAAAACTTCCGTAAATATGTATTGATTTTGACGAAACTTGCAGAATATTAGAATATTTTATAGAACCACTTTAATACTAAGTTTCATTCAATTCAACAGTATCCTTGCAATTTTATTGAGAAAAATGTAAAATTTATATATATGTTAATACTATTATTCACAAAGTTGAGTAAATTTTGGCTTTTTAGGTATTTTTTTTGTAATTTTACTCATAAAGATATATCTCCATTATTTTTTTTAGATTTTCCAGATCAAAGGTATCCAAACTCGAGGGGGGGGCAAACATTTTTCGTGCATTCCCCTCTCGCTACACCCCACAAAGCAGGTAACACTGTTTAAAGAACTGTTTTGGAAAGCTCTTACCAAGACCTTTCATATGACATTCCACATTCCTACCTTCGGTTAAAAAAAAATTTTAAGGGTCCTCTAATATGTCTACCAAGTTTGAAATCTGCAGCTGCCAACATTCTGGAGGAAAACTGCTATGAGACATTGACGGGCAGTACCAATTTTAATAGGGTATTGAAAAGAAATTTTACAAAACCCTCAAAAGAACCATAACAGCGCATTATACGAAAGCTTGTTTCTAATACTCAGTAGTGTTCACAAATTTGATTGTTAAAAGGCGATAGAAATGTCCTGAAGTGAAATTTAGAAACGTGAAAGATTCTCGATGAATCTTCTTTGGAAGGAAATATCCAGCAAACGAATACTAATAAACGCAATAAAGAATTCTATTTTTCCGATTGGTGGTGTCAACGGGGGTTTTTTAGCAATTGGAATAGTGCAAAGTTTAAGATAAGAGAATAAGTAGGTATTCATTAGGTGTAGTGAAAAGGTTGATAAAATACTATCCGTTCAGGACTGCAAGGATGGGCTGTTGCCTTGGCGAAAGAGGATGGTAAGATCCACTGAGATTGGCCTTGTCTGAGGACGTGTGTATGCGCTGGCAGGCTAGCGTTGTGGTGTCGTGGGGCAGGTTCTTTTCCCGAGTACAAGGACCCACAACAAAAAAATTTCGTATCCACGAATTTTGACCGAAGTCTAGAAGGAGATACCCTACTAAGGGTCAAAGAAAATTGCTGACTCAAAGGAAAAACTGGGCCTGGAGAAAACAGATGGACTTATAGAGACTTCGTCGTTACCGTCGATCCTTATGGCCCACAAATAAGAGTGGGGCATCCAGATGGTAGCGGTGCACCCTCCCAACCGGAGCAAGATCCTAACGTAGGCGTGACCATGCATTTCCCAGTTGAGTGAAAATCTCATACAAATGTACTTTGTATGGCTCTTTCCATCAAATGAGAAATACAAATGGAACCGATTTATGCTATAGCGTTATGCAATGAAATCACATAACCCTGTATCATAAAAGAGTACGCGAGCAGAGGGCCACTCTACCCGGCAAGAGCCCCTCTTAAACAAAAGTAACAGAGGAGCGCACCCAATGGCTAACCCATTCTAGTGAAGGAGCCTGCGATCGATGCTGGTCCTATACGCGGTCAGGGTTAATGAATGGAAAGACCAAAATTTAAGCTTTAACAATTCATATCTTCTTTCATTTCCATTGATTTCTTTAATTTAAGTTCATAAATACTTGCCCAAATGAAAGTTTAATTTGAAAATTAACACTAATAGTACTTCCAGGATCTTGCCAAATCAAAAAACAAGAATAACCACAATGGTACTGAACAATCAAATATGTTATGTAGTCAAAGACTATAGTTATCAGGCAAATTGCTTGTTTCTATTCTACGATATTTTGCATAATTTAACTTGCTTCAAAAGATTTAATTGAAGTTGTTCTTAAATTCGCTGCAGTATTGAAAATAAAAATTTTGTAGTTTAGAAAATGCTACGTTTGCTTTTTGGCCAAAAGAAAAACGTTCATAAATTCTCGTTAAATTCAAGTAATGGATTTCATCAATCAATCACTTAAGCCTAATGAAAATGTTAACCGGTTTCCGAGTTAGATTCAACAAAACCCAAATTTACGCTTGAGACATTGTTTTACAACAAAAAAAAAGTTGGGTAGACAGACCTATGCTCATGTCAGAGGGGTTTTGTACTCAACTTACAAAATGTAGTAACCAGCAACGTATAAAATTAAGAAACATGTCAAAGACGATTTTATTGGAGAAAATGTGAAATTCGAGGTTCATACTATTATTTACCAAAGTTAAACGAATTTTGACTTCTGAGGTATTTGTTATAGTTATACCCATAAATATCTCCCTTGATAATTTTTTCATTTGCGAGGGAGGAAACACATTTTTCATGTATTTCCCCCCCTGTGCCCCCACTGAAGCAAAAACTGTCAGTTTAAGAACTGTTTTGAAAAGCTCTCATAGAAAACTTTCAGTTGATACTCATATCGGCTGCCTTTAATGAAATTTTTTTTTCAGGGGCCACACCTCTGTACTTTAATCGTCGAGTCATGGCCTATTTTTTCGAATCCTAGAATGGTTATAAAGCCCTTTTGCTAGGAGCTCTCTCCTGCCTCTTCAACCTGTTTCAATTGTATGTACTCATCTTCATGATACCTATCATTCTTGAGATTTTCATGCGAATCCTAGCAAAGCTGTAGTGTCTAAGTCGGTAAAAGCGCATATGGCTCCATAGCCATATGTTTCCATGGTAATACAGGGCATATTGTTCCATAGTAATACAGGAAAATTCAAATCACTATAACTTTGTCAAATAATATTTCATCTTTATGAAACTTTCAGAAAAGATCAATCTTATCAATAGTTATTGGATTTAAGGGTACCGTTTAGATTTTATCCAAGAAAACATAAAATCCATAAATCATACTATTACTAACAAAGTTGAGTGAATTTCGACTTCTCATGTATTTGTTGTTGTTGTACTCATAAAGGCCTACATTCATGATTTTTTTCAGATTTTTCGGATGGAAGGTGTCCAATCGGGAGGGGGGGGGGTACGCGAAAAGTTCGTATATTTCCCCTTCCTCTGCCCCCCTTGGTACTAATAAGGCAATTTTAAGACTTTTTTTGAAAAGATCTCATTAAGACCTTTCTAATGACACCCCACTCGACTACCAATGGTGAAAATTTTTTTTTTAGGGGTCACCTCCCTATATGGGGAGACCCCCCTCAAACCCCTTTGAAAAATTTTTCCACCATTGAACTTTCAAGAAGTCACCATTTCTGACCTTTCCACAAAGTTTCATGGCTGTAACTTCTATAGTTTCGGAGAAAAAGTGCTGTGACATACAGACGGACGGACGGACGGACAGACGGACACAGGTCGTGATTGCAATAGGGTCTTGTATTTTAGTACAAAACCCTAAAAAGGAATCATTAATTTTGGTTGGGTTTAATTTTAATGAAAAAATATTTTTTCTTCCTATTATCAATGAATCTTCAATTAAATGTTTGAATGCAGGTGGACAAATTTTTCTTTCCTCGAGAAAAACATTTTTCACCAATTTACTTAACTGTACTTAACCACGGGGGGAGTTATCGTTGCTTAATAATTTAAGCTCCCTAATTTGATATACCTTTGATACTGGTACTTCACTTCTTCATCAGTCAAAAAATCTGTTTGTAAACTAACAATACTTACACTTACTTTTATACATTCCTGTTTTTGAGAAACAAATTTAACTGTCCTTCGATTGCTTAAACTAATAGCAGGAAATCGTTCATCCTATTTTTACTTCTATATCTGCAATAGGTAATTACGTTAATTGTAGTCCACATGGTGTAGTGGTTAGAGAACCCACCCCATAAGCCAAAGGCCACCAGTTTGAGTCTCGTTGGCGACAACAAGATTTAATTCGAGTGATTCTTCGGGCGGAGTATAAGCCCGTTCAGTTATGATACGTTCTGGTTTAAAATCAGAAGGTATCGCAGCTGGGTTTTCCGTCCACGGTCAAAGCATGGTACTGACAATATCATCTTCCCGAGTTTTGTAGTGAAAGTGGTATAGAGAAAGTTCGTAAAGGACTGCAGCGATGGTCTGCTGCCTCGGCGGAAAAGGATGTTAAGATCCGCCGAGATTGGCCTTGTCTGGGGATGCGTGAATGTACTGGCAAGCAAGCGTTGCGGTGTCGTGGGGCGGGTTCTTTCCCCTCGCACAAGGACCCACTACAAAAAAATTTCGCATTCACGAATTAAAGTGATCGAATGCCGATCGGCTGATGTTGAGGCCGAGGTAACCTTCTAAGGGTTGAAATTGCTTGTTCAGAGAAGAAATTGGGATGAGCAAAAACGGACGGACTAGTGGAGACCTCATCATTAACAACGATCCTTATGGCCCGCAAATAAGAGTGGGGCATCAAGATGGAGGTGGTGCCTCCTCGCACCATCCCAACTGGATCAAGATCCAAACGTAGACGTGGCCATGTGTTTCCCATTGGAGAGAAAAACTCATACAAAAGCACTTTGTATGACTCTTTCTCTCAAATGAGAAGCACAAGCGTAACAAATTTATGCTATAGAGTTATGCAATGAAATCACATAACCCTATGTCATATAAGGGCACGCGAGCGGAAGGCCACTCTACCCGGCAAGAGCCCCTGGTAAGCGAGAAAACGGTGGAGCACGCCCAATGGCTAGCCCATATCAGTGAAAAAGCCTGCCGTCGATGCGGGTCCTATACCCGATCCGGTAAAAAGAAAAGGAAAGACCAAATTTCATCAAGTTTCGCTGTTCATTAGTTTATTGCGAAAAAAGGAAAAAAAGAAATTTACGAAAAGTTTTTTTTCTCGTTCAACGAAACTTACAAGATCGAAAGAAAAAACTTACAAAAAAGATTTACAAAAAAAAAATTACATTCTCGTTCAACGGAACTTACAAAGTCCTCAAAAAACAAAAACCATTTAAAGAAAAAAACCAAAAGAAAAACTTACAAAGATCATTTACAAAAGGAAACTCCCAGAAATCATTAAAGAAAAGGAAATATACAAGTTTTCAATGCGCGCTTTTTTGGGGTTTATAATTCCTATGATTTCGGCGGCATGGTAAGTAACGCGCGTCTATCTCTAAGTATGAACCGGGTGCGTAGCCTTCATTTACCATGCACGAATTGTTTACAACGAGCCACCGTAAATTATTTTTTAATTCACAATTATCACCATGATGTAATTGCATGCAAATATTCATTAGAAAAAAAGGAAAATATTTGGTGTACTTAATTTCGCTTTACTCAAAAAAAAAGAATCTAATTGAGGCTGCTCTTGAACTCGGTGCAGTGCAAACTTGGTGACTCCGAAAATGACACGTTTGATTTTTGGCCAAAAGGAAAATGTTTGTAAATTGATTCTCAAAATTTTTTCAATAACTAGTAACGTAAGCCCCCTCAAAATATTTTATTAAGAGTACGATAAGTTCAATCGGTAAGCGACATCCAAGCAATATTTTATAACCTCACCAAACAAAACAAGGAGCGTTAATTTACGTAAGCCTGTGGACGTAAGCAAATATTTATCCTATTTGTGCTTGTTTTATTATTCTAATGTAAGCAATCTTTGAAAGTGAAATGGTTAAGCAGCTTTTCTTTGAAATATTTTAGTCAATTACTTATTACGTTAATTTCTTCTTGATCCCGCTAATTAAGCTAAAACTACTTTTGGTGTGGGCAAAATTCGAAAAATTCTTGAGATTAATACTCCATTTTCTAGTAATCTACTTGAGGTTATAAATTTTTTTCGGCAAGTAACCAGACGAGTTATCGCCTATTGGTAGCGTATATCCGTTATCACCACGTCTTCTTCGACTACGAGGCACATCACTCAGGCAAGTGGACATCCAAACGCTACTTCCAAACTCAAAAATTGCGATGTTCACAAAGAACTTCCTTATGGTGAATTCCATTCTCCGGACGTGAAAATCCACGAGACATTGATATCGATTAATCTTCTTAGTCAAGCGCGCCAATTCAATCACGCTGACATCAATAAAGTGCAGTTTGCCTTCCAGTTTGACAATTTTGAGTGTGAACGCCTTCGCCCAAATCCGCCGTTCAATGATATCATACACAAAATCGAATAAAAAATGATCACTCACCATTCTCGTTGACGCACGACCGTAACTATAATGCATTCCATCGTGTTTCCATGTACGTCAAGACTCACCAAACTTGAAGAGTCGTAAAGAAGGCCGTCAAGAAACCTTGGTTGGTCGTTGGTTGTTATGTGAAAGCATACAACTCACTCCACTCAATCTGGCTTTAAATGAATGCTACGCTTAGCATTATACTCAGTAAAATTGTGAATATATGCCAATGATATGCAAATTTGAAGAGCCCACAACTCGGTATACTCGGATGCACCACGCCGTTACTATCGCGGTAAATTCTTCCAACAAATTATCACTGCGGAATTAATGCGGATATTCAAATCTTTTGCGTCAACGTCTTTCAGTATATCTAGTATTAATCCCACTTGGTATATTTGTAGAATTAGTTCGTTTCTCTTTTTGTACAGAGAATTTTCTTCTTCTGTATGATCTATTATGTTGGAGCAGGAATGGGAGAACAAGTTTAGGTGAATAAATAAACATTGATTTTAGTTTAATAATTTTATTTTATTTAATAAGACGTTTATTTGCGAGCGTGCTACTGGAGCGATCGAGACGAACTGACTTAACCAACGTCATTCGAGTATTTATAAAGAAAACTGAGTCGTGCTCGGTTGCTACGCCGAGTACAGTTACGCACAAAAGTCGTGCGTCTGTAAACTCCAATACAAAAACACGCTGAACCCAATCAGCTTAAATATATTATTTTGCTTCAGTCTGCACTGATTCCTCCTAATATTTCTTTTTTTAAAAGACTATATCCGTTCTCGCTGTCTTCTTGGATTTAATTCACATCAAATTTTTAAGTCTTTTCTGCTTATTTCCCGCATGAATTATATCGCATAACGCGACCGAAGATTTGTCACGTTGCTCTGTCATCGCTGCCAATGGGATCCAATTCAAAACAAGTTACACACTTTAACTATCTTTACCATTTTCTTCTTTATTTTCAATGTTTCATTAAACTTTGGGTCAGGTTTTCAAAAGTTAAATTTCCACGCTCACACTAGGACGGCTTTCGTCGCTTGACCGCCAAGTCCATCCACTTGGAATAAATTTTCTCTCGCCGGATCGAAGGAATCAAACGGTTGCGCATACGATTTTCCGATGTAGCCCGGCAATTATCCAACTAAGTTTTTTTCGTAATATCTAGAACTAGTTACGCGGAAAATGCGGTACTCGTCATTTATGTTTCAAAGGGGAACTTTCCCCTGTCGGTTTTCAAAACACGAAAAAGAAAAATAAACTTCCGACGACAGACCAAACACAACCAGCTGTCGATTCACATTCCTCATATTCACGGGATTTTACTCGACTCCTCTTTTCTCGCCACACGGTGCCTTAAAACTCGATGGATCTAGTTTCAAGTTGCAGTTAATACACGCATGCACACAATTTTTCTTTCTTTTCTAATTATATGATTTTAGGGAGGATAGAAACGTTTTAGTTAAATAATTCTTATTGTTCACGGCTCGGGACTTTACAACTCACCGCGCATATTTTTGATTTGTCTCTTTCTTTCACGCGCAGCAACCGGTAAAAGTCCCATCAGCTGAGTTCGATCAGCCCAATTAGCTTGCCTTCCGTGATGTAATACACCATTGGGGTGTATTAGATCAGCGTTCCCAAACTCGGAATTCTATGTGCAGATTTACAATTTTTAAAAGCAAAATTTAATTGAAGTAAAGAAAATTTAAATGAAGTAAAGAAATTTTAACTGAAGTAAAGAAATGAAGATTTTAAATTATAATAAAAGTTAAATCTCATGACGAATAAAATCAAAGTGAAATATGTAAATTTGAATATAAGGGAAATTAATATGAAATAATAAAAATAAGAAAAAAATAAGAAAAAACGGTATTCTACCAATTACGATTATGAATAAAAATAATCACATATTTTTAAAAGCCTGCCACAAAATTTCGATTAGGAGATATGAAGGTTTTCGAGCGGTTTGCTTGTGTGACTGCTCGATTAATACAGTTGCCGATACATTCGATTAAGATAATGAGATACTCTAACTATTTTTAAACGAAGGCCCGAAAGAGGCTGTAGTGCTAAAGCAAAAAAAAATAAATAAATTGGAACTGGCATTCTCAATATTCAATCTTCCGTTTAGCGTTAATCTGAATTTTGCATATTTTAGAGCATTAAAATGAACAACATTTCTGATACCAACTAAAATAAGTTGGGTAGGCAGAGGTTTGTGCCAGCCTGAAGGGTTTTGTTTTCAGCTCATAAAATGAAGGCTTTCCGCTTAAGCCAGTCATAAGTAAATTCAATCGTGAATTAAAAGCCTGTAATTGAACGTTGAATTTTTCAAAAATAAAACACAATTTTTCTAATCTTTTCAATCAAAACCGCCACCGCTTTTTACGATTACAGATTTCAATTATTAAAAATATTCTCAAACATATTCAACACTCCTTTTTTCAAGGTAAGAAAATCACTTAATCTTTATAAAACAATGATAACAAGTAATATAAAATCAACAAAAATTACAATTAATTACTCGTAGGAGGCAACAACTTTCGTGAAAAAATTAGTATTATTATAAAACCTGCTCCATGCAATGAATTTGTCAAACAAAATGTGCATATCGTTCTATAGTCATGTATGTATTGTTGTTGATGAAGCACAGGAAAAATAAAACCACTATAGCTTTATAGGATCAATGAAACTAGTTGGAATTGTATCCTGCAAAATAAATATATTTATTCAACTATTATATACAAATACAGGATCAAAGTCATGCCATTGTGACAATGTATTGATTACTGCAATTTAACGACGAGAATAGTGGGAAAAGATACATTACGCCAGCCGCTCAAATACTTCGAATATGCTAACGCATACCGAATGTTTCGGAGCTTATTGAGGGCCAGAAGTAGCGATCGATGATCATCATGCTCGTTGCTCGAGTGCCTAGATGAGAGAGGCCGCGGATGTTCTGCACGACTTTTGCTTGAAATTGTCACGGGACGAACGGTCGTATCCTTTTTGCAGTGATGATAAAGTGAAGAGTTAGGGAGGAATCGTTCAACTTCTGTTGTCTCTCTTAACCCAGCAGTGAATACCGTGGGTCGATTAGACCCAAACACTTCTATTTTCAAACTTTTAGCGCTAACAGTATCAGTTTCAGGGTTGTACGTCAGTGTACCCTAAAGTTATCTATATCTGGGCACATTCTCATGATCTGTTCTTTTCATTCTCTTCATTAGACCGGTTCGTTGAATCCCAAAATTTTTGCTGGGTCGATTTGTGTAATTTTTTAAAAAAATGGGCGGGTCGAGTAAAGATTTATTTAACATATCAGATCCTCGAGATTTCAAGATAATCGAAGAATTTTTATTCAGGGGAGATGATGAAAATGAATTCTTGGACTTTTCAAGTGATGACGAAGTGGGTGATCCTAATGTTGAACTAGTAAGTGAGCACAACACCGATTCAGCAGTGCAGATAGTAAAGTGCTGGCCAAAGACCAGAGTTTATCTACTCAGAAAACGTTGGACATTATAAGGGAAAAACTCGAAAGGAGTTTATGGTTTTAGAAGTATTGATTTGTTTTTTTTTTTAACATTTGAACAAATTTTTTTGGGTGAAGGACAAAAAAACCAGATAGGCTAAGGAAATAGCTGTTTGTAATATTGGTACCAGACAGCAAAATATAATGACTCAGTTGCCTGGAGTAATAGGTGCAGCGAAACAAGCAAAAACAGCTTATGAATGCTGGTCATTGATTTTTACAAATGAAACGCTTGCGGATATAGTGAAACATACTAACACGTATATTGAACTAAAATGTGTCATAGGAATTTAGTACATGACGGAATTTCATGGTGAAAATAGCGTAAATATTGAAGAATTCCGGGCTACCAATGGAACGGCTATGCCACTAATAATCGCATGCATGTCTGTATTCAGATTTAGATTTTTATTGTGTATGCTGCGATTTGACAATAAAAAAAAACCAGAAAAATACGAAGGTCAGAAGATCTACTCTGTCCCAAAAGGGATTTTTTTTCTAAGTTTTCGTGTCAAATTGTCAAAAACATTACTCTATCGGAGAGTACGCAGCCCTGGACGAAATGCTCTGGCCCTTTCAAGGAAGGTGCTCATTTCGTACGTTTATGCCTCAAAAACCTAATAAATACGGAATCAGGGTATACGCACTTATTGATGTAAAAATGAACTACAACTTAAACTCGAAAATATACACAGGAACCCAGCCCTTCAAAGAATCCTTTCTTAGCAATAAACCTGATGATGTTAATGAGCGTCTCTGCATACCAATTTATAAAACCAACAGAAATGTAACCATGGATAATTGTTTTACATCATATCCTGTGACTTCAAAGATCCTAAATGAATAAGGACTGACAATCGTTGGAACTATAAGAAATAACAAAACCCACTTGCCTTGTATATTCACCGATCCCAAAAATAGACAAATTTTTACGAGCTTATTTGCATTTCAAAAAAATGCAACACTGGTTTCTAATGTCGCAAAAAATCTAAGGTTTTGATTCTGTTGTCTACAATGTATTATGACGCCGCTATTGATGAAAGCACTGGTGAAAAACAAAAACCAGAAATTATAAGTTCTCATCAAGACTTTTCATTTGATACCCATATTACCTACATGCGATTAATTTTGCTTTTTCGGGAGCCACTCCCGTATATGGAGAGACCCCCCCCTTCAGCACCTTGTAAATTTCGTTTTGGGATAAAATTTTGAAGAGGGCATCACTTTACACCTATTTACAAAATCTTGTGCTTCCAGCTTATGTAGTTTGCGAGAAAAAGTGGTGTGACACACGAACGGCAGGACACGATTTTAGTAGGGTATTGTAAAATGATTTTACAATACCCTAAAAAGAAAAGTGCGAACCATGCTGTATTGGCATGAAACTTTTTTGGACCAATTTGACACTACGTTCCAAATGACGTGATTTTTTTCACGTTCCCTCCGCCGGGTTAAAGTAGCTGGTTGTTGCTACTTAATAGCGCTTGAAGCTCAGGGTCATTCTTCTAAGCTAGGGTAATAGCGATAAAGTTGATTGATTGAATCATATTCACTCTTAAAAGATAGTTAACGATGGCGTTCTCTCGCCCCAGGATACGCCGGAAGTCCGTGAATTGTGATATGAAGCCCAGCTTGCGTTATTGTTTCTGCGTTGCCTTCTAGGAGCATTGCTGAAGTGCGGACTGCAAGGGCTGTTAATCGATGAAGAAGGTGAACAATCTCTCCGTGACCATGTAGTGGAAGTTACAAATTGCCTCGTCGATAGCTAACAGTTCTCTATTCTATGTGCTGTACTTTTGTAGGGTGTCTTTAGCTTCATAGAGAAGAACCGGAGCGATGTTGCCGTCCTTACCATCAATTGTTGAAGTACGGCTCTGGTGTCGCTCTCTGAAGCGTTGACGCAGAGAGACCATATGACGTTGCAATTGTGTTGAGCCAGATTTGGGCTTTCTCTAATTCTGACATGTACCGCTCGAATGTGGCTACTGAATTGTCTATTAAATCGAGTAGCGTTTGATTGTGCTTGCGCTTTCCCGTGATTAGCTACAATATAGCATTCTGGTGTTGAGTTTTGTGCGGAAGGAAGCGATGATAGAAGTTCAACATTCCCAGGAAAGGCTCCAGTTGGTGCTCAGCCTTTGGTCTCGGCATTGCGGAAATTAACTCCATTTTTTACGTAGGAGTTTCAATTCATGCTTGCTGATGATGTGTGCAAGGAACATGGCTTCTGATTTTCCAAACTGGCACTTAGAGGTGTTGATGAATAGAGCGAATTTGACTAGTCAGTCCAATATTTACTTCACGTGCTCCAGACGCGCCTGTTGGTCGGGTAAGAAGACCAGGATATCGTCGAGGTAACCGAACACGTTGTGTAAGCTTTGCAGTGCCTTTTGCATAAAGTATTGACACGTCCGGCCTGCGTTGCATAGTCTGAAGTCATGTACATTAATTCTTACAATCTGCACGATGTGATGATGGCAGTTTTCAGGATGTCAGTAGGTTCCACGAGAATTTGATGGTATGCCTTCTGCAAGTTGACTACGATAAAACTTTCGCAACCTGTCCTAAAGGAGTTTAAAAATAAGTCCACCTAACCACAGCGTATTGAAGGCTTTCTCCGTATTAATGAGACACGCTCCAACAGATTCTTTGTTATTTAGTTTCCAACAGATGTCTGAGGTTACTTTCGTTATTGCAAGTTTGGTGGAGTGCCTGGCACGAAAACCAAATTGCCAATTCGGAATCAACTCATATTTCTTAATGTGGGCGTTTAATGAATTGTTAGGATCACCTCAAACACCTTGCTGATGTTAGGCAGCAAGCTAATTGGGCGATAGCTTTTAGAGCTCGAAGATTCTTTTCCTTATTTCAAGATCGGAAATACCTTAGCCTTTTTCTACTAATTTGCGAAATATAAATTGTTCAAAACGTTGTTGAACAACATGCACTAATTTCTAATAGTAACCTCAGGTAAATGCCAGAGAGCTATGCTTGGAATACCATCAGTACCACATGATTTCTTGTTGTGAGTACTGCTGAATATGAAACACAAGTCTACAAAGCTGACAAAATAATCAATAAGATTCAAAGTCAGATGTTGATATTTTATTGAAATGAAGAATTGATTCGCCATTAAGGCTTGATTTGAAGTCGGAAACGTTTGCTTTAACGACCTCTGAAAATATTTGATTCCCTCTCTCAGGGATACGTAGATTAACGAATACAAAATGTCTTGTAATCAGGGTAAGTTTTTGCAATCAATCACATATAATCCTGTTTACATTTCTATCCGGAGTACTATCAATTTCGATACCAGCCTTATCGAGAAGATTTATCTCATCACTAGCGACTCCAAGATTCGATAGCTTCACTCATGACTTCTTACAGAATGTGCTATTCACTTTTGTGGAACGCCATCTGGGTCCTGTCGGCTAACACCCCTCAGTTTTTTCCGCCAGTTGTGCAGACCTCACTCCTCCTCACAAAATATGAACGGATTAAGTTCCGGACATTCTTTAGGTGGAGTTTAAATAAAGTCAACGAAGGATGGTTGCAGACCAAGAACCGCCGATAAATATTGTTGACGCTTGTGAGAAAAAGGCATTTCAATCTTTTTCATCTTACGATGCTTGGTGTTTTCTTTCCTTCCATATTGTTTCGATGCTCAATCTAGGGAACTACTTTCTCAATCGTTTCTAAAGTTAGGTTGCCTAACCACAGCGAATAGAGATCTATTTCATCGTTAGTTAGATGTCTGTCATTAAGAACCATTGAGCAAGCTTATCATCATCAGAAAGAGTACATTGCTTCTGGTACTCTCGATTAAACTTCTTTTGAAACTTTCCCCAATCCATTTTTTTGAAATCCAACCGATGATTTTCGTGCTAAACTGGAAATTAATTGATTCATGATTGATTTCCATTACGATTGCGTTATAGTCGCTATCGTAAGGAAGCACCTGCAGTTTCCGTTGAGGACTATTAAAGCTGAATTCAAGTCTTGCGTCAGCAATGCAGAGGTCCAAATATGAATTTGTCCTAGAATATGTTGGGAACTCCGACCCATATAGATTACTCCTGTATTCAATTTGGTTCTCTGTTATCCACGATTTCAGGAAAACACCTCTTGGATTATTGGTGGCGTTCAGCCATGATGTATGCTTGGCGATCAGGTCACCAGCAAGAATATAATAATTATGAAGCCTGTTCGATTCGAGTATTTCAAACAAGGAATTGAGCTCCTCCTTGGACTTGAGAACATTTCGACCAGTTGCATAATGAAGAGGTTATTCCCACCTGGCAGTGAAATTTTGATAATGGATACCAAGATATATAAAGTTTTTGAATTCGACTTTTTCAATATTTTGGAAACAATGGGGTCTTTGAACCAATATCCCGGTGCCACCTTCATCATCACCGTTTACCCTATCGTTTCTTACGAATGCAAAATCTTTGAATGCCATGGATGTATCATAAATTGGGGTGGGTTTCAGTGAGAAGTATGATGTCAGGCTGTTGCTTAACAATAAATTCAAGGAGATAGTTACGTCGATGTTGATTAACAATAGAGTTGACGATATGAGGCGAGGCTTATCCATGGGAATGTGACTGGAGGACAAGTTATTTTGAGGCATTTGAAAGACTTAATCGCTGAAAAACAAAGTTCATTTTTGAATCTTGCTCGTCAATTCCCTACGATAAAGAATTAAGTAGCTGGTAAATTTTAAGAAACGGCTCATTATTGCCACTTACATTATTTACATTATTTGCAGCATTTTCTGCTGGTCCTCTAGCAGCGAGTGCAAATGATACTCCGGGCTCGATAAAGTTTAAAGGTATGACGCTACGGTGTACTTGTGCTTGCTTTGGAGCAAATTTAACGTATGCATCTTGATATCGGGAGCATCCTCGATATGATGGTGGATGTCCAAAAACACCGCAGTTTACGCAGTATAATTTTTCTTTAGGCTCCTTCTTAGCCAATTTGCACTCACCGGGAGCATGAACGTCGTGGCATTTGGCGCTTCAATAGTGCATGGCGCAGTTGGCAGCCGAATGACCTTATCTTTGACACCGGTAATACTGGTTGACTTCTCTCTTCTGAAGGCATTCCCACCTCACCGCTCTGAAATTCAAGTACCTTTTTTGTTGAAGGGCACTTGGACTGCTCTTATTTGTAATTTTTACCAGGTAAAGTAGTAAATTCTTCTTTTCTACGGTTGACCTTCTTGTCGCGAAGATTTTAACGGAAATAAATTCAATTTCTGAAGAAGATCAACCGTATCTTCCCCACAGTCCAAACGTTTCAATTCTTTTCGGTTTTAGGGTTATAGGGGAAGTGTGGAACCTCCTTAGAATTCAGCGCATCTGTGGCTGACTTTACACCAACCAGTGATTACGTTTTGATAGTTACATTTCAGCATTAACTCTTTTGATCTCAAAATTGATTAGTTTATTTTCGGCTGCCAATAGCCGAACCATATCTTTTCTGCTTTGTCCAAACACGTTGATTGGCGGAACTTTTTCTGCCTTTTCGGATGCTTATTCAGAGTAACCAGCAGAACTGCGGGCTGGTTTCTTCTCCTTGTTTTTGTTTTTTAAATACTGCATAAGAATTACCCTCGATGTTTTCTTGAATTTCCAATTTTTCGTTTAGTCTCTCTAGCGCTGCAAAATAGTTTTGACTCTCATTGGTGTCATCAGCACTTAGAACTTCTTCTGGATTTGCTCGCTTTGCACCTTTTTTCGCCTTGGTTAACAGTTGTATTGGATTTTGCGGCTGTGTCTTTTGAGGCTTTGTCCTTTTCTTGAATAGATCTTTGAGGGACTGTATCTCTAGCATTAGTTCATCATTTTCTTTTTACAATTTGATTATTTGTTAATTGTCTGCCATTATTTGCAGCTTGGATTTACCATCTGTCAAGTTTTCTTCGTTATGTAAAAACTGTTGTCTTTCTATACTTTTGGATCCATTGTTTATATTTAGCAATTAGATATTTGTAGCCCTACTAGTTTTGACTCCCTGTCGAGTTTCAGGAAGAGTTTTTTGGCAGTTGTTAATGACCATGGATTTGCCATGGTGATTTGTAATTGCAGACTTGTCGCTACCAATCATCAAAGCTGGTTTCCTAACCCAGAACAATCTACTTTTTGACCTTCGAGGATGTCAGCTGATGGATTGATTAATTAAACTAGCCTCCCAGGGACGTATGTTGGAGTCAGGGCAACCATGCGTTAAGGTTATCACCAGTCACTGGCCTTATTACCGGCTACTCACATCACACGACCAGACGGATGGGCTCTTAAAGTCCTTCACAATGTGCACCACCATATACTAACGACATCAGGACCGTTAGTTGCCAGCAAGTTTCATCATCTGACACCGAATTGCTAAGCAATTACACGAAAACAATTGGAGACAATGGTCTAACTTTGCACAGCACAACCATCGTCTAATAGTTGGTCCGCTCTGCTGCACTTCACTACAAAGAGCGATGTTGACATACAACCATGCGGCAACTATCATGTTCTTAACGCAACTGCTACCCAGTGCCTCACATTAAAAATATTGCAGAACAACTTTCAGGCAAGGAAGTTTATTCCAAGACCGACTTAATCCGAGCGTACAATCGAGGAGGACATTCACAAGGCCGCAATAACTATGCCATGTGGTCTATTTGAGTTTCCCTTTATGAATTTTGGATTAACGAATGTAGCGCAATCGTTTCAAAGTTTTGTCGATGAGATGCGGTGCAACTTCGATTTTAAATTTGCGGATATGGGCGACATACTAATATAGACGGACCATAAAACTCAACACTCGGAATACTTGTGTGAGCTCTTTGATAGTCTAAGGAAACCAAGCATGGTTGCAAACCCAGCCAAATGCATTTTTAGAGAACCAAAACTACATTGCCTAGGCCACATACACATAGTATCGAGCACGGACATATGCCTCCTTCTAGGGAAGCGATTGTTAACTTTTAACGCCCTAGAATGGTCAAACAGTTCAAAAAATTCCTCGGTATGCTAAGCTTCTACCGGGTTTGTATGCCAAGGACTGCTAAGACACAAGCTCCACTCAAAGACATCGTACAAGAAAAAATTAAAGGGTACATACTTTTAGCATAGGCAAAAGACAGCTAGGAAGCACCAAAAGAACCTCTAGTGAACGCTGCACAACTATCACACCCGCAAGTTTGTGCCACTTTCATGCTGGTATGTGACGTGTCGGGTATTGGATCAATTGCTGCTGTCCAACCACTAGGGTTCTTTTCAAATAAAGTTTTCGCCACCACAAAAAAGTACAGCGCCTTTGACGTAGAGCTCCCAACCATCTACCAGGCTATCGTGTATTTTTTGTCACATGTTGGGAGCT
Source organism: Odontomyia ornata (assembly GCA_963969285.1). NCBI lineage: Eukaryota > Metazoa > Arthropoda > Insecta > Diptera > Stratiomyidae > Odontomyia > Odontomyia ornata. The sequence continues at coordinate 16,397,946 of OZ017741.1, read as the reverse complement.
CATGACTTTGTAATATAGACCGACCATAAGTCGTTAGTATTTTTCTTCAAGCAAAAGCTTGACAAAGCTTCTCCACGTCAAGCGCAACGTTTGGACTACACATTTGTCACATTTCAGGCGAGAGCAACGCTTTAGCTGACACACCCTCGCGTGTGGAAGTCATAGAAAACACGCTGGAAGCTCACAACAGCTTAGAAGGAAGATAAAAATCTCAAAACATTGGTGGAATTGGGTTCGGCACTACAACTGAAACTAATGTAGGTTGCAGACACCATCACACAGATGAAGGGCATCGTTCTTTTATCACATACATTGGTCGTTTCACTTGCTGGTCTGAAACTTACCCCCTGCCGGATCAAGAAGCAAATTAGTGGCTTGAATATTTTTATGCAAGATGAATTTATCGTTTTTTGGTACCCACTGAGACTAAACAGTGACCAAGCCGACAATCCGAGTCCAATCTTTTTCGGTCACTAGACCGATTGATAGGTACAACTCACTTTCACACAACGACAAACCATCTCTCTTTAATTCCACAAAGATGACCAAACCACACGCATTATATTCACAGTTTTACTAAGCATCGGAGTGACATGGAAGAAAGATGTGCAAGTTAATGTAGCAGAACTAGCTGACAGAGTACCAATTTGTCTACCAATCTAATTCCGCATACAAGCAAGAAGAAACCTAAACCACACAGCAGCCTTCCGTCAAGAATCGCAGTAACAAATGCACCGACTCAGCCAAGTGTAGCTCAAATGAAGCGGTTACAACAACACGTTTATTTTAAATATTCAGCAGCAGCAAAGTTGGTTGGACAATAGCTGGATATGCCATATGATGGGCCATTTAAGTAAATCAAACGGACAAATTCTTCACCGTAGACATCAAAGGCCAACAGAGAATAATATCAGTCAACCGGCTGAAACCAAAGTACACCATGAGTGATTACGACACGGAAAATACAATGCTCGTCCACTTCCCCTGCCCTCCTGTTGCTATTCGAATATTAACAACTGGCATTGAAAGTTTTCATCAACACCTTTCATTTGGTACCCTAATCGAATACTTTAGGTGAAAATTTTTTTTTAAGACATCACATTCTTATATGGGTACACTGCCTTGAAATCCTTTAAAATTACTGGTTTTTGGCTATGCACTTACAATACTCAACAATTTCTGAGGTGTCCACAAGATTTGATGACTCTAAAGGGTTTCCATTAAGGACATAACAATTTAATCTATTAATAAAACAGGTATTGAGTTAAAATTTATTGTGAGTGCAGTGCAAGCATTGCATTTAACGAATGAAATTCGATTTCGGTCATATGACCACCACGAGCCCGTTTACAGCGGTCGATTCTTCGGACCGAATTTTTCACAACTCTGGCATACATTTGGACTGGAACGTTAGCAATTTTAGATTGGGTGTTGTTTTTGAGCTTGTCTAAGATTGCTGGCTTGTTAGCATAGACCAGTGACTTGATATAGCCCCATTGAAAGGAATCCAATGGTGTTAGGCCGCATAAACGAGGTGGCCATTTGACCGAATCATTTCTCGAGATAACACGTTCACCAAATTTGCCTTTCAATAAACCGATTGTGAGGCGTGGTGTGTGGCTAGCAGCACCGTCATGTTGAAACCACATATTTTCGATGTAGGGTTAATCGAGTTCTGGACACAAATAATCTTCCAACATAACACGATAGCGCTCTCCATTGATGGCAATATAACGGTAGTTTCCATTCACGAAAAAATACGGCCCAATCACACCTCCAGCATGAAAACTGCACCAAACAGTATTTTTTTGCGTTTGCAATGGTATTTATTTATTTGTTTATTTCATTGCCAAACAAGGCATCGTTAAAAAAAAACCAAAAAATTAATAAAATATGCTGAATAGTACAATAAAATATCATTCTTAATCTATGTTTGAGGGATGGAGTTCGTAGGATAAGATGCTGAATAATAAAGCTTTGAAATCGGATCTGGAGATGGTTGGAGAGTAAAGTGTGCTAAGTGAATTAAAAGCTTTGCAACATCTGTTTACAGGCTTGTTATCCGCGTAAATTTTATGGTGTCGCTCTTCAATCAGCAGACGCAAATGTCTAGTGAATCGCGATATCTCATGGGCCTTTACTCTGTCAACTAGGAATGGTATTTTAATAGTGCCTCTAAGGATATCAAACACGAAGCAGCAGGCAAACATAGATCTTCTAGAGGCCAGCGTTGATATATTTAGGATCCGAAGTCTATGCTCATATGATGGCAAATCTGAAAAATTTTTCGGATTAAATAATAACCTTAGGGGAAAAAGGACGAATTGTTTTTGAACCGACTCAATTCTGTCGGTATGAACATTAAAACTCGGGTCCCAGATTAGACAAGCATACTCAAGGATAGGACAAAGTAAAGAAAGGTATAATGTCTTAGAGATCCATACATTCTCAAATTCTTTAGATCGACGTTTGATAAAACCAAGGAGCTGACTTGCCCTACTGATGACATGATCGTAATGTAAATGAAAACGCATTTTTCTGTCCAAAATGACACCAAGATCTACGATGCTATCCACCCAGCTTAGTTTATGATGGTAAAGATGATAATTGTTGATTAAAGTTAAGTGTTTCCGTTCAAAACTTATAACTTGACATTTTTCAAAGTTCAAGGAGAGTTGGTTAATTTGGGACCATTCTAACAGGGAGCTGATTTTGTTTTAAAGGAATAATGTATCTTGCTTGGACTTTATTACATGGTAAAGCTTAAGATCATTGGTATAAAAAAGATGAGGAATATCCGACAAGACCTCAGAAAGATCAGAAATGAAGATATTAAAAAAGAGAGGGCCCAGGTGGCTGCTTTGTGGTACACTGAAGCAAACATTTATTTCTTTGGATATAAAACCTTAAAATTTATCAATTTGGGTCTGACTATGGAGATATGAGCCAAGCCAGTTCAGTAAGAAACCACCGATCCCGAATCTTTTAAGCTTGTGTACTAGGATTTCGTGGTTGATCCGATCGGACGCTTTACTAAAATCAGTGTAAATCGCGTCAATTTGGTGCCCTAACTCCATTTTACAGAGAATGCTAGACACCATCACGAATAGATTAGTTGTGGTCGAGCGATTTTTACGAAAACCATGCTGTTGATCGTTAAGCCGTGGATCAATAATGGGAGATAATTTGAAGCAGACTATTTTTTCAAAAAGTTTTGGTGTAGCTTATAAAATAGCAATACCTCTGTAATTCTCAACTGACCCCTTATCTTTATTTTTATATATTGGTGTCAAATATGATGAATTTCAAGATGAGGGAAAAATGCCAGCAGCAAGGGATTTGTTAAAAAGGATATATAAGGGTAAGATCAATGGCGTAAATCTGTGCCTGGTCCTTTATTGAGCTCAAGATCTTCTATTGCTTTAAGTATTTCATCTTTTGAGATAAAAATTTCCTTAATTAAAACGGCTGAATTTAGATCTGAGGAAGGAGCATAGTACGAAGAGCTGGTTGTAGAATAAATGGATCGAAAGTGGCTGGCAAAAAATTCAGAAATATCCATTGGGTTGGAAGAGCTAGATTCCTGATATATCATGAATTCAGGAAAGCCATGAGACTTGCGTTTTATATTTACGAAACCAAAGAATTTTTTTGGATCACGAATAATATTTTCACCAATTGTGTTAACATATGATGTATATGCTTCCCGGGACTTAATTTGAAATTCCTTTGCCAGCTCATCATATTTGGATTTCACCTCATGGTTCACATTGGATCTTGAATTATTTTATAAAGCTTATTTCTTTGATTTTGCAAGTAACGAAGCTCACTATCTAACAAAGGCTCAGAGAGTTTGTTCTTCTTTTTAATCTTAGGTATGTGTCTTTCAACGGCGTCCAAGGAAATCTTGTAAAAACGAGCTACTGCATCGTCTACACCTAACGTTGTAAGAGTAGCAGTCCAGTCAATTTGACGAAGATAGTTATTTATGCCATCATAGTCAGCATCATAGAAGTCATAGACAATATCGTTTTTGTAAGATAGCTGGTTTGCTTCATCGGTAGTGGACAGCTCAACAGAAAGTGCAGAATGGTGGAGGCTATTGGAAAATAGGTGCTCTGTTTCACCAGTCGGATTGACCACTACGTCGTCGTATGCGTTTGTAAATATCAGATCTAGCCAATTACCGTAATGGTTGGGAATCGAAACAATTTGCTGCAAATCATTACCATATAAAGTGTTAATAAGTTCGAAGTCAATATCTTCCGAAAGATTTGTAGTGTCTTGAACAGCGCCGAATAAAACACCGTCCGTTTACACACATAAAATATATTATTTCACTTGAAACTAATTACACAGCAATGGCGGTTCAGCTGACTGGAAACTGCACTGCTTTGCTATATCAGTGCCATGGTTTTCAAGTGTTCGCCTTTTGCACTTTGCCAGCTGTCATTGTGTTGTCACTGTACCCCCTCCTTAGTGATACTGTCATTTGATATGGCGGCAGTTGTCACGATTCGTTTGTTGATGCTGCTTAAGGTTTCCGCTGGCTTAGGTAGCGTCGTTGGAGTTTTCCTGCTGTAAGTCCTGATGGGAATTTGCCAATGCCAAAGGTGAGGTGAGTTAATCTCTCCCTGTGGCTGTAATTCATTGGATGCCGTCGTTGATTGTTGTGACTCGTTGGATACCGTCGTTGATTGTTGTAGCTCGTTGGATTCCGTCGTTGAGTGTTGTAGCTCGTTGGATGCTGCCGTTGAGTGTTGGATCAGGTATGCTGGTTTCAATCTTTCGGTTGAAACTGTTGTTCGCTGATCGTTTAGCCTGATCACGAATGTCCTTTCTGTTGGTCTGCCGATGCCTTGATGCGGTCCAGTGTATGGAGGTTTCAAAGGTTTTCGCACGGAATCTTTCCTTAAGAATACGTGACTGCAGGTTGCGAGATCGTCATGCTTGAACAGTGCCTGTTTAATATGATGTGCTGTTGGCGTAGGTCGCATGTTTCGCATGTATTGTCGTAGTTTTGTCGCGAACTCACCGGGTTCTATATGATCTTGTACGTTGGTAAAAAATTCTCCTGGAATACATAGGGTTGTTCCATATAGGAGTTCCGCGGAGGACGCACCGAGATCTGGCTTGAAGGCCGTCCTTAATCCTAGCAAAACGGTCAGCAACAGCTCCACCCATGGTGTTGTTGGCTGACACATTAGTGTGACCTTGAAGGTACGATGCCATCGTTCGATTAAGCCATTGTATGCTGGATGGTATGCCGCCATGCGCATTCTATTTGCTCCTATGAGATTCGTTATGGCACGAAACAGTGATGACTCAAATTGTGTTCCCTGATCAGTTGTAATTACTGCCGGGGAACCAAAACGCGCAATCCAATTTGCATACAATGCTCGAGCGACTTTTTCAGCAGTCATGTTTTTTAAAGGGACTGCCTCTGTCCATCGTGTGTAGTGGTCTATCATGGTTAAACAGTAACGATAACCAACAGGTGTGGTTGGCATTACGACAATGTCAAGACTGACATGTTCGAAACGATTGTTCGGGACGTTAACGCTGAAAGGTGCATTTTTTGTGTGTCGTTGGTCCTTGGCCCGTTGACAATCTATGCAGTTTCGTGTCCACACGGTTGTGTTCCTGTTTATGCCAGGCCACACGAACTTTTGTTTGATCATGTGGACCGTTGTTCTGACCCCAGGATGTGCCAGATTATGCATTGTTGTGAATGCACGATGTCGCAAGGTTTTCGGTACATAGGGTCTGATGATTCCTTTTGAGACGTCACAGTATATTGTTTTGTTGTCCATTGAAAGCTTTTGCAGCTGCAATGAAGTTTTCCCCTTTAATATTTCTTTAAGTTCTTCATCGCTGTCTTGATGCTTTTCCAGTTCTTCTGAGTCCAGACACGTTGGCATGTGGATTCCACATATCTTTGACATAGCGTCAGCAACTGTGTTGTTGTCTCCAGATATGTGTACGATTTGTGTGCTGAATTGTGAGATATAATTTAAATGTCGTAGCTGCCTGGGCGAAGCTTCATCGAGTTCTTGTGAAAACGCATAAACTAACGGCTTTTGGTCTGTTTTGATAACGAACGGTCGTGCGTCTAATATGTGACGAAAGAACCGTATTGACTCATTTATTGCTAACAGTTCCCTGTCATTTGTGCTGTAGTTCTTTCACGTTTCGGTAAGTTTTCGGGAAAACAATCCGATTGGTTGCCAGGAACCGTTTACTCGCTGTTCTAAAGGCGCATTGCTTATGGGGTGTGCTAGTTAGGCTGCCTTCGTGATGCTTTCCTTACATTTGCTGAATGCTGTCTCTGAATCTGTTGTCCACTCGATTTCACGTTTGTCATTTTTGTGTGCTCCGCAAAGAAAAGCTGTGAGCGGGGCTTGTAACTGGGCAGCATTTTTAATGGAACGACGGCAATAATTTATTATACCCAGGAACCGCCGCAGGTCTGCAATTGTTTTCGGTTTTGGGTAGGCTTCGTGCTTTCGACTCGTTCCTGTGGAGGTTTACAGGTGTGTGCGTTGATCGTCATGCCCAGATATTGGGCTTCGTTGGCACTGAATGTGCATTTGTTGATATTTATTGTGAGGCGATGTAGTTTTAGTCGTTTGAGGACCAGTTCAAGATATTCACGGTGTCTACTTGGAGTTTCGGACATGATGAGAATGTCATCTATGTAGCAAAATACAAAATCAAATCCGCGAAACACATTATCCATGTGACGTTGAAATGTCTGTGTGGCGTTTTTGAGTCCAAATGGCTTGGCTAAAAATTCAAATAGCCCGAAAGGAGTGCAGGTAGCTGTCTTTGGTATGTCCGTGTCCGCCATGGGTATTTGATAGTAGGCTCTATTTAGATCCAATGTGGAGAAAATTGTCTTGCCATTCATATGTTCCGCAACATCATGTAAGTGGGCAATTGGATACCGATCCGCGACTGTTTGCGCGTTTAATTTCCTATAGTCCCCACAGGCTCGCCAGCTGCCTTCTTTCTTTTGGACGAGATAAAGTGGGCTTGCCCAAGGACTGGGAGACGGGCGAATGATACCTCGCTGCAGCAACTCGTCGAATTGACTTTTTGCGGCTGCAAGCTTCTCTCCTGTGAGCCGAAGAGGTTTCTCTGCGACCGGTGGTCCTTTTGTGATGATATGATGTTCCACCTTAGTGTTTACTGTTGACATTTCATTGTGATTTGATTTGGGTCCGCTTGAAACGAATTTTTCCAGTAACTCTCGGTAGGGGCTGTGTATCTGTGTTGTGGATACATTTAAGATTTTGGACTTGATTGTCACGACTGAAGTTGTTTTTTCTGAATGATTTTATTCTGTTTTAAATTGATTAGTAAATTGAAATTGGATAAGAAGTCTGCACCCACTATTGCAATTTTAATGTCGGCAATGGTGAAGTCCCAGATAAATGTCTTCCCTAAACCGAAGTCAATTTCTATGTTTTGAGTTCCAAAAGTTTGAATTCCGGTTTGGTTCGCGGCATATAATGTTATGCCACTTTGTGGGCGTAATTTGTTTATGCATTGCCGTGGAATCACTGACACTGCGGAACAAGAGTCAATTAGGAACTGTATTCCGGAAATGCGATCTGTAACATGAAGCCTGTATTCGTTGGTTATGTTGCACAAGTTGTATTTGTTCTGTGTTTTGCAGGCTAGTTTCCGTTTGGGTCATTGTGAAGGTGCCTTGAAATCACAAGGGAAAAGGCAGCGCTTGGCGTTTGCCCTGAATTTTTTATGATAATAGCAGGTGGAGAAAGTTGGTTGCTTACTAACCTGTGTTTCTGAATTGAAATGGCTTTTGCTTCTGGTTTGTTGTACAACGTTGTTTGACTGTTTTTCTGTTAATTCTGCGAGTAGCTTCTCAATTCTTAAAAGACGTGCTTCGTTTGGACCGCTTTGTGACGAGTGTGATAGTGATGTCTTTTCAGTGGCCATAATTGTTGCTGTAGAAGACATCTCAAAAATGTTGTCTGCGATGAGAGCCTGTGCTGTGAGGGGCTGATTTGCACTTTCTGCTAAAACACATCTCACGTCGACTGGTAGGCGATTCTGCCATAACATCGAAATTACTTCTTCCGAAAGCCCTTCTGGTGCCAACGATTGCATCTCTCGAAGTAACTGTGATGGCTTTTTATTTTCTAGGTGCATGCCAAAAAGGAGCATGTTCATTTTCTTTTCTTTTGAAATGCCAATGCGACTCATGTTATGAGATTTTATGCATTCATATTTGTCTTTAGCAGGTGGTGCCTTGACAATATCAGCCACGTGGCGTAGAGTGTCAACATTGAGTGCCGATACTACCGTGTAGTATTTGCTGGCGTCTGCTTGCACTTTATTTATGTGGAACTGCGCCTCTGCGTGCAGGAACCACAGCTCCGGGTCGCTGTGCCAAATTGGTGGAAGTTTTATCGTCTGCAAGGACATCACTGTTTGTTCCGCATTCGATGTTTGGTGCGGCTCATCATGGGTTAGTCGTGACGCAATGATTCTCGGAGTATGTTGAAATTTCAACACCGACGAAGCGTCTCGAAACGAGGCGTTTGTGGCCTGCACATGTTTGTCGTTTGAAGTCTCAGGTGACGACGGCTGAGTTGCCATTGTTCTGGTACAGCTTTTTTCGAATTTTAATTCACGGGGTCACTAATATAGTGTCTTGAACAGCGCCGAATAAAACACCGTCCATTTACATACACAAAATATATTATTTCACTTGAAACTATTTACACAGCAATGGGCGTTCTTAACACGTTCTTGTCAGCTGACTGGAGACTGCACTGCTTTGCTATATCAGCGCCGTCGTTTTCAAGCGTTCGCCTTTTGCACTTTGCCAGCTGTCATGGTGTTGCCACAGATTTATTAGCAGAAGACCACCGTCAGCTTCGTCGACCATGAATGACAAATTAGGGCGATTTAAGTCGCCAGAGATGATAATTTTGTCTTCTTCCTTGATGGAAGCAGCCAATGAAGAAACTACATTAAACACATCATTGTAGATTATCTCACCTTATTTACGTGAAATATAAAAAATACCTACGTTTAAATCCGACTTCTCCATTTTGATGCGGACGATTCTATGTTGGTAAAATTGATTTGGAACTGTGCTGACTGGCTTGCTGGAAAAGGAATTATGCACAACAATAAGAACGCCACCGCTCCAGGTCTATCCAGTGCTATGATAATCTCTATCGTCCCTATAAATGGTCCAGTTTCCATCAAGAATCTCTTCGTTTACAAATGAATTGTTCAACCATGTTTTGGTCAGGGAAAGAACGTTAAAATGTCAAGAAAGAGTTTATTGATTTTTCCTCTCATACCACCACAGTTGTGGTTAAAAGACTCTGAGGCGATTGGAACTGAGTGGGGTTTTACTGGGAACGAAAAAATTTCTGGTGTTGTTCTCTAGATTGTTGAAGAGAAGATATATAATTGCTGCTTACGTGTGAGGAATAAGTGTCCAGATCTTTTTTGGCTTGGGCTGGAGATATACTGTATTCTTCATTGTATTTAAAATAAAGTCCATGGAGAACCTCTATTTCAAAAGGAAGACCTTCTCGGTGGATTGAAACTTCAAGAAGCATGTGTGCTTTTGTTGCTGACCAATTACGCATACTTTGCTTATTAACAAAGCCATTGAACCAGAAATGAGCTTCATCGATGAAGATGATTTTTCGATGAAATTTTTCATTTTTTTTTTCAAGGTTTGCAGACCCCAATTGGAGAAGTTCCGGCATTCTGAATCATCTATTGGCTTAAGTTCCTGAGTCAATTTGATCTCGTGACTATGTAGGCTAAGATCTTTTTGCAAAATACGCCACATTGTCGTTTGAGCGATGCCCATTTCTTGAGAACGACGTGAAATCGACTGATTTGACTCATTTTGTATTGATGCACTTACCCCTGTGCTATTTCCTTCGCTTCGAGCGGTACGACATCATTTTAGCACTTGAACCTCCAATAGCGAAAATTTGAATGCAAACTTTTCCACTACAGCACGCACAGCTTAACAGGTGGGACGATTTTTACAGCCGAAAATTGGAGTAAGCGCTCTTAAAGTTGTCACCACCGATTCAGAATTTTGGTAGCAATTTTTAATAATTTTCAAGCTTTGCTGGTTCGTGAACTTTACCATGATGAAAATGTTGACTTTAGCTAACGTTTTGACATTACTGTTCATTCCAAAAGTTTAAGGGTGCGCTCACACATGGATATACAATAAAGTTGTTACGTCCCTAATGGAAAACCCTTCCTGAAAAAGGATTAAGAATCACGTTCGTTATTATTTCAGCAGCAGTTCAATCTTCGATTATTTTAAGGACGTCATTTTTTTCCAAAATCTAAATCAATACAATCAATCTGGAAAGTAGGAAAACAATACTCATTTCTCAATCTTCAGAGCACTTTCCACGAAACAATGTCAACATTATTACTTATTCTTGACTCTTAGTATTACATTCCCACTAACTCATCAAAATATCTACTTGCACTTTGCTTTCACAATCTACATTACACTCTATTCCATTTTCCTACTTTTACCATGCATAGCAATCTTTTGGGAAAATGCTTTTTCCGGTGGTTTTCTTTTCGTCGTGTTTTTTTTTCCAGTTCGTCCATCAAAGCAATGATACCGACAAAAAGAGAATTTTTTTTCCTAGACATTGCGCATACCCGTCAAGACATTATCCACTGTCAAGAAAGAAAATTATGATGAATTAACGACCTCGTGAAAATTCCAAGGATGGGGTAGAGAAACCAGAGTACTCGTGCTATACGTAGGAAGCAGCAGTGGCAGAAGTTACCGCAATGTGATAGTAGATGATAAGGATGGAATGGTTGCGGAACGTCTAATGTAATGGTGTTGCCAAAGAAAATACCATTAGCTAAATAAACAATTACGGATGAAGTATAATTTCGATTGTGATTCCCAAGCTCTCACTCAACCCCGGGAGCTTCTTATACAATCCGAGGCCGAATACGCATAGATGCAGAGATGAATAGATAGATAGCTGGATAGGAAGACAGTAGACGAGAATATCATTCTGAATTCAGTTTTCCTAGTTTTTCTTCCTTCTGTATTAACTCGTCAGGCACTGCTTGTGTGTGTATGTGGCTGAGCTGTCGAATAAGAAGCCACGAGTAATGATGATGGAAGTCAATGTCTAATGCAAGTGTCGGTCTGTCTCCTGGAAAATCTGCATTGAATCAGTCAAAGTAGCTTCCACAGTGTATGTATTTAGATGTATCATTCGAGTAGCTAGGACTCTTGCTTTATACTATATAACCTCCAGTATATGCATAATGAAGCTAAAGCTTTTACGCTCTTAGATCCTGATTGTTTGCATATGTTGACGGACTAGTTGAAGTAGAGTAATGTAACGAGAAGGTGAAGGATATTGTCTGTCTAAATAATGCGAATGAGGAATAATTAAGAGTCATTTTAAAAATGCCGAATAGTGAATACCTAATAAAATTAAACGTGGTTCAAACTCTTATATTGAAGGGATTCATTTATCTTTAACCATTTTCGCTGAGGGTCTCGATTCAAATCAGATCCTCTGCATCAAAAAAATTTTGTTTTATCGAATACTGACAAGCCTAGACTTCTTTTTCAGCTCATAGTAAATCGAATCATATATTTAAGGTTAACATAATTCTAGCCGGAGCAGGTGTCAGTTAGCGAGGCGTCATTTTCGTTTATCTTCAAATAAGCTTCCGGAAATTTGCGGTGCAAATTAAAATTGGCATATACCAAGAACGATATTGAAATTGAGTTTAGTTCTAATACCTTTCAAAAAAAGCTCTGAAGTAACAGTTGAAAAGGCAATGAGTTTGAATGAATGGAAAAATGTAACAAATATTACTCCTGTGAAAGCTTTAAAGCTAATCGGAACTTATTTACTTTTTATTTAGCCAATTTATTTTCCTTTAATTTCTAAAATTTAATTTTTGCAAGTACTAGTATTTGGTCGGCTACTTGGTGGCTATATGAGTGCGGGTTCAATTGAGTGAAGAAAGCGCAATTTGTCTTGCTTATACAACAGGGTGTTTGCGTCCTACCTTCTTATCTTTATTCGTTTTTATTATCTTCCATAAATCCTTCATAACTATCCATTTAACCCTGCCGTCATTTTTGCCTGGATTTGTGCCATAGGTAAAAAATCATTTGTTGAACCATATTCTGAATTAGGTAGATGAGATGTTAGTTAATCGCAAGTATACCAGGGCATCGAGCCACGGTCATGAGCTGCCTGCTCGAACAATCGTCGCTCAGGGCCCCAGGCACTCATATTATTCCCCTGATGCGGTCGCGAAGTTGGGACACTTACACGAGACCACTGAGCCTAGGAGGCACTGGGTCATCAGCTACTGTTAAGAGTGGCTCTGTAGCCTCTGCGTTACCCCCTCGTGCCGATAATGTAGAAGGCTGGGTAGGTGCTTGTGGGACGGACAGACGTTGTAGTGGTTGTCTCATCTTTCCATAGTCGCAGCCATAGTTTGCATGACCACCAGCAGCTGAGACATCTCGTGTGAAGCTGAAGATGGGGGTTCGGTACAGGGTCGGCCTGTTGGTAGGGCTCTGGCTCCACTGGTATCACCGCGCGTATCGATTGTGATTGGTGGAGGAAGTCCGCCTTTGGGCACTGCTCCACTAACGATGGGAGGCGGATTTCGTTCTATCGCGATGGGTGTCTGCTCCAGAGGCTGACGACAGAGAGGGCATGTAGACGAGGTTCGCCATAGTTGGGCTAGACACAGCTGATGTAACCTATATCCGCACGGCAAATTCTGGCTTGTCGACTCGTCCAAGTCTTCATGGTAGAAAGAGCGCAAGAGTGTTGGTCCTGCATCCAACCTGAGCTTCCTCCTCTCTGGGGTCCTTTTTTATGGGCATTTTTCCTGAAACCGTGTCAATGTCAAAAAGAAACTAATTTGAATAAATTGAGTGGCCGTCAGTGGCAAAATATTACAACCCTAAAAAAATAAAAATAAGATAAATAGATATAATGGATTTTTCAAAAAGTTTTAGCTAAATAGATACTAGGGATTTTAAAACTATAATAATTTTCTATGATTCTCAAGATCGATATCGAATTGGAAGCTCGGTCTTTCCGTTTCGTTTTCACCTTCACCAATGGTACGGTCTTCCTTTGCCTTACAGGAACTACTCTCTTGAGGCACTACAAGAATCAGGGTTCAGAAGTGCTCTCTCGTCCGCTAGTTTTAACAAGGTACAATTTGTTAGTCCACGGTTGATTCTGACCCGCAAACAGCGCGTGTCTCATCATGAATAGTCACGATGGCTAGCTAGTCAATCACGTGAAGTCAAGATCTATGTAATTGAAGACACTTAGGCACCACTTGGTTTGGGGTGCAAATCGGAATTCGCCGCGAAAATGATGTTAAGTAACAACTTCCGATTACACGAAACGACTTTAATATCATTTGGCCTTATTTTTCATACAATTGTGGTAAACCACCAATGCATAAATCAAAAGCAGGTCCAAACGATATTGATGTCCAAGAACAACACACCGCCAGAAGTTATTCATTGCTCTAATATCATTTGGCCTTATTTGTCATACAATGGTGTAAACCACCAATGCATGAATCAAAAGCAGGTCCAAACGATATTGATGTCCAAGAACAACACACGGCCAGAAGTTATTTATTGCTGGGGCACGATTAGTCAATATCCATTAGGGATTACCTACCCACCAAAAATTTGTATACCTTGTAGGGTCACCTGGAGACGTTGGACTGTCTTGTGATCACGACTGATGATACGGCCGGGTTTCTCGGGCCCCACGTTGGGCGCCATTTTGTAGTGATTTAAGTTAATTAAATGTTCGTTCAGGACTGCAGCGATTGTCTGCTGCCTTGACGAAAGAGGATGGTAAGATCCGCCGAGATCGGCTTTGTGCTGGGGACGCGTGAATGCGCTGGCAGGCTAGCGTTGCGGTATCGTGGGGCGGGTTCTTTTCCCCAGCACAAGGACCCACCACGAAAAAAAAAATCGCTTCCATCTGGATGCCCCACTCTTATTTGTGGGCCATAAGTCTCCTCGGTAACGACGGAGTCATTTTAAGTCCATCTGTTTTCTCCCGGCCTAGTTTGTCGTTTGAGTCTGCAATTTTCTTTGACCCTTAGGAGGTAACCTCCTCCTTGACTTTGGTCGATATTTCTTTAACCCTCGATGTTCGTGGATGCGAAATTTTTTTTGTAGTGGTTCCATGTGCTGGAAAAAAGAACCCCTCCCCCCCACGACACCACAACTCTGGCCTGCGAGCGTATTCATGCATCCCCAGCACAAGGCCAATCTCGGCAGATCTTACCATCCTCTTTCACCGAGGCAGTAGACCATCGCTGCAGTCCTGAACGGACATTTAATCTACCTAAATCACTATAATGAACTTAAACAAAGGAGATTAAGTATTGCTTTGATCCTTATTGAAAAAATATTTTTGATGCGTTTTGTAGATTTCGATGCTCTCGCTTTCATCTAGCTTCCTTCGATCTTGGACATGGTTGTCAATTTTTGTGTTCTCGATACTGATCGAATGACTCGTTAATACTTGATCTGAACCACCCTTAATTTTTTTTCTATGCTATTTCGGCTTCTCTTAGGTATTCATCGAAAATTATACCAAGATTTCTTTTCGTTTTTCCTACCTATACTTTCCTGTAGTGGGAGCATGTAATTCTGTGTATGCCTAACTTCTTTAATTCATCCTTCATTCATCCTAATAGCTTTACTAGTTGGTTGTTTCTACTGCTGAAGATCGTGTCTAAGTCTTATTTCCTTGGATTATCTTTCATTCTCCATGAGATTTGAATGAATCTCAGTAATATTGTTCTCCTTGGCTCCTGACATTCTTGGAGACTTGTTACAGCTTCCGATTCTAAATACTTTTAACGATTTCGTATCAAATTCGTTACGACTTTATTGGAGTATCTGTTTGATACATTTCAAAAATGTGTGCCGTGTGCTCTTCCTTCCTATCCTGACTTAAAATGGCAAGCACCCGGTGGATTATGTGGATAAACGCTTATGTCTTGTGCTGGTAGGAATGGTTTAAAGTATTTGAAATCATTCTATTGGTATTTTTTGGTTTTCTGCACATCAAGAGTTTGGATTCGCTTTCCTGTTTGTATCAGCAGAAGGCCTAAAAATGATGATTTTCCATCCTTTGTCCTCCGTCAAGTAAAAACCAATGTCGGCCCTAAGTCCTACTTTCTTCTTCTTAGCACTACAGCCCCTTTCGGGCCTTCGCTTTCTGCAAACAGCGCCTCCAACTGTCTCGGTCCATTGACCACGCCTTCCAATTCCAAAATGGTGATAAACTGTCTTCGTCGACCGAGTCAGACCAGCGTTTCCTCGGTTGCCCCACTGGCCGCCGGCCTTCAGTTCTCCCAACGAATACCTTCTTGGATATCCGTTGTTCGTCCATACGATTCATGTGTCCAGCCCATTACAGCTTCCGCAGTCTTACAGCCCTTGAGACCTTCGGTTCGTCAAAAATTTCATACAGCTCATGGTTGTATCGAATTCGCCATTGGTCCCCGTCTAGCTTCCTCTGATTATTCGCCTCAGGACCCGTCGCTCAAAGGCGTTCAATATATTTGCGGATGCTTGGGTTAGGGTGCATGTTTCACACTCATAGCATAACACAGGTCTTATCACAGATTTGTATACTTGGAGCTTTGTTTTCCTGTGTATGCAGCTGGTCTTCAAGATCGTCAATACTGAATAAAATATTTGATTTGCGAGCTGTATTCTTCAGTGTATTTCGTCTCTTTCATTGCCCGTTTTCGTTATTTTGCCGCCTAAATACACAAATTCGCTAGCACTTTCGATATTGTATTCGTCAAGTGTGATATTTTGTGTATTTGGGGTATTTTTCCTCAACTGCGTCATGAACTTTGTTTTATTTTCGTTGATTTGTAGCTCCACTAGTTTTGCTTCGCTGGCGAGTTTCAGGAAGAGTCCTTTTGCAGATGTTAGTGACCGTGACATAATGTTGAGGTCATCCGCATAGGCCACTAGTTGGCTCGACTTGTATAGTAACGTACCTCACGTATCGACAGGTAGCTTCCGTATGACGTACTCCAGAGCCAAATTGAATAACAATGGGGCCAGCCCATCTCCCTGCCTTAGTCCGATATTGGTGTCAAAGACATTGGTGAGTTGGTTATTGATGCGGACTTGGGAGGTTGTCGACGTCATTGTCATTTTTTTATGACGGACTAATTTTGCTGTGATGCCAAAACCAATCATTATTTGGTACAGTACGTTACGATGCTTGCTTGAAGTCAATGAAAATTTGATGTACGCGTATGTTGAATTCCCAGCATTTTTCAAGTACCTGCTTGACTGTGAACAGTTGGTCTGTAAAACCACCTTGATACTCCCCAATAATACTGTTGTCATATGATCCGATTTTATTTTCGAAGATTTTAGAAAATATTTCATACGCCGTAAAAAGTAGTGATATGCCTCTATAATTTTCGCACTGTAGCTTGTCACCTTTTTGGTGGATTGGGAATATAATTGATTGGCTCCACTCTTTTGGCATATGTTTTTGTTGCCAAACGTACTGAACGACTTTGTGAATAGCTTGGTGAACACTACTGCCACCATATTTGATGAGCTCTACTGGAATCCCATCAATGCCCGGCGTTTATTATTCTTTTGAGCTTTGATGATGGAACAAACTTCTCAACATACCTCTCCCAAAATCTTGGCATGCGATTCTCCATTGGTTAACATTGATTCCATCTTAGCCATGGCTGTTTCACAGACAGACGGGAATAAGGGGATGCCCGTTAGAGCTTTCCTAAGCTATATGTAAAGTTCCCTCCTGAAAACGAAATTATTTTCCTCCATGTATAGTCTGATGGATTTGATGAATACCTTAATTTCACCAGGACGCTAGAAAATAAGGCCTTTGCGTCGCAAGAGACCATGATCGCGTCTACTTTTATTCACTGGCTATCTGTCAGCGCTCCATGTAGCTTCCACAGTTTTACAATCGTGAAAATTTCCAGGTTATCAAAAACTTTATACAGCTCATAGATGTGTGGCGACTCAGAATGTCCCAGTGTCAAGGCATGCTTCACGGCGCAAACAGATCCTCGTCTCACGAGAAAATTTCGCCTGTCAGCTGATTCCGCATTTCAGCGGCGCAAACAATTCCCTCGAGAAAGAGTAAAATTTGATTGGGCCGCTCTTCTCACATCTTATGAATTAACACACATGAGAGAACCTAGGCAAACACTACTACTGGTTCGTAGTCAACATCGTCTTCTTCGTTGTAGCCGTCTACCTCACCTTAAACAAAAGGGAGTAATAAATTCTTTTATTTCCAAAGAGAAAAATATAAATATAGAGTAAAAGCTAAAGAACAGAATTTTCACTCCACAGTGGTGACCCTTACTTGCAACAATAATAGTAGCTGGATCAGGAGGTAAACTTCATCAGCCAGTGCTCTCCTTACTATGTTCTTCTTCGGACCAAGTCACTGTCAAGCTAGCTGCCTTGTGCCTGGCGATTATGCAGCTAACAAACTTAACTCGAGAGGTACATCAACAATCGCACGCCTGCACCAACACACTGCGGGAGCGGTCTTTGTCAAGAAACTCAAGTAAACGACGAAGCCGCTCCGCCACTCCTGGACTAGAGGGTTGCACAGGCCTTGTTTCTTCCCAGCTTTAGCCCACACTACCAGGCGCTCGGCAAACTAGGATTTCCGGCGTTGTACTCAGTGAACACCGCCGGCAACACCTTAGAAACATCTTTATGCCTCCGACCGCAACACAAAAACCAGGTTCTTGGTAGACTCCGGCTCCGCCCTGTCCAGACAGCTATTCTAGGAGCCGATGCACTAGAGCATCATGGTCTAGTCATCGATCTGCACAACCATCGCCTCTTGGACGATCTCACTAATCTCTCCACAGTCTGCGTCCTCGGTCCAGCTTCAGCTATACACCGTACATGCACCGTCACTAAAATGAAGAACACCATTAGAGACCGGTAAAAAGGGGTAATCGCGAAATATGCAGCTGCGCCCGCACAACTTACGAAATTAGCTTCTGTCGCTCACCTACCCATCCACTACCAGATAGTCACCAATGGCCCGCCGGTTTTCACGCCTCACTGCAGCCAAAGCCGAGTTCGCTTTCTTGCTGGAACGAGGCATAATTCGACCCTCATCGAGCCAGTTGACCAGGCTTCTCCACATGGTGTCCAAGAACTGTGGCCATTGGCAAGCTACTGGGAATCACCGAAAACTCAAAACTCAAACTTGACCGGACCGTTACCCACTACCCATCACCGACGATTTGATTCAGGAGGCCAGTGGCACTTTTTTATCAGTAATCGACCTCTAGTGTGCTTTCTACCGAACTCCGGTTGCTCCTGAAGACGTATGTAAGAAGGCAGTCACCACGCCCTTTGGACTGTATGAATTCCTTGGGAGGCCTTTGGGTCTACGCAATGCAGCCCAAATGATGCAGCGGACTCTAAACCATCTGCTGAGGAAGTTCATCCTAGTTTTCTCGGCCAGCGACGACCATCACCAGCGCCACTTCGAGCAATTTCTCTTCATGCTGTAGGCGGCGAATCTCCACGCTAACTGGGATAAATGCCAAGTCGATCAGCCTAAGGTCGTCTTTGCTGGATACCAATTCTGTGAAACTGGATTTCGACCACCAGCCCCTAAAACAGAAGCCATCGTATCTCTCCCAAGCCGGCTGACTCATTCCAGCAGAGGCGTTTTCTCTGGATGCTTAATATTTAATGCCGCTGCATGCTACACGCTGCTGAGTCCCAAGAGCCATTATCGGAACTGCAAAAAAATTGTACAAAAAAGGAAGCACTACTCACCTGGACGCCCAATGCTAAAGCAGCTTTTGAAGGCTACCTTTGCACCCATTGGCACTCCACACTGACGTGTCCAGCATTGCCATTGGCGTGGCCTTGAACCAACAATGGGGCGATGGCACTTGGGCACCATTGGGTTTCTTCTCGAGGGAGCTCTTTGACACCGAGCAACGTACGAGCGCAAGTTCTTTCAACGGACCTTGGAGGGAAGACACTTTGTCATCTATACCGACCACCGGCCACTTATAGTATATTCGCTCTGACGCAATGCTCGGAAAAAGCCTCACCCTGCCAAACCAGACAACTGGACTTCATTACCCAATTCGATTCGCGAGTGGAATACACACCAGGGGATGAAAATATTGTCGCTGATGAACTTTCACGTGTAGAAGCGATCACAATACTCACAACAACATAGCCCAAATCATCAGATAAGCATAGAACACAGACGACCAGTTGCCCCATCTCCTGGTGAACCCCTGCCTCAAACTGCATCAGCTAGTCTTAGATGGCCACTCAGCGTATGGGGAGTTTGACGGCACCATTAAGCCTTACCTGCCAGTTGCGCTCCACCATCAGGCTTTCAACATCATCCATCAACTATCACATCCGAGCCAAAGTGACTGAAGTAAGGACCTTAAATTCCGAAATAATAACGAACCATCCTGAAGACCACAAAGTGATCACGTTAAAAAGAGAAGAAGTGACCTGACGAATGAAGGGCCGATGTGTGATTTTACTGCCTACATAAAAATTGTGGCTTAAGTACTATACTTGAGAACGGGAATTGATCAATTCTTCCGAAAAAGAAGGTCGCTAAGTTCAATTGCCATCCAGCGACATCAAGAAGAAAGGCTAATCTGAAAAGCGGGAGACGTTCTTAAAAGTATGAAATCTGCGTGCGAAATTGTAAAGGATGAACTCCTTGAACCAGAGGAGCTTCTGCACTGCACAGGGCATTACCAGAGAAGCTAGTAAGAAGCCGGAGAGATCAAAAGGTTGAAGATGCTGAGAAATTATTTAATAAAGGCAAATTATTAACTGGCTGGGGTGTCTGCAGGATATAATGAAGAGCAATGCCTCTTCAATGTTTCAAATGCCTTGGCTATGATCACACCACAGGTATGCAAAGCACCTGATAGAAGTACTGGGACTTAAACAAAAAGTGTGTACAAAGGAGGTCAATGTAAGACCGGATCTTGGGCATGTCTTGGTGTCATGAATATGTCCGGATTTTCAGGAAGTCCTAGCCAAGGAAAAATCAGAACTTCCATGAGCCGTATCCTGCAAGTAAACTTATACTGCAGATAAACCGCCCAAAATGTGCTTGAGCATTTTGCTGCTGAGTGAGCAACACTTCGATCAAAGTTCTGCATCATCGTACTCTGATGAAACTGGTACGGAACCCATCTAAGTTTGTGGATGTGGATGGGTAGATAGACTAATGTAAGTTCGGTGCTCAAGGGCAACCTTCTTCAATGTGCACTTCATGCCGAATGAACCGATATCATCTTCCGAAATCAAGCACAATGATGTGGAAGGCGCTGTCTTGAACACAGGTGGCCACGTGCTCATTGGGGGAGACTTGAACGCTAAAGCAATCACATGGGGCATGCTTTTGACAGATCTGTGGGTTAAGCGAATCCTAGAAATGGCAGTCAGGGTCACGTTCGTCATACTTTCCATCGTATTGGCTCTGAAAGAAACATCTTGCAGTCCTTCCTACGCAGGGTACACAATTGGAGAGCATTAGAAGAATACTCAGCCAGAGATCATTAGTGCATTCTGCTTCAGATCCGTGATGTTGGCTTGTAGCTTCGATGCTCTCGACGCTCTACGATTGAATAGAATATTGGAAAGATGGACTCGAGAGGCTCGTCAAGGTGCTCACAACAGGTACTCTACTGCAGAGTAGGTCGCTGGGGCAGAAGGACTGGCAGCTCAGGCGTGGTAGACTCAATTATGAGCATCATCACCACTGCTTGCAACACTACTATACCCCGCCACAAACCTCGGCACGGCAACCCCTGATGTACTAGTGGTTCATTAAAATCTCTGAAAAGCGAACCAACTGTCGCAAGTTTTGGCATGAGGCTTCAAAATGAGGCATGCAGCGTAAAAACTGTCCAAGAAATGCCTTCACAAATTGAATGACAACAGCATGACATTCTCATGGTAAGATCTAGTGAACAAGGATCTGTGGGGCCTTGGCTACAAGTTAGTTATGCGTTTGATACGCTGCGGACGCCTGACCTACATGATGCGGATAAAATGGACAAGGTAGTGCGGACACTTTTTCCAGCCTATCATCTCCATATTGATATTGTCCACGGTG
Source organism: Odontomyia ornata (assembly GCA_963969285.1). Classification (NCBI taxonomy): domain Eukaryota; kingdom Metazoa; phylum Arthropoda; class Insecta; order Diptera; family Stratiomyidae; genus Odontomyia; species Odontomyia ornata. The sequence continues at coordinate 16,376,704 of OZ017741.1, read as the reverse complement.
AAACAACAATCGAGTGCCCACTCTTCACATACTGTAACTGGGAAAAGCAGTTCAATAATTAAAAAAAATGTAAGGCTCCAGGCGCAAATAGTATTCTATCTGAGGTATTACAATATTTCTATCATCATTGTCCTGACTTGCTGCTCAGTACATTCAACGCTTGCCTATGGGATGGGGCTTTCCCAGTAAGATGGAAGATGATGACGCTCGTGCTCATCAGCAGGGGGACAGCAATTTCAAATCGCCATCGGCATGCTAAAAATGGCTCGGAAATTGCTAAAGAAACTCATCAAGGAAAGACTTGCTGACTTAATTTGTGTTCCTGGGGACCTATCTTCTCGGCAGATAAGTTGAAGCCCTAGTAGTTGCATGAACCGTTGAACAAGCGAAATTTAGGCTTGTTATGTTAATATGGCAAGTGAGAATGTGGATGATTGTTCATAGATTCAGTCTAGCACTGGATAAAATCAAAGTGGTAATTTTGACAAAAAAGAGAATCCCTAGAGTAAGGATGATCAGTGTTGAGGACATACTAATCGAATTGAAACCAGCGGTTAGATATCTGGGGCTACTGATCGACTCAAAGATGAGTTTCTTTGAGCAAATTAGGGGAACGGCTGAGAAGGCTTCTTCAGATATATTGGCTCTGAGTCGACTTATGGTCAACGTAGATGGACCTAATGAGGACTGTAGGGTCAGGGCAGGGTCAGAATTATTATGTGGAGCAAAAATATGGGCCGGTGCTTTCAGTAAGGTGGTGTACCGAAAATGCTTGGTATAAGTACAGACAAGAAGAGTACTTAGGATTGCATCTTCATTTCTGACAGTCTATGATACGGTGGTGAGAAATATTGCAGACATGATACCTGTCCCCTACCTTGCTAGGGAGTATCATGGTATTCACCTGCGTCGAAGCGAGGACGAGAAGGGATTGCTGCCTGCAATGAGAGATAGCGGTCGCTCAACGATTGGCAGCCTCGGGTGAATCGCATGAAAGGAAGTGAACTGCATGGCTCATCTCGTAACTGAGGCCATATCTAAGTCGAAGGTATGGTGAAATTGACTTCTTTTGGACCCAATTTCTAAGCGGTTATAGGTGGTTTCAGTCTAACCTGCACAAGACTGTATACTTTTCCTGGAAGAGGAAGACAATGCCTTTTACAGATTTCTTGCGTGCAGAAAATGAGACAGGCTACTACGAGACCTACAAAGTTAGACGAGAGAACTCACCCTGGATATTACAGTCCCAGTGATGCTTGGAGCGGTTGACAAATAAAATCATGTGGCACATTATGTTTGGACAGTCCTTGAATATAGCTCACCGAAATCAGGGCTGAGGAATCACTTGTCTAAAAAATCCTCTTCCTCTCAACCCTCCCGCTAGAGAACGGACTCCACAGCTTAAAGGCGCCTCATCGGCTAGCAAAGTGAGACCTGGCTCAAAGTTATGTGTCAAACGGTTCCAGGCTGGTTTCTCAGGTTGACGGGGAAGGTCTTTAGTAGGTATTTGAGTAGCTTGCAACCATGGAAGCTCCACGCTCAGCGCATAGATGGAATTCACCTCCCAACTGCAAAAAAAAACAATTTGACAATGTAGATAGTACTCTGGAATCCCTGACCAATGGACATGATTGACATATGCACCTCTTACATTAATTACTGACTAAATTAAAGCTTTAGCAAATTAGAAAATAGAAAATACATGGAACCCTCTTAGACAGGTATGAAGTCAAAATGTAAAGTCACACTGATACCAAAGCTCCCTGACTACACCTTATGACACATCAGCAGACTTAATTTTTCATGCAAAAGAACTAGAAAGACACTATAATTTTATAATTTTACATGTCGTTATTAACAAAATATATTTCACGTGATGAAAACTTCTGCAAAAGCTTCAAGATGTATGATTGCACTCACAATGCTTTTTGCGATAACTTTTCCTCTGAATTTGTGGTTTTTGTGTTTCTCATAATGTAAGCTTAGTATTTCATAGCAATTTTTTTTTTCGTTTTAATTGATTCCCAAATACGTGAATACTAGGGCTATCCAGGAAACAAAAAAAGACATTTTAAAATTAAAATCAACAAAGAGAAAAACAATTTTTATTATATGCGTTTTGGAGTAAATACTTCGGTTATTTTTTGACATAATTGATATTTGAATTAAGCCATTTATCATAGCGTGGTACAAGCTTTTCAATATCCACTCTGTAGAAATCTGCCACCTGTGAGTTCAACCACTGGTAGTTACCCAGGACCAAATCTGGGCTCTATGGCGGATAATTAAAACTTCGCATCCAAAACTATCCAAGTTGGTTTTGGGTAGGGTTGGCCGTGTGTGGATGAACCTTATTATGAAGAAACAAAAATTTCTTGCTGAGTTTTCCTCAATGCTTGTTTTGTATCGTGCTTCACAATTTTCTGTGTGTTTTTGCCAACAAAAACCTTTTCATGGCTTAACCTTTATGACTTGTGGGATTTTTAATTGCAATGCTCATTTTAACCCCCCACTGTAAACAAAGTACGGCAGATGCGATGAGCAAGCTACCATGGCTGGTTGCATACTGAGTGTGGAAACTTTCTGATGTCAAGATGGTGGGGCTAGTCCCACCCACAGCACTCGCTTATTAAATCTACTACATTTTACATAAAAAAGTTATCAATAATAAGTAAGAAGTTAATCAATATAATCATTTAGAAAAAATTCAATACGCTTGGTCGGGCTCGATCTTGGAGCCTCGCGGCTTTAAGCTTCGAACGCTCTTAGCAAGCGCTTTTAAACATTTAAGATATTTTTGCTGTTATTTGGAAGCCTATTTTATATATATAGCTTTATTATCAACAGTATAATTTAATGTTTAGAAGTAGTAAGGTCCACAATATATTATCTACAAAATTTTACCTTAAAGAAGATATGTTACATTTGAATATTTTTTTTATCTTTTGGCTTTAGCATTACAGCCTCTTTTAAGCTTTCACTTAGAAATAGCTATAATATCTCATTTTTTTGATTGAATGAATCAGCCATCGAGAAGCAGACATGGTTATTGCCATGCCTTGGCCGTTGATCCGTCTATGCAGCTGATATAGGTTCTGATTTTAAATCAGTACATATCATAGCTGCACGGGCTTATACTCCGTTCAAGATTTGAACCAGAGACCTTCATCTTACAACGCAAGCGCTCTAATCACTACACCACTTGGACTACATTCGAATATATATAGACAGTAGTAATGGTTGAATGAGAAAGAAATTTTTTTAGCTGTTTTGCAGACAGCTCGATGATTTTTTTTATTTCCATCGTAAATAAAGCATATCAACTTTATACAATAATAACATCCTGTTTTATTCAATTCGGCAACTTTACTTTGCAGGCTATTTACAAACGAGACATACATGAATAGAAAAGAAATCAGACAAGAGAGGAAATGAATATTCACTCGCATGAAAGGAAATGAAACTCAATGCTGATGTCAGTCTAAATAAGGATACTGTCATAGTATTCACACATTTAATGTTGTTTTCCAGACAAACTTCTCCGGCCATGATTCAATCGTTTCTTTTTTGTAATTTCTTTAAGGCCAGACGAAAAAAAAAAACTCGCACTCAGTGAAAAATTTCAGCAAACTCTTTCGTTTAAATTCGAATTTCAATTGAAATATAGATTGAATTTAAGAAAGTATAATTTACTCAACATCTTCATCACTTTCCATCTCAGAATAATCAATCCATCATCCACTTTGCTTAAAGCAACCGCGAACTCGTATGGTGAAACGTTTACTCATATATGTCTGTAAGCTTGCATTATGCTGAAACATTCTACCATTCAACTTTAACCTGACATGTACATATGTTTTTTAATTCCATTACGCATAAATTTGAATTTGTATTACCAACAGTCAATTCAATAATGCATTAAAGCCATTTATCATGGAGGGAACTTCGATACTCAAGAAGGATGCTGTTGTGCAACTCTTTTGATCATATGTTCATACACATATAGATATGCTTTATTTTGCTTCGATCCTTTTTTATTATTTCTTTATTTTTTGCCTGTGCAAAACTTCATGTTCTCTCTCCACTAGTCTCTATCATAATGTAATTGATGGTTTGATATACGCTACCGAACAAACGGTATCATAGCGTATTGGTTGGTAGCCTTTCTCTCTTGATGATGATGTGGTCTGCAAAACAGATTTTCTTTTTAAAAGACCTCCAAACAGCTTTTCGCTATACGAATTGCAGTGTGCAATATGTGTAATTGTACATACTATAACTTACATATGGAACTTGCATATACGAATGCATACGAGTATGTGGATGAACGTAAATTATCACACAAGTATCAAATACGTTTGAGGAAATATTTCAATTGAAGCTTCGTCTAACAGCACATTATCATAATTAGTCTGAATCATGTATATATCAAAGCAGATGTTGTTATTATTGCTTGTACACATATGCGGTTTTACCGTTTATAAGGAAACATGTAGGATTATTATAAAGGATAAGAGAATTTATTTGTAGCATTGGAATCGATTGTTGGATAATGGAAAATTGTATGTTTGTTCATGTTTGCTTGGAAAGGATTATAATTATGATAAAATCTACATATGTATAAAATAAAAACAGCACTCATTTGACTAGGAAATGATTCAAGAAAGCTTTTAAAAGGAGTGAGATATTATCTTAAATTTATTTACTACTAAAAAAAATTACTTTAAAAAAGTTCGACACTTATAAAGGATGGTCCAACCATAATGCACGATGTTAATTGTGAGTCACGCCTTAACCTCAAGTTTTTCGCCCAACTTAATTTGACATATCTTTGTTTCAGTGTTTAACAAATTCAACCATGGAGAGGTACACAATTGAGCAGTCCTTTATGGTTGTCGAAGCCTTTTACGAAAATGGGCGTTCAAATCAAAATGCATTTCGTGCACTACATGAATTTTTTGGTCAGCATAATCGACCAAATCTGTCCACAATCGGGAAAATTGTGCGCAAATTTAAGCAAACCGGGTCAGTAGGAAATGTAAAATCACCTATGCATGCTCAACCAGTTGGTTCTGCAGCAGAAAACATTGCTGCTGTGCGCGATAGTGTGGCAGAAGAACCGTCAACCTCGGCTCATCGTCTTGCCCAACAATTGAACATCTCACGAACATCACTGATGCGAATTTTGAATAAAGATTTGAGTTTACATGCTTACAAGGTTCAATTAACTCAAGATCTGAAGCCTATTGACCATTTCAAGCGTCGGCAATATGCCGAATGGTTTGTTGAACAGACAGAAGGGAATGGTGACTTTACAAAAAAAAATCATCTTCGGCGACGAGGCACACTTTCACTACATTGGATTCATTAACAAGCAGAATTGCCGCATTTGGGTAGATGAGAATCCACGAGTGATTTTTAAAAAGTTGACGGCCAAGTGCGGATCCACTGTGCTTGACCTGGTTCAAGTCCCTCTGACGCATCTACGGGCCTTGGTATGTTTGTCAGTCATGAGAGACTTACTTTGTTGGCACTGGAGTGAAATTCCAAAAATGAGCAGGGGCTGATGGAATCGCCAATTATATGCTTAAAAGGCTTCCTAACGTTTTCTTGGTTCTCCTCGCGATTATTCTGAATAACTGCATTAGCGTTTGCTACTTACCTCAGCAATGGAAGTGTGCAAAAATATTCGCAATACCCAAGAAGTCGGGCAGTAGTGACGTAGTCCATACTCGTCCGATTTCGTTGCTTTCAAATATTGGTAAGCTGTTTGAAAGGGTTATACTTGAAGGCGTCATACCAATTCTCTGCAGGGGCGAAAATTGCGCCGGAAAGACAATTTGGCTTCAAAAAAGCTCACTCCACGGTTGAGGCTATGGCCGACTCCAAGCCAATATAACAAGAAGCTGGCGCAACAATAAGCTTGTTGTAGCTTGCTTGATCGATGTAGAGAAAGTCTTTGACTCTGTATGGATCAATGGGCTTCTCTACAAAATGATAAACCTTGGCTTTCTGGCCCATATTGTAAAAATCATAGGCAGCTTCATGAGGGGATGAAATGCCTTTGCGGTGGCTGGTGAAGCTAGGTCAGATCTATTTCGTATTAACTCGGGGGCCTACAGGGGTCTATATTAGGCCCATTTCTTTTCAATATATTCACCTCTGATATACCGGGCATAAGAGATGAATATAAGCCCGGAATCAAGGTGGACCTCTTTAGGGGCGACTTTTTAGTGTGGTCATCTCAGCGCAATTTGCGCTTTGCTAGGATATGGCTCCAAAAATATATACAAGTAAAATCTCTTACTGCATATCACCGAAAGTAAGAATCAAGGTAAATGCAAATAAAAGTGAATTAATTGTGTTCAAGGACCCCCACAAAAACTTCGGTCGTCGCGCAAGAGGCATCCGTGATTCTAGGATTAAGTTGAATGGGTAGAGAGTACACTGCTTTAGGCAAATAAAGTACTTGGGGGTAGTTTTCGACAGGAAAGCTACCTTAAGTGCTCACGTTTACAATATTTTGAAAAAAGTGACTTATGTATACGTACCATCTTTTTATACCTCTTCTCAGGAAGCAGTCTACAGCAAGCCAGCGAGTCAAGGTTTTGTCCAATAAAACCTTGATTCGCCTGATCATCACATATGCAGCGATGATATGGATTGGAGCTCTGAAAACAAAATGGGACGAGAAAGGATTACTGAAGCAAAAAATCCTTTGGGGTTGCACAGGCCTATACAGACAGGAGGATGGACGGTCTTATTCCAACGAGGTGCTGTACCAGGAGACAGGAATTGAGCCAAAAGAATCGTATGCATGAAAGCTGGTAGAATCAGCCATCAGGAGGGCCAAGGAGCACAAGGCGGGAGTAGTCAGGAGAGCGACGAACAACCGCTCAATGCACACGGCGAAGGAGTGGTTTTAAGGAAGTCTTAAGGAAATAATCTATTTAATTTAGACATCAATTTTTCACGCTGTACTTGTTAGAGCAAATGATTTTTACAAACTTCTTTTTATAATCTTTTAATGTTTGATAATGTTGTGGATGTCAACATTTTAAGGTTTTGTTTTACTGTAAAATTAATATTTTAATCTAATTAATGTAAATTATTATTGAACACCGCATGAATATTATTAGGTTAAGTTTTTAATGAATTGCATACATGTAAAAAATTAAAAATCATCAAATAAGGATCACATCCTTGAGAGACTCAAGATGGCTCAAAAGAGTCAAAACGCGTCCGCTAAAGCAAGAAAGGAAGACCTGGTGGCTTTTGAACAAAAAAAAAAAAAATAAATAAATAAATCATTATCCGCAAATGTTTCGGTGAAAGAACTTCAATTAAGTGGTGATTAATCCTTCAAGCTTGGGTTCATGGCCAATGCTCTTTTAGCTACAAAAGGCTTTGGAGAATTTTCAGCAATTTGCGGTTTTGATCGTTCCCAAAAAATTTATGTGGGTTGTGTTTTACGGGTGCTATGTTTTTATGGCTGCCCTGGCATTGTTCGTTTACTTTATTTGTCGGTCGTCCACTCCATTGCCTTCTTCCCTAAGTAGTTGCGTACGTTAGTAGAAGAATACTTACGAATTTCCGATTTCAGGTCCACATGTACTGAGGAATGATGAGGTTGTGGCAGCGTTAGCCGCATCTGTTTTCATGCTATTCAAATAGCGGTGTAAGGCGCATTCGATTGAGTTGTAGCGTTCAAGAAAGTTTGGGATTCGGTCAGAGGGGTGTCTTGTTGACTGCTGTTGGCTAGTTTAGGATTCAGTCAGTGGAGTGACCTGTTTGCTGCGGCTTATTATCATGCCTTAAGTTTTGATGTTTACCTTAGTAATGTATGCCTACTGCAACGATCGGTCTACGATTTGACATCATTGCTTCGCAAAGATGAAGCTAAACCTAGCTGAGTCTTGTGCTTATGATAGCATTCTCACATATGTTATAAAATAGCTAATGGTTCTTTTAATTGAACGAATTGAAGCCACTTTCTCTTTCATATACTACATGTAGTTTGCCTTGAAACCCCGCATCAATAGCTTTAATTATAGTAAAAAGTGCATCCAACAACTTAAGGGTGACATAACTTCACAACCCAGTTTAGCTGTCTGCATATATAGCTTGGGACAGGGAATAGCCTTATAGAATAGTGGACATTCATCGTGATATTCGGGAAAGGTTTCAGTGCAATCCTTTTCAGCTCTCTATAGCTTGGTTTTGGGAATAGCCTTATAGCTCCTATTGCATATTGAACTTCCTCTCTGCTCTACGCATCAACCGTTAAATGGAACTCCAGGTAGCTAGTGACAGCTTGGAAAAAGGATTAGTTTTGTAGCTCCTAAGACCATCCATCAGCCACGAGTGTCACATTACCAAGAGGTGTTCCAGTGTCTCACCAAATCAGACTTCATCCGAAGGAAAGCGATGAGTGCCAACTCACCAACGTATAACAAAGAAAGCGGGACTAGCAGTTTGCACCACTTTCCTGGAACATATTTTTGCTAAACAATTAGAATAAATAAAGTATAAACATTTTAACCATCAACATAACATCTTCTATTGTAGTCCGAAATCAGTGTGAAGAGGCACAAAAAAGTAGACCTTTACCACAATATTATAACTGCGTTCGGTGAGAACTTACATGTTATCGTGGCTGCATTTGGTGACAACCTCATCCCCGTGAATCCAGCTATCTGATTCACCCAAAACGTCAAATAAGGTTTATTTATGAGCAGGCTATGTTAAAAAAGTTGATCTCAGCCCTTCCATACTTGCATTACTCTTCCCTTGAGCAATTGACTTCTAGCGAGCTCATGATCTCATATCAGTGCTAAGTCACCTACCTTAAGTAGCACAGTGTTCTTACACCATTTCCGATGTTGGATTATCATCGGTAAACTCTCCATTAACTATTATTTGTAAAAATAATTCTATAACTGCTGGGTGATGCGCCCTTATTTTTTAGGCTTACCCGGCATTGGTGAACGTAAGCGGTTGGACGTTAGGTGCCCTTCCTCAACTTGTCGGATGGACGCTTGTATTCTAATACAAGTTATTGAAAATATTTACAGCCTACAACAACTTCCTGTAGCACTTGGTCTTGTTAGATGGTACTCCGTACCCACTTAATACTTTTTAAGGGTCCATCCTAAGCTATTACAGCGCTTAAATCTGTCGAGCGGCTCAACACTCATTAAATTCCATAATTGGCAAGGCTTCTTTGTATTTGGCTGGAATTTAATCGAATACTTAGGTTCATTAGCTCTTTCTTGATTCCAATAAAGTTGGTTTCGTTTTCACCACTAATGCACCTTGGAACTCCTTGGATGTTGATAAAATTTGTTATGGCTATTATAAAAGTATCTGATGACTATTTCTTTGCCATTTCCAACTAGACTGCCTGCATAGTGAGGTACGTAAATGGCGCTACACATCGCTTTTCTCTTTTTCTTGCGATCACCACCAACACCAGGTCAAAAATAATCCACACCGGTTTTGCAAAGGGATGTTATCATGCAGATAATCGATTATACGATACTGGACCCATTTGGGACTGGCTCACACTGGTTTTCTACACTTTGCACCATAACAACTTCACTTGACAACTGCCACCCAAAATTTCTTGCAGACAAGGAGTATTGCTGGTTCATGATTTCCATGCATAAATTGTTCATGCACTACCCCGATTATCAGATGCGTGTAGCTGGCAGGCATTTTACCAATATTATAGCGTAGCGCATCTCTATTGGGAGATAAAATCGAAGTGGTTAACGTAGGTATCTGCTAAGAATAGGCCTAAATTTATGGCCTCCATCAATGGCGTTAAATGAAGTGTCAACCAACCCCCCTCGTTCAAGGATTAAGTTCAAATTACCCCAGTTAGGAACTCACCACACAGTGGTTCGTACGAAAATCTACTTTTTAGCTACAGAATGAAAATCACAAACCTTCATGTTTGAGCCATAATAGGCTTCTCACCATGTAGGGGTCACAGTTACCTGTCATGGACTCCCCCTGGTCCGTGGGAGACATCAGACCTCTCTCCTTACGGATTGAGTAATAGTACCAATTTTTAGTACTCATAACGATGGGTTGTTGCCCCAGTTTCAGGTTTGTAGAGGCGGCAGCCCCAGAGATATCAGAGCTGCAAAGCTAGTCTGCATGGGCAAATATGCTGTACTACTTGCAAAGCCAACACCAGTCTTAGTCTACCCATCACCGTCACCACCACCACAAGAATAATCATAACAGGACGTTTGCAACAAGGCCATCACAAACATATTTGACACTTAGTCCCAAGTATCATCAACAGTCTCCCTTGGTGACAGCCACTTTTCAAAAGCTTTTCGAGTATAACGATTTAACGTCGTGAAGCATACCGCATCCAATAAAGCCTGTTGGACGTCTGCAGAACATCTGATTGTGTCCAAGTTGCATGTCATATAGAGGTTGGCATATGCCAAACACTCAAATAGGACATGTGGCCAAGTCTCACTCTCTACCTCCAGGATTTAACAACATGTATCATTCACTAAGCTTTGTGCGTCCAGCCATGTATTCAAATTAAACCGAGTCAAAAGTGAAGGTAAGGAACTCGCATGGTTGACTAAATATCACGCAAAAACATGTATGTTACACGCCTGCTGGTACACTTATCCCACTCGGTCTGCCAGACAAAAATTATGTCATCCTCCGGCATAAGCCAAATACCAGAATAACTCTGAAGTCTTGAGTCAGCATCTCGGACTCATTCATGCTTATCAACAGAATTTTGGATTGAGTTTAGCCACTACTCTTGTGTCGTTATGTTGAGTGACCAAAAGACACTTGTTACTTCGGTTTCTTCATTCAGGCATCTGGGCTACAACTTATCACAATAAAACGTTAGCTAATCTTCTATACGTCGTCAAAAAATGAGTCTTTAAAAACAGCTTGCTGAGTTTATGAAAGCTGATTTTCAATTGCTAAATACACTTACTGTCTACTGGGACTAAAAGATACTGGAGGATATAATCGAACATGAAATAGTAGACCGTCTGTCTATCTTGGTATGTGGAAAAGGAGTCGACTATCTCTTGGCCGTTTCCATGCTTCCAGATGGCAAAGGAGAAATAATGGCTTCTGGTTTTTCGGAGATTTGTCATCGGATTTACATGATGAGATAAAATGTATGTGCTTTGATAGAACAGCACGTAACAGGGTGAATAAATGAACGTGTGTTTTTTTAGAACAGAAAATTATACTTGAAAGTATTGTTGTAACAGCTGTATGGCTTTTCAGTCGTTCTAAAGTGATAATTTTTGAAAGATTTAAAAGAAACTGAACAAAAATTAACCTAAAAGAAAATTAACCTAAAACCATCCCCATCGAATTGCGTTCAAACTATCTAGAAAGATGTCATTGCTTTTGCTGAGAATCAAGTGAAACAATTTCAGCCTAGTGATAGTTACAAAGAGTTCCTTCATTTGATTTTAATCTTTTTGTGCGGGATTCCAGAAAACGGTATCGCATTCAAAACCCCTGTTGGGATACACAAAATGTAAAATGAGTTTGGCTCTGAAAAATGAAGGAATGAAAAGGAATTTTGAAAGGCATCCTTAGAATTTGATACCAGCTCCTTTAACTGATGGAAGAAAAGAGGTACCTAGGTCAAAGCTTAGAGGGCCAGGATTCTTTTCAGGCAAGTTAAGCAGCACAGTCACCTTTGAATGCTTAAAATCAACAGGCAAACAGCTTTGTTGGTAGCATTTTGCAGGAGACACTGAATATAGTCTGGCATGGCCTGCAAAATGCTTTTACATATCTCCCAAGTCATGCCATCCCATCCAGGTAACATTGTGCAGCGCAATCTTTTGATACGTGCCAAGGTGGAGTATGCCGTAGCTCTGCAACACTTTCAAGATATGGTGTCTTGGGTCTTGCTCTAGGAAAAGCTCTCTCAGCAGGTATCCAAAACAGTCACTTCATGTCGGGGCCGCACTCCCACGAATCCGAATCCCATACATACCATGGCTGTTACTTCTTCCCCACAAATTTTGTTAGCTTGCGCCCTTAGGTCATTGGCGTTATCACAAACAAAGCGCTGCAAATGTTCTTCCTTAAACTGAACGAGCATGATACTCTTTATCAAGTTTCTGATATGCCCGCTTGAACTGTTCAACAGTCTCCAACTTTCAAAATCGCTGGAACTGCTTCCATGTGCGTTAAACATGATTACGCTTGGCACGTAGCTCATTTTTCACCAGACAACATACCCAGAAGCTGTCAGATGACATCTTCTGAATATGACATCGTTGACCCGGACAAAGCATTTATGAAGGAAAGATACCATCTCGTCAATGCTGAGGCCACTGAGTCTTCAAGAGGCCAACCTTTGACCAGCTCTTGCAGAAGTACCTCATATTTCACCTTTTGTCAGTCCGGGGTAAGACCTCAAGTTGACCTGGCAGTTTAGCGAGCGTTCATCATCTCATTGGAAGTCATCAATACTTCAAGGAGACTGTTTTCTCCCTAGCTATGCACCAGCCTGCACGTGAATTGTGACATGCAGCAGCATACATGCATATCATATCTTTGTCACTGCATTCCATTCGGCCAACAAAAGTAGACAACTCACAAGAGAAATTCACCACATGCAGACTATAGACAAAGGTAATCCTTGTGAAGTTTCCTCCTGGTGTATGGAAACAGAGCGAGTCTTCCACGAGTCAGCATTCGCATTTAATGCAAAGATACAAGCCGTGTCGCCAATAAGTGGCAGGGCGCGATCAATATACTCAAGGTGTGGCTCAATGGGACTTCCAAGTTCACAATAAATATTTACAAGAAACGTTTCCAAAAAGACGCCCATCCCGCACGCACAAACACAGTACTTATTTGTCAGATCATAAATCAATTGCAATGGCCACTTTGCAAGCCCTTCTAGAGTTGAACATTCGCAGCCGTTGACAATGGCTAAGCTTTTTTCACAAAGATAAACAGCCAGCTCGTAGATAACTGCACCGCATTTAGCATAGTTCAACTATACAATTTTGTATGCATCCTTACTTAGTATCTTGCATTTTTTCACGCAACCTGCTCAGCATACACTGGATAGATGGGTACCCCCAATGTACACCCTGCAGGCAGGCCAGAAATGGCACAATTCCTGCAGCATGGCTAACTACCACAGCTTCTAGTGAAAGCACACAACACAAGTGACCCAAAAGTTGATCTTTATTGAGACATGAAATGACGTGGCTTAGCAGGTACCTGCCAAGAATAGGCCTTATTCTGAGGTCACCATTGGATAAAAATTGGTATGATGCACTTATCAGCCCCCGGCACCCATGTGATGGGGGTCCAGTTTACCTCCATTCAAGATTCCAAAAATAAAACTGTTGTATGCTCAAAACAACATTCTACGTTATTCGCGCCACAACCACCATGTTTCAGCCCAGCTAGGCTCCTCGACATGTAGGGAGTGACAGAAAGCCTAGCCTCTGGTACACACTAAAGCTCTGCTTAGCATTCTGTGATTTTCTACCTGAGTGACACTACATATGTGGCTCTCGTACCAAAGTAAGCTGCGTCGCCTCCTGCATGTGGGACAATTTTTCTCAAAGACTACTACTTTCTGAGAATTTCTCTCAGGGTTGAGCAAATCTCCATGCGCTTTGACAACCGTGTTTCTTTTTCATAGCATTATATATTTTCGGGTCGAGAAAAATAGTCCCAAACTATAATTTCCGACACCTCTTGTCAGTATCGTCAATGCTGTTTGACCCTTTATGCTTCACAAGCCAATAACTGCCTAGATCAGCCTTTCTCCTTCACGCCTCTAGGCCCCTTGTTTAGCGATTCCACTCAACTTGTGCCATACTTTTAGTTCTGCTTCTCCCTTCCGGCTTTTATACCTCCTGGTATATCGTCTCCCATTTCTGCTAGACTTACGCTGTTCATCCAGTTTGACTTTACTCTTCAACCACCATGGACCATCACTCAACATGCATCCAGCTACATCGTTTTCCCTTTCTACAAGGTCTACGCCATGTAACTAGTTCCGCTTTACTCTTAAGTTTCACGCCTCCAGCCTACCATTTCTCCTCACTACTGAGTTATGACTCCTTTCTCTATACTCCACTTCTTCTTCACGTCCCTCATGCTTCCACGTCCATCACCTCCCCGTTCTGCTAGACTTATACCATTTATCCGGTTTAACTTCTACCTTCAGCCACTATGCAGCGCCACCCAATATGCCTCCAGGTTAATCGCTTCCCCTTCTCACTAGGCCCATGCCTTTTAGCTGGTTCCACTTCTCCCATCAGGCTCCATGCCTCAAGGTCTTTGCTTCCCCTCGCTACTAAGTTACGACTCCTTTTGCTTGATTCTACTACTCTCTTCCGGGCTTCTCATCCCCCATTTCGTCAATACTTCAGTACACTCGGTACTTCACTTCTTCAATCCCTCAGTTCTCAAAGCAATAAAATCCCCTACTGCTCCCCCTTCGCTCTCCTTTTAAGTCTGCACTTTAACGACACAGGCATGCTTGACTTCCAGTTCCGCTTCACTTATCACCCTACCACCTCACTTTACACTGGCATTCATCACGGGTGCACCAGGGACACGTCCGCTTGACGGTTTTTTCTTTATTGAAACAATGGTGGCGGCAACAATTCTTCCTCTGACTCTAATAAAACCGTCTTCATGTCGATATAGACACCATTCGCTGAAACTTACCTTCCATTGGTCAGGACATAGTCTGTGACAGATGGTAGTCTGTGTGACAGATGGTCTCTGGCATGGGTACATTTGGCAATTAAACTAGGATACTTTGGCGTTTTCACTTCGACCAGTACTTCATATTGTTCAATATCTATTCGCTGTGTTAGTCAATCAATAAATTCATCATACAAAAATGCTGGGCCTTTTTCCAACGGTCTTTTAGATCAAATTGGTATGGTAACCTTGTTCGAATGGCGTTGTTGGTTACATTAATATGTGTTGGCAGCCAAGACCATTTTTTTGGCTTTAATATATGCAGAATGTCAGTAATTTGATAGATGACATACGGCTTGTTCTTACGGCTCGTTGATTTGACTCACAGTATTAATGTTTTTGAATCCCACCCAAAAAATCTTTTTGACGACTTAATTTCGTGGTTCTTCAGTACCACCTAAGTCAGTCAAACTTCCATTAACGCGGCTTGCACCTCCAATCGACCTATTGATAGCAATTTTTTACGGTCCACTCATGGCTTTTCGTCAATAAACAATACGGTTTCACCTTGCAATGTCCTAATTCTCCTATCACAAACGACAGCGAATATGACCTCACTTGCGCCGGCGAAGGTATTTATTTGAATTTTCTCTGCGTCTTGCAATTCAGCCAAATAATAACAGATTCTGGCTGTTTTGAAGGATGTTCTTTGTCAGTAAAGGACTGCAGCGTTGATCTGTTGCCTCGGCGAGCGAAAATATTAGTGCTTGCCGCAATTGTCTTTGTCTGAGAATGCGCTGGCAGGCTAGCATTGTGGTGTCATGGGACGGGCTCTTTTCCCCAATACAAGGGCCCACTACAAAAAAAATTTCGCATCCACGAATTAAAAGATAAAACGACTCGGTTTGACGGTGTCGAGGACGAAGTAACCTACCGAAGGGATGGACTACTAAAGAGGATTTCGTCGTTACCACTGGTATTTATGAGCCCCAAATAAAAGTGGGGCATTCAAGTGGAAGTGGTGCCCCCTCCGCTTCCAATTTAGGATGTAATTTATAATTGATTCATTATGTAAACATCAGTGGAGTGATTCCGTTTGCGTTGTAATAACTTGATGCTCCTGTTTTGCTGTTTGATTCGGGACGGAACCGTGCGTGCGTTTAATTTATATATTTTTTTCATTACGCGTTAAATAGGGGGCGATATTTTATTAATTCTTTTTAGGTTTAAATATTTCAATTTATCGCAATATGATCAAATAGTACAAGAGCGAGAGTCTGTTTCAAATTTAAGTTTTATTTTCGTTTATTAAATGTAACGTTGAACGCCTTTGGCAGATTTTGAAGAATAAAAACAGATTATTCTTGCCTTGCTGACTTCAAGATGCTTACGCGGAATTAAGTTGAAAGATGCTGATGATGGTAGATTTTAGGATTAATGTTAACTTTCACTACACTAAATTAAAAAAGCAAAATTAAATAATTCTATTGCACGTGAAACATTAATTATTTCCACGGTTATTCTCTTTATTGCTTGCTACAATTATATATAGTATGTATAAAAATATTCTCGGCTCGGCAATTTCCCGGTTTCCCAGCTTATTTGTGCTGGGTCTGGCAGTATTCTGAATAGCCATACACATCGGAATAAAGTAGAAACCATGTTGGACAAATTCCTACGGCGATTGCAAGCGGAACATCAGAACAGAACTCCGTGCTTGACGCTGACTCTACAACTTTCACTCGTTAAACCCTGGTTGCACCTGCAAGCAAACAAAATACACAAACGGTCACGATAGAGCCCCAAAACGGTAACTGGGCACTCAACTGGGCCCTAACACAGGTCAGATGCATTTCCCAATTAGGGAATCTCAAAAGCAATTTGCGAAAAGGCAAAATTATGTGAGCACTATGAAATTCCACGCGAAAAATCACTTTACAGATTTCTCAGCACAACATAACTCCAATACAAACTTTGCGAACCACTGAAATACCTCGCGAATAAGTTTTCCTTCAATTTTCTTCGTCGTGAATGATGATAGCAAATTTCTTGCTTGAACTTGCAACGCACGACAGAAACTTTTGTATGCGAAATTCTCAGAGAAAAATTCAGTTTTGGCGGATGTAACGTACTCTCTGCAGTCTGCAGGAACTTTGCAATAAGATTTCACAAGCGAACGACTTTTCCACAACTTCTTGAATTCAATTTTCCTTGACCTAGTGACGAATGAGCCACTCCTCTTCTCCTACACAACGAACGAGGCATATTCTGCCTGTTGTCTCCCATCGACTTCTGTTTCGTATGAATTCGGCTTACCGCTTCCTTGACAAACCTCTTCAGGGCAGTAAGAGCAGATTCTGGCTTAAATAATCTAGCAATTGTTTCGCTAAATTGTGTTGCAATGGTGTTGCCATCATCGATTTTTATTTTTCGGAAAAACTTTTTTATCTATAATGGTAGCGGTGACAGTGGCGAAGCTCATTTTGGGTTGGTCATAATAGTATTAATAAGTTGCGTATCAAATCATTCCGCACTTATTGCGTAGTTATTAGTATGAAACTGCTTCTATTCGTGAAGGTCCCTCGAGCAGTTTGCCTAGGCGGCTGCTTGATCACTGCACACTTCCATTAGACTATCGCGCGAGAGGAGAGCCTTTAATAACATATTTTAGAGATAAAAACTCTGCTAGCTAATATTAGTTTTACGATAAAATCATCGGCAAATGCAAAGAAACATAAGATTAAAATAAGTTAAAAATCAATTTTTAATCGTTTTTCTGCCGAAAACTCTCCACAATCCATCGAACAGTTACAAACTTCCTATAACTCTCCAAAGAAATTTGATGCAAATTAATTTCCCAAACCTCGAGCTACCAGTTCTACATCCTCCCTCATCAGCCAAACAACTGATAACAAGCTGGCAGCAAAAGAACAAACTTCTCCAAAGTAATCAACGTACCTGAGGAAAATTGCTTTTCTGCAATAAACAAACTTTTCGTCGATGATGAGGTCAATATAATCATAGAGAAGTCCAAGCACGAGTTACCACACTATCATTCCCTTTTGAATTTTCGCATACACCGAAGCTCTTGATTTACACACGCGATCATTAATTTATTCGTCGATATATTGGCTAAGATGATTTAAGGACAATCCAATCAACATGAAATTACGTAACGTTCCAACTAACGACGACGGTGGATACGAGTTGGTAAAGCTAAGCCGCAACAAATAACGAAAACGCAACGTGAAGCTCGGACTCGTAAAGGAGCAAATTCAGGATAATAGAACGGAGAAAGTTCGCAATGGAAAATAAAACGTCGTTGCCTACCACGTTGGGATGACATTAATGTATAGAAATTCTACATAACACTACCATGTAAATTAATTCCGCTAGAAATAAGGAAAAAAAAGTCTGCAAAGAGAGATGAAGACTAAAGAAAAAAGAATGGAAGAATAACTATGAGCTGAGAAAACTTTTTCCATGAATATGAAGAAGGTTAGCTTTCATTTGTATTTTCACAAATAGTTTGTAGAAGCACTCCGAAAGGAGCATAACGAGTAGACAAGGTAGAAATGGAAATGTAAAAGTTAAGGTGCAGACAAGTTAAGTCTTAATGTGGGTGCCACTCCTTTATTTGAGTTATTTTAGTCTTTTTTTTTCCACACACCATATGTTTGGTAGACGTTACGTCTGTTTTATAAGCTTGCAAAGAAGTTGAAATGAAAATTAGCACTTTTAGAATAGGTATTGTTTCAGGACTTTGAATTGTAGAAGTGGTTCAAAGTCAATGTTGGCTGATTATGTGTATATTTCCAATTAATAAGCATTCAAGCTTATAAAAAGAGGCTTCAATAATCTGTAGCACTCAAACCTCAAACTCACACCCAGAACAAATATATTTCATTGAAATCATTCCTTTTATTTCAAAGTAGTTGATCCCCAGCGAATAGCATGCGAGCCGGACCAGAAGTTTGCTCCTTCGATCGTGCTATTAAATCTCCTTTTTATTCGTTTTCATGCTTCACTGCTAATTACATTGTCCTTCAGGTGGCTTATACCTAATAACCTGCCAGCTAACTATAAACACTTTTCAATGACTCGTTCCCTCATACAGCTTAAACATTTTGGCAAAAATTTTATTATCCGCTTTTGTCCTCACCCCGATATTATGAATAGACAGTATTACCTGCACAACTCAACCTTTTTTTTTTGCGGTAGGGAGGCTATTTATCCACAGAGTGTGGGACACCCATGCGCGACTGGACTACCCACTAAACACCACCCCTGTCAACCTGAGAACCCAGCCTGGAACCGTTTGACACATTACTTCGGGCCAGGTCTCGTTTTGTTACGCCGGGAGGCATCTTCAAGCTGGGGAGTCCCTTTCCTAGCGGAAGGGGAGAGGGGAAGAGCAAATGCCAGAAGAGTGATCCCCCAGCCCCAGCCCCCCGGCTACTGTGAGTCCCTTGTATATTTTAGGGCTGCCCGAGCATAATGTGCCACCTGGTTCCATTTGTCAACCGATTCGAGCATCACCGCAATTATATTATCCGGGGTGAGCTCTCCTGTCTCCCTGTAGAGTTCTCTTCGCAGCCTGACCCATTTCGTACCCACAAAAAATGTGTGACAGGCATTGTCCTTCTCTCCTGGGCAAAACCGACAATCGGGAGACCGTGACTTACCGACCTTATGCAGGTAAGACTGAAAACACCCGTGCCCGCTCAAAAGCTGGGTCAGATAGAAGTCAGTCTCACCATGCCTTCGATTTAGCCACGGTCTCACATCCGGGATGAGGCGCGCAGTCCACCTTCCCTTCGTGCAATTCCTCCAAGACTGCTGCCAATCGTTGAGCGAGCGTTGTCTCTTCTCGCGGACAACTATCTCCCCCGCATCCTCGTTTCGGCGCAGGTAAATAGCGCTTCGCTCTCTAGCAAGGAGGGCGACAGGTATCACGCCTGCAATCACTCTCACCGCCGAGTCAGAGACTATTGGATACGAAGATACAATTCTCAGTGCACCCCGTCTCTGTACCTGTACCAAACGTTTTCGGTATACCTCCTTGCTGAGAGCGTCGCCCCATACCTCTACTCCGTACAGTAGCACTGACCCTACAGCACTCATCAAGAGGCGTCTTCTTGATGGGCTGGGTCCCCCTACGTTGGCCATAAGTCAACTCAGGGCCGATATTCCCGAAGCAGCCTTCTCAGCCGTTGCCCTGATTTGCTCAGAGAAACTCATCTTCGAGTCGATCAGTAGCCCCAGGTACTTCACCGCTGGCTTCGATTCGATTTGTATGTCTCCAATACTGATCATCCTTACTCTAGGGATTCTTTTTTTTTGTCAAGATGACAACTTCGGTTTTCTCCAGTGCTAAACTCAGCCCACGAGCAGTCATCCAGTCCCTCACTCGGCACATTAGCATACCTAGCCTAAGTTGCGCTTGTTCAACGGTGAGTCCAGTGACCAGAGCCGCAACATCATCCGCATAGCCGACCAAGCGCGACTCATCTGGCATCTCAAGTCTCAGTAGCCCGTCGTAAGACACGTTCCACAGGTCCGGACCAAGGATAGATCCCTGGGCAACACCCGATGTAATTTCCATCCTTCGTTGGCCCTGTGTCGTGTCGTAGAGCAGGCTTCGGTCCTTAAGGTAGTTCCCCAAAAGCCGCATTAGATATTCTGGAGCTTAAAAAGAGTTTTCCAGCGTGTCCAGAATATCCACCCATCTAGCTGAGTTGAAGGCATTCCTGACGTCGAGTGTCACCAACAGGACGATCCGTCGCTTGGTGCGACTATATGCCTCTGCCTTTTGGACCACGTTCTCCACTTCTGCAATCGCATCAATGGTAGAACGTCCTGCTCTAAAGCCGTACTGCCGAGGAGATAGGTCCCCAGCAGCACGAATCGCGTCAGTGAGTCTTCCCTTGATGAGTTTCTCTAGCACTTTCTCAGCCGTGTCTAGCATGCATAACGGGCGGTATTCAGACGGCGATTCGGGATTTCTCTTCCCCTTGCTGATCAGCACGAGCCTCGCCACCTTCCATCGTACCGGGAAAACCCCGTCCCGTAGGCAAGCGTTGAATGTGCTGAGCAGCAAGTCAGGACAATGGTGATAGACGAGCCGCAATACCTCAGCTTGAACACCATCTAGACCTGGAGCCGTCCACGCTTTCAATGAGAGGACTGCCTCCTCCAGTTCCAGCTGTGTGAAGAGTGGGCACTCGACTGCTGTTTCACCATGGACAGCGTCAACACGGACGGGATGGGCGGGGTAGAGTCCCCGCACTATTGCGTCCATCTTTTCCCCGTCATGTATACAAGGCTTCCGTAGGGCACCAAGTTTCCCCATCACCAGCTTATAGCCAAGGCCCCACGCATCCTTGTTCACATTGTTCATTAGGTCTTGCCAGCAGCGAGGCTTGATACTGTTGATCAGTTTGCGAAGGCATTTCTTGGCCAACTTATATGCTGCCACCTGGTTGCATGCCTTGTCACGGTTCTGCACCCGTTGAGCCTCACGCCGAAGCCTGTGACACTCCTTCCGCTTTTCAGCGATTTCAGTAGACCACCAGTACACTGGGGGCTTGCCGTGCCGGGGTCTTTGACGGGGCATAGAAGCGCAGCAAGCAGAGTCGGGATTATGCTCACAGTAGAGTTCACCACGTCTTGAGCTGCCAGTTTTCCCATCCCCTGCGAAGCTCCCTGCAGCGGCTCACCTGCTGTGAGAGTCTTGACGAACCTCTCAACGTCCATCGTTCCGATGTTCCATCCAGTTGTAGAAGGCCGAGAGCACGGACGTCGGGAGACAGCATCACTTATCTCAAGCAGAATACACTGATGATCACTGGCTGAGTAGTCCTCTAATACTTTCCAGTTTTGTATCCTCCGTACTAAGGACTCCGAGGCGAATGTCACGTCCGGTATGGTTCCCTCACAGCCAATACGGCGGGGAGTTGGCGTGTTTCCGGAGTTGAGTACGACGAGGGCCGTCCTGGCTGCCATTTCCAGGACTCGTTTTCCCCGCGGATCCGTCTGAGGCATGCCCCATTCGATTGCTTTAGCATTGAAGTCGCCCCCAACGAGCACTTTGCCCTCTGCGTTCGAGACGGCGCCCTCCAAAGCATCAAGCTTGGCTTGGAAAGATGATATCGACTCGTTAGGCGTTAGGTACACACTAAAGAAGCTGATCCCTGAGCACCGAACCCACACGAAGCCATCCCCCCATCAACAACTCTCCGCTTGAAAGTCACTGTTCCGAGCCCAGATAGCGGCAGTACCAGTTTCATCAGAGTGCCATAATGCAGGAATTTTATTATGGTGTTGCTCAATCAGCAGCAAGAAGTCGGCTTTCATGTCCCTCGCAAACTGCTCAAGCAGATTTTGGGCGCTTGAACTGCTGCAGGATGCGGGTCATAGGAGCTCTGATTTTGCCTTGGCTAGGGCTTCCTGGAACACCCGACATTTTCCTGATCCCAAGACGTGTCCAAAATCAAGTTCAGCATCCTTGCAAAGAATACAGTGTGCCTCCTTCGTACACTCTTTTCTTTTATGTCCCATTTCACCGCATTTGTAACACAGGGAACTTCTATCGGGTCCTTTGCATACTTGTGTGGTGTGACCATAACCAAGGCATTTGAAACATTGAAGAGGCGTTGGTCTTCGCCGTATCCTACAGACAACCCACCCAATTCGTACTTTGCCCTTGTTCAGGAATTGTTCGGCGTCTTTTTCGGTCAAGTCAACTATGGCCATGCGTTGTCCCCTGTTATTTTCTGGTGTCAGTCTCGCTTTGATCCTTCCCACGCTAGGGAACTTCTTTTTGATGGCCTCTTCTACCTCGGTCAGATCGGTCACGCAGTCTATGTCTCGTAGTTCGATCGTTGCCATCGGCTCGAGCGGGGCTATAGTTGCGCTTTTGCCGAGGACTTTCTTCACTGCGTCACAGAATGCTTCTTTATTGCCGGCCTCTGCTCCGAATTCGGCCAGTATGTGGCCCGACCGCGTTGGTCGTACTACTTTAATGGTAGTATTGGTGTCTTTGGGCCTTACGTTTCCCCTGATGTCCCGCAGCACCTCCGCGTAGGAACGGCCATCTTGGGGCTTTACAAGCAGTGCCTGCTGCTGGGGTCTTCGTTGGGGCTTCTGCCTCTCGTGCTTTGCATCAGGTCCTTTTTGTAATTGGGCGTCCGTACGAACTTTACTTTCTGGCTTTTTTGAAGGAGTTTTTTTGCGGCTTTCTTCGCTCCTTTTGTAAGCACTGTCTGGAACCCCTGATCTAGTGCTCCACGCCCTTCAAGCGCCTCTTACTTCCTTCTTTTATCCCGATCTCCTTCGATTGGGCTAGACGCCATTGTTTTATTGACGTTTAACGCTGGAGCTATCTGCCTGTCGCCTTTAGATTTCGCCCCAATCGCCTCTTTAGCCTTCTCTTTGTCTTCGGCCCTTAACCAGCTACTCCGATAGTGCCCTATGCGATCTAGGAGCTCCTCTAGTTCAAGGAGCCCTGCCTTTGCTGCTTTGCTGATTTTTGGGGAGTCACATGCAGCTTGTATTCTTTTCAGAACATCTCCCGTTTTTCGAAGTAGTCTTTCTTCTTCGTATCGCTGGGCCGCAATTGTACCTTGCAACAATCCTTGGGAGAGGTTTTCGCGTTCCGTTTCCGAGTGCAGTACTTCCGCCACATTTTCAACTTTGGCGGTGCATTCACGCGGTGTCTGGTCACTCTTTGCTTTTAGTGCCGTAATCTCCTCGTTGGCTTCTGGATTTTTCGTTGCAATGTCGGGATTTGCGACCCTTGCATCGGTCGCTTCGGTAACGATCGCAGCAGTGACAATCGAATTTTGGGTGCTCTTTATGTTATCTCCCAACGCTCGAAAGCCTGAAGTGTCCTGCAGAGTTTCCCGTTTCTCCTTAATAGGACGCTCGGGCGTTCGCATCATTTTTTTGCTGCGCCCATATGCCACAGGAATCTCAGTCTGTATTCTCCATTTTTCGTCCGTCTTCGCTGTCGTTGTGTTAGTCTTCGTTTTTGTCGTTGTCAGTACCGCTCACGATGTACTGTTGACATCGTGGCTGCAACCGCTGGTTGCGTCGTCGTTATTATTTTTCGTTTCTTTTTCTGGGTATTTGTGGTCTTTTGATTTTGTTTGCTCCAGTTTTGTTGGGTCCCCTCTCGGAGCCGCTATCTCCGTTCGTGTGTGTAGTCGCCTTTTTGGTCCCATGGTTATCTTTGCAGAGCAGGGAGGCCATGCGAGGGTTGGCACAAGCCCTTATGGGGACAAGTGCTCAGAGCCAGACCAGCGCTAATCGGGAGTCCGTCTCAACCGAACCTACACCACCAACCCAATGGTGCGAACTTCGAATGTACTCCGAGGCCTGCCAAGGTTTTACCGGGACGGAGACGGTATAGTAGTTGAATTGGAGCCGTTCACACAAGAGTTTCACCTCGATGCTACTGTGCAAAGCAACTAGGTCCAAACCATCACATCCGCCAGCCCAAAGCGTCAATTCCAGTTCGTTGTCCAAAGCGTAGTCCAGATCCAATCAGAGTCGTTACCTGTCATCCCAGGAGGGAACCTCACGGCGCCCCCCATATCCTCGGGTCCGTGGGGGTGGCGCTCCCCAAAGAATGCTAGCCTCCAAGAGTGCTTTGCCGATTGGCACTCCCCCTGCGGACAACCTTGGAACTTGTTAGCTTCCCCACAGGGGGAGTCCTGGCCAACAGGAATACTCTTGGGGGCTAGAATTCTTTGGGGAGATTCACCCCCACGTACCCGAGGAAATCCCCGCAGGGGGAATGCCGGTCGATAAGAGTACTCTTGGAGGCTTTTATTCTTTGGAGAGCACCAACCCCACGGACCCGAACATATGGGTTGCACCGTGAGGTAACCTCGTGGGATTAGAGGTAATGACCACTACTGGATCTGGACTACGCTCTGGACAATGAACTGGAATTTATGCTTTGGGTTGGCGGATACGATGGTTTGGACCTAGCTGCTTTCCACGGTAGCTTCAAGGTGACACTCGTGCGTGAACGGCTGCAATTCAACTATCATACCGTCTCATCCCGTCAAACCTCGGAAGGCCTCGAGGTACGTTCAAAGTTCACACCATTGGACTTGTGTTGTAGGTTCGGTTGAGACGGACTCCCGATTAACGCTGGTCTGGTTCTGAGCACTTATCCCTATAAGGGCTGGTGCCGACCCTCAAATAGCCTTCTTGCTCTGCAAAGATAACCATACAAAAAAGCAGATTACTGGCTCCGAGGGGCGGCGCAATCAAACCAACAAAAAAGATTAAAAAATGAACCAAAGTGAAAATAACAACTACGACCACTCAACCAGCGGTTGTAGCCACGATGCTAACTCCACGACGGGAGAGGTTCTTACGATCACAAAAACGACATCTAATATAATGACAGTGAAGACGGATGAAAAACGGAGATTAACAGGCAGGCTTGTCCAGACAGACATTCCTGCGGCGTTCGGGCGCAATGAAAAATTATCCAAACACCACAGCTTCCTAAAAAGGGGGGGGGGGTCAAATTTTAAAAACACGTGCAGAAAGCTCCATCATCAAACATCAATAAACGAATGGCGTCTAGCCAATCGAAGATGGATAAAAGATGGAAGGCTGACACTTAATGGGCGCGGAATGCCAGATCAGGGGTTCCAAATAGTGGTGATAAAAGGAGCGAAGAATGCCGCTAGGAAACTCCTTCAAAAGGTGCCAGAAAACAAAGTGCGCACGGATGCTCAACAAAAAAAAGACTTGATCGAAAACAGAAGAGAAAGAAGCCCCGACAATGAACCCGGCAGCAGCCACTACTCGCAAAACCCCAAGATAGTCGATCATACGCAAAAATGCTGCGGGATATCAGGGGAGACGTCGTGCCCAAAGACACTAATACTACCATTAAAGCAGTACAAGCCACGTGGACGGGCCACATACTGGTTGAATCAGGAACAGAGGCTGGCACTGATTGAATTTGGAGCAGAAGTTTCTGCGACGCAGTAAAGAAAGTCCACGGCAAAAGCCGTAGATAGAAATTCTGGTAAAACCTGCAGTTCCACATGGACTTATCCTAGGGGTAGACTTGCTGCGTTCATTTTGGAGCGGTCTAGATCTCTGCAAGAAAGCTTGTTTGTTCGCGGCGGTAGCCACCTGTGAGGCACTACACCGGAGAACAAGGTTGTCTCCACAGGATAGGGCACGCTTGGAGTCACTGATAGCGGAGGAGTTTGTGTTGATGAGGGATGACCTAGGGTGTGCTATAGGGATGCAATATGTGATTGAGACATCGGCTTAACCCATTAAATAGCGGTACTATCCAGTTTCTCTGACTGTAAAGGCATACATCAATAAGGAGCTGGATGAAATGTTGTGGCTGGGAGTGGGAAAATCTTCCGGAAGTCCATGGTCGTCACCCATACTCTTGGTAAAGAAGAAGGGAAGGAAGTTTCGGTTTTGTTTGGACTTCTGGAAGTTGAACAGCGTATCCCAGCAAGATGCCTACCCACTCCCATACATCTCCTCTACGTTAAAAAAACAGCACGCAGCCCGATACCTCTCTTTGTTATATATTAAGTCCGCCTATTGGCAAATTCCTATGGCGGAGAAGTCCAAGCCTTTCACAGCATTCAGGGTACCTGGACGTGGATTATTGCATTTTAATCGGATGGTTTTTGACTTACAAAATGCTCTTGCAACGTAGCAGCGCTTCGTGGGTAGAGTTTTAGGGCCGAAACTCAACCCATATATCTTCTTATATCTAGAAGATGTTATAGTAGCCACCGGGGATTTCGAGAAACTCTTGGAAATCCTTCGGGTAGTGCTTATACGTCTACAAGAGGCGGATTTACGGATATCATGTGAGAAGTGTGAGTTTTGCCGGCTACAGTTGACGTACCTGGGATACGCAGTAGATGAGAGAGGACTGCACGTCAACCCAGAAAAAGTACAATAGATTGTTTACTGCGTATTCCCCAGCCAACCAGTGTGAATAAAGTGTGACAATTCCTATTGGTGCTTCATTCTGGATCACGCTACGTTCACAGCACCTGTCACAAACTTACTCCGCGAAAATAAGAAGTTTGTATGGATGGAGCAGTGTGAGTTGGCCTTCAAACGTTGCAAGGCAATGCTATCATCAGCGTCAATTCTCACGTACTCAGATTTTGCTTTTATTACTCTACCACCAAACAGGAGTGCTTAGCGATGTTGTGGGCAGTGTAAAAACTAAGGCCCTATTCGGAAAGATCACACTTTACGGTGATTACCGATCACCACTCTCTAGTATGACTTAACAACTTGTGGGAGCCAAATGGGCGTCTAACTTGTTGGGTGATAAGGCGATAAGGAGCATCTGGTTCCGGACGCGCTATCTCGGGCATTCCCAGAAGTGAATGCAGTGCTAGAAGCTAAAAAAGGGGACAAGTGGGTAAGCGGCATGGGATCCAGGATTCTAAAGAATCCTCCATCCAGAGTTGAGTGAGGGTTCCTGGAAGTAAGTGCTCCCCTAGGTTAGCGCAAACTGTCTTCTAAAATGCCATGACGACGCAACGGCAGGACATATGGGCATTAGCAAAATCTATACGATCGCATAGCCCAACAATTCTATCGGTCCAAAACGAAAGCAGATGCTCGGCGATACGTGACAAAGTGCAAAACTTGTCAGGTAACAAAGGTAGATAGGAAACCCCCTTATGGTCCTTTGTCCTCTCGGGCCGGCCAAGCCAAAGAACCGTGGGAAATTATATGTGTGGATTTGGTTGGCCCGTTCTCACGTTCAGCTCGAGGCAACACCTATATTTTGACGGTGGTCGATTACTTCACTAAGAAGCGACTGCAGTTGAGGTAGCTAGGCTTCTAGAGAAAAGAGTGGTTATGCTTTTTGGGGTGCCGGCGGTGTGTGACAATGGTATCCAAATCTGGTCAAAGGAACTGCATAGCTTGGTGACTGGATACAGGGGCAGTATCCAGTTCACGCCATTTTACCATCCGCAAGTGAACTCAGTGGAAAAGATCAACCAAATGATCAAACGATTGCTGAGGGCGTATATAGGAAATAACTACCGGAAATGGGACGAGCATCTCTCAAAAATTGGTTGTGCCTTGCGCACCTACACGTATGAGGCAAAAGGCAACACGCTCTATTTCATCAATTTGGTTGGGAGATGATGCTTACGCGGAAAGGACCGAGACCGCCTGATGATGGGGATATCCTGAGCAATCCGCTAGAGCGGACAGAGAAGCTCCAAGAAGTGAGAGAGGAGGTAATGAGGTGCTTGAAGGAGGCTGCAGAGAAGAGTAATCAGCCGTATAACCTGCGGAGGAGACATCCTCCATTTCAACCCAACGACCTTATGTGGAGGCGGAATTTCGCACTGTCGGACGCGGCTCAATACTATTCCGCTAAGGTGGCTCCGGAATAGCTGCGACCTTTTAATGTGGATAAACGCGAGTCCTCATCTCGGTTCAAGTTGCTCGATATGGGCGGCAAAAACGCAGGTACTTGACCCGCGAAAGACCTTAAATTCTGTGCACATTGAGTTGTAGGCATTAAAACGGCACAAAACAGAAACATTGAACTAAAATGCAAATGGTAACCTTTTGATCTTCGGCTGGTGTTTTGTAGTTATATATATAGATCAGGGAGTAATTTCCCAGTCTTTTGGTATTTTTTTAATTTTTTTCCCCTCACTGTTATTTTCCTCTTTTGGAATTGTGCAAGCAGGCCTAAAAGAGAATTTATAGGTAGAATTAATCCTGATAGAATAATTGACAAGCATCGGTTAGTGCATCTACATCCATGTAAGCCATGGTTAATGGATTATAGGGACAAATTGGAATGAAATTAAAAAAAATTTTGGAGGTTAGTCGTTGGGGAAATAGCAATAGGTAGTAGATAGTAATTAGTTGATAGTAGTTGCGACAAGAGGTGAAAAAGGAGAAGGGTTGAATACTAGAACAACTTGAATTGCTTTGAGATTAAAATAAATATATATAAGCAGGTGGAAAAATAATATCGAAATCAAATTAAACACAGGTATTAACGAATGAAATTACCCTTTGACATGCCAGTTGTTCCTTTCCTCATCTCTTCTGGCCTAACAGAGCTTCCTGTCTCTCTTCCTGTCTCCCATTCCTTTTGACACTTCTTCCATGTTCTTTTCCCTGTGCTTGTGTTGGGCTATGGAACGTTTTTCCCCCTCTCTTTTTGGTCTTGGTTTCGTCCTCAGCAGTATCAGCTAAAATAGACTGAGCGGTGTAATCATTAGTTTAGTTCAATACAAGTAGGGATAATGAAAGCAAAAATCAAAGGAGAAGCACGTTTTAGGAAGAGAAAGGTACATTAGTGAAGTGCCGTAAGAAAGGTTATTTAGCTTTACCAACTGGAGTTAATATTTTTGTGCAAAGAGGGAAGAGAAAATATAAACAAACAAGTTGGGTAGACAGACCTACGCTCATGTCAGAAGGGTTTTGTACTCAACTTACAAAATGCAGTAACCAGTAACGAATAAAATCAAGAAACATGTCAAAGACGATTTTATTGGAGAAAATGTGAAATTCGAGGATCATACTATTATTAACAAAGTTGAAAGAGTTTTGACTTCTGAGGTATTTGTTAGAGTTACACCCATAAATATCTCCCTTGATAATTTCTTCAGATTTTTTAGATCACGGGTGTCCATTCGCGAGGGAGGAAACACATTTTTCATGTATTTCCACCCCTGTGCCCCCACTGAAGCAAAAACTGTCAGTTTAAGAACTGTTTTGAAAAGCTCTCATAGAGAACTTTTAATTGATACTCATATCGGCTACCTTTCATGAAATTTTTTTCCAGGGGTCACTTCTCTGTACTGTAATCTTCGATTCATCGCCTATTTTTTCGAATCCTAGAATGGTTACAAAGCCCTTTTGCTAGGAGCTCTCTCCTGCCTCTTCGACTTATTTCAATTATATGTACTCATCTTCATGATACCTATCATTCCTGCAATTTTCATGCAAATCCTAGCAAAGCTGTAGTTTCTAAGTCGGTAAAAAGCGCATATGGCTCCATAGCCATATGTTTCCATAGTAATACAGGGCATATTGTTCCATAGTAATACAGGAAAATTCAAATCGCTATAACTTAATCAAATACCATTCGATCTTTATGAAACTTTCAGAAAAGATCAATCCTATAAAAAGTCATCTGTTTGCAAAATTTTATTGAATTTAAGGGTACCGTTTAGATTTTATTCACGAAAACATAAAATCGATAAATCATACTATTACTAACAAAGTTGAGTGAATTTCGACTTCTCATGTATTTGTTGTTGTTGTACTCATTAAGGCCTACATTCATGATTTTTTTCAGATTTTTCGGATGGAAGGTGTCCAATCGCGAGGGGGGGGGGGTACGCGAAAAGTTCGTACATTTCCCCTTCCCCTGCCCCCCTCGGTACTCATAAGGCAATTTCAAGATTTGTTTTGAAAAGATCTCATTGAGACCTTTCCAATGACACCCTACTCGACTACCAATGGTGAAAATTTTTTTTTGAGGGGTCACCTCCCTATATGGGGAGACCCCCCTTAAACCCCTTTGAAAAATTTTCCACCCTTGAACTTTGAAGAGGTCACCACTTCTGACCTTTCCACAAAGTTTCATGGCTGTAGCCTCTATAGTTTCGGAGAAAAAGTGCTGTGACATACAGACGGACGGACGGACAGACGGACAGACGGACACAGGTCGTGATTGCAATAGGGTTTTGTAGTTTTGTACAAAACCCTAAAAAAGGAAAAAAAAATATAAAACGTACAAAAAAAATGGTGGTGGGTACATAATTTTGTGTTTGCTATGATAAAATTGGATAGGAGTTAATTGTATCCAGCATGGGAAGTATTTTAAGTGAGAGTAGAGTAAGTTTGGTGGTCTAAGATGGTGGTGGATCTCTGATTAAGCTACAAAGTTATAAATTAGTCAGTAGTCAGAATAGGATTGTAGATCATTGGAATAGTTGTTCCATAAAAGTTGGTGTTTTGAAGAGAGTTAGGGTCAAGGGTTTATGTGAAGATAGCGGTAGGGAAAAAATGGACCTAGGAAATTCCGAAGTTAAGGCGGTTGATATGTATTGAGGCTTTACTAAAGGAACAGGTATCGTTTATGGCTCTCCATCATTGTAGAACTGTGGCAGTTAGTGAAGATGTTTTCAACCGTAGACATGTAGTGAATTTCAGGGAAATCCACTAGAAGCAAAGAGGGAAATGTTACGGGTGAACATTGAAATTCCATAATGTTGCTCCCCCCAAACACTACCATACGCGATTTCATAAGAGTTAAACGTACACAAAGTTCAGCCGCACTTTATTAACTTTTTTGATAACCTAATAATGTAGCCTACAGCAAGTAACTCAGGCCCGCAGGGAGAATGCCGGTCCACAAGAGCACTCTTGGAGGCAAGCATTCTTTGGAGAGCGCCACTCCCATGGACCCGATGATATGGGAGGTGCTGTGAGGTTCCCTCCTGGGATGACAGGTAACGACTCTGATTGGAACTGGACTACTCCTTGGACAACAAACTGGAATTGATGCTTTGGGCTGGCGAATATAATGGTTTGGACATAGTTGCTTTGCACAGGAGCGCCGAGGTGACACTTGTGTGTGAACGGCTCCAATCCAACTATCATACCGTCTCCGTCCGGGTGAAACCTTGGCAGGCCTCGGAGTACTTTTGACATGTGCACCATTGGGCTGGTGGTGTCGGTTCAGTTGAGACGGACTCCCGATTAGCACTGGTCCGGATCTGAGCGCTTGTTCCCACAAGAGCCTGTGCTAGCCCCCGCATGGCCTCCCTGCTCTGCAAAGATAACCATGGGACCAAAACGCTACTACACACGAACGGAGATAGAGCAACCAAAAATATACAAAAAAGATAAAAAAAACCCAAAAAAGAAATAAAAATTATAACAATGACGACGCAACCAGCGGTTGCAGCCACGATGTTAACAGTACATCGAGAGCGGTACTAACAATGACAAAAACGGCGAACGATACAATGACAATAAAGAAGGATGAAAAACGGAAATTAGCAGACAGTTTAGGTCAGACCGAGATTTCTGCGGCGTTCGGGTGCAGCAAAAAAGTTATGCGAATGCCAGAGCATCCTATAAAGGAAAAGCGGGAAACTCTGCAGGACGCTTCAGGTGTTCGAGCGGTGGAAGATCATATAAAGAGCATCAAGAGTTTGATGGTCACTGCTACGATCATTACCAAAGTGATCGATGCAAGGGTCGCAAATTCCGACATAGTAAAGAAACATCCTGAAGCCAACAAGGAGATTATGACACGAAAAGCAACGAGTGACCAGACAAATAAAGGAACGTTGTGTGATTGCACCGCCAACGTCGAAAATATGGCGGAAGTACCGCATTGGGAAACGGAAAGCGATAACCTCTCCCAAGGATGGTTGCAAAGTATAATTGCTGCCCAGCAATACGAAGAAGAAAGGCTATTCCGAAAAGCGGGAGAAGTTCTGAATAGAATACAGTTTGCATGCGACTCCCCTAAAATCAGCAAAGCAGTAAAGGCAGGGCTCCTTGAACTAGAAGAGCTCTTAGATTGCATAGGGCACTATCGGAGTAGCTGGTTAAGGGCTGAAGAGGAGCAGAAGAGGACACCAGAATCTAAAGGCCACAAGCAGATAGCTCCACAATTAAAAAATCAGTAAAAGAATGGCTTCTAGCCCAATCAAAGGAGATTGGGATGAAAGAAGGAAGGAAGAGGCACTTGATGGGAGTGGAGAACCAGATCAGGGGTTCCAGATAGTGCTTACAAAAGGTGCGAAAAAAGCCTCAAAAAGTGCCAGAAAGTAAAGTTCACACGGACGCCCAGGAGAAAAAGGACATGATGTAACACGGGAGGAAAAGAAGCCCCGACAAAGACCCCAGCAGCAGGCACTGCTCTTTAAGCCCCAACATGGCCGATCCTACGCGGAGGTACTGCGGGACATCAGGGGAAACATAAGGCCCCAAGACACCAACACTACCATTAAAGTAGTACGACCAACACGGTCGGGTCACATACTGGTCGAATTTGGAGCAGAGGCCGGCAACAAGCAAGCATTCTGCGACGCAGTAAAGAAAGTCCTCGGCAAAAGCGCAACTATAACCTCGCTGGAACCAATGGCAACGATCGAAATAAGAAACATTGACTGCGTCACGGATCATAGCGAAACTGACACCAGGAAACAACAGGGACAACGTATGGCCATAGTTTACTTGACCGAAAAAGACGCCGAACAGTTCCTGAACAAGGGCAAAGTAAGCATAGGGTGGGTTGTCTGTAGGATACGGCAAAGAGCAACGCCTCTTCAATGTTTCAAATGCCTTGGCTATGGTCACACCACACAAGTATGCAAAGGACCCGATAGAAGTTCCCTATGTTACGAATGCGGTGAAATGGGACGTAAAAGAAAAGAGTGTACGTAGGAGGCACACTGTATTATCGTCAAGGATGCTGATTCAAGACTTAATTTTGGACACGTCTTGGGATCAGCAAAATGCAGGGTATTTCAGAAAGCCCTAGCCAAGGCAAAATCAGAACTTCGATGACCCGCATCCTGCAGCAAAACCTACACCGCGGCTCAAACGCCCGAAATCTGCTTGAGCACTTTGCGGCCACGTTCTTTAGTGTGTACCTAACGCTTAACGAATCGATATAATCTTTCCAAGCCAAGTTTAATGCTCTGGGGGGACTGTCTTGAACGCAGAGGGCAAAGTGCTCGTAGGGGCTGACATGAATGCCAAAGCAATCGAATGGGGCATGACTGAAACAGATTCACGGGGAAAGCGAGTCCTGGAAATGGCGGCCAAGACGGTGCTCATCGTACTCAACTCCGGAAATATGCCGACTTTCCGCCGTATTGGCTGTGAGGGAACCATACTGGACGTGACATTCGCCTCGGTGCCCTTAGTACGGAGGATACACAATTGAAAAATATTAGAGGACTAATCAGCCAGTGATCACCAGTGCATTCTGCTTGAGATAAGTGATGCTGTTCCCCGATGTCCGTGCTCTCGGCTTTCTATAACTGAGTGAAATATCAGAAGGATGGAGTCAGTCTTCTCATTGAAAGCGAGGAAGGCTCCAGGTCCAGATGGTGTTCCGGCTGAGGAGTTGCGGCTCGTCTATCACCATTGTCCTGACTTGCTGCTCAGCATATTCAACGCTTGGATACGGAGCGGGGTTTTCCCGGTACAATGGAACGTGGCGAGGCTCATGATGATCAGCAAGCGGAAGGGAAATCCCGAATCGCCGTCTGCACACCGCCCGTTATGCATGCTAGACATGGCTTGGTAAGTGCTAGAGAAACTCATCAAGGGAAGACTCACTGATGCGATTCGCGCTGATGGGGACCTATCTCCTCGGCAGTACGGCAGGACATTCTACCATTGATGCGATAGCAAAAGTGGTGAACGTGGTCCAAAACTTAGAGGCATATAGTCACACTGTACAAATTCAACGTTGTGTTGAATTATGTATAAAAATGAAATTAAACACCTCTATAACTATCCGAATTCAATCTGATTTATTGATACAATTCACACCTAATTTATAACAAAATTAAGCTGACATGATACAATTTCATTAACCAATGTTCAATAAAAAACTACAAATAAAAATGCTGATCTTAAAATGCCAATGTACTTTACGCTATGAACAAAATTGCTGATATACTTTATGAATAATTAAAGGTAAAAAGTGCTGATTGGAAATGCTAATGCACTTTATGGTATGAATGTAAAAAAGTGCTGATTGGAAATGCTAATGTACTTTATGGTATGAATAAAAAAGTGCTGATTGGAAACTTGCGGGAAAGAATCAGTGAATGTACTGTGTGATAATTATTAATTTGTTCCGGCTGGAACATGCTGGGGGGCGGCAGTTGATAATGCTTGGTCAAATCGTCTTCGTATCGATGATGGTGTGAGCTGAATAGACTCCGCTTGAGTGGGTCCATTTTTAGCGCAGCATATTTTTTTGCTGATGAAATCCTTGAACACCTTCCAGTTTTTGGATAAGAATATTGCCAAAATAACTGAGACGAAAATGCTCGTTGTAGCTGTTATCGAATGCTCCTTCAGAGCAATTCGTGAAGGGTTCTCCAATGATAGCTCAGGTAAGGAGGCGTAGTCGATGACCTGCTCAGTAGGTTGAATTATTACTCCATGGTGCAGGATACGAGTCATCTTTGAGGCATGTATTGTTGGTATGGAGCGAGTTTGCCTAATGTAACTCGAGATGACCTTGTATTGCTCGTCGATTGTTGACTTTAGTGTGACTTCCCTTGTTTTTACTAAGCAGCTGTCATGGAGGTGTATGATCCCAGTGGTGTTCAACGAAATCTCCTTCCGGGTACCCTTACAGATGAAGGCTACGACAGTTGGGTGGGTAGAAATGTACACTCACGTATTTTTCATTATCAGCGTCTTCCAAACAGTGCCAGTTAGCTGAAGATAATTGGAATCACACCCCTTAGCTGAATGTCGTCCGTAAATTTCATCCACAACACAGGATGGACTGCTGTCTATATTATGCACAATGGTTGGAGTGCATAGGTAAATGTACCTTTTATTGATGATACAAGCATCTAGCTCTTCCTTCCTTAAGGTAAAATAGACCTGGCCATTGAAGTCTATTGCCAAGGTTGAAGCATCTAAGACTGCTATTGAAAACGTATTGTTTCGTATTAGATGTGGAACCGCCGTTACATGTACAAGTTCGAAAAGTGATTTTTCTAGGATGTGTAGGTAACTGTATAGCTGAATTTCGTTAGGGTTTGCCTCTATTTGTAGCCGATGTTGAGGAACATTCGATATATACAGATTAGAATGAAGTTTGGACGTTGCATTTGCAATTATCTCTTCGATGTTATGTGGTGTGATGAATTCCAAAATGTGTCCGTTGTCATGCATGGCATTCAGCCATCGGGTGTATTTATTCTCAAGCTCGCGAAAATAGTCCTCAGCAATTATATAGGAGGATATCACTTCTATACTGATCCTGTTATCTGTGGACGCATACCAATTTGCCATCTCATTTACTGAAGTTGTGATACGGGCTAATCGGAGATTCAACTGTCTTAGTTTGGATTCCAGGATGGCAGTTGACTGATTAATTTTGGAATTCAGGAACAGCGCTTGATGATTTGTCGTATGAGAAAGAGCGTCTTGGGCGATATGTAGCTGTTCGATATCTGTATATACTTCGTCATTAACTCCAAAGACGGTGGTCAAGAGCTTCCCCAGCAGTCCTCTCTTTCTCCTGTTCCTGTGATGACTTAGTTGAATCACTTGACTCAAAACGTTTGACAAATTCAACCTTCGTGCTAAGGCTTGATGCAGAAGAGAGTCACAGTGGGTTGTATCGGTCACTCCCTTAGTTTTTTCACACATCATTCTGATTTGATTCGTGATTGAGTCAGCCATTTTTTGATCAGTGAGAATCTCAGTTATAGGTAACGTTATTTGTAGCCTTAGAGTTCCTCGTTTGATCTGAGCATGTCCTAAATTTTCAATATAAAGCCCAGATTTTGTGTCTAGTGTTTCGAAGTCTTGGGCGAAAATGATGGTAAGCCAGTAAAAAATTGACAGGATCAAATATAGTAATTTCGATGACCATGTACAAGGGTTGACTCTAACCTTTCTTCTTTTTAAAGGTGGATTTGCGGTATGACTGTTGCTGGTAAACTCGTTTAGCCCCTTGAGTTGGTGAGGTTGTTAAGACTGCCACCGTTTTCTTCTGAACATTTTCTTTAGAGTTATGCATACTCAGCGGTAATTGGCATAATTTGTTAAGAGGACGTTTTTTTACTATGTCCTTGTATTGTACAGAAACGAGACGGACAACACCATCTTCACCCGGAGGCAACTCCTTTATTCGGCCTAATGACCATTTTTGCGGCGGTAAATTGTCGTCTCTTACGAGAACCAAGTCTCCGACTTCTGGATTTTTGTTATCTACCCGCCATTTGCTCCTTTCTTGGAGTGATGACAAGTATTCTTGCGACCATCTTTTCCATATGTCTCTTTGCAATTTGGTAACCAGCTTCCATCTTTGATGTACGTTCGTATCACTTATGTCGGGCTCAGGTGGCGCAATCAGCGGTCGGCCCATAAGAAAATGTCCGGGAGTTAAAGGTTCCAAATCTCTGGGATCGCTGGAATTTTGGCCTAATGGTCTTGAATTTACACAAGCTTCTACTTGGTAA
The DNA here is from genome assembly GCA_963969285.1 of Odontomyia ornata. Classification (NCBI taxonomy): domain Eukaryota; kingdom Metazoa; phylum Arthropoda; class Insecta; order Diptera; family Stratiomyidae; genus Odontomyia; species Odontomyia ornata. The sequence continues at coordinate 16,339,748 of OZ017741.1, read as the reverse complement.
AGTACGGTGGTGAACTCCTCGTATGTCAACAACGTCTCTCCCAATACTCTTTTGAGATGCCCTTTTACTGATTTGACGCCTGCTTTCCATAACCCTCTGAAGTGTGGAGTGGCTGGTGGAATAAATTTCCACTTTGTACCATCATTGGCGATCACTTCCGCAGCATGCCTTGTTGACTGCTAAATTGCAAGCCGCATGTCTTTCTCCATTTTGTTTCGGGCGCCAACAAAGTTAGTACCATTGTCTGAGAATATTTCTTTACAATGGCCGCGGCGTGATATGAACCTTTTATAGGCTGCCAAAAATGCGTCTGTGGTCATATCACTGACCAATTCAAGATGAATGGCCTTCGTTACCATACAAATGAATAGGGCAATGTATCCCTTGAGCGATCTGGCACCACGTCCTTTTGACATCTTTGTCATAAATGGTCCAGCGTAATCTACTTCAGTATGCGAGAAAGGTGGAGAAGGCAGCACGCGGGCCTGTGGTAGGTTTCCCATCAGCTGTTGTGTGGGCTTTTGATTGTATCGCGCACACCTGAGGCACCTGTGGTTTCTAGACTGAACAGTATTTTTGGCGTTAATTATCCAGTATTGCATCCGGATATAGTTCAGTGTTAAAGTCGTGCCTCCGTGGAGCGTCTGACGATGAGCATGGTCGATGATAAGATTTGTCAGATGATGTTTTTGAGGCAGCAAAATTTGATGCTTTGCATCTAGTTATATGTCAGACTTCTGGATCCTTCCTTCAACGCGTAGAACCCCTATTTTATCTAAAAATGGGTGAAGCTTTAGTAGCTTACTTGTTCTGCTGGACGGTTCACCGTTCTTAAGTGATTGTATTTCCTCATGAAACGCTTCTTGCTGCACGATTCTTATAATACACATTTTGGCCGTGCGTAATTCGTCCGAAGATAAATAATTTGTATTTCTTTCCTTCTTCGAAACCCTGCAGTTTTTAATGAACCGTAAGCAATAAGCCGTTACCCTAACTTGTCGTGTAAAGGTATTACTGCTGCTGATCTCTGAATAGGAAATCGTTGAGATGAAGACTTTACTGGTGATCCTTGCCTCTTCTTGTAAGCTTACTTTGAGTTTTTGCAATGGCCATGTATTGGATTTTTGTGACAGCCACAGAGGTCCTCTCCACCATGCTTTATGTGACACAAGCTTCTCTGGTCTAATTCCTCTGGATGCTACGACAGCTGGATTTTCCTGCGATGACACATATCTCCAGATGCTTGTGGGAAATAAATCATGAATCTCTGAGATTCTGTTTGCAATGAACGCATCCAAAGTATGAGGGCTCTTTGTTATCCATGCCAGAACTATTTCTGAGTCACACCATGCAAACACATTGGGTGTGTCTATTTCTAGGGTAGCTATTGTCATTTTCAGTAGCCTGGATAGCAGCAAGGCTCCACATAGTTCCAAACGAGGAATGGTAATCTGTTGCTTTAGAGGCGCAGCTTCAGAACCTTCTGGTCGACTTGAAGAAACGATTTTATCTTGTGATTCCCTCCGATTCTTTTGTTTGACGGGTGCCACCTTGGCCTTCGCTGTCAGGATCGTACAATAAACTTTTCCTAGTGAGTCAGTGGTTTGCACGTATATAACCGCTGCGTATCCCTTTTCAGATGCATCACAGAAACCGTGCAGCTGGAATTCCTGGTTTTTGTGGTTGCTAATCCATCTAGGAATTTTGATTGCATGTAGCTCCGGTAATTCCTTTTCGATCTTAGTCCAGGCCTTTATTATATCCAGAGGGGCCTGCTGATCCCATTCGATACTATTCTTCCAAAGAGCCTGCATAAGTAATTTCGCTGATATTGTGATGGGTGATAGCCAACCTAATGGATCGAAGATGCTGGAAATTTTTGACAACAGCGCTCTTTTAGTCAGTTTTGTACTGGACGGTTCAACATTTAGCCTGAATTGAAATTCATCCCGTTTAGGGTTCCAGTGGATTCCGAGTGTTTTAATGGAGCCTGAGTCAGTAATATCGAAGATCTTTTGCTCAACCATATCTCTAGGCACGTTCTTGAGAAGATCCTCACTATTGGAAGTCCACTTTCGAAGGTTGAACTTTCCTTTTTGAAGTAGCTTGATCATCTGGGCCTGTAGTTCCGTTGCTTCTTCCTTTGTGTCAGCTCCGGTCAACATATCGTCCATATAAAAGTCCGACGTGAGAACTCTCTTGGCAGTCGGGTATTTATCACCTTCGTCTTCTGCTAGCTGCATTAGAACCTTTACTGCCAGATACGAAGCGGGCCCAGTACCATATGTAATCGTGTTCAGAACATATTCTTGGATAGGCTCATGAGGATGTTGGCGCCAAAGAATTCTTTGATAGTTCCTGTCTGGTTCAGTTATGTTGACTTGTCTAAACATCTTTTCGATGTCGGCAGTAAATACGTAGCGATGCTTCCTCCATCTTAGCAGTATCTGGATGAGATCCTGCTGTAACTTCGGTCCAGTATGCAGAACGTCGTTAAGACTCAGTCCCGAGGTTGTTTTACAAGAAGCATCGAAGACAACACGAAGTTTCGTAGTAGTGCTATCGTGCTTGTAGACTGCATGATGTGGCAAATAAAAGACTTTACAGTCATATCCCTTGAGTGACTTCACGGGGCTCATGTGTCCCAAGGCCAAATACTCAGAAAGAAACTTGTTGTACTCCTGTTGGTCTGATGGATTTTTCTGTAACCTCGTCTCCATTTGTAATAATCGCGCAGCAGCAGTCTTTCTGGATTCACCAAGCTGCTCTTTGTTGTCCTTAAAAGGTAAGCTGACGATGTATCTTCCTTCCTTGTCCCTTTTTTGTGTGGACCGGAAGAAATTATCACAACACCCAAGCTCTTCGTGCGGATTCAACCGATCGTTTGGTTCCCAAAAGCTTTCTAGGCTTTGCTGAATTTCCGCGAGTGATACATAACTCGATAGTCTGATTGACTCATGGGAGCCTTTTGGGACACTACCAAAAAGAATCCACCCTAGCTTAGTTTTTTGCGCCGCTGGCTGCTCCTTAATCACTCCATCCATTACTATCTGGGCATAGACATCTGCCCCCAGGAGAAGGTCAATAGCACCTGGTTTGTCAAAATCTAGGTCCGCTAAGGCAAGGCCATCATATTTACTCCGGTCTATATTTTTAATGCGGCTTTCAGGCAGGCGAGAATTCAATTTTGAGAGGACAAGAGCGTCCACAAAGAGATGAGATGATGCTGAATCCCGAAGCTGGATTTTAATAGTTACTTGATATGATGCTTTCGCGGATTCCGTTTCGCCTACTCCTGTGACTATTGCCTGGATTCTTCGTTTTGGCAATTTCAAAATCTGCACTGCTTCTTCGGTGATGAGCGAAACCTGTGAACAGGGGTCGATTAAGGCCCTCATTGATTCAAGATGCCCATGCGTGCTTCTTATCCTGACCATCGCGGTTGGGAGCAGCACCTGTGGTAAGTTAGGACTACCCATTTGCAGTGTGACGGCGTTGGCTTTTGTGGAGGCAGTATTGGTGGTGAGATGAGTCAAAACACCTTTTGCGTCAGGTTCCGATGAAAATTTGCTATTTTCGTAGCTTCGGTGAAGCAAACTGTGGTGTTTTTTGCCGCAAACAGCGCACAATTTTGTAGATCTACATTTTTCTGTCTTGCTGTGCATAAGGCAATTGGGGCATAACTTCTTTTGCCTAATAAGAGCATTCCTGTCTTCTATGCTCATTTTTTGAAATCGTCACATTGATATATTTTGTGAGACTTGGAGCAAATGCTGCAGCCGTTCTTTATCTGGGTGCTAAAGCTTTTCTTCTGCCCTTTGGTGTGGATATCTTGCCTTTGATGTTTTGTAGTCTTGAGGCAATCGAGGTCTTGGTATCTTTTTTCTAAGAAGTTCAAGAATTCGCCAATGGAAGGCATTTCTCGAGGATTGGATAGGCTTTCTTCAAATAGCCGTAGGCTTTCAGCATCTAGCTTCCGCATTGTAATGCATACGATTATTGGTCCCCACTCATCGGTATTGCATTTTAAAGTTTTAAGTGCCTCCATGCATTCTCTTATAAGGTCGTATCACATTATAACGTCTTGCTGCGACCTATGTTCTGACCTTTTTGCATCAATAATTGCGTCGATATAGGTAGTTATTATTTCACGGTTATTGTTGAACCTGGCGCGCAGAAGGCTTAGTGCAGTTTCATAATTGCAGTTGGCAAGTTGTAGATGGCTTACCACTCTTCTCGCATCTCCTTCTAGTGCATTCAGTAGGTACTGCATTTTCTCGACATTACTCAAATGGTAGTTATTGTCGATGACATTTAAGAAGATATCGATGAAGGGCTTCCATTGCTTATAGTCACCATCGAATGCTGGAATCTTGATGGGTGGTAATTTAGGAAAGTTACCGGGTCTGTTAAATTCCTGATATGGATGGTTGGCAATAGACTGAGTCGTTATCGGCCAGCTTACTGAGTGATTTATGTAGCCAGGATTTGCGTTGGAACTCGAGTAGCTTAAGGTGCTAGTTGCTATCGGTAGACCGGCTGGTGACGCAACTGTTATCGTATTAGCACTGGTTGCTGCTGGGAAGCTTGTTGGAGCCGTTATTGTGACAGGATCTGTTGTGTTTGCTGGATTATCCTCTGTGGTGATTAATTTTGATGTGGCACCTAATCCAACTTCATTTTTTTCAAGATAACGATGTTTTAAAATGCAGTCGCTGGCGTTTATGTAAATAGCATGAGTTTGCTCGTAAAGCTTTTCAGCGAGATAAGGATGTTCGGCTGGTATAAGCTGTAATAACTGCTTGTGCTTTTCTGAGAACTCCCTCCAATGGTTCTCCAGATCCTCTAGCCTTTTCTTCACATAATCCTCCGTTTTTCTTTCAGCAGAATCTTTTTTAAAATTCCTTAAGATTCGTGAAATTTCGTCTGCAGAATTTTTCTGGCATCTGAGAAGTTCTTCTGCCTGTGTAGCTATAATCAAGATTAATTATTCGAGATTAATCGAATATGGTTCGGTGTAGTATTGATGTACCAACAGCGTATCGTCTTGGAACCGATAAATCGCTCTAGTTTAACTGGCGTGTGTTGAATCTGGTTAATTCTGTAGACTGGGTTGAGCCAAAATTCAACAGTGTGTTGAGTTTGACCCTTGACGTCGGCGTTTGTACTCAGCTCTTGAAATCAGGATAGAACAGTGTGTTGGCTCCTGTTTCGGATGAAATGTTGTGTTTCGTTGAATGGGTTGAGCGTTAATTCAATAGTGTGTTGAATTTAGCTTTGAATCTCGACCTGGAAACGGCTTGATAACAGGACCTAACTATACGGCAAGTCCAGTTTTTGATGTGTGGTACCACTGGTGGCTGAATTGGCTGTTAATTCAACAGTATGTTGAATTTAGCTCCTGATTGACTCCTTACGATGAGCGATCGATAACGGCTTTCGTTTTTTAGCAGGATATTCAACAGTGTGTTGAATATGAGGCTCGATACAACAGTGTGTTGTATCCTGGTTAAACCTTATTGGAGGTCTTTAAAACGGCAACAGGATATCGATATTCAACAGTGTGTTGAATATGAGATTGATACAACAGTGTGTTGTATCCTGGCTCGAACTAATTGGAAGTCCTTGGAACGGCAACTGGATGTTGATATTCAACAGTGTGTCGAATATGAGATTCGATACAACAGTGTGTTGTATCCTGGTTCGAACTAATTGGAAGTTCCTAAATCCGGCTCGACGGACCATGTACAAAATTCAACGTTGTGTTGAACTATCTATAAAAATGAAATTAAACACCTCTATAACTATCGGAATTCAATCTGATTTATTGATACAATTCACACCTAATTTATAACAAAATTAAGCTGACATGATACAATTTCATTAACCAATGTTCAATAAAAAACTACAAATAAAAATGCTGATCTTAAAATGCCAATGTACTTTACGCTATGAACAAAATTGCTGATGTACTTTATGAATAATTAAAGGTAAAAAGTGCTGATTGGAAATGCTAATGCACTTTATGGTATGAATGTAAAAAAGTGCTGATTGGAAATGCTAATGTACTTTATGGTATGAATAAAAAAGTGCTGATTGGAAACTTGCGGGAAAGAATGGGTGAATGTACTGTGTGATCATTATTAATTTGTTCGGGCTGGAACACACACTAAGCGATGGATCGTGCTGTTGGTCAGGAACGCCTTCAACTCCGCTAGATGGGTGGATATTCTGGATACGCTGGAAAACTCTTTTCAAGATCCAGAATATCTCATGCACCTTTTGAGGAGCTATCTTAAGGACCGAAGCCTGCTTTACGACATGACACAGGGCCAACGAAGGATGGACATTACATCGGATGTTGCCCAGGGATCTATCCTTGGTCCGGACCTGTAAAACGTGTCTTACGACGGGCCACTGAGACTTGATATGCCAGATGAGTCGCGCTTGGTCGGCAATGCGGATGATGTTGCCGCTCTGGTTGCTGGACGCACCGTTGGACAAACGCAACTTAGGCTAGGTATGCTAATGTGCCGAGTGAGTGACTGGATGACTGCTCGCGGACTCAGTTTAGTACTGGAGAAACCCGAAGTGGTCATCTTGACAAAAAAGAGAATCTCTTGAGTAAGGATGATCAACATTGGCAACTTACAAATCGAATCGAAGCCAGCGGTGACGTACCTGGGGCTACTGATCGACTCGAAAATGAGTTTCTCTGAGCAAATGAGGCCAACGGCAGAGTAGGTGCTTCGGGAGTATCGGCTCTGAGTTGACTTATGGCCAACGAAGGGGGACCCAGCCTATCAAGAAGATGCCTCTTGATGAGTGCCGTACGGTCAGTGCTACTTTATGGACCAGAGGTATGGGCCGACGCTCTCAGTCAGGAGGTTTACAGAAAACGCCTGGCACACGTACAGAGAAGAGGAGCACTGAGAATTGCATCTTCGTATCCAATAGTCTCTTACTTGGCGGTGAGAGTTATTGCAGGCGTGATACCTGTCGCCCTCCTTGCTAGAGAGCGCCGCGCTATTTACTTGCGCCGAAACGAGGATGCGTGGGAGATAGTTGTCCGCGAGGAGAGACAGCGCTCACTCAACGATTGGCAGCAGTCTTGGGTCAGTTGCACGAAGGAAAGGTGGACTGCGCGCCTCATCCCGGATGTGAGACCGTGGCTAAATCGAAGGCATGGTGAGACTGATTTCTATCTGACCCAGCTTTTGAGCGGGCACGAGTGTTTTCAGTCTTACCTGCACGGGATCGGTGAGTCACGGTCCCCGATTGTCGGTTTTGCTCAGGAGAGGAGGATAATGCCTGTCACACTTTTTTTGCGTGTACAAAATGGGTCAGGCTGCGAAGGGAACTCTACAGGGAGACGGGAGAGCTCACTCCGGATAATATAGTTGCGGTGATGCTCAAATGGGTTGACAAATGGAACCAAGTGGCACATTATGCTCGGGCAGTCCTAAAATATAAAAGGGACTCACAGCATCCGGGGGCGCTTTTCTGGCAATTCCTCTTCCCCTCTCCCCTCCCGCTAGGAAAGGGACTCCCCAGATTGAAGGCGCCTCACGGCGTAACCAAACGAGACCTGACCCGAAGTAATGTGTCAAATGGTTCCATGTTGGGTTCTCAGGTTGACGGGGGAGGTGTTTAGTGGATAGTCCAGTTTCGCATGGAAGCCCCACTCTGTGCATAAATGGCATTCACCGCCCTACCACAAAAAAAACATAAAGCACGAAAATACCGTCGAATAGGGAGTTAAGGACATGATTAGACACCTAAGAGAAAGCTAACAGAAGGTCCTTCCTGATTGTGGAAAACTCATGAATAAGGTCCCGAAAATGGAAATACTTCTTGAAGTTATGGACCTGATTTTCACTGTCGCCTATTACTTTAAATGAAGATTACATTAAATTAAAAGATATTCTGTTTTATGATTTTAATTATTTTTGTACACGATATAAGCACCATATGTTAAAAGCCAATAAACTATTTAATTTACCATTTATAACAAAATTTCAACCCTCCTTGCCTTAAATTAAAACAAGCAATATACAAGAGTGAATGGACATTATACGAAAATGCAGACATGAAATTTCTCTACGCCATCCTGTTCGAAGCTAGCATGGAAGTTGGGAGTCCTCAAAAGGCTAGTCTGCTTGTAGCCGCGGTCACTTTGACTGTCTGTACCGCACATAGCGCAATATCTGTTACTTTTCCCCTCAGTAGATGCAACAACAACACTAGAACAAATTCGCAAAACCTTCAATACAAACACATGTCTACATGACCAGCCCATTCAAGTGCACTTTTAGGAACTTCCGTATATGCCTGTACAATTATAAATAATTGGATACCGGAATAACAGTATAGTAGCGCAGCAGTTAAATAAATTATAGGAGCGAAATTGGCATAAATGCACGTGCAAAATGCACTTTAGTGACCAGTACGAGTATATGCATTGGATATCCATTCATGGAGTGTAGTAGTCAAATGTAGTGAGTATGGGATGGAACTGCTTGCCATAATATGCCGTATATGGAAGTTAGGGTTGCCAGCAGAAGGTCCTTCCATTCAGAATAAGTTACTGAAACATAAAGTAGAAAATAAAAACGCATCTTTTTCCATTAAAAATGATAATTTGACACAGCAGCTCAAAAAAAAACCTCCAAAAAGATCTACTTCAGACAAAATTAATAGTCGGCACACGAAGCGACAAAACCATTACGAAATTGTTAATGTAGCTTGTGAATTATTTGCTTGTGTCTCCTTTTTTCTGCAAACAGCTTCATCTCATATCACAGCCCCCAGAAAATTGCGTTGACTGGCTGAGTCCTTTATGAAGTGTTCTGCTCCCTGTCGCTGCCAACCATTATTGTCTACTAAACGTGGTATATAGTCGGCATGATAGACCATTTAGCTGTTAAATTTATTTTTATGTTACGCTTACTTTTAACAGCAGTAGCGGCAGCAACATTTGGAGTGCTGTCAGGTGACTCCATCCATCTCACCTTAATGGCAACCCACTGCCACCAGACAGAGTCACCGCTCCTGCTTGCTAACATTTATATAGAAATGCTTGCGAAGCAAACGAATACGAATATGTCGCTCTCCACTCCACGAAGCCCAGCCAAGTCAACTTTCCATAGATTTAATGAAGTGCATATTGCATTCACGAGTGCATAACTATAAATTACTAATATGTGGGGGCATGATTTGCTTAGAGGAGAAGAAACGAATGGACACGAAAAGCATGGGGGAGTTAGTGCAGTACTTTATTGTTTTTCCGTACTCGAGTCTCGTTCTCATCCTTTTTTCCGTCCGTTTCCGTAGGATTATACAGTGCTGTGTGCCATTGAGCAAGTCAAGCAAGTTGATGTTAGACAATAGTCAGTGTTCCTTGGTAAGCTGAGGAATTGTTGATGCTGTTTTGTTTTGTTTTTCTCGATGGGGTTTTGTTACTTGCAGCATTAAATTGACGACACAGTAGCATTAACCTGTCATGAACGAGCACTAAGTAAGTGATAAATGATTCTGCATTTAAGTTGAAATTTCGATCCAGCTCGAATTTAATCGATTTATCGTTGCCATCAATATTGTTTACAGCGGTCCAAGTGAATTGTCTACAAATTGAATGATCGATGCAAAATCACTTCTTTGAAAAAATTGGTTCATTGTTATTGACGTAATACTCTTAGATTTTTTAGGGTTTGGTAAAATAATTTTTCAAAACCCTACTAAAATCGCGTCCTGTCTGTCCGTTCGTGTGTCACAGTAATTTTCCTCGCAAACTACTTAAGCTAGAAACATCATGCTTCTTAATGAATTGATTACACTGGTATACACCAAAGTGATTTTTACATGCAAATGTACCGTAGTCATAGTATTTCACTTGCAGAATCTCAATATGCGACTTAAGCGCAGACTAGGTCTAATGACGAAAGTTTTGCATAAATGGCCAATTGCTTTGATGGATTGGCCTTAACAATAAATAACTCCAGTATCAGTTCTAGCAAAACCGAAAAAATGCTTGAAGAACTAAAGGGTGCGCTTATTTCAATTAAAGATAATAGTTGCAAGACGACCCAAATTGAAAGTAAGCTGGAAGAATTGAAAGATACTTTAGCAGTGAAAGATGGATCGATTAATTATCAGTTTAATGCATCGGCTCCCTTGTCATATAGCACTAACGGTACTCGCCTGCGCGATTTGGAAAAAATGGTTTCTGGTATCAACAGGAAAATTCAAAATTGCTAAAAATTTTGGAAGTACAACTGCTAAGAGCCATTAATAGTATGGAAAAAAATTGCTTGAAAAAATTAACTCTAAAGTTAATTCAACGCCATCATTAAATCACGAGCTGAAACTCGCAGAATTTAAGCAAGCAGCAATGGTTAACTCTAGCCACAAAGAAGTGAAGGATGCTTCTACATCTCCCATGAAGAAAATAACCCCTGTCGCAAATATGCAGTCGGCCAAATCTCCTGTTCGGTGTACAAATAACATTTTCCAATTCGGCACTCCCCGGTCAGAAGAGGAATGGAACAGGCGGATCCAGAAAATTAAAATGGCGAATTCCCAACATCTGAAAATAATGCCTGAATCACACCGGAAAAATCCTGAATACCAAGTATTTTTCGTCAAAGGAGCTCCAAAGTTGGCAAATGTTGTGTGGATGCGGAAGTTTCTCAAATTTGAACTCTTACTTGAAAACTGTTCTGTAGAGTTTGTGCAACGCAAGTACAAATTCCACAAAGTATCTATTCCTGCACGATATGCCTGGATGTTCATCGATCTACAAGAGGATAATAAGTGGCAGAACTGGAATGGAATGACTTTTAGGAAATGGAAATCCAAATCTAAATTCATTAGGAGTAAGACGGTTGATCCAAATAAAAATAAAGATGGTTTTCAGAAATTTTTAAAAACCGATAAAAAATGTATTCAAAATTCAGTGAGAAGTAGACGATCTTAAACATCCAATATAGTTGGCTCGTCACCAAGGACTTACTCTTCTGATATGATTCAGTCTTATTCTCAGACGTCGACTTTCTTTACAAATGATAGATACTTGGAGACTCAAATTTCCACTGAAACTCAGACCACTCAGAGTAATGAGATGCAAGATTCTCCTCTAATCGAATCGATAATTGCACTTGTTAAAAGCCTCTCCCAAAAACTTCTGTACAATCAACTACACTAACACCTTACACAAATTTTCTCCGTGGTGATCAACTACCACTAACCTAATGCTTCTTACCTCAACTATTCTCTGCGAAATGGAAAAAGGTAACCAGATTGACGCTGTTTACACGGACTTCACCAAAGCTTTTGATCGAGTCGATCATGGAATTTTGATCTCCAAACTTCTGAAGTTCGGCATCTCTGGGTCCTTACTGAGTTGGATTGCATAACCGAAATAATCGAAAACAGTTTGCAAAATTCCAGGACACTTTTTCAAGATAAATTATTGCCTCTTCTGGAATGCCACAAGATAGCCACCTGGGTCCCCTTTTATTCAACATCTTTATTTCCAACTTTTCTGAAATTTTAAGTGACGTAGCTCATCTTCTGTATGATGACGACCTCAAAATATACCACACCGTCAATTCTGATTCCGATGCTTTATTTTCTGCAAGCCAAAATAAATTCATTATTGAAATGGTGTAACGATAACAGGCTTTATCTAAATGTTGGAAAATGTTATGTCATAAGCTTCTCGAGAAAAAATTCAGTATTTGAGCACACTTGTAACCTGAATGATTCCCCACTTCAAAAAGTTGACCAGATCTCAGACCTGGGCGTTCTATTGGACAGAAAGTTGAATTTCCATTCTAAATACGAAACAATTCTTGTTCGGGCATAAAAGCAGCTCGGTTTCATAAAACGTCACGCCAAAGAATTCAAAAACCTATCGGTCACCAAAACTCTATACACCTCATTTGTTCGCCCCCTCCTGGAATATGGTTGTATTATTTGGAATCCATGCTTTAAGAATCACAGCATCCGCATTGAATCTGTGCAGAAACAGTGTATTCTTTTTGCTTGCGTGATGCTTATGACCCAAGAGACTTCACTAACTTGCCCGCAAAGATTAAATATTTTGAGTCTTTCCTCGCTCTCACCCCGACGAACTATCTTAAGTTCTTGCTTCGTTTTGAATGTAATCAATAAGATAGTCAATTTTGCATCACTATCAAGCAAAATCACGTTCAAGGAAACAATGAAACATACTAGGAACACTCGTCTACTTCATGAAGATCAACATAAAACCACCTACGCAGACAACGAGCCAATTAATAGGTGTTGAAAGATCTTTAATTCTATGAATGAACATTACTCTTCGTCTATCCGAATACATAACTTCAAACAAGTTGGGTAGACAGACCTATGCTCATGTCAGAAGGGTTTTGTAGTCAACTTACAAAATGCCGTAACCAGCAACGAATAAAATTAAGAAACACGTCATGTTCGAGGATCATACTATTATTAACTAAATTGAAAGAATTTTTTAATTCTGAGGTATTTGTTAAAATTATACCCATAAATATCTCGCTTGATAATTTTTTCAGATTTTTTTAGATCACGGGTGTCCATTCGCGAGGGAGAAAACACATTTTTCATGTATTTCCCCCCGCCCCCCTCTGTGCCCCACTGAAGCAAAAACTATCAGTTTAAGAACTGTTTTGAAAAGCTCTCATAGAGAACTTTCATTTGATACTCATATCGGCTACCTTTCATGAAATTTTTTTCAGGGGCCACTCCTCTGTACTGTAAGCATCGATTCATGGCCTATTTTTTCGAATCCTAGAATGGCTACAAAGCCCTTTTGCTAGGAGCTCTCTCCTGCCTCTTCGACTTGTTTCAATTGTATGTAGTCATCCTCATGATATCTATCATTCCTGAAACTTTCATGCAAATCCTAGCAAAGCTGTAGTGTCTAAGTCGGTAAAAAGCGCATATGGCTCCATAGCCATATGTTCCCATAGTAATACAGGGCACATTGTTCCATAGTAATACAGGAAAATTCAAATCGCTATAACTTCGTTAATTACTGATCGATCTTTATGAAACTTTCAGAACAGATCAATCTTATAAATAGTCATCTCTTTGCTAAATTTTATTGAATTTAAGGGTACCAGTTAGATTTTATTCAAGAAAACATAAAATCGATAAATCATACTATTACTAACAAAGTTGAGTGAATTTCGACTTCTCATGTATTTGTTGTTGTTGTACTCATTAAGGCCTACATTCATGATTTTTTTCAGGTTTTTCGGATAGAAGGTGTCCAATCGCGAGGGGGGGTACGCGAAAAGTTCCTACATTTCCCCTTCCCCTGCCCCCCTCGGTACTCATAAGGCAATTTTAAGAGTTGTTTTCAAAAGATCTCATTAAGAGCTTTCCAATGACACCCTACTCGACTACCAGTGGTGAAAATTTTTTTTTGAGGGGTCAACTCCCTATATGGGGAGACCCCCCTTAAACCCCTTCGAAAAAATTTTTCACCCTTGAACTTTCAAGAAGTCACCATTTCTGACCTTTCCACAAAGTTTCATGGCTGCAACCTCTATAGTTTCGGAGAAAAAGTGCTGTGACATACAGACGGACGGACGGACAGACGGACACAGGTCGTGATTGCAATAGGGTTTTGTATTTCAGTACAAAACCCTAAAAAAAGATTACTGACGCATTAAGTTAATAAGTACTTTTTTTGTGATTGCCTTCTTTGGCTTATTAAATAAATAAAGTTCATAGTTAGCTCTTATTGGTCATTCATCTTTGCCGTATCTAATAAAATAGCTAGCGCATAGTACATTTAATATAAAAATTCAAAATATTAAGTCACAGTCCTCGTAAATACAAATATCTCGGCGTTACCTTAGATAGAAAACTTCTTTGATAGGAGCATATGCTTGCAAAGACCAAGCAAGCTAGGAGACTCCTTGGACAATGCAGAAATGATTTTTGGCAAGTCATGGGGCCTAATGCCCAAGCACACCTTATGGCTGTATAAGGCGATAGGCTACTCATCTGCAGTCTGTTGCCATAAAAAAAGACCACTTATGACTCAAGCAAGGAAGAACACTTCAGTCGGGCAAAAGTCTATCCATAGGAAACTAATATATGATCAGCTTATCCCTTCGACTAAAGAAAATACTCGGGCTTAGATCAAACTTAAAATGATTTAATTTGGGAATTATTAATTAGACAGACAAAAGTCAACTGGCCTCGACGAATAATAAATCGTGACCTTTAGTTCAACTGTATGGTTGCTTTTTTACTCGTTCGCTACATTCGGCCCTTTTACGATGACATGCGTCCTCGAATGTCTCCTTCGTTGTTGTGAACTTTAGAGTTGCCATCACCGTGGTCATCTTTGGAGTCACTACTATTTCCGTCGTATGCCCACAACTTCACGTGATCAGCGGCCATTAAAGTTTGCAAAAATCATTCATGGTTGACGATTTTGCGAACTGTATGTTTGTCGTTCCGCAAGGCTCTCTCATTGCTTTGTATGGCGCCAAATACTTAGCTGCTAATTCTAAACACGGTCCTTGCTGAGTCCGGCGAATCAAATCACCTTCTCGATAAACATTTGCGTCTTTTTTTTTCTTATTGAAAGCACTTCGGTTCTTTTCTTGAATTTTCTTGATGCTCTCCTTGGCCTAAAACCGAATTTCGTCGCGCTTTTCGTTGATCTATTCGCATTAGCTTCTAAAAAGCAAACGAAATGGCGTCGTATCGATGCTTTTGTGGGGAGTTGTGTTCAATTACAGCTGGACCATGCTTAGATATTTATACCATTCCTCCGGCTTTGGCACACACATCTTCGTAAGCAGCGGAATAAGTATACAATTTACCCGCTCCAATTGACCGTTCATTCTCAGGATTCCCGTCGTAATCAGCACATGTTGAATCTTCTCGTTGTTATTGTAGGCCTTGAAACCGTTCGATGTGAAGGCAGTACCACGATCGGATACAATTCTTCTTAGATGTCCAAATGTCACGAGCTGCTTGGTAAGTCGATTCAACACCTCAGTCATCGTTGTCGATTTGGTTGCATTATAACATAAATTTTGAAAAGCTGTGAATAACGACAAAGATATGTCGGTAACCTTTCTTTGTCGTTGCCAAAGGTCCCAAATGATCAACGTGAAAAGTACCCAAATAGACTTAACCCTTGTCGATGGGATTTAGATATCCCTCTTGTCCTCCTTGCTTCTTTTTTGCCAGCATGCAACCAACACAGTTGCGAATTATTTCCTCGACTTTGGCACGAAGACTTGGTACCCAATAGTTTTTCTCCACAAGAGCCTCCGTTTCACTCACCGCAAAGTGACCTCTCTTATGTGCCATTTTGATAATTTGCGTCAACATCCCATTTGGAACTACAAGCTGTAGATTCCCGTCGTCGTCTTGGAACAGCACGCCTCCATGAACGATGAAACTTTGAGTTCGTCCTTGTCTGTCAGCATCTTCTTGCTGAGCTTTTTCCAACCTCAGTAAGAATCCCTTGTCGACCTCCTCGACTAGCGTGCATGTCGGCAGTGCGTTGCGGCTAAGCGCGTCAAGGTGTGCCATGCTTTTGCCTGGACGATATTCTATGCTATACGTGAATTCATCTAACTGAAGCGCCCATCTCGCAACACGCTCGCAAAGGTCTCGCTTATTCATAGTAAGAGCAAACGCGCAACAATCAGTTACGAGTAAGTATGTCCGGAACTTCTTGAGCGCTTTTACAATCGCAAGTACCTCGAGCTCAAAGCTTGGGGAATTTTCTTCCGAAGGCGTCATCTTACCGCTAGCATACTATACTGGGTGCAATACTTTGTCTTCACTATTCCTCTGAAGTAATATCACCCTATAACCGTGCTTCGACGCATCAGTGTGCAGTTCCATATTTGCGCCTAAGCAACTAGGGTTCAAACCTAGCGACTCGTCAAAATGATCCTAAAACCAATAAAAGCGTCATTCACATCACCGAATTCAAACTTTACACTCGAGTACAACAAGTTCGCCAGCGGTCAAGCTATAAGAGAATATCTGGGTACGAACTTTCGGAAATATCCGGTTAACCCGAGAAATCCTTGAATCTGTCGAACAATTTTTGGCTTCAGAAACTTTGCAACAGCTTCAATTTTTCTTTCCCTTGGGTGGACACATCTATTTTCAATGATGTGACCCAAAAATTCAATTTTCGTCTAAAGGAATGCATATTTTTTCCAGTTCACGATAAGGCTATTCTCGCTCGCAGTTTTCAATACAGGCTTTACTTTCTCTAGTCCGCTCTCATAATCTTCTGATGGCATGACCAAGTCATCCATGTATGTTGACATAACATTTTTGCGAATAAGCTTCCGAAATGCGGCGTTCAAAAATTTTTGAAAAACAGCTGGCAACTTACAATGACCGAATGGTAATCTCAAAAATTCATAATTACCATTAGGCACTATGAAAGCCGTATATTCCTGACTCGACTCGTTGACAGGCACGTGGAAAATCTCGTTTTTCAAATCAAGAATGCTGAACACACGCGTTCTTTGCAGCTTATCCAGCTGGTCTTTAATCAGTGGGAGCGGATACCCGTCTTTGATAATTTTTGTATTCAGTAGTCGATAGTTTGCTACTAGGGCAACCAAACTTGCATAATCTGAGATGGACTGTCGAACAATCCCGTCGTCTATCCAATTGCTAATCTGAGCATTGACCAGCTCTCGCTCGTACGGCGCCAATAGTCTCGCACTTTTGTATATAGGTACGTCGTCTTTTAATGAAAGGATCATTTTTACACCCACGTCACGAGTCTTTACCGGCTTGTAATCATTGATGAGATCTTGAATAGCTTCACTGTAGTTTTCGTCTTGAATATTCAATAAATCTGCCGTATTCACACCGCAGCATTCTACTGCATTGATTCGAAATTCCCCTAGCTCTTCGTCGCACGCGGAAGAATTTTCGGCTGAAGGACTGGTTGTAACTTTGCCGCGCTTTAGCGTCAAATCTGTCATATGCAAAAATCCCGACCCATTTACAATTTATGCCTTTGTAAATCGTCGGAAATCACATAGCTTCGATCGGGGCACCATCAATCGAAACATGCTTATCGTATTCGCTCAATTTCGCCTGGTTCACCGCGCAGGTTTTGTAGCAGTCACCTGATTGAATAAAGTCAAGAAGCATGTCAATGACGATTTTATTGGAGGAACTATGAAATTCGAAGATCATACTATTATTAACAAAGTTGAACGAATTTTGACTTCTGAGGTTTTTGTTATTGTTATACTCATAAATATCTCCCTTGATAATTATTTCAGATGTCCATTCGCGAGGGAGGAGACACATTTTTCATGTATTTCCCCCCTGTGCCCCACTGAAGCAAAAACTGACAGTTTAAGAACTGTTTTGAAAAGCTCCCATGAAAACTTTCATTTCATACTCATATCGGCTACGTTTGATGAATTTTTTTTCAGGGGCCACTCTCCTGTACTGTTATCATCGATTAATAACCAATTTTTTCGAGTCCTAGAGTTGTTACAAAGCCCTTTTGTTAGAAGCTCCCTCCCGCCTCCTTGACTTGTTTCACTTATGAGTATTAATTGTAGGTACTCAGCTTCAGTCATTCATTAAATTGAATCAAGTGTTCAAAGCATGCACCTTAAACGTTGAAGTTGGGAAAAAATAACTCAAAATTATCCAATCTTCGCATTTAAAACAGCCACTATTTTGTTTTACGATTACTGATACCACTAGCTGAACTGATTCTCAAAGTTATTCATGACACCTATCATTCCTGAAATTTTCATGCAAATCCTAGCAAAACTGTAGGGTCTGAGTCGATAAAAAGCGCATGTTGTTCCATAGCCATATGTTGCCATAGTAATACATGCAGCGCATATTGTTCCATAGTAATACAGGAAAATTCAAACCGCTATAACTTCGCTAAATATGATGCAATCTTTATGAAACTTGCAGGGTCAATCAATCTCATAAATAGACATTTGTGTACTGAATTTCATTGAACTTAAGGGTACCGTTAAGATTTTATTGAAGAAAACATAAAATCGATAAATCATACTATTACTAACAAAGTTGAGTGAATTGCCACTTCTCACGTATTTGTTGTTGTTGTACTCACCAAGGCCTACATTCTTGATTTTTTTCAGATTTTTCGGATGGAAGGTGTCCAATCGTGAGGGGGGGGGGGGACACAAATTTTTGGTGTATTTCCCCTCCCTGTGCGCCCGTCGAAGCAAACTTTGCCAAACTAAGACCTGTTTTGGAAAGTTCTCATCAAGACCTTTCATTTGATTTCCATATCGGCTACCTTCAATGAAATTTTTTTTTCGGGGGGTCACTCCCCTACATGGGGAGACCCCCCTTAAAAACCTTATAAAATTTTTTAGTAGTTGAACTTTGAAGAGATCACCACTTTACACCTACATACAAAATTTGATGTTTCTAGCTCAAGTAGTTTCCGAGAAAAACTGCTGTGACACACGGACGGACGGACGGACGGACGGATGGACGGACAGACAGACGGACAGACGGACAGACAGGACGCAATTTTAGGAAGGTTTTGTAAAATTATTTTACAAAACCCTAAAAAGTATTCGTTGGGAGAACTGAAGGCCGGAGATTTGTGGGGAAACCGAGGAAATGCTGGTCTGACACGGTCGACGAAAACAGTTCATTGTTGCTCGGATTTCGAAATTGGAGGACGCGGTCAATGAACCGAGATGGTTGGAGGCACTTTTTGCGAAGACCCGAGAGGGGCTGTACTCCTACGAAGAGGAAAAAGAAGAAGAAAACAACAATTCCGTCTTCTCGTTTTTCTAGATCCATGATTATGAGACCTACATCTATGGTTGAATTTTCGCTGATGCAACTCTGTCAATGTAGAATTCCGAATTACCCAGCTTTGAAGGTCGTGTTTAGTGAGCCAAAGCAACTGTAGACTATTCAAATTGAAGGCCAAAATTTGAAAGGGAATGCTACCCTCTGATAGTAAGTGGTCCAGTTGGGGGCTTTAGTCCAAATTCTGCTTGCCAAAGGATGAGTGCGTGCATCGCTGGTTGAGCCTCCGATTGAGAAAACGGCCCAACGAATTTGTATTCACTTACCAAAAGGTATCAAGAATCAACCACATACATGATATGCCTTAAGAGGCAGAATACCACCCTAATTGGTCTCGCATTTGGTCTACAGTACGAAAATTGACGACGTTAAGGTAAGGAGAAAAGATAAGCTTGGGTACTGGTGATATTTTTTTGAAGCTACCAAACTTATTATGCATGATTGCCTTTACAGCATGCTAGCCTTTTCCAAACTCAAAGCATTCTCATCAGAATTGTGCCCAGTAGAAATTTTCATCGCTCTAACAGACACTAAAGCCAACCGTAATAGATTGTAGTCAATTATTTTGTTCATTTTGCATCCACAAATCAATTCGTTTTTTTTTTAAAGGGCTGTTGAGCTTAACTCATTTAGGTAAACAGGTGCGTTTCAAGTTGCTTGAGATACTAGAAAAAAACTCAAATGATTCAAAGCGTGTCTTTTCATCAAAATAAACAAAAGCTGATGGATTTTCAGATAAAAGTAAAAGACTGTTTTAATTTTCTTTTTTGCGACCTGCACCATTTGGACTATAGTTTCTGTGTGAGTTGTAGAGGCTTTTGGGAGGGATGGGGAGTCATTGCACTCCACTCATGCCATCAGGACCCTAAGTCCAGCAGGCAGAGGTTCGAGGAAGCACCAATTCCAACCGATGCCCTATTTTTTCTTCCGGTAAGGAAAAATTTAGTTCGTGATCACGAGCCGTTACCTCATGGATAAGTTAGAGAGTTTTTTATGTGGCTTTCTTTCAGTTCCAACCTAGATCTTTGATCTTGATTTTTGTTAGCTTTCATTTCGTATGATTGACAAATATTTTTGTAGTGTGCCTTGTGCTAGAAGAAGTGGACCCGCCTTGTCACACTGCAAACAACTATGTTAGCTAACAGCAAGTGGATGCATCTTCAGGCATCACATTTCCATTGGAGCTAATTGATCTAGCTACCTGGAGTAACACTTCATCGCTGCAATTCTTTACGGACTTTTGAACAGCTGATAAACATTACACCGTGGGCCCTTTTATAGATGCAGATGGGTGTAGGTTACTTTTCCCATTCTCCCATTTTGTTCAGAGGTTGTGAATATTCATTGCATGTTGGTCATGCTCCTTTTTGCAGCATTTTTTCAGCCTCTTCAGGGAAATTCAATGAGCTAAATATCTCAGGTGCAACTTTGTTTTGACCCCACTAAGTTTCTTATGCATCAAATCATTCCGTCATCTTAAAAGTAGGAGATGATAAGAGATAAGAGAGCCACCTCTCTTATCAGTGAATTTTTCCTCCTTGCTCATCAACATGGATCCGCTAGTTTCTCCACTGAACAAAGGAGTTTTCAATACCGAAGTAGGAGATGGTATCTCCTTGTTGCTTTTGTAAATGTGTTTTTGCCAATACTGACCATTTACCTCTTTACAGAGGCACTCTTTTTCTTAGAAGGAGCTCCTCTGAATGAAAGGTGCTGATCCTCGGCATTGTGGTCCAACCGCTTTCATTTTGGTTTATACCTTATTCCCATGCAATTTTCAATTTGAGGATCCATGCATATGACCGCCACTGTAAGAGCCAGTTTGACAGCCGTTTAGCTCAGCCAATCTCTGAAGAGTCCGATTCCAGCCAGTCCTATGCCCGCTGCCCACTAAGCCACCATTTTTGCCATTAGGAATTTTTGATTTGTATCGTGTTTCCAACGCAATTTATTTATTTATTTCAACCAACTTATAGACTAAAGTCAAATCATAAGATTGGTCCAAAAAATAAAAATAGAAAAACTCAAAAAAATATATCTACTAGGCTAGGTATTTAAAATTAAATTCTTAAGTCTATGCTTATAAATTATTAAAGATGTAGGATTAGGACCAAACTCCTTAGTTTCTGGGTAGACGTAGCAGTGGTGAATGGTAGAATATTTCCGTTCTTGCAAATGGAATTTGGTATGATCCCTCATTTCTAGTAGGTTAATTAGATGTTGGCATTGTCAGTAACTCTCTTACATTTGTATGCAGCTGATGGTGGTGAAGCTTATAGAGGAGACACTTAGCAAGAAAAAGTCTACGGGATGTTAACGAAGGAACGTGCAGAAAAGAAAGTATTTCTTCATAAGATATGTACGGGACATTAAATTTAAAGAATAATATTCGGGTGAGCTTCCGTTATACAGATTCGAGTGGAGAGCTTAAGTACTTAGGTCGAACAGTTCTTGTATAAAGATTTATCGGAAACAGGATATTTCCAAAGATGCAAGAGAGATGGAGAACAAATCCGGAAACCCGAAAAGCGCGGAACGTGATGTTAAGGATTTGCGCTTCGAACTTGAGTCGCGGGTCGAAGATCACTCCTTATTCTTTGAACTTGCGTACTACAGATAGCGCCTCATTGTGTAGGCTGTATGGAAATGAAATTGGATTGAATTCCAAAGAGAAAGTCATTGTACAACATTTTTGTAGATTAAGGGAAAGCAAATTTGATGCGCTCCAGTTGCACAAAACGCACAGTTCATTTTGGAGGGGGATAGAATCACCAATATATCTAATCACTATAAAAACTTTAAAATCATCAGCATAGAGAGGACATGGAGCGTCTACTAAAGAGGGTAAGCCGTTAATGTAGATGAGAAATAATAGTGGCCCCAGGATGGATCCTTGAGGGATTCCAGTCTGTGTATAGAAGGAGTGAGATAACACTTCACAGAGACCTACTCTACATGAACGATTGTTTACGTATGAGACAAACCAAGAGAGCAAACGGTCAGAAGTGTTATGTTGTGTTAGCTTTTCATCCAGCATGTTATGATTTACTGTATCAAACAACTTGGTCAAATCAGTATAAACGACGTCAACCTGAAAGTGCTCATCAAGGGCTTCACCAACAATGTGAGTAAGCTCAAGTAGGTTTAAAGTCGGCAATCGACCTGGAAGAAAGCCAGGATGAGCAGGAAATATCGAGGAATACATAAGTTCGTATATGTGATTATAAACTAAACTCTCTAGGATCTTTGGGAAACACGATAGAAGTGAGATTGGACGGTAGTTGAAGACACACGAAAAGGGACCAGATTTATGAATTTGGAATATGTAGGCTGTCTTCCAGAAGCGAAGAAAAACTCCGGAGGACAAGCTGGCGTTAAAGAAAAAACTGAGGGGAACACTTAATGAAGAGGACAGCGACAAGCACATTTGGGACTCCGTCTGGCCTAGAACCATTGTTTGTTTCAAGAGTATTAATTATGGGCTCGGTATATGCAGGGCTAAAAACAG
Organism: Odontomyia ornata; assembly: GCA_963969285.1. Taxonomy (NCBI): domain Eukaryota; kingdom Metazoa; phylum Arthropoda; class Insecta; order Diptera; family Stratiomyidae; genus Odontomyia; species Odontomyia ornata. Next base: position 16,317,382 of record OZ017741.1, on the reverse strand, counting down.
TACCATTATCAGCCGGAAAAAAGTGAAGAGAGAAATCATAAGAAGAATCGGATGCCAAGAGGAAGTTATAGTGAAAAAGAATCCCGCGTACAAGTTGAAAACGGATTCCAGTGTTGAACTTTGTTTATCATTCTAATACATAGTGCTAGGCAATTGCGGGGAGGACTTGAGATGATTAATGTATAACCAGAATGGCTTTGACTAGTTGGAATGAAGTGACTGCTCTATGTGCGTACAGTAATTTTTTCTTGAACTTTAATTAATAATTTTGCGGAGGCACGGGATCTATAGTACGTATAGTAAGAATCAGAATCCCCAGTCAATCTAAACTTTTGGTAAAGTTTGTACTTAATATTCAGAGCTTCTAAGATGCCACGGTTAAGCGAAGGTGGCCCAGAGCTCTTTCTGGACCTACATAGTGGTACATATTGAACCAATCAAGTCAATTCAAAGATTGCGACATTACGCTGTAATTGGCTTTCCAGAAGTTGAACTTGAGCAGCTGATGGCTTTTAAGTGTTTTTGAAAAGCTCATGCTGAACTCCAACAAAAAGGGGGGATGACGGGGTTTAGGAGATACATGGGAGTGAAGCACAGCAGCTACGTGAATATGCCCAGAATCAATGTTCAACATTACAAGATCTAGAAACGGATTATTTGTATTTAGAACGTAATTTAATTGGTTAAGGGAAGATTGAGAAAGGAAATTCGATACTAATATAGGCTGTCAGTTGGGAGACAAGATATCGATAGATAATGATTAGCCCCATTCTATGGAAAGAAGCTAGAAGTCACCCCAAATAATATTATGTGAGAGACAATACGATGATAGTTAGTTAAATAATCAATCATAAAAATCAAAAGAAGAGCTACAGTGAAGATAGATGCAGAATATGAACAAAGGAGGAGAAAGAGTATTAATATTGACAAGTACGTGTTCAGTTATGTCGGGGGGATGAAAATTGTCGTAAAGCCCACTGGAAAGATCTTTAGCAATAGTAATCAGTACTCCACCACTCCTATGTCAGATTAAAATCACTGTCCTTCCGATAGACAATGTGATTTGGAAAAAATTCCGAGCTATGTACTCGTATATCACTCGTGAGCTAAGTCTCAGTTAAGCAAATAATATTATCATTCGTGAGAATGTATGAAACGCTAAAGCAAGCCTCTTACAAGTACATTTTGATAATACAGGGAATGTTTTTATTGGCAAAATATGTACAATTTTTCTTTAGAAATCTTCAAAGTAGTCCCCATTGGAGTCGATAACACGCTGGTACCGGATTTTCCAATCCCCGAACGCTCCCTAGAAGTCGGCAACCTCGATGCTGTCTAGAGCCCTCGTCATAGCACGTTGAACGTTTTCCAGAGTCCCGAACCGCGTCCCCTTAAGGTGTCTCTTGATCTTGGGGAACAGAAACAAGTCCACTGGTGCCATATCCGGGCTGTAAGGAGGCTGTGGCATCGTTGCCCTTGACCGTTTGGCCAACTGGTCGGTGACGAGCAGGCAGGTGTGCGACGGAGCATTGTCGTGATGAAGGATCCACGAATCGGCAATCTCCGGACGGACTCGGCGAGCCCGGGCGGTTAGTTGACGGAGCACCTCTCTGTAGTACTGGCCGTTTACAGTTTGGCCGGGTGGCACAAACTCTTTGTGAACAATGCCTTTCACGTCAAAGAAAGCAATGAGCACCAACTTCACCTTCGATTTGCTCATACGCGCTTTTTTCGGTCGTGGTGACGCCGGTGTGTGCCACTCCAAACTCTGCCGCTTCGTCTCAGGATCGTATTCGAAAACCCACATCCCGGTTCCTGTGATAACGGTTTGCTAACACTTTGCTCGATCGTACGCTCCATTTTCACTCCGACGACGTAACTGAACACGCACTCCACTCTCGCTTGCTGCTATCTCTCTAAGCGCTTGGAGGCAATTGCTGCAGCCCGGTTCCCTTTACCTAGACCCCCACCACCACTACAGCACCAGATACCGGTTAGCAGACGATTTGATGGCGCGGGGCAGGCTCAGTCCGGTTATTCTACAGACCCTGTATAAGTTAATATTATTTTAAGTTTTAGTGTCTGTTACACGTTGATTTCTTGATGTGAAGTTGTCAGCAAATTTCGCCTTCTGGGAGGATTGTAACGCTTGACTAAAGCTCCATCCGGCTACAAATTTCGATTCAACACTCTGCTGGTACACTAATTTTGAAGGAGGCAATCTAACGATGAGGAAGATTTTCTTTTGTTATCTTAACACAGTCTAGGACGGGAAAAGATGAACCAATGCACTTTTTATTTAGCAATTTTATGAACCCTTTGAGAATTGGTTCGATTGATCTGACTATTTAATATTGTCAAGCGTAAAGCTGTCATCAGTGGACTCTCCTTCCTACATCATTTTCAAAGTAAAGTAGTAATTATGTTTGAGCTCTTTAAAAACATTTTTTGGCTTGGCTTAAGCTATTGAAAAACCCGGTCGGAAGAATTTTTGATGCTGCTTGGTGCATGTTTGGAATCTTGATTATGCCAAAATATTTTGAGAATCACTTTAACCTGGCTCTGTGGAATTATTTGGTAAACGAAGCAAGGCTACTCTCTTTTTAAATGTTCCTTAGAGGCGGAGGCAAAAAAGGGTTCCTTAGGGGATCACTCGTGTGTCTCTCCATCCGTCTGCCACAGCCGATTTGCTTTGAGCTCACGGCAACAATTTAATTGAAATTTGGTGTACATATAGATCCTTATGGCACAAACATGTATGTGTAAATTATATCAATGAATTTTTAAAATGGGGGTCACTTTTTGGAGAGAGGGAGGAGGTTGAGAAAACATTGTAAATTGTACCGTTTTATATATCTAATGAAAGGCAATGTTGTGAGGGTTTTAATATAATCTTTTAAGGATTTCCAAGCTAGTTGTTTTCTAGATATTTCATTAAATTTTTATAAATCTTCACGCTAGTTCAATTCTCCCCTTCCTTTTATTTCTATCTGCATCCCTCAAATAGACAATTTTGTTATGTTCCTTCGAAATTGATGTATAATCATGTTTCTATTTTTTTTTTACCTCCATTCCCTACTACTCTCTCCATCATTCTTTCTTCGTCGCACAACGCTCGTGCGATCTGCATTCACATTACGTCGCTTGGTCCTTTGTGCCACCCAGACAATATTCAACACATCGGTATAAGAGGGCACACAATTTAATGTGAACTAGTCCTTTTCATGAACATCTAGTCCAAAAAAAATCATGATCAGCTCTCAGAGATAAAAAAAATTCAATATAATATGACGCATTCAAAAAAAAACTCTGAGTAACTGTCACTTCAGTATCTCGCCGATAGGGTCAAAAAGAACGCCCTAAGATACTGGGCTCATAAAAGCAGCATTACAGGTCCACGCTTCAATCAATGGTCATTAAATGCTCCCTTAGTCTTTTCTTAAATACCATAAGTGAGTTTGCTTCCTTAACAATCTCTGGTAGATTGTTATATATACGCAGAGCATCATTCGTTGCATCGTTCTTTAGACGATCCGTTCTGGCAAAAGGTATTACGAATTGATCTGCATTCCTCGCATTATATGGGTTGATCTGTGATACCTTAATTAATGGTGCTCGTTCCGATCCATTAGTTTTTGAATTTCTGTAGATAAACTTAGCTTTCTCTAGAATAATAATTTGACTAAAGGTTAATGATTTAGCCAATTGGTAAATCAAACTAGTTTTAGTAACCATTGGCAGCTTCAGAATGTTTTTATACGCTTTGGTCAGCAGCCTGGATATACTGTTTAAATGTTGCTTTGCTAATTGACTCCAAATAAATACTCCATAATGCAATTTCACCAGGACAAACGCATTTAGAACAAGTTTCTTGATATGCATTGGAAAATCCTCATATCTTCTTAACAATCCTATTATTGGGCCTAATTGCCTCCTTAAGCTATTTATGTGTGGTAACCAGGTCATACGATGGTCTATGATAAGACCAAGATATTTCATATCTAGCACTCTGTGCAATTTTCCGCCATTAATATTTAGGTCGACATCTATGCCTCCTTTGTTCTTTTGCTTAAAAACAATATACTTTGTCTTTGAAGTGTTCAATACTAGTTTGTTTCCAATTAACCACTGATGGAATTTTCCTAGGTCGTCGTTGATAGTGTTCTCAATGGCAGTTTTGTCTCGTCCTGAATAAAGTAGAACTGTGTCATCAGCATATAATGTGTGATATCCCGTCAGCCCACATGTATTTAGATTATTTGTGTATAGCAGGAACAAAGTTAGGCCCAGCATTGAACCTTGTGGAACTCCTGTTTCTGTAGGTGCATGATCGCTCAGGACATTGTTGATTAAAGTTCTCTGCGATCTTCCCTTCAAGTAACTTTTAAACAACTGCTTAGGACTACCCTGAATACCGTACGATTCAAGTTTACGAAGCAAGAGATCATGATAATTTGTATCAAATGCTTTTTTCAAATCCACAAAAACTGCGATGACATAATCACATCTGTCAAGTCCTAGATTGATGAAACGTGTGACAGAATGTAGGGCATCCAAAGTAGTCTTGTTCTTTTGAAAACCAAACTGATGTTGACTTATGATAGAGTTTTGAACTAAGTATGATATCAATCGATTGTTTAGTAGCGCAATCGGGCGATAGTTATTCGGGTCAAGATGATCACCACCCTTAAATATAGGAACTATTTTTGCAAGTTTTTCTTCTTCCGGAAAAGTTCCATTCCTAATATGCACGTTTATAAAATTTGCCATAATCTGGGCAATGTCCTCCTTTATTATACTTATCTCATTCATCGTGATGCTATCAATACCTGGCGCCGTATTCTTTTTCAATTCATCGATTACATTTAAGACTTCCTTGTATTTGTTTGATGAATGTGAAGGATGGAATTTATTACGATATTTGTAGTATTTAAATTGCCTGCTGAACTGGCAACGATTTCTTTAGTAATTCTTCCACCAATTGTTGAAAAAAAGTTATTGAATGAGTTCGCCGCGTCACGTGGACACGATGTGTTAGAGGGGCCCATCAGGATTCAGTTGAAAGTTTTGTGATATACCTTGGGTTGAAGAGTTATCCTTTGCCTCATTTATTATTTTCCATATTTCGCGGGAGTTGTCAGCCACTGTTTCCATTCTTCTTGAGAAATATAAGAATTTAGCCTCTTTCACCAGTCGTTTCGATTCTTTTTTCGCTTGCCTATACACAAACTTGAAAGCCTGGTTTCTACTGTTCTTCCTGTAGTCCATGTATGCCTTCCTTTTTTTAATACTTGCATCAACTACTTTTTTCATTATCCAAGTCCGTTGCTGACGCCTGATTTTTTTCTCAATTGTAGAACTTTGCTTAGCAGATATGATGATATTTTTGAGTTCAATAATACTAATTGGTTTCCGCTTTTCCAGTAACTCTCGTATGTTTGATTTAAAGAGCTCCTTGTCTAGATATCTGAACGTTTTGTAGGTCAGCTTCTGTTTGTTCAGGGTTTGGTCTTGAATAGCAATTTTTAACACACGATGATCCAGTTCCGGCCAGTCCTCAAATATGTATGTCATGCTTTCAGCGACTTTTAAATCATTGGTTACTATATGATCCAGACAGGTATTTGACCCTGGGCGAGTAATTTGGTTGTTGTTTATGATTACCGTTCCATTTGTTTCTAGCGTATCCTTATAAATCCGTGTTTCTGGTGATTCCGTTAGTACATCAATGTTTGTGTCCGCTACTGTGATAAAATTTTTTTCAGTTGAGAATAATGTATCTATTACTGTGCAAAAATCTTGCGCATTCATACGATTGTGATTGTAGTACGTCCCTGATTTTATTTTTTTTACCTGCATGGCGTACTTCAATTATTATAACGTTATACTTATCAGGCGTCACTCTCTTGGTAATGAAATTGATTGTATTTTTTACGTACATTGCTTTACCTCCACCTTTTCCAGGTCTGCAGGAGAATACCGCATTGTATGAAATTATCCAATTAAAAAGTTTAGCTAATACAAGTACTTACAAGAGAAATTTACCTTGAATATAACTTGCAGATACAAAAACATATTGAGTTTGCATAAGTAGAAAAATTAAAAATTAACTCCCTCACTTCTGAGCATGGTGGTCGCCATCACCGGTGTGTATCTAAGAGTGATGGCCTGAGGAGAATTTGTGCACACGTCGAAACCACTTTCTTGTAACATTTTTCTTCTCTAATAATTTTTCAGAAAAATAATTATTCAAAATATGCTACTCATTTATATGTAGTGGCAAACAATTCGTAAAAAGTAATTTAAAAAGCTATCGGAGCCATCCGAAAGAGTGATCGATATCCGCGCGACGTTAGATAAGCTTCAAATGTAGAGCAAATTTGTCGTATAGATTTACATTAAGTTGATGTGAAAAGGGTGAAATGATCCAATTAAAAAGTTTAGCTAATCAAAGTTGTAGTCGGTGCTTCTCCTGGCGATCAATATTCTGCGTTGATCAGCTTTATTATTGTTACCAATACAGTTAGAGCACTTCTCAATCGTGCTTTTGCAGTCCTGTAGGTCATGTTTTCCTCCACATTGTACACATATTTGCTCCCATTCACATTTTGATGTTTTGTGGTTGTATTTTTGACACTTATAACCTCTCGTTACGTTGAAGTCCTCCTTCACAAAATACGATCCATAATCTACATTAATGTATCTATTTGCAAGCCTCTTATACATGCTCCCGTTTACCTGGATGATGTGCAACCCCCTTCCATTTCTTGTCCGCCTAGCATGTACGAGTTCCATAGAATCACGCTCCTCTATATTGCGATTTAACAACTGGATCTCATTTCTTAATTCATTATTTGCGTATTGTTTTTCTAGTCCATTGATGACAAGTCTAGGCTGTCGCAATCTGGTCTCAGCAACATCATACTCCTCTTTCATTGCATCCATTGCTATATTAAAAAGCGAAGTAGCATTTTCATTTGTCGATGTTTTGATAATCGCCCCACCATTACTAATGGGCCTCATTAGCTGTAGAGGAATTTTACATTTTGATGGCTTGATCCTCGACTTAAAATCAATCAGTGTTTTTTCTGATGAAGATTTTTTCTGATGAAGGCTTAATTATAATCCGTTTTTGCGATATTGTATTTGATTGATGCACTGATGGAGGAGAAGTAGAATTTTTAATAATTTCGGCATATGAGGGCTTGCTCGCAGACGTAGATTTATGTATTAATAAGGTGACATTTGAGCTCATCTCTTCGACTTGGCTTTGCAATTTTTTCATTTGTTGGAAGAGTTGGTCTTCTTTAGACTTAAAGTGCTGAGCTCTACATCCGGCACACATCCAAATCACATCTTCGGTGATGTCCATAATAGCCCGATATCTCTCCTCCGACATTTTGATACAGCTCAGATGAAACCACTCGAGGCAGAAGCCATCACACCCCATAGCCGAGTGAATATCCTCCACGGGTTTCCTACACTTCCCACATTTATCATTGGCTGGTTTAGTAGCCATTATATTTTTAACTTTTTTGATTATTTGCCTTTTATAAATTTTTTACTATCCTTGATTTATTTAATATAGTTAGTGAAAAAACGTAGAAATCCGTACTTGCAAAAAAAAAAAATAATTTAAAATATTAAAATATAAATTTCAAATATAATAAATTTAGCTACACGGGAATCTCACTCCTAGACCAAAGCAAGAATTCCCGGTTCCGTTAATTTTCGTTCGCCTAAGTAAAAATTGAAACAATGAAATTGATGACTTGAAAGATCGCTACTTATCTCGAAAACTTGATAGAGCGACACTAGTAACCACTTCACTTATTTCACACAGCTGATTATAATTTATGACAGAATTTTTAACTTCACTTAAGTCAAGAAATTCAAAGAGCTGAAACTGACACTTCTTTGTTTTGACACTTCGAACACGATTCTCTAATCTTCAATGTTTCAAAAGCTTTTCACAACAGTCCTGGCAGGTGTCTCTTCGTGTGCTTCTTGTCGCCATGACTTTTAAACTGCTCAATCTCATTTGAAGATTCAATAAAATTTCCGCCAAAAAATACTTTTTCAATCGAAATTTCAGGGAAATTAAATACTTTAACGATAATGGTTGAAATCACAGTTTGCACCATCAACTTTGTGAATATTAGATTCAGTGATGATTCGACTCAAAATAAAATATTTGGTCCAACCATTATTTTTTACACTCAATAATTGATTTTTGTGAGCAGTTTTTAAATTTTCAGTTGTTCTATAATACCTTTGGTAATTAATGTCTTTTAATTTATTGATTGTTCCTCAACCGTCGCCCTTTTAAGAGAAATTTAACCCACCAGGCCTATGTTGATCTCATCATCCCCTAAAATTGCATCCAATTCATTTAAATCCCAACCGCCCACATCAATCAATAGTCTCTGCCAGTGCCAAACCAAATAAATTAAGTACAAAGTACAAAATCCTACAAAAATATCTCATCTCCATCATTTTCTTCTTCTTCTTTAAACTACAAACAGTAATCAGTCTTAATCAATTAAGAAAAAGATTGCTAAATGGGAAATTTGAATGAGTTGATGAACATCTCTTGCTTCACAATCTCTCATCTCGTCTCATCTCAAGACCAACTGGAAGATAATTTCAGTCATTATATGCAGCAGAAGAGCAAGAATAAACATACCATACCACGGAGTTTGCCCATTGTCGAATTTTCATACACAATATATCAAATTGAACGCAGATATACGCACATTCAAGTCGAACGGAAACGTAATTTTATTAACACTAATTAGATGGTCACTAATGGATCTAAATTGACGACCAATTCATCATTACAAAGATATACATTCAGTCAGTCGCAGCAATCATTTTCTTCTTCTCCCATAAGAGGAGCATTAAGAAAACAACAAGGAGATGGAGAGGAACCAACAAGAAAAGAGGACAACCGAGTCAAGGCTAAGTCTAGCAAATAATCAAGAGTTGGACAAACGAGACGAAAAAGGTCGTCAAAATTTACTCCCCTGGATGCTGAGGTCTTTGTATCTAATCTATCTAATTGTGAGCCAATATCTTTTGAAATTCGCCGTAGTAGCTGTTGTTGCTGCTCCCGCTGTTAACGTCGTAGGACCGTCGTCGATTCACAATGTAAACATTTGCAAGAATAAAGATGCGAATTTAGTTTTCCCTAGTGTTCTCTCAAGGGATTAAATTGAAAGTACTTTGCAAGTTCTACATTTTCTTTGGGTTGTGTTCAGGGCCAACAAGGAGTGAGATAAAGAGAGCAAATGTCGTGATTTTGATGTTAAATTTTCCTGGTTTGCATTATAATGGGTCACTACCCAGCGATGTTGTACATCTCCATCAATTTCAATTTATTTTATCTGTTTGCATTGTTAAAGTTTGTCTTGTTTTGAATCGAAATTAGTTTTTCACGAAAATATGGAGTGGAAACCAAGTAAAATTATGAAATTGTCGATTTTATAGACATTCTTTATTTTGGAAAATCGAAATTAGGAAGACGGCTAATCCCCAAGAAAACTATGTCTATAATTCTTAATAATGCATTTTACTCAATGAGGATTTAACCGAATTTTTTAATAGTTTTTCAATCAAATTATTACATCTCTCAACGCAAACGATTCAGCGGCGTTAGTCGCGGGACTCGACTGATGGCCAACATAGGGGGATCTGCCTTATCAAGGAAACGACTCCTAATGAGCGCTGAACAATCTGTCTTTCTCTACGCGTCAGAAGGATGGGGTAACGTTCCAAACAAGGAACTACTGCGAAAGCGGTTGCTACAGACGCAGAGAAAAGGAACGCTGTGAATTGCACGCGCATACCGAACAGGCTCCAAGTTGACAGTATTGGTGATTGCAGCTATAATGCCCATTATGCTCTTCGATAGTGAGTGAAGGAGCGTCTAACTACGCGAGGGCAAGGGTGACTGAGAGGAAGTTACTAGAGAGGAGGGGCAGTGCTGTCTTAGCGATTGACAACAGTCCTGGAAGAGCGATACCAGGGAAAGATGGACTACTAGCTTTACCCCTGACCTGAGGCCGTGGCTCAATTGAGTACACGTTCGGACAGATTTCTACGTAACCCATCTCTTGAGTGGGTATGGATGTTTCCAATCTTACCTGCATGAGATCGCTAAGTCACGGTCTCCGGACTGCATGTTTTGTAGAAGAGTGGTTGATGATGGCTGCCACATGTTTTTATTCGCAAATAATGGGAAACGCTGCACGATGATCTGTCAAGCGAAATTGAGGAGCTCTCTTCGAAGACTGTAGTCAGAAAGATGCTTACATCACTTGACAAATGGAACTTCTTTACAAATCAATTGATAATAGGGTTATCCATTTTACGCTTGGGAAAGTAAAGCCAAAGAAAACACATAAAATTTTCAGATGGAAACGAAATTTTTTATTCAATATAAAGATGAACCTTGCCATTATACGTGACATACAACATCATTCAAATGTTCTCCACGGGACCTCAATCCTTTTGAGGTAAATTTCAATGACTTTTCGGCACATTTCCGGCAATATCTCGGCCATAACTTCACGAATATTGGTTTTCAATTGCTCAAGATTTTGAGGATTGTTCGCGTAAACACGATCTTTCGCATTGCCCCATAAAAAGAAATCCAAAGGTGTTAGGTCGCAGGATCATGCGGGCCAATTGACATCACTCAATCTCGAAATTACGCGTCCTGGAAATTTCTCTTGCAAAAGTGCTCGATTAGCCTGTGTTGAGTGCCTGTTGGAATCCCATGTTCCCCAGATAATAATCTACATTTCTCTCCAAAAATAATCGGTTATCATCCGTCCATAGCGGTCAGAATTGACTGTGATGGCTCTTCCTTGATCGTTTTAAAAAAAAATACGGACCAATAACACCACCAAACCATAATGCACACCAAACGGTCACTTTTTCTGGATGCAAAGGCCTTTCTGCGATCACCTGAGGATTTTGAGAGCCCCATATGCGGCAATTCTGTTTATTTACGTAACCACTTAGCGAAAAATGAGCCTCATCACTGAAGAAAATTTTGTTCGAAAATTCGTTATCAATGGCTTGTTGTTCAATCACCCAATTTGCATACATTCTGCGTTGTGTATGGTCTTGAGGCTTAAGTTCTTGAGTGAGTTGGATTTTGTATGGATGAAGATGCAAATCCAAATGCAAAATCCGCCACAATGAGCCGTAAGACAAGCCCAAATGCTGAGCACGTCAAGGAATCGACAAATTCGGGTCTTCCTCCACACTTTGAGCAATGACCAGTGGCGGCTCCAGAGGGGGGCCATGGCCACCCCCCCCCCCCCAGCTCAGAAAAATGCTTTTTTCGTATTTCAAATTGCATATAAAATTATGTTTGACCCAATATCGGAAAAGCCATTTCGTACAAGATTTGCAAAGACGAAACTTATTTCTTTATTTCTATATAATATTAACTTATATACACCTAATTCAAGTTTACATTTTTGGGTTATTATATGGGATACCTGCATCAGCGGCAATTTTACTACGGTTTTTAACAATAACAATTATACATTTATTTGTTTCTCCGTTTTAAAATGGAAATTCATCATTAAAATTGATCAAAATAAATTATTATCTACGATAGCGAGATCCGAATTGGGCCTTGTCGACTTTGCAAGACCGAAACCGATATCTGCCGAGAGTCAATGGAGCAACGATCTTGCAGTCCCTACGTCGACACCAATGATATTATACTGAGAGGTAGTGAAGGAAAACTATCGATAGCACTATCGACACTATCGATAGTATTTCACTATCGCACCACTATCGATAGTCCCCTGTACTATCGAATGTTTTCGTTAGTTTAAGAATATGTTTGGAATTGGAATTTTACAGCCCAAAAAGAAAAAGAATGATTTTATTCTTTTTCTTTTTGGGCTGTAAAATTCCAATTCCAAACATATTCTGCTAAAATTTGTTCCATTTGCGTTTTCCATTTTAGTTGTTTTTACGTAACATCACATTGAAAATCCATTCGATCATGTTCAATCAGGGGTGTCGTTCTAAATTTCCCTAAAAACTAATTTGAGAATTCAATGAAAATTAACGTTTAAGGGCAGAATGGCAACTCTTTAAACTATCGCAGTGGCCTTCAAATGCATTTGTTTATCTTACCGGTCGTTCTCGTTCCTTTTTTACTCATCGCGCGTGCAGTTTTTTGTCCATTGAAATTGTCATTTCGTTGAAATTAAAATATATATATATATTTTTTTTTTTTTTGTGGTAGGGAGGTGAAGGCATTTATGCCCGCCGAGTCTGGCAGTGTGGGACTCCCATGGAGGATACCTTTGGACTACCCACTAAACACCTCCCCTGTCAATCTGAGAACCTAGCCTGGAACCGTTTGACACATTACTTTGGGCCAGGTCTCGTTTTGTTACGCCGTGGGGCGCCTTCAAGCTGCGGAGTCCCTTTCCTAGCGGGAGGGCAGGGGGGAAGAGGAATTGCCAGAAGAGCGATCCCCCAGCCCCAGCGCCTCCGGCTGCTGTGAGTCCCTTTTATATTTTAGGACTGCCCGAGCATAATGTGCCACCTGGTTCCATTTGTCAACCGATTCGAGCATCACCGCAACTATATTATCCGGGGTGAGCTCTCCCGTCTCCCTGTAGAGTTCCCTTCGCAGCCTGGCCCATTTCGTACACGCAAAAATTGTGTGACAGGCATTGTCCTCTTCTCCTGGGCAAAACCGACAATCGGGAGACCGTGACTTGCCGATCTTGTGCAGGTAAGACTGAAAACACCCGTGCCCGCTCAAAAGCTGGGTCAGATAGAAGTCAGTCTCACCATGCTTTAAATTTAGCCACGGTCTCACATCCGGGATGAGGCGCGCAGTCCACCTTCCCTTCGTGCAATTCCTCCAAGACTGCTGCCAATCGTTGAGCGAGCGTTGTCTCTCCTCGCGGACAACCATCTCCCTCGCATCCTCGTTTCGGCGCAGGTAAATAGCGCGGCGCTCTCTAGCAAGGAGGGCGACAGGTATCACGCCTGCAATCACTCTCACCGCCGAGTCGGAGACTGTTGGATACGAAGATGCAATTCTCAGTGCTCCTCTTCTCTGTACCTGTGCCAATCGTTTTCGGTATACCTCCTTGCTGAGAGCGTCGCCCCATACCTCTGCTCCGTACAGAAGCACTGACCCTACAGCACTCATCAAGAGGCGTCTTCTTGATGAGCTGGGTCCCCCTACGTTGGCCATAAGTTGACTCAGGGCCGATATTCCCGAAGCAGCCTTCTCAGCCGTTGCCCTGATTTGCTCAGAGAAACTCATCTTCGAGTCGATCAGTAGCCCCAGGTACTTCACCGCTGGCTTCGATTCGATCTGTATATCTCCAATACTGATCATCCTTACTCTAGGGATTCTCTTTTTTGTCAAGATGACCACTTCGGTTTTCTCCAGTGCTAGACTGAGCCCGCGAGTAGTCATCCAGTCCCTCACTCGGCGCATTAGCATACCTAGCCTAAGTTGCGCTTGTTCAACGGTGCGTCCGGCGACCAGAGCCGCAACATCATCCGCATAGCCGACCAAGCGCGACTCATCTGGCATCTCAAGTCTCAGTAGCCCGTCGTAAGACACGTTCCACAGGTCCGGACCAAGGATAGATCCCTGGGCAACACCCGATGTAACCGCCATCCTTCGTTGGCCCTGTGTCGTGTTGTAGAGCAGGCTTCGGTCCTTTAGGTAGTTCCTCAAAAGCCGCATTAGATATTCTGGAACTTGAAAAGAGTTTTCCAGCGTATCCAGAATATCCACCCATCTAGCGGAGTTGAAGGCATTCCTGACGTCGAGTGTCACCAACAGGACGATCCGTCGCTTGGTGCGACTACATGCCTCTGCCTTTTGGACCGCGTTCACCACCTCTGCAATCGCATCAATGGTAGAACGTCCTGCTCTAAAGCCGTGCTGCCGAGGAGATAGGTCCCCAGCAGCACGAATCGCGTCAGTGAGTCTTCCCTTGATAAGTTTCTCTAGCACTTTCCCAGCCGTGTCTAGCATGCATAACGGGCGGTATGCAGACGGCGATTCGGGATTTCCCTTCCCCTTGCTGACCAGCACGAGCCTCGCCACCTTCCATCGTACCGGGAAAACCCCGTCCCGTAGGCAAGCGTTGAATGTGCTGAGCAGCAAGTCAGGACAATGGTGATAGACGAGCTGCAAAACCTCAGCTGGAACACCATCTGGACCTGGAGCCTTCCTTGCCTTCAGGGAGAGGACTGCCTCCTCCAGTTCCAGGTGTGTGAAGAGTGGGCACTCGACTGCTGTTTCACCATGGACAGCGTCAACACGGACGGGATGGGCGGGGAAGAGTCCCCGCACTATCGCGTCCATCTTTTCCGCGTCATGTATACAAGGCTTCCGTAGGGCACCAAGTTTCCCCATGACCAGCTTGTAGCCAAGGCCCCACGGATCCCTATTTACATCGTCCACGAGGTCTTGCCAGCATCGGGCCTTGCTCTTGTTAATAAGCCTGCGAAGATATTTCCTGCCGGACCTGTATGCTGCTAGCCTAGTGTCTGCCTCCTCCCGTGTTCGCGCCCGCTGGGCCTCTCGCCGAAGTTTGTGACACTCGCTTCTTTGTTCGGCGATCTCGTTTGACCACCAGTATACTGGAGGCTTACCATGTCGGGGTCTCCGGCGGGGCATGGAAGACTCGCAAGCAGCTATGATGGTACTCATAGTTGAGTTCACCAAGTCCTTGGCTGTAGGCCCTCCACTCCCTGGCGGAGCTCCCAGCAACGGTGCGCCTGCCATAAGCGCGTCAGTGAACTTCTCGACGTCCATCCTCCCAGTCCTCCATCCGAGGATTGAAGTTTGGGCATATGCACGCAGAGTGGCACCGTCGTGAATCTCAACAGCTATATACTGGTGATCACTAGCCGAGTAGTCCTCTAGTACTCGCCAGTTGTGTACTCTAGGTACCAGGGACTCCGAAGCGAGTGTCACATCGGGTATGGTTCCTACGCAACCCCAGCGGCGGAAAGTAGGGGTGTTACCAGTATTAAGGACAAAAAGCGCTATTCTGGCCGCCATGTCCAATATTTGCTTTCCCCTTGGGTCGGATTGTGGCATACCCCATTCGATGGCTCTAGCGTTGAAGTCTCCCCCGACCAGCATGTGGCCCTCTGTGTTCGAGACAGCGTCCTCCAGGGCATCGAGTTTGGTTCGAAAGGATCGCATTGCCTCGTTAGGCGTCAGATAAACACTGAAATATGTTATCCCTGAACACCGCACCCACACAAAACCATCCCCGCGTCCATGGCCCTGAACCTGAAGGCGGGCGCTGTCTCGAACCCAGATGGCCGAGGTACCAGTTTTGTCAGGGTACCACGCTTGCGAGTCCTTGTTATGATGTTGCTCGCTCAGCAACAGGAGGTCAGCTTTCTTATCCCTCGCAAACTGCTCAAGTAGGTCCTGGGCGTTTGTGCTTCGGTGCAAATTGACCTGCAGGATACGGATCATTTGAGTATCGATTTGGCTTTAGTTAGGGCCTCCTTGAAAACCCGGCATCTCCCTGTCGCCGGCTCATGTTTGAGGTCGCCGGGTGAACCGCGTCACGGAATGCATCTTTGTTTGTGGCCTCTGGCCCGAATTCCACCAGCAAGCCGCCGGTCCGGGTTGGTCGAACTGCTTTGATGGCAGTTTTGGTGTCGTCTGGCTTGATCGCTCCTTTAATTTCACGGAGGACATCTGCGTAGGTTCGGCCCTTAGTGGGTTTAATAAGCAGTGCCCCTCGCAAGGGTTTGTGCCGCGGTTTGCTTTTTGTTTTCTGCGGTATAGCGGGGGGCTCCTTGTTCTCTTCGTGGTTGAGCTCTTTGTCTTTTTTTTCTAGGAGTAACTTTTTGGCCGCTTTTTTCGCTGCCTTGTTTCGCACCACATGAAACTCCTCGCCTGGAGTGTCAACTTCGTTTATGGTCTCATCCTTCCTCCTTTTCTCACGGTCGCCTTCAATTGGGCTACCGGCCATTCTTTTGCTGCTGCTAGGACCCACTGATGCCTCGAGGGAGAGCGTGTCTTTTTGGTGCTTTTCGGTTGCAAGCCACCTCCGCCTGTAGTGCGTTATGCGGCCAAAAAGCTCCTCCAGTTCAAGAATGCCATTCTTGACACTCTTGCCTATGTTTTTCTGCACTTCGCAGGCAGCCCTCAGTTGTTTGACGATATTCCCCGCTTTCCGAGTAAGCCGCTCCTCTTCGGCGCGGTCAAGGGCGATTGTGTTATTTGGCGCCACCTCTTGGGAGAGGCCCCCGTTTCCTAGCCCTTTTGCTTCTATCGCTTGGATCGCGTTTGAAGTGGCGTCGGCCAACGGCAAAACTTCTCCCTCCCCCAGTCTTACACTGGCCTCCGTTGGTGTCGCAACTTGATCTGGATTGTGTACGTCTTGCCCTGGGCGCTCCGGGGTGCGCATAGTCCTTCTACTGCGCCCAAAGGCTGCAATGATGCCAGGTTGCACAACGCACTCTGCCTTCTTTCGTTCGTTAGTCCGTCTGTGGTCTGTCTCCGATGATTTAACCTGTGGTGTTGACTTTAACAGTGTTTCTGGGGTTTGCTGCCTCCCCCCGCAATCGGTGACTTGTTTTATCGGTGTTCTTGCCAACAGCGGTTTTTGCCTGAAAGAGTTCTCCGTGCTAGCGTCCTGTTTGCTTGTGGTTTCATTTGTTTGCTCCATTTTATTGGGTCCCCCCTCGGAGCCGCTATCTCCGTTCGTGTGTGTAGTCGCCTTTTTGGTCCCATGGTTATCTTTGCAGAGCAGGGAGGCCATGCGAGGGTTGGCACAAGCCCTTATGGGGACAAGTGCTCAGAGCCAGACCAGCGCTAATCGGGAGTCCGTCTCAACCGAACCTACACCACCAACCCAATGGTGCGAACTTCGAACGTACTCCGAGGCCTGCCAAGGTTTTACCGGGACGGAGACGGTATAGTAGTTGAATTGGAGCCGTTCACACACGAGGTTCACCTCGGCGCTACTGTGCAAAGCAACTAGGTCCAAACCATCACATCCGCCAGCCCAAAGCGTCAATTCCAGTTCGTTTTCCAAAGCGTAATCCAGATACAATAAGAGGGAACCTCTCGGCACCCCCCATATCCTCGGGTCCGTGGGGGCGGCACTCCCCAAAGAATGCTAGCCTCCAAGAATGTTCTTGTCGACCGGCTTTCTCCCTGCGGGAATTTCCTCGGGTACGGAAATTAAAATATTTAAAAAGTTATCATTTTCTCATTCTCAGCGGAAAAGGGCTCGAAGCATGCTCGAAGCCTCTGTTGTGTTTTAAAGTGATTTTTACTGTTGTGTGTTTGTTTTGTCTCCGAGTCCTGATGGATTCCAAAAATGTAAGTACTGTGTTAATATATAAATATGTTTAATATATATATATATATATATATATATATATATATATATATATATATATATATATATATAAAAATAGATATATATATATACATATATATATATATATATATATATATATATATATATATATATATATATATATATATTATATATATATATATATATATATATATATATATATATATATATATATATATATATATATATATATATATATATATATATATATGTGTGTATATATATAATTTTTATGTATATTTTTTCAGAATATACCTGGAAAAATTACGAAAAGGCAATCCACTAACCCAATTGAATCTTACTTTGGAAAATTACCCAAACAAAATCTTGAAAGCAGCCTATTAGAACCACAGCCTTCTACGTCCTCGTGTCCTGATATAAATGTACGGCCTCATATTCCAAAAACATCTGAGCAACCTACAAATGATGACTTCTTCAATAATTCTGAAGCTCCTGAAGACACTGGCATGCTTCTGGGACCATCTATTTCTTCTTCAGGCGTTTCTGCTATTCCCGATTCAAGTAACCTCTTATCGTTTTTTGATATAGGAAATTATGTTGGTAAACCAGCTGATAAATTTACTAAGTTCGGCGTGCTACAAAACCACTGGCAACCTCCAAAAGATTACTCATTTCCATTTTCAATTCACAAAAAGGGTGGAAAAGAGGTGAAGCGATACTTGGGAAGGAATCATTTGGCTTGTTCTATCTGACGTACAAAGAGGGCTTTATTGCAAGTATTGCGCCCTATTCTCCGAAGAGTACAGTGGCCACAATAAAGCTCTTCATTTGCAATCGTTTGTTACAAAGCCTGTTACCTCATTTGCAAAGCTGTTAGGGAAAGAGGGTTTCATAGAAAATCATGAAAAAAATGTTTACCACAAAAACAGCGTCGAAATTGGTAAAAGTTTTATTAAAGCGTACCTGTTGCCTAAAGAAGCAGTTATAAATCAAGTAAATACTCAACGGCTTCAACAAGTCATAGAAAATCGAGAAAGACTGCGGCCAATTATTGAAACAATCATGTTTTTAGGTCGACAAAACATACCATTGCGTGGCCACCGCGACGACGGTCAGCTTTTAGAACCGAAACCCGCACTGACCAACGAAGGAAACTTTAGGGAGCTCCTCAGATTTAGAGTAGCGTCAGGAGATGGCGTCTTAAAGAAACATCTGGAAAACACAAGTTCGAGAGCGACCTATATTGGGAAAAATACACAAAATCAGCTTATTGAATATTGTGGTGAAGAAATCAAAACTGAGCTCATTAACAGAGTAAAACAGGCTGGATGCTATAGTATCATCTTCGATGAAACAACTGATTTATCGCATACATCACAATTATCCTTAACTTTCAGATACATTTGCAACGGGCTACTTAGGGAAGATTTTTTCTGTTTTCCATGAAAGTTTGATTGATTTTATGGAGGACAAAAGTGCGGAGCCCAAAATTAGTGGTGAAATGTTGGGAAAGATAGTTGTTAAACTAATCAAAGAACAACATTTGGATATCACAGAATGTATTGGAATTGGAACTGACAGCTGCAGTGTGGTGTCTTCGGATGTTAAGGGTGCCGTCTCCGAAATCTTGAAAGAAGCTGTTCATGCTGTTAGATGTCCCTGTTTAAATCATGGATTGAACAACTCATTATCTAAATCCAATAACGTTCAAAGTGTACGGAACCTAGTCGGCACCATAAAGTCTGTCGTTGAGTTTTTTTCATCATCTGCAAAGAGAAACACGGTTCCCGGAAGTGCACTGAAAAAAAGAAATGAAGACTTAGAAGAATTTAAGGGCACCAAATTATCAAGTCTGTGTGAAACCCGATGGGTAGAGAGGCATGACAGTGTGATCAAGTTTCAAGAAGCTCTGCCTTATATAGTTAAAGCTCTTGTATCCATTTCCGAATGGTCAGAAATTAATACTTCATCGAAAGCCAACGCCCTGAAAAAGGCTCTCTGTGATGTGCATTTCATCACAACACTACTACCTTTAATAGATGTTTTGAAACAGACTCTCCCTTTGAGTAAGATGCTTCGATCTCCTTCATAAGATTTGAAGAAAGCTTCTGATGTGATTCTCGATACCATTTCAGTTTTAGAATCAAAGCGAAAAGAATGTGGTGTTGTATTTGCAAAGATTTTTGTTGAAGTGAGAAATTTATGTTCGGATTTAGACGTCGAAGTAAAAATGCCACGATTAGCTGGTGTCCAAAGAAATCGACCGAACTATGCAACATCTGATCCGGAGGATGTTTTTAAAAATTCCATATACATTCCTCTCCTGGACAACATTGTTTTTGACCTTAAGTCTCGTTTTCCTAAGGACACCGCAGAATGTTTCGGACTTCAACTGCTAATGCCAACAAGTATCGTGAAAGAGCCTGGGCCACCACACCAGTCAGAGCCGATACAAGAGAAACTATGTGCACTGAGGGACAAATTTTCACCGATACTCGGTGTAGAAAGCAGTCAAGTCCAAGCTGAATTCGACTTATGGAAAGCTAAATGGATTAGAGAAAAACCGTCTGGTGTAAAACTGCCGAATACAGCACTTGATGCATTAGAAGCTTGCGACGCAGATATTTTCCCATCAATTCATGGTTTGTTGAAGACATTTTCTACTTTGCCAGTAAGTGTAGCGTCTGCTGAAAGGTCGTTCTCCACGCTGCGTAGGCTGAAGACGTGGTTAAGGTCGACAATGGGTGAAGAAAGATTAAGTAGACTTTGTTTACTTCATACACACCGAGATGTAGAGGTAGATATTAACAAAGTGATTGATAGATTTGCTAAGTCTGGTAACAGAAGGATGGATTTTGTTATTTAGTGTTAATCAATTATCTAACTAATGTAAATATTTGTAACATAAATAAAACATTTAATGTTTATTCTGAAAGTGGTACTTATTTCCAGTTTGTGTGGATTGAAATAGGTTTTTAACTACCCAGACCATAGAGTAAGTAATTGATCTGTTAAAATACTTTCTGGCATTCAAGACTTGGAATGATAACATATCAGGCTGAACTAAACGTACAATCAAAACAAAGTTGAAGTACATTTATGTGACGGTAATGTTCAAAAAAAAAAAAAAATAATAATAATAAAATAATAAACAAATTTCTTAATCATGAAATTATTACAATCTATAACAAAGTGTTAATAAAAATATATTGGAGGGGTGGGGGGGAGTAGACTAAAAGTTTCAACCAAACTTTCCCGTACACGACCCCCCCCCCCCCCCTCGAGAAACTCTCCTGGAGCCGCCCCTGGTAATGACAGCGATATTTTCAGCAGAACGAATGTTGCGATGATACACAGGCCTTGCAATATCAATAACCGATCCAGTCTCTTCAAATTTTCTCACTGTGTTCGAAATTGTTTGCTGTGTAGGTGGATTATGTTGACCGTAATCAGCTCGTAAAGCCCTATATGTTGATACAGCAGAATCACCATTTTTATGATAAAATTTAATAATTTTAATGCATTCTTCGACTGTTAAACGATCCATATTTCTAAATAGCAAACCTTCAGCTAAAAAAACACGCTTTGGATGACATTTAATTCTGACAGATGTCAAATGGCAGGGTTATACTTTCCTACCACGAAATGGATAACCCTATATATATATATATATATATATATATATATATATATATATATATATATATATATATATATACGAGAGTGGTTCAATAAGTACCCATGTTTGACGACAGAGGACGTTCCTGATCAAAGTTGGTATTATCATCGTGTGCTACCATCTATCAAATAATGGTAACTCTCATTAATACGTTAGTTTGGATTTGGCAGCCATTCGAATAAGACGTGTTTCGTGATTTTCACTAAAATGAAAAAAGAGCTTCGTTCGGGAATTTGTTTTTTGTTTTTGGATGAAAAAAATGCGAGGAGCAAAGTTGGATGCTGTTTACGAGGACACTTTACCATCTATGACAACAGTTAGATATTAGTGCAACGAATTTAAACGTGGGCGAAAATCCGTTTTTGAAGAGGAGCGATTAGGCAGATGTGGTTACCGAGGAAATAATTCAAAAAGACTACTACACGATTCTCGCCAATCAACGAACGGAAGGGTGCAAAGTAGCACAAGTCGTAGGTGTGTCGGCCGGAAGGGCAATTAATATTGCATATGATATGTCGGCGATGAAAAAATGTTTGGCCCGATGGGCGCCGTGATACGAGGAGCTCACGGTGGGCAGCAATCAGATGCAATTTTAAACTGCAAAGCAGTATTAAGAGCAATTTAAGCGACATCCAAGGGAGTTTTCGGGGCGAGTTTTCACCATTCATGAAACCTAGATTCATTATTACACACCAGAAATTCAGCAACAATTAAAACAATGGATTTCTCGTAGTGATACTGCTCCAAAGAAGGCGAAGACGGTTCCATCGGCTGAAAAGGTCATGGCGACGGTTTTGCGGATGCGAATGGCCCCATCCTCATGGATTTTTTAAGAAAAAGGAAAAGTGATCACTGGATAATGCTACAGTAAGTTACTGGATTGCTTCGTCGAAAAATTGAGGGAAACATGGCCGTATTTGGCGAAAAATAAGGTGCTGTTTTACCATGGTTACACACCAACATATTCATCCGGAGTGGTTGCCGCCAAACTGTATGAATTGCGTTTCGAATAGCTGCCACGCCTACCGTATCTACCCTGCTCCCTGCGACGTTTTCTTGTTTGCTAACATGAAGAAATGGCTCGCGGGAAAAAAATGAGCACAAAAGAGGAAGTCATCGCCAAGTCGAGGCATATTTTGGAGAGTTTGACACATACTTTTTTTGGAGTCGTTAAAAAATGGCAGAAACGTTGGGAGAAGTGTATCTTTCTAAGAGGGGAGCATATTGAAAAATAAAAAAATTTTTTTTTTTAAAAAATTGTGTCTATTTCTAACATGGATACTTATTAAACCCCCCTCGTATAAATATATATATATACATATATATATATATATATATATATATATATATATATATATATATATATATATCTATATATATATATATATATATATATATATATATATATATATATATATATATATATATATATATATATATATATTGTATACAATGCATACATTTTTTTGTTTTTTGTTGCCTGATATGGTTAAATTAATTTTATTTTGATTTTATGTTTTAGTTTGTTTTATTTATGTATATATCATTTGATGAACGACACTCTAACCCGACTCCGCTAAACTTAGCAGACAAACGTGAGCACGTATTCGTTCAGAAGTCTTTCTTTTGTAGTTTGAGATCGTTGCCCTTGATAGCTCACTCCCACTGTCATACATGGACATCAATAAATATATTGTGTGAGAGTTGATGATAAAAGGATGAATTCGCTGCATACTTTAGGAAAACCTCTTCATTCCAGCAAATGCACTAACTTTTTGCTTAGTGCTTTTACGCTTTGCTGGAATCAGGGCAAATGTGATAGATCATCGGTAGTTACTCAGTCACAAGGCCGTCTACTCCTGTTTCCTGTTTTGCCCTCATAAATCAGACTACTTCTTCTCGTTCCACCTTCGCAAAAAGTGGCATTATCACTGGACTGCGTAGAGCAAGCGTAGAAAAAGAGCTTACATAATATTGTCTAACTTTTAGGTTTCATATATGCAGGACAACTATTGGACGCCGAGCTTCAGTGAGACTAGCCCCATGGGTCCTTGTCTACACCGTCTACCAAATCTTGTCAGTAACAGGCCTTATTCTCGTTGAAGACATTTTTGGCTGAATTGTATGAGGCTTGCTTGGTGCTTGCCTAACCCAAAGTTCTGACATGTGGGCCTCTTTTTGGAGCTTGCAAAATTCAACTCACTGTTTAGCAATTTGAAATAACTACCAGCAAATCGGTAGACGTAATAAAACAAACATTTGGATTTGCCGGGTCTGTAGTTGCTAATTACTCACTCTCCAATGAAGCTCCAAACTGTGATGTCTTAACCAGATCAGATGAACAAACTTCTCAAAGTTTACCGTCTCAGTAGCCCCTGAAACTGGAAGCCTGGGCATCTATGTGCCTAAAATCTCCATAATTTTTCTCAATAGCTATATCTTGATGGTCATTGATCGACTAGTTCTCCAATCAGTTATGTACATTTGGTAGCAGGGACTCAGAAGCAAAGGTCAAATCTAATATAGTTACAATGCAGCCCCATATGTTGAAGGTACGGATGTTGATGGCACTCAAAATACCATGGCCTATTCTTGCTGTCATCTTAGGGATCCAGTTTTGGGCCAGACCTCTTCAATGACTTTCACATAGAAGTCTTCTCCCACGAGAATATCCTATTCTTCATTCAAGACAGCGTTTTCTAGAGCATCAAGTCTGACCTGAAATGATGACAATGATTCATTCAGCGATAGGCGAATACTAAAGTGTTTTATTTGTTAGCATCAAACCGGTGCATGGCCATTGCTCTGCATCCACAATTGAGCGCTGCATCAAACCCAGATGGTTGCAGCACCAGATTTTTCAGGAAGCATGATGAGCTCCTTTCATACAACTTGGCTTTAATTGCATTCGCGAAGTGTTCGCGCAGATTTTGGGGAATCATGCTGTAGTCCAAGTGCATCTGGTAAATAAAGATTATTTCAGTGCTGCTTTGAACTTGACTTTGGACCCTGAAAAACGCAAAATTTCCCTGTTCCTTGGAAATCTTTGAGGTCGTCAAAACTAAAATAAGCGTGAATGCAGCCTGTTCTTATTTTGCCCTTGATTAGTATTTTTTTTATTTCCTTTCCAGAAAGATTGATGCTGACCGTTCGTTGCTCTCTAATATTTTTTTTTGGTTAGCCTCAGTTTAGCCCCAATTACTCTCGAGAACTTACTTTTGACGTGTTCTTGGGCCTTGGTCAATTCTGTGGCGTAGTTAATGTCTCTGATAATGAGTGTGTCATACGCTGGAGCAAAGCTACAGTAACGCCCTTCTTTCGAATGCGTCACAGAATAAGTCCTTTTTTGTTGCCCCTCGCCCGAGTTTCATCAGCAGAACACCTAATAGGGTAGGCCACATTAACTCTCTCTGTTACCTTTTATTATTTTGTTTTAACAGAATGTGTCCCATAGTGATGGTGTTAACGACTGCATGAGAGTGAGACAATTTATATCAAAATATTCTTCAGGATTAACTTGGTGACCGCATTTTGACGCAAGCATGGAAATGTAATTTCTAAGTTACTAAAATATACAAAAATTCAACTTCTATAAAATTTTCTACCATTAATGTGCTCTACACTAATTTAGGAAATTTTAACGTAAAATAATAAACTGAATTAACCTCATTGAAGGCGTTTTGACACTTGTATGGTTATGTATAATTTCACAGAACTTTTACGTCTTCAAAAAAATTAACATAGGGTTGTTCATTAAGGACATAACAATAAATAAATAAATTTCAATAAATTGACTGCGAAACCACATATCGTTGATGTCAAGTGTATCCGATTCTGGCCACAAATAATCTTCCAGCATAACACAATAACATTCTCCATTGACGCCAACATGATGGTCGGTTTCGTCCACGATAAAATATGGTCCAATCACACCTCCGGCATGAAAACCTCACCAAACACTAATTTTTTGAAGATGCATTGGTGTCTCAAGAAGTATTATGGGGTTGCTGCTGACAACTAATACATATTTTGCTTATTAACAAAGCCATTGAGCCAGGAATGAGCTTCATCGCTGAAGATGATTTTTGGATAATAGTAATGAATAGTCATTTTTAATAATTTCCAAACATTGCTGTTTCATGAACTTTACCATGATGAAAATGTTGACTTTAACTAACGTTTTGACATTGACAGTTTGTAAAAAAAAAGTTTAAGGGTGCGTTCATATAAAGATACAAAATCGTTATATCCCTAATGCAAATCCCTATATAAGGGAACATTAAGACTTCACGCAGCTTACAACGGAAGCAAAAATTTCACTGGATGTAAAGAAAATAATGTACAATATATATAATAAATTAAAAGATGTCTCATGCGCAGGATAGTGGCTATTCCATCCAAAAAAGACTATCATGATTTTCAAGCCACACCCTCACACTCTAGATCAGGAATCAGCAACTAATTTTCAGTGGGGTCCGGAGACTACTGAAATTTGTCATTCAGGTTCAGATAAAAAACTCATAATATCAAAAGTATTCAATTCTTATTTTGACTCATTTAAGTAATCATATGAAACAAAATAGGTCGAAATTCTCAAAAATGCATGCAAGAAGGTACATCGCGGTCTTGAGCCTGTTTTCTAAGTCTGATTCACGTGACGAAAAGCTTATGCGAAGAATGTCTTCATGGTAGCTGTCCGTCAATCTTAAGCAACATTTGTTTATCAAAAAGTAAGTTTTTGAAAAACATTATTCACATATATGGAGCTAAACATAGTAACCATAGTAAAAAAGAACAAAAAAGGAAATAATTTGAAGCGAAACAGGAGAGAAAGAAGCCCCGACGAAGATTCCGGCAGCAGACACTGTTTGTAAGACCCTAAGAAGGCCGATCTTACACAGAGCTTCTGCGGAATATCAGGGGAAATGTAAGGCCAGAAGACATCAACGCTGCCATTAAAGTAGAGCAACCAACGCGCTTGGGCCACATACTGGTCAAATTTGGAGCAGAGGCTGACATAGGAAAGTATTTTGCGACGCAGTAAAGAAAGTCCTCGGCAAAACTGCAAGTATAGCCTCGCTCAAGCCGATGGCAACGATTGAAATAAGAGAGATTGACTGTGTCATAGATCTGGTCGAAGTAGCATGGGCAGGATTAAAGCTAGGCTAACACTAGAAAAACAAAGGGGACAACGCATGGCCTTTATTGACTTGACTGAAAGCAACGCTGAACGATTTCTGAATCAGGGAAAAGTAAAAAGAGGGGGGTTGTCTGCAGGATATGGCGAAGAGCAGCGCCTCTTTAATGTTTTTAATACCTTGGCTATGGTCACAATGCACAAGTATGCAAAGAACCCGATAGGAGTTCCCTATGTTACAAATGCGGTGCAATGTGACACAAAAGAAAACGAGTACAAAGGAGGCACACTGTATTCTTTGCAAACATGCTGATCCAAGACCAGATTTTGGGCATGTCTAGCGATCAGAGGAATGTTGGGGTTTCCAGAAGCCCCTAGCAAAGGCGAAATCAGAACTTTGACAACACGCCTCTTACTGCTAAATCTACACTGCAGTTCAACCGCCTAAAATCTGTTTGAGCAGTTTGTGAGGGTTATAAAAGTTGGCGTCATGCTGCTGAGTGGTGAAACTGGTACTGCCGTGACCTGAGTTCGAAAAAGTGATTTCCAGGCAGAGAGCTGTGGATGTGGGGATGGCTTTGTGTAGGTTCGGTGCTCAGGGACCACCTTCTTTAGTGCGTATCTAACGCCGAATGAATCAATACCATCTTTTCAAGCCAAGCTTCAGATTTTAGAGAGCGCTGCCTCGAACGCAGACGGGAACGTGCTCGTTGGGGGATACTCCAACGTGAAAGCAATCGAATGGGGCATACCTCAAACAGATTCGTGGGGAAAAAGAATCCTAGAAATGGCGGCTAGGACGGCGCTCATCGTAATAAACATTGGCAATATGCTGTGAAGGAACCATACCGGACGTGACATTCGCCCCAGATGTAGGGAGGAAACACAACTGGAGAGTATTAGAAGACTACTCAGCCAGTGATCATCAGTGCATTCTGTTTGAGATAAGCGATATTGTCTCCCGACGCCCGTGCTCTCGACTGTCTACAATTGAATGGAACATTGGAAAAATGGACATCGAGAGGTTTGTCGAGGTTCTCAAAGCAGGTGCATGGTTGCAGGGAGATCCAAAGAGGACGGAAGAACTGGAAACTCAAGACGTAGTGAACTCAATTATAAGTCGCCCAGGAAATGACTTCACGCATTGATTAAAACCAGCAAGGCTTGCTGCTGGTAAGATCTAGTGGACAAAGTGAACAAGAATTTGAGAGCTTGGGTACAAGCTAGTTATGTCTAAGCTTGTTGCCCTACGGAAACCTTGCATACATGATATGGAAAAGAAGGATGACGGAAACCTTGCATACATGATGCAGAAACGATGGACGGGGTAGCCCATCCCGTCTGTGTTGACGCTGCCGTAGTTAAACAGCAGTCGAGTCTCCACTCCTCACATAACCGGAACTGGAAGAGGTAGTCTTTTCCCTAAAAGCGAGGTAGGCTCCAGGTCTATATGGTGCTCTAGCTGAGGTGTTGCAACTCGTCTATCATCCCTTTCCTGATTTGCGGTTCAGCACATTCCACTCTTGGCTACGGGTTCCCGATGAGATTAAAGGTGACGAGGCTCGCGCTGATCGGCAAGGTGAAAGGAAACCTCAGACCACCGCCTACGTATCACCCGTTACGTCTGTTAGATTTGGCTGGAAAAGTACTAGAGAAACTCATCAAGGGAAGGCTCACTGACTCGGTTCGTGCTGCTGGGAACCTATCTCCTCGACAGTACGAAACATTTAAATTGATGTAAAAAGTTTATGGTGATGATTGTCTATCTCGTGCCAGAGTTCATGAGTGGTTTACACGTTTCAGAGATGGTTGTGAGGACATAAATGACGATGAACAAACGGGCCGCCCAAAATCAGTTATCACTGGAAACTCCCTCGAAGTTGTGCGTGAATGTATCAAAAATGAGCCGAAATCATCGTTGCAATTCATAGGATTGAAATTGAACATCTCCAAAGCATCGATTTATCGCATGCTAACCGATTGTTTGGGTTTACAAACGGTCTTCGGGCGTTTTGTTCTGCACAAGTCAAGATGCGTTCCAAAATAAACGAGACGTTTGTTATAAAAAAACCACTCTTGTGACTGGTTTTTTGACCAGAAATCGCATTTTAGCCATCAATCAATCACCGCATTTGCCTGATATGGCTCCCTGTAACTTTTATCTATTCAGAAAATCGCATTAGGGCATGAAAGGAAAACGCTTTGCGTTGGTGTAGAGGGCATCCAAAAGGCTAGTACTGACATCTTAACGGACATTCCGGTCAATGAATTTCAACACTCTTGCGAAAAGCTTTTGGATCCCAACAGACAGTGTATCAAAGCCCGAGGAGACTATTTTGGATTAATAAACTCGAATTTATCAAAACAAAGCCGCTGTCGTTTCTATTTTAGCTCAGTCTCGTTTATTTTGGAAAGCACCTTGTAGAGAAGAATGTTCCACCATTGATGCGACTGTAGAGGTGGTGAGCGTGGTCCTAAAGGCAGAAGCATGTAGTCGCATTACGCGACGGATCGTCCTGTTGGAAACACTCGGCGTTAGAAGTGCCTTCAACTCCACTAGATGGGTGGATACTCTAGATACGCTTAAAAAAACCTTTTTCAAGTTCCAAAATATCTAATGCGGCTTTTGAGAGACTACCCGAAGGACTGAAGCCTGCACTACAACACGACACAGGGCCAATGAAGGATAGAAGTTATATCAGGTGTTGTCCAGGGATCTATCGTTGGTTCAGACCTATGAAACATGTCTTCTGATGGCTACTAAGACTGGAGATGCCAGATGAATCACGCTTGATTGCCTTTGCCGATGATGTTGCAGCTATGGTCGCTGGACGCACCGCACCGCAACTTAAGCCGAGTATGCTAATGCGCGGAGTGAGAGACTGGATGCCTGCTCAGTTTAGCACTGGAGAAAACCGAAGTGTTCATCTTGACAAAAAAGAGAATTCCTAGAGTAAGGATGATCAGTATTGGAGACATACAAATCGAAACGAAGCCATCGGTGAAGTACCTGGGGCTACTGATTGACTCGAAGATGAGTTTCTCTGAGCAAATCAGGGCAACGGCTGAGAAGCCTGCTTCAGGAGTATTGGCTCTGAGTCGACTTATGGCCAACGTAGAGGGACCCAGCCCATCAAGAAGATACCTCTTGATGAGTGCTTAGGGTTAGTGCTACTGTACGGACCAGAATTATGGGGAGACGCTCTCAGTAAAGGGGGATACCAACAACGCTTGGTGGAGTTGCAGATAAGAGGAGCGCTGAGAAAGGCATCTTCGTGTCTGACAGTCTCTGATTCGGTGGTGTGAGTTATTGCAGTGATTATATATGTTGCCCTCCTTGCTAGAGAGCGCTGCGTTATTTACCTGCATCAAAACGAGGATACGGGGAGATGGTTGTCTGCGAGGAGAGACAGCGCTGACTCAATGACTGGCAGCAGTCTTCGGTAAATTGGACGAAGGGATGGTGGGCTAGGTGCCGATATGCGGCCGTGGCCAAATCTTAATCGTGGTAAGGCTGATTTCTATTCACCCAGCTTTTGAGCGGGTATGAGTATTTGCAGTCTTTCCTGTGCAAGGCTGGTAAGTCATGGTCTTCCAGTGGTCGGTTTTGCCCAGGAGAGGAAGACAATACCTGCCAGACATTTTTTGCGTGCACAAAATGCGATAGGCTGTAAACGGACCTCTACAGGGAGACGAGAGAGCTGATTACTCATAGTATAGTAGCGGTGATGCTTGAATCAGTTAACAAATGAAACCAGGTGGAACATTACGTTCGGGTATTCCGAAAAGATAAAAGGGACTCACAGCAGCCGAGGGCGTTGGGGCTTGAGCATCGCTTGTCTGGCAACTTCTGTTCCCCACTCTCTTCCCGCTAGAAAATGGATCTCCCAGCTTGGAGACGCCTCACTGCATAACAAAACGAGACCTGGCTCGAGGTTATGTGTCAAATGGTTCCAAGCTGGGTTCTCGGGTTGTCGCAAAAAAATAGTAACCAAGTTGCTAGCTTTTTTGTAATTTTCATACTTTTCTGGATAATTTGGAACAAAAGTTTTCAGTAGATGCAGTTTTATACATTTGCCAAGAAATATGAAGCCAAGATTTTGTAGTCAACTTCACAGCAACGTTAGTCTATTCTCCCGTTGCAGCAACTTCACAAGCTGATTTAAAGGGGAGTCCGAAGATCTGATATAAACCTTAGAACTACTGTAATATCTTCTGCATAAATTGTTTTTCTTAATTCTAGAACGGTTGGAAAATAAATAAATTTTTGACTTGCAATTTCTCCTTCAAAGATATTTAGTTTGCGCCAGAAAGCAGACACACATATTACTTTTCCATATCCTTCTAATTTGTAGTCGAGCACATTTTTTTTTTTTTTTTTGGTAGGGAGGTGAAGGCATTTACGCCGCCAAGTCTGGCAGTGTGGGACTCCCATGGAGGATACCCTTAGACTACCCACTAAACACCTTCCCTGTCAATCTGAGAACCTAGCCTGGAACCGTTTGACACATTGCTTCGGGCCAGATCTCGTTTTGTTACGCCGTGGGGCGCCTTCAAGCTGGGGAGTCCCTTTCCTAGCGAGAGGGGAGAGGGGAAGAGGAATGCCAGAAGAGCGATCCCCCAGCCCCAGCACCTCTGGCTGCTGCGAGTCCCTTTTATCTTTTAGTACTGCCTGAACATAATGTGCCACCTGGTTCCATTTGTCAACCGATTCGAGCATCACCGCAACTATATTATCCGGGGTGAGCTCTTCCGTCTCCCTGTAGAGTTCCCTTCACAGCCTGGCCCATTTGGTACACGCAAAAAATGTGTGACAGGCATTGTCCTCTTCTCCTGGGCAAAACCGACAATCGGGAGACCGTGACTTACCGATCTTGTGCAGGTAAGACTGAAAACACCCGTGCCCGCTCAAAAGCTGGGTCAGATAGAAGTCAGTCTCACCATGCCTTCACTTTAGCCACGGTCTCACATCCTTCTCTGTACCTGTGCCAATCGTTTTCGGTATACCTCCTTGCTGAGAGCGTCGCCCCATACCTCTGCTCCGTACAGTAGCACTGACCCTAGAGCACTCATCAAGAGGCCTTTTTGATGGGCTGGGTCCCCCTGCGTTGGCCCTAAGTCGACTCAGGGCCGATATTCCCGAAGCAGCCTTCTCAGCCGTTGCCCTGATTCGCTCAGAGAAACTCATCTTCGAGTCGATCAGTAGCCCCAGGTACTTCACCGCTGGTTTCGATTCGATTTGTATATCTCCAATACTGATCAACCTTACTCTAGGGATTCTCTTTTTTGTCAAGATGACCACTTCGGTTTTCTCCAGTGCTAAACTGAGCCCGCGAGCAGTCATCCAGTCCCTCACTCGGCGCATTAGCATACCTAGCCTAAGTTGCGCCTGTTCAACGGTGCGTCCGGCGACCAGAGCCGCAACATCATCCGCATAGCCGACCAAGCGCGACTCATCTGGCATCTCAAGTCTCAGTAGCCCGTCGAAAGATACGTTCCACAGGTCCGGACCAAGGATAAATCCCTGGGCAACACCCGATGTAATTTCTATCCTTCGTTGGCCCTGTGTCGTGTTGGGGAGCAGGCTTCGGTCCTTTAGGTAGTTCCTCAAAAGCCGCATTATATATTCTGGAACTTGAAAAGAGTTTTCCAGCGTGTCCAGAATATCCACCCATCTAGCGGAGTTGAAGGCATTCCTGACGTCGAGTGTCACCAACAGGACGATCCGTCGCTTGGTGCAACTATATGCCTCTGCCTTTTGGACCGTGTTCACCACCTCTGCAATCGCATCAATGGTGGAACGTCCTGCTCTACAGCCGTACTGCCGAGGAGATAGGTTCCCAGCAGCACGAATCGCGTCAGTGAATCTTCCCTTGATGAGTTTCTCTAGCACTTTCCCAGCCATGTCTAGCATGCATAACGGGCGGTATGCAGACGGCGATTTGGGATTTCCCTTCCCCTTGCTGACCAGCACGAGCCTCGCCACCTTCCATCGTACCGGGAAAACCCCGTCCCGTAGGCAAGCGTTGAATGTGCTGAGCAGCAAGTCAGGACAATGGTGATAGACGAGCTGCAAAGCCCCAGCTGGAACACCATTTGGACCTGGAGCCTTCCTCGCTTTCAGGGAGAGGACTGCCTCCTCCAGTCCCAGCTGTGTGAAGAGCGGGCACTCTACTGCTGTTTCACCATGGACAGCGTCAACACGAACGGGATGGGTGGGGAAGAGTCCCCGCACTATCGCGTCTATCTTTTCCGCGTCATGTACGCAAGGCTTCCGTAGGGCACCAAGTTTCCCCATGACCAGCTTGTACCCAAGGCCTCACGGATCCCTATTTACATCGTCCACGAGGTCTTGCCAGCATCGGGCCTTGCTCTTGTTAATAAGTCTGCGAAGATATTTCCTGCCAGACCTGTATGCTGCTAGCCTAGTGTCTGCCTCCTCCTGTGTTCGCGCCCACTGGGCCTCTCGCCGAAGTTTGTGACACTCGCTTCTTTGTTCGGCGATCTCGTTCGACTACCAGTATACTGGAGGCTTACCATGTCGGGGTCTCCAACGGGGCATGGAAGACTCGCAAGCAGCTATGATGGTACTCATAGTTGAGTTCACCAAGTCCTTGGCTGTAGGCCCTCTACTCCCTGGCGGAGCTCCCAACAACGGTGCGCCTGCCGTAAGCGCGTCAGCGAACCGCTCAACGTCCATCCTCCCAGTCCTCCATCCGAGGATTGAAGTTTGGGCACATGCACGCAGAGTGGAACTGTCGTGAATCCCTCCTCTAGCACTCGCCAGTTGTGTACTCTAGGTACCAGGGACTCCGAAGCGAGTGTAACATCGGGTATGGTTCCTACGCAGCCCCAGCGGCGGAAAGTAGGGGTGTTACCAGTATTTAGGACAAAAAGCGCTGTTCTGGCCGCCATGTCCAAGATTTGCTTTCCCCTTGGGTCGGATTGTGGCATACCCCATTCAATGGCTCTAGCGTTGAAGTCTCCCCCGACCAGCATGTGGCCCTCTGTGCTCGAGACAGCGTCCTCCAGGGCATCGAGTTTGGTTCGGAAAGATCGCATTGCCTCGTTAGGCGTCAGATAAACACTGAACAACGTACCCACACAAAACCATCCCCGCGTCCATGGCCCTGCACCTGAAGGCGGGCGCTGTCTCGAACCCAGATGGTCGAGGTACTAGATTTGTCAGGGTACCACGCTTGCGAGTCCTTGTTATGATGTTGCTCGCTCAGTAACAGTAGGTCAGCTTTCTTATCCCTCGCAAACTGCTCAAGTAGGTCCTGGGCGTTTGTGCTTCGGTGCAAATTGACCTGCAGGATACGGATCATTTGAGTATCGATTTGGCTTTAGTTATGGCCTCCTTGAAAACCCAGCATCTCCCTGTCCCCGGCTCATGTTTGAGGTCACCGGGTGCTAGCTTAGCATCCTTGCAAAGAATGCATTTTGCCTCGTTCGTGCACTTCTTCCTTTTGTGCCCCGTTTCACCACATTTGTAGCACAGAGATCTCCTGTCAGGTCCCCTACAGCCATACGCGGTGTGTCCATATTCGAAGCATCTGAAGCATCGAATAGGGATCGCTCTTCTCCGTATTCTGCAGATCACCCAACCTATCTTAATTTTGCCCCTCGCCAGGATTTGCTGGGCATCTTTATCAGCTAGTTCGACAATAGCCATGCGTTGCCCCCTTGTGTTTTCACGTGTCAATCTTGCCTTGACTTCACTTAAGCTGGGGAACTCCCTCCTAATGGCATTCTCTACTTCAGCTTTGTCCGTGACGCAGTCGAGGCCCTGATTTCCTGGGTGGCCATTGTTTCGAGCGAGGCAACCGTTGCCGTATCTCCAAGAACCTTTTGAACCGCGTCACGGAATGCATCTTTGTTTGTGGCCTCTGGCCCGAATTCCACCAGCAGGCCACCGGCCCGGGTTGGTCGAACTGCTTTGATGGCAGCTTTGGTGTCGTCTGGCTTGACCGCTCCTTTAATTTCACGGAGGACATCTGCGTAGGTTCGGCCCTTAGTTGGTTTAATAAGCAGTGCCTCTCGCAAGGGTTTGCGCCGCGGTTTGCTTTTTGTTTTCTGCGGTATATCGGGGGTACTTTGTTCTTTTGTGGTTGAGCTCTTTGTCTGTTTTTTCTTGGAGTAGCCTTTTGGCCGCTTTTTTGCTGCCTTGTTTCGCACCACATGAAACTCCTCGCCTGGAGTGTCAACTTCGTTTATGGTCTCGTCCTTCCTCCTTTTCTCACGGTCGCGTTCAATTGGGCTACCGGCCATTCTTTTGCTGCTGCTAGGACCCAATGATGCCTCGAGGGAGAGCGTGTCTTTTTGGTGCTTTTCGGTTGCAAGCCACCTCCGCCTGTAGTGCGTTATGCGGCCAAAAAGCTCCTCCAGTTCAAGAATGCCATTCTTGACACTCTTGCCTATGTTTTTCTGCACTTCGCAGGCAGCCCTCAGTTGTTTGACGATAGTCCCCGCTTTCCGAGTAAGCCGCTCCTCTTCGGCGCGGTCAAGGGCGATTGTGTTATTTGGCGCCACCTCTTGGGAGAGGCCACCGTTTCCTAGCCCTTTTGCTTCTATCGCTTGGGTCGCGTTTGAAGTGGAGTCGGCCAACGGCAAAACTTCTCCCTCCCCCAGTCTCACACTGGCCTCTGTTGGTGTCGCAGCTTGATCCGGATTGTGTACGTCTTGCACTGGACGCTCCGGAGTGCGGATAGTCCTTCTACTGCGCCCAAAGGCCGCAATGATGCCAGGTTGCACAACGCACTCTGCCTTCTTTCGTTCGTTAGTCCGTCTGTGGTCTGTCTCCGATGATTTAACCTGTGATGTTGACTTTGACAGTGTTCCTGGGGTTTGCTGCCTCCCCCCGCAATCGGTGACTTGTTTTATCGGTGTTCTTGCCAACAGCGGTTTTTGCCTGAAAGGGTTCTCCGTGCTAGCGTCCTGTTTGCTTGTAGTTATATCTGTTACAGAAGCCAAGGTCACCATTTCTATAACATTGCAGTCGCTGCATAGTTTGGTTTTCTGTCTGGGTTTCCGTTCCCATAGCATTTTACCTACTGCCAGGATATATGGATAATTGATGACGCCATATATTTCGTCATATCACAGTGAAGATCATTGACACTCACGTATTTGTCCTGAGACTCTCCCTTCACTGCCGACCATTGTCCGCAGCTGCTTATTGGTTATTCGCAGCGAACCTTTCGAGAAAGGTTTTCCCCTATCCGCAACCCTGGGGATGCGTTTGGTTCCCCGGTCTGAGGGCACTATCGATAAATCGATAACCAAATCGATTGAGTCATTTGGAACATGGGAGCACATTAAGATATCTCAGAGTGTCTTTCAGGAAAGTCACAGTTAGCGCATTCAGCTCGTTTACAATTAGCTCTAAGGGATTGCTTGCTTCCTCTGACACAAGCTTTGCGAGAAGAAGGTCACTTGCTCTTTTATTTGTCAGAAACATTCAATAACTCGGCCTTTACTTAGCGAACGGACATTATTATGTTGGGAACATTGCTCTCAATGCACATGACAATAAAGTCCTGCTTAGGTTAATTCACTATTGGTGTTTCCATATCATACGTTGACTACAAAAGCCTTCTGACAGGATTGTATCTCTGTCCATCCAACTTGCTTAATTTTGCTATATACCCTTAAATCAGCAAGCTTTAAATATTTTTCAACGAAAAAATGTTCGCCAACATCAAATCAGTTGATTGCATTGAAATTTCAAGGAAATTCGCTCCACTGCGTAGCCGACACGACTCTTCCTTTTCACCGCATGATTTTCTACAATGGGGGAGCAACCTATTTATCTTCACTGTCGAATCATTTATCCGTGTCAGTCACATTATAGGCGGTCTAGGCCGGGCTACTTAGCACAAAAAAAGTTTGTTTACAAAAATACACTTTGCAATCGATATATCATCTATCCTAGAGAAAAAGCATAGGAGTCTGCATGTCACCAAATTAGATAATACACAAAACGAGAACTATTTACATAAAATTTTTCAAGCTATCCAAAAATAAGGACATCACTTCCTCCAACAAAATAAACAAAACTTTTTAGCATACCTTTTTATACCCCCCCAATTCACTCTTCCTGTCTTGTGCTACTGTTCCAAGGACCTCATCAGAATTTCCTCCCCTTGAAACCGAATTGGTTTTTGTTGTTGTGTGATTTCATTTGAATATTTCATTCTGGTGAGGCTCAAGCTTTATTGATAATAGCGACCAAGTATCCTTCGTACATCCTACGAACAGCAGGAGACCAAGTAGCAGCTTGAAGAATTTCCTACTTTAGGTTTTTGGTATATATAGTTTGGTCTCGACCATGATTCACATTTACATTCTTCTTCCGACTTTTCCCTGCTTCGCAACCAACAACGTCCATGCTTACGCTGAAGGTGGTAGTCGAAATCCTGGCGGCCGTAATGGAGTTTCGCAGAACGATGGGGAGTGGTGGCAAAATGACGCTAGATGTGAACACCACATTTTATATTATACTCGTAGAGCGTGTATAGTGAAGAGGAGCAATTTTTGCCTGATTGTTTTATGGAGCCCTAAATGGAACTGGGGCAGCAGGAGCTCCTAGCGTCAGGACTTCAAAAACACACCATCAAGTTTTCATAGAGAGAGAGAAGAGCAGCAATTTGAAATCATTTCGTGGTCACCCTTTTTATACAAATACGACGAGTGTTAGAAACAACATGGAAAAACTTTTAGGACGAGCGAAACGATATCTATACTCGTATAATGTTATCTGTGCCTAGGTGC
Organism: Odontomyia ornata; assembly: GCA_963969285.1. Classification (NCBI taxonomy): domain Eukaryota; kingdom Metazoa; phylum Arthropoda; class Insecta; order Diptera; family Stratiomyidae; genus Odontomyia; species Odontomyia ornata. The sequence continues at coordinate 16,280,421 of OZ017741.1, read as the reverse complement.
TAGGCAAGTAGGATTGGCCATTCCTGGCCAACTTGAGGTAAGTTGAATAGTTGAGGACGGGGAGAATAGAACGGGAATAAATGGCGCACGTGAGTGTGTTTGGATGAACCGATTATTATAATCCGAGGCAGATAGCTTTCAACTGAACTCCGTTTGATATATGACCGTGGAGCGGTGGCCATGTACGGTATACTAATATATTGGTCTCGTTAAACTAAAAAATTGACCAAAATTTACAATACGCTTCGCTTCAGACCAGAACGAAATTGGCTTGAGTTATTTGCTGGATAGGATAATTGAATTTTTTCCTGTCAATAATTACATTGAGTGATAAATGTCCTAGTTAGCTGGCATGGCATGGAAAATGTGAGTCTGATATTGTTTTGAGCAGACCGTTTTTAATTAGTTTTATGAAATTTCATATTAGGCACAATGTCACTTAACATCTTATGGGCAATGACTTGATCTGAAACTGAAAAAGAAGAATACCTGTCAGTCATTAATCATACTCGTGTATTATAAGTAACCCAACTGGCGTTGCTGTCCACAGAAAATTGTCCGAATAAAATTGAAACCTAAGCCTAATAATTTTTTATGTTTGTTTGCTATTTGTAGTGTTTCTTTATTGATTCTCAAACTCATTACATCCGAAAAATTAATTTTGGGGAGTCTGAATTCAAATCATCACAACCTTGATATTTTATATTTATTTTAGCGTTTGCTATCGTAATTACTACACTAGGGATAGATGATAGCCTGAAGGAAAAATTATCAAAAAACCTTGCTACATCTTAGAACTGCCTTATTCTACTATAAAACAACATAAATCTACCAATACTTGTAGTAATCGAGCAGTCGCCTAAGCGAACTGCTCGAAAACCTTCATAACACTTTTAATTGCAGATTTGAAAAATTTAATTATTTCAATTTATAGTTATAAACTATAAAATAATTTTTTTATTTTAAATAAATTTTCGATCATTTTTTTTTTTCTATATTAAATTAAACTTTTCTTAATAATTATTTTTTTAATATTTATCTCTTTCTTTTATTATTTAAATTTGTCTATATCATTATTTTTCATTAATTTAATAATTCAAATCTGCAATTGAAATGCGGACATGGCAACACCTTTTCCCGCTGTACATGCACATATTGCATTCGCGAAGGCAAGTGTGCAGCGGAATGGATGAGAGGCTCATCAATTCCCGTTTCGACATCTAGCAAGTGGACGAATGACAACCAAAAGAGGAGTCTGTTATTGATCGTTGCCGTGAACACGTTGCGGGAGCAGCGCCAGCAGCAGTAAAAGCAACCGCAACAGCTTCAGCAGTAACCGTGGTGGGAGTATCTTCTTGCTCGTACTCGTATCTAGATTTCGAGGTGTAATTGTAAGCAGTATCTGACATTCCCACTACTTTTCAAAACCGCTATCGGGAGGCTTGCGGTTTTATTGCTTTTGCCGAGCGCCTTGGATAGTCAGCAAGCGAACTCAAACATATGGGTCGTTTAGTGGTGTTGCCTCAGAAGTGGTAGTGTGTTGTAGAAACAACGGAAGATTAGACTTCTTTCAAGAGGTGACATTCTTTGCTGTGAAACGTCAATACGCAGCCCAACCGCACATAACGGTTCAAGAATGCCCAGAATGTTAATGAGTGCTAACCATGTGACCAATTTGAATGATGCAGAGAATTTCTGCGAGTGATTCTCGGCCCAGTGAATAGTCGTAATGAGGAAAAAATACTTATCCATTATGGTATGAAAATGTAAGAATGTACTCCAGTGACTTACTTTTTTCGCGAATATATTGCAAACAAAACATTTTCATAGAACTGCAAGTAAATTGAAAATTTTCAATTTCTCCCTAATTACTGCAAACCAATTGCTGTGTTTTGTAGCTGATAGAATTGTCATCTCTGATTCACTTAAATTGATTAAACAACATATGAGTAAATGCAGTTATTCAGCATTTCATTTTAATTACAACCCTGCGATTGGTATATATGAGGTTTTCCAATAAGAGGGTTTTTTTTGGATATTGAAAAAAAATACCATTTTTCAATACAAATAACAAGATGTTTATTTCATTACAAAAAAAAAGTATGCCGTTAATAGTAAAAAATAACGTCAGGCAAATCATCCCCACAACCACGCTTACAAGACCATATCCTTTTCATCAAATTTTCCATAACGAAATCGCAAAGTGGCTGCACAATGTCCTTGATAGCCTCACGAATTCCATCTTTGAGGTCTTGAATCGACGCTGGACTGTTGGCGTAGACCTTCTCTTTCACGTGGCTCCAAAGGAAGAAGTCGCAAGGTGTTGAATCACAAGATCTCGCTGGCTCATTGTGATCACCTCTTCGAAAGAAAACACGGTCCGGAAATTTTTCCCGTAAAAGATCAATGGTTTCGTTGCTTATGTGGCACGTAGCGCCATCTAGTTGAAAGTGAATGTTGTCCAGATCAACATCATCCAATTTCGGCCATAAAAAATCATTGATCATCTCTCGCTAGTACAATCCATTCACCGTAACTGTTGCTCCAGCTTCATTTTCAAAAAAGTAAGGTCCAATGACTCCGCCGGACCATAAATTGCACCAAACAGCCAAACGTTGAGCATAAAGAGGCTTTTTAACACTAATTCTTGGGTTTTCCAAGCCCTAGATGCGACAATTTTGCTTGTTGACGGAGCCACCGAGGTGAAAATGGGCCTCATCACTCAAGATGATTTTTCAATGGAACTCCGGATCATTTTCATGCATTTCAAGGACCCAATCAGCAAAGATACGACGTTGTTGATGATCCATCGGCTTAAGTTCTTCTGTTAACTGAACTTTATAAGCCTTAAGACCCAAACCTATGCAAAATACGGTATAATGACGTTTGTGGAATGAATAATTCCAAAAAACGACGAGGAATGGACAAACCTTGGTTTTCTTCTACACTTTCAGATACAGCAGCAATATTCTCGGCTTTTAGTGACGTGCACGCATTTGATTCTACACACCACTAAGTCGTCCCAATAGCTCGAATTTTTTCACCAATTTCTGTATTGCGGTCCGACAAGGTATTTCACGACGACCCTAAAATGTTCGAGTGTTACGAACCGTCTCTGCCAAATTTTCACCAATTTTATAGTGAATTTGATTAATTTAAATGCGTTGTTGAAGCGAGTATTTTTCAATTTTATTGATGATGTAGTTTATACTTGTCAAATGTCAAAACATGACACCTTCAAAAGTGACATCTACCGAAAAAGCGGGCTTTTCAAAATAACACCTCTTATTGGAAAATCCTTATTAAACGCGAATATAGGCAATCAGTTTTGCGCTTCTTATAGTAATTGAAATTGGAACCGTATTAAAATTGAAAGCGGATTTGCATCGAAACGGTAGAAACTAAATGGAGTGTACTTGTATGTGTGCGAAGTACGAAATTTTTGATAACTTTAAATTGCCCCACATGAAAATAAATTTCCCGAGAAATCAGCGATAAACTTTCAATTACTTGATACTGACGCATTTCTACTTATTTTGTTTGAGACTCAATGCATGAAGTTTTGCATGAATGGAAGAACGCGCAAACAAACCACCAGCGATTGACGCCGTGCAGCAACATGTTGATTACGATGTTGGAGTGTTTCAGACATTTTTTTCTATATTCCACAACTCTTCGTCGTACTTTAGTATCATTATCTTTTTTCATTCAATTTAATTTCCTTGCATTGAATTTGTCGAATTATGCCTTTGTCGACTAATGGACCGATCGGCATTTGATTCGTGAACTATTGTGGGCAGTTGCGTGCAACTTTCGAGGACGCATTGGCTTGTGATGCAAGAAACTTTGCTTCGCATTAATTTTCTTAATCTCGGCTAAGTAGATACAAATCGCAGTTAAACTAGCAGTATCTTCGTACTGTTTTTCAAATTTCGCAAACTTTTGGTATATAGAAACTAATGACAGTATCAATACTGAGCTGAGAACTAAAAATAACACCAAGACCCTTGGAAGAACTCACAACAGTGAGAGGAGCATCATTTAACATATAACTAAACGCTAATGGAGAAAAGTTAAGTGTAAAAGACCTTTTATTGCTTTTGGCAACATTAAGACACATGTAATTAGATGCACACTAATTATATAAAAGTATTCAAATCTTCCTGTAAATACAGACAAGTTTATATCGACCTAACTGTGTGAAATATTTTGAAATCATCTGCATATAATAGGGAAGGAGAGGTGAGTACCGATGGAAGATCATTTGCAAATAATACTGTTACATGTACAAATAATTCTGCGAGCTACTGTGGTAATTGTTTTCGCAACCATTAAGAACATCATGATTAACAAACGAATGTACTCGAAAACCCGCCCCACATGATCAACATCTGAAAGTGACATCACTGCCCATTCAGTATTGCTCGAATATTCCAGCTAGTTCGCCAATGTACGAGAAATGGATTGAATGACTAGAGACCCTATATAAAGCCGAGCTGAATGAATGTTGGGATTATTACAACCGCGATAGTAAAACTGCGATAAGTGTGTAGTGCGAGTTAAAGGCGAGTGCGAATTAAAGGCGATAGTGGACAGTTGGAATTTAAATTTGTAGACAAATTAAAATAACATTTTAAATTAATCTTTGAAAAGTAAAATTCGTGAAATTGTTAGATGAATGATCTTGAATTTTTTTGTAAATAAACTTGATTTAAAAGACAGTGCATTTTCACTTTTCCGGAACATTGAAATTATTGGCCGCGAACCGTAACACGCGACAATACGAGCGAAAACAGAGCAAGAACGGAACCTTGAACAACACCAGAGAAAAGGTAAAATGAAGTGAGAGATATACTTCAGTAACTAGCACAACACATACAAGAAGACCGATGTGACTTTATCTGTTAGGAAAAAAACTATGCCACGTACCCCAAACATCGAATTTCAATCTTAAATGTACTTTCTTTTATTCACCATCCAAGTGCCAACCACACGCAACGCTCCCAATTTATAGACTGCTCCCACTCGGCTCACCCAACGCTGTATAGAAAAGCAATGTTGCCACTACCGCTCGTTTCATTTGTCCATCCTTAACATTTCGCCCAGCTGGACCGGAGGATTAAGGATCGTTGCCAATTAGCTTGCATACCTTTCGAACCGGTTGGGTACATGTGCCATGAGTATGTCTGATTGTGACAACCCTGATGAGACCATCGTCATCGGGGTGAACAGCAATGATTCTGCCCAAACACCATTGTGTTGGTGATAAATTCTCATTCTGTATTATCACGATGTCATTCTACTCAAGATTTCTTGATGCTTGATGCAATTTGTTCTTAGTTTGCAATAAAACCAGGTATTCGTCATGCCATCGTTGCCAAAAGTCTTGATGCATCTGACGAATTTTTTACCATTGCTTAAGTCAGCAGGTTAGTCCAACGAGTGTGGGTGCCTCGAGCATGGCAATTAACGATCGATCGATAAAGAAATTGGCCGGGCTGAGCACCAAATGATCATCATGTCCGTCATATAAAGCCAATAAGAGACGCGAATTAAGGCACAAGTCAATGCGAACAATAAAGTGTTAAGCTGGTCGAAGAACAAAGCTTGGCTGCCAACAATGCGGAATTAATGCTTCTTCGCTGACTTGCCCGCAGCTTCCTAGAAACCGCCTTGGTGTGGTGCTCCAGGAGGGATAAAATGCCATGTAGTGCTACCATTCTTCAGTTGCTGCTGCGTGTGAGTAGAATACCATTCCACCAAATCCTCTTGCATAATTTTGTTAGCGCCTCCAAATGCAGTCCCATTGTTATTGTATAGATGATGACAAGGGCCACGGCGACTAATGAAGAGGTTGAAAACGTTTAAGAAGGCGCGCGAAGATAAATCTTCCGCCTATTCGATATGCACAGCTTTCGTAGCCATACAGACAAAGATACCTACGTATATCTTGATCACCGTCCGTGGTCTTTTTGTGCCAGCACGTAACTTTAGAGGACCATAATAGTCCACACCAGAAGATGAAAATGGAGGAGATGCAGTGACTTGTAGTTTCGGTAGTGATGCCATTTGCTGACGAGACATAGCTTGCTGCTGCCGTTGGCAGGTAATACAGCGGGAAATGCACTGTTTCACAGCAGACTGGCCATGTATAATCCAATATGTTTGTCGCAATGCCTGGACCATAAGCTGGATTCCACCGTACAGGGTAGTATGATGAGCTTGGTGGACCAGAAGCTGAGTAAAGGTACCTGATTTCACCAAAATGATTGTGTTGACCAACGCTAGCCTCAGCATTTTTAAGTCGACCTCCAACGCAGAGGATGCTATGACCATCCAAGTATAGTGCAATAGTGATGAGAGTGCTCGATGATGCAATGCAAGCATGATATTGGAGTTTTTTAATTGCACTGCCAAAATGTTTGGCTTGTTCGCTGCCAACATGCCATCGAAACGCCTCGTCCTTTTCTTCGGGCATGATGAATGTTCGATGCGAATGATGCCATTGATAGTAACTCGAAGCAACTTACCAATATTGCTGAACCTTTCGACTTGGCTAATAAATAAGCCATCGGGACTGCGGGTGTCAATTTTCATTGAACTAGTTGCCAGTGCCAAAGTCGTTTTGACTGGTTTTTCTTCTGCTGCCATTGCCAGGACCTCCTCCCCAGAACGGACTGGAAGCTCGGTTGCGGGTGTGTCATCTATCAATAGTGTCGCGGGACTATGCCACAAAAAGTAATGTTCACCAAAATTCCCGGCGCTGACTCTACAACTAGCACAATCTGCCAGATTATTCTGAGTGCTAATTTGATCCCAACTTCGTATGTCGCTATGTTATTGAATGTAGCTAACACGATTTGCCACGTAAGGAGTTAAAGTCCCCGCTGGTTTTCGAATCCAACTTAGGACAAAGCTGGAGTCTGACCACAAGATGTATTATGCATATTATGCATCCTCTAAAGATAATGAATGCCGCACGCCTTTCATCGTTGTTGCCAGTAACTGTGCTGCACAGCACTCAAGCCTAGGAATCGTTGTTTTCTTACTGGCGCCTTTGCACTTGTATCGTAAAAGCCATGTAAACATGTGGTTGAACCTCTGGCCGTAAGCCAAGCCAGCGTGGTATGCGAATCGCCTCCAGCAGTCTGAGATGATTCCGGAAAGCAAGCCACTTTTGCAATAGTAATGCTGGTAGGGATGTGTCTCATACTGATCCTCCTCGCCACAATTTTTGTTCGCAGTTTTTTGCCACTATAATTACTGGAACAAGCATATTTGCAGGTTCATATAATTTTGCAGTGTCACTCAGCACCTGCCTTTTTGAATGAGTGATCCAATTTGGTTTTAAAGAAGAAAACAATGTAATTTGAAAACTGTCGTTTCTGCTGACAGTTTTGAGATTGAGTTTGAGATTACATCCATAGAGATCTGGTTGGTTTTGTATCCTGCCAATGTTGCAGGATCATTTGGTTGCCATTACAGTAAAATGAAATGCCCTTGCCCTAGAATCTGACCTACATTGCCTTCTCAGTTGATTCAGCACTTGCCAAGTAGTCATTAACGTAGAAATTGTACAAAATACTTCTTTAAGCAGCCTCTAACTGGGATCCATCTGTTATATTCCCGTGGTTTTCACGTGCACATTGTTGTAATGCTCACCTGGCATTATAAAGGTCACATGCCATACAATAGGTAACCGTAGTTAACTTGAACGTGCGCAACGATTCGGTTGCTGCTTCTCGCCACAGAATTCTTCGCCAAGGCTGATGCCACTCATTGACACGTGCCTTTTGGAACATCTTCTCTATATCCGCTGATAAAGCCACATGTAATAATCGGAATTGGAGGATAGTGTTCACTAATGATGGTTGCAGCATCGCTCCAACCAATTGAGTGTCATTCTGTGGAAAGCCTTTCGAATATTTTGGTGATGCGTTGAATACCACATGATGCGGATCTGCATGACATAACGGCCATCACTGTTGCATTTATGCATTGCCAAAAACAGCTTCTCACAAATGCCCACCTCAACCGTCATATCTGCTTCAGGTGGGGCCTTTTCAATCCCCCGAATATTACGGTTGAGTGGTTGATAACAGTTGCAACTTGCATCGACCACGGATGTATGCTGGAGGCAATGAGCCTACGCCATCCACTTGAATCTCGTATCGTCTCTTACGGACTGCCAAGTTATTGAAGAGTCGTGAAGTTATGAAACTGAGTTGAGATGCAGGATCACATAATAATCAACATCGGTGTCGATTGCCAAAGCCATCAGTAATGTATCCAAGTGCTGTTGCCAAAAGGACAATCTGGTTGCTGACGAGCGTAAATGTCTTCACTGCGTCAGCCAATCATGCAAAATGATTCCGTGGTGGATTGCCAGAAACTATCAGTGGAGCTACATTATCCAATGCCACTGGTTTTGTCGGAACTAATCCAGAGCATGATGCCACTGATGAAGATGAAGTCAACTTCCGACACAACAAAGTGTGATGTTTGTCATTGCAATTGCGACAATTCCCTGACTGGCATATTTTTTTCGAATGACCTTGTCTCAAGTAGTTGAAACATAAATTTGAGCCTTTGATACGCTCAAACCGTTCTGCCACTGAAAGATCTAGCAATTGAGAACACTTTCTAATTGAATGATTTGCATTATTGCAGTAGTCACATTGGCCAGGTAATGTTGAAACCAAATTGGTTTTGATCAATCTTGGCGGTTCATTCGGTAGAAACGAGAGTCGTTGAGTTCCTGCCTGTGGAGTGTTGCTGGTGGTTGGCAAAAACAACACATCCATTGCCAAACTATGTGCATGCTTCTCTCATACCCCATGCCTATTGAGTCGCCTGTGGGAGTTTCAATGTGACGATCGGCACTAGTAATGCATCCCATTGATCCACCTGAAGTTTCATAACAATTAATGCTTGCAGAGATTCTCGGACCGCGTCAACGATAGTCAGCGAATTCAAAGTTGACTCCTGTACTTGTGCCTTTATCGTGAGTAACTGTGAGATACGATTCTCTGCCAATCGTCTCGGGCTATCGTAACTCGCCTTTAATGCCTTCCATACTTTACCATAATTGCCTGTGCACATGCCACCTACCAGTGACATTGTATCGCCCTTGATCGCTACGCGCAACTTCGCCAATTTATACGCTTATTACGTAATATCCCATCTAATTACGTAATGCAACATCGTCGCTTCTTCCACAAAGTTACTATGTTTGACCATACAGCGCTAGCCACATCCTCTAAAGCCAGTGTCACCATCATTCAACGCACTTTTGCCACCGCCAAGTTATGTCTCACTTCGACCACCGCAAAGAACTCATTATGGGAATAAATCTCCGCTTGGTCAGCACTCGCCAACAAGCCATAATGTGCCAGCATAAACTTGTGGAAGAATCTAGCTCTTGAACCAATTCCTGCTTGGGCTGATTATAAGTATCGGCAAGTACCGCCAATGCTATCTGCCACACACTACGGTTCAAAGCATATGTAAGTATGTGAATACAAGTCACAAAAAACAATCCAAATGCAAAAAAATGCCACTGACATATATGACGCCAACTGTTCGTGGAAACCCGTACACGCATGGGCTCAATATGTGCAAGTACCTCAATACGGACCACGAAGAATAACCCGAATGCAAAAAAATTGCACACTAGAATATATAACGCCACAATCCAATAACCTAACATACAAAAGGATGTTCTAAACAAAATGCAAACACGCACGATCATGGAAATATCTGTATGTGTGTATAACAAATGTCCAAGCGCCATTAAGCCAACCACTGCCCACCCCGCCCTTTGTCCGGAAATTTATGGGAAAAACAGCCACAGGTGTCTTAAACTCAATTCTTCACACGAGACACCAAAAATGTCAGGAAAAAACTACGCCACGTATCCCAAACATCGAGCTTGAATGAAAACTCACTTTATTAATCTTAAACGTACTTTCTTTTATTTGCCATACATGTGCTAGCCACACTCAAATCTGTTTTAAACAAGGAAACGTCAATGGAGTGGAGTTCTGATATACTCGTATAAGCAGGTAAGGAGACGCAAGACGAAAGAACAGGTGTAAAAATGGAAGAAAAATATTCACAGAAAAGGTTGGCTCACAATATCATTCTAGTGGTAGAGAAAGGAACAGAAGACGAGACCTGAAAGGACCTTATGTAAGGCCACAAAGGTTTCGCGTTGTTCTTCCTTAGCAAGCTCTCCGTGCAGCCAAAACAGTTTTTCATCGCTGCCTTGATTTCTTTCTTAGCTGCAGCAAGCAAGGCAAAAAACGAGTTCTAGTTTCATCAGTACCATAAAACTTATGATGGCGATGCACTTTGCTTTTAGCTTTCAATTACAAAGGTACTAGCTTAGTGAGCCAACGCTTCAACTTTACGGAAGTTGCATCGGGTGTTGCTCAGGGATCTATCCTTAGTTCAGACCTGTGGAATGCATCTTACAATGGACTACTAAGAATGTAGATGACAGATGAGTCACGCTTGATCGGCTATGCGGATGGTGTTGCGGCTCTGGTCGCTGGACGCACCGTTGAATAAGCGCAACTTAGGCTATGTAGGCCAATGCGCCGATTGAGAGACTGGATGACAGCTTTAGCAGTGTAGAGAACCAAATGGCCATCTTGACAAGAAAGAGAATCCCTAGAGTAAATGATCAGTAATCAAAGCCAGCGTTAAAGTACCTGGGGCTACTGATCGATTCAAAGATAAGATTCTCTGAGCAAATAATGTCAACGGCTAAGAATGCTGCTTTGGGAGTATCAGCTCTGAGTTGACTTATGGACAACGTACGGTCGGTGCTACTTTACGGAGCAGATATATGGGGCGATGCTCTCAACAAGGAGGTATACCAAAAACGCTTGGCACAGGTGCAGAGAAGAGAAGCACTGAGGATTGCATCCTCGTATCCAACAGTCTCAGATTTGGCGGTGCGAATATTGTCCTCCTTGCTAGAAAGTGCCGTGTTATTAAACTCTGGCAAAACAAGGATGCAAGGGAGATGGTTGTGCGTGAGGACAGACACCGTTCACTCAACGAGTGGTAGCAGTCTTGGGTGGATTGTACGAAGAGAAGGTGGGCTGCGCGCCTCATCCTGGATGTGAGACTGTGGCCAAGCCAACAGTATGGTGCGATTGACTTCTGTCTAATCCAGCTTTTGAGTGGGCATGGGTGTTTCCAGTCTTACCTGCGCAAGATTGATAAGTCACGGTCCCTCGATTGTCAGTTTTGCCCAGGAGAGGAAGACAATCCCTGCCACACATTTTTCGCGTGCACAAAATGGGACACGCCACAAAGGGACCTCTACAGGGAGACGAGAGATATAGTTGCGGTGATACCGGAATGAGTTGACAAAGGGAGCCAGGTGGCACATTATGCTCGGGCAGTCCTAAAAGATAAAAGAGACTTACAGCAGCCAGGGACGTTGGGGCTGGGAAATTACTCGTCAGGCAATTCTCCTCTCCTCTCCCCACCTGCCAGAAGAGGTAGAGCTTGAAAGCTCACTCACGGCGTAACGAAATGAGGCCTGGCCCGAAGTAATGGGTCAAACGGTTCCAAGCTAGACTCTCGGATTGACATGGTGTAGTGAAATGAGTGGATAAAACTCCGTGAAGGACTGCAGCAATAGTTTGCTGCCTTAACGAGAAATAATGATGGGTTTCGCCAAAATTGGCCTTGTCTGAGCACGCTTCAATGCGCTGGCAGGCTAGCATTGCGGTGTTGTGTGGCGGATTCTTTTCCCAAGCACAAGAACCCACTACAAAAGATATTTCGCTTCCACGAATTTCAAGGTTCGAATGAATACCGACCAAAGTTGAGCCTGAGGTAACCTACTGAAGGTCAAGAATTGCTAACTCGAATGATAAACCAGACTGGGAGAAAACAGACGGACTTAAGAGGACTTCGTCGTTACCGACGATACTTATGGCCCACAAATAAGAGTGGAACATCTAGGTGAAAGCGGTGCCAGATAGTCCAAAACTTATTCGAATTCGATTTGAGCTCAGTCGACGTTTGAGAATTGGCTCAACTGACAGGGACAATGCAAAGGCAAACGCCAAGACCACAGTTTTCAATAGTTTGTTGCATTCATTCTTCACTAATGCAACACTTTTTATTATCTTGACGTTGGACCACGAATAATCTTTTTCATTTTCAAATATTTAAAGGATCACTTCTGCATTTACTCAAGGGCACACTTCTTATAACCTCCTTTTTGAATGATATTTTTTCTTTCTCTCTCTCAATTTATTTGCTTCCTTTAAAAAATTTACGACTTTGCATATGTGCCCGCCGCGAAAAAAATTCTTACATGCCACACGTCCAACGATTTATATCTAATCCCTACGATTGCTATTCATTTCGTTTCCCTTCATTGACAATTTCGCGATCTTTCACATTTGCTTTGAACTTGCATCACTTTGCACGACTCCACTTTTCTCTTGTAACTGCGCCATTTGCATTCTGAACATTTTCGCTATACGAGACGTACATGGGGCCCACTTCACAACAAGGCTAGGTAAAAATGCATTCGTTATCGCTCAACCGAGTTTTAAGTTTCCGACTCATCAAGGCCGTTCAAATGCGTGCGAGCATAATGGAAAGCTCAAGCGTTCAAACGATTTTGACAGCACTCTACGCCACAAATCCTGGGCAATAATAATATAAGACAGCCAATCTTCTAGTCCTTCAAGTAGTCCACCCGCTAGCTTAGCCAAAATAGCAAATAACCGCATGCAAGTCGCAATATATAGCAATGCGACAATTCTGCCAGAAACCTGATAAGTCTGATACAACTAGAATCGATTGATTTTGCTTCGTTCCTTACGCCTGAAGTCAGGCAAGGTTTGCAGCAGACGCAAAGAGGTTTTTTGTACGTTTAAACAGCAGTTTATTGACAGGGAAACAAGCCCAAAGACAGCAGGCTGCACCACGCAATTTTAAAACACAAATCCTGTATCCAAAACTAAGTTGGAGCTATAGTTGTGAAGCGAGTGCAGCCGCAGCCCAAGAAACTGCAATTTCGTATTATCCACGGTTCAACCTGACCACGATACAGAACTCGACAATGCGACACAGGTTTTCCACTACTTCTCCTCCAAATGCAAGGTCCCGAACGAAATTCACAATGCTTTGTAGGAGAAACTCAAGCATGTGCGACAAAATGCACACGCAACACCCGTGTCCGCGAATGATAACTTTTTCCCTTCTCATGCACGTCAGAAGGCAAAGATGAAGAACCGTCCATTCGTTGCCGTGCAATCCCCATGACGTGCGCAACGCGTTGCGATCAAAACAGACTCCCCTTTGGTTGTCAGTCATCCACCGTCCTCTCAACGCCACAACGGTGGTTTGTGACGAGCCTCTTGCTCATCGACTTGCATTTGGAGAAATCATTCTGCGGTACCTTTGCCTCTTGCGTTATAATTTTTCAATTGCTACTGTATTTAGATTTATATTGCCTGATTACTATTTAACTCTGCATGTACCTGTCTTTTCTTCTTCAAATTGAAATTTGTATTTTAAGCTAATCACGTTATAGCGTCGAAGTGAAACCACATGGCCCAGCAGATTTTTTAGTATTCATGAAAAAGACTATATTTTGACGAATTTACTCAGTAAACCACCGAAAATTTCTTAACCAATTTATTTAGCTATCAACCGATTTCCTCACCCGGATTAAACTTCTTCCCTCTCCTCCTCTACTCAACACACTTTTATTAGCCTTAAAATACACGTGAATAAGATGAAAACAGTGCTGAATAAGATATTCTTTCTTCCTAGCAATTGTAGCAAATGCCATACGATTAGGGTTTGCCCGTGCACAAATCAGCCATAAAACAATATTTTCATATTATCTATTGGATGCCTGGATATTTTACGGTTTATGTGTGTATAGTTATGCCTGGCAGGAATAACCAACATTGAACGGAACACCCAGCACAAAACGACGTACATCGAAGAAACCAGTTGTGAATTATTCATATAGGAAAATTCATACCTAAGTTGCTTTACTTCACAAATCCTCCACCCTAAACCATCGCCCCCCCCCCCCCTGCCACTCTCCGTCTAGAGCGGAACAAACCACCAAAAACCATACATTTACGTTTATACAAACGTGGCGATGCATGAGAATTGCGTCAGACTTAACCAGCAAGAAGGATATGAATTTTGGCATGACATGAATTCACCTTGCCTGTGCAGAGTAACTTTTCCTACATTTCTCATAAGAAATTCAATATGCAAATTACAGATAATACCGATTCACATGCATTGATACATATTGTATGAATCGAAAGTCCTATCTGTGTATCCTCAGTGGCTTCAGTTTTGGTTCGACTTGATCTTGATGGTGTGGAGGAGAATGATATACTCGCAGTCAAATGTATGGCAAACGAGGCCAAACAGGACTATGAATCAGACTTGTTGACCCTTTAGAATGAGTGACGATATTAAGTGACAAATATGACCAAAATAATTACCCAAGGATACACACTCTCTCGGCAAAATCAGGCAATTTATATTGTCCTGTCTACGCAATGATGGGCGAAAGGACTAGTAATTAAAGTTTTTAATATCAATCTTGGATGCTAATAAACAAGACAATGGTCTAAAGAATTGTTTACAATATGTGGTAGTTATTCGAAGGAATTTCTTTAAGGACATAGGATTTATGAGTATTTAATAGCTTCTTAAGTAAAAGCTTGTGGTACAAGGATCTATATGCACATTTGGATGAAAATCTCTTGAATGGTTTTCCACAAAGAGAGCATAAGTTATTAAAGTTGCCTCCATAGTCTGGAAGTGTGTTTAAATATGCAATCAAAGGATAAGGGTGTGAAATTTTATTAGGGAATAAAATTTTCAAATAATGAGGTCTAAAATATGAAATGGTTTTGCTTGATTTCATTTTATTTCTGTTTAATGGCTTAATCACTGTAATTTTAGGAAACTTTCCGCATTTAAGGGTTCCTTAACTCTCTCCTATTACTGTAGGATGTACATTGAAGGGAGTCCTTTAGTTTTTTCATATGTTAGTGGCTTTGAAGTTGTATAGCATGCTGTTATTATTTTCAAGCTTTTGTGTGTAGATAGATCTATGGGACGTATAGAAATTTAGTTTACCCTATTAAAACTGTGGTTTTCCAACTCTCTGTCAAACGGTTTGTCCATGTGTGCATCATACCAACTCTACTTAAGAACTTTAGAGGCTTGAACCACCTAACACTTTTTTTGTGGTAGGTTGATATGCCCTGAGTGTGGGGCTCTCAGAAGTTTAAAGCATCCAGACTATCCACTAAATACCTACCTTCTAACCCGAGAGCTTAGCATGCTATTCGTTTTGCTACACCATAAGGCACCATCAACTTGGCGTAGAGGGAAAGAAGAGGGATTGCTTAAAAAGAGATTCCCAACCACAATGTCTCTGATCGCTCAAATAAGCACTTTTTACCATTTAGGGCTGCTTGAACGTAATGTGCCAAATTGGATCCACTTGTCAACCGACTACCACGAGAGAGCTCTCTTGTTTCCTTATAGAGGTATCCACGTAGTTTTTCCTTTATTTTGCCTGCAGTCAGGAAACCGTGACTTACCAGTCTTTTACATGTAGAACGGGTCAAGTAGAAATCAGTCTCGAGTGAGCTGCGTTCTCTGATCAGGAATAAAGTGTTCTGACGTCTCCCCTTCGTGTTGTTCACCGAGGGCTACTGTCAATCACCGAGTAATACTGATTGCTCCCCCCTTTAAAGCCATGTCCCCGAAACCTTTGTGGCAGCACAGGTAGATATTTATCTACCAAAGAGAGTGATGGGTATCATGCCTATAATGGCTAACACCATAAAACAAGAGACCATCAGATATACGGATGTAATTTGCAGTGCTTCTTTCTCTCTCTCTGTACCTATGCCAGGTGCTTTCAGTGCTACCTCTTGCTCATCAAAGCCCGTTTCACGTTTTTTTCAGTATTGCTCTTTCCTGAGAACGTTGCCTTATTTTTTACTTCGTACTTTAGCATAGACTATGCGACACTCAGCAAAAGTCACCTTCTTGATGGGTTGAGTAACTTATTTTGGCCATAAGTCAACACAGAGCCGATACGTCTGAAGCAGTCTTATCAGTTGTTGCTTTGATTTGCTCCAAGAAATTCATGTTCGATTCGATCAGTACTTTACTGCTGGTTTTGAATTGACTAGCACTTTCCTAATGCTAGTCGTCCTCAATCAAAGAAATTTCTTCTTTATCAGGTTTATCAGGTTATACAGTGCCAATTTGAACCCACGAGCAGTCATCAGTCATTTACTTGACGCATTAACATACCTAGTCTGATTTTCACATGCTCGGCTGTGCGTTCAACAACCCCACATTATAAACGACGCTTTGACAAACTCTACGACATCGTTACACAAACAAAGTAAAGGACCGAGACTTGACATCCTAAAAAGACTTGAAAGATATAAGCATAGAAATGTAGATGGCCACATTACAATATCAAAGAATAACTTATTACAAATTCCGACACAATTTACTCAGTACTCGACCACAGCCGCCAATGGAAATGGAAATGAGACAAACTAGAACAAACGAATATCCAACAACCCAAAAATCTTCCTGGGCTAACCTAGGGCCTACCTTCTTATCCCATCCTAGGTATATAAAGTCATTTCCTTCCACATATTTTTCAGATACTAAAAACGACTCAAAGAATTTGAAACGTGTCTGTTCACTCAAAACACCAAGCGCATCGGTTTTTCAAGAGAAAAGATGATTTGTCTACGGATTTCAAATAAACAAAATAATTTACTACTATAATAATACTATATTCTCCTCCTGATCTAAATAGTGGACCAGTTGCTTTTTTGACAGCTCGTGAGAATAGTCTCGCTACTTTGCTTACTGCTGAAGTCGTCTCTGTTTACTATATCCGTGGAAGCGACACCGCTCGTGGCCGGTGCCACTACAACAATATCCTTGCAGTAACAATGTCAGCCTTGCAACGTATACATATGGGCCGGGAGAAAGCTGAAAGCAATTCTTACACTCGCAGGTGGACTTCTGACGGTGTGTAGGTTGACTGACGCTGCATCAATGTGGAAAATTTGCATGTGTAGTAAGCCACTGTTTAAATTCTTCCCATCTGCCTGCCTCTGTGTGCACGGCGATAGTCACTGGCCGCAAAGCTGTAGTCCAGGAGCCCGGGACTTTTTGTTGCATTTAGGAGGGACTGGAATCTAGCATTACATGATTGTACTCCTTATTGCTCAAGATTGTTATAAACCAGAACGTATTCGATTGCAGTGGAGAAAGAGGCTTTCTCTGATGACTGTTATGAAGATTGGACAGGCCCTGGTGTTACGAGCGAACACATAAAACATGCTCGGATATATTCCCGCTTCATAACTGCAATAGTAGCGAGCAAACAACACCTATGTACTCGCACTTTGCCAATGAAAATTAGCCAAAGAAGCGCGTACACAAGTAAATAAGCGTGCAGTTAACTAAACGAGAAAGTTCAACCCGCAACGATATTCACATCGTGAACGAACGCGGTGCTTCGAAGAGAGGTAAGCGGAGAGGAAAACCGAAAGTTCCGGCATAAACACTCTTTCGCTCAATGTCCCCAGTTTCCCTATTTTACCTCAAGAGATTTTGGGAAAGCCGAAAGCTTAAACTGAAAGCACTCTTTCGAAGTCGAAAGTTTAAGCGAAAAACAATCTTTCGCTCAATTTCCCCAGTTTCGCATATTCACCAGCCGAGCAAGCGAGACGAAGCGGGGAGGAAAAACTTTCGTGGAACGAGAGCGCACGTGTTCGGCTACTCAGCACCTTTAAAGAGAATTTAGGTTGAAAGCTCACGAAAGAATGGTATTTAATGTTCTTGGGCAGTCTTATACCAGTGAGTGTGTATTCAAATCCAAAAGGGAGCGTGCTGCTACCCAGTTATCATTTAGACGGTTAAAGTATTCGCGATTTAAAGTTCAGCCGAAGATATCGTCCAGTGTTCAACGAAGTGGTGAAGGGTGAGGTGTTGGCTTGCGCCGCGATCCTCAATCGGCCTTTTGGCGTTCCACGCCGTATGGCCACCCCGAACCATTAACACGTCCATTTGATTCTCTACAGGCTCAATATTGACATGTCTCCAATAATGTAATATGTAAAATGTAATGTTAAAAAAAAATATGAACAGAGAAAATAAAATAATTAATAAAATAAACTTTTTGCCTTGGTTGGTCTAGTGAAAATGGACAGAGTAGCAGGTAAGTGGTGTTACAGTGAGTCCTTTCCCCGGGAGCCCTGATGATGTATATAGGATACACATCAAATGAGCTCCCAGTTCATACCAGTATACATAGGGTATACTGGTTGGTAACACTGGCAGCATTTGCGTGGAGAGAGCACTGAATCCTGGACCAAGTAAGAATGGTTCCGAACTAGAGGGAGACATTTAAATTGCAGTGCTGGCTGTTGACGAGAATTTGGCTGCCTGTGATACAAATTCAAGTTAGGATTCATGATTGCAGGCAAATAAATCAGACTTGATGCACTCAGTGGGAATATTGACGTGCCGGTCATCCACATCGTTAATGATGAGGCTTAGAACCAGGTGTCAAATGATTATATGTAAACTAGTGTAAGGATGACTGGAAAATTTTCTGACCACATCCACTCGCAAGAAAAATGGATGAACTGAAACAGATTGCTTTGAATATGAAAGTTGTTCAAGGATTCCAATGTGGAATTGTTTTGGACCGAAACTGATAAGTTTTCTGACATGGATTAGCTTGGACAGGTTAGGTTTTTGTTAATAAGCCTTTTTTTTGGTCGGTGCAGCATGGATCTGAATACCAGCTTGGCTGGCAAGGCTTCTAGGCTCTCTTTGAATATAGTTCCTAATACTTGCAAAACTGTGGAAAGGACACTGATCTAGTCCTGGTTTTTCACATGACATATGGTAGTACCTTTGACAGTGTTGTGTCAGTCTTTCAACCGTTTGTTTCATGCCCAATAGTGTGCTGAGTAAGTTGAAATAGCGAGACTTAAACTGAGTCCCCAGGTTCATAGTGACAATCGCAAGAAGTGACCGAATTTCTGTGAAATGCTTCTGTGACCCAGTCTGCTGATTGCTCAGATAAAGCGACAGCTTTAGGCCACCTTGAAAAGCCATCCATAATCTTGATGCAATAACAAAATCCAGAAGATGGGGAGAGCTGACTCAAGATGCCCAGATGTCCACTTGTCCAGGATTAAGAAGTTTTGCAGGGACCTTATAACACGCCTGGGAGCGTTGTATTGCTGGCAACATGTTTGGGTCCGCTAAGTGAAGTTGCGGCTCATAAAGAGTCAAGTAAATCTTTTCTAAATCGCACGTAAGCTAGACCAGCTGCTAGGATGTCAAAAATAGTGAAATACGTCAAAAATGTTTATGTGAAAGGGTTACTTAAGAGCCTAGGCAAAAGGTTTAAAGTATCCTATAGAATTCCCAGACAACCCAAGGTAAGCATGTAGTAAAGTGAAGTCGTATTGTTACTTAGGAGCCTCTGAACCTTGTAGTTCTTGTTTCACTCCAGCTGGAGTACCTGTGTTGAAAAGCATTGTTGGATCTTCAACTCTTTCAAGTGAGATAGTGTGACCACTCCTAGGTCGGCATGGCCAAGAATGTGTAAAATTTGTGAGTGAAATTGCGCAATGAATCTGAATTGGTGGATCTGTCAAGGCGTGGAACTACTGGCCTTGCGATTTAAAAATTTTGCAATGGCTTGTGATAAGTTGTTATAGCAAAGCCTACTCCTTCAAGGAAATATCAAAAGTGTTACATGCTCGTGTAAATGGCCAGCGGTTCACGGTTATATGTGCTGAAGTTTTGCTTGTCGGGTACAAGAGATCAATCTACATCCTTGCTTCTGCTCAAAGATCACTCTTACTCATACGTTGAACGTGCGGACTACCAAGACCAGTAGTTCTCCTGTTACGACAACAATCATTAACACATGTGAGTACTAATGGCTCGGAATTCTCTAACAGTTGATCACGCCCCCATGCCTCGCTTAAAGTACGTTACGTTAACAATCATTAACATATGCGAGTACTAATTGCTCGGAATTCTTTAACAGTTGATCATGCCCTCCTGCCTCGCTTACGACACGTTACGACAACAATTATTAACATATGCGAGTACTATTTGCTCGGAATCGAATAACAGTTGATCACGCTCCCCATGCTTTGCTCGTCGCACGTAGCGTTTTCTGCGAGCCAATAAGCAATGTTTGCTTCACCGCCCATATTTGGGGAACGGCGACACCCTATAGAGAATACATAATCGCAATTTATTCTATATAAGAACCTTATATCTTACATTTCATTGGCAAAGTCACTAAATTGGCTCCCCGGCAAATTCCACACGCATACATGGTAGTCCATACAATTACCATATTGAGACCACATGGGGAACATAAATACAATTGAATGTGTGTACTATGCGCAATCCGCTCTACTGAGTATTAATTCCCCGCAACAACCAACTCAGAAATCATATGAGGAGAAGTCATCGAATATTCAGATATATGAATACTGAAGATGAAAAGAGCACAAGCATAAGATTGGATCTGGCGTTCCTTTTCATGCAACAAGATTATTCCCGAGGAAGGAGAGAGGAATGAATTCGTAAAGCAAATTAAGGAGAACTAGCACGTTAACAAACTCAGCGTTTTGCAATTAACTTGAGCGAAGGTCTACGACTCCCACTAACAATGCAAGCAATTCGTTTGTATTTAAGCTACTGGCAAACTGGACAAGGGAGCCAGCATCAATACAAGTCTCAAGGAGAGACTGCCGGAGACAATTGCGGTCGTCACTTGCAAAGAAGTTCGCTGTAAAGAGGAGATATTTTGCCATCAATAATACGTGAGTATAAGGAGTTAAAACAGAGTTTTTTAGGCCTAAGCCAGTGAAACTCTTGTTTTAGCCATTTCATTAGTGATTTATTTCGATCAGTGTGTTAAATAAACTCTAACGCAATGACCTTTTTGTCAACTTTCACGATTGCACTAAAGTGAGTTCAATTTATTCACCAATTCTTTTTTTATGTATAGTTCAACACCAGTACAGAAATTTTCTAGTGAAGATATCCACGGGAGTTGAAGTAGACATCTGCAGGAGTTGAATTTAGGCCCAAGCCGGTGAAACTCTAGTTCTAGCCTTCATCTACGTACACCGTAGAAATGAACCATGGTACAAGGGTCGTAAGCCCGGCTTCATTGTAGGGCGCACCAAGACCAACTGTAACCCCCTATGTCTATTTACAGGCTGCGCTTACCGGATCTAACGGCCCAGTCAAGGAGCCTGGCAGCAACAGTAGACCCATAAAATTGAGGTACACCAAGCCCAGCCTGGAAGAGGCGCTCCGCGCTGATCCGATGACAAGGTTTCCGTGGAAAAAGGAGCCAGTTCGGAAGCAGTGGACAACTCCAGAGCCCACTCCCCGGGATCTCACTCAAGGAACGCGACAACCCCTCACTCTCGAGACATACCTAGCCCGCCTGGGAGTCCCGTTGGATTTAGCAGACAGGGAGTCACTGGAGGAACCGAAACGTGGTGGTAGACGCGTGAGGCTATGGCAAGAGCTGGGCAACCTACAACGCCTTGCGAGAGGCATGAAGCCCCTCGAGGAGCGAGAGTTTTTCGCAGCCCGGGCCAGGGCACTCAAGAAACGAATCAAGTAGGAGCGAAAGAGCAGGCTAGCGGTGGCACTTAGAATCCGAATGCTACCTTTAAAACGAGTTCCAGACGTAGAATGTATTAAGTCAAAGCAAATTGGCAAACGGGAAAAAAGTTTTTTTTTGTATTTAAATGAACAAAAGGTGCTTCTTATTTCTAAAGGACAGCCCCTTTACCCACTAGGTATCAAGGATTGTAGTAATATATGGTGAGGTGCAATCATCACGCCAGCAAAGGCAGGGTGGTTGCTTATGCGTAACGTTCCTGGTTGATGAAATCCTAATAAGGTCAAGTTAGCCAGACTCTTCTTGAACTGATTGAATCCTATTATTACTTCTGGATTTCGGCTGAACTTGAAGTATTCGTTTCTCTTGTTTTGATCACGGAGGGTAGCGTGGTTAAGGTTGTTGTGCTACACCGCAAAAATTCAATTCTCCATTGGGGCTTGTCGATCCGTGTTAGCTCCTTTAGGTGTGGGAGTGCCACTAGCTTGTCCAGTAGATCCCCGATGAGCCACCAAGTGAGAATTTGGCTTGCCGGTACAAGTTTAGTCGCCTACCGAAAAATTCCAAATATCATAATTTCGAAACAGGGAAAAAGCTCCGTCTTTAGGAGTATTCATCACCAGTGTTTGCGCGCGGTTACTACATTAGTACACTATCGGAGAAGATGAAAACTGTTTGAATGGTAGTTCAGACTACCCTTAAAAATCAGCTGAATTCCCCCTCACTCCACTTGGATGCCATGCTTTCTAAGCCACGCTTTTCCTACCAAAGCCACTTCTTCTATACTGCTGAGTCTCTTACATTTTTTTTCTTTTTTCCTGATTCTACCACTAAACACTGCCTTATTTCTCACTTTATAGTCACATTCCTTACTTGAGTAGCCCATTCAAACTTCCACACACCAAATTATTTTTTTTTTCAAACGGGGAGTCACCATTCAAATTGACCTGTACAGGATTTTTGCTGAGAAGTGAGTTAGAAAGTTGTTCAATCTTTACCAATGTTATAAGAAACAATCAAATTAACATTAATATTC
The DNA here is from genome assembly GCA_963969285.1 of Odontomyia ornata. Lineage (NCBI taxonomy): Eukaryota > Metazoa > Arthropoda > Insecta > Diptera > Stratiomyidae > Odontomyia > Odontomyia ornata. The sequence goes on along the minus strand of OZ017741.1, from coordinate 16,257,637 downwards.
AATGATGTTCATAAATTCCATAATCATATCAAATTAAGCAAAATTCTATTCAAACGCAATTCTACTGACAATCAGAACAAAATCCTCGACTCTTGTTAATTTTCTCGTAAGTGGCCCGTTGAGTGTCTATTCTTCCAGTTCGCGTCGTTTGACTCTTGCTGACTTCTCGTAGAGAATATCCACCATAAAAATATCTTTTTCGATACCTTCTTCGAATACTGCGCTATCTTCACGAGTTTACCGCTCCTATTGTCTTTGATGGTATAATCTCTTTTGTTGTCTTCACTCGATAATTCCCATGTAACCTCCGTCCACTAAACTCTTACCAATCGAGGCTTATAAACCCTCGGTCCAACGGATCGCCGATATTTCCCCGGCCAATATCCAAGAGTCAACCCTTCACGTTTTCAATTTCATTGCCGTTTATTTCACTGTTTTGGTATAATTCATTCCGCATCAAACCCAGCTGGCATGACGTTTTGGAGTCTGCATTATCTTTCCAAGCTTCTACTTTCACCTGAGGTTTGCTGCAGTTGTTAGTTTATTGTTTATTATCATGCGCCAGTTTATTTTGACGCTGAGTGATTTTGTGCGTCGCGGACAAATAGTACTCGCTTCCTTCCTAATGTTGGCTTAGATGTACCAGAAAGTCTGTGGAGTATTACTTGTGGGTTGTACGCCATGTGTCGGAATTACGCCTGACTCGTCCGTGAAGTTTATGGCGCTAAATTTTCCCCGGACGGAGTTATTAGTATTATATCCTCGGTAACTTGCATGCACAGTGCACTTACTTTTAAGTTGGGTAAACAGCATACATACTCGTATACTTCCCTGAAGTTGAAAGTGGTTTCGAAGGTGTAGTAATTGGTCAACCACCAATGTTCCTTCTGAAACAATTTTATACTAACAGGTGCTACTGAATTGTGAATTGCTTTCTCGCGTTCTTCCGGTCATTATGGTAGTTCATACGAGCGGTTGGATAAGAATAATTCCCATTGCTCGGCAACATTCAAAATTCACCTTGATGGTTGAACGTTGTTAGCCGATGGTCATCTGCGACTGTGGCCCGATAGTGAAAATACGGCATGTCAATTGCGATCTCACGAAATATTATTTATTAGATTGTAGCTCCGAGTATCACGCTTGTACTTGAGAAGCCGACTTGATACGTTATTGGGGACTCAGTCCAATGGTGTTGCCATTGGTCTGAGCAAGCGCAATGTTTTGAGTTCCATTCAATTAACTGAAACGTAGTCATAAATTCCCTGAGTCTCCCTACGCTACCATGCTTACAATATTTAGTTGAAATGCCATGTTTGCTGTATTTAATTGAACTGATGTAATTTAAAGTAAATGTAAAGTTTAATGATTAATTTATTACAATTATTATAGTTCGGCTCGGGGAACTTTGACTCGAAGAACGCTTGATTACATGGTAGTGTTCGGTTGAGTTAATCCTCCTTTCATGCTACTACTCTCGCTAACAGTAGTTGTGAGTTCTAATGAATCGTCTGAGCACAGCAAATGTAGCTAGCTAGCCATAATTCCAGAAAGGTTCAACCTTAGAGGCAGATAGGGATAAGCTGTGTTTTCAGACTTTATGTGGGCAGGATTTGACGTAACAGGCCCTGAAAATTGCCCTTGCCTACCTTTATTACAAAGTTGAACTTGCTCAACCGCTTGAAATGTGAGCAAAAACAGCCCGAAGGGAGTGATCACTGCTGCTCTCGAAATATAAATCTTCCAAATCAGAATGGAATTCCAGCAAAATACACTAAATATTTGGTAAAGTTCAGTAAATATACTGCTTTGAGGCGATAGTAATCACCGTAGGGGCACTAGGGACCATTTTCTTTAGGGAATAGCCCACGTTTAACAGATTTTAATGCGTCATTTTACCCAACAAGTATATCCTGCTTTAGCGAGTTTTCCGACAAGAAGTCTTCTAAATTTGGAGACTACTGGAGGGCTACAAGTAATTTTATAATGTATGAATACTTAGCTCCTCTCGAGTGGCCTAAAACTGATACTTGCTAAAGAAGGTATAACATCGGCAACATCATCGCTGATGAAAACAGGATAAGAGAAAGATTGGCATCATGTTTTTTCTTCTTTGTAGCACCTCAGCCCCTCTGGGGCCTTCGCTTCCTGCAAATAGCGCCTCCAACTGCCTCAGTTCATTGACTGCCTCTTTCGATTTCGAAATCGGAGCAGCGATGAAAATTGTCTTCGTCGACCGATTCAGACCAGTGATTTTCGGTTTTCTCACAGGTCTCCCAATGAGTACCTATCAAGGTATCCTTTGTTCGTCCATACGGTTTATGTGGCCAGCGCATTGCAGTTTCCGCTGTCCAACAATCGTTGAGACCTCGGACTCCTCAAAAATTTCTTACAGCTCATAGTTGTATTAAGATTAATTTAGGGAAACATGTTGAAGTGAAGTGCACTTGAGAAGTTTGGAGTATGTCTTTTGTCACAATGCCTATAAGATTTTCTTCTAAGAATACAATATTGAAATACATTTGAGGTGAATTTAGGAGGGCTTGGAAGCACAATATTTTACTGGCATTTCAACGCTGTCTTAAGTGGAAGTAGAGAAATGAAAAGTATGTCACCATTCTTCAAGCAGAAGTATTCGCCACTCTTCAAGTACTGACGTGCATCATTTGATAAGTATGAAGGTATATATATATTCAAGAAACACTGACATTTGGTGGACCAGAGTTAGCCCTTGATATATGAAATATCGTCATACAATTATCTAGGGGCACCTGAGTTTAAATCATGTAGTGATCGTAGGTATGAAAGTGTCCGTGTAGGACTGCAACGATGGTCTGCTGCCACGGCAAAAGTGGATGGTAAGATTCGCCGAGATTAACCTTGCTAGTCATACAATGGGGTAAACCACCAATGTATGACTAGCAAGGCCGATCTCGGCGGATCTTACCATCATCTTTCACTGAGGCAGCAGACAATCGCTGCAGTCCTACACGGGCATTTTCATACCTACGATCACTACAAAATGGCACCCAACGTGGGGCCGAAAAGCCCGACTGTATCATCAGTCGTGTGCATGAGACAGTCCATCGTCTCTAGGCGTCCAGATTTTTGGCGGGTATATTGCACTAATCGTGCCCCAACAAATAATTACTTCCGAACGTGAGCTGTCCTTTGACATCAATATCGGTTGGACCTGCTTTTGATTCATATATTGGTGGTTTACCACCATTGTATGACTAGTAAGGCTAAATGTTATTAGAGTCCTTCTGTGTATTTGGAAGTTGTTATCCCAATATCATTTTTGCGCCGACTTCTGATCTGCACCCCAAACCAAGTGGTGCCTAAATGTCTTCCAGTACATGGATTTTGATTTCACGAGATTGGCTGCCTAGCTAGTCTGTGACTATCCATGATAAGACACGCGCTGCTTGCGGTTCAGAATTCAACCTGGGCAGACAAATTGTATCTGGTCGAAACTTGCGTATAAGAGAGCACTTCTGACTCCTGATTCTAGTGGTGCCTTAAGAGATTAGTCCTTGTAGAGCAAAGAAAGAGCGCTCCATTGGTGACCTTACCTGATAAGGAAAAGGCAAAATGGAAAGACTGAGTTAGAACATGATGCTGCGAATCGTCGTTGTAAATTCAAAAATAAACTCACCATACCTTTTTAGACTATCTATAACTATAATTTTAATATTTATTCAGTAATTTTTTTTTCATTTAAATTAAAAATGTATTATTCACGGTATTTATTTGTTTATATTTATTCATCTGTCTGTATTTTGTTTGTGAGGTTCACTTATAGTTCACTACTAACGACCACTTTGTTTTTACATTTAATTTAGTTTTTCAGATCGAAATAACACACAAACGTCACACCTATTAGACGCCATGCAGGCAATGGCTGCCCGCATGGAGTAAATTTGGCAGCAATTACAGCAATTGTCGGATCCACCACCTACGGAGCCACCACCTCCGGATCCGTCATCTCGACCTATGCCTGATGACACCTGGGATCATCTACCATCCACCCATCCAGGAGATCTTCCACTATCTACAGTAGCCAAGATAGTGGCTGGCTGGAAGCTGATATTCACCCGCCAGAATGAATCTACGACTATCGAGGCCTTTCTGAGAAGGGTCGGGAGCATGGCGTGGCTAAACTTGGAAGGAAACACGAGAGCCGTCACATGCTGCGCCCAAATGCTATTCACGGGGAGCGCACTTCGTTGGTTTTGGCGGTTTGTAGACTTTTCTCCAGTATTTGACTGGGAGACGTTGAGGCGTGCCACACTGCGGGAGTTCGCATCAGATGAGAGGAATGACTCCTTGAAGCAGCGAATCCGGAACAAACACCAACGGGGGCATGAGACCGTAGACGATTACTACGAAGTCCTGTGTTGCCTCTTGGAACGCCTGATGAGCCCCATGCCTGAGTCTGAGTTTCTCAGCCTCTTCTGGGACGAGATCAAACCGGAGCTGCAAGAGCGACTGGTGTTTGCCCCACCCCACAACGTGCATGTGTTTTGCGCGTCTGCAAAAACGCTTGAAGCAGTAGACCACTCCCAGCGGTCCACACCCAAGGGAATTTCGTTAGCCCACGAGAGCAACTGGAACGACGCTCAGTAGCGGAGCTTGAAAAAAGCGTGGTGGCTCTACCTGCGCCAGCTTGTCTCAGACCATCAATAATGGATAGCACATTGAAGACCATCACTGCAGTCTTTTAAGAACAATTTATCTATCTACTTTCACTACAACCATTCTCATCTCTGGAAAAACCTCTCGCACTGCAGTCAAATAGAAAGACTCTCTGTAATCATAACCAAAATTGGCTCCTTTTCTTATTGCATTAACGATCGATAACTAACTAATCTCTCGAAAGCATTTTTTTAAAGAGGTATATGATATCTGCCATTCATATACATACAGTGCAGTAACTTCTTTAATAAATTTAGAGAGCTCTGCACAGAACAAGCATAGCAGTGTAAGACTTCCAGCTGAATCCATACCAACTCCTACCACTCAAGACCTCCTGTTATTGCCAAAAGCCTTTGAAGTTTTACGAAATTATCTTATTTGTAGATCGGCAGTAGATGAAAAACACGTATGGATTTTGAGTCCGGCATGAAGTGGATCCCAAGTGTATAATTACAAAGATTTCTTTCAATAGGTTTGCCAGCTTTTGTAGATGTTAATTATAAGTTTGTTATGATTGAAATTGGTTCCAATGAACGTGAAGGAGACAGTAGCATTTTAGAAAAATCTAACTTTGGGCATCTAATCAGAAATGAACAGTTTTATCCTCCACCAGGGACTGTAGGATCAAAGAGCTTCTTAGTTATGTTGTAGTAGCTAATGAAGCCTTCAAACTTTCAATACATTTGATGAAATCTTTCACAAAACCAGAAGCCTGTGCTAATAAAAGAAAAACTATTCTCAACTACATACTGTTTCGTGCAAGGAGAGTGTTAGAAAATTCCTTTGTCCTCTTAAAAGAGGATGAATTTGGTTATCTTGAATAGAAACGACTATATCGATGATTATCCGTTGGCAGGCATCAATTTCCAAAAGTTGTGCCAGCAAAGAGGTTAGAACCGAATTCCCACATTCCGCTGCAAGAAGCTTGTCGGTCGTTATTGAAATGTCCTTGATCTGCATTCCTAGCTCTGTTTGCCCGCTCAGTACATCGGCCAATAGTTTGTGGATCTCTTCCAAAGAACTGTTTACTATGCTGATCCTTTCTTTTTCCAATTTAACCAATTCCTTCTCCCTATCCTCCAATGTATCCAAACGACTGTAAAGCTCCTTCTCATTTTTATCGTCCATCGTACCAAACAGAGTATATAGAGTCCTACCCCCTCTTTCGAAAAATGATCTCTTTAATTTCCCTTTCACAAGAGTCGAGTAGCGCTTGCGAACGAATTTTGAGATTCTCGACCAGGCCGTGGACATGTCTTAGTTGCTGAGCGCAACCTTGGTTTCTACCACCACAGAGTGCTTTAACAAAATGTTCGGCACGCTCGGCTGCATTTATTTGATCCTGAATCTCACCTGAATTGAGCTCCATCACAATATTCCAAGAACCGTGGTAGCTTAAGAGTTCGCCGATGTTTTCAAATAGGATCTCTTGGTTGTCTAGTCTCTCAACGGTTTATGGAAGTACTGGCTGCGCCAATTGTTACAAATATGCCACCATCCTGCCTATGTTGGCGTGGTGATTACACATCATCACACTCTACACAATCCTGCGTACCTAGAGGGGGAAGGGGCTGTCCTTTAGAAATAAGAAGAACTTTTTTCTTTTGTTTTACTACAATTGGTCTTTATTTTTCTTTAGCAATCCGTTATTTTGTACACACAAATGCTATTTTCCATTATTTAAACAGAGTCATTCTAAAGGAATTAATTCTCAACTATCTCGACTTGAAAAGTATGTAAGTTGATGTGCTGTTGATGGCGAGTGCTGTTGATGGCAATTACTGTTGATGGCGATTACTGTTGATGGCGAACCCGTACCATAGTTCGCATACAATGGTGCTCGTGGATAAATGCTAGAACCAGAGCTTCACCGGCTTGGGCCCAAAGAAACTCTGAATACTTCGTCTCCCGTCGATGCCTTCAGTATACGTGAAAAAAGAATTGTAGAATGAATCGGAAATTGCCAAAAAGGTCATTGAGTTCAAGATTATTTTTGAACACTATTTAATCATAAATTGGCTAAAACTAGAGTTTCACCGGCTTAGGCCTTAAGAAACTCATTTTTAGCTAGTTTTACTTACGTTCTATTCATGGTGGAAAATGGCACTTCTTTGCGGCGAACTTCTTGATGAAAATCGTCTTCGGCAGTCTCTCCTCGAGACTTGCGTTAATGTTGGCTCCCTCGTTCAATTTGCCAGTGGCTTAAATACAAACAAATTGCTTGTATTGCTAGTGGGAGTCGCAGACCTTCGATCCAGTTAATCCGCAAAACGCTGAGTTTGTTAGTGTACTGGTTCCCCTTAACCTGCTTTACGAATTCATTCCTCTCTTGTTCCTCAGGAACAATCTTGTTGCATGAAAAGGAACGCTAGCTCCAATCTTATGCTTGTGCTCTTTTCGTCTTCAGTATTCATATATCTGAATATTCGACGACTTCTCCTCATAGGATTTCTGAGTTGATTGTCGCGGCGAATTGATAATTAGTGGAGCGGATAGCGCATAGTACACACATTCAATTGTGTACATGTTCCCCATGTGCTTTCAATGTGGCAATTGTATGGACTACCATGTATGCGTGTGGAATTCGCTGCAGAGCCAATTTAGTGATTTGACCAATGAATCGTAAGATATAGGTTCTTATATACAATAAATTGCGATTATGTACTATGTTCGCCGTTCCCTAAGTATGGGCGGTAAAGCATACATTGCTTGTTGGCTCGTGCGATGACCAAGGCATTGAGATCGTCAATAACTGTTATTCGATTCCGAGCAATTAGTATTCGCATAAGCTAATGATTGTTGTCGTAACGTGTCGTAAGCGAGGCATGGGGGCATGAGCAACTGTTATGAATCTCCGAGCAATTAGTATTCGCATACGCTAATGATTGTTGTTGTAACGTGTTGTAAGCGAGGCATGGGGGCATAATCAACTGTTATGAATTTCCGAGCAATTAGTATTCGCATACGCTAATGATTGTTGTCGTAACAGCCTTACTGCTTCAAGTTTTCTGTGTTATATATACCCCAATAGCAGTCAGCCCAGAAGCGACCACCAATCAGTCAAGTCAAGTCAAGATAGAGCGAAATAGAAGAAAACAGAGTGAAAGAGAAGAAGATAGAGCAAGTAAGAAGAAGATAGAGCGAGTAAGAAGATAGGAAGAAATTGAAGATAGAGCGAATAAGAAGATAGAATACTGGGACTCTGGGTGAGTACTTGGTATTCCTTTACTGACCTGGGTCAGCCTCAGTCAATTTTTCTTATTATATTTTTCTAAATTCTGAATTTTATTGAAAATTAGTTATTTGGCGGATTTTTATAATAATTATAGCATATAGATAGTTCCCTTTTGGTGGACAGGATGTCGACGGACGGTGGCGTGGTTGCCACCGATGAGCAAATTGCTTCGTTGGTCGCCCAGCTTGACAATATAACGCTGAAGTTGGATCAAGTGTTTGTAACGCTGTTACAAACACAAGAGACACTCGCTAAAACTAATGCTGAGCTGGCCAACCAGCGAAACAAAAATGAGCTGCTAGCTGCGAAAAATGCAGAACTAGTGTTATTGCTCAAGGACAAGGCCAAGGGAAATGGAAAATCCAAAAAAGTGAGCCCTCGGATAAAAAGCGAAAGGTGAGGGCGTCTTCACCTCCCAAGTCAAGTTTATCATATGAAACTACAGAGAGTGAGATGGAAGTTGACTGCGATAATAACAAAGATAAAGAGGATGAGATTTTTCCTGCCCTTCCACCACCAAAACCAGCTACGGTATTCAAAGAAATGGCCATCACACCAAAACCAAAGCCAACAGTTCCAAACACTACAAACACACAACCCGCAACACAAACACAAGAATCAAAAACAGTTCCGATCATTTTAGGAGAGCCCTCAAAATGGTCCCAAACACTGAACATATTGAAAACACAAAACATTTCATGCACATCCGCAAAAAGGGTCTACCTGGGAATACAAATTATACCAACTACACCCACAGATCACAGACGACTGACCAAAGCACTAACAGAAAATGAACTGCTATACCATACCTATATACTGCCAAACGATAGACAGCTGAGTGTTGTCATCAGGGGTCTGTATGGCCTTTCAGCAGAGGAGACCAAAGAAGACTTGCAGTCTCAGGGCTTCAACCCAATTGAAGTCTTTTACATTAAAATGAGGGAAGGTCTCTCTAAAGTCGTCAAGGTTCTCCTCCCAAAAACCGAAACAAATATTTACAATATAAAATCAGTATGCCATCTTATGTGCATCCTGGAAGCACAGCGTCCTTGTACGAGCCAGGGTATGTGCCACAATTGTCAACAATTTTGACATTCTGCTAGCAACTGTCATGCACAGTCTCGATGTGTCAAATGCGATTCGCTTCACCATTTCTCGAACTGTCCGAAGAAAATAGAAGAGAAAGCAAAATGTGTAAACTGTGGCGGAGAGCATCCAGCAAGCTACGGGGGTTGTCCCAGAAATCCAAAGAACGTGAGAAGATCGTTCGCACAGGTTGCTGCGGCCCAACCCACATAACCAGCACAAAAACAAACAACCACGACACAGGCTCCCCCACGCATACAAAATCAAACTAACAATATGGGCCAAATGTTTGCCAAAATACAGACACAGTTCCACAACATGATGCAAGAGATGATGGCAAAAATGATTCAAACCATGTTCGCTGCATCTCAAAATGTCATCAACACTAAACACTAATGAGTTTATTGAATCACGTTTCAATTCTGACGTGGAATGCGAATTCCTTGCCTCAAATTACAGGTGAATTTCAACAATTTATTTTCGATCATAAATACGATATCATTATGATCCAAGAAACCTTTCTGAAGCTTGGAAGACCGCATCCCCAACTACATCATGTACAGAAATGATAGAATGACGGGTAGGGGAGGTGGAACGGCCATTCTCGTGAGACGAAACGTGAGTCATTATCTCATCAATACACCCACACTAGAGAAACTAAAGGCCACAATAATCAAAGTGCGAACTGATTTTCTGGAGTTCATTGTGATTTCTGTTTACAATCCTCCGTCAAATAGAAATCTTTCAGATGATCTCAGAGTACTTACTGCATGTGATGGCCCTATCTTCATTGCAGGAGATCTAAATGCCACACACCGCCTTTGGGGAGCTGTGAGAAGCAATAAAGCTGGGACCGAGCTCAATACATTCATCACAGCCAACCACTTCAGCCTGCATATCCCCAATGAGCCAACACATTACGGATCCAGAAATGGCTCTATACTGGACATAGGAATATCACGAGATATCATACCAAATGTTCGATTAAATGTCCTCGACAAACTGTCTTCCGACCACAAACCAGTCCTTTTCCTCATAGAAAACATCTTTATAGATGTTCCTATGCAGGAAAAGAAAACTACCAACTGGAAAGCGTTTAAAGTCGCATTGGCCAATGAAACTAATTTTCAATCACCAGAAACGGCCGACGACATCGACAATATCATTGAGAACATAACTCAGAAAATTGTACAGGCAAAAGAGGACCACACGGTCATAACTCCGAGAAGGGAAACGAATCCCTATGAACTCCCTCAGAATATCAAACAACTTATCAGGAGAAGGAATCAAGTTCGGAGGAGAGCTAGGTTTACAGATGACCCTACGCTACGCATAAACGCTACTCGGATGACAAATGAAATCCGTGATAAAATAAGGATATTCCGAGACGAGCAACGGGAGAGCTTTTTGCAGAGTCTCGAGCCTGGGTGTGCCAGTTTCTGGAGAATGACCAAATACTTTCGGAAAAATTGTAAGATTGTGATACCGCCTATTCATGGTCCAAATGGGATGCAATTCTACGATGCAGGTAAGGCAGAGGCATTTGCAGATTCTCTAGAATCACAACTCCGCGAAAATTCTTCGGATGAGGAGGACTTGGAAACTGAGGAGAGAGTTGAATCTTCTGTCAACAGACTCCTGATGGATAGCATTCAACACGAAGACAGGATTAACCCAACGGACTTAGATGAAATCAAAAACATTATACAGACACTCGACAAACATAAATCACCTGGAAACGACACTATTACAAACACTATGATTTCTTGGTTACCAGACAATATTCTACAAATACTCGCTGACATTATTTATGCGATCTTCCGTTTGCGAAGGTATCCCAAAATATGGAAATCAGCGGTTATTATTGTCTTCCCAAAACCTCAAAAGGACGCACAATTTCCACATAACTGGAGACCCATCAGTCTCCTCTGTTCGCTGGCAAAAATTGCGGAAAGGGTGATTCTGCATCGACTTTATGAGGTTATATCTGATAAAGATATTCTACCGGAAGAACAATATGGCTTCAAAGCCAAACACTCTACTGAGCTCCAGCTGGTTAGAGTTGTCCAACATATCAGAACAGGCTTTAATCGCAGGAATTCAACAGGCGTAGTTATGTTTGACATAGCTTAGGCCTTAGATAAAGTCTGGCATGCAGGACTTATCTTCAAAATGCATCAATTCAATATGCCATTGCAGCTCACTCAAATAATTGGCTCCTTCTTGGAAGGCAAATCATTCCATGTCAGAATTGACAAACAACTCTCAAGCCTGAGACCAATTGATGCTGGAGTTCCTCAGGGTTCACCCATATCACCGGTCCTTTTCAATATATTTACTGCAGATCTTCCCACTCTGCCTCCAAAAGTAAAATTATCACTCTACGCTGATGATACCTGTATATTTGTTACAGCACGACAAGCAAGAGTCATCACCTCAAATTTGCAACGATCGATAAACATTTTATTGGAATACTTTCGCAAATGGAAAATCAAGCTTAATTCTGATAAAACACAGGCCATATTCATCAGAAGAAAACCACTGCAAACTCCACAGAGACTAACCGTTGACAATGAAACAATAGACTGGGCACCAACGGCTAAATACCTTGGACTTACATTCGACACAGGACTGACATGGAGACAACACATACAAAATAAACGGGGACACTGTATTGGACTTCTCTCCAAACTATACCCACTCATTGAACCCAAAAAACTTAGCCTTAAAAATCGTCTGCTCATCTACAAACAAATTATACGACCGACGCTACTCTACGGTAGTTCTGCTTTCTACCAGACGACAAAGACTAACAAAAAAGCACTCTAGTCCTTCCAAAATAGAATTATTCGAAAGATCTCAAGAATTCCTTGGTACATTAGAAACACGGACATATACAAGGACCTAAGACTTGAGACAGTTGAAAAATACGTACGTGACAGAGCACTGAAACTGTTTGATACAATAGACAACCACACTAATAGTACCCTGGCGTTCCTTCGAACTGTTCGGAACGGGGATGATTTACGTTACCCGATAATCTGCCAAATAACTATATAAAATTTACTTCTAAAATTATATATTGACTGAAGCTAGCTCAGGAAGGTTAGTGGGTACTGTAGTGCTCACAGACACGAGGGAGTTAAGGTGCTAAATCGCACTAACTCCATACCCCCCACATTCCAAATAAAGCCCAGAAGCTACAGACAAGTTAATAATGCCTGCCTGCTGCCTTCAAAATATGCTACGCGACGCGTATCTTAAAGAAACTGGTCGATGTTACTTTGGAATCTCCAACACGAACCATTACCAACATAAAATTTGATTCCCTTGCGTCTCGGACACGGCTTTGGAATCCTTGAAGATTTTGAGATACCAGACCGTTTTTTTGACTACTTCAACAGCAAAAGTGGATCCATACATTGGAAAATCACACAAGTTAACATGACAGATGCAAAATCGAGAAAGAAAAGGAAAGCATATTAAAGGGATGTACGTTTTGTTCATAAAGAAAAGTAAATGGTGATTAAACCTACTGTGAATAAATAAAGAAATATAATAGTTTACCAGGTAGTTTCATTTTCACAGCAATTTCACTCCAGACGTTATATTTGGTGTTTGCATCTTTGTACATGTGGTGTTTTGGGTTAAAACACAAGGATTTTCCCTCACTTGTTGGATAAGTCTTAGGTGATCCATGATTTAATAGGGAAATAAACCCAAAACAGTAAAAACAGAGCTCCCGTCGTCATAGCTGTTATGACTAGACTGCTCATGTGAGCAGTCTAGCCGTACTGCTCGAGCTGCCTCACTAGAGTCGCTTCCGTTGCGCGGCGCCCGCCGCGTCATAGAAATGCGTTTCGTTTGATTACATGGGAAGCAGTATGAGTCATAGTCAGTTGAAGTCGCCTCAGTTGTCGCTTAGGAATGGCACCTTAAGACACTCCCTATAATTTTCATCTCCGCATGAAAACAAAAATTCATACAAGTATATTTGGTTTTTTCCCTCGAGTTACGGATTTGCTAGGGTTTCCAAGAAAATATTTGAAAGGACGCCATTGTTATTTTTTTTTTTATGAAACAGTACTATGAATTTCTCTAACATTCTTTTGGAACAAAAACTGTTGAGATATCAGTTGGATTTTTTTACAAACATATATTATACATTAACAAACGCCTCTACTGAATTCTATCCAGCAATGTTTTTTTTTTTTTAATTTGGTCACATAAATTTCAGAACGACAAGCAGCTACTTCCGCACGAATAATATGAAACCTTCAAATTCGGCCTTTGAACTAGCAACCCCCCGGGAGACCACCCATCTTGACATTCTCAAAGCAAAAAACCTTAGCAAGATATTTTAACAACAAAACGCCAACCATCTTAAGGGCAAAAGTTCGCCATACCCCCACCAAATCCGCACAACGAATATCTTAGACAAGTTTTGTGAACTTAACGAATCATGAAATACGATAATTGAGTAAATGTGCTCCTTCTTGTTATCGTGATGTCCTGAGTGGGACGCAAACTAGAGGAAAACTTGAAGCATAACATCCTGTTCAAGTATGCCCATCTCGTCTCGAAATACCACCGCCCCAACCACCAACGAAACCGTCGCGTCGTCCCCACCCTCCTCATCCGCACCCATCCAAATCATAATGGATGGTAAGTTGTTGCTTTAAAAGTAATTTCTTGGAATAGTAGATCCTGGCTTGTTACCACGCATTACTCGCATTCACCTCTATGCACGTACAATGTCTTAAATCCTCAGAAAAACTATAATGTGTGTGATGGAAAACTAGACATTGCGTACGAGTATAAAATATCCTGCGAAAATTTGATGTTGGGTCGTTTAGTGGGAATGAAAAGCCTCTTGCACACGTTGACTTTGTTAATTAAAGTATGTATACGGGGGAGCAAATCATTCATCCTGAAATAAGTTACTTATCAGTGTTAGGAGCTTATAAGAACCTATTCCAAGATAAGATACAAGCCCAAAATCCAATTACTTGATGAATAGATCATGATAGGAATACGGAAGACACTCAGAGCCCCTGAGAACGAGAGTGAATCAAACTGGCATCACACGACCCTCAACTAAATCGAATAAGTCAAGTAATAAAATTAAAGAAAACTAAACAATCTTTGATAGATAAATTTAGAAATTGGCTGATTACTGGATTAAGTCGGATGAGAGAATCATCCGAAATCAGATGAGTTTGTACTGATCAAAGTTTGTTGAGAATTCTTTGAGTTTTCAAGGAGGAAATCCACCTCACACTTTTTTAGAGTATTTAATTTTGAGTTTTACTTAGATTTTATCGTGATGATGCATTTAACCGAAAGCATTATTGAGGTATTGATGAAAAGTTAAAATGGCAATATACGTGTATGTAGAGTCATGTGGGGCAACTGTCAAATACGTATGCATTGAAACTAATAAAAGCCTTTTTTCGTATAAAATAAACATTTGTAAATATAAAAACAAAAATAAAATAATAAATCCACTTATAATTCTAAGTTTTATTAAAGCTTTTAGTCAGTATCGGTGAATACTTACCCGCATCGGTGGGAAAGTGTCTGCAGACCTTCGGGTAAGTGTAAACAATGTCAGAAATTCAAATAGACTCTCAAAACTCAATCTATACGACAAAGGCCACATGTAAAAACACCAGTCTCATAGCTCTGTTTTCGTACCACCATGATTTGCATTCAATCTACTCTTCAATAGGAGGATCCGTAGTAATCGAGCAGTTGCCTAGACGAAATACTCGAAAGACCTTTGCGGAAAAAGACCATTTGTATGAAAATAACAACGCAATAAGTGCGGAACAGTTTGATGCACCACTTATTACTATTGTAATTTTCTAGCCTGCACCAAACCCCGCCACTACCATCGCTACAATTATCAGGGAAAAATTTCTTCAAAGAAGCGAATGAGAAATTAAATAAAGCCGCTAGAAAAATTGCTATTGGCAACTCCCTTTGCGACGCAATTAAGCGAAGTAATTGCTAGTTTATCTCGGCGAGAAAAACCTCCGTTACCGCCATGAAGAGGCTTGTCGAGATAAGCGAAAAAATTGCTTCGAAGCGGGACTCGGATTGAAAACGTCAAGTTGCACAAGCTGGTGTGCAAGTGCAAAAGTATACGGTAACAAAAACGAGAGAGTGCCGTAAAACGACGCGGACACACGAGAAAATGGTGTGAAAAAACCCAATGTAGATTCATTGAAAATAACCAAGTACATTCAGTCAACATAATTTGAATGGCATTTTACCCTTTCGTGTGTTCGAAGACGTATAAACGACTTGAGTTCTCGCATTGGGCGTGTGTTGTAGTCCCGAGCATATCTAGTAACAGAGCGAAGAAGAGTTCACAATTGGTGACAGCGAATGAGTATTCTTACTCTTGCGTCAGCTAACTTATTTTGCACGGGTTTTCAAGTTCGAACCTTGTTCAGTTTTTGCGAATCCATTCATCCGAAAAGAAACGTAAATATTCGTTCGACCTAAATATTCGCCATGAATTATCGAAGAAAGAAAACGTGCGAAAGGGCTGAACGTGTGTGTCGCTTCTCTACAAATCACGTGTCGGGGAATGATCCGACCCCAAGTGAAATTACTACGGATATCGTAATCTTCGGCGAATTTCTCATTGGCATTCATATATCTCAATCATACTCGTATGCTGCAGATTTATAATTGCTTGTAGTATGTTTTCGCAAATGCCGTAGAAATAATTTATTAAAATGTGAGAAAGGAGAAGAACGAGTCCAAACAAAATGTGCGAAAGTTTGTTTAAATTGTTCGCCAGTATCTTTTTTGTCCTCATTCGTGCGATTGCGTAAAAGACGGAAATCGTGCAAGCTAAAGGCTATATATGAGGATATAAAACGTACAAAAAAGTGGCTCGATATCGTAAACTATGTCCGTCAATGACTGTTGATGAACATTTCAGTTGACCACTTCGGTTATTCCGCTTTCCTCATGGTATGAGTAACTGTTGCGGTGTGTAGCAGTTATTTAGAATTTCAGTATTGAGATTGTGTGGTATGTGGTTACGCGATTGTACGAACTACTCTGAGTTACCAAAACCTTACTTCGGGCCGATGCGAACACGAAATTGTTTTTCCAACAATTGAAACCACCACATTTTTTTTTTGTGGTAGGGAGGTGAATGCTATTTATGCACAGAGTGTGGGACTCCCATGTGCGACTGGACTAGCCACTAAACACCTCCCCTGTCTACCTGAGAACCCAGCATGGAACCGTTTGATACTTCGGGCCAGGTCTCGTTTTGTTACGCCGTGGAGCGCCTTCAAGCTGGGGAATCCCTTTCCTAGCGGGAGGGGAGAGGGGAAGAGGAATTGCCAGAAGAGTGATCCCCCAGCCCCAGCGCCCCCAGCTGCTGTGAGTCCCTTTTATATTTTAGGACTGCCCGAGTATAATGTGCCACCTGGCTCCATTTGTCAACCAATTCGAGCATCACCGCAACTATATTATCCGGGGTGAGCTCCCCCGTCTCCCTGTAAAGTTCCCTTTGCAGCCTGACCCATTTTGTACACGTAAAAAATGTGTGACAGGCATTGTCCTCCTCTTCTGGGCAAAACCGACAATCGGGGGACCGTGACTTACCGATCTTGTGCAAGTAAGACTGAAACCACCCGTGCCCGCTCAAAAGCTGGGTCAGATAGAAGTCAGTCTCACCATGCCTTCGATTAAGCCACTGTCTCACATCCGGGATGAGGCGCGCAGTCCACCTTCCCTTCATGCAATTCCCCCAAGACTGCTGCCAATCGTTGAGTGAGTGTTGTCTCTCCTCGCGGACAACCATCTCCCTCGCGTCCTCGTTTCGGCGCAGGTAAATAGCGCGGCACTCTCTAGCAAGGAGGGCAACAGTTATCACGCCTGCAATCACTCTCACCGCCGAGTCGGAGACTGTTGGATACGAAGATGCAATTCTCAGTGCTCCTCTTCTCTGTACCTGTGCCAATCGTTTTCGATATACCTCCTTGCTGAGAGCGTCGCCCCATACCTCTGCTCCGTACAGTAGCACTGACCCTACAGCACTCATCAAGAGGCGTCTTCTTGATGAGCTGGGTCCCCCTACGTTGGCCATAAGTCGACTCAGGGCCGATATTCCCGAAGCAGCCTTCTCAGCCGTTGCCCTGATTTGCTCAGAGAAACTCATCTTCGAGTCGATCAGTAGCTCCAGGTACTTCACCGCTGGCTTTGATTCGATTTGTATATCTCTAATACAGATCATCCTTATTCTAGGGATTCTCTTTTTTGTCAAGATGACCACTTCGGTTTTTTCCAGTGCTAAACTGAGCCCGTGAGCAGACATCCAGTCCCTCACTCAGCGCATTAGCATACCTAGCCTAAGTTGCGCTTGTTCAACGGTGCGTCCGGCGACCAGAGCCGCAACATCATCCGCATAGCCGACCAAGCGCGACTCATCCGGCATCTCAAGTCTCAGTAGCCCGTCGTAAGATACGTTCCTCAGGTCCGGACCAAGGATAGATCCCTGGGCAACACCCGATGTAATTCGATCCTTCGTTGGCCCTGTTTCGTGTCGTAGAGCAGGCTTCGGTCCTTTAGGTAGTTACTCAAAAGCCGCACTAGATATTCCGGAACTTGAAAAGAGTTTTCCAGCGTGTCCAGAATATCCACCCATCTAGCGGAGTTGAAGGCATTCCTGACGTCGAGTGTCACCAACAGGACGATTCAGCGCTTGGTGCGAGCATATGCTTCTGCCTTTCGGACCACGCTCATCACCTCTATAATCGCATCAATGGCAGAACGTCCCGCTCTGAAGCCGTACTAGTGAGGAGATAGGTCCCCAGCAGCACGAATCGCGTCAGTGAGTCTTCCCTTGATGAGTTTCTCTAGCACTTTCCCAGCCCTGTCTAGCATGCATAACGGGCTGCATGCAGACGGCGATTCGGGATTTCCCTTCCCCTTGCTGATCAGCACGAGCCTCGCCGCCTTCCATCGTACCGGGAAAACCCCGTCCCGTAGGCAAGCGTTGAATGTGCTGAGCAGCAAGTCAGGACAATGGTGATAGACGGGCCGCAATATCTTAGCTGGAACACCATCTGGACCTGGAGCATTTCTCGCTTTCAGGGAGAGGACTGCCTCCTCCAGTTCCAGCTGTGTGAAGAGTGGGCACTCTACTGCTGTTTCATCATGAACAGCGTCAACACAGACCGGATGGGCGGGGAAGAGTCCCCGCACTATCGCGTCCATCTTTTCCACGTCATGTATGCAAGGCTTCCGTAGGGCACCAAGTTTCCCCATGACCAGCTTGTAGCCAGGGCCCCACGGATCCTTGTTCACATTGTCCACTAGGTCTTTCCAGCAGCGAGCCTTGCTACTGTTGATCATTTTGCGAAGGCATTTCCTGGCCGACTCGTCACGGTTCCGCGCCCGTTGAGCCTCACGCCGAAGCTTGTGACACTCCCTCCGCTTTTCAGCGATGTCAGCAGACCACCAGTACATTGGGGGCTTGCCGTGCCGGGGTCTTCGACGGGGCATAGAAGCGCAGCAAACAATCGTGATTATGCTCATAGTAGAGTTCACCACGTCTTGAGCTGCCAGTTCTTCCGTCCTCTCCGGAGCTCCCTGTAGCGGCTCACCTGCTGTGAGAACCTTGACGAACCTCTCGACGTCCATTCTTCCGATGTTCCATCCAGTTGTAGAAGGCCGAGAGCACGGACGCCGGGAGAAAGCATCACCTTTCTCAAGCAGAATGCATTGGTGATCACTGGCTGAGTAGTCCTCTAATACTTTCTAGTTGTGTATCCTCCGTACTAAGGACTCCGAGGCGAATGTCACGTCCGGTATGGCTCCCTCACAGCCAATACGGCGGAAAGTCGGCGTATTTCCGGAGTTTAGTACGACGAGGGCCGTCCTGGCCGCCATTTTCAGGATTCGTTTTCCCCGCGAATCCGTCTGAGGCATGCCCCATTTGATTGCTTTACCATTGAAGTCGCCCCCAACAAGCACTTTACCCTCTGCGTTTGAGACAGCGCCCTCCAGAGCATAAAGCTTGGCTTGGAAAGATGATATCGACTCGTTAGGCGTTAGGTACGCACTAAAAAATGTGATCCCTGAGCACCGAACCCACACGAAACCGTCCCCCCGTCCACAACTCTCCGCTTGAAAGTCACTGTTCCGAACCCAGATAGCGGCAGTACCAGTTTCATCAGAGTACCATAATGCAGGGCTTTTATTATGGTGTTGCTCACTCAGCAGCAAGAAGTCGGCTTTCCTGTCCCTCGCAAACTGCTCAAGCAGATTTTGAGCGGTTGAACTGCGGTGTAGGCTTAGCTGCAGGATGCGGGTCATGGAAGCTCTGATTTTGCCTTGGCTAGGGCTTCCTGGAACACCCGGCATTTTCCTGATCCCAAGACGTGTCCAAAATCAAGTTTTGGATCAGCATCCTTGCAAAGGATACAGTGTGCCTCCTTCGTACACTCTTTTCTTTTATGACCCATTTCACCGCATTTGTAACATAGGGAACTCCTATCGGGTTCTTTGCATACTTGTGTGGTGTGACCATAACCAAGGCATTTGAAACATTGAAGAGGCGTTGCTCTTTGCCTATCCTACAGAGAACCCACCCTATTCGTACTGTGCCCCTGTTCAGGAATTGTTCGGCGTCCTTTTTGGTCAAGTCAACTATGGCCATGCGTTGTCCCCTGTTGTTTTCTGGTGTCAGTCTCGCTTTGATCCTTCCCACGCTAGGGAACTCCCTTTTGATGGCCTCTTCTACCTCGGCCAGATCCGTCACGCAGTCAATGTCCCGTATTTCGATCGTTGCCATCGGCTCGAGCGGGGCTATAGTTGCGTTTTTGCCGAGGACTTTCTTTACTGCGTCACAGAATGCTTCTTTATTGCCGGCCTGTGCTCCGAATTCGACCAGTATGTGGCCCGACCGCGTTGGTCGTATTACTTTAATGGAAGTATTGGTGTCTTCGGGCCTTACGTTTCCCCTGATGTCCCGCAGCACCTCCGCGTAGGATCGGCCATCTTGGGGCTTTACAAGCAGTGCCTGCTGCCGGGGTCTTTGTCGGGGCTTCTGCTTCTCCTGTTTTGCATCAGGTCCTTTTTCTAATTGGGCGTCCGTACGAACTTTACTTTCTGGCTTTTTTTGAAGGAGTTTCTTTGCAGCTGTCTTCGCTACTTTTGTAAGCACTGTCTGGAATCCCTGATCTGGTGCTCCACGCCCTTCAAGTGCCTCTTCCTTCCTTCTTTTATCCCGATTTCCTTCAATTGGGCTAGACGCCATTCTTTAATTGACTTTTAATGATGAAGCTATCTGCATGTCGCCTTTAGATTTTGCCCCAAGCGCCTCTTTAGCCTTCTGTTCATCTTCGGCCCTTAACCAGCTCCTCCGATAGTGCCCTATGCGATCTAGGAGCTCCTCTAGTTCAAGGAGCCCTGCCTTTGCTACTTTGCTAATTTTTGGGGAGTCGCATGCAGCTTGTATTCTTTTCAGAACATCTCCCGCTTTTCGAAGTAGTCTTTCTTCTTCGTATCGCTGGGCCGCAATTGTACCTTGCAACCATCCTTGGGAGAGTTTTTCGCGTTCCGTTTCCGAGTGCAGTACTTCCGCCACATTTTCAACGTTGGCGGTACAATCACGCGGTGTCTGGTCACTCTTTGCTTTTAGCGCCGTAACCTCCTCGTTTGCTTCTGGATTTTTCGTTGCAATGTCGGGATTTGTGACCCTTGCATTGGTCGCTTTAGTAACGATTGCAGTGGTGACAATCGAATTTTCGATACTCTTTATGTTATCTTCCACTGCTCGAACACCTGAAGCATCCTGCCGAGTCTCCCGCTTCTCCTTAATAGGACGCTTGGGCGTTCGCATAATTTTTTTGCTGCGCCCAAATGCCGCAGGTATCTCAGTCTGCACCAGACTGTCTGCTGTTCTCCGTTTTTCGTCTACCGTCACTGTCGTCGTGTTAGTCTTCGTTTTTTTCGTGGTTAGTACAGTTCTCGATGTACTGTTGACATCGTGGCTGCAACCGCTGGTTGCGTCGTCGTTGCTATTATTTTTTATTTCCTTGTTTGGATTTTTTTTGGTCTTTTGATTGCTCCAGTTTTGTTGGGTACCCCCTCGGAGCCGCTATCTCCGTTCGTGTGTGTAGTCGCCTTTTTGGTACCATGGTTATCTTTGCAGAGAAGGGAGGCCATGCGAGGGTTGGCACAAGCCCTTATGGGGACAAGTGCTCAGAGCCAGACCAGCGCAAATCGGGAGTCCGTCTCAACCGAACCTACACCACCAACCCAATGGTGCGAACTTCGAACGTACTCCGAGGCCTGCCAAGGTTTTACCGGGACGGAGACGGTATTATAGTTGAATTGGAGCCGTTCACACACGAGTTTCACCTCGGCGCTCCTGTGCAAAGCAACTAGGTCCAAACCATCACATCCGCCAGCCCAAAGCGTCAATTCCAGTTCGTTGTCCAAAGCGTAGTCCAGATACAATCAGAGTCGTTACCTGTCATCCCAGGAGGAACCTCACGGCACCCCCCATATCCTCGGGTCCGTGGGGGTGGCACTCCCCAAAGAATGCTAGCCTCCAAGAATGTTCCTGTCGACCGGCTTTCTCCCTGCGAGAATTTCCTCGGGTACGTGGGGGCGGAACTCCCCAAAGAATGCTAGCCTCCATGAGTGGTCTTGTCGACCGGCATTCCCCCTGCTTCATACCCTTGGAATTGTAGCAAGAACCAGCCAGTTAGCGCGATAGAAGCTGTAGTCCTTATCAACCACAGAATGGGTTGTGTAGTTAGCAACCTGTATGTTAACCCAAAGACACGGTTATTATTGATTCGTGAATCGTGCTAATGAGTGATAGGAATCAGCCAACAGGAAAAATTCACCGGACAACTCCAGAGGAAAGCGATGGGTTCGTGTTACGAAGCGGGAGATCACTCTCAACTCCAGAAAGTAAGTCTGAATCTTCTTGTTTTAGCTCAAATCAACAGTTGAAGCGAAAAACGAGCCCGTTGATTTAGACATAATTCTTGAATTGATGAATACGGTTGATAATTTGCATTTACATTGTTTAGAGCGAATTAGTCAGTTCCGCGAACAAACGAAGCAATTTGAAGAAGAGATCAAACACTTCAGCAGAGTCTTACTAACCCAGACCAGTTCTTTCGATCTATCACAATCATTAAAGATGCTGATTACATCCGTCGAATGGGATTTATCGTTTGAAGCAGGCCCATCTACAAACGCTTCAATTGATCAAACCAATCATTCTAGTCCTTCTTGTATGACTGATAAGGGAGTAGAGGCTAAGAATCTTGCAGGGAATATGGCCGATTATTTTACGGTAGCTAAGTTGATGGGGCAGATGATCCATTTGTTTTCAGGAGCTCCAAGCCCCTCAATACTTTTAGACCTGCAGACTTTTATTGGCTGCAGTAGGCAAATTTGGAAGTGTTTGAATAGCCAGGAGCAGGTGGCCTTTATGCAAATTTTTCCGACTCGTCTTCCAGGAAAAGCGTACGTATTGTCAAAGTTTCTTTCAACTCTAGAGGCAGCTGAGGAGCTCTTAAACCGCGTCTACTTGCCAAGAGAAACCTACCAGGAATTGGTGAGTGGACTCATCTCAGCCAAACAAAGCCCGATGGGACTCATCTCAGCCAAACAAAGCCCGAAGGGTTCAGTTTTATCTTACACATCACGTCTGAGGCAAATGCT
This sequence comes from Odontomyia ornata, assembly GCA_963969285.1. Taxonomy (NCBI): domain Eukaryota; kingdom Metazoa; phylum Arthropoda; class Insecta; order Diptera; family Stratiomyidae; genus Odontomyia; species Odontomyia ornata. Next base: position 16,234,896 of record OZ017741.1, on the reverse strand, counting down.
AAGCGGTGCCAGGAGGCCGATGTTGTTAAATATGAATCAGAGGTGAGTAAGATTGCGAACGCTCAGCTGGAGGATTTGCTTTGTTAGTAATCCCCACCTTTGTCAGTATTTGTTGACGCAGGAAACGTCTACCTTTGAGGATCTGGTCACTAAAGGTTTAAATATGGAAAAATTGCAGCAAGGGGCTTTCCTCCTTCAGGGCAATTAGATGCAGTTATACCCACAGATATCACAGGTGCATCCCACTTTCAGTACTTGGTTGCCTGGTTAACAAGAATTTAAACCTCAGCACAGTAGTTATACACCTAATCCGGCCGCCGTTTCTTTCCAGCTACAGGTAGCAATGGCGCCGGGTCAAAGCTTGGGCTTGAAGTCATCTAAGTTTACAAAGAGTCCGAAAATCACGTGTAACTTTTGTCATAAGCGAGACCACACTTATGCAGACTGCTATAGTTGCAAAAATACGCCTTATTGTCCAGCATGTAGGGAGTATGGTCACGATCAGAGGGATTGTAAGGCGAGGTCAGCTCCGGCAACACCAGTTGTTAACGAGGGCCCAAGGGTTTTAAGTATCCTGGTAAAATGTGGTTTCTGTGGCCAAAAGGGTTATGGCGTGGGTACATCTTTCCAAAGAAAAGATGGGAAGCCAAGCGGCAGGGAAACGAGGCACAGTCGAGTCAAAAATCCCCGGCTCAGCTACAATAAAGACGGTGCAACCTGGAAGCCAATATCTCATTAGGAAGGTTGAATCTAGGGTGTCACACGAAGTCGCTGGTGGGCTTAACACAGTAGATAACAGTTACTACGAATCAAACCTTATAACCGCTTTGTTGCCTTTAGATATGGAGAAACAGGAGAAAACTAAATTTACATAGATAAGGTGCAGAGGTTAGTATAATTAGCAAATCAGCAATACAAGATACGTGCCCGATAAATGTTAATCGTAAGCTCAGTTTGTCAAGCCCTTTTGGGGAAGGAGGAACCCTTGGTTCTACACAAGCAATTCTAAGCTCCCCATCCAGCTTCCTTGTGCTTTCCATGTAGTAGATGCAATTTAGGGAGCGTTAAATGGTGGTCTTCTTGGAAATGGCTTTCTAGCGAAAAATTATGATATAGAAGGTCCTGTTCAGTCACTAGTATTTCCTTGCACGGAAGCAAATAGTAGTGAATTCCGGGTCCCTCTTGAGTTCCAGGAGGGAACAGTCTTCTTTTGAAGCGCCGAATAGCCCATACGCTTGTGCACAAGGGTGACGTGAAGTGCGACGTGCTTATCAGACCGAGCTGAGGATGGAATTGTTGTTCTGCCAAGGGGCACACTAGCAGCCAAAGTAGTTCCAATAGAACCTACTGAGTTAGTTTCAAGGGGGTTATCGCCTTGTTGCCACGGACACAACATCTAGTGGAAGTTCCGATTCAGTTGGATCAGGAAATGCTTTGTACTGTAAGTTCAATAGCGGATGGCGTGTTCCTAGCTAATGCCTTCTAGATCCGCTCCGCCCTGTAATAGGATTGATGAACTCGAGAGAGGCACCAGTTGCACATTAAGAGATTGTCTTGGAACTTGAGAAGTTGGATGAGTATTTGATTGATATTCTGGAGGATACGAATAAGGAGGTAGAATCCTGTCAAACGTCTTACAAGGGTCTCCTCGTGAGATGGATAGGAGGTGTAGTATCAGCTGGGGGAGGAACTCGGATCAGTTAGGGAACATTTATACTAAATCGGCGCACCAGTTTCAATTGGTTGATTCTAGGCGCAATGTACTGTTGAGACAGAACCTCACGCTTTATGAAAATATCAACTCCGAGAAGAGGGCTGCTGTAACTGAATTATGTCAAGAGTTTAGTGACATCTTTTACTTACCGGAGGATAAGTTGAGCCACACGGAGGCTATAACACATGAGATTCCATTGGTGGTACGTGCCATCGTACCATCGCTGCAGTCTTTTACGGACATTGGTGTCCCTTCAATTCACTACAGATCTTCGTATTTTTCCTGGCATAACGGACAAAAGAACTCCTGACCTGAAGATTTTTTCCCTTGCTGTCTAGAACTTGTGCTTTTTTTAAATTTTTCACATTCGTGGTTTTGATTTTCATTTGAAAGGTTTCGTAAAGTAATTTCACAAAACCCTACTAAAATCACGTCCTGTCTGTCCGTCTGTCCGTCCATGTGTCACAGCACTTTTTCCCGCAAAATACTTGAGCTGGAAATATCATATCATGTTTTGTGTGCAGCTGTAAAGTGGTGCTCTCTTCAAAGTTCAGCTCCAAAAAAAATTTGATAAGGTATTTAAGGAGGGTCTCCTATATGGGGAAGTGGCCCCCGAAAAAAAAGTTTCATCAAAGGTAGCCAATATGGATATCAAACCAAAGGTTTTGGTGAGAACTTTTCAAAACAGATCTTAATTTGACACTTTTTGCTTTGAGGGGTGCACAGGGAGAAGATACACGAAATTTTTTGAGGGAATAATGGTTCCTTAATAAGAACTATTTTTATTTTTCTTTTTTGCCATATGTCGATATTTCGGGGACTAATTGTCTCCTTCCTCATTGGCAAAATTCTGAAGCTATATGCTCATTTACATTGGCACTTATAACAAAAGTTATATTCACGGCTATATAAGGTAATCAAAGGACTTTCTTAGTAATAGTTATTTCACGGGTAATAGTCATTAAGGTGACTACCCTAAAGGATTTTACAGACAACTAACTTATTACCATTACAAAATTAGCTCATCACAATTACATTAACTTCATTAAGTCACTGTAACTGTTACCAATATCCGTGTTCACCCTTTTTTCCCTGGGACTCACAGTATCCATAAACTTTCGCTTGCATCTAGTTTCCTCCAATCTCCTACTTCCTGCGCTATTTCAAAATTTTCGCACGTAATTTTATGTTTTTCTTGAGTCATATGCCTCGCTACCGCAGATCTTGCTGTTTCCTCGGAACCTCATTTTGTAATTTGTTCCGCTTGTTTTGTGTGTTCTTGCCACCTCATTTTCGCTAATGGTTTTACTTGCCCCGACATAAATCATGTCGCAGTCGGGTCAAGAGATCTTAAAGAAACCTCCTTTTTTTCCTTGTTCCTCGTAACCTTTGCTGATCCTAACGCTACTCCTAGGCTATATTTTCTGCTGGCGTAGGCTGGACTGTTTCCCGTCTTTCCTTTTATCCGTCCCAGCTTTTTTGAGATTGCTGTATGCATAAGGAGAATCCTTGTTGCCAGTCGTTCCTGTTTAAACAATGTCGTCAGCTGGTTTTTTCGTTGCTCCAGTTCCTTTTTCCATATTCGTTGTTCGATTCTTTTCCTGCTGTACACATTTTTAATCAATGTGTACCTTTCTTGACCCTTGCAGTTTAAGAGCCCATCGGGCCAAGCCTCCGTGTAGATCAGCTTGGTTCATCAGCCATCGTAGCGAAGCGTGATCGGTGGTGATCTTGAACGGGTGACCTTCTATGTACGCCCGGAACTTCTCGATAGCTATTTCCGCTGCCAGATATTCTTGTTCGGATACTGTGTATTTCCTCTGTGCTGAATTCAGCCTACTGGACATAAAAGCAATGAAAACTTCTTCCCGTTTTCGATCAATTGCACTAACATGGCACCAACTTCATGTCGGCTTGGGTCACAATGAATTTTAAGGGTTTCTGGAAGTCAAGGCTGTGTAAGACTGGGGCAGATGTCAAAGCTTGCTTGAGCGGCCAATGTCTTTCAGTTGAGCTCGAACTGGATGAACTTACCTTTCCGGAATATGTTCAACAGAGGTGCTGAAACCATCGCAGAACTCTGAATGAACCTTTCATACCAACCACACACTCTCAGGAAATCTACTAGCTACTTAACGTTCTTCGGCAAGGGAAACTCATCAATAGCCCGAGTTTTGTCTGGGTTGGTCTTTATGGTACCATGTCCGATGACATATCCTAAATATTGGGCTTTGGTCATGACGAACTTGCATATCCAGATATTGATGGTGATTCCCGCCTTGCTGATATGCAGGGCTACTCCCTGATGCGTGATGCATTGAAGAACATCTAAGTAAACTGACATTTAGTGTCTCAGGTTAGGATGACTCAAAAGAGTCAAATCGCATCTGCTTACACAACAAAACAAGGCCACACGACTTTTCAAGAAAAAAGAGGCGAAATGACTTTATTCATCAGCCAGGTCATCATTTAGGGTGCGTTACATAGGCTTCAGGGCACTGTGACGAACTGGTAAAGTGGTCGTCCAAGCACTGGGAAAGCAATTTTATCCCTCGACCTCTCATCGAGTTTGCTAGAAATTATCCTTTAAGTGGAGACTCGTAATGTAGTTTGCTTTCAACATTCTTTCCAAAACTCCATCAATGACCGGAAAAGGCTACGCATCTTTAACGGTAACTGCATGGACTCTTCGGGCATCTTGATAAAGACAAATTTTGTCAGGCTTTACCACTACGGTTACTGGGGAGGACCAAGCACTTTGAGATTCCTCGATAACCCCCAACTCTAGCATCCTATCCAACTCCGCAAACACTAGCTTTTCCATGGCCAATGAAATGGCCTAGTGTCTCTGCTTTGTTGGCTTGCTACCGCTAACGCCAATAATATATGAGACCAGAGTAGTGCGGCCAAGGCCAGGCATACGGTAAGATGGATAAGAATCGATGGATGCTTACAGGAGTAGTCATTGGTTAGAAGTTAATACGACACTGTCAGGCATAGAAGTAAGCTCGTCGAGGTATCTAGTGTTAAAACGTGTATCCATGAGTCAATGGCCAAACCAAATTGTAGGACGAAATCGACGCCAAGGTACACATTCCGGGCCAGTGAGGGGACGATTAAAAAATGTGATATCCTTGGTTTGATCGCTAAACCTGACAATTATTGTCCACCTACCCTTGATCGAGTGTTTAGTGCCATCAACTGTACTGATGTCAGAGTGCCTAGGTTTTACCAAAAGAGGATGTTGATGGAGTACTTTTGAGCCAAAGCTCAAAGTAAAGCAGCTAATACTTGCATTGGTGTCGATTAGCATGATAACGATTTTGCACAACACTTTGATTAGGGCATAAAGTCTGGTGGCATTTTTGGAAACCTTCATGAAGTTACATACATTCAAAATTTGATGGCAGGCGCGTACTCTCTTACCGAAGCTCCTCCAAGAAGTGTTGACCATTTTGTCTTGTCCTGGTGTGAGGTGACCTATTCTGAAGCAAAAATTCGCTCTCGTGCTGCACGGTATTCTTGCAGCCTGATTCGATATGGTTTTATTGCACAAGTCAATGGCTGTCAGGGTTCTTCTGACAAAATCAGAGGTAGTCGCCTCGGGAAGAGATGTGTTATCTGCAGCATCATGTACCAACAAAGGTGTTGGTGTGGTTGTATCTAGAGTGTCTTCTGGCAAAAGGCTCATCGTAGTGGAACTGCCAGTACACGGGACGGAGTGAGACTCTGTTACTGGATCTTCTGTAACTGCTGGCTGCCCTAGACACTCGTTTGCAAGTTTTTAGTTGCTCGCAATTGGTGCAGTTCAGAGCGTACGTATTTGGCTTGCCAGAACGGAAACAAAAGATATTCCCCAATGCTTGGTATGCGGCAAAGCGGTGTATCGTCTGTTGACAGTTCCAACACGTGGTGAGTCGTGACATAGGCACCAATTCATATACTCCTGTTTGACGGGCGTCATCCAGCTCTACATGTGATGGAAAATTGGTCTGGCATGAGACAGGATGGCGCAGGTAGAGCAGCCAAGTTGTGTTCAAGCTGGTCTACAGTGCACCGTTTCGGTTGCCCCCCCCCCAATTATGGTATTTGCTTTGGACTGTTGTTTGCTGGAACTATTGCACGGCTTCAAGCTCCTTTACTGAAACGTGGAGTGCACGTACGTTTTGGCGTGGAGCAAAGACAAATCTTTCTCGTAACTCCGGCCTGATTCCTTCCCTAAAGAAACTTAAGAACTTTATTTCAGGTATGGTGCTGATTAATCGTTTCAACAAGCAACATAAAGCTTTGTAGTAGTCGTCTACTGTATACATTGCAGCCTTTGTTTCAATATGGCATCGCTCTCTACGGGTATGAATTCACGTAATGTTACATACCTCAAAGTCTTGTAACGCCAGAACCATCGAAGGGCTCTCCCAGTGAACAGCATTTGGGCACATGAGGCAACTAGTTACATGTCTCCTGCTAGGTTCATCGATGTAATGTTTTTCACTCTTTGTAGGGATGCATCTTTGGTCGCGGGATGGTGTTCGCACGAAAAAACGAACTTCTAACTAGCTACTATTGGCGCCACCCTAAATGGCTGGATTAGCGCGTATGGAACAATTGGGTTCACAGCTGGGTATTTGGGGCACTGAGCATCTTGGTGAGTAGGGTTTCCTATTCGACAACTTTCTAGCTGAGTCAATGGCGGATGATTTCAGGTGTACCAGGGCATTGAGCCATGGCTAGGATCTGTCGATTCTAGAATTTTCCGGTCCATACTCAGGAGACGTGTGGATTTGCTTGAACCAGGATTCAAGAAACATTCATTATTCCGATGATACGGCTGTGAAGTTGAGCCTTGTAAGCCATAAGTCAAAAGATAATGTGTGAGGTAGCTCTGCGGTCTCCGTATTGTCCATCCTTGAAGATTTTATTTGGGGCTGGACCTCTGGTCATGAAACAGATAGATGTTCTAGTTATTTCCCCATCTGCTCCATATATGCAGCCATCGTCTGCATAACGACCAGTAGCTGATGAGATTTGAGGCATAGATCTGACCTGTGGTAGCGCTGCCATTCCACCTGGGTCGCCGAGTTCCATAGGTGGGTTTGCTTGACTGGTATTGCTTTTAGATACTGCTCCGCGCACGATGAGTGTCTGGCATTACCCTTACTGGTTTGATGTTGTTTCGAATGGTTGCCTACAAAGAGGGCATATTGCCGAGGTTTGACGTAACTGTCCCATAGATAGTTGGTGTAGTACTTTCATGAGGCAACGTGAAAATTTAGGCTCTGAAATCGACTCTTGGTCACATGCGTTAATCTATGTAAAGACAGTTGGCCCATGGTTGATCCTGATCCATACGCAGTGCGTGTGTTGCAATGGATAGTCATGGACTAACAAAGCCACCAATCCACGAAATCTTAATCTATGTAGTGGAAAACACTTAGGCATTGTTTGATTTCCGAATACAGACAGGGACTCTAATATCATTTGACCTTCCTAGTCATACAATCGTGAGCACTAACACTCAATCACCCAAACTAAATTTAAAGCTATAGTGTCTACCTTTCAGCCAGCTTATCCTCTTATGCAATTTAATTCAAACGCGCTTTATCGATTCAGTCGTTATAAATCTTATAAAAACATAAAGTGGGTTTTAAAACATTTTAGTACTCAAAAACTTAATGGCCCTCTAAATTTAAACAATATTCAATCAAAACGAACAAATTACTCAAACAATATCAAGTTGAAATGAAAATTACATGTTATCTATTACTTGGGAAAAAGGAGAAAAAAACAACAAACATTTTTAAAAATTACATGCATATAACTGCTAGCTTATCCTCGTCCAGACAAATCAAACAATAGCTCCTGTTACTAAAATAATACCATTTATCCCATACAGAAATAGGTAATTAAATAAATGTTTTGTTCGCACCACGCAATAATAAACTGTAAATTTACCTTTCAACAAGAATTAACACATTAAAGATGAATTAAACTAAGGGAGAATGCCCTTAAGGACTGTGAGCCCCTTGCCGTGCGCCTGCCTATCATCTGTCTGTTTGTTTGCATAGTCCATAATATTAGTCAAAGCTGGGAGGCCACCAAAAAAACAAACGATTTGTACCCATAAAAATAAACAAACAAACAAACAAAACTCTCTTTTCTCTTTCCCAGCACAAACGAGCAGAACAACAAAGTTACATGCAAAGTGTGGATCGTAGCGCGGTGATACCGTATGTACACATAACTCCTGTTGTCCATCCGTCTGGCCTATTTGCGCCATTCTGTATATGATCCTAGTACGTCCGTTACGTTGGTTCATTCATTTATTGTTTTACCTGCCGTGAGACTTTACACCTGAACAGGCTTTACATGTAGTGTGGCTGACGCTTTTCCCTTAATTTATCATTTAAAATCGTACAACCTGTTGCCAGTATTACCAGAGCTACTTTTGTTGCGCTCTCCAAGTCTGTGATAAAAAATGGCATAGTAATATCTTATCATTGTTTGAATGAGCCAAGGAAGGGTTATGGGTTTTCGTGGTATCTGATTACATATTTGTAGTCAACTGGGAACTGAATTTTGTTTATTCGGGATGAGGTTGAAGAATGTTAAACGAATGATGACTCCAAATATTTTTGTTGCAAAGGTAGAAAGTGCGTAAAGAGGTTTTGAGAATACACTAAGTGTTTTAACATTTGTGAGGTATGCCGAGAGGAAAAACTGGGGTAAAGCCATCTAAATTCATTTGGGTGCACTTTTTCATATGAGTGAGTACTTATTTGGTTTTTTCTACAAGTGTGAATACTTATTTGGGTTTTTCTATTTATATTGCCGTTAGTTCATATTATTTAGCTCATATTGTTGTTGTTTTCTTTTCCAAAAAGTTATCGGATTATTTTTACACAAGATTTTAAAGGGTTTTCTTATTGGAAATTAACATTCTTCTTCTGTGAATTCTTTTGTAGAGTTTTTCTTGTGAATTAAATAAAATGGTCATGCCTCTTTGAGACAATAATTTTTCATTTCTCAAAATGACCTCCCTCTTTCCCGTCCTTTTCCCTTGGTATTAGTTATTATGTGTAGGGTGGCTCAGCTCAAGCAGAGGGTGAAACCGGAAGACCCGTGACACAGCTGAGCGCTAGCTGGCCTCAGAACACCACCCCGTGCTACGCACCTCTCTGCTAAAACTTAATGTCCGCAACTGCAGTGACTTTTGTGGTTGTTACATAAAGCAATTAACATTACGCATAATTACCGTCCTGAACGCGAGCGCTATATGTAGATGAACTTACCTTTCCGGAATATGTTCAACAGAGGTACTGAAACCATCGCAGAACTCTGAATGAACCTTCCGTACCAACCACACACTCTGAGGAAATCTACTAGCTACTTAACGTTCTTCGGCAAGGGAAACTCATCAATAGCCCGAATTTTGTCCGGGTTGGTCTTTATGGTACCATGTCCGATGACATATCCTAAATATTGGGCTTTGGTCATGACGAGCTTGCATATCTAGATATTGATGGTGATTCCCGCCTTGCTGATATGCAGGGCTACTCCCTGATGCGTGATGCATTGAAGAACATCTAAGTAAACTGACATTTAGTGTCTCAGGTTAGGATGACTCAAAAGAGTCAAATCGCATCTGCTTACACAACAAAACAAGGCCCAACGCAACAAAACAAGGCCCAAAGCAATTAACATTACGCATAATTACCGTCCTGAACGCGAGCGCTATATGTAGATGAACAAGTCCCATGGCTCAATGCTTGTGCTTTCAACTTATTGTGATCGTGAGATGCGAGTTCGAGTCTAGCTCAAGCTAATGAGTAGGGAAAAATTTCAATCATGGAATGTAAATTAAGTGAAAGCTTCATAATAAGTAAGTGTAGGTAGAGGGAAGGGGGAGAATCAAGTTTAATGGGTGGCCTGCATAATAAATTAAGGATTATATTTTCAATGAATTTTTCATTTAGACAAGAATTCCGGTAATTTGGCTAGGTTTTTAGGCAAACTACCTTAAACTTTAGCAGACTAACAAGTGTTTAAAAATATCAATGGTGTATGCACAGTTTTTGTCCAATTTTATACAATTTTTTCTGGGTGTAGACCATAAAGCTTTAATTGCAATCTTACTCAAACCTTTCGTTTTACGATATGCTGAAAATGTCAAGCCCTATTTCCAACAGTTTGTAGTAAGAAAGGTAAATGCAAGTTACTGCCGATCTTTTGCCTATCTCCCGAAAGGATGTAAACATAATAATCACAGAGCGCTAGCTAACAATCATTACCATTGAATGGAATATTTCAAGCAGGAATTGGAATTCATGCCTAATGAGGAGTATGCACAAGAGTTCAGACAGAGATAGAGATATTGAGGGGGAAACTGTAGGTATACTTACTAGATGTGGCACTCAAAAATCTTCTTGACAAGATCACAAGCCAAACAGACAAGTTTTTGATCTAGACAATCCAAGAAAAAGATATTAAGTTCCCTTAACCACCTATTACGTTTAAGAGCTCTAACAAGAGTTTCAATTATAAAGGTTTTTAGGATTCAAACAAAGTTAACTGACTCACCTTAATCTACGGAGAGTCCTTGTGCTATTAACTACGATTTCAGTCAATACTTACTCATTCCGCACTCACGAAAATTAAATCGCGAGAAACAAAAACAACCAATTTTGAGTACGTCACTGTTGACAGATAAAAGTAGATGATCCAGACTCGATTGAGTCTTACTTTCGGTGCTTCTAAATATTGGAGTTTTGGGCCAGACTAAATACAGATTCGAAGTTTTAGTAGAACTGGAGTTGGACAATGGAAAAAAGTTTATTGGCCATTCAACGTTCCCAACGATTAGGGGATCACGCGTCTTGTCAGCAAAAATTATAAGAAGGAAACCGCGTTTACCATGGCCTGGATGGTTTCCTTTATATTTTTTTCCGAGTGTTAAAACAAAAGAAAAGTAGAAAAACATGCATGATTCCTGTGCCAAGAGTTTGAGCCTTAAGACTATAACTAAGGAATGGATTAATTGCTGGAAAATACACGTTCATTTGGTGAATTAAAATTTAGTTAGCTTAAAGATAACTAAATCTTCTGAATCAAGGGATAAAGCTTAATTTTCTTCCCGCCATCATCCTCTTGGGAGTTACCAAATTGTTCTCTTAGACAAGCATTCACATTCCAAAATTTAACGGACTCATTGCTTCAACCACTTTCACCTTAATCATGCAGATGTCCCTTCTCTTATGTTCCCTTCTTTAAATATCAATTCAAACAACATGTACGGCACTTGTGCAACTATCTATCAAGTTAATCTTATATGGTTGCACTGATGGTAGAGTTCACTACCTCTCATTAAGCATTGCTCCATTAGGACTACAATCTTTATTAGACTCTTGAATTTTTCCAGTGGTCTATAAGCCTTGCGTCTTCCTACAGGTTGTCACCCTTCCAGAGTTCCTAAATTGGCACTATTTATAGCGTACTATTGAGTTGGGCTTTTTGATTATGATTAGAACTACACGTTCATTTTGGTTTCAAAAACAGTTGATATAAGTTTGAAAATAAAAGATAAAAAAATATAGAGTTCCCGGGAGAAAGGGTTATATCGTTCAATAAACTGCATAATTTTTGCTAAAATACGATGGGAGAGCCTTGCCAAAGACTCTGCTTCTTCATCGTCTTGAAAATTGAGTGCAATCCCTACATATTACCCACAAAGGGAGTGCTGGCAACAAGAGTATTCCTTGAAACTAGCACTCTTTGAGGACTGCCGCCCCCCATAGTAAAAGTTTCCATAAGGTTATGACCAGGCAACAATCTCTCGCGTTCAAATAAGGTATTGATTTGAAAATGCTGTTTTAAGCTGGTAGATGTGATATTTTGGACCTTGTTTTATATAATGATACTACCAAGGTGACACTCGCGTGTGGACGGCTCCAATCCAAGCCTCATACCAAGTCCGTCCCCGCAAAACCTTCGTAGGCCTCGAAGTACGTTTGCAGTTCGCGTTGTTGAGTTGGTGGTGTAAGTTCAGTTGAGATTGACTTCCAATTATTTATTGCCTGGCTTTGAGCTGGAGCCAACACTCGCCTAACCTCCCTCCTCTGCAAAGATAACCAAAGGATCAAAAAGTGTCTATATATACGAACGGAGACAGCAGCTTGGAGGGGGGGCCCAACAAATGTGCCATCCCACGACTCCCAAAAAAAAAACATTAAAAAGGTATAAGGAGCGCTCCTGGAGCTAGAAGAACTTCCAAACCACATCGGTCATTAGCGATGGAGCTGAAAGAAGACTGAAGAAGAGCAGAAACCTCAAGAAAAGCTGACGACTAAGTCTATTGGGGGAGCGCAGATGGCTTTAATACCAAAAACCCTCAAAAGAACGGCCCCTAGTCCGACCCAAGAAAACCGGGATAAAAGAAGAAAAGTTCAGGCAGTTCATGGGCATGAAATATTAGATCAAGGTTCTAGAAAAATTAACAAAAGTAGCCACGAAAGCAACAAAAAGCACTCCCAACTTTTTCTAAAAACCAAGTCCTCAAGCTATCTAACAAAAAGAATTACCTGGTGCAAGGCAAAAGTGGAAAAGCTACGCCAAAGATCCCGGTGGCAGGGACCGCTCGTGAAGCCAACAGATGGCCGATCTTGCACAGATTGGTTTACCGGACATGAGGGAAGTGTAAAGCCTAAAAAGATCGAAACCGCTACTAAAGCAGTGCGACTAGCTCGGTCGGCCACACACTGGTCGACCTTTTAGCAGAGAGAGAGAGAGAGGGAAAGAGGAGAGAAGTACTCTACAAAACAGTAGAGAAGGCTTTGGGCAAAATTGAAACTGTAGCCTTGCTTGAACCGATGGCGACGATCGAAATTACATTGCATTGCATCACGGACCTAGGTTTGGGTAGGGGAGCTTCGAGCTGACGGCAACGACTGTAATCACATTGCATTGCATCACGGACCTAGTTGGGGGGGTAGAGGAGCTTCCTAGCGCAAGAAGAACTGATGCAAGGTGGACACCAGAAAACAACGTATGGCAGTCATTGACCATGCCGAAAAGAATGTCAAACAACTTTTAAGTATAGAAAAAGTAAGAATATTGTGGGCCATCTGTAGGGCACGGCAAACAGCAGTATCTCTTTAATGCTTAAAGTTCTGGTTAAAGGCCGAAGAAGAGCAGAAGGCTAAAGAAGCGCTAAGGACTCATTCTGAAGGGCATGCGCAGATCAATCTTCGATAAAATAATGGCACCTAGTCTAATTGACGGAGATTGGGATAGAAGAAAGAAAGAAGACGGATGGTCTTACAAAAGTAGCGAAGAAAGCCGCAAGGAAACTCCTTCAAAAAGTGCCAGAAAATAAAGTTCGCACCGATGCCCAACAATAAACAAGTTGGGTAGACATACCTACGCGCTCATGTCAGATGGGTTTTTCACTTAAACTACAAAATGCAGTCTCCAGCAACGAATAAAATCAAGAAACATGTAAAAGATGATTTTATTGGAGAAAATTTGAAATTCAAAGATCATACTATTCTTGACAAAGTTGAACGAATTTTTACTTCTTAGGTATTTGTTATTGTTATACTCATAAATATCTCTCTTGATAATTTTTTCAGATTTTTTAGATCACAGGTTTTCATTCACGAGGGAGGAAACACATTTTTCATGTATTTCTCCCCCTACGCTCCCACTGAAGCAAGAGCTGTCAGTCTAAGAACTTCTTTGAAAAGCTCCCATAAAAAACTTTCTTTTGATACTCATATCGGCTCCCTTTGATGAAATTTTTTTCAGGGGTCACTCCCCTGTACTTAATCATCGATTCATGGCCAATTTTTTCGAATCCTAGAATGGTTATAAAGCCCTTTTGCTAGGAGCTCTCTCCTACCTCCTCGACTTGTTTCACCTATGAGTATTAATTGTAGGCACTCATCTTCAGTCATTCATTAAATTGAATCAAGTGTTAAAAGCATGCACCTTAAACGTTGAAGTTGGGGGAAAATACCTCAAAATTATTTAATCTTCTCATTTAAAACAGCCACCATTTTGTTTTACGATTACTGATACCACTAGCTAAACTGTCTCTCAAAGATATACATGATACCTATCATTCCTGAAATGTTCATGCAAATCCTATCAAAGTTGTATCGTCTGAGTCATATGTTTCCATGGTAATACAGGGCATATTGTTCCATAGTAATGCAGGAAAATTCAAATCGCTATAACTTCGTTAAATATCATTTGATCTTTATGAAACTTTCAGGGCGGATCAGTCTTATAAATAGTCATCTGTGAGTTTTATTGATTTTAAGGGTACCGTTCAGACTATTCAAGAAAACATAAAATCGACAAATCATACTATTACTAACAAAGTTGACTGAATTTTGACTTCTCATCTATTTGTTGTTGTTGTACTCATAAAGGCCTACATTCATGATTTTTTCAGATTTTTCGGATGAAAGGTGCCCAATCGCGAGGGGGGAGGGGGTACGCGAAAAGTTCGCACATTTCCCCTTCCCCTGCCTCCCTCGGTACTGATAAGGCAATTTTAAGACTTGTTTTCAAAAGATCGCATTGAGACCTTTCCAATGACACCCTCCTCGACTACCAATGGTGAAAATTTTTTTTTGAGGGGTCACCTCCCTATATGGGGAGGCCCCCCTTAAACACCTTTGAAAAATTTTCCCACCCTTGAACTTTCAAGAAGTCACCACTTCTGACCTTTCCGCAAAGTTTCATGGCTGTAGCCTCTTTAGTTTCGGAGAAAAAGTGCTGTGACATACAGACAGACGGACGGACGGGTGGACAGACGGACACAGGTCGTGATTGCAATAGAGTTTTGTATTTTAATACAAAACCCCTGAAAAGACCTAAAACAAAACAGGAGAGAAAGAAGCCCCGAAGAAGACCCTGACAGCAGGCACTACTCGTACAGCCCCCAGATGGGCGCAAGGCCCGAAGCGTAAATAATGCCATTAAAATAGTACGACTGACGCGGTCCGGCCACATACTGGTCAGGTTTGGGGCAGAGACCGACAATAAAGATATTCTGAGGTGCACTAAAGAAAGTCCTCAGCAAAAACGCAGCTATGGCATCGCTCGAACGGATGGCGGCACAAACTGGCCAAGGTAGGAGAGGCCACCAAGAGGGAGCTTCTTAACGTGGGCAAGATCAAGCTAGGCTGACACCAGAAAACCATAGGGGAAAACGTGTGGCCATCATTGACTTGACCAAAAGCGACACCAAATAATGCTTGAATGAAGGCAAAGTAAGAATAGGGTGGGTTGTTGGCAGGATACGGAGAAGGGGACCAACTTTTCAATGTTTCAAATACCTTGGCTTTGGTCTCATCGCACAACTATGCAAAGAACCTGATACGGGACACGTATGTTGCAAATGCGGTGAAATTGGCACACTGTATTCTTTGCAAGGATGCTGATCCAAGACCGGATCATCGCCACATCTTGGGATCAGAAAATGTCGGCTTTTTCAAGAAGCTCTAGCCAAGGCAAAATCAGAATTTTGATGACCTGCTTCCTGCAGCTAAACGTACAACGCACTCCAGCCACCCAAAATCTGCTTGAGCAGTTTGCGAGGGACATGAAACCCGACTTTATGCTGATGAGTGAGCAGCACCATGATAAAAGTTCTCCATCATGGTATCCTGATGAAACTGGTACTGCCACCATCTGGGCCCAGTACAGTGATTTCCAGGCGGAGAGTTGTTAAAGGGGGGATGGTTTCGTGTGAGAACGATGTTCAAGGGCTAGCTTCTTTAGTGTGTACTTAACGCCAAACGAATCGATATTATCCTTCCAAACCAAGATTAATGCTTTGGAGGGCATTGTCTCGAAAATAGTTGGCAAAGTGCTAGTTGGAAGAGGCTTAAACGCCAAAGCAATCGAATAGGGTATGCCTCAAACAGATCGGCAGGGAAAAAGATCCTAGAACTGGTGGCCAGGATACCACGTGTCAAGTCAAACACCGAATGTACGCTGAACTGCAGCTCAAGATGTATTGAACTCAACTATGAGCATTATCATAACTGCTTGCAATGCTTCTGTGCCACGTCGAAAACCCCAGCGCGGCAAGCTCCCAGTGTACAGGGGATCGACTGAAATCGCTGAAAAGTATAGGGGAGTATCTCAAACTTTGGCACAAGGCTGAGTGGGCACGGAACATTGACGAGGCATGGAACCTAATAGTAGCATAAAAGTTGGCCAGAAAATGCATACGCAAATTGATTAACAACAGCAACGGTTGCTGCTGGCAAGACCTAGTGGATAATGTGAACAAGGATCCGTGGAGCTTTGGCTACAAGCTAGTTATGTGGAAGCTTGGTGCACTACGAAAACCTAGCAAACATGATGCGGAAAGAATAGAGAAGGTAGTGCGAGCATTCTTCCCCGCCCGTCCTGTCAATGTTGACGCTGTCCATGGTGAATCCTCAGTCGAGTGTCCACTCCTCACACAGCCGGAAGGCTCCAGGTACAGGGGGTGTTACAGCTAAAGTGTTGCATCTTGTCTTTCACCATTGTCC
The DNA here is from genome assembly GCA_963969285.1 of Odontomyia ornata. NCBI lineage: Eukaryota > Metazoa > Arthropoda > Insecta > Diptera > Stratiomyidae > Odontomyia > Odontomyia ornata. The sequence goes on along the minus strand of OZ017741.1, from coordinate 16,218,636 downwards.
TGACTTGCTGCTCAGCACATTCAACACTTGGATCTGAGGTGGGGCTATTCCGGCTTTATGGAAGGTGGCGAAGTTGGGAAAGTGCTAGAGAAACTCATCACTGACGCAATTTGTGCGGCTGAGGCCCTATCTCCTCAGCAGTACGGCTTTAGAGTAGAACGTTCCACTATTGATGCAATTGCAGAGGTGGTGAGCATGTTCTAAAAGGCAGAGGCATATAGCCATACCAATCGACGGGTCGTCCTGCTGGTGACAATCGACGTCAGGAACACGTTCAACTCCATCAGATGGGTGGATATTCTGGATACGCTAGGACACCCTTTTCAAGTTCCGGAATATCTAACGCGGCTTTTGAAGGACTACCTGAAGGATCGAAGCCTGTTTTATGACTCAACACAGGGCCAGTAAAGTATGAAAGTTACATCGAGTGTTGCCCAAGGATCTATCCTTGGTCCAAACCTGTAGAATGTGTCTCACAATGGGCTAATGAAACTGGAGATGCCAGATGAGTTGCGTTTGATCAGCGATACAGATGATGTTGCACCGTTAAACAAGCTAAACTTAGACTAGGTATGTTGACTGCTCTCAGGTTCAGTTCAGCACTGGAGAAAATCGAAGTGGTTATCGTGACAAAAAAGTGGATTACTAGAGCTAGTCTGATCAGTATTAGGGACATAGTAATCGATTCGAAACCAGCGATGAAGTACCTGAGGCTACTAATTGACTCAAAGATCAGTTTCTCCGAATAAAACAGGGCAACGGCTGAGAAGGTTGCTTCGGGAGTATCGGCTCTGAGTCGACGTTTGGCCAACGTAAGGGGGACCCAACCCTTCAAGAAGACGCCGCTTGATGAGTGCTGTAGGCTCAGTGCTACTATACTGAGCAGAAATATGGGACGATACTCTCAGTAAGTAAGTATACCGAAACGCTTGGCATACGTACAGAGAAAAGGAGCACTGAGGATTGCATCTTCATTTCTGACAGTCTCTGATGCAGTGGTTAGATTATTGCAGGCGCGATACCTGTTGTCCTCCTCATTAGAGAGTGCTGCGCTATTTACCTGCAAGGAAATGAAGACGCGGGGAGAAAGTTGTTCGCGAGGAGAGATCACACTCTCTCAATGACTGGCAGCAGTCTTGGGTGAATTGCACGAATTGAACGTGCGCCTCATCCCGGATATGAGACTGTGGCTAAAATGAAGGCATGGTAAGACTAATTGCTATCTGTCCCAGCTTTTGAGCGTACATGGGTGTTTTCAGTCTTACCTGCATAAGACTAGTAAGCCATAGTCCCCTGATCGTCAGTTTTGTCCAAGAGGGCAAGGCAGTGCCTGCCACTCATTTTTGCGTGCACAGTTTGGGACAAGCTGCAAAAGAACTTTTACAGGGAGACAGGAGAGCTTGCTCCAGATAGTATAGTCATGGTGATGCTTGGATTGGTTGACAAATGGAACCAGGTGGCACATTGTGTTTGGGCAGTCCTAAAAAACAAAAGTGACTCACAGCAGCTGGGGACGTTGGGGCTGGGGGATCACTTGTCTGGCGATTCCTCTTCCCCTCTCCCCTCCCGCTAAAAGAGAGATCCATCAGCTTGAAGGCACCTCAAGGCGTAACAAAACGAGACCTGGCTGGGTTTTCGGGTTGACAGTGGAGGTTTTTAATGGGTAGTCTAGTTACATGTGAACATAGGAGTCCAACACTCTGTGCATTAATGACTAAATGACATTCACCTACAAATCACAAAAAAAATGCTTTAAGTTCCTTGGTTAAGGGTCATACCATACAATGATACAAGGTACCCCAGTGTAGTTCCCCATGCTGCAGATGTGGTGGTATGGAATATAAAAGAAATGAGTGTATAAGGGAGGCACACTATCTCTTTTACGAGTATAAGGTTGCTAGTCCAAAGCCGGAACTCAATCACGTTTTGAGATCAGGAAAGTGTTGGGTTTTTCAGGAAGCCCTAGCCTAGGTTAAAGTAGAACTTTGATGACCCGTGTCTTGAAAGTAAGCCTGTAATACTGTACGACTTATCAAAGTCTGCTTGAGCTGTTTCCAAAGGACACAACAAAAGTTCGTGATCATGGTACCCCAATAAAACTAGTACAGATGCAAGTTGGGTTCGGAATATTGCCTATTTCCTAGTGGGGATCATGAGCGGGATGGTGGCTTCATGTCAGTTCCTTGGTCAAAGACTTTACTTTTTAGAGTGTGCATAACGTAGACAAACCACTACCGTCATGCCAAACTAATATTAGTGCTTTGGGTGGTGCTGTTTCAAAAACAGATGGCCACTTACTCACTGAGGCAGACTTCAGCGTGTTGCGACCGTGTAAGTCACCGCAGGCTAGCGCGCAGTCATATCGTGGGTCTTCCGGGACACTCTCTGCTCGTGCTGAGCCACCGTACACATAAAAAAACCAACACGAAGGGATAAGGGCGGGAAAGCGGGAGGTCATATTGAGAAATGAAAAATTAATATTTTAGCAAATCAAGGCCGTTATATTTTATGAAAAGGTAATTTCCACAACAAATTCAATAATTAAGAGATACCAACAAAAACAAACAGACCCCCCAATAATTTATCTGTAAATAAATCAAATGAGATGTTAATAAAAAAATAGCAAATTACAATAAACTGGAATAATATGCAACAGATAAAAGTATGTCAAAAAACAAGGAAAAATATTAATTACAATATTTACTTACTCTTTCTTTTTCTGTGGATCTCCGAGTGCTCAGCGGATACCTAAAAAAAAAGAGGTGGGGTCATTGAAAATTTAATTAATTTTAAATTTAAACTCATGAATTATAGATAAGCGGCCACTTCATCCTAATATTTAATCCGCCGATAATTTCATTGATTATTTCTTCCGCATAAGTTCTTCAATAATTCAGTTTGTTGTTAAAGTTAAACCCACTAAGTAATTCTAGCTGAGGGTTGAATTAAAGAAACAAAGTTGGAGATAACGGAATCCACTCTTCTATCGTACGAACATGGCTTATCACATCACTTATTGCAAAAAAAAACCCTTTCTTGAAGCAAACTTTTGATTCTCACATGAAAATTCACAAGTCCTATCTTCACTGTATGATCAGAAGACGATTTATTCAATCACTTGGTACAATTCACACGATTTAATAGTCGTTTTTGGTTTTTTCCTCCACTTCTCGTACCCACTAATTAATTTTTCTTCCATACAACAAACACTAGGCCAAAACCGTTCTGCTACAAAAATTTCACACCCAGAAAATCCAATCCCGCAATCATTTCATTCTTAACTACCGCTGCCGCATCTGGATAACGTAATCGAACTTCAATACACTTAGACTCCGCTACCCACACATCTTTTTCGTATCGACAAACGCAACTTTTTCCATTTTGCATGTATGACAATTTGCATAACCATGGAAGTGTTTGATTAGATGCAATTGCTTTGCTTTTGCCGATACTCCAAGAAGAGTGAGTTCCTGCGCTCAGGGAACTTGAATCCAGTGTCCCAGCGGACCTCCGGTCGAAAATTCACGACGCTACCAACGGAGCCACCTTCTGTTGATTTCCCATTCATTGTATTAGCAACTTCAACTATGCTACTTTCTTAGTGGGCATTGAGATGAAATTTGTTGGTAGGGAAACGTGAATGAATTTTTGTTAGTATGAAAAATAAAATTTGTTAGTGGGAGCTAATGAATAAAATTAGTTAGTATGAAGGAAGGAATTAGGTTTTGGTAGGGAAAATGTATCGAATGAAATTTCGTTAATGGGAATTAATGAATGGAGTGTTGTTAGTTTGAAAATTAAAATTATTATTTTGTAATTCAGTCGTGCTGAACACTGGCAATATGTCGACTTTCTGCCATATGAGCTGTAAAGGAACCATACTTGACGTGATATTCGCCTCAAAGCTCGTAGTATGGAGGGTGCACAATTGGATAGTACTAGCAAGCCACTAAGCCAGTGATCACCAATAAATTCTACTTAAGTTACACGATGTTTTCTCCCAATACCTGTGCTCTAGACACTGACTGTGAGAGATTCATAGAGGTGCTCATGGCAGGTGTACTGGGACTGGAAAATGAGCAGGGGACCGAAGAGTGAACAGCTCAAGAAATGGTAAAATCAACTTTGAGCATCATCACATATGTTTGCAGAATTTCAATGCCCTCTTGGAGGCTCCTGTACGGCAGGCTTTCAGTGAACTGGTGGTTGACAGAAATTACTAAAAAGCGGAGGGAGTGTCACAAGCTATGACGTGAGGCTCAACAAGTACGGAGAAGTGACGAGGCATACAAGCAGTTAGCTTCGTAAGCCGGCCATATAATGCCTCCACAAACTGATTATAACAGTAAAGCTTGCTGCTGGCAAGATCTAGTAAACGATATGAATAAGGATCAGTGGAGTCTTGGCCATAACCTATTCATATGGAAGATTAGTGCCCTTTATAAGCCATGCCTATTTGAAGCGGGAAAGATAGACGAGATAGTGCGCGCACTTTTCTCCGTCCATCTCATCCATGGTGATGCTGTTGACGGTGAAACAGCGACTGAGTACCCACCCACTCATCACACTTCTGGAACTAGAATAGGCAGTTCTATCATTGAAAACAAGGAGGCCTCCAGCTCCAAATGGTGTTCCATCTGAGGTGTTGCGTCTTGCTTATCACAATTGCCCTGATGTGCTGGTCACCATATTCAATGTTATCTTACAAGATATATGGAAAGTTCTGAGGTTTATGTTGATCACCAATTGAAAAGAAAACTCCGGGTTGCCGTCTGCATACCACGCGTTAGACATGCTAGATACAGCTGGAAAAGTGCAAGAGAAACTCACCAAGAGAAGACGAAATTCGTGCTGCGGGGGGCCTTTCTCCTTAGCCGTATGGTTTTAGAGCGCAGTCCAAAAGACGGAGGTACATGGCCGCATCAAGTGATGGATCATTCTGTTGGTGACACACGATGTTAGGAGCACCTTCTCCTCCACTAGGTGGGTTGATATTCTGGATACGATGAAAATCCCTTTTAAAATTGCAGAATATCTAGTGCGACTTCTAAGGGACTACCCGAAAGACAGAAACCTACCTTATGGGACGATACAGAGCTAACAAAGAATGGAAGTTACATCGGGTGTTGCCTATAGATCTATCTTTAGACCAGATCTGTCGAACATATCTTACAACGGGCTATTTAGTCGCACTTGATTGACTATTCGGACGATGTTGGACGAACTGAACGCACCATCGAACAGGCACAGCTTAGATTAGGTATGCTAAAAGACTCAGCCTTGCACCGGAGAAAAATGAAGTGGTCATTCTGTTAAAGAAAAAAATTTTCAGAGTAAGAACAATTGATATTGGAAAAACATTGATTGAGTCTAAACTATTTGTAAAGCATGTAAAGTTGCTGTTCAACTCAAAGATAGGCTTCTCTGACCAAGTCAAAGCAACAGCTGATAAAGCTACTGCAGGCATATGATCAATGTAGTAAGACTCAATCTATTACAAAGGTAACTTTTGATGACGTCCGTCGAGTCGGTGCTACTGTATGGAGCAGAAATATGGAGGAACACACTCATCAAGGAGCTGTCCCAAAAGTGGTTAGCATGAATACAGAGAAGAGAATCACTGATGGCAGCGGTGCTACTCATCATCGTTTTAGAGAGCATCGTACTTTCAACCTGCATAGAAACTAAAGGACAAGGAAGACAGTTGCTCGTGAGGAGAAACAATCTAATACTACATGCACAAGATTTGGTAAGCCGTAATCTCCAAATTTAGGTTTTGCACAGGAGAGGAAGACGATACACGCCATATATATACTCGTATATATATATATATATATATATATATATATATATATATATATATATATATATATATATATATATATATATAGGGTTATCCATTTTACGCTTGGAAAAGTAGAGCTTCGGATGGAAACAAAGCTTTCTATTCAGAAACATTGCCATCATACGCGAAATACAACATCATTCAAATGTTTTTCACGGGACATCTTACAGGCCTCAATCCTTTTGAAGTAATTTTCAATGTCTTTTCGGCACATTTCCGGCAATATCTCGGCCATAACTTCACGAATATTGGTTTTCGATTGCTCAAGACTTTGAGGGTTGTTCGCGTAAACACGATCTTTCGCATAGCCTCATAAAAAGAAATCCAAAGGTGTTAGGTCGCAGGATCGTGCGGGCCAATCGACATCACTCACTCTCGAAATTACGCGTCCCGGAAATTTCTCATGCAAAACTGCTCGATTAGCCTATGTTGTGTGGCTTGTGGCTCCATCCTGTTGGAATCACATGCTCTCCAGATCATAATCTTCAATTCCTCACCAAAAATAATCGGTTAACCTCCGTCCATAGCGGTCAGAATTGGCTGTTATGGCTCTTCCTTGATCGTTTTCAAAAAAATACGAGCCAACAACACCACCAGACCATAATGCACACCAAACGGTCACTTTTTTCAGATGCAAAGGCCTTTCTGCGATCACTTGAGGATTTTGATAGCCCCATATGTGGCAATTCTGTTTATTTACGAAATTACTGAGCGGAAAATGAGCCTCATCACTAAAGAAAATTTTGTTCGAAAAATCGTTATCAATGACTTGTTGTTCAATCACCAAATTCGCATACATTCTGCATTGTGTATGGTCTTGAGGCTTAAGTTCTTGGGTGAGTTGGATTTTGTGTGGATGGAGATGCAAATCCAAATGCAAAATCCGCCACAATGAGCCGTAATACAAGCCCAAATGTTGAGCAAGTCGAGGAATCGACAAATTCGGGTCTTCCTGCACACTTTGAGCAACGACAGCGATATTTTCAGCAGAACGAATGTTGCGATGATGCACAGGCCTTGCAATATCAATAAACGATCCAGTCTCTTGAAATTGTTTGCTGTGTAGGTCGATTATGTCATCCTTAATCGGCTCGTAAAGCCCTAAATGTTGATACAGCACCATTTTTATAATAAAATTTAATAATTTTAATACATTTTTTGACTGTTGAACGATCCATATTTCTAAATGGCAAACCTTTAACTAAAAGAAACATGCTTTGGATGACATTCAATTATGTCAAATGGCAGCGTTATACTTTCCCAACCACAAAATGGATAACCCTGTATATATTGTCGCGTGTTATGGTTCGCGGCCAATAATTCTAATGTTCCGGGAAAGTGAAAACGCAATGTCTTTTAAATTAAATCAAAAGAATTTATTAAATTAAATTACAAATGCACAATCACTTATTTTACTTTTTCACAATTTTAACTAGAATTTAACTTTCACTTGTCCATAAATTGTCTTCTGAAACTACTTCACAATCACGAAAATCACTTTTCTATTACTCGAACAATATCGCTTTTCTATTCGCTTCACAACCTTACTATCGCGGTTCTAATGAATGATCCCCCCATTCATTTAGCTCGCCTTTATATAGGGTCTCTAATCATTCAACTCAGTTCTCGTACATTGGTGAATTAGCGGGAACATTCGAGCAGCGTAATGAATGGGCAGTGACTCACTTTCAGATGTTGATCATGCTTGGTGGGTTCTCCTGGTTTCGAGTAAATTCATTTTGTTGATGTTCTTAATGGTTGTGAAAACAATGGCGACAGTAGCTCGCAGAATTATTTGTACATGTAACAATCTATATATATATATATATATATATATATATATATATATATATATATATATATATATATATATATATATATATATATATATATATGTATATATATTTTACATGCAAAACGTGGCATAGGCTACGTCGGGACCTCTACTAGGAAAAAGGAGAGCTCTCCATGGATATTCTAATTGGGGAGATGCTTGGATTTGTGTATGGCACAATATATTTAGATAGTTCTAGACGATAAAAAGGGCTTACAGAACATCGGGATTGTAGGATCACTTTTCTAACAATATCTCTTCATCTCTTTCCCCCCACTAGATGAAGGATTCCAGCCTCAAGGTGGCTCATGGCGTATCCAAACGAGGTTTTGACCCGAAGTAATGTTTAAAATGGCTCCAGACTAGGTTCTTAGGTTGACAGGGGAGGTATTTCATGGATAGTTTTTTCGTCTTGCGTACCTGGAATCCCCATACTCAGGACGTAAATAGCGTTCACCTCCCAACCACAAAAAAAAAATCATTTATATTGTTGAGTGTGATTATCTAATAAAATTCAGAGGAGGACCTCTCATTACTCCGAGTGGATAGGATTATTTGTATCGAAAAGACTTAAAGGGAGAGCATTAATGTCTTAATAAATATCAGAGTCACACATGTCGTCTTTTTTTTGTGCTAGGGGGGTGAAGGCATTTACGCCCGCTGAGTCTGGCAGTGTGGGACTCCCATGGAGGATACCCTTGGACTACCCACTAAACACCTCCCCTGTCAATCTGAGAACCTAGCCTGGAACCGTTTGACACATTACTTCGGGCTAAACCTCATTTCTCTACGCGTTTAGGCGCCACCGGGCTACAGGGATCGCTTTTCCAACGGAAGGAGGGGAAGGGAGAGGGATTTCCAGAAAAGAGACCCCCTCCGCCCTGGACGCCTCCAGGCGCTCATATATTTTCCTTTTTATCTTAAGGACTGCCCGAGCGTAATGCGCCACACAGTTCTATTTGTCAACGGATGTGAGCATCTCTCCAGTGAGTTCATCCGGAGAGAGATCTCCCATTTCTTCAATGAGGTCACCGCGCTGCCTTTCCCACCTCTTGCATACAAAAAATGTGTGGTAGGCATCATCGACCTCTCCAAGACAGAATATGCAGTCAGGAGACCGTGACTTACCAATCTTGTGCAGGTAAGACCGAAAGTATCCATGTCCACTCAGTAGCTGAGTTAGATAGAAGTCAGTCTCACCATGCCTTCGATTGAGCCACGGCCTCAGGTCACCAATAAGGCGTGCGGTCCACGTACCTTTTGTATCGCTCACCCAGGACTGTTGCCAATCACTGAGTGAGCGTTCTCGTTCTTCGTGGGCGACAGCATCTCTGTCGCATTCGTTCCTCCGCAGGTAATTCTGCGGCGCTCCTTGGCAAGGAGGGCAATGGGTATCACTCCTGCGATGACCAGCACTGCCGACTCCGAGACAGTCCGATATGCAGATGCAATCCGCAGCACTCCTCGTCGCTGCACTTGTGCCAAGCGCCTTCGATACAGCCCCTTGTTGAGAGCCTCACACCATATCTCCGATCCGTACAACAGCACAGATTGTACTGCACTCATCAGAAGTCTCCTTCTTGATGAGGTGGGACCCCCTATGTCGGCCATTAGTCGGCTGAGAGCCGAAACACTCGCTGCAGCCTTGTCAGCTATTGCCCTGATTTGCTCGGAGAAACGCATCTTCGAGTCGATCAAAATGCCCAGGTGCTTCACTGCTAGCTTGATCTCAACGAGTGCTTCCCCAATGTTGATCATCCTTACTCTAGGGATTCTCTTCTTTGTCAAGATGACTACTTCGATTTTCTCCAAAGCTAGGCTGAACCCGCGAGCAGTCATCCAGTCCCTCACTCGGCGCATTAGCATACCCAGTCTGAGTTGCACTTGTTCAACAGTGCGTACCGCAACTAGCGCTGCGACAACGTCTGCATGGCCGATCAAGCGCGACTCATCCGGCAGCCCGATTCTCAGTAGCCCGTTGTACGTGATGTTCCACAGGTCTGGACCAAGGACGGAGCCTTGTGCAACATCCGATGTAACTTCCATCCTCCGCCGACCCTCCTTCGTCTCATAGAGCAGGCTCCGGTCTGTCAGGTAGTTCTTCAAAATCCGCATCAGATATTCTGGAACTTGAAAAGAGTTTTCCAGTGCTTCCAGAATATCCGCCCATCTAGCGGAATTGAAGGCGTTTCTGACGTCAAGCGTCACGAGCAACACAACCCTTTTGTTTAACTGGCAGTGAGCCTCCGCTCTTTGGACCGCGCTCACTACTTCCACTATCGCGTCAATAGTCGAGCGACCTGCGCTTAAACCATACTTCCGTGGAGATAGGTCCCCGGCAGAACGGACCGCGTCAGTGAGTCTTCCCTTGATGAGTTTCTCGAGCACTTTCCCAGCCGTGTCTAGCATACATAACGGGCGGTATGCAGACGCCAACTCGGAATTTCCTTTCCTCTTGCTGATCAGTACGAGCCTCGCCACTTTCCAGCGTTCCGGAAGTACACCTTCGTAAAGGCAAGCGTTGAATATACTGAGCAACAAGTCAGGACAAAGCTTGTAGACAAGCTGCAAAACCTCAGCAGGAACGCCATCTGGTCCCGGTGCCTTCCTTGCTTTCATGGATAGAATTGCCTGCTCCAGTTCCATCATTGTGAAAGGTAAGCATTCTATTGGTGTTTGTGCATGAGCTGAATCGACACGGACAGGGTGCGTGGGGAATAGTGCCCTTACGATCTCGTCCATCTTCTCTGCTTCATGTAAGCAGGGCTTCCGTTGGGCACCAAGTTTTCGCATGACCAGCTTGTAACCTAGGCCCCACGGATCCCCATTTACATCGTCAACGAGATCTTGCCAGCATCGGGCCTTGCTCTTGTTAATAAGCCTGCGAAGATATTTCCTGCCGGACCTGTATGCTGCTAGCCTAGTGTCTGCCTCTTCCCGTGTTCGCGCCCACTCGGCCTCTCGCCGAAGTTTGTGACACTCGCTTCTTTATTCGGCGATCTCGTTTGACCACCAGTATACTGGAGGCTTACCGTGTCGGGGTCTCCGATGGGGCATGGAAGACTCGCAAGCAGCTATGATGGTACTCATAGTTGAGTTCACCAAGTCCTTGGCTGTAGGCCCTCCACTCCCTGGCGGAGCTCCCAGCAACGGTGCGCCTGCCGTAAGCGCGTCTGCGAACCTCTCAACGTCCATCCTCCCAGTCCTCCATCCGAGGATTGAAGTTTGGGCATATGCACGCAGAGTGGCACCGTCGTGAATCTCAACCGCTATATACTGTGATCACTAGCCAAGTAGTCCTCTAGTACTCATCAGTTGTATACTCTAGGTACCAGGGACTCCGAAGCGAGTGTCCCATCGGGTGTGGTTCCTACGCAACCCCAGCGGCGGAAAGTAGGGGTGTTACCAGTATTTAGGACCAAAAGGCTGTTCTGGCCGCCATGTCCAAGATTTGCTTTCCCCTTGAGTCGGATTGTGGTATACCCCATTCAATGGCTCTAGCGTTGAAGTCTGCCCCCGACCAGCATGTGGCCCTCTGTGTTCGAGACAGCGTCCTTCAGGGCATCGAGTTTCGTTCGAAAAGATGGCATTGCCTCGTTAGGCGCCAGATAAACACTGAAATATGTTATCCCTGAACACCGCGCCCACACAAAACTATCCCCGCGTCCATGGCCCTACACCTGAAGGCGGGCGCTGTCTCGAACCCAGATGGCCGAGGTACTAGATTTGTCAGGGTACCACGCTTGCGAGTCCTTGTTATGATGTTGCTCGCTCAGCAACAGCAAGTCAGCTTTCTTATCCCTCGCAAACTGCTCAAGTAGGTCCTGGGCGTTTGTGCTTTGGTGCGAATTGACCTGCAGGATACGGATCATTTGAGTATCGATTCGGCTTTAGTCAGGGCCTCCTTGAAAACCCAGCATCTCCCTGTCCCCGGCTCATGTTTGAGGTCGCCGGGTGCTAGCTTAGTGTCCTTGCAAAGAATGCATTTTGCCTCGTTCGTGCACTCCTTCCTTTTGTGCCCCGTTTCACCACATTTGTAGCACAGAGATCTCCTGTCGGGTCCCCTACAGCCATACGCGGTGTGTCCGTATTCGAGGCATCTGAAGCAGCAGATAGGGATCGCTCTTCTCCGTATCCTGCAGATCACCCAACCTATCTTAATTTTGCCCTTCGCCAGGGTTTGCTAGGCGTCTTTATTAGCCATTTCGACAATAGCCATGCGTTGCCCCCTTGTGTTTTCACGTGTCAATCTTGCCTTGACTTCACTTAAGCTGGGGAACTTCCTCCTGATGGCATCCTCTACTTCAGCTATGTTCGTGACACAGTTGAGGTCCCTGATTTCCAGGGTGGCCATTCGAGCGAGGCAACGGTTGCCGCATCTCCAAGAACGTTTTGAACCACGTCACGGAATGCATCTTTGTTTGTGGCCTCTGGCCCGAATTCCACTAGTAGGCCACCGGTCCGGGTTTTTCGAACTGCTTTGATGGCAGTTTTGGTGTCGTCTGGCTTGACCACTCCTTTAATTTCACGGAGGACATCTGCGTAGGTTCGGACCTTAGTGGGTTTAATAAGCAGTGCCTCTCGCAAGGGTTTGCGCCGCGGTTTGCTTTTTGTTTTCTGCGGTATATCGGGGGGTTCTTTGTTCTTCTTTTCGTGGTTGAGCTCTTTTCTGTTTTTTCTAGGAGTAGCTTTTTGGCCGCTTTTTTCGCTGCCTTGTTTCGCAGCTCATGAAACTCCTCGCCTGGAGTGACAACTTCGTTTATGGTCTCGTCCTTCCTCCTTTTCTCACGGTCGCCTTCAATTGGGCTACCAGCCATTCTTTTGCTGCTGCTAGGACCCACTGATGCCTCGAGGGAGAGCGTGTCTTTTTGGTGCTTTTTGGTTGCAAGCCACCTCCGCCTGTAATGCGTTATGCGGCCAAAAGCTCCTCCATTTCAAGAATGCCATTCCTGATACTCTTGCCTATGTTTTTCTGCACTTTGCAGGCAGCCCTCAGTTGTTTGACGATAGTCCCCGCTTTCCGAGTAAGCGGCTCCTCTTCGGCACGGTCAAGGGCGATTGTGTTATTTGGCGCCACCTCTTGGGAGAGGCCCCCGTTTCCTAGCCCTTTTGCTTCTATCGCTTGGGTGATGTTTGAAGTGGCGTCGGCCGACGGCAAAACTTCTCCCTCCCCCAGTCTTACACTGGCCTCTGTTGGTGTCGCAGCTTGATCCGGATTGTGTACGTCTTGCACTGGACGCATAGTCCTTCTACTGCGCCCAAAGGCCGCAATGATGCCAGGTTGCACAACGCACTCTGCCTTCTTTCGTTCGTTAGTCCGTCTGTGGTCTGTCTCCGATGATTTAACCTGTGATGTTGACTTTGACAGTGTTTCTGGGGTTTGCTGCCTTCCCCCGCAATCAGTGACTTGTTTTATCGGTGTTCTTGCCAACAGCGGTTTTTGCTTGTAGTTATATCTGTTACAGAAGCCAAGTTCACCACTTCTTTAACATTGCAGTCGCTGGATGACGACGGCCGGGAGCCTGCTCGCTCACTACCCTCTGCCGCCGGTACTGGGAATCTGACCCTCTGCACCGTAATTTGGTTCCCCTTGTGGACCTGCAGAGTTTGGTTTTCTGTCTGGGTTTCCGTTCCCATAGCATTTTACCTACTGCCAGGATATATGGATAATTGATGACGCCATTTATTTCGTCATGTCACAGTGAAGTTCATTGACACTCAGGTATTTGTCCTGAGACTCTCCCTTCACTGCCGACCATTGTCCACGGCTGCTTATTGGTTATTCGCAGCAAACCTTTCGAGAAAGGTCTGCCCCTATCCGCAACCCTGGGGACGCGTTTGGTTCCCCGGTTTGAGGGCACTATCGATAAATCGATAACCAAACACATGTCGTCTTTGAGCTTAATTAGAAATTGTTAGGCTAAAATTGAAATAGAATCTAGGAAAATTCATTGAATAATTTTAAGGTTGTAATGAAGTTACAAAATTGAATAAACTCATTTAATAACTCATAAAACTGTGAGTTAATTGTTGCGAATTTTTAAGATTTTACCTATATTACAATAAAAGTTTCAAATGGACTTATTTGTCCCGCTTGTCACTGCAAATTAGCTTGCCAAATAGGTCAAGTAGAAATCATCCAATCTTTTTTCAGTTTCCACTCAAAACTACTCCAAAATCATAAAGATTTATGACACCTACCTTTTTAAATAAGATTTATTCAATTTTAATAGCGCCAATTCCCTTATATGTTCGACAATTTGTACTTTCAAAGTAGCGCCATTTTCCCACAGTAATCTCTATGCGTTTAAAATTTAACTGGTATTCCATATAAACCACAACAGTCTATAAAGCAACATTCCTACCTGTTCATTCCACGTTCACCTGGGAAAAAAGTCAACGTTCCTAAAACTACTGAACAAAAGCGTTAATTTATTGTTTTGTCGCCGAAAAAAGAATGTTATAAGATTTTCTTAAAGAAAGTCATTCAGATGAGAAATAATTTTTGGTAATGTTTTATTTCTGCTACTGATTTAGAAACGTTTTTTAAATCTCATATTCCTCTATAGCGTACTGAATTTTATTCATGTATTTTTGCAAACAATTGAAATAATTTTTGGCTTTTATTTTAATAAAGTCATCAAATTAATTCACTTTCCTAAACTGACTTACGCAAGAGAAATAAATTTCCCCCTAAAATAGATTTCATCTAACTCATAGTCAATTTGGTTGGAAAAATTAATTATCAGTTAATATATTCGCAACATTTTGTTAATTTCCATGCTAATGACAGAAGAAAAAAAGTTATTTAGATGGCATTTAATCCAAAAATGTAACAAACAATAACATAAAGAATTTCTAAACACGAACAAAATCATTTCGGCTACCTTATAATTCAATTCATTATAAATTCACACGAGAGTGATAAAAAATGTTAATACGACTAATTTGCATTTGGCTGATTAAATTTCATTTTTATATGGATGTCGAATTCGTTTTCGATTCGTTTTTGTTTTCTTTCTCATATATTTTGCCAAACACCTACACATTGTTTGGGGGGGTTGATAAACTGTTGTGTGGTTAGAATAAACTAAGAAACTAATAAGATGAAAAGGAACTAGAAACGTATAATTTTCTTGCCAAAATTCTAATTTACTTTCAGTTTTAGAATGATTTAAATGAAAAAAATAAATAAATAAGAATAAGAGGTTGGAACGCAATCAAAAAAATTTATTTATTTTTTCTCTGTTTTAAGCTTTGAAGACTGCGTAACTCAATGAGTGGATATTTTGTTTGTTAAGTAATGGCATCGGACGTTTCCGGTGTGTATAAATTTGACTAAATCGTAAACTCGTGCTAATTAGACAAAATTAATGAATAGAACGACCTTCTTGAAAAGTGAAATATATTTCCGAAGTACCAACAATAAGATCTATTGAAATCTTTAAGTTGTGCAATCTATAGGCGCGAAGCTTTGATGTGATACTATTCAATTCAGAATTTATTTAATTGATGATTTTAGTAGTAAACTAAGCTCATTAATTGTAAAATTAAAGTAAAATTAACGAGGCATAAATTTGCAGAGCGGTTTTTAATGCAATTTTTAAATGTTTGGTTAATGAATAAATATTATAGTTGCTTTCCATAACTGATTTTTATTTATAGAAAACTTAACATTTATCTTCTCTTATACTTTCAGGTATGTTACGATTCAATTTCAATGCACGTAAGTCAAAGAATCAGAAAAAAAATTGATCATAGATACTTTCAAAAAATTAATCAATAGCTCTTCAACTAAACTAAGTTTAATCAATGAATTCATGAAATTATTCCTTCCTAAAACCATTTCTGGAACGTCAAGATTTGGATAACATTTATAATTTTAAAGGGCTACAAAATCTTTTACCTTTTTTTCTTGAAAAGCTGTCAGGCCTTGCTTCTTTAAATAAGCAGACTTGCCTTGACTCCCTTTAGTCATCTTCAGTGGAGCCAAAACGCGCCTGCTTAAGAAGCAAGGCCCGATGGCTTTTCAAGAAAAAAGAAAATCGACCTGCAGATTGTAGACGTGGCCACATGTTTTTCATGCAAAAATTATTCGCATGAATCCCTCAAATCAAAACCATCAACGTTTCAGATTTAGGTTAAAGTCTTCTGTAATGGAATCACATAATACTATATACTTATTTACGACGGTCATTCTTAGCCTCACCGCCCGATGGCACTGCTATTAGAAAAGAGTTTTACCATTGTGCAGTTCATTCTTTTAGTAACCTGCTGTCAAAGTTTCAGTCAACACCCTTCATTAGTTTTGTTTTGATAGCCTTTGGAAGCGAGCGTGTCGGTCGGCTTTACAAAAATGGAAAAAGAACAATATCGTTCAGTGATTAGATTCTTGTTTTTGGAAGGGAAAACGCGCAGCAAAATCAAAGATCGCTTGGATGATGTGTACGGTGACTCTTTTCCTTCGATGGCGACCGTCAAGAATTGTTCCAACGAGTTTGTTCGTGGCTGCACGTCGGTTTTTGATGAACCACGCTCAGGTGCCCCGAAAACGGCTGCTACAGAGGAAAACTATAAAAAAAATCCATGACCTCGTGTTGACAGTCCATCGATTGAAGGTTCGCAAGATAACTTAGACTGTGGGTATTGCAGAAGGAACGGTGCATCATATTCTACACGAAGAACTGGGCATGAGAAAGCTGTTGGCGCGATGGGTGCCGCGTTTGCCCACACCGGAAAACAAATGCAACCGTGAGATCACATCGGTGACGAGTTTGGCGCTGTTTCAGCGCAATCCGGTGGAGTTTTTACATCGTTTCGTGACCATCGACGAAACATGGACCAAAAAACAGTCGAAACAGTGGACTACACCCGACGAACGTGCTACAAAGAAGGCGAAGATTGTTCGATCGGCCAAAAAGGTGATGGCCACCGTTTTCTGGGATTCACAAGGTGTGATCCACATCGATTACCTCGAGAAGGGTAAAACAATCACGGGGCGCGACTATGCAGACTTATTGGGCCGATTTGACGTCGAATAGAAGAAAAAGGGGCCTCGCTTGGGGAAGAAAAAAGTACTGTTCCACCACGACACCGCACCGGCTCACACCTCCGCCATCGCCATGGCCAAATCGGTCAAACCGCGCTACGAATTGCTGCCCTATCCACCGTACTCTCCAGATTTGGCCCCCTGCGACTACTTTTTGTTTCCAAACCTGAAAAAAATCTCTCACCGGGAATAGATTTGGGTCGAATGAGGAGGTCGTCGCCGCCACGGAGGCCTATTTTGCAGCCATCGAGAAAATGTATTTTTTGGACGGGTTGAAAAAGTTTGAGCATCACTAGGCCAAGTGTATTGAGCTTAAAAGAGATTATGTGGATAAATAAATTTCCAACTTTTCAAAATTTTCATTTTTCTTCTGTAGGCTAAGTACTTGTTGAATTACCCTAGTATAAGAACGCAGGCCACTCTAGCCTGCGAGAGCATTTGGATTGCAAAAGAAGAGGTGAGCTCACCCGATGGCTAGCCCATTGGTGGAGGGGCCAGCCAACGTGGTGGGTCCCATACTTGGTCCGGGTTCCGAATAAATGGAAAGACAGAGTTTATAATACAGATTTCTCTATTCATTATTTTCAAATAGAGTAAATACAAATTGAAGGAAAAGCATTGCAGTTTATAAGAAATTTAACACTGCTTTCATTACAACTAGACTAACAAACGTTTAACGTCAGTACAAACCGAGGAGCCAATTGTAACTCGGATCATTACTTGATCAAATTTACCTATCACTTGATCAAAGCCCGCTACAAAAATTTGAAATCGAAAGGTTCCAAACGGCGTCTGTGGCCAAAGCTTTCACGGAGACCCTTGACAAACCAGCTGGCTCCCATCTTATTAGACGCATCGTTAAAGACAAGCATCGAGCCCTGGATGGAAGTGAAAGCGGCTATTAAAACGCTGGCAGAACACACAGTCGGATATCAATTCCGGCGCAACAGGAATGATTGGTTTTATGATGAGTGCCAGAATACGCTAGACAAAAAGAAGCGTACAAAGAATACGTAGGTAGGAAAACCAGAACGAAGAGAGAACACTATGAAAATCCAGAAGAGTAGCAAATAAGATAATCAGAGTTAAGAAAAGAAAATACTTTGACAACCAATTGAGAAGTATATATGAAAGTTTAGCGAGCAACAACACAAGACAAGCATACAACACAAAACAAGCCTGAAACGTAGTTATCAGCCCAAAACCACGCTTTATCGTGATGACATCGGCAATATCATCGCTGATGGAACGGAGATTAAGGAAAAACGGGCATCATGTTTAAAGAACCTCCTAAGTCCTCCCCACAGTTCCAGAACATTGGAGTCTATAGATGTTTGCGGAGAGGCTTCATCGGCCCTACGTAGTCAATTAAGTAGACTAGTTGTTCGTTCAAGACTGCAGTGATTGCTGCCTTGGCGAAAGAGGATGGTAAGGGATGCATGAATGCGCTGGAAGGCTAGCGTTGCGGTGTCATGGGGCAGGTTCTTTTTCCCAGCACGAGCCCCACTACAGAAATATTTTTCGCATCCACGAATTTCGGGGTCAAAACGACTGGATTCGAGAAAGAGGTACCCTACTAGGAGCTGATTTAAAGGACGAATAGACATATATATATATATATATATATATATATATATATATATATATATATATATATATATATATATATGTATATATATATATATATATATATATATATATATATATATATATATATATATACATATATATATATATATATATATATATATATATATATATATATATATATATATATATATATATATATTACAACATGTGCAAATAATTCTGCGTGCTACTGTCACAATTCTTTTTGCAACATCATGATCAGCAAATGAATGTACTCGAAAACACAAGAAGCCACCAAGCATGATCAACATCTGAAAGTGTCGTCAATGTGCCATTCAAAATTGTTCGAATATTCCAGATAGTTCGCCAATGTACGAGAAATGAACCACGCGACAGTGGTGTCAGAAGTGGGATAGAAAATTTTGGAAGTGAAAACTTTTAAACATTTTTAAACTGGACAATAGTAAAATTTAACGTGGAAACTTGTGGGAAAATAGCCGAAACAGTTAAAAATTCCAGGAAGCTTACATCTGAAAATTAATGAATTGACCATATCGGAGCTTAAGGAGGGGTCGGAACAGCGAAATCTGCCTACGCAAGGTACAAAGGCCCCAAAGGAATTGAAAGCAGCGAAGGCAGTAGTAACCACCTCACCAGCCCCGCTTATAACCACAGCGCAAAGCACATCCAGAAATGTGCAAGCACCAATATTCGACATGCAAATGGTTTGGAGTATTTACAAAACCCAGTTAGAAGCAGCCTCTCGGATAAATCACTGGAATGAGCAGGAACGAGCAACTGCATTGATTTTTGCTCTAAGAGGCCCAGCTGCCGAGCTTTTGCAGACGATCTCCGTTGAGTTGCATTCAAACCCGGCTGCTATAATGAATGCACTCGACATGGGTTATGGAGACGATCATCTAAAGCAGATTTATCGCTCACAGTTACGACATTGGATGCAAAAGTCTGGCGAAACCTTACAGCAGCTAGCCTAAGACATAGAGCGACTGGTACTTTTGGCTTACCCAGCTAATGACATAGAACATCGAGATGACACAGCGACAGAAGCATTCATCAGCGCACTAAAGGACCAGGAATTGCAACTAGCCATGCGTTTAGCTCAAAAGCAAACGGTTAAAGACGCATTGGCCTATAGTCTGAACTTTGAGGCAGCGAAAAATGTGTGTCGTACCAATGCCCGGGCTCACGAGGTAGTGACAAGCGAGTGTAAGTGTGAGCGCGTGTAAATTCAACGAGAGCCGCAGACAAATGATGCGCCTAGATGCTGGGATTGCGGTGAGAAAGGACACTTGCAAGGAGATTGTAAGAAGCGAAGAAAACCGAGCTATTGTCCAGGGTAGAGGAGATCCAGACCGAGTCAGGAGCCCAGAATGGAAGCCCTTCAAGCTGATGGAGTCAACTTCGTAGGGCAAAGATTGGCTAGGAGGAGCGACGCCTCCAGCACCAGCATCACTGTGTCAAGACTACATAGTGGAGAAGCAGACTTATGCCTTCCGGGCCAAGTTGACGGAGAACATTGCACCATAACAATCGACACTGGTGCAACCCGATCGATTATCCAACCAGACCTAGTGAGGCAACAACTAATTCACAAGGGCACGATTTTCTCACTACGGACAGCTACGGGAGAAACTGCACCTGTCCATGGAGAGGTCAACCTCCAGATACAGTTGGGAGACCTTGCGTTCCGACATAATTTTCTGGTCGCGAACATTATGGATGACTGCATTCCTGGAATGGATTTTCTGCGACCAAATGGAATGACGTTAGATTTGGGCAAGCGGGTATTGAAATGGCAGAATCTTGAAGTACTGATGGAGGATCCCAGCGTCCAAATTTCATGCTGCATGTAGTTGTATGTACCGCCACTGATGTACCGAATTCTTCCGAAAGCATTGTATGGGCCAAGCTTGATGGTGATTCTGGAGACCACCGATCTTATTTATTTATTTATTTATTTAAATTCCATTTAACAGATAAACATAATCCAATTACAAAATGGAACAAAACAAACAGAAAAGAAAATTAATGAAAATTAGAATTAAGTGTTAAAGTTTATATAAAAAAGAAATTCAATGGTACTAACAACAATTAATATGCGTGTAAAAATAAATTAAAGCACACAAAAAAAGAAAATAAAGTCTAATATTTACTCCAGTTGAGTTTTAAGAATCAGGCTTCTTAACCTCAATTTAAAAACTAGGTATGAGTCGGAAAAAGGACTAAGCTCAAGCTTATCATGATTCCTTACCATTCGTATAATAGGAGAGTGAAAATATAAATTTGTACGGGCATACGGTGGCACGAAAAAATTGTTTGCCCGAGATGAACGCGATGATTGACAAAGACGTGGGTCTGCAAACAATGTTAATGAAATTTGATTGTGGCAGAGTTGATACGGAAAACACTGATCTAGATACATGCGACGGGATGACAAAGTAGGCAAACGTAGGAAGGATAAACGGCAGTCATAGGATTGATATGGGATTTTGATTTTGTAAAACAAGACACGAGTAAATTTACGTTGGACATTCTCTAACGAGTCAATGAGGTAGGAGTGTCGGGGTGACCAAACTACAGAGCAATATTCGAGGATAGGATGGGCAAGACAGATAAACAAGCGGACAGGGGTAGATATATTGTTAAATTTATGAGCGTGCCTGAAAATAAGTCCCAATATTTTCGAGGCCCTAGTAGTCACGATTAGAACGTGTGCATCAAAATTGAGCTTAGGATCAAAAGTAACGCCAAGGTCCTTAGCAGAGCTCACAGCAGCGAGTGGGACTTCATTCAACATATAGGTGAAAGTCAGCGGAGAACGATTTAGATTAAACGTCATTTTATAGCATTTGGCAACATTAAGACAGAGGTAATTAGACAAACACCAGTTACTTAGTGCAATCAGGTCCATCTGAAGATATTGACAATCTTGTACAGACCTGATCTTATCTTATAGAGCCAATAAAGACGTACGCATTGCGCAGTTTGATTGTAGGATGAAGACTTGTAAGATCTATAAGGAATGGACAAGTGCCGGTTAGAGTCCTTAACACCGCAGACTCAACCACGAGCACCAAAGCGGGAGAAGTCATTGGCAGTTGCCAGCTTGTTTTCACCATCACCTCTTTAGAAGCCAGTCACGACCATCATTGGAAAAGGAGGCAAGATGCAGGCAAAGCCCGAGAGTCTACGCCTGTAATATTGAGGCAGGTCAAATTGCCAGTTCAGCTATTCAACAAAGCCTCTGATCTGGTCACAAAGTACAGTGACATCTTCTCAACAAGCCCGAATGACCAAGGCCGAATGAATATGGTAACTCACGTCATAGATACACAGGGAGCCAAGCCAATTCGACAAGCACCGAGACGTCTTCCTATAGCCAAACAAGGAGAAGTGAGCGCGTTGATCTCGGACATGGTAAAACAAGGTGTTATTGAACCTTCTGTCAGTCCATGGGCCAGGCCAGTAGTCCTAGTAAAGTAAAAGGATGGTAGCACTCGTTTTTGTGTCGACCATAGGCAGCTTAACGACATCACTAAGAAAGATAGTTACCCGCTTCCACGCATCGACGACATCATGGACACTTTAGACGACGCAAAATGGTTCTCTACACTCGATCTCAAGAGTGGCTACTGGCAGGTAGAAATCGACACGACGGACCAAGAGAAGACCACATTTTCAGTTGAGACCGGACTGTGGTGAGTGTGGTGATGCCATTTGGGCTTTGCAATGCTCCAGCCACTTTCGAACGCCTGATAAAAGACGTGCTACGCGGCCTTACCTGGAAAACCTGCTTGGTGTACCTAGATGACATCATTGTTATCGGGAGAACGTTCGAAGAGCATGTGTGGAACTTAGAAGAAGTTTTCTCCTAATTGCAACTGGTGAACTTTAAACTTAGTCCCGAGAAGTGTACGCTTTAAACTTAGTCCCGACAAGTGTACGCTTTTCGCAGCTGAAGTAAAATACCTGGGACAAGTCGTATCAGCAAAAGGGGTCAAAGCAGATCCTGGGAAAATTGAGGCCGTGAGAAGCTGGCCTACACCAAACAACAAGCGCCAACTACGAAATTTTCTATGTCTGGCGACCCACTATCGAAGATTCGTCAAAAACTTTGCCGAAATAGCTAAGTGCCTCCATCAGTCAACCGAGAAAAATCGTCCGTATGTCTGGAATGAACAATGCCAGGCAGCGATTGAGACCTTGAAGGAAAACCTGTGCGAATCACCTCTGCTGGCATATCCAAAATTCGGAAAAATGTTTGTAGTTGACACCCATGCGAGCAACGGTGGGACAGGAGCTGTACTCTCCCAGCAGATCGATGGCGAAGAAATAGTCCTTTCGCATTATAGTCGAGTTTTCTCAAAGAGTGAGAGAAACTACTACGTGACCAGGAAGGAGCTATTGGCTAGAATAAAGGCCACCAAGCAGTTCCACAAGTACCTATATGGCCATAAATTTGTTCTTCGAACGGACCATGCATCACTGAGATGGCTGCTCAACTTCAAAAACCCCGAGGGACAAGTTACAAGATGGATCAAAAGATTGCAGTCATACGACTACGAAATCGTTCATCGGAGAGATGGAGTTCATGGAAATGCTGACGCCCTATCTCGTCGTCCATGTCCAGCTAACTGCAAGCGTTGCCAACGATTTGAGGAAAAGGAGCCGCCCGTTGATCTGCGATTGATAACGGCCGAATTCGATGAAGGTTGGTCATGGGAGGAGATTCGAAATGCCCAGTTAGCCGATGAAGACATCGGACCATTGCTGATATGGAAGGAGACAACTGGGCAACCTGAGTGGAAGGACGTTTCGATGCATGGCGCAACCTTGAAAAGTTATTGGGCACAATGGAACTCCCTTCAGGTGGAAAATGGGAAACAGCGGATGGCAGCTCCTATAGCATGGAAACTATACTTCCCAAAAGCCGAACCCACGATGTGGTTAAAGATGTGCACGAAGGATCCTCGGGAGGCCACCTTGGTGCTAACAAGACCCTAGTGAAATCGCGGGAAAGGTTCTACTGGCCACATACTCGAGAAGACATAGAGGACTGGTGTTGCAGATGCACAATTTGCGCTTCCGTCAAAGGTCCAAAGCAACGACTGAGAGGACAAATGCAAATGTTGTTGACATCGCAGGAGCTTTTCCTGAATCCGTATGGGGTAATCAATACACGCTGGTTGTGGCCGATTACTTCAGCAAGTTGGCCGAGGTCTACCCCATTCCCAACGAGGAAACAACTACTGTAGCCGAACAGCTAGGTTAAATTGGGTCAGTAGGTATGGCGTACCTTGTGAACTACATTCAAATCAAGGCCGAAACTTTGTGTCACGAGTTTTTGGCGAAACGTGTGAGCTGTTTGGAATACGGAAAACAAGGACAACACTGCTACATTCCCAATCCGATGGAATGGTCGAACGTTTCAACGGCACGCCCAATAAACACCTGGCCAAGATGGTTGACGAGAACCAAAGGTACTGGGATTAGCACATCCCATTTTTCTTAATGGCGTTTAGAGCTGCTGATCATGCATTAACGGGCGAAGCCTCAGCCAAAGTCGTTTTTGGAAAGACTTTTCGTCTGTCGGCTGATGTAACGTTTGGAACACCCCCTGAGAAGCCCCAAACGATCCCGGAGTACGCAAGTGAGCTAAGGCAATGGTTGTAGTAGATACATCGGACAGCGCGGAAACACCTTGAATCGGCTGCTGACTGCATGAAGACCAGGTAGGATCTAAAGGCAAATTCTGCTGGCTTCCAGTAAGATGACTTGGTGTGGCTATATAACCCACAACGGCGAAAGGGTAGGTCTCCGAAGTTGCAGCATAATTGGGAGGGACCTTACTGAGTTACAAAGCGAATCAATGGCATCGTATATCGCATACAGGAACACCGTAAGCCGAGAACCAAAGTGAAAATCGTGCACCTGGACCGTCTTGCCTCGTATAATACCTAGGAAGACTTAACTACAACTGGCGACACATCTTTCCGGAGCGAGAAGAACTGAGGTGGGGGCAGTGTTACATATCCAAACGTTTCTGCAAGCTACTGTCGCAACTATTAACAACATCATGATCAATGAATGTACTCGAAAGCACAAAAATCTACCAAGCTTGATCAATATCTGAAAGTGACGTCACTGCGGCCATTCAATTGCTCGAATATTCCAGTTAGCTCTCGCCAGAACATGCGCCAATGAAAGAGAAATGGATTAAATGACTAGAGACCCCATATAAAGCCGAGCTGAATGAATGGGGGGATTATTACAACCGATATAGTAAAACCGCAATAGTAAAACGGCGACAGTGTGGAGTGCGAATAAAAAGCGATATTGATTGTTAAGTGAAGACAGTTGTAGGAGAAATTTATTGACAAGTGGAAGTTGGATTTTAATTAATTTTTGTGAAATAGTTGAATTAATGATTGTGTATTTTTAGTAAATAAACTCTTTTAACTTAATTTAAAAGACTGTGCGTTTTCACTTTCCCGGAACATTGAAATTTTCGGCACTATGAGTGTCTACTACCGTCTTAATTTTTCGGTCACCGACTTTCACATTAACAACTTTTTCTCCTCCCGTGAAACGTCCAATGAAATTCACCGTAAGGATCGAGTTGTTCACATCATTCCTTTGCAGACATTGCCACGATAAATGTCCATACTTTTCACATTCAAAACACTTATTTCTCTTGTCTTTATGCGGGCAATTACCCGCTTTGTGCCCCATTCCGCTACATGAAAAAAATTGCGTACTTTCGTTCACAGAACGTGTATGTTGTTTATTGTCACTGCCGCCCTTTTTTATATGGGTTATTGGCTTGGATTTTTCTTTCACCTTCGCATAGACATCCAGTTTCGATTTTAAGCTCAGCGATTGTTATCACCTCGTACAGGATCGATTTGTTCACTGCATCGTCGGCTATACCTTCGGATACATACTCGCATATGGTGGCTACATCTATCTTCCCTGCTAACAGGCTTTCTGCGGGCTTCATCGTACATTGGAGTAGTTTTCTATGTACTTCCATGGCACTGAATTTTATGTCGAACTTGGCACATAGAGCACGTTACAACTTGTCCCAACTATCGAAATCATTCTCGGCGAACATGAATTTCCCCACGATTCCTGTTAATAACTTCTTCGCGTCAAGGAGTTTTTGCAGTTCAGTCAAACCGACGCTCTTACTAATAAATTTGAACTCTTCAATCTACGTGGAGATACTTTGTTCATTCTCCGCACCAAATTTTGCAATGCTCTCTTCCACTTCGCGGAACGCATATACCCCACTCGGTTCCCGGCCCGCACTCAGTGCAGCTATAAGAATTTGAATCGGTGTTGATATTCCTGCTACAATATTCGCAACAATTGTCTCCTTACTCACGACTCGTCTCATATTGTCCGCCATCTCACACATTTTGTTAGTTACCACGAGACTTCGTTCGTCAAATTCAACAATTCTAGCAGCTAATTCTTCTTTTGTCCCACTTTCTTCGAGACCCCGCATCAAACACTCTCGCACGAGCGTATTTTTAGTGTACCGGTCAAGCCACTCTATCACTTCCAATCTTGCGCACGACATGCTCTTTCCCCGTCTCTCTCCCTCTCTCTTTTCTCGGCAATCAAATAAGTTCGCGCACCGATATTGCTGTGTCTCTCTAGGCAGCTAGCAGCTAACACACATGCACGATATCACATGAAAATGGCGCCACCGATCGATACCGAGTTCGGAACACAAACGAATTAGATTATTAATCAATGCTCATCCCGGTTGAGCTCCCATGTAAAGGTTGAACAATAAAACAATCTTTATTTGCTGAAAAGGTTGGTTACAAAATTCAGTATGTAGGAAGAACGAAACGAAGTCACGTCTGCTCGCAGCACGCTCTCGTAGTCGAATCCCTTCGATTAGGCGAAGATCTCTCCCCCGTCAATGCTGTCACTCAACATTTATGTTCGGATGAAGGCTATTTATTCCAATTTGTTGCTCATAGCGGCGCAATTAGAGAAAGCTCTACCGAATTCGGTTTAGGCGAAAATGTCATATTGAGATTGCATAAAAGTTGAAATTCCGGAACAACACACTATAACTTTCGACGGTTTTTAAAACTCGGTTTTTTGCAACTGGTATTATGATGTTCAATTTAATATTAGTTTGTAGTGAAATATTTACTTTTGTTCACAGGCACAGTTCATGAGAATAGAACTACTAAGGCCTAATTATGTGATACAAAACAATGAAAGAACAAGGTGGTCGTTCCACTGAGTTTTGTTTCGATGAAAATAATGAGATTGCAGCTATACGTCGGCATGGAAATTCGATTGTCACAGTTTTGTTGAATAATTTGATGGACAAACTAAGTGGTTTAACCGAAAGAAAAGGGGGCAGATAAACATTCTCATACCAAACGCGATTAGAGAATATAATAAAACGATGGGCGGAGCTGATTTGTTCGACAACGCAACAACAAATTATCGCATAAGAATGAGAGGGAAAAGTGGTACTGGCCACTTTTAATAAATCCGTTTTATGCAGCACTAGTGAACGCATGGAAAATGCATTGCCTTTGCAAAAAGTTTACCAAAGAGACACTTATGTCACAGCTTTCATTCAGGGCTTCCGTTATTGATGGTTTGTTTCTCGAGCCTCGAGAACAACCATCACTTCTCCTCTTCGGTGTATACGGACATCAAGTATGCTCGAGGCCCATTGTTGTTGGATCAGAACATGGTCGATCTGGTTTAATATGTTGCCATTCGGTGGTAACCAGGTCATTTTATGAGTGCGTCGATGTGGAAAGCAAATCGAACGTATGACTAGATTTCTGCTACAGGTAAGGTCAATCAAGCGCCGCTCGTTCTCATTTGTTTCATAGTGGAGGTTATATCCTCCAGTTGTTCCCCGATGAGATAGCTCATTGCCATCCTTAAACGTTGAAATCACCTAAAATTATTTTTGTGTCGTTTGTAGGCAATGAGTTGACTAGTCTTTCCAGGTGATTGTAGAACGTTTCTTTCGTTTCTTGGTCCTTTTCTTCGGTCAGGGCGTAAACATTTATCAGCCAGATTTTGAAACGGATCATGCACAACTGGTCACTGACTGCCTTAAAATCTACAACGTGTGATTTGAACTCCCTATCCACAATGAAGGTAAAGGATTAATGCAAAGGAAAATGAGAAAGTATTTTAAGAGGTGTGCATGGTCAATAGAAATTATACGTAAGATTCGCAACAAACCTTTTCGATGAAATTGGAGAGCTCTTCCTTAAGACTATATTTAGAGCTATACTAACATCGGTTGATAAATAGAACCATGTGGCATATTTTGTCGAGCTATGCTGGAAGATAGAATAGGCATAGTTGAGCGCCCAGAGACAACGAGAGCGTCTTTTCCTTTCCACTCAGAAAGAGGTTTCTATGACCTGCAAGTACCTCACGTTATGGGAAAACGAAGCCCAGTCTGAAATAATGTGTTAAATATTTCCAGACTCAGGTTGACAGGGGAGGGTTCAGTGGGTAGTCCAGAAGCCTTATATATTTGCGTACCCCACTTCCTCTTTCCCACAAAAAAGTATCGCTTTGTTGACTGGCAATTGATTACTGTAATCAACCTCGTACACCGACAAAATAATGATCCGTCAATCATAAACGTCAACAAGGCTTAGAGTGAATTACCATGGTGGTATTCAATGTAAAATCTTAAGTAATCAAGGCCTTAGAAGTACTGGTGGGTAGAAGAAACAGCAGATGCAAGTGATTATAAGAAACAGTTTGATCTGTGTTTCATGGTCATATATATAATTATATTTTGACAGCAGTCAAAGTATATGGCATTAATGACACCTCACCCCAAAATGTGTAGAACTGTGGTTCATTGAATATCTTTAGATTTTTTCGCCTAAAAAAGAGTTTCCACTTGGCCGTGGCAAGTTAATGAAGTGGATAGAGGTCTTGCTTGAGGTCTTCTGGTCTTGCCTCATAGAAAACGACAACAAGAATACTCAGTCATTTTCGAAAGGAATAGTCAGAGTACTTTTCATAAAATCATAACTCATCAAATAAGACTCCCTGTCTAGTCAATTATATAACAAATAACTTAATCACAGTATTCTTTGATCGAACTTAAAGTCTGAGAAACTTTCTGTCCAACCGATTGAATTCCTAACTTATCCTTTAATGCGAACCATCCAAACTACATCTGACATGTTCCATTTCACATGTGTCCGCCTAATCAATCTTTCATTAAAGGACACTATTTCATCCCTTTCGTTCGCAACCATAACGTGACTGTCAATCAATTAAATAACTTTTTATCTAATTAATGTTCTATTAGAAAATTATATCCACCAGCCGTATGTATCTGATTCCCTAATTCAACTTCACCTTAAAAATGAAAGGACGAACAAAAAGAATGCGAAGCCACAAACTCAATACCGGATTTCAGCAAATCGATACTGACATCGGTCCTCACCTGCCGACATTCATATGTTCATATCCTTAAACATAAAATATAGGGAAGGCTCTATCCTTGGCTATACAACCATTTATCTACTTACGCTACTCTACCATAGCTCCTAGTAAATTCTAGTAAATAGTATATCACGTCCTTCTAATCATTGATTAGAATTTCGGGCCGTATCTTTTATCCACTTACATTTATATGTCCTAGATCCTTTTTAGCACGGCAACGATATCAAATTAAGATAGTGATTTTATTAAAGTTGCATTGTGTTGGTGGCGGAGCGATGTTGTTGTTGCTGCTGTTGGTTTTGTTGCTTTTCGCTTTTTCCCATTTAACTTATATAACTTATCCTTTCAGTGACGTTATCTCTATGTCAAGTTAGCACGCAAGAAATCCCATGCTTGAAGAGCTTTAATGGCAAGGGCAGAGCTAAAGTTAGCTCAGTTAAATGACATGAGGTTTGGTTTGACCCGTTGTCCATGTTCTGTTGCAAAGAGTTGCTTTAGATTCGTCTAGGGACATTTTATATGGATGGTTCGTTGGAATTAAAGAAGTTCTGATGGTTGTTGTTGCTTTCTTTTGTATTATTTTTAGTTATACTGCTGGAAAAAAAAAATATGGTTTGGAACGAGGAATTTGAATTAAGTGCGAGTTTATTTATAGTTAAACTTTTGCTATAAATAAAGTTGCGAGTAGCAGAGAGTTTCTCGCTGGAGAGATAATTAATTTGTCAGAAATAGGATCTTTTTGCTTCAGACAAAACTGACATGATTGTACGAGACAATTTGTTTGGACTGAAGCACTTTAACAAACGTATTTTTTTAAGCACGAATTAAAGATAAAAGCTTAACCAATAAAGATATTCATTTTGTTGCAATGATGATCTCTCTGCTCTGCATCGCAACAAAGTTTCAATGGCTTGTGCATTTTTCGATTTGAAGAAAATTGTTCAAGTATTTATTGTAATAATCAAAGGGTGGTCCAACCATAATGCACGATGTTAATTGTGAGTCACACCTTAACGTCAAGCTTCTTGCCCGACTTTATTTGACATTTCTTTGTTTCAGTGTTAGACAAATTTGACTGTAGAGAGGTACACAATTGAGCAGCGCGTTAAGGTTATTGAAGCCTTTTAAGAAAAAGGGCGTTCAAATCAAAATGCATTTCGTGCACTTCTTGGTTTTTTTGGTCAGCATAATCGACCAAATGCACCCTCAATCGGGAGAATTGTGCGCAAATTTCAGTAAACCGGGTCTGTAAGAAATGTGAAATCACCGGTGCATGCTCGCCCAGTTCATTCTGAGGAAAACATTGCTGTTGTTCGCGATAGTGTGGCAGAAGAGCCGTCAACCTCGATTTGTCGTCGTGCCCAACAATTGAACATCTCACGAACATAACTGATGCGAATTTTGAATAAAGATTTGAATTTACACGCTTACAAGGTTCAATCGACTCAAGAGCTGAAGCTTACTGACCATTCCAAGCGTCGGCAATACGCCGAATGGTTGGTTGAACAGACAGAAGGGACTGGTGACTTTACAAAGAAAATCATCTACAGCGACGAGGCACTTTTTCACTTCAGTGGATTCGTTAACAAGCAGAATTGCCACATTTTTGCAAATGAGAATCCACGAGTGATTGTTGAGAAGCCGATGCGTCTACGAAGAGTGACTCTTTGGTACGGCTTATGGGCTGGCGGCGTCATCGGGCCATACTTCTTCGAAAATGAGGACGACCAAGCAGTTAACATGAATAGTGTTCGCTATTGCGAAATGATAACGGACTTCTTGTGGCCAGAAATCGAGGTTATGGACCTGGACGATATGTGGTTCCAACATTGGTTTATTTTATGGACTTGAGTTAATGTATCCAAAAAGTGGTGACTTCGACGTGATCCCCTAAATAAACTTAGTTTTCGAACAATAAACTTGTGAAAGCTCTCTCTTCTCAAAAGTGGTTTTAACAAAGTATCAAAATGACCCCCGTTGGTTATTTGAACGTCAAAAACTCATAAAAACACGTTGCTAATAGTCGCGCCACGACTTTCAACATCCAAAAATCAGTACGTAGAGGCGCCGCTATTCACGGAGCTATCAGCATTTTATAGACCGGGTTCTGAATTTTGGTTTGAACAGGTGGAAACAACCTTTCATCCGCATCAATGTATGCAGGATAAGACCGAATTCAAATACGTGATCCAATATGCTGAGCTAGATATTTTATCCCACTTCGATTACGAGAAATCCGTTTGTAGAAAAGAAATATGAAGCGTTAAAGCAACGAATACTAGCCCCGTTCGCGGAATTCACAGAGTTAAAATCGAGCAACATTTATAAGGCCAAAACCTTGTAGAGAAAAAGCCATCACATTACTTGGAGGACCTACAAAACACTGAAGGTGAGCAAATATTTAATGCAACCCTCCGCTTGCTATTGTCGGAGTAGTGTCCCAAAAATATCCTAGTCGTTTTGGCGATATCCAGCGAGCCTAATGTAGAAAAACTAGCGTGGATGGCAGATTTAATATTGGAGCTACAAACTCCACCTGGAGTCTCAGCACTTCCCCGACAACCGGAATCAAAGGTGAGAGATGAAGTGCTCTCAAAAATTTGTGATCATATTCAGGAATTAGAATTGCGGATGCAAAATCGATCAAGTTCTAAACAGTGTAGCAGATCGGATAAACGATCAAGAGGAATATTTTGTTTTTTTCTCTCGGACTTTGGTAACAGTTGGCCCCTTGAATTCTTTGAAAGATTTTCCAGATGCGCTGACTATTATTGATTGTTTTTTGAGATGTTCCAAAATAATCCCTACAAAACGAGCGCATCGACCGTAAAAGAAAACCATTGGAGCCACCATAGGAAAGACCTTTCAAAGTGATGGAAAGGACATCAGAAAATGTTTTTAAACAAGAAATTAATGGGGAAGCCATGAACATCAGCATTGATTATATATAACCTGCCTACTTTGAATACATTGCAGATCCAGTGATGCAACAATCTACAATCTATCAAAATCTGGCGCCCCGAATATATTTCGGTCGGAAATCGAAAAATTGAAACGTATCGTTCAACATGGTCTGACATTTATTCAATTGTCAACATCTGTCAAACGTCAAATTTATCGAGGAGGGAGTACTATGGCGGCTTTTGGTGGCATACGCTACTTCGACCATTGACATAATGGCGTAAGGATCGGTATAGTATAAATTATTTGATATCTATCTCTCATATGCGAATCGCCATATTTTTAGAACGTTATTAAGTCATCCCAAATAAATTTGTATTATATTAGTACAAACATAATTTTACTTTATGAATTTGGGGTTAGCGTATCCACAAAGGAAAATGATCTGAACGCTCAATGCAGGAGAAGCACACAACAGGGCAGTCAAGATTAGAAATTATCGCTCGAACAGATTTTTGGAAGGAGTGGTGCCGGGAGATGAGGAGTGAGTTCCTCCCTCCGGACTATAATGATGGGAACATACGCAGGGATAGCATAAATCAATAGGTGTATACGTTGCTGTGATCGATGGACATTTTAGAAGATTTGGAGAACTTTGCACTGAAGCCGAGGAAATGAGAATCCAATGGCATAACATCAGCCCTTTCTACCAAATCCAGTTGTCTTTATAGAAGATTCTTAACCTTGCGACGCTAGTTTCCCTTGGATGGAACTTAAAGCTAACCTGAGTCTAGGTCAAGTCTCGCTTTCCTCCTCCCAGCTAAAGTCAACTCGACTACTTGAACCAGACCTAGCTTACCTTGAGAGATCATCAATAGCCACAATTAGTTCTCTGGGATGCATAAGACGTGCCGCTTGTTGAACATAAGGATGAGGGAATGTCCCGAGCCTACACGATGTTTTGGATGTGGATGAGGAGGAGTAGCTCGGGCCAAGTGTCCAACTGGTTCCTCGAAGGATTCACAGCCTATTCACCAAACAGGTACCCTCACTTCGCCGAATAAATCAGGAAATGGACACATTACCCTATAGGCGGTGAATAGGGAACCATAACAGCATCCAAAGAACTAGTAATAGAGTACGTGCTTGCGAGTAAGTTAGGAAATAATCGACCAGACCTTAAGATTTGGATATTGGGGAAGGAGTTACTTGGGTTTGTTGACTCTGGAGGTTCCACCTTCATATCCGGATGGGAGGGATAGAAACAGCAGGAGGCATTGGGAGCAGAATTGGATAAAATGGAAAAGCAAGCGGTGCTACTTGCAGACGATGCATGGTGTTTGGAGAAGCGTTGCTGCTAATCTTATTGAGGGAAAAGTCGAGATGGATGCAATTTCTTGCTGCCAATATTAGCTCAAGGACTGATATGGGCGATTGATTTCTTGCACAAGTTTGGGATAACATTGGACCTGGGATCTGGAGAGGGGGACTTGATCTGTGAAGTGGCGACGGCATCACCTGATCCTCTACATGGTCGTTCTGCATTGACACTAGAGGAGGAGGGCATCTAGAGTTGTTGGTCTCAAGTGATTTCAATTGGGTGGGAGATGGACCAGGATGTACCTCGTTGATGGAGCACATCATCATGAGAGATTCTTTCTCCATAAAACAGAGGTATTATCCACTTTCAACCGCACTTCAGATGGATCTTGACGTTGAGCTGGTAGAGATGCTGAAAATAGGGGTCTTTGAATCATAAACCAGTGCCGGATCATTTCCCGTGCTTATGGTTTGGAAATAGGATGGGAAGTACCGATTTTAAGTGGAGTTTTGAAAACTTAACTGAATAATTTCCAGGGATGCATACCCTATCCTTTACATATCAATCATAATAAACTGCGCAATGTAAAATAGCTGTCAACTCTCAACATCAAATTTGCATACTGGCAGGTTCCTGTATTAGATAAGTCTCGACCGTATACAGGTTTCGCTATGCTGGGGAGAACGCTTTACCAGTTTTGTCAGATGCCTTTTGGCTTATCTAGAACTCCAGTTACATGTCAACGACTAATATACCGTATCATCGCACCTGCGCTGAACCCGAACGTTTTCACCTACGTAGATAACATCGTTATGGTCACGTCCAACATTCGCTGAACACATTAATATGCTTCAAGAAGTTTTTCATCGATTGAGGGAGGCTAAACTGAAACTTTCAAGGGAGAAATGTTTTTTTTTTGATGATCACTATTGAAGTATTTGGGGTGTGTTGTAGACGAACAGAGCTTGAGCATTAATCCGGAGAAAGTGTTAAGTGTGGTCAACATCCCCAGACCTAAGTTGCTAAATCAGGTATGAAAGTTTTGGGGTATAATCTCCTGGTACAAGAGGTTCATACCAGAATATGCTTCCTTTGTTGCACCTCTCACTAACCTGCTGCGCAAGGGCTAATGATTCAGCTGGAATGCAGAATATGACTTAGCTTCTAATGGATGTAAGTTAAAGCTATGCTTGGCACCCATCCTGTCATGACCTGATTTTAAGCTCCCTTTCAACTTGCAAACTGATGTGTCAGGTGTGGTTCTGAGGGCAGTCTTGAGCTATATATTTCTAGAGAGGGAAAAAGCCATGTGCTACTTAAGCTGATCACCAACAAAGGCCCAAAGAAAGTACTTGGCCACTGAAAAAGAGAGCTTGAGAATCTGAGGCCGTACATTGAGGGGTCCTCCTTCAATGTTAAAACTGACTATCATTCCCTCTTTTGGCTGCACAATTTGAAAAATCCAGCTTGAAACCGGGCTCACTGGGCGTTCCGTCTCCAGCAATTTGATTTTAAGGTGATTAACTGGAAGGGGAAAGAGTCCTTGACGTACTATTGAAATCCGTATCAATGCTGGTGGCCATCGGGTAGTCGA
Organism: Odontomyia ornata; assembly: GCA_963969285.1. Lineage (NCBI taxonomy): Eukaryota > Metazoa > Arthropoda > Insecta > Diptera > Stratiomyidae > Odontomyia > Odontomyia ornata. Next base: position 16,184,008 of record OZ017741.1, on the reverse strand, counting down.
GTGCAAAAGAGGACGCCTGAGTGGAACCGATGAAGTGGAAAGTTACTCAAGATCCCGACAAACATCCCACCTGGCACTTAGAAGGCACGCAACTATGGAAGAACGTACTTGAGAAGTATCATGCATTTTGGAGAGACTTGCGGAAAATGGTGGTGCCCATATATATTAACAGGGAAGCGTATTTCAGCAATGTCACGATGATCTAACTGCGGGCCACATAGGGTCTAGGTGAATATATGACAGAGTCAAAACGAACAACTTCTGACCAAGGGTGCGGGCTGATGTATAGCTTCTATTGTAAAGTATGTTAGGCCACAAAAGTTGAACAGGGACAACCAAATGTATCAATGAAAACCAGATGTGTACAGGTTGAGGCCTTGACCTTGGGAGGTTATCTGCGTAGATTTGATGGGGTCACTGCCACAATCCACGCTGGGCACTCACACATTTTAACCATGGTGGGCTTTTCCACCGAATTTTCGCTGTTGTTTCTACTCTAGAAAACAACTGCATCTTAGGTGACCCTGCTTTCGTGGTCTGCGATATTGGAACGCAGTTTGGTCCCGCGAGCTTTTGGGAAATGCTGACTGATTTTGGAAGTCAGGCATAATACATGGCCTAATATCACCCCCCAGCCAATCCGGTGGAGTGGTGAATCATAGTATAAAGTACGTGCTGCAGGCGCATGCAGGCGAGAGCTACAGAAAATGAGACCAGGAGTCGGGGAAGATTGGTTTTGCCTTCCGAACTTACACCAATGAAGCCATGCAGAAGACACCCTTTTCATAAATTTTGGACGTGAGATGGTAGTATCCAAGAAGAGACCTTCTGAACCTTGGCCATTTGAGAGGCAGAAACGAGGGGTCACGTGGAGCGCACAAAGATACCACCTTTTTAGAAGGAAGATAGTGCTTTTCGACGCAGAGAAACATTCCTGGGGCTATGTATCGCTGAGGCGCATGAATTGGAAGTATTTTATCATCTCAACGATATAAATTAATAAAGTTTGGGGATATGGCATGTAAAAACCTCAAGCAATACCTGTCTTAAGGTTGTAAACCAAGTCAATCACGCGCAAGGGAAGTGCCGGTCGACAGAAAAACTCTTGGAGACTTGCATTTTTTGGGGAGTGCCACCCCCACAGACCCGAAGATATGCAGGTCACCGGGAGGTTCCTCCTGCGAAGACAGATAATAACCCTGGCTGAAGCTGGACTTCGCTTCTGATAATTAATTTAAACTGATGCTTTGGGCTGGCGCATATGATGGTCTAGACCTACTTGCTTTCCACAGTAGTACCAAGATAGCACTCGTTTCTGAATGGCACTAATCCAACTATCATCGCGTCTTCGTGTTGGTCAAACCTTGGCAGGCCTAGGAGCATGTTCGAAGTTTGCACCTTTGGGTTGGTGGTGTAGACTTGGTTGACATGAACTATATGGTTTGGCTCTGAGAAGTTGCCCGTTAAGGGCTTACGCCAATCCTCGTATGGCCTCCCTGCTCTGCAAAGATGCCCAAAAGAGCAACTACACACACAAACAAGATTGTAGCTCTGAGGGGGAACATAATCTAACTGGAGCACTTTCAACTGAAAATACTCAAAAATAAAGCCAAAAATCAAAAACAAAAATAAGTAAAAATTTAGCAGTGATGATTCAACCAGCGGCTGCAGCTACGATGTTAGCAGCATTTCGGGAGAAGTACCAACGATGACAGAACTGACAATGAATACAACATATTCAGACTGAAATTCCAGCGATGTCTGGACGCAGCAAAAAAAATAATGCGAACACCTGAGCATCCTAAAAATAAGAGCGGGAAATTCTGCAGGAGGCGCTAGATATTCACGCATTAGGGACACTATAGAGAATATCGAGAATTTGATGGCTATTGTTGTGATCGACACCAATACGGCCGAAGTTGGGGTCTTAAATCCCGAAATAATAAGAAACTACCCTGAAAGCTAAAAAGTGATCACAGTAGAAAAAGAAAGGAGTGACAATTTCATCGCCACCATTGAAAGTGCAGCTCAAGCGCCGTACTTGCCGAAAACCTCTCCCGAAAAAGGAGGCCGCAAGGTGTAATTGCAGTCCAGTAACATCAAGAAGAAAGGCTGATCCAAAACGTAGAAGACGTTTCAAAAAGTATTAAATTTGTATGTAACTTGCCAAAAATCAGCAAAAATGTAAAGGTTGGGCTCTTTGGACTAAAAGTGCTCCTAGATCGCAAAAGGAATCACGGGAGGAGCTGATTAAAACCCGAGGAGAACTACAAGACCAAAGAAGAGCAGAGGCAAAAGAAGCAGCGATGAGGGCCATTCCTAAACGGCACGTGCAGATAGCTATACGTTCAAACTTCAATAAAAGAATGGTGTCTAGCCCAATTAAAGGGAGATTGGGATAAAAGAAGGAAGGAAGAAGTGTTTGATGAGCGTGGCATGCCAGATTAAGGGTTCCAGACAGTGCTTACAAAAGGAGCAAAGAAACTGGAACAAATCTCTTTCCAAAAAAAAGACCTTGCGCAAAACAGGAGGGAAAAAAGTCACGTCAAAGACCTCAGCAGCAGGCACTGCTCGTAAAACCCCAAGAGGGCCAACCGTACGCAGAAGAGCTGTAGGATATCAGAGGAAACGTAAGACCCAAAGATACCAACACTGCTATCAAAGCATTACGACGAACACGTGTGGGCCACAAGCTGGTTGAGTTGGGAGCAGAAGCCAGCAATAAAGAAGCATTCTGCGATGCAGTAAAGAATCTCGTCGGCAAAACCACAACTTTAGCCTCGTTAGGGCTGATGGCAAGGATCGAAATAAGAAATATTGACCACGTCATGAACCTGGCTGAAGCAGAAGAGGCCATCAAAAGGGAGTTCCTAAGTGTGGGCAGGATCAAAGCACGACTGAAACCAAAAAACCATAGGGGAGAATGTATGGCCATCATTGACTTCACCAAAATGGACACCAAACGATTTCTGAATAAGAGCAAAGTAAAAATAGGGTGGGTTGTCTGTAGGATGTGGCAAAAAGCAGCGTTTCTTAAATCCTTCAAATGCCTTAGTGATGGTCACACTGCACAAGTATGCCAAAAGCCAGAAAGAAGTTCCCTATGTTACAAACGCGGTGGAATGGGATATAAAAGAAAATAGTGTACAAAAGAGGCACGCTGTATGCTGGTCCAAAACCGGATCTTGGGTACGACATGGCATCAGGAAAATGTCGCAATTTCCAGGAAGCCCTAGGCAAGGCAAAATCAGAACTTCGATGACCCGTATCCTGGAGGTAAACCTACACCGCAGTTCAACTACCCAAAGCCTGCTTAAGCAGTTCGTGAGGACATGAAAGCCAACGTTTTGCTGCTGAGTGAGCAACACCATGACAAAAGTTCTGCATCCTGGTATCTTGACAAACCTGATACTGTCCTCATCTAGGCTCGCAACAATGACTTTCAGGAGGAGGGCTACTGATGGGGGATAATTTCATGTGGGTTTGCTGCTCAGGGACCACCCTCTTTGGTGTGTACCTAATGCCGAATGAGCCAATATCATTTTTCCAAGCCAAACTTAATGCTTTGAGGGGCGTTGTCTCGAACGCAGATGGCAACATGCTTTTTGGGGGAGACTTCAGCGCTAAAGCAATTGAATGACGTATGCCTCAAACAGATCTGCGGAGAAAAAGAAAGGAAAAGGAATGCTAAAAATGGCAGCCAGAATAGTACTCGGTGTACCAAAACACCGTAAATACGCCGACTGTCCGTCGTGTCGGCTGTGAAGGTTCCATACCGGACATCACATTTGCCTCGGAGTCCTTAGTATAGAGAGCACAAAATTTGAAAGTATTAGAGGACTACTCAGCCAGTGGTCATTAGTATATTCAGCTTGAGATGTTGTATCCTGACGTCAACAATTGAAAGGATGAACGTCGAGAGGTTCGCCAAGGTGCCCACAGCATGTGTCCCGCTGCAGGGAGATTCGCAGGGGATGGAAGAACTGGTAGCTCAAGACATTGCCAACTGAAATATGAGCATCATTGCGATTAATTGCAGTGCTTCTATGCCCCGTTGAAAACCACGGCACGGCAAGCCATCAGTGTACTGGTGGTCAACTGAAATTGCTGAAGGCATAGGAAGTGTCACAAGCTTCGGCGTAAGGCTCAACTGACAGGAAACTGTGATGAGGCATGCAGCGGAGCCGACCAGAAAATGACTTTGCAAATTAATGAACAACAGCAAGGCTCACTGCTGACAAGATATAGTGGACACTGTGAACAAGGATCCATGCGAAGTTATCTCTACAGGGAGACGGTTGACAAATGGAAGAAGTTGGTACATCGTGTTGGGGCAGTCCTAAAACATAAAAGGGACTCACAGCAGCCGAGGACGTTGGGGCTGAGGAATCGCTTTTCTGACAATTCCTCTTCCCTTCTCTTCTCCCGCTATAGGAGGGATCCTCAAGCTTGAAGGTGCCTCATGGCGTAACAAAACAAGGCCTGGCCCAAAGTAATGTGTCCAACGGTTCCAGGCTGGGTTCTCGGGTTAATAGGGGAGGTGGTCAGTAGGTGGCCCTGTCGCTTCTGAGTATGGGAGTCCCACACACTGTGCGTAAATGGCATTGACCTCCCAACCACAAAAAAAAGGTCTGCTGCTGATAAAATCGGGTGAACGATGTGATGTGTATTCATGGGGTATGGGTTACAAGCTTGTCATATGAAAACTTGGAGCCCAATGTTTTTCCTGTTCATACGAGGCGAAATAATATGAATAAAATTGTGAGGGCTTTTCCTCTATCTACTTCAGTTTTGCTACAACAGCGAGACACCAGTGGATTTCCCACTCTTTACAAAGACCAAATTGGAGGCAGTATTCCTTTCTATGAAAAAAAAGGCCCCAGAGCCAGATGGCACTCTAGCTGAAGCACTGTCAGTGGTCTATCACTATTACTCTGACTTACTACTCAGTACGGTCAACGCTTGCCTGTCTGACGAAATATTGCCAGGGTACTTGAAAGTAGCAAGGCTCGGCTGATCAGCAAAGGGAAGTCAAATCCTGCGACATCGTTTTCATACCACCCGCTTCAATGGAAGATTCATTGGCACGATTGCTATCGCTGGAGACTTATATCTATGACAATATGGCTTCAGAGTAGATTGATCCATTATGAATGCTATCGGAGATGTGGTGAGCAAGATGCAGTGCCCAGAGACACGTTGCAGTTCCACCCGACAAGTTGCCTTGCTATTCATTTGACGTCAGAAATGCTTTCTACTCCGCCAGATGGGTGGGTATTTTGGCAGCATTGGAAAATCCTTTCCACGTGCCAAAATATCTGATTCGGATTTTGAAGAATTATCCTAAAGATCAAAGCTTGCTCTTTCATATGAGGGAAGGCTCACGCAGGAGGAAAATTGCGTTGAGTCGCTCAGGGCTCTATTCTTGGCCATGACTTGTAGAACATCTCGTATGATGGACTTCTGCAGCTCGAGCTACACGATGAGTCACACTTGATCGGTTATGCGGTTGATGCTGCGGTGCCTAGTGAGAAACTGGATGACTGCCTCCGGCCTCAGCCTGGAACTGAAAAAAAAACCAAAGTCGTCATCCTGACAAAGAACAAATTCCCCGAGTCAGGACTATCAATAGGGGAGAAATGCTGGTAGAATCAAAACCACTTGCACCTTTAATGAACAGTAAAAGGGGACCCTCTTCACCAAGAAGACGGTTCTTTATGAGCTTTGTGCAATTTACACTACTTTACCCTTTAGAAATAAAGATAAGTGCTGCCAGCAAGGAGCCACACCAAAAGCAGTTGGCACAGGTACAGAGACAATACAATTCCCACGTACATATTGAACAGTCTCTGAGTCGGCATTGTTAGTGATAGCAAGGATAGCACCCATCGCCTCCCTTACTAAGAGGGCATACAAATATTTACCTACGTAGAAGCGAAGACATCAGTGAGGTAGTCGCAATAGAGAAAAGATAATGCAAGTTACAAACATCCTTATTCGGTAACGATTAAAAAACTTTATTTTACAAATTAAAATATAATTTTAATGTTTAATGTAAAATGATACAATGAAAAGTAATTTACGCGTATGTTGCTTATGTTGCAATTGTCGATTAGTGAACTTAATTAATTGATTGGCACGTGTTGCACAGCTAGCAATTGGGGCGGATACGATGTTTGTAACTCCTCCCCTCTGATTAGAAGTTCAGCTTGATGGGCTTGATGTCCTGGATGCTGCAACATGTAATCGTGGACCCAATCGGTTGGATGATCTCAAATTTTGTTTTGTGCCCCCTATTTTTGTATGCTAAAAATATACCATACGTAAGGACTAGTGCGGAAATGAGACTAATATTTGTTATTAAAGATATCTCATGCTTGGTTTGTAATCGTGTTGTTCAGATGGAGGGTATGAAGCAGCTCTAGGTCCAGTTTTACGTCCTTTTCATCTGGTCTCGGTTGAAATAGCGAAGGTACTATCTGGAACACCTGCGTCTCTCTGCTTGTAAATTCCTTGTCCTTGATTCGAATCGTTTCGTTATAGAGTTGGATAATGAAACTCCCCTTTAGCAGCTTAGTTGTGTTGTTTCTAAAAACTTCACCGTTGAAGTTGTCGAGGAAGATTGTATTATCACTGACCAATTTGATCGTTTCCTTCCGGCTGTACTGGTATGTGAATTCAGCGGTTTCTCCTTTCGTAAGGCGAGTGACACAGTCATCAGTTGGTAGCTTTAACGTCTGAGTTTCCTTGCAGATTGTGATGTTTTTTATGTTGTTGCATTTGGTTGTTATGGCGAAAACTTCAGCCTCGCTGATTAGGAATTCCTGATATGCTACATGCACCCGTTTGTTGTTTTTTGTTGTTGGTCTAACTAGGATATGGTTGAATTCCTTCTTGCTTGTCTTCGGAAGTGAGATTATGTATAGCAGAGTTGATCGTTTTGCTAGCATTATTGGTTCAGCGTATTCTACAGCCTCAATTTCATTGTCGTAGGGAAGTGTTTCAATCTGCACAATAAGCTGGTTTATCTCTTCTTTGTCCAAAAGGTTAGTGTTGACGATTCGTTTTTTGGCTAGGTGTTCAGCCTGCACAATTTCATTTATCTCATTTCGCAAAATGATCAATCTGTTGAATAACATCTGTTCATGTTTGTCGTTAATGCGATCATCGAGATGCCCAACTATCTGGTTGTACTGGTTAAGCAGGATATTAGTTGAATCCATAAGTTTACTGTTGATCTTAAATTGTTGGTTGTTGTTCTCGACGAGCCCGTTCTGACTTTTAACAACTGTATCCCAGTCGGTAGCATCTGGCGATCCAGCAAGCCATTTCCACGGGGACCCAATCCAATTTATCGATCTCTTGCTTCTTGCGGGAGTTTGCTTCAGCTTACGAATTAGACGCTGTACTTCATTGACTTGGTGTTCAATTTGGGGCTTAAGGGTGCTTGTTTTGTTCACTTTATGAGTAGCCAATTTAGTTCGATTAAGTAAATCTTCGTAGATGTTTAGGTCGATGATGTGCACAAGTTTCACGCTGCCGTTAATTATTCGCCCAGTTCCTTTTTTGATGGTTGCCACTGGACCCTGATATTCAAAGATGTTAGCTGGCGAAGAAATCCGTATCAGTGCTAATCTGGAATAGGAAAAGGATTCTGTTGGTCAATATTCTTTATGTGGGATTTATGGATGCGTCTGCCACTCATCGTTGTTATGGTGACTTTATTATCCATTGCCACTGTCTCCTTCTTGAATATGGGCTTGTGTTTGCCTTGGATTTGCTTCACCGCCACAAATACTGTTTCTCCAGGGTTGAAAGATTTTGGTTCTTTTCGTTGCTTAACTTTTTCTTTTGTTTCTTCTTAATCTGTTCAGCTAAATCTTCGTTGATTTTCGCTCTTATGTCTATCAAATTCTGGTAATTTAAACGTTGCTCTCTTCCAAAAAACACATCACTGGGTTTCCTATTCGTTACCGTGTGTATCGTGTTGTTATATCGATCCACGGCGATGTTTACGATCTCCTTCAGGGATAGGTTAGGGTATTTGTTTTTAAGACATCTTATTATCTCGATTATAGTTGAATGTACCCTCTCAACGATGCCATTCACCTCACTCTTTTGGCAAGGTGTCTTATATACATCGATACCCAGAGTTTTGATGTAATTGGATATTATGGGGCTTACAAGGCTTCCTTCATTGTCAATTACTAGTACTCTAGGTACAGTAAAGAAATGCAATACCTTAGTGATCTTGTCCCTCAGGTGAAGTGCTGACTTATTTTTCATTCGGAAATACTTTGTGAACTTGGTGAGCTTATCTGTACAAGAGATGAATTTTTCTCCTTGAAGCTCCGTTATATCCATATGTAGAATCTCCGAGGGATATGTAGGCATAGGAGTCTCTTGGAATTCCGGCTTGTGGGGATGGCGGTCGTACTTGCTGGTGTTGCACACGTCACATTGGCGGATGTATTTCTTGATTTCCCTTGCCATGTGAGGGAAATAAAACCTCTCTAGGATCTGTTTTTTTTCTCTTCTTGATTTCGATGGGCTATTCTATTAGTGATACGACTCGCTGTGCTAAGCGCACTTTAAATTTACTAAAGTGCTCTCGGAAGATATCTTGCAACTTCTAAATATGTTCCTCTGGAATCTTGATTTCATTTAAAATGTTAGGATTTAGTCTTTCCTTCAGCGTCTTGGTGAGGGCCTGGTTGGTTGACTTTTGGTATCCCTTGTGGGGCTCTTCGTATGCATATACGTCCTTTCCGCTGCTGAAGATGAGTTGGTTCTTGAACACGTTTATCGGTGCCTCGCAGAAGTGAATTAGGTCTGACCCATCCTCCTCTGCACTCTGCATGGTTACAGTTGAGCCTTGTGTGAGGACATTTGCTTCGGATTTGAGTCTCGATAATGCATCAGCCACGTAGTTGGTTGGCTTGTATACAAGCTTGTAGTTATATTTTTCGATTCTGGATTTCCACCTTTTTAATTTGGCGTTGCTATTTCTATTGCTCAAACTGAATGTGAGGGGTTGGTGATCGCTCCATATAAGTAGTTTCTAAGGTTATCCAAGGCCCACACTATGGCGAGCATTTCCTTCTCGTTGGTTGCATATCCTTCCTCGGTTATGTTTAGGGATCGGAATGTGTACGTGATGGGCCTGTCTTTTCCAACTTCTCCCTGGGAAAGTACTGCACCAACCGCTTCGTCCGAGGCATCCGTTGTTAGAATGAAATCCTTCGTGAAATCTGGGAAAGCGAGTACCTCGGGAGAGGCCAAAACTTCCTTGAGGTTGTTAAATGCCTTAAGCTCTTCATCTCCCATGGTTGTTGGGATCTTTTTAGACCGGCCAGCTTTCACCTGTCCCTGTTCTCCTCTGGTGAGGTTAGTCGATAATACGACGCTAATCCTATGAAGCTCTTTACGTCTTTTAGATTACTGGGTGGCCTCATATTTTTAATTGCAGCGATTTTACGTTAGTCTGGTTTAAAACCTTCGCTTGTAATTATGTAGCCCAAAAACTCCGACTCATTTTTCAGGAACTCCGTTTTGTCGAGGTTGACACGCAGATTGGCCCTTTCCGGTTTGTTGAATACCTTCTCAATATTTGCGAGATGTTCAACAACAGTATTACCTCCAAATACTATTATGTCATCAATGTAATCATAACATATCTTACCAATGTATGGCCTCAGGACATCGTCAATCAATCTTTGAAATATTGAAGGAGCATTGCGTAGTCCGAAAGGGAGCCGTGTGTATTCATATTTTCCATTCATAGTTGAGAAGGCAGCCTTTGGTGTGTCTCGTTCTTTCATTCTGATTTGATGGAATCCTGAGGTTAAGTCAATGGTGGTAAAAAACTTGGAGTTTCCTAGGCTAACTATTGTGTTAGACATGTCAGGAATGGGATAAGTGTCGGGAACAGTAACAGCATTAAGTTTCTTGAAATCTATTACCAGTCTTTACTTTTTTGTACCTGATGCATCCGTTTTTTTCTCCACTATCCAGATAATTATATAATTCCATCGTTTAAGAGTTTAATTATTTGATTTTCCACCTCATCACGCATGTTTGCTGGATAGGGATAGGTCTTTGCATATACGGGTTCCTCTGTGGTGGTTTTGATTTCTGCCTCCACATGAGTCTCTATGATTTGGCTATTGTCTACAGGACCGAAATGTTTTTTAAATTTTTGCACTAAGGCCCTAAGTTGCTCCCGTGTTTTGGGCTGCAAGTGGTCGTCTCGGAGTTCGATGTTATTTACTTGGACAGAGTATTTTTCCTTGAGAGGAATAACGATGTTTGGCTTAATTCTCAGCAATCTGTTTTTCCTATCGATTACCGCGTGTCATCGCCGATAATCCCATCAAATGTTTTTAGGCCAGGCAAAACGAAAAACTTTATTGTAGTATCATTTCCAACACATGCGAAAAATTTCCCTGATACCTTGTCTTTTATTTCGATATCTCCAGCTGCGGACTTCACCTTGAAAGTTGTTTTTGTTGGTTTTTTCTTGTTTGCCAATTCCGGTCGTATGAAATTTTTATTTGCCCCGGTGTCTATTTAAAAATTTTAGGAGTTTGCCGTCTCTAGTCCTATACTCTAGGTATGGTATGCTAGAGAGGCTTGAGTCATAAAATTTTCTTCTAATTCTTCATCGTCACCAGCTTGGAAATCCTCCATTTCATTCTCGTATGATTCAAGATATTCCTCATGAGAAGGCTCTTCCGGCGTTTCTGGATCTTCCACTTGCGTTTCTAGCGCATTTACCCTTTGTTGTTTATGAAGGTAGCTGTCCGAGTTATTATACCTTTTCACTGGGTATTTATCACCTCTTCGGTTCATGTAATCGACTCGTCTGGTCTGGATTGACGCATCAACATCCATTGGTACAGGTGGTTTTGGAGCCTGTGGCCTTGGTGGTCGTTGCGACCGCTTCTCATGCTGGATGTGGTAAGCTTCGTTTCGTTGTTGGATGGGTAACATCCTCTGCGTAGGCTTGGGGAATGGTTTTGGGGGCAATCGGGGTGCCACTTGCTTCTCTATCCGTGAGAAAAACTTGTAAATGGGTGCGGTGACCGAATTCGTTGTGTTTATTTTTCTTATGTTGATGTTACGGAAGTTTTGATTTTGAACCTCCAAGCAGAAAGCGTAGGCTTTAGGTAGCGATTTTGGTCTTTGAATCATAAGAATTCCAGATAGATCAATCAACACGCTTACAGTTTCCGTTGAATAATCCTCCGTTTTAATTTTGTTGACAATTAGCGAGAATTGATGGTTTACATTGGCGTAGAATTCATCAAGACTGTTGCTTCCTTGGCATAGTAGGCTCAATTGATGCTCTCATGTGCGGATATCTTGTCCGCATAATGTAGGGATAAACATCTCTTTATTGATGACCAGCTATCGTCAAAGGTATTGTATGATATGAGGGCCGAGTCAGCGGGCCCTCTAATTTTCTGTCTAATCGACTGCAAGATTGCTCGAGATAGTGTTTTTCCACGGACAATTTCATAATCCTTCAATATTGACTCTACATTGTGGATCCAAGAAATATATTCAGTTGGATTACCATCGAATATATGCAATTGTCTAACACTGTCTGGCAATTTACCAATCTCCTTCAGTTCCTCTTCCGTTTGTGGAGCTCAGAGTGGACTTTCCGTAGTTGAAACAGACACTTCCCCGGGTTGAACTTCCTCCAATTTTTTAATCATCCCTGCAAGGTCTGTAATCAATTCCGCTAGGGCATCAGGTCTGACTTCCTCAAGTCTTTGCAATCTAAGGTTAAAACCTTTGGTCAACTCCACCTGTGCATTGATTGCTCCCGTTAACTGACGGATAGCTTCCTGCATAGATTCCATTCTTTGTGCAGGGATTTTGTAACTAACTATTAGATTTGAGAGTGTAACACTTCGCTTATGTGCAGTTATCACCGAGTACGTTTAACTCGATTTTCCAGTTATGGCTGCACGCTAGTATTCTCAAAATTCACCTTCCACTTGTATTATTTAAGATCTCACTAATTAACTTTTTCAATTTTCAGTATTCACTTAGTTTTTAAAAAATGCTTGTATCAATGGTTTAACTCTTTGTACTTACAGCCAAGGGCGTACGCAGGATTATCATTAGGGGGGGGGGGGGGGGGGGGGGTCAGAACAAACGAATGAAATTTTAGATAAATTTATCATATTTATTATATATATCATTTTTCAGTCAACATGAACACTTGCATACAATAAATTCAAATGAGTGCCGAACGGCGAGGGTCTTCAGCAAATCTCATTAAAACTTTTTCTACAATTTTTTCTTCATTTTCTTTCACTTTTTTTCTGTGAAGGCTCAGCATGCATAATCCTGGAACAAAAATCGCATTAAATACAGTTTATTTGAAAATAAATCATTCTTATTTTTTTATTTACCATTCAATCGATTTTCCACCATAGTTGAACGGAGCCAGGTTTTCACTCTTCTCAACGTGCTGAAAGTTCTTTCAATCGAGGACGTGGTACAAGGTAGAGCTAGGGCAATTTGAAGAGCGAGTTTTGTTGTAGGAAAAAAATCTTCTGTTTCTTGTACGACATCACACAGGTCCAGTTTTTGAAGATCTTCGCAGCTGATTTTTTTTTCTTTCCAGTGATTGTACCACAGTTCAGCTTCTCCACTAAAATTTTCTAAGGCGTAGAAAGTGGTGAAGTTTTCTGATTTTTTTCATAAAATCTTGAATGTTCATTTTTAACATGTTCGATGGATGCAACTGAAACAATGAAAAGGCTGGCAGGTTTTCATCAGAGAATCTTCGTTCCAATGCATTGATCAAGGAATCCAAGTATGGAATTAACAGAGATCTCTTCCAAAATTGAACATCATCCGATGCAGGATGGTTTGAGCGATGTTGTTGACTGTTCGCTGTTCTCGGTCTTCGCAGCAGTTCAACTAGGTTTTCTTCGGCAATCAATTTGGACTCATCGATGAGTTCTTCGATTTTGCAATCAACGTCAATTCTATGATCTTTTGCCAATTGAATTATTTTCTGGACGTGTTTCGTGCACGCAAGAAGGTCCAACTTTTGTGATTGTAAGACGTTCACGATTGGCTCAAGATAGGCAGAATATTTCGCAATCAGAACAAGGCATATGATGAAAGTCGTTTGAGTGACAGCAAAATGCAGCTGAAAAGCAGTTGATCTGGTACCAGAGTTTCCTTCAACGGCCAGTTTTGCTAATCCATCGACGATGGTTTTGAAGTGCTTTTTGAAAACTGAAATGCTTTTGTATTTTTCCGACCACCGAGTTTCACAAAGAGCAGGAATATTTGGAACATACTTTCTTCTAGAAATAGAATCACGGAAAAAGTTGATGACATCTTTGATTGTTCCTACCGTATTACGGATTTCTGGAACTTGGTTCAGGTCATTTACAACCAAATTCAACTTGTGACTTGCACAATGAAAGTACAGAGCATGAGGATATTTTTGTCTTAAAATGGCCTGCACGCCGTTATCGTGCCCTGACATAGTGGAGCAACCGTCATATCCTTGCCCTTTGAATTTTTTCGGATCAAGCTCTGCATCTATGATAAATTGATCTAATGCGGAAGCAATTGTCTTTGCATCCATTGCATCCAACTCGACGAATCCTACAAACTCTTCTTGAATGACTTTTTTCTTTTGGTGGTAAAATCGGATACCAATCGATAGTTGTTCCTTTCCTGAAATGTTGCGACTTTCATCTCCCATCAGACTATAGGCCGGTGCATCTTTTGCTTCCTTGATGATTTCATCTCTTAGTACGCGGCCGCATAGATTGATTAGTTCATTTTGGATCCGCGGGGACGAGTACGTTGCATTTTTGCTTCCGTCTTCGAAATGCTGTCCGAGACTCCGATCACCAGCCACGACTTGCAGTTGAAGCAAATCGTAAAATACGCCTAGGAATAGGTATTGTCTTCTAAAAAATTGTTAATTGTTGCTAATCGTTTCTAAAAATTTTATTGACTTTTTAAATTTTATGAAATAATATTATTATTCTTCAAGATCGATTGCCAAAAATTTATCTTGTTACAAAAATTGTAATAAGGCAGTTTCGAACAACTGGAACATAATTTCCTAACTTAAAAATTGCTAAATTTCATACTCTATACATCAGATGTTACGGACACAAATGAATAACTCTTTTCAAAATACAGTATTTTTTTTATCGTGTGTTCCATGACACAAACCTAATTTTGTTTAAAAAATTCGACCTAAATTACCTTCGTTTTGGACCTTTCCCCTTAGCGGCATATCATGGGTACCGCAAAATATGATGGTTGAGATGATGGATGAGATGATCTTTTTGTTCTCTTCAATCGTTTTTTGATGCCCAGACTGAATTGAAATGCTGATGGGTGCTGCATCCAAAAAATTTTTTGCAGCTTTGACTGCTCCTAAGTGCCATTGATTAGTGGAATGACTTTTGCAATATTCGTGAATATTTTTGTTACGAATAAAGGGTTTCTTGACGAATGACTCCAAAACACCCTGAACGTTTTGAGGCGGAAAAATAACACAGTATAAACAGAGCGCACCCTTTAATTTTTTGGAGTATTGAAGCCAAGGGGAGTTTTGGTTGGACCACTCGAAAATGAACTTCCTGGCTGAATCTTTGGCATCGTCACTAAAATCGTAATTTTCGGGTGGTTGCCAACATCGTTTCAAGATTTCCTTTTTTTCACTGGTAGACATGAGTGATGATCTCCCGACATATTCCCCCAAATCGTTCGAGGAATATTCTTCCAATCGCGATGTTTCCGAACATGAAGAAGTTGCAATTTTTTTTTGAACGTTGTCCGATAAAGTTGCAAGATTGTTTGCGGAAGTCAATGTTTCATTTTCTTTAAAACCCGCTTCACTTTCATTGTCTCCATTGCTTTCAGCACGTTTTCGTTTTTGGGGAGCTGAAAAGTGGAGATTTTGAAGTAAATTTAAAAATTTTAATGCTCTTGAATTTTTCCGAATAAAAGAAGTATAAGAAAAAAAATATATTTTATATATTTATTATATATATATTATATATATTTATTATTATATTTTATTATATATTTTATATTTTTATTATATTGTTACATGTACAAATAATTCTGCGAGCTACTGTCGCAATTGTTTTCACAACAATGAAGAACACGAATTCACTCGAAACCACGAGAACCCAACAAGCATGATCAACATCTGCAAGTGACGTCACTCCATTCATTAATCTACCAGGTACCTCTCGGTAGAACATTCGCCAACAAACGAGAAATGGGTGAATAGGTAGAGACCCTATATAAAGGCGAGCTGAATGAATGGGGGGATGATCATTCATTCGACCGCGAGAAGAACTGCGATTGTGTGTGGGAAGCGATATTCTTCGAGTAGTAGAAAAGTGTGTTTCGTAATAGTGAAGTAATTTAGAAGACAATTGCGATAAGAAATTTATGGACAAGTGTTAGATTTTTTAATAGTGAAAATTAAAATTAGTGAAAGTGTTAACTGATTATTGCGCACTTTATTTAATTGAATAAACTCTTTTAACTTAAATTAAAAGACATTGCGTTTTCACTTTCCCGGAACGTTACAATTATAGGCCGCGAACCAATAACACGCGACAATTGGCGCCCAACGTGGGGCGATATAGTGGAACGCGAAGTAAAGACAATTGATTGTTTGAGTGCAAAGTGTATTGTCGCGTGTTATTGGTTCGCGGCCTATAATTGTAACGTTCCGGGAAAGTGAAAACGCAATGTCTTTTAATTTAAGTTAAAAGAGTTTATTCAATTAAATAAAGTGCGCAATAATCAGTTAACACTTTCACTAATTTTAATTTTCATTATTAAAAAATCTAACACTTGTCCATAAATTTCTTATCGCAATTGTCTTCTAAATTACTTCACTATTACGAAACACACTTTTCTACTACTCGAAGAATATCGCTTCCCACACACAATGGGCTTTTTCAGACGCAGCGTTAAAAGTGAGCGTTAAACAGGTTATATGGGCAAGAAGAGTGAGAGGCATTGAGGGGACGTGATGGTAAAAACAAGCCAACATTTTTTAGGGTGAACGAGCGTAACGCACATACACAAACGCATTTTGTTGATCATTTGGTGGGGGAAATAATCATTCCGAATTGAACATTCGGTGAAGAAGGTAGTCGTCGCGAAACGATTGCCTTTCTTTAATTTGCGTGCAAAAATGGATGCGTGGACGCGAGAAGCTACGCGTTATTTAATAAATTTATAACAGCGACGCCATGTTCAATTTCAGGAAACAACACGACGAATATCGCGATTTCTATAAAGTTAAATTGCCTATTGTAAATCCTTAGAAAATTAACTGTACGCTTAATCTTCATAGAATCACATTACAATAAGCAAGTTTACAACACATCAAGAAAAATATGCGACTAAAAAAGATATTCATATTTGGAATACATTTCTCAGAAAGCGGAAAAACACGGAGGATTCAAATACATAAATCCAATAGAAGTTTGAATCGACAAACTTTAACAATCATAAAATACATTTTTCATTCCAGTTTTTATTACCTCGTGCACAATTCAAGGCTAAAATATCAATTCTCAATCGCTTATCTCTCTATCTTCGCTCTCATGTTGTCCGCACGATGTTTAACGATCAAATGACCCTTTTGACACATACACTCGCAAGACGTGTATCGTATACAAAAATAGGTTGGCTGAACTATGCAACGTGTAAACATAAGGGCGTAAGCGCGAAACCTGTTTGGATATGGGTTTTTACCATTCCCGTGTGAAAGAGCCCAATCGCAGTTCTTCTCGCGGTCGAATGAATGATCATCCCCCCATTCATTCAGCTCGCCTTTATATAGGGTCTCTACCTATTCACCCATTTCTCGTTTGTTGGCGAATGTTCTACCGAGAGGTACCTGGTAGATTAATGAATGGAGTGACGTCACTTGTAGATGTTGATCATGCTTGTTGGGTTCTCGTGGTTTCGAGTGAATTCGTGTTCTTCATTGTTGTGAAAACAATTGCGACAGTAGCTCGCAGAATTATTTGTACATGTAACAATATATTCATTATTTTATATATTTATTATTATCTATATCATATATATATATTTTTTTTTATAAGAAAAAAAAATACAATTATTACAAATTTCCCAATACCTTGAATTTTTGAAAATTCCGAAATTCTGAATTAAGGTTTCACATTTCTCAATAATTTAAAATCGCAATTAAGCATTACACAACTATTGTGAATTAAAAAATTTTAATTTTGGGAAACAACATTGATAATTTTTCCATTGGCGCTGCTTGGAAATGCCTTAATTTTTGAATAATGAGTTAAGGAATATTCGCTGGTAACGAGATTAAAAACGTCAAATTATGCCGAATTTCACGATTCTTTTTGCTTAATATTTCTATAAACATTATAAATTAATGATTTCATATGAAATTTGGCCTGTGGAAGCTTTCTGATGTTTTTTCGCTCGTTTGTAATGTGCGACTTTGTGATGCGTATGGCGTATCACTCGAATTTTTCAAGAAATTTTTAATATTTCGTGAATTTTTTAATTTATTTAACAATTAGATTACTTCGAAATTCCTTGTAGAGTAATTTTCATCTAACCTGTTTTCTTTAGATAAGCGCAAACAAAAGCTAATAGATATCTCAGAAATTCATGAAAAATTAAGACATTTCAAAAATCGTCTACAGAATACAACTAGTTTTTATATTTTCCACTATACCGAATGAAAAAAAAAGCAATCGACCATCCTTAGTTAAATGTAGATGAAAACTATGGAGCCTTCTTTTGTTTTTTCGCTTCTATCATTCTTTTTTGACCATTCTTTTAGTCTACATGTCGCCTTAATGCATACAATTTAAGTTTTGTACTCACCCGTAAAAAATTTTCTAATATCCATTGAATGAAATGAAACTATTTTCCAACAACAGTCCACAATAGTAGGAAGTCAGGAGCCGCTTAGGATACAAAACAAATAAAACAATACAAAATGCAGAGGAAAATATAACGACCGATGCGCGATTAATGGTTTCTCGGTATACCTTTAGTATGAACTTGTATGAACTAGTTGCAAATCGATACTTGCCGAAGAGAATATGTATCGAAAACGATAGCGATACATGTTTTCCCGATACATCGATAGTTCAAATACCTATGTTAACTGACCGATATGACATAATTGTATAAATATTTTCCCACAAGATACATTAATGTAACAAAACCAAGTATTGAAAATGAGTGGTATTGAAGTTTCTTCACCGGAAATTAAAAAAAAAACGCGGTCATTTAGGGGGGGCCGTCGCCCCCCCCCCCCCCCCCTGCGTACGCCCTTGCTTACAGCAAGAAGACTTCTAGCGCGAGGGTGCGCATGTCTTTGGTTGAGAATAAATCCGCTAGACCTTGGACGAAAAGGCTGCAATGAATCCTTTTTGGCCACTGCTTTGTTTTCGCTAGCCGCCTACTAATGGTACAGCCTGTCTTGATCCACTTCTAACACTGACCCAATGTAATTCGTTGCCGTGAAAACCCGTATTTCGTATAACACTATTGTTGCAAAACCCGGGACTCGTATATCACACAACTTTAAACTATTTTACTTCGTACACAATGCATTAAAAGGGGTCCCTGCTCGAGCGCCAGTTACAAAAATTCTTATTTGGTAACGATTAAAAAACTTTATTTTACAAATTAAAATATAATTTTAATGTCCGTCGTCTTTAAGTGCGCGATTTAATCTAACAATTTATAATTACAATTGATTTTACTTACTTTTTGTTAACGATAACATTTTAATAAGACCACAAATTGAAAATGTTTAAACAGCAAATATATCTAAAAAAGTGCAAAGGTAAAATGATGCAATGAAAAGTAATTTACGCGCATGTTGCTTATGTTGCAATTGTCGATTAGTGAACTTAATTAATTGATTAGCACGTGTTGCACAGCTCGCAATTGGGGCGTATACGATGTTGGTAACTTGCACTCTATATGATTGCCAACAGTCCTAGCAGAGTCACACGTTTGATCCCTGAATTGAGGCAGTGATTCGATTGAAGGCATGGTAATATTGACTTTTGCTTGATCTAGCTTTTGAGTGGGCATGGATGTTTTCGGTCTTATCGGCACAGGATTGGTAAATCACAGCCTCCCGACTGCATGTCTTAGGTAGGAGAGGTAGATGATGCTTGCCGTATAGTTCTTGGCTGCAAAAGGTGGGATAGGCTGCGTGGTGAGCTCTTCAATGAAGTTGGAACGTTCTTCCCAGATACTATAATCGGAAAGATAATAACATCCATTGACAAATCGAACCGAGTAGCACATTATGTACAGGCCGTCCTGGAGAATAAAAAAGGCATTCTTGTGGATCAGCAAGCGTTGAAGGCGGGGGAATTTTTTTAAAGTATTCTCTTCTCTCCCTTTTCTTCCTAATAGAAAGGAGATTTCTGAATCCCGAAGACGGCTCTATGCGGATGAAAGTGAGGGCTAGCCCAAAATAATATACTGAATGATTCCAGGCTAGTTTCTCAGCCGATAGGGGAGGTATTTAGTGGGTAGTTCATAGTGCCTGGTGCGCTTGGGAGTCCCATATTTATGGTGTAAATAGACTTCACGTCATAACCACAAAAACATTTAAAAGAATACTAAAAATTACACTCAAATTTTTTATAGCAATCGATAAGAAGAAAATCAGTGATAATATAGTCTGAAGAAATATATTTCAATTTCAGATACCTCACACGTTAATTTCCATCCCAAAATATCACAAAATCTAGCATCGATTTCACCCGCAATAGACCCAAATCAATATTTTAAAATTGTCAATTTTCACCCCATTCCGTCCAGTCAATCAACACATCGTTTTGTTTGAAAATCGGGGAGTGATATTGAAACGATTAACCTTCAAAGAAAAATACAAAATCTTTCAATCAGTAGCGCGCAATCTATTCAAAAGCGATTTGTCTTTGGGGATGCGTACGAGTGGCGCATACAAAAATTATACTCATAGTGAGGCGATGAATGAAAACCCCCGCACCCGAAAATAGCTCGACAAAATGAAGAGACGACTATAAAATGTGTCAAAACAAGAAAAATAAATGACATTTAGTTTTTCGTATGCGGAGACAAGCAATTACATATGAGATCGTCAATATGGGCCACCACAGTGACGCCACACAGAGCCCCTGCATACGCGCGCTACCCATTTTTATTGGGTTAACGTAGCACGAAGGCTGCTCTAAGCTTAGCCAGCTCAGCGCTAGCGAGCCACAGTCAGTCAGTCAGATACAATAATTTCCAACAGATACTAAAGATTTCTTCGCGTATCTTTTCCATCTTGGCCAGAGTACGAGTATCTTTGGTCCAAGGAATAGGAATTTCACCCTCTCGTCGCTAGTCGTCATAAAGCTATGTCGTAAGAAAACTAATAGTCAAATGCTATCTGAAGAAACGTGAATGTCAAGATTTTATGGAAACCGTATTTGAGAAGATGGAATGGAAATACGAGTATGCAAAGGGTTTCCCAAGTACGCGCTCCGCCGTTCTGAAAGATTTATTATGCAGACTAGAGAATCTTTTATCGAAACATTTACCACAAAGAATACACAAGTGACGATGGAGAGATAAGTTAGGGTTTGGAAATTTTCTACAATGCAATATTACGAGCATATATTGTACTATGCGAGTATATTTGGTAGTGTGGAATGATAGCAATTCATTCGAATATCCCATTCTAAAGATAGTCGTCCACTAAGTGGACGGGAGCTATGATGGATGCAACAAAAGGGTCCTAGATGTGTGTTAAATGAATGCATGTCGGAGAATTTAAATCAAATGTTTTGTTTCATAATGTCGGGAAATTTCTATGTGGGTGATCTTTTGTACTTATGAATCCTTGAAGTGGTTTTGGTTAAAGGACGATCTAATCATTTGAAAAATAAAGCAGATGCTTTGTACAGCCTAATTACTTAAATGTCAAGGGGCCCACCCATGAATGTTTGAAGAGAAGAAGAATGAAAATAATTCAACTTCAGTTTGAAACCCTTTTAAAATACTTCTCTGTATAATGTGCACATTCCATAAGTTGTTGCAGCCACATTTTGCATTGACGTCACAAAAATTTTATCAGTGGTAAGTTCTTATTCAATAGATGGCGGCCCTTATGCTAGGGAACAATTTTATCGGGGCTCTTATTGGAAGAATTTAGTGCCCATGCTGCTTAATCTTCATTAAATCACAAAAATAAATATTGAGAAAAAAGATAGAGGGAGAGAGAGAGAGTAACATTGAAAAATGATGAATGAATGATGAATATATGAATGAAATCCTAATTGAAAGGAATCTGCGAACGTTTTGGTGGGAATACCGGTGGAAACCAAGATCGAGTTGTAAGTTTAAAGAGCGTAAGACCATGAAATACGCGTAAGACCATGAATCCATCCACAAACGCATGACCGAATTCCGTGCGACAAATGACGATAGTACAAAAACGTAAAAATTATGCTCATCCATTGGTGCAATTAGTTCATAGAGAGCAGATGCAAAGTGTTGTCAATAAAATTAACGGACCTGACAGCGATTATCTAAGGACAATGTCAATTTCCGTTATTTCAAGTTCATGAGCAATATTCGGTTTCACGTGGGAAAACGTCACAAAACAACGGCCCTGGAAGTAGTGCTCCGCAGTCGGATTGCACTAAAGTGTTCGTTCAACGGGATAACCGTGAAGGAACGTCCATCGAATTTGATACAAGACTTCCAAGTGAACTTGATGGGCATATTGAAAGGCACATCTTCGAACCAATAATATTGACATCAATTTCCTACATACATTGAAACTAGTCTTTCGTTCACTTCTCCACGAATCTTTCCTCGAACCCAAAGAGTGCAATTCGAATCACTGCTACGAACAGACGGAGGGTCCATCGCAGACTTCATGATAGAGAAAGCGGTCAGTTCATGAGTAACTCATTAAAAAAATCTGTGTTGATCGTGCGCCCCTTATTTGAATTAAATACATGCATGACATTTCCCTAAAACAAACTATAATGAAATTAATTTCATCGCATTAAAATATCCGTGTGATTCTTAGGGGCTCAGTCAAGACCTGAAACGTAAGGATTCTACGTCTAGCACTCGTTGCGTGTAGACGTGTTTTTAATCGCTCCTGTCATTAATTTTAAAAATTAATTAATTTTTCGAAAAAGTCAGTTTCAAACAATTGCAATATTTTTTTACGAGCCAGTCAAAAGCAAATTTTGATTTTATTGGGAAAACCATCACCGTCGAATTATTCGAGCATTTATCGAATACCTGAAATTCATTTCCTGAAGAAATATCAAAAGTGGAAATACGTTCAAGGGGAGTCCCGGTCTGAGAACATTCCCTCTAGTCTCGCTGCAAAAGCAACGAGATGGAGGAGCCCGATGGCTTCAGCCATCAATCAGAAGGATCATGCCCATCGCCAATGATGACGGGCGAAAAAAAGCTAAAAACAAGTTACGAGAATAAAGCAGGAAAACTGACAATCCTATCGAAATCGAACAGCTTATCCAAGAAAAAGAGAAAGCTGAAAAAATCGAAAAAGATAATGAAGAACTCAAGCTTCGAATTACTTTTTATGGAATTGTTTGCAGCTACATATAAATGAGTTGCATATTTTGAATAATAATTTTTCTGAAAAATTATTAGAGGAGAAAAATGTTAGAAGAAGGTGGTTTCGACGTGTGCACTAATTCTCCTCAGGCCATCACACTTAGATACACACCGGTGATGGCGACCACCATGCTCAGAGGTGAGGGAGTAAATTTTTAACTTTTCTACTAATGCAAACTCAATATGTTTTTGTTTCTGCAAGTTATATTCAAGGTAAATTTCTCTTGTAAGTACTTGTATTAGCTAAACTTTTTAATTGGATCATTTCACCCTTTTCACATCAATTTAATGTAAATCTATACGACAAATTTGCTCTACATTTGAAGCTTTATCTAACGTCGCGCGGATATCGATCACTCTTTCGGATGGCTCCGATAGCTTTTTAAATTACTTTTTATGGAATTGTTTGCAGCTACATATAAATGAGTTGCATATTTTGAATAATAATTTTTCTGAAAAATTATTAGAGAAGAAAAATGTTAGATAAAGCTTCAAATGTAGAGCAAATTTGTCGTATAGATTTACATTAAATTGATGTGAAAAGGGTGAAATGATCCAATTAAAAAGTTTAGCTAATACAAGTACTTACAAGAGAAATTTACCTTGAATATAACTTGCAGAAACAAAAACATATTGAGTTTGCATTAGTAGAAAAGTTAAAAATTTACTCCCTCACCTCTGAGCATGGTGGTCGCCATCACCGGTGTGTATCTAAGTGTGATGGCCTGAGGAGAATTAGTGCACACGTCGAAACCACCTTCTTCTAACATTTTTCTTCTCTAATAATTTTTCAGAAAAATTATTATTCAAAATATGCAACTCATTTATATGTAGCTGCAAACAATTCCATAAAAAGTAATTTAAAAAGCTATCGGAGCCATCCGAAAGAGTGATCGATATCCGCGCGACGTTAGATAAAGCTTCAAATGTAGAGCAAATTTGTCGTATAGATTTACATTAAATTGATGTGAAAAGGGTGAAATGATCCAATTAAAAAGTTTAGCTAATTCAAGCTTCGAGTTAAATCCTTAAAAGCACTTGTTAGAACGTTAACGTTCAACAAGGATAAAGAAACCAAGAAAGGCCGACAAGCAAACTCAAAAACCGAAGACAAGAAAATTAAAAAGCCACAGGAAGAAGCTAATCAAGAGGATGTCCTAAGCGCAGGAGGCGCAAATGACAGCAGAAATCACTATGCAGCGCTAGCTGGTCTTGAAGAAACGATAAACATCGAAGAGGATACAGGTAAAACGTCTAAGTTAGATAATGATTTCATTGAATACCTTAAAGTTAAAAATCGGGAGAAAAAACCAAAAGGTTAGTCTGCTGGTCCGCCCGCTAAGATTAATGAAAAAAAGAAAAAGTCCCACCAACCAATGAGTTTGGGCAAACGGGCAAAGATATGGTTCGGCTTTTGGCAGCCAAAAATAAACTAAAAGATTTTCATATAAAAAGAGTCAATGCCGATAAATTGACAATAAGGACTAAGTCACTGGTTGATTTCCAGGCAACAAAAAGTGCCTTAAATTCTGGAGATGCTCCGCATTTCACGTACACCCTGAAAAGCGAAAAGAATCAAACCTTTTTATTGAAGGGTCTGGACTGTGGTAAGGACACAGTCGATCCCCTTCAGGTGCTCCAAGAAGTTGCACCAGAAATACAATTTATTTCAGTTAAAAACTTTGCAACGAGAAGATCGATTGTGGAGCGTAAAAACTTGCCTCACTACTTAGTCCAGATTTCCAGCAAAAGTAGTTCGAGTGTCCTGCAGAAAATACGGTACTTGAACTACCGCGTGGTGAGGTGGGAACGCCTCCAGGAAAGTGAGGTCAACCAGTGCTACAGGTGTCAAAGATTCGGGCATTCGGCTGCCAATTGCGCCATGAAATATAGGTGTGTTAAATGCAGAGACATTCATGCTCCCGGCGAGTGCAAATTGGCTTAGGCGGAGCAAAAAGAAAAACTATATTGTGTGAACTGCGGTGCCTTTGGTCATCCAGCATCATATCGAGGATGTACCCGGTATCAAGATGCAAAGGTTAAAGTCACTCCGAGACAAAGTCAAGCACACCGCAGTGTGATACCTACCAACTTCGTCAAGCCCGGGGTGTCATTTGCACTTGCTGCGAGAGGACCAGCAGACAATGTAAATAAAATAAATAATGTAAGTGGCAATAATGAGCTGCTCCTTAAAATTTATCAGCAATTAAATTCCTTATCGGAGCGAATCGATAAACAAGATTCGAAAATTAACATTGTTTTTCAACGTTTAGGGCTTTCAAATGCCTCAAAATAAATTGTCATCCAGCCACATTCCCACGGATAGGATTCGTCTCATCTCGATCAACGTCAACTCCATTGTTACTTTACATCGGCGTGAATATCTCCTTGAATTTATTGCCAGACTAAAGCCTGACATCGTGCTTCTCACCAAAACCCACCTCAGTTCATGGCACTCTATGAGATTCAAGGATTTTGAGTTCGTAAGAAACGATAGGGTAACAGGTGATGGGGGAGGTGGCACCGAGATATTGGGTAGAAGACCCTATCGTTTCCAAAATATTGAAAAAGTCGAATTCAAAAGCTTTGAATCTCTTGAAGTGTCCGTCATCAAAATCACACTGCCAGGTGGAGATAACCTCTTCGTTATCTCTGCCTATGCAACTGGTGGAACTGTTCTCAAGCCCAAGAAGGAGCTCAATTCCTTGTTCGAAATACTCGAATTGAACAGGCTGCATAACTATTGCATTCTTGCTGGTGACCAGAACGCCAAGCATACATCATCGCTGAACGCCACCAATAATCCAAGAGGTGTATTCCTGAAATCGTGGGTAACAGAGAACCAAATTGAATACAGGTGCAATCTATATGGGTCGGAGTTCCCCACATACCCTAGGACAAATTCATATTTGGACCTTTGCATTGCTGACGCAAGACTTGAATTCAGCTTTAATAGTCCTCAACGGAAACTGCAGGTGCTTCCTTATGATAGCGACCATAACGCAATCGTAATGGAAATCAATCATCACGGGGATGATTTCTTCCTTATTCCAGTTCAACATGAAAATCATCGGTTGAATTTCAAAAAAACAGACTGGGGAAAGTTTCAAAAGAAGTTTAATCGTGAGTACCAGAAGCAATGTCCCCCTTCTGATGGTGGCAACTCTTGCTCAATGGTTCCTAATGATAGGAATCTAACTAACGATGAAATAGATGTCTATTTGTCGAAGTTAGAGAAGCTGACGTTGGAAACTATGGAGAAAGTAGTTCCCAAGATAAAACATTGAAACAATATGTAAGGATATGAAACACCAACCATCGCAAGGTTGAAAAGATTGAAAAGCCTTCTTCTCACACGCATCAACAATATTTATCGACGACTTTTGGATTACAACCATCCCTCGTTGGCTTTTTTGAAATTACATCTGAAGAATGTCCGGAACTTAATCCGGTCATACTTTAGGGGTGATGTTAGCAATCAATGGGCGGAAAAATTGAGGGGCATTAGCCCACAGAACCTAGAAGGCGTGTTTGCGAAAGTGAATAGCATATTCCGCAGGAAGTCTCGAGTGAAGGTATCGAATCTTGAAGTCACTAGTGATGAGATAAATCTTCTCGATAGCGCTGGTATCGAAGTTGATAGTACGACTCCGGATAGAAATGGAAACAGGATTATTTGTGAAGGATTGGATAAACTTGCCCTCATTGGAACACATTTTGAATTGGTTCATCTACCAAATCCTGAGAGAGGGAATGAAATATTTGCAGAGGTCGTTGAAGCAAAAGTTTTCGACTTCCAATCAAGCCTGAACGGCCAATCAATTCTTCATTTCAATGAAACATTAACATCTGACCTCATACCGAGCTTGAATCTTATTGATTATTTTGTCAGCTATGAAGACTTGTGTTTCATATTTCGCAGGATAAACAACAAGAAATCATGTGGTACTGATGGCATTCCAAATGTAATTCTCCGACATTTGCCGGAGGTCGCTATTAGGAACTATTGCATATTGTTCAACAACATGTTGAGCAATTCATATTTCCCAAATGAGTGGAAAAAGGCTAAGGTATTTCCGATCTTGAAGAAAGGATAAGAATCTTCATGCCCGAAAAGCTATCGCCCAATCAGCTTGCTGCCTAACATCAGCAAGGTTTTTGAAGTGATACTCAACAGAGCATTAAACGCCCACATTGAGGAAAATGAGTTGATGCCGAATTGCCAATTTGTTTTTCGTGCCAGGCATTCGACCACACATGCAATAACGAAAGTAACCTCAGACATATGTTGGAAACTCAATGATAGACAATGTGTTGGAGCATGTCTCATTGATATGGAGAAAGCCTTCGATACGGGGTGGTTAGATGGACTAGTTTTTAAACTCCTTCAGGACAAGTTCGCCAGACACCTTGTCGCCATGATGTGTAATATGTTATATGGGAAATCGTTTGTTGTAACTGATGGAAATCTGACAACAATGCGCGAGTTCAAGGTCTTGAATGGTCTACAGCAGGGAACAGTTACTGCGCCTCTGCTCTTTTCAATCTTCATTCACAAGCTATTGAACGGCTTTGATTTTGACGTCTCGCCAACGTGATCATTGGTAGCGTTTGCTGATGATCTGATCATCTATACGGCAGACCGAAAAGCTACAATAGTTCAGAGCAATCTCCAAAAAATGTTCAATGATGTACAGCTGTACACTGACAATTGGCGAATGAAAATCAATGCGCAAAAGTGTGAAACAATCTTGTTTCGGACAACGCTGCAGGGGGTCAGTCAAGACCTGAAACGTATTGGAAGGATTTCCACATCATGGCTGGTGAGGGTTGTCTTGAACGGGTTCCACATAAATCCTGTGTTCGATACCTCGCTGTTTATCTCGATCAGTATCTGTACTATACTGAACATGTGAAAATCATGCTCAGTAAGGCACTTAAAGTAGTCATGGCCCTTCGAAAGCTCTTTCATTCCAGATACATTGATCAAAAGGTCAAAATTATCTGTTACAAGACACTGGTTCGACCAGTTTTGACATATGGATGCCAGATCTGGTAAAACCAGAGCGCTAGTACTATGGAAAAATTAAGAGTTTTCGAAAGGAAGTATCTTCGTGCATGTACTGGTTTGTACAGAAAGCCTGAGACGGATTGGAAACATTATATATCGAATAGAAGAATTTATCAAGCTGCTGAAGTGACTAGAGTCGATATCTTCATATTGAAGCTTCTTCGGAATCATATCGCAAGATCTGTTACTGTGAGTGAAAACCCTTGGATTTCACAGCCGTTCCACCCTACAGACAGGTATATTGCGAATTGCCTCGCTACTGGCTTCATTCCTCCAGAAGCATTCGTGTATTTGGACATGAATTGATATGTTTTTGATTCTGACGGCGTCCCAGTCATATACCACATATATCGACGGGCCACCGATAAGAAGATAAAATATCCTCCGAAATTGAGTTCACGAGACCAACAATTCCGATGGAGATACTCATTTGCTAGATTCGTTGAAGCTGATCGAGTTGAGACGGGGCAATCTTGGTATTGGTGGCTGAATGACAATGTCTAAATTATTCGTTTTTATTTTTAGTTTTTGTGTTTTTCGTTATTTAGTTTTTGAGTTTCAGCTCATTATTGCTACATTTAGTGTTATTGTTTATGTTTGTTAAAAATTAGGTATAGGCTAGGTTTGTATTATGTTTATTATATTAGGTTAGAGATAAGGTAAATCGCTTAGGTTAGGAACATTGTTATAGATTTTTTTAGCGTAAGATAAAGTTTTTGATTGCATTTATTAGAATTAAGTTAAAACATATAAGGTGTAGGATCAAAGTTCACTGTAGTGTTAAGATGATAAATAATTTTAGAATTGTGTTAGTTGGTTTTTTCTCCTTTTTTCAATTAAATTTTAAAAATATGTAATAATCTTCATTGATTTGAATTTGCTTTAGTTTTTTTTTTTTTAAATGTGTTTAATGATAACGTACAAATTTAGAGAGCCATTTAGGCCATTAAGTTTTTTATTGTTATTGTTTGGATTTTGCTTTATATTCTTTTAAAATTTAAAACGATTAGTAGTAAATAAAGCGTTTTTGACTTTGACTTTCTGTGTGATTCTTTCAAAGCATATGTATTTGCTCAACGGTAGATATGCGAATTTCGTTGTTACGAACATCACTTTGTGTGTGATTTCTGTGCCAGTTAATCGCATAGAATGTATAGTTCAAGTAAACAGAAATACGAGCAATGGGAAGAGTGTGCAATCAGCTCGCATAACATATCGTATCCTTCAATCGATTTAAAGGCAGAAAAACTTCAGGTTCCAACTGCTCCATCGGAGACAACATGAAGTTAATCTACATTGCTGAAGAAAATGCCAACAAAGTATTAAAACCATCAGACTACAAACATATATTACGTTTACCAAAAACAGAAACGTCAATAGATGCTGCATACAGTTTTGCTTGTACAACCCGGAATCCGGCCTAAAACTGGAACCTACAGTAACTACAAAAGCGTAAACAAATGTATGGAGGGTGTTTACAAAATCTATGAAGAGCATTTAAAACGCCGGAACCAGAATACGCCGTTTAAATTTTGTATTCGAGTAAATTTTATATGGGGTCATTTTATTATAAAAAATGTGAAATCATATTGTTTCGCCAATAAATAGCTGAAAATGTATTGCACACACGTAATGACATAAAATAAAATAAGGTTTGGCTCAAGTTAAAATTAAACTCGATCTTTCCCTTTCTGACAACCTGACCAGGTATAGGACCCGCAACGATGGCAAGCTCCTCCACTGAAATGAGCTAGGCATCGGGCGGGCTCTTCCCTTCTTTTATTGAACAAGGGCTCTTGCCGGGTAGAGTGGCTTTCCGCTCGCGTGCCCTTTTATAGTATAGAGTTATGTGATTCAATCGGATCACACTATAACATAAAATGGCTACGTTTGGATTCCTCATTCAATGGAAAAAGTCATGCAAATTTGGTTTGTATGAGTTTTTCACTCAAATGGGAAATACATGGCCACGTCTACGTTTGGATCTTGATCCGGTTGGGAAAGTGCGAGGGGGCATCGCTTCCACCTGGATGCCCCACTCTTATTTGGGGACCATAAGTATCGTCGGTAACAACGAAGTCTCCTCAAACCCATCCATTTTTGCAAAACCCTATTTGTCCTGTGAACCAGCGTGTTAATAGCGCGAATCAAAGAACACTTCCAAATTCGTGGATGCGAAAGTTTTTGCAGTGGGTCTTGTGCTAAGGAGAAAGAACCCATCCTACGACACCGCAACGCTAGCCTGCCAGCGCATTCACGCGTCCCCAGACAAGGTCAATCTCGGTGGATCTTGCCATTCTCTTTCCCTGAGGCAGCAATCATCGCTGCAGTCCTTCACGGACTTATATCTACCCATTTCATTACATAATGTTTTTTTTTTGTGGTAGGGAGGTAAATGCTATTTATGCATAGCGTGTGGCACTCCCATGCTCTCAAGAATGCGACTGGACTACCCACTAAACACCTCCCCTGTCAACCAGAGAACCCAGCCTTTAACCGTTTGACCCATTGCTTCAGGCCAGGTCTCGTTTTGCTACGCCGTCAGGCGCCTTCAAGTTGGGGGATTCCTTTACTGGCGGGAGGGGAAAGGAGAAAAAAAGTGCCAGAAAAGCGATCCCCCAGCCCAAACGCCCCCGGCTGCTGTGAGTCTCTTTTATATTTTAGGACTGCCCGAGCATAATGTGCCACCTAGTTCCATTTGTCAACCGATTCGAGCATCACCGCAAATGTATTCTCTGGGGTGAGCTCTTCCGTCTCCCTGTAGAGTTCCCTTCGCTACCTGACCCATTTTGTACACGCAAAAAATGTGTGGCAGGCATTGGTTTCCTCTCCTGGGCAAAACTGACAATCGGGGGACCGTGACATACCGATCTTGTGCAGGTAAGACTGAAAACACCCATGCCCACTCAAAAGCTGGGTCAGATAGAAATTAGTCTCACCATGCCTTCGATGTAGCAATGATCTCATATCCAGGATGAGGTGCGCAGTCCACCTTCCCTTCATGCAATTTACCCAAGACTGTTGCCAATCGTTGAGCAAGTGCTGTCTTTCCTCGCGGAAAACCATCTCCCTTGCATCCTCGTTTCGGCACAGTTCAATAGCGGGGCGCTCTCTAGCAAGGACGGCGACAGGTATCACGCCTGCAATAAGCATATCACCGAATCAGAGACTGTTGGATACAAAGATGCAATCCCCAGTGCTCTTCTTCTCTGAACCTGTGCCAAACGTTTTCGGTATACCTCCTTGCTGAGAGCGTTACCCCATACTTCTGCTCCGTACAGTAGCACTGACTCTACAGCACTCATCAAGAGGGCTGGGTCCTCTGCATAATGTCAAGTATATCACTGTTGACATGTCAAAATAGATGATCGAGACTTAGCCTAGTTTCACTTTCGATGTTTCCAAGTATTGCGGTTTTGATCCAGACTAAATGCAGATTTGAGTCTTTTGTAGGACTGGAGTTGGACAATGGATTTATTATGAAAAATTATAAAAAGGATTCTGCGTTGGGTAACGATTGCTTTTCCTTTGGTTCGACTGATGGTGTGGGTAGAAAAAAGTCTTTTCCGGGAAATAAGTTGAAGAAACTGCATGTGGGGAAGTCTTTCAAGTGTGTAAAACGAGTAGAAAGTGATTGTTTGGATTCGAAAGAAATATCTAAGATATTATCAAAAGGGAAAAGTGATTGCGATGTTAAGAAATTGTGAACGTGAGAAGTAGAAAACAATGCGCTTTTTTTACGTGAACAATTTAAAACTATAAGACTATTTCCGCCGCACGTTCAGTTGTGGTTAGAGAAAAGTTAAGACTCATTCTTTTCCTAGTGGTGTAGCACTCTGCACATAAAATTTTGGACAATCCTTTCAGAAGGCACGGTCAGGTAAGGTAGCTAGGCTTGGCCAAGTTTTCACCATTAGCGAATGTTTCTCGGGGCATCTGGGTAGGGGGTCCGGTACATGGAACCGAGGAATACTTCCCCTTTGGTATTCGAGTATTTGCTTAACTGCCGTCCAGTAATTTTTATCAGCGTGGTCATTAAATTGAATTAGAATTATGACAGCGTGAAAATATCTTGGCGCGTCCCGAAACCATGTACATTAGCGTACCAACGAGTTTTGAGTGAAAGGTCTTCTCTTCATTGTTGTTAGTCGCGCACCTCAATAGTTTCAATCCAAAGGCTAAATAGGTCCTCGTAGGCGTACAGTCAATAATTCCAAACCTATTGTAAATTTAAGCTATACAGCCAGACGGTGAGAAATATATGCAATCCTCTTTAACGTCAACTTTTATGCACAAGTAGTAACTCATACGACACAAATCACTGACTTAAAACTTATCAGAGATGCTTGCTTTGATGGCTGTAATTTTCTTGATGTCCCTTGATGCTGTGATGATATTGTCGATATAGATTAACACGATGATCAATCCCTTAGTAGTCCTATCAACCAAAGTATACGGATCGGAGCCAGTCTGCCTGAGACCGATGGACCTCAGTGCTTCTGTCAATTTCATATGCCACTGAGGACCTGCCTGTTGTGGTCACATCGCGCTGTGTAATGTCCAAGCCAAATTTTGTTGACAATGCAATGGGGATTCTGAATGAAGATAACCTGAAAACTGATGAGAAAGTGCCGAATAAGGAGTCTAGCTTTGTGTCTCTTAAATCTTCCATCAGCAGTATATTTTTCCCGTTATATAATCCTGAAGTATCTAACATTCCTAACTTTGACTCTGGAACCATGCTCTATCGATCATTCTAGACCAAGGCCTTCATTTCCTCGCACATGGTGTCAAAACCGCTGAGGGCGCTGTCGCAAGGAATTTCGGCAGAACACAACAACAACAGGTATGTCCTCCTTGTAATATGTATCGGCCTCTTGGTGGTATATTTCCGACTCGTTAAGTGGCGGTTTTTCTGTTTCAACTAATTGATCTTCGGAGCTTATCCTTGATTCTCTAGCATCATTTTCTTCGAGTTTCGTTTCAAACCAAGATGGACTGAAATCCTCGACAGAAATTGCGATGCATTCCTTGCATGAGAGTCCATGATGACCCGTCCTTAGCATTTTGGTTCTTTCTGGTGCTCTTATACTTGAAGGACTTATTGCTACATTACTCGAAATTGGTGAAGAGTGTTCCCAAGATGCACTGTTAAATATTGAAGCTTCCGTAATTATCGCTGTTTTATCCAATGCTACATCATAGATTACGCTACATCCGCCCATGAATTTGACGTCCCGGGTCACTGGAACTTTGTTAGCACCTATGTAGAATTTATATGCGGTGTACTTTTGACTCAGTTGGGTAACCCATAAACATTTTGTAGATCTTGCCTCGAATTTTCCCTTATCTATGCAGTTATCTGAAAAGGAAGGGAAATCGCCAAATATCCTTAGACTCTCACCTATCCACAATTTGAAATGTGTGGCTTGGTGGGTACTAGTTTTGGCACAATTATTTCTCATGTAATATGCCCTCGCGATCACTTCTGCCCAAAATGACTTTGGAAGTCTGGATTGAAGTAAAATACAGCTCAGTATGCCTTTTGGCTTGTTTAATATACTCCTAAGGGTTGTCGGAGGCTTTGTCCTAGCCTTTGAAGAAATACACCTAGTACCATTGACTGTGGTCGATTACAGTCATAAAATAACGTGCTCCTCCTCGAGATAATATTATAACTGGACTAGAAGGATCTGTAAAGATAATCTCCAGTTTAATTAATAATAACGATCTCTACGTGATGCAAATTCATTTTATATAAATGATGAAAAAAGTAAAAAACTACACTTTAATCTGCACGTAGCGATTTGCCTATTCCCGTCTTTATACAATATTTTACGAGCACTCTCACTAAAATTTCCGCAAAGAGCTTTTTCAGTTAATCGTTTTACCCACAGGGGGAATATTTGCCAACAGGAATAATCTTAGAGGCTAGCATTCTTTGGGGAGTGCCGCTCCCCCGTACCTGTAGATATGGAGGCCACCGTGGGGTACCTTATGAGATAACAGGTAATGACCCTGACTGAATCTGGACTACGCTTCGAACAATGAGCTGGAATTAATTGTTTGGGCTGGCGGACATGATGGTTTGGACATAGTTGCTTTGAACGGTAGCAGGGACGTGACACTCATGTGTGAACGGCTCCAACTCAACTATCATAACTTCCCCCTCTTGGTAAAAACTTGGCAGACCTCGGAGCACATTAGAAGTTCGCACCATCGAGTTCGTTGGGTAAGTTCAGTTGAAATGGGCTCCCGATTAGCGCTGGTTTTGCTTTGAGTTTTTGTCCCCATAAGGGCTCGTGTCAACCTTCGTATTGCCTGCCTGCTCCGCAAAAATAACCACTGAACCAGAAAGGCAACTACATATGAAAACAAACAAATCGGAGAAACTCCAACTAAAAAACTCAAAGCTAGCTGAAAACCCCCAAAAAATAAGGAAAAAACGTCAACAACGATGAACTAACAGTTATAGCCACAACGTTAGTAGCACATTGAGAACGGTACGAACAAACCATCCTGAAGTCTATAGTCATCACGGAAGAAACAGTAAGGATTGACCAGACAAATAAAGCGCTGTTGTGGCATTTCATCGCCACCGTTGAAAACGTGACTGAAGCATTGTACTCTCCCATGAAAACAGGTTGCAAAGTACAATTGCCGTTCAGCAACATCAAGAATAAAGACTAATTTAAAATGCAGGAGACGAATCAAATCAGCATGTGACTCGCCAAGCATCAGCAAATATGTAAAGACTGGGCTCCTTGAAGTAGAGAAGCTCCTAGATTGCATAGGGTATTAAAGAAGGAAATCGTTAAGGGCTAAAGAGGAGTGGAAGGGTAAACAAGTGCTGAGGACTTAGCTTAAAGCACATGTGCAGATAGCTTCACCATCAACCAGCAATAAAAGAATGGCATCTAGTTCAATCGAGTATCCCTTCGTAAACGAAGGAAATAAAAGGCACTTAATGAGCGTGGGACTGTAGACCATGGGTTCTAGACAGTTCTGACAAAAGGAGCAAAGAAAACAGCAAAAAACTCCTTTGAAAAGTACCAGAAAATAAAGTTCACATGAACACCCAACAAGAAAGAGGACCTATTACGAAACAAGGTAAAAAAGGCCCGACTAAGACCCCGACAGCAAGCACTGCTCATAAGATTCTAAGATGGCCGACCAAAAGCAGAAGTGCTGCGGGATGTTGGAGAAAACATAGAGCTTAAAGACACCAATACTGTTTTTTTACCGGGACGACCAACGTGGTCGGGCCACATACTGGTCAAACTTTCGAGCAGAAGTCGACAATAAACAAGCATTCAACGACGTAGTGAAGAAAGCCCTCAGTAAAAGTGCAACTGTAGCCTCACTCGATTCGATGGCAACAATTCAAATAAAAGATATTGATACCGTCGCGCATCTAACCAAGGCAGGACAATACATGGCCATCATTGACTGGACCCAAAAAGCAAAAATACGGTGCGTTGTCCGCAGAATATGGTGAAGAGCACTGCCCCATCAATGTTTCAAATCCTTGGCTATGTTCACACCGCAAGTTCCTTATGCTACAAATGCGTTCGAATGGGACACAAAAGAAAAGAGTGTACAAAGAAGGTGCAATGGATGGTTTGCAAAAATGCTGATCTAAAAGCAGATCTTGGGCTTGTTTTGGGATCAAGAAAATGTTGGTTTTTCCAGGAAGCCTTGGCCAAGGCAAAATCAGAACTTCAATAAACCGTATCCTGTAACTAAACCTACATCACATATCACCCGCCCAAAGCTTGCTTGACCATTTTTCAAGAGCATGAATGCCAACGTTTCTGCTGAGTGAGTAACGCCACGATAAAACTTCTGCATCATGGTATCCTGCTGAAACTGATACTACCGTTATATGCATTCGGAACAGTGATTTCGAGGCGGAGGGTTGTGGACAGGGGGATGGTTTCGTATGGGCTCGGTGCTCAGGAACCACCGTCTTTAGTGTGTGTCTGACCCTTACGAGCCGATATCATCTTTCCAAGCCAAGTTTAGCGTGTTTGGGGGCCCTGTTTCCAATACAGATAGCAGCATGCTCATTATGAGAGACCTCAACGCTACAGCAATCGAATAGGAGCATGCCCTAAAAGAGCTCCAGTGAAAATTTCGTACTGAAAGCCGGAAACACATCGACTTTCCATCATATCGGCTAAAGAAGCATACCGGACGTGAAATTTATCTGGGAGTCCGTACTACGGAGAACACACAATTGGAGAGTATTAAAGAACTACTCAGCCAGGGATACAAATACACATTGTGCTTCAGATCCGTGATGCTGTCTCCCGACGTCCATGCTGTTGACCTTCAACAATTCGGTGGAATATTGGGAAGATGAACGTGAGGTGCGTTGATGTACGAGTACACACGACAGGTGCTCTGCTGCAGGGTGACTCACAGAGAACAGAACAACTGGCAGCTCAAGGCGTGGTGAACTCAATTTGAGCATCATCATGACTGCTTGCAACGCCTCTATGCCCCATTGAAAACCCCGACACGGCAAGCTCCCAGTGTACTAGTGGTCGACTGAAATTGCTGAAAAGTGAAGGAAGTATCACGAGTTTTGGCGGGAGGCTCAATGGAAACGGAACCGTGACGAGTCATGCAACTGGGTTGTAGCATATAAATTGGCCAGGAAATGCCTCCGCTAACTGATTAACAATAGCAAGGCTTGCTGCTGGCAAGATCTAGTGGACAATGTGCACAAGGATCTGAAGGGCTAGAAGCTGTTTATGCAGAAGCTTGGTACACTACGGACGCCTTGCATACAGGAAGCGGAAAAGATGGGTGAGGTTGCGCGTCCACACTGACGTTGTCCACGGTGAAACACCAATGGAGTGCTCACTCTTAATGCATCCAGAACAGAAGGAGGCAGTCCAATCACGAGAAAAGGAAAGGCTTCGGACCCAGATGGTGTTCCAACTAAGGTGTTGCATTTTGTCTATCACCATTGTCATGAATTGCTGATCAGTACATTCAACGTTTGCCTATGAGATGAAGTTTTCCCAGTACAATGGAAGGTGCCGAGCCTTGTGCTGATCAGCATGGGGAAGGGAAATTTCGGTTCACCATCTGCATACCACCTGTAATGCATGTTAGACATGGCTGGGAAAGTGCTAGAAAAACACATCAAGGGAAGACTCACCGACGCGATATTTGCTGCTGATGACGTATCTCCTTATTAGCATGAATTTAAAGCAGGAAACTCCACCATCGATGCAATTGCAGAGAAGGTGAGTGTAGTCCAAAAGGCAGAGGCATATAACTGCACCAAGCGATGGATCGTTCTGTTGGTGGCACTTGACGTTAGGAACGCCTTCAACTCCGCTTGATAGGTGGATATTCTGGATACGTTGAAAACCCCTTTCCAAGCTCCAGAATATCTGGTGTGGTTTTTAGACGACTACCTTAAGGACCAAAGTCTGCTTTATAATACGATACAGGCTCAACAAAGCAGGGAAGTTACATCAAGTGTTGTCCAGGGATCTATCCTTAATCCAGAAATGTGGAACGTCGTCGATTCCTACGTGAGCCTCCAGGCAATACAAAAACATCGGTATGAGGAGCACACTAAATGCTGTGAATTACTCTTTTCCTGCTAGTCTAGTCCGATTCGTGAACAGTTCTCAGAGATAAAAAAAATACTATAGTACGACGCAGTATACAAAAAACTGTGAGTTTATAAAAACTAGCTGTCTTTAAGTATCTCGATGTTAAGGTCTAAGATGCCCTAAGATACTGCATTTTCAATCCTCCGGGCTTATCATTAATTTGAATTTACCAGATGTTCCTTAAGTCTTTTCTTCAAAACCAATAATGAATTGACGTTTTTCACTGTTTCTGGAAGATTGTTGTATATAATCAAATTATTAGTGTATAGCAAGGAGGAACCCCCGATTTCATTGGTGCTAGAATGCTCAAGACATTATTAACTGATGTTCTTTGGAATCTTCCTTCCAAATAACTTTTAAAAAGTTGTTTCCGTTTGCCTTATATATCATATGATTCAAGTTTTTGAAGTAACAGGTCATGATCAACCGTATCAAAAGCTTTTTTCAAGTCCACAAGAATTGCAATAACATAATCTCTTTTATTTATTCATTGATGTAACGTGAAACAGAAAGTAACGCATCGAAAGTACTTTTGTTCTTTCAAAAGCCAAACTGCTTCGGATTTATGATGAAATTGTCCATTAAGAAACGATTATTTACAAGTTTTTCGAATATTTTACTAAAGGCTGTCAAAAGTGCAACAGAGGGGTAATTAATCGAGTCCAGATGATCTCCTCCTTTGAATATTGGAATTATTTTTGCCGGTTTCTCTTCGTCCGGAAATGTTCCATTTCTAATATGCACGTTTATAAAATTTCCAAGTGGTTCAGCTACCTCCTCTTTGACTAGAATAATTTCATGTGTGGTGATGTTGTCAATACCTGGTGCTGAGTTTTTTTCCAAATTTTCAATGGTATTTAATACATCTATTTATGATATTGAAATAGCTAGTTGACTTTTCACCAAGCTCCCTGGTAATTTTGTCACCAATTGTTGAAAAAATGTGGTTTGGCGAGTTTACTGTGCCACTTGGGCGTGTTGCATTATTACAGTCCATGCTAAAAAATTTAGCATTTGATGACATGATCCAGGGTGATGAATGATCTTTTACTTCATTTATTATTTTCCATATTTCGTGTGAATTGTCCGCCGCTGTTTCCAATCTTCTGTTGTAATATGAAAATTTAGGTTATTTTATGGGACATTTTGATTTTTTTGGGGCTTGTTTATACAGATATTTAAGTGCTTGATCTTCAGCGTTCTTTTTGTATTTTTTATAAGCCTTCCTTTTGTTAATACTAAGGCTGTTTGTTATCCATTATGTTGTCGACATCTGATCTTTTTCTCAATAGTAGAATCATGCTTGGACTCTGTAATCATATTTTTGAGCTTCATAAGGTTTTCAGGTTTTCGGCTTGATAGCAATTGTTGAAATTTCGATTTGAAAAGATCCGTGTCTAAATATCTGAATATTTTGTGAGTAGGTATTTGCTTACCGAGACTTTGACCATGGACGAAAATTTTTAGAACACGATGATCTAACTCCTGCCAAGTGTGAATTTAATGTTTTCAACAATCTTTTTATCATTTGTTGCTATGTAATCTAGGCAGGTACTTGAAGTCGGGCGAGTAACTTTGTCCTTATTGACAATGACCGCTCCGTTTGTTTCCAGGGTATGCTTGTACATCCTCGATTCTGGAGATTCTGCAACCACGTCTATGTTTGTGTCAGCAACTGTGATTAGATCCTTTTCAGTAGAGTATATTGCATCTAGTACTGTGCAGAAGTCCTGCGCATTGAGAGACAATTAGGATTATAGCTGGTACCGATTTTTAGTTTCTTACCTGCGTAAGTTATTTCAATTATTATTATATTATAAATGTCAGATGTTACTCTCTTTGTCGCGAAATTAATTGTATTTTTTATATAAATTGCTGTACCACCTCCTCTTCCGGGCTTACAGGAGAAAACGGAGCCATATCCCGGAACATTGTAATACCTTGCTTCTTCAGGTTAGATCCATATTTAATTTATTATAATCAGAGCCGTTTCAGGATTTTGCTGCTGATTAATTTCTTATATTTGCATAAAAGATAGTTAATTTTTCGCTTGATTGAGCTTTGTGATTAACAATCATTATCAAAATTGTAGTCAGTACTCCTCCTAGCAGAATAACAAATAATAATTCACGGGACGACTCTTATAGTAAATTTATATATTTTTAAGAAGCTGTGTACTCAGTACAGGTAAGCATACATAAAAATAATATTCGATTTCTCACATCATTCATAATTGGGATCTGCATTAGAATTCGAATCTTCATACAAGATTGTTATTTTACTATCTGAA
This sequence comes from Odontomyia ornata, assembly GCA_963969285.1. Classification (NCBI taxonomy): domain Eukaryota; kingdom Metazoa; phylum Arthropoda; class Insecta; order Diptera; family Stratiomyidae; genus Odontomyia; species Odontomyia ornata. Next base: position 16,144,326 of record OZ017741.1, on the reverse strand, counting down.
AAAAAACACTTCCCAAAAGAGTCATCAACTTTAACATCCTCGTCACAACCGAAAATCATCCATAAAATTCTTACACCCTCCTAAAACACTATTTATGCGGCACTTACTCGCTTCATGAAAACGTTTGAGAAGCATTCTTTGCTCCCCCCACCCCACTTTGAAGTGAATTTTATGTGCATCAGCAAAAACTTGGAGGATCCACACTTTAGTTTTATCTTCGTAAAGAAAACACATTTCATGTGAAGAAAAAAGTCTGGAATAAATAAAAGAAAGTATCATCTGCCACCCCTTTCACGGTTTTAAATCAAAACCGCGACTCACTCCACCCAAAAGCTGTTATACCTTGAAATTTCACAATTTCCCACATTGTAAATATTTCGTTTCCGCTTTTATTAAACGAACGCTAAGCGATAAGTGGAAAATCTCCATTATTTCGTATAAGTGATATATCCCATTGATAGTAATAAAGAACAACAATCATTATACTCATATGGTCGCGGAGGATTTTTGTCGTGAATATAATCTTTGTAAGAGTGTCGGTTGTCTCGAGGAGCGGCAATAGCAGCAGCACCAGCAATGCCGCGATTAAGTACAAGAAGCCGCAATACTCGACAACACAAGAAGGAATGCACTTATTGTAGCGCCTGCACATCCCAACGACCATTATAATGTACCCATAGCCAAGATGTGCAGCCAGGATTGAATATCTCACGGATTTTTCAGAGGAAAATTCAAGATTCAACAGCACGAACCGAGCGGAGGAGCGCGAACGGCAATGGTTATAATGGCTCGGAATGCTGACGGTGTATTCGGCGGCGGGTATCATATTTCACGTGATTCCATTTTATTTTGCTTGTGCTATTCACCATCAGACCATCAGCAACCATCAGTCGCCACCATCGGCACCTCCATCGCCACCTTGGCTCCTTGCGCTGCTGCAGCTCTTGCCGATGGTGGTTCTGGTGCTTGGAGCCTGCCACCAATCCCATCATCTTCGCCAGTGCACGATCCTCTCCAAGGGAATAAAGTTACACTCTACTTTGTGTCTATTCTGTGCACTGCACTCACTCCACGTGTGTCACTATGTGTTTTCCATATAATCGTTGCTTTGGGATGAAACACGATTATAATAAATATTTTGTACGATGACATGGGGAGATATTTTCTCCGTTAGAGTGTTTTCCTTGAAGATTTACTTGTGCACGTTGCATGTAACTTAGTAAAAGCTTCCACGTAATGAAGCCTGCCATAGACTCTCGCTCTCTCCGGTTCTGTTCCGTTCTGTTCTTTCAATAATTGCTATTAAACAATGCAGTCGAGCGATGTAACAGGAGGAAGGAGATAAGAAAGCTGCGGAAGGATCTTACTCAACGATAATCTTCGGGTTGGCTAATTAGTTAAAGTGACATTGAGAGGTGAAGGTATTGGATTTTCAGAGATTTTTGGTATCGAATTTAAATTTTGTGGAGGTTTTGACTGTTCTGTACTTAGAGGATTTGAATTTATACTGCTAACTTTTGATGGAAATTTATTAACCTGAAGTTTGTTAGGATAATTTATCCTAATTCTCTCAGAAGGACGAAGTCACTACTCAATTATCCTTATGAATTTCTGTACAAAAAATGATTTCAGAATCAAATTGTACGTGCGTGACTTGAGTATAGGGATTTATGGCTCATGAAATCACGGGAAGTCCTCCTCCTTTCCCAAACTGACTTGGGACGAGTTGAGAAATTAGCGGATCCTTGCTGATGAGCAAGACCAGGACCAGGTCAACCTGATCCACTGTCAAAGAAAGGCAATGCCTACAGTACTATACCATTTCCATCTCCAGGGTAACTGGAAGTTCGGGATGACCCGCTGAGAAAAGGACTCATTGGGGCCAAAACAAAGTGCTACCTGAGATACCTAGCCATAAGATTTTCACCCGAAGAGATGTAGAAACGGGCATGGCCACGGCACAAGGTACCTTCAAAACGTGTGAACAACTCGGTAGTTTGGGGAACTTAAAGCTACACCCATCTCAGTCGATGAATGGACCAGAGGTACAGGTACCCAACCCCACTGACCAAACGAGAAAGTGTAGTAGGGACTAAGGCTGTGGGGAACCAACCAAAAAGGAAACATGACCAACACAGCTGAACGCAGCAGCAAAAATGTGAGAGGTTTAAAAACGCAGAGCTTAGGAGTTGTCTTGAAAGACCATTCACACCGACCCTTACAGCTGAGGAACTCATTCAGCTCCCAAGGGCTTTAAGGTGGGAAACGCAATTTGGAGATGTCTTCCAACTTGAAAGTACCCACTTTGAACCAGGGGAGACTGCACGTGAATTAAGAGAATAATAGCTCTCTAATCCAGCTAAAATTAGTGATCCGGAAACTGAGTTTGTGGGAGGGCATAAGTCTGTGTGCAAAAAAGAAAGATGAGATTCTTAAACCATAGATGTTAAATATATACACCTTCCAAAAACGGAGCGTTGGGGACCAACTGGCAATCGCCAAAGGCCTCTACACAAAAGGATGGAAAGTGGTAAGAGCGAGGCCAAAAGTAGCAGGTCATATCCTAGATATGAGCATTGACGAGGAGTCGTTTGATTTCATTGTCAGCAAATGTGCAAGCTTGTGGCTCGGAGTTTGGAACATTCTTGTAAAGGGACTACTAAAAGTGGAGAGACTCCCGGTAACTTTAATAACAAAACAGGTGCTAACACTAAAACCTAGCTCAGAGGAGCCCCATAGAGAAGATAAGGTCCCAACGCAAAGAGCTAAGGTGATTCTGGTCATACCGTCCAGGAAAACGAATTCAGTGTCCATCAGGCTACTTTGTCGAAGAAACTAGACCTAGAAGAGGCAAATTAAGACATAACCTCGAGAAAACCAGGTCTGGAGATGGTAATTCAGGCCACATTGACTGGGCAGCTAAATCCAGAAAAACATATAAGCACCAAATTAAATTTACTTCAGCAAAAAAATGAAACACAAAAAAATCAAACCGCCACAAATCCGCATGCCAGCTCCTTGCAATCGTCAAATAATGCAATGGAAATAGTTTTTAAGACAGTGACTGTTCTTTCATCCTTTTTATGTTTTGTAGATTTACCTTTGAATAAAAAAAAAATCACCAGAGAAAAACCGTTCGTCTGGCCGCACAATCCACGCTTTCTTTTGTATGAGAACAACTATTCATGGAGTGTATAGTACATCATTCAATTAATACCAGAATCACAAGTTTGTCATATCACACAGTTCTTTCTCTTTTCGTCTAAAATCGTCTCACACTATTCTTTTTCCACCTTATTCGTCTAAAATTTAATTTTCATTAACTTTAATTTTCTTTTCCTAAATTTCCTTGTCTTCACACTTTTCTCCATATCCTAATAACACTATTCTTTCCCACCCTCCACTATCGCTAACAACTGCTTCCATCACCGCCAAAAATTGACCAAAAAAAGGAAACTTCTATACCAAACATCAAAATCAAAAACTTTTCTTCCCGAATTGAAAATTCACTTCCCGAATCTTAAATCAAGACTTTTTCTCACGAATTCCAATTGAAAACTTTCACTGAAACCGCAAAAGAACTCCCTTTTCTCTGCCAGCTAAAACCAGGCTCCCCTTCCAAATCAAGAATTTAACTCATTCAATCCCACTTAGAAGTTCAATACACTTCGATTCCGTCACCCCAACATCTTTTCCACATCGACAAACGCAACAATTTCCATTTTGCATATATGGCGATTTGCATAACCATGATAGCGTTTGGTTATATGCAAGTCGTCATATACGGAAATAATTGCTTTTGCCGATATCCCAATACGATTTTTTTCCTGCGCTTGAAAGAACTTGAACCCAGGGACCCAGCGGACCCCCCGGTCGAGAATCTGCGACGCTACCACCGGAGCCACCTTCCATTGATCTCCCATTCATCCAAACAGCAACTTCAATTGGAAACCTTTCTTAATGGATATTGAGATGAAATTTGTTAGTAGCGAGGCGAGAATGAATTTTTGTTAGTATGACAAATAAAATTTGTTAGTGGGAACTAATGAATAAAATTAGTTAGTATGAAGGAGGGAATTATGTTTTGTTAGGGAAAACGAATCGAATGAAATTTTGTTAATGGGAAGTAATTAATGGAGTGTTTTTAGTAGGAAATTTAAGATTATTACAGTAGAACTCCAATTATCCGAATTAATGGGGACCGGGACCCATTCGGATAATCAAATATTTGGATAATCGGATTTTTAAAAAAAAAATTGCCATTGGAGAGAATAAAAGCTACGTTTTGATATTGCACTATTTTTTTATTGAATTAAATGAAAGAAACATGAAATTTTCACATGTTTTAAATATAAATAAAATGTACTTATGTACAAGTTTAGAAATAAAAATCATTGTTTTTTAAACATCTCCGTCAATGTAAGCTGTTTTGCGGTCTTCAACCGTTTTCGGGCAGCCAGGTCACGCATTCGCTTGACGGTGAGCAGTTGCAAGTGGTCACACTCGGGCTGACGCTCCATCCACTTCAAAGCAGTCTCGAGGCCGGCAAATGCTTCACTAGCTGATGGTCCAGCGTCTACTTCAACATCAGCAGAAAGTTCTTCTTCCACTTCCACTTCAACATCTTCTCTCACACTTACAACAATTTCATCGTCATTGAGAATTTGAAAACCAGGGTCAGACGTGTCACAAGCCATCCACTCTCCTACATCTTCAGCACTTACTTCTGTACAACCAGGAATTTTTACAATCATTTTTCTTATTTCCTATAGTGACAACGCATCTTCATCATCGTCATCCTCTCCATATTCTTGTTTCTCATTTTCTTCAGATTCTTTTTTTTTGTTTATTTCACACACGTCTTAGCGTCACTGCCGTAACCAAACTCCAAGCTTCCGCTACCATGTAACAGCAGTCCTTTAAATTTATTTTGCTATGATTTGCCAAAACCAATTCTTCATCTTCAGCACCTTTGATCAGCAGTTTTCTCAGCAGTTGCCTTCTGTAATGGCGCTTCATTGTTTCAATAACAGACTGGTCCATGGGTTGCAGCAAACTTGTAACATTGGGAGGCAAAAACGTCGTTTTAAACTGCCCATTCTCTCTTTCCAACAGTTCTGCTGTAGGATGAGTGGGTGCGTTATCAACAATTAAAAGCACCTTACTGCCTTCTTTTCCCACCGATTTTTGGTGCTTTTTCACTTCAGGAATAAACACTTCATCATACCATTCGGTAAACAAAGCTGCAGTCATCCAGGCCTTGGGTTGACTTTTGTAGAAGAGTGGAAGTTTTTTTACGTTTTTAAATGCTCTTGGATTTCTTGATTTTCCTATCAAAAGAAGTGGCAGTTCATGATTTCCAGTGGAGTTGGCACAGTTAAGCACTGTAACACGTTCTTTACTGACCTTATGTCCAGGGGCACTAGATTCCCTTTTAGAAGCCAAAGTGGTTTTTGGTAATGCTTTCCAAACAAGGCCAGTTTCATCGGCATTATAAACAAACTCCGGATCATAGGATTCTGATGCAGCTTTAAATTTTTCAATAAAATTTTCAGCAGCTGCAGAGTCTGCTGAAAGCTTCTCACCAGCCAAATCTAACTCGCGTACACCACGCCTGAATTTAAAATTCCTTAGCCAGCCGTTACTAGCCTTAAAAGATGAATAACCAAGCTTTTCTGCTAAGATTTTGGCTTTTTCACAAAGGATTGGACCTGAAGTCGGATTTTCCATAGAACGTTGCTGCAAAAACCATTTAAACACGGCATCTTCCAAATTTTTGTTGGTTGCTGTCTTCATTGTTTTCCTGGAGGAACTTCCATCTTCATTTTCAAGCACCGAAACAAAGTTTAAAAGTGTTGACTTACTGTTTTTAATGTCAGAAATTGTTGCTTGTCCAACACCATAAATCTCAGACAACTTCTTACCCGTTACACCTTTATCGAGTTGCTCTATAATTTTCAGTTTGTCCGCTAACGATAGCACAACACGTTTTCTTTTCGAAGCCATGGTATAAAAACAATACAGTATTGTACACGCACAAACAAAAGTAAGCCGTAGCGAAAGAGTAGCGTCCTCGAGCAAGGTCAATAGCACACTGGCTAATCAAAACAAACAATGACAGGTGCGCCGTGACTGCAATGCGCCGGAACTTGTCTTAACTTGCCGTTGTGCCTACACACGCGGGGGGAAGTCAGTGTAGGCACAACGGCAAGTTAAGACAAGTCAAGTCAAGACTTAACGTGCAAACACTGGCTTCGCGGGGGGAAGAATAATAGCGCACTTAGACTTTTTTTGGACAATTTTTTGTGATTCGGATAATCGGCGATTCGGATAGTCGGAGTTCGGATAATTGGAGTTCTACTGTACTATTTTATTATTTTTTTGTAATTAAAAATGGGGTAAGAAGGTAGACTTGAGATGATGGGGAAATAAAAATTATAGGAAACTGTTAAATGTTAAAAAAAAATTAATAAATATACGGATAAAAGGGCATGTATGCCCAAATGAAGGTGGAGAAGTTACGGAGGCAATTTGAAGTTGTGAATGGGAGAATGCCGGTGCGCCAGAATTCGCAACAGAACCCCAAATTTATGGAGGTTGCATCAAAGATTTGGATACTCGAGACTCCACGCTAATTGCAAGCATGGTACATGGCCCACTCAGAGTGGGCAACATAATCAGAAGAAGTATAAATTATATGTGTCTTTTATATTTTTTGATAAGAACTTTTGTTTCAATAGAGGGTAACACTCACAAGATATTTATTGCATCGACATACTTCCCATCATCTCTAATGAAAGCTCGAAAGCTGAAGATTGTGAGAAAAGTAACCTGCATATTGTAATCGAATATAATGCTAATGCATACAATCAATTGCGGGACAGCAAATACACCAACGATAGAGGTAGGGAGCTCTCAGAATCGATAATGTAATTGAATTTGAACGTCCGCAGCGTGGGAAATAAACCCACTTTCAACACAAAAGCAAGGGAAGAGGTACTAGATATAACTTGCAACAGCATGAACATTTCTTGCATGATAAGGAGATGTAGGACGTTAACAGTATCTTCAATATTTGACTGCCAAATTCTGAAGTATGAGGTAGAAGGGCTTACAAAGGAGGAAACCCCACTTCAAAATCATAGAAGAACAAACTCGGTCTTGGATCTCTTTTGGAAGATAACCTACAAAATGTTTCAGCAAGGAGATCTCCAAGGCATCCTCTAAAACTGGAGCATGGTGTAGAGGAACTCAAACCTCGTTGTGTAAAGGAAGAGAGAAGGGTGGAAGTGAAGTGGAACTAGACGGGAAGCATTCTTTTAGTCGTAAGTTTGTGGATCTGAAAGGGACGCGAAGTGGAAACAGGAGCAGTAGGAGATCTTGTTAATTAGTAGAACTGACGTACCGAAAGGTTGGAGGTACTGAAGCACCGAGTGTACTGATGTATGGAAGGATCGAATGAGTAGATGGCTGGAAGGAAGAAGTAAAACAAAGCGAAAGGAGTAGTGCACTGTTGAGAGAAAGTATATGTGTTCTCGCATCATTCATTATCTTAATCTGTTAGTCAGTCGGTCCGCACTCTGCAACCTCACCGCATCTAAGTTTTCATATTAATTGAAATAAACGTTGTGTTTTTGCTAGACACTTGTTTTTATTGCACAAGCCCAACAGGTTATGGGCAATTGCTAGAAGAATAAGAACTGTATTGTGAATTAAAGTCATGAGTGACGATAAAATACCATTACTGATGAAATCGTCATATACACGAAGGCTGTTTGAGGTGGCCATGTGCCTTAAATCGAATGGAGTGTTGCATATCTCAAACAGCACTCAAAAGCGGCCAGAGGAAGGTAAACTGGAGGATCGAGAAGCATGGCACAAAAAGGAATGCGAAAGCAGTTCGTATTTTGACTGCCGGTTTGTGTGATGACGATCATTTGACAATTCAAGCCTGTGTTACTTCAAATCAAGGCTGATGTTAAATAAAATCCCTGTACAAACAGAAAACCAAATCAAACAAACACTTCTGAATCAATCGTTTCACAGCCTAAAATTTGACGAGTCAAACTAAGTTGGCATATTCTACTCGGAGCTTGCGCTCTTGAAACAACGACTAAAATTGGTTGCTGAAGAGTACACGGATTCCACGATGGTTAGAAAATTGTTAACGGAATTACCATTGAATTTTGCTGCATTTCGAAATTCATACCTGATTTAGTCGGCAACTGGTACATCTCCCATCTTAGAAAAAATGAAGGAAAACCTGTTGCTACTTGAAAAAAAGACAATTAAAACTGAATTGAATGACTCTGGAAAAAAGCAATAACAACAGTAGCTGTCACAGTTTTATAAATGTTGAACACTTTTACTGTCACAAAATCGGTCATTTTCGGAGTCAGTGTCGTGAATTCAAAGCCGACAGGATAAGAGGAAAGATCCCAACGCAGCAGCCGTAGTGTATCTGTCAATGTCGCCAGCGGGTCTTGTTTTATTGTTAACAAGTGTGTTCCAATATCCGGTGACTCGATCAGTGGTTGCGGTGCATCCTTCCATATGACGGATCCATTTTGTTTGACTTTAATGCTATGCCAGAAGGCAAAATATACATCACAGTGAGAAATAAAGAGTCAATAATGACGGACGGTTATAGAAAGTTCCAAGTAGTTCCAAAAAGTGTTGGACAACACACAATAAATGAAGTGATTCATGTCCCGAAAGTCGGCAAAAATCTATTTTTTCTTGGTGCTTTAACCAAAAGAGGGTTCTAGATAGTAATGTGCGATAGTGAATTAAAACTCATTAAAAACAGCAAGCTCGAAGCTACCGGACAGCGAATGCCGAATAATTCGTTTTCGATGGACTTCGAGACTATTTTCGCGGGTGTTTGTGTGGCTGGTAGTAATGTTTTGCAACAGACATAGCATGAAAGGCTCGGCTATAGTAATTATCGTTTTATTCAAGACATGTCGAAAAATGGAGTCATCGATGGGTTGAACATTAAACCGCATTCACTACGTAAGCTCGACATCTATTTTTGTGAAGGTTGTGTATTTGGAAAGCTCTATCGTAAACCTTTCCACGTGCAACTCACATCGGAGAAATTGTTCATTTCGACATTATCGAACCAATGCGTACAAACTCGTTTAGTGGTGCACTGTATGCCGCAACTTTTGTTGATGACTACTCCGGGTTTGATGAAAACAAAAAATGAAATAATACATAAAATACAGGGTTTTCCAATAAGAGGTGTTATTTTAATATTAAAAGAAAAGTGCCATCTTTTTATACAAATGATCAGATGTTTATTTCATAATAAAGAAAAAGGTATGTTGTTAATACTCAAAAATAATATCAGGCAAATGACTACCACGACCACGCTTACAGGCCCATAACCTTTTCATGAAATTTTCCATAACCAAATTGCAAAGTGGCTGCCCTATTTCCTCAATAGCCTCACGGATTTCATCTTTGAAGTCTTGAATTGACTCTGGACTGTTTGGAGTAAACCTTTTCTTTCACGTGGCTTCAAAGGAAGAAGTCACAAGGCGTCAAATCACAAGATCTTGGTGGCCAATTATGATCACCTTTTCGAGAGATAACACGGTCCGGAAACTTTTCCCGTAAAAGATCAATGGTATCGTTACTTGTATGGCACGTAGCGCGGTCTTGTTGAAAGTAAACATTGTCCAGATCAATACTATCCAATTCCGGCCATAAAAGATCATTAATCATTCCTCAATAGCGCAATCCATTCATCGTAACTGTTGCTCCAGCCTCATTTTCGAAAAAGTAAGGTCCACTGACTACGCCGCACAATAAACCGCACCAAACAGACACACGTTGAGGATAGAGAGGCTTTTTAACAATAACTCTTGGGTTTTCTGAGCCCCAGATGCGACAATTTTCATGTTGATGAATCCACTGAGGTGGAAATGGTGGAATTCCAGATCATTTTCATGCATTTCAAGGACCCATTCAGTAAAGACACGACGTTGTTGATGATCGACCGGCTTGAGTTTTTGTGTTAACTGAACTTTATAAGCCTTAACACCCAAATCTTTATGCGAAATACGGTGTAATGACATTTTGTGGAATGCCTAATTCCAAAAAACAACGAGCAATGGACAAACCTGGGTTTTCTTCAACACTTTCGGCTACAGCAGCAATATCCTCGACTATTCTTGAATGACATGCATGGGTTTTATTGATCACTAAGTTGTCCCAACAGCTCGAATTTTTCACCAATTTCTGTGATGCGGTCCAAGAAGGTGCTTCACGACGACCTAAAAATATTCGAGCTTTTTGAGCCGTCTCCGCCAAATTTTCACCATTTTTATAGTGAATTACAATAATTTCAGTGCATTGTTGACGTAGTTTCTACTTGTCAAATATTTAAAAATGACAGCTTCAAAAGTGACATCTACCGAAATAACGGGCTATTCAAAATAACAGCTCTTATTGGAAAACCCTTATTATGTGGACCCCTGGAACACAGTTTGCTTGGTCGAAGTCGTTATTTTATAACATTTGTTGAAACACAAAAATGTATTATAAAGTACTGTCATGTTTTGAAGACTTCATGACGTTCACCGAAAAGCAAAGTGGTCACAAGCTCAAAACTCTACATTCTGATAACGGCAAGGAGTTTATGAACGGATCCATCACCAAGCCACCAATGTGCACTCTAGAGCAGAATGGCTTGGCTGAACGCAACAATCGCTCAATCGTGGAAAAGGCGAGATGTATGCTTGTCGACTCTAAATCGTCGAAAAAACTTTGGGCAAAAGCTGTTGCATGCTCTGTTTATCTTGTAAGCCATTCACCATCAAAAGGAAGCGGCACAACACGAGTTCAAGCGTGGAGTCAAAAAGCAACTGACCTCCCGCATATCAGAGTGTTTCGAACAACGGCCATGGCACACATCCCGAAAGCCAATCGAAAATCCAACGAATATATGCTGGTCGGATATGATGAAAACACCAAGGGCTACCGCCCTTACAACCCAGTTAAAAATTGCACTTTAAAAAGTCGGGACGTACATATACTTTTTTAATGAAGACTCTTATGTTTCTGCATCCGAAACATTTAAGCAGTCAACAGAAAGTAACAGAGTCGAACTCATCTACCACGGCGAAATGTAACCACTCAACATCAGCAACCAAAGTGAAGCTGAAAGCCATCACAACGATCTGGTCAAAGATGTCGTTATTAGCAACGAACAAGAAGATGCAAGACACGAAGACAGTTTTCAAGATGCTGTCGCATCAATTGATTCAGATTCTTTGGCGCTTTCTCAGCTATCCTACTCTCACCCACTGCAGCAGCAGGTCTTGAGCCGCAGCAAAAGGGAACGCAAAACTCCAGGCTAGTATACTGTTCTTTTACTAGAAAAAGATGATTCTTCTTTCTTCTGAAACGGAACCATTTGAAAGTTTCTGAGTACCTGTATCGTGCCAAAATTACTTCGAAGATGACCCGGTGACGCCAGAAGAAGCATTATCCAGACCTGATGCGAATCACTGGAAGCTAGCTATTGAACAAGAGATGCAATCACTACTCGCAAATGAAAATGGCCAATTCAAGCCTTACTAAACAATCGAAAGGTGATAAAATCTAAATGAGTCTTCCGTAAAAAACGTAATCTCACTGTACAAGTTGATCGCTGCAATGCCAGGTTGGTCATAAAATAATACTCAGAGTGAAAGGGAGTGGACTATAAGAACACATACTCACCTGTTGTCCGACACAGTTCTCTGCGATATCTTTTTGCAATTGCAGCTCAATTAAAACTCAAGGTGGAACAGATGGATACAATTTCATCTTTTGTTTAAGGAAACCTTTCGGAAGGAATTTATATGAAACAACCTGCGTACTACGAGAGTCGAGAAACCCCATTGATTGTATGTTGTTGAAAAAAGACCTCATATGGGCTAAAGCAGTCCGGTAGGTCTGGAATCAAGAGCTGGACAACACACTAAAATCGTTTGTATTAAAGGATCTAAGCATGATCCATGTATTTATGTCATCGCAAAAAGACGAAAAGTAAGTATCATAGCGGTTTACGTTGATGATTTTTTGCTCTTCTCAAATAAAACCGACTGGCTTGAACATATTAAATCGCAACGCTATCAACAATTCAAAATAAAAGAACTTGGAATAGCAAAACAAATTCTTGAAATGCATACAACAATATCTGATTATTCAATTGCAATTGATCAAGAGCAATACATTGAGAAAGTTCGACAAAAGTTTGGGCTGGAAAAAGCCAAAGCTACGATGACACAGTAAATTCTAGTGAAAAGATATCAACTAAAGATGGGGCATCTAAAATAAAAGATATTGAATCCATGAAGAATGTTCCGTACCAAGAGGCAATTGGTTCTCTAATGTATTTGGCTAGGGGAGACTGGGGCTAGTTGGTGTAAGGGGTAAGTCAGCATTCAGCTACTAAATTTCCACGGAGAAGTATCAGAGCGCTGTCGTCAGTATGTTATGTTCGAGGGAAGTCACCCATCAGTGAGGATCTTCAATTTTTTGTTTTTCTGCCGGGTGATTAATTTTTTTTCATGTACAGTTAAGTCGTTTTGCTGAGACGTTGTAACCTTATATAATAATGTCAGCAATGATTTGTGATTCAGTGGCTCATTGTGTTTATATCTACATGTGATAATCTTTTGTTTCGACGTTATGAAAGAGAGAGGAGGCCATTTCGTTTTGAAAACACTATTGTGGCTTATTGGCATGAGTTAGTCTGGAGTTAGTTGGCACAGAATAACTGAATTATGCCAACTAGCCCCAAACTTCCGGTGAAAATCCTTTTGTTTAAGAAATCAATAGACAATAAATTTATCATTTATATGTTTGATAAATTTTTTATGATACTATTCATAACATTCCTACTAAAAAATATATAAACCTGCACGTCTTCTTTTCTTAATTTTGCCCCACTTAATATTGCTTTTGTAGATCGGTATGGTAAGGTATTGCAAACGAAAGACGAACCGGACTAATTACTCAGCTAAAACTGTGAAGAAGGCTGTAGAAGCTCATATCATTGAGGGAAAAAGTCTGGCTCGTGCCTCAGATAAATTTAGGATCCCTCTTTGCAGCTTAGCTAGACATTGTCAAAAAGAAAGGGAACGTGATACTGCAAGGACTGCCAATGCGGCTACAATTTCCAATGCTGCAGCAAATGTTTTGGCTCCAGCTTTATCTTGTGGATACGTATTGCCGAGAATGGTAGTTAGGTACCCACTTTTCTCTTTATAGATTTTCATGCTTTTTAACTGTAATATATATTGTGATCTTCTATATTTTGCATTACTTGCTTATCAATAACATTATTACCTCGTACACGTTTTTACAATGAAGCAAGAATTGCTGTTGTCCGAATATTTGAAAACAGCTGCAGATGTGTACTTTGGGTTTGGGTTAAAGCTACCAGCTTATCAAGAGCTACAAGTTTCAACAAAGCCAATGTTGCTAGATATTTTGCGTTGCTGAAATCTATTTTTGACAAATATAAATTAGAGCCTCAAGATATTTGCAACATAGACGAAACAGGGATCACAACAGTGCAAAAACCAAACAAAGTGGTTGCACGGAAAGGATTCAAACAAATTGGATGTGTAACCTCTGCTGAAAGAGGAACGTTGGAGACTTTTGGAGCATGCGTTTCAGCAGAAGAAGCTGCAATTCCTCTTTTTTGCGAGTTAAATATAAGGACCACTTTGTCCAAGGTGCACCATCTGGCTCAAATGGTGATGCGAACAGATCAGGATGGATCATGAAAACCAATTTTATAAAGTCTGTAAGATATTTCATTCATTTTACGAGATGTTCGAAGGAGCAACAGGTACTACTTCTTCTGGATAACCATAGCTCGTACTTATTCTATCGAAGATCTCGATTTACTTAAAGAGAATGGAGTAATTGAACTATCGTTTCTCGCACTTAACTATTGATGCTCTTGATTTGCTTAAGGAGAATGGAGTAATTGCACTATCGTTTCCCCCACGCTGTAGCCACAAGTTGCAATTCCTAGACAGAAGTGTCTTTGGGCCACTCAAAGAATATGTTAACTCAGCATGCGACGCTTGGATGACCAACAATCCAGGACACACTTTGTCCATATATATCTAATATTCCCTCAATTTTCAAGATGGCACTCCCGCTTGCTATGTCTCCATCCAAACATAACAGCTGGATTTCGAGTTAGTAGAATATGCCCCTTCAACTCCCATATATTTGATGATGCAGAATTTTCAACCCTCATCCGTAACTGATCGCTCACCTCCTCTGGAAACGATAGCGCACATTTTAACACCTGCTGATTTGACAGACTCAGCTCATGATCCTTCACCATACTGCATTGCACTAGCCTCCACATCCAACCAACTTATTCAACCTTAGGAAGTCTGTCCAAAAAGCAGGACCACGGAAGCAGTCTAATCGAGAAAGAAAACGGAGGAAAACTGATCTTCTTACAGACACTCCAGTAAGAAATTCATTAGCAGCTGAAGTACGTACCAGAGCAAAGAAGACATCTGATAAAACGACTAAAAGCTTGAAGATTTGCAAGGCGAAGAATAGGCGGTTTGTCAAAAAGAAATTAGCATTTTCCTCAATGGAATCTGAACCCGAAGGAATTACTTATGCTGAAAGTAAGGATAGCGTCGGTCAATTATCTGATGCATCGAGTGAAGCTGATACCTTCACCAATAATGAAAATTTCCATCCGGCCGAACAACCCCAAAAGAATGATGGTTCCTGGCAAAATACAGGTGTCACAGGACCTAAAATACACAAAAATGATAAGTCAGCATTAGAAGTAGCAGATTTTGAAGAAAACAGCAATATAAATGAAGCTCAGAGGCGTGATATACCCCAATACGAAGTTATTGAAGTACCAGTCACTCAAATATCCAAGTCTGATTCTTGAAATCTGCACAGATACAGACGACGTTTGTGTAACGACTATAATAAAACATCATTAATACTGGAAATGGCCAGACATCGAGGATCTCCTTTGCAACAAAAAGAGCAAAATACTGCGGAAACTTGATCCTGTTAAACACATTAGTAGGCAATATTATTCACTGTTAACATATAATGCTGACAAACCAAATTTCGAAAATGTTTCCAATCCGTGTACTTGCTTTGCTACTTTCTTAATTAAAAAAGAAATAAAATACTTTTGTCCTGAATGGTACGTTGCTTTTCCTTCAAAACCCAATCTTTTTCAGGTATGCGAACTAGCCCCTATAGGTATCCCATAACTGGGGTTAGTTGGTGTTCTTGAAGACCTTCGGGAAATATTTTCTAAGAGTGGACAGAACCATTCCTAAGTAATAATAAATACGCAAACGATACTAGAGATGTTAATCAATAATTCACAAAAATCGAACATGCTGTATGTTTATTTGAAAAAAATAGAAAAATCGAAAACCAAAATCTATGCCGACTATCTCCGGTTCTCCTATGTGGGAAACCTCTAAAGTCGATTCAGTTCCAGTCCTGAACCGCGACATTGAAATGCTGTGAAGCATTCACTTCGCTTTCTGCGTGGTACATCTATAATTCAGTAAAAATGGTAACAACAACATAATTGGTTATACCGATGCTGATTGGACAGCTAATAGTGATGATCGTAGGTCAACCACTGGATTTGTCTTCATTGCTCAAGGAGGATCGATATCTTGGAGCTCCAAAAGACAACATGCAGTGGCGCTTTTGTCGTTTGAAGCTGAATACATGGCACTCTCTGCTACTTTACAAGATGCACTGTAGTAGGGCAAACTTGTCACTCAACTTGGTCAAAAGAAGCGGCCACTTCAAATCCTGTGTGACAACCAAAGCACAATTACCAGTGCCTCAAATCCAGGATTCTATTCCAGCACCAAAAATATTGACATACTCATCATTTCATACAGGATGTAGTCAAACAATATCAAATAAAAGTCCATTATATAAGCACCACTGAGCAAGTTGCAGATGTTCTTACTAAATCACTGGACTAGACCAAACCTGTACAATTCAGAGAAGCAACAGGAACCATCGTCCTAAGGAGGAGTGGTAGAGTCACCCTATAATCCGAATGTTCAGAGACACCCAGTTATTTATCTTTCATGTACTTCATAACTTGTTTTAAATAAAATGTTACTTCTGTCATAGTAACCAAGCCGACCACACGTATTTTCGTTCTTCTCTGCTAATAGTTTCAACCAAAATCATCCAAGAGCTCTTGAGTACAATTTGCCCTGTGAGAAAGACTGTTGTCGTAGAGAAAGGAAATGTTCCTACTGATTTTTCACTGACACTTATTTTGTATTGTGCGTCTTAATTTTCTGAGTCTTTTCGCTAACAAATACTTTATTTCAGTTCGCACTTTTTAACTAGTGGGATTTTTAATTGCGGAGGTCATTTTATCATTTCACTATATCCAAAGCACGATAGGTACGATGCCTAAGCTACTGCAGCTGGCAACGTACTGAGTGCAGGAGCGCTCTAACGCTATGATGGTGGTGCTAGCTCCACGCACAGCCACGCCAGGCCAAAACATATTGTCGCGTGTTATTGTTCGCCGCCAATAATTATGTTCCGGGAAAGTGAAAACGCAATGTCTTTGAATTTAAGTTAAAAGTGTTTATTTAATTACAAAAATGCACAATAATCCATTTAACACTTTCACTAATTTTATTCTCACTATTAAAAATCTAACACTTGTCCATAAATTTCTTATCGCAATTGTCTTCTAAATCACTTCACTATTACGAAAATCACTTTTCAATTACTCGAACAATATCGCTTCCCACACACTATCGCAGTTCTTATCGCGGTTGAATGAATGATTCCCCCATTCATTTAGCTCGCCTTTATATAGGGTCTCTAATCATTCAACTCAGTTCTCGTACATTGGTGAATTAGCGGGAACATTCCAGCAGTGAATGAATGGACTCACTTTCAGATGTTGTTCATGCTTGTTTGGTTCTCGTGGTTTCGAGTAAATTCGTTCTGTTGATGTTCTTCATTGTTGTGAAAACAATTGCGACAGTAGCTCGCAGAATTATTTGTACATGTAACAATATGTTAATTTCTGGACAGCCTTCGTATATATGAGTTTTAATCAAAAGAAGTACAATGGGTTTTCATGAAAACTGCGCTATGACCATACTCCTCGGCTTGATGAGCTTGTTTTGTTACAGGTGCTCCGCGGGGTGTTTGGCTCCCTTTACTCCCCCCGTTAGGATCTGGTGAGGCTGGTGGTTTCGCTGTTATGTCATTTACAAACAAATTCAGCAATATTCTACAAAAAAGGTGGAAAACTCATTTTTTTTCTACAGTTCCAGTAAAATAATAACTATTGAAGCGGACAATTCAAAATCAAAGTCCAATTATTTTAAATGGAGGTATTAAGGCAGGGTTTCGATCCTTTTTAGAATCCTTTTCATAACTCTCAAGGATATTTTCACTACTTTAAATTCTAATATTTTCTTCAATCGACCTATTATGCGCATGACAATTAAAAAACTTTTTTAAACTAAACACTTCATTCCAGAAAATTTGTTTTGAAAAAATTGAATAATTATTTTTTTTTCGTTTTGCACAATATTATTTCCTTTACATCCTAAAAATTTTCGAAGTTTTTCCTCTATTCATGTTTCTCCTTTGAAAAAAGGAAGCGTAAATGTGACTTTACATCATGTGAATAGTAAAACGTTGAATGAGTGGGTGAATCAATTGCTCGGGCCCCGCCATAGCAGCACAATGAGAAAGTTAAATGATTTAGATAAATTTTATGGGCTATTTATCGTTTATTTATATGCTTTGAAATTGAGGGTCCGTAACGCCATTTATATGTTTTATTACCATTACAAATGTTTATTTTTCTCTATTGGCTGCGTACGATTATAAGGCAAAATTAATGAGCCGTCATTGAATCATAAAGTCAATTCCTCTATCGTCAGATCTTCATCAACAGCTTTAAGACATTGAAGCCATTTCAAGAAATTATTAAGAAGAAGTCATTCCACTTCATCCTACTTACAAGCACATTCCTCTTATCCACATCAACTAGGTACATTGATTTCATCTAGGACCTTTTCCAACCTGTCATAGGCACGTGAAAATCAAACGTGCCGAAATTAAAAGGAATCGGGTATCGTTTAATACAAGAAAGAACTCCTTGATCGAAAGCTTTCACTTGTAAATGCCAAACCTTTTGTATAATAACAATAATCATAGCAATTCGTTTAACCTCTCTCTTTCTCAATACCTTTTCCGTAGTCCTGTTTTCTGAATGTATGTAAGAGTTTGAGTATGTGAAATAAACCCAACGATACCAAATTAGATAGACCGGAAATATAATCGAACATACGCGCACAACGTTTCGTACAAGCATATTAGCACATATGAAGTTTTCCCTCAATGGGGGTGGAGAGGGGAGGGCTTGAGGGTACATATGTAATTTAATTAGAAACATGGGACCTTCAACAATCATTTTTATTCAAGGCACATCACGTTCGGAATGTAATAATCGTTGGGGACAGTGAAATTCTGCACAGGACCGGTGCAATTTTCTCGGTTTGTTGAGTCCTAGAAAGGATTTTTTGTGTGTGTTGGAAGAAGGAATATCTCGCTATTGTATTTAGTTTCCATAAGCAAGGTCAAATTGAACGTAGGAAGCTGGACGATTTTCTTACTAATCACAGGTTTTATTTGATGTCGGGAAGTCTTTCTGCATTCTCAGAAATATTTTAAATGTTAGAGCAACTGAAAGGATTCAAGTGTCTATTTTTAAATTCTCTTTAGGTGAAAATCAGAATTAAGGGTTCATAACCTTTAAAAAACGTTATTCTAAGAGCTGCTGATTCTTAAATGAAATCCCCCATCTTATGTCTTCCTACAAGAACTACTCGAAAACTTTAACTCCTTAACTTAAACCTTTTATTCATACAATACATATCCTATATTTATTTCCTCTCCAATTTAACTTTCAAACTGATTTTATAGTTTAGTTTTATCCCATCTGCAAATATTTTCCAACATTTATAAGTTTATTTTTTCCATGATTGATGACATATTCAAATCAGAAGTTGCTTTGCTTGATTCTCCTTTTCCTCCGTAGATATATTTGCGTGGGTTTTCCAACAAAAGTCTCCCGAAAATTGCCTACGCTTTAACTTTTATCTTCTACCGTCGGATGTCAGTCGTGTAGGAGTTAGTACGTTAAATATGTATCCAATCATAATTTTTGAATATTTTTGTTGCATGTCCTTCATGCTTAGTGGCAGCTTTTTGTTCCTTGAAATAAATTTTGAGGATTTCATTTATGAAGGAAAAATAAGTTTTTGTTGGATAATGATTTAGATTTTGTTTTGTTTGGCTGAATTGAATATAGGATTCATTAAATTTAATTGTTATAATTACCGGATGTATTTATATTTTTAAATTGAAGAGAATGTATGTATATAAAAATATACTTAAGCATTTAAAATGGTAGTTTATATAAATCGCAATACTGTGAACTAATAAGGTTACAAAAATGGGAGTAATAAAGGCAAACGATGGCCATTGCAATCCAGAATTTTCAATAGAGGCTTATCCTCTTGCTACTTCATGAAAAATGAAATATATTCTTGTCAGTTACTCTTTCGAGTAAATAGTTTATCTACAAACTCGTATATATAAGGTTTTCTATTAGGGACATAACAATTTTGTATCTTTATATGACCGCACCCTTAAACTTTTGTCATGAACTGCTACTGTCAAAACGTTAGTTAAAGTCAACATTTTTATCATGGCAAACTTCACGAGCCAGCAACGTTTGGAAATTATTAAAAATTACTACCAAAGTTCTGAGTCAGTTTCATCGAAAAGTCATCTTCAGCGATGAAGCTCATTTCTGGCTCAATGGCTTTGTTAATAAGCAAAATATACATTATGGTCAACAACAAACACACATGTGCTTCTTGAGACACCGTTGCATCTGCAAAAAATTACTGTTTGCTGCATTTTAAATGCCAGAGGTGTGTTTGAGCCATATTTTTCCCGACCGTCATGTTATCGTCAATGGAGAGCGCTATCGTGTTATGTTGAAAGATTATTTGTGACAACAATTGTATGAACTTGACATCAACGATATGTGTTTTCAACAAGACAGTGCCACTAGCCACACAGCACGCCTTACAATTGATTTGCTATGTACTTAATGGAAAACTTTATATAAAAAAAAAAAGATGTATGTATGTCCGATATGGACTTCTAAACTGCCCAACGGTCATTCGATTCTCCTCCGAACTAACATCAAACCATATTGTGCTCTCCCCGTCAAAGTTTTTCGTCGTGTTGGCCAAGGAGGAGCAAACAACGCAATCGGAGACTGAATCGTTGGCTGTAAATATAACGAAAATATATTGTCGCGCTTTTCTCATGTGCGCTGTCCTTACTTTCAAGTTAAAACACAATGTTTGGATAAAGTGCACTAAGTCTATTTAGTCGCATCAAATAAAAAATAAATCGCCGCTTTCATTTCCAGAAGATTATATTCGCGTTCACTACTTTCTATCACCACCGTCACTGGTATCACCGTTAGATTACCACAACTCCTCAACTTTACTCACCCGTCTCATATATATACGGCAGTGAGTACATATCTAGATTGCTCTACACGTATCACTTTGGTGTGTTGGTAATTACTGGAAACATCAAATCATTCATTCCACTATGGATCATCTGCTTTTGTTAACGTTGTAGCTTGCAATAACAGTGCAGCGTGATGTTATACAAACACTTGACACTGTCCCCACTTTCGTTCTTTTCGCCCCGAAAAGATGGGCGAGGTGATACCGGTGCAAAATTTTGAGTTTTGCATTTGGTTTTCTGGACTCTTGTATGCGGTACACGACGTCATTGATTTGCTTGATGATTCGGATAGTCACTTCGAATTTGTCTGTTGCTTCGTAGACCTACCCTTTTGTCGTTGCGGGTTGTACAGCCACACCAACTCGTCCTGTTGGAATCCCGATGAGTTAGCCCTTAGATTGTACCTGGTCTTCATTCGGTCAGTGGCTGATTCGATATTTTTCCGCACTTTCCTACGCACGTTTTCCAGCCGATGTCTTAAGTCACTTGCATACTCGGAAATAAATTGGGGCTGCTCTGGCGGGATGCCGAACATCAAGTCTTCTGGCAAACGAATGTTACTTCCAAACACCACTTTGGCTGGAGCCTCACCCGTTGACGCATGCTCTGCACCTTTGTACGCCATCAAAAATAAGGGGATATGTCGTTCCCAGTCTCATTGGCTCTCGTCGACCATCTTCACCAGATGCTTATTGAGTGTACCGCTAAATCTAGTCCAATCCGTCGGATTGGGGATGTAGAGTTGTCGTTCTTGTTTTCTGCATTCCCGGCATCTCACACATTTCAGCAAAAACTTGCGACTCGAAATTTTGGCCTTGATCCGAATGTATGTAGCTCGCAAGGTACACCATATCTGCTTACCCAGTGTATACGATCTGTTCGTCTACGATGGATCCTGGTTTGTGATGGGGTACACCACCGGCTACTTACTGAAGTGATTTGCCAGGACTAAAGTGTAAGGATTTCCTCATTCGGACTTGGGGAAGGATCCCGTGATATCCACCGCAATTCTTTCGAATACTGTCCCCACGTTGTAGGTCTTCAATTGACCCCTAGTGGTTCGCTTTGGTCCTTTAACTGAAGTGCAGATTGTGCATTTTCGACACTAGTCCTCTACATATACGCGTGCATGGGGCCAATAGAAGTGATCACGTACTTGCATCAGAGTTTTTTCTACGCCCAAGTGGGTTGAGCACACCATTTTCCACATGAAGAAGTTTCCATTGAGCCCAAAACCTCTTCAAAATAAGACCATGGGCTAATATATCCTTTCATTCCAGGTAGACCGTAGCTTCTTTCCATTGCACCAATGGCCCCAGATCCTCATCGGCTAACTGGGCATTTCGGAACTCCTCCGGTGACCAACCCCCATCGATCTCAGCCGTTATCAGTCAGGCGTCTACACTAGTCTTCTTTTCTTCGATTTTTGGCAATGTATGCAGTTAGGGGGACATGGGCGACAAGAAAGAGTGTCAGCATTTCCATGGACATTTCCTTTCCGGTGCACTATTTCATAGTCATAAGACTGTAACTGTTCAACCCACCTAGTGACTTTTCCTTCGGAATTTTTGAAATGAAGCAACCATCTCAGCGAATTGTGGTCTATGCGGAGCAAAACTTTTTGCCCATGCAGGTATTTGTGGAAATTTTTGGTTACGTCGATAAAAGCCAAAAGCTTCTTCCTGGTTACACAGTTATTTCTGTCGCTCTTTGATAGTACTCGGCTGTAGTACGCGAGAAGTCTTTCTTGATCATCAACTTGCTGTAAAAGAACGGCTCCTATGCCCGTTTTACATGCATCAGTGTATCTACAAACAGTTTCCCCGGTTCAAGTGCCCAAAATTGGACCCTCACAAAGCTTCTGCTTCAAGGTCTCGTAAGATTATTGACATTCCGCATCCCAGATGTAAGAACGATTCTTTTCGGTGAGCTGATGCAGGCATTTTGCGGTTTTGGCAATATCTTTGACAAATCTGGGGTAATATGTCACCAGTTCAAGGAAACTCCGTAGCTAGCGCTCGTTACTCAGTGTTGGCCGATTTTGCACGGTTTCTATCTTCTCCGTATCGATTTTGATTCCTTCGGACGATACAATGTGCCCCAGGTAAGTGACTTTTGGGGCAAGAAGAGTGCACTTAATGGGACTCAGTTTCAAATTTACCAGTCGCAATTTTGAGAGCACTTCCTCCAAATTTCGAATGTGATCTTGGAACGTTTGCCCTATGACGACGATGTCATCCAGGTATACTTAACATGTCTTCCAGCTGAGCTCTTGGAGCACGCATTCCATTAAGCGTTCGAACGTGGCCGGAGCATTTTCATATCACTGGTACTATTCGTACAGAAGTAAATCAACTCGCAACTAAGCCCTACAATATCACGTACTGTGCTGCTAAAAAGTGTATAGACAAACTTAATAAAACGCCATTAGTAACGCGCTACGGATTCTGTGGCCTGTCGTTTCACGCTAAATGCGCCAAATTGTCTGGCCTCACAGCAGAAAGCATTATGAAAGTAGGAACAAGTGTCTACTGGTATTGCGACGCATATCGAAAATACACAATATCAGCGTACGTAACGAGGCTTAGGGTAGCCAAGGAAACAATTGATCGTCTTTCTAATTCATTCCTAAAGCTTAATGATCAATTGGAAACAGCGAACAATGAAATCACCCAGCTTGTGAGAATTGCTGACATCGAACAACCTGGAAAACCTCCAAAGTCCAAAAAGCAAAAATTTTGAGCGAAAATATCGAAAAGGAGGAGCTCAATAGAATACAGAATACGCCAATAGCTCCCCGTAACCAACCCAGCGAAAATTCACCTTTATTGACATCTACGAGGTTACAAATCATCACAAGAAGCTAAGCTCAAATACCTACTTTTCAAATTGAGCAATCTTCACCACCTCTTCGCGCTGTCGCTCCTCCACTGCAGGTATTTGTTTCGAGGCTAGCATATAAAACTGTTGTCGAAATTTTGACTAAGCCCATGACGCGTAAGCTTGGATCATCTTTTCCCATATCAGACTGTGTAGTGTACCAGCAGAAAGTAGTGCTTTGTTGAATCAAAATTTGTGGCCGGATGGAACTTTAGTTAAGCGTTACAATCCTCCCAGAAAGTGAAATTTTCTGAGAACTTCACATCGAAAAATCAACGCATAACAGATGATAAAACTTTAAATAATATTAACTTATATTATCAAAACGTAAGAGGCTTGCGGACCCAATTACATAGCCTTCGCGTTTCATACATTCTTGCAAATGATAATATTATTTGCTTGACTGAGACTTGGTTGAGAGGTGATATACAAAGCTCGGAATTTTTCCCAAATCTGACAAACAAATCTGATGGTGTAGGAGTACTGATTGCTGTTCCTAAAGATCTTTCCAATAAGTTTTGCGATAATTTTTATCCCCCAGACTTAACTGAACACGTACTTGTCAAAATCAATTCTCTTTTCGCCCCTTGCTTCATATTCTGCATCTATCTTCCCTGGAACTCTTCTTTTGACTTTTATGATTCACTATTTGACTCATTATCATCGTATTGTCTTTCGCTTCATCTCACTTCACGTATTATTATTATTTGTGGTGACTTCAATCTTCCTACCGTAGAATGGGACTCATCATCTATTGATATCTTGTCTTCTAATCGACAGGCTGTATTACTATCGAACTTTCTTTCCCAATCTTCCCTTAACCAATTAAACTACGTTCTAAATATAAACAATCAGATACTAGATCTTGTTATGTCAAATATTGGCACCTCACTCTTTTGTATCTCCTGACCCCCATCATCCCCGTCTGTTGCTGGGCATCAACTTGAGCTTTCCAAAAACACTTAAATGCCATCAGCTCCTCAAGTCCAACTTCTGGAAAGCCAATCACAGCGCATTGTCAGAATCTTTGAATTCACTTGATTGGTTCTGGTTTTTTGCCTGCCTTGATTACGAAGAAGCTCTTACTAAATTTTATTCCCACCTCGACTCGCTTATCCGTCAATTTACACCCCTATGTAGGTCCAAAAACAGCTCTGAGTTACCTTGTCTCAACCGTGACATCTTAAAAGCTCTGAAGATTAAGAACAAACTTCACCAAAAGTCTAGATTGACCAGTAATTATGACTCTTATAATGAATACTCCAGATCCGGTGCCTCCGCAAAATTATTAATTTAAAGCTCAAGAAAAAATCACTTTACGCAGATAGAGCAGTCACTTCATTTCAACCAGTCAAAACCAGTTTGGTCATATATTAATCATCTAAAGTCCTCCCCGCACTTTCCTAGCACCATGTATTGGAATCCATTTCCAACTTGTTCGCGGACTTCTTTTCCACTATAACTTCCTCTTTATCATCTGATTCTTCTTATGATTCCCCCATTCATTTTTCTTTGGCTGATAGTGCTCCTGCAGTTAGCCCTGCAGATATCGAGTCCATAATTAATACTCTTGTCATAAGCATTGGTTCTGGACCGGACGGAATTCCAAATGTGTTCGTGAAATCTCTGTCCTCTTCATTAAGTGTTCCCCTGAGTTTTATTTTTAACGCCAGCTTGGCCTCCAGAGTTTTTCCTCGCTTCTGGAAGACAGCCAGCATCTTCCCAATTCATAAATCTAGTCCTCTTTCGTGTGTCTTCAACTACCATCCAATCACACTTCTATCTTGTTTCCCGGGGATCCTAGAACGTTTCGTTCATAATCACATTTATGAATTTATATACTCCTCGATATCTCCTGTTCAACATGGTTTTCTTTCAGGTCGGTCGATGACTACAAATCTACTTGAGTTTACTCACATTGTTGGTGAAGCCCTTGATAAGCACTTTCAGGTTGACGTCGTTTATACTGATTTTGCCAAGGCGTTTGATAAAGTAAATCATAACGTACTGTGTAAAAAGCTAACTCAACATAGTATTGCTGGTTATATGCACTCTTGGCTCATCTAATACGTAAATAATGTTTCATGTAGAGTAAGTCTCTGTGGAGTGTTACCTCATTGCTTCTATCCATAGACTGGAGTCCCTCAAAGATGCTATCCCTAATATACATTAACGACTTGCCCTCTTTAAAAGATGCTCCATGTCTTCTCTATGCTGATGATCTTAAAGTCTTTAAAGTGATTAGATGTATTGATGATTGCATTTCCCTCTAAAATGATCTGAGCGACCTATTCAATTGGAGTGAATCAAATTTTCTTTCCCTTGATGTGCAAAAATGTCATAAAATGACTTTCTCTTTAAAACTGAACCCAATCTCATTTCCATTAGCCTACACAATGAGCCGCTATCTGTAGTGACTAAGTTCAAAGACTTAGGGGTGATCTTAAACCCGCGACTCAAGTTTGAAGAGCACATCCTCAACATAATGTCATGTACTACTCGGGTTTCCGAATTTGTTCTTCGTCACTCTTGCATCTTTAGAATTATCCTGTTTCCAGTACATCTTTATACAAAAACTGTTCGGCCTATCCTCGAGTATTGTTCCCGAATTTGGACAAGGCATTATAAGTACTTAGACTCACTGCTGGAATCTGTGCAACGGAAGTTCACCCGAATATTATTCTTTAAATTTAAAGTCCCGTACCAACCTTATGAAGAAAGACTTTCTTTTCTGCACCTCCCATCGTTATCATCTCGTAGACACTTTCTTGATGAATGTCTCTATATAAGCTTCACCATCATCAGTTGCATACAAATGTAGGAGAGTTACTGACAATGCGAACATCTAATTATTCCTCTAGAAAAGAAGGATTTTACCAAATTCCGTTTGCAAGAACGGAAACATTTTACAATTCACCACTTCTGCGTCTGCCAAGAAACCACAATGCTATGGAGTTTGCCCCGTATCCTCCATCTTTAGTAATTTATAAGCATAGACTTAAAAATTTAACTTTAAATACCTAGCCTAGTATATACATATTATGTTGTACTTTTCATTTATATTGCTTGAACTAATCTTGTAATTGCATTTTAGTCTGTAATATGGTCGAAATGAATAAATAAATAAATAAGGCTTGTCAAACTTCCGACAGATCACGCAAAAGATTTGAGAGTATTTCATAAATTCGTTTCTTTTAATGCGCTGACATATCTTTCAATTATTGCAACTCCAATGTAATGACATTCAATGTGGCCTATTTCTGTTGCAATGCCTCGTTCATAGTATCAATATCTTTGTTTTTGGTCTCGATTTCTTGTGATATTTGATCGTAATTAACTGCCAATTTTTCTAGAGCTTGAAGTACTTGTTTCACCCCCGTTTTCTTGTTGCTGCAACTCCCTTGCTTGCCGCCAATGAAGTGTTAAATTCGCGAGTGTCTTCCTTCGGTATGCGTGCCATTGCTGCCTCAGCAGCATCTTTGGCTTCGGTACTCGGCTCGTTCCTCTTTGGTGACATGTATGTATCTCTACTGGTTCTGCGTTAGTGTAAAGATGTTTGCGGCGGGATCATTAGTTTTGTGTCTTTAGCCGGAAGCTCAGTGGCAGCACATCTGATAGGAATGTTGGCTTTAATGACAGCCTTATGTTTAGAACCGCACTCAAAACCGCTTCCCTGTAAATTTTGACAGCACTCAGGCTCGAATTTAAATAATTCGAACTATATACTGCATCAAAATTTATTGGAAGCCGTTGTCGGAAAGTAGAATCAAAGAAAGCACAGGTGGTATGAAACCTTGATTTGAGGAAATGATGTAAATGCCCGCAAATTATTGCCCATGTCACGAACACCTCTGGTTGCGTGGCAGGAGCAACGATTCAAATTCGGATTTCCTCCCAACGGTGCATGTTATTTTGTTTGCGACGCAATTTCGCTTGGTTCCAGGGGTTATATATTTTATGTTGCCGCAAATGTTGATTGGATGACGTAAGTTTCCACTACCATGTCACTTAGTCGTAGTGCCGGGAATTTACATTTTGTTTCGAGCTCACATTAATTCTTGATGCTTTCGGCGCTTGTCACTGCTTGCGTTGCCCAAAATGTGGCGTGTAAATTGGAAGGAACCTAGTACTTAAGTTTAATAATATGACATTAAAAGGCAAAAAATATTATGTGACTTGCTTTCCGTAATCTAACAAGTAAGCGTTTTATGAATGAAAATTTAAATTACTTGCTGTTGATTACATTATTAGGCTACCGAAAAAGTTAATAAAGTGCAGCTCGATATTACGTTGAGTTAAATCTTACGAAATCACGTATGGTAGTGTTCGGGGTGAGCAACACTATGAAATCTAAATCTTCACCCGTAAAAACTCGCTAAACTTACCTCTATACTTCTCAATTGGTCATCATACGATTTTCTTTTTTTAGTTCTAATTATCTTATTTGCTACTCTTCTTAGATTTTCATAGTGTTCTCTCTGCGTCCTGGTTTTCCTACCTACGTATTCTTTGTATGGCTGATTCTTTTTATCTAATGCATTCAGGCACTCATCATCGAACCAATCATTCCTCTTGCGCCAGGCTTGATGTCCAATCGTCTGTTCTGCCACGGTCCTGATAGCCACTTTCACTTCCATCCAGAGCTCATTTTTGACGATGTGTTTGATAAGATGGGAGACAGCTGGTTGTCGAAGGTCTCCGTGAAATTTTTGGCCACAGATGCCATTTGGAGCCTTTCGGGCTCAGCGGGCTAGTCTTCGCCGAATATGCCTTTGACATACAACATCTATAGGTTAATTTGATCAAGTAATGACCCAAGCTACAATTGGCTACTCGATATGTACGGAAATCAAGTCAGAACATGATCGATCAGATTTTGTGTGCTGCCATTCGGTGATACCTAGGTCATTTTATGAATGCGTCGATGTGGGAAGCAAGTTGAACGTATGAGTAGAATTCTGCTACAAGCAAAC
Source organism: Odontomyia ornata (assembly GCA_963969285.1). Taxonomy (NCBI): domain Eukaryota; kingdom Metazoa; phylum Arthropoda; class Insecta; order Diptera; family Stratiomyidae; genus Odontomyia; species Odontomyia ornata. Next base: position 16,115,830 of record OZ017741.1, on the reverse strand, counting down.
TCAATCAGGCGCTGGCCGTTGTCACTTGTTTCACCGTGCAGGCCATATCCTCCAGTCATTCTCCGATGAGATATTTCATTGCCAACCTTAGCGTTGAAATCACCCAGAACTATTTTTGTGTCGTTTGTAGGCAATGAGTCGATTAGTCTTTCCAGGTGATTGTAGAACGTTTCCTTCGTTTCTTTGTCCTTTTTTTTAAGTCGGGGTGTGAACACTGATCAGCCAGATTTCGAAGAAATCCGCTTTTATACACAACCGTTCGGTTATTTCCTTGAAGTCAATAACGTGCGATTTGAATTCCCTATCCACAATGAACGCCACTCCGAATATTTCCAATAGGCTTCCCACTTTTGAATACTGTGTGCGATCTCATGTCTTGAATATTATTTCCAGTTCAGTTCGTTTCTTGGATTACCATTTTTTTTATTTATATTGACTGGCCTGCTGGAAAAGGCACTTAACAGCGCCAGGGTAATTTAGTGATCTACCATTACTGGATCCAATGCCGTAGTCCTTTTTCCGATCGTGAGGTCTTTGCCATGAGTCTATTTGCAGGTTTTGAAACATTTACTTTCACCCTCTTACATCTCCACAAAGGTGGTGTAAGTAGGATTTAGTAGCAGAGCTGTAGGTGTATTTCAAGTTATTACCATTTCTCGGCATTTAATGTCCCATTATTGGGGAACCAGTAAACCCAATCTGCAACCCCGAGAGCATTTACTATCATTTAATTGGGGAGTTTGGGGATAAGGAATCATGGAAGCTGTGGGTTGGGGAAACAAGGGGCTGCCTCCTCCTTTCTCAGTGTCTACGGCTATGGAAATTTTACATTCCTACATATCACTACGTTCAATATTTGACCTCCTCCTGCGTTCAATATTTGACCTCCAATAGCACTGCACATTATGCAGACAATGAGTAAAATACGAGTATTGTTGAGACCTCACCAGAGTTAGTGACCATTACTCACATAAAAGTCATCAAATTCCTTCAGCCCGCAAAGTTTAAAAATTATTTTTATAAAAAATTTACTCGTGCGTTTTTAAATTTTATGGTTTCTTATTGTCAAAATCTACCTTGTTATGAATAAATGAATCAATAGAAAATCAAGCAGAATACATAGTTAGGATTTGTTTGAAGAGCAAGCATTTATTCCTGTCAAATGTATATTTGCTTCTCTGAATCGTTCCAAAATGCCTTACAAAATTACTTTCACGGCATGGATGATTGCAATGAAGAAACTACAAAGAATCCCGACAACTGCACACGCTCGTCCTACCCATCATTGAATGCAACTTCCATATCAACATAAAATTTTTGTAATTAGCTCACCATTCAGATGTCGTAGCATATCAACGGGGGAGCGGCATTCCGACCGAATGGAAAAGAAATTAGTTCATAATTTATGGCATACACCGCACTGTGGCCCTTTTGAGAATGTCTTTAATCGCAAAACCCTTTTCAGCGGAAAGTATTCACGAAGAAAAGCCAAGAAACCAAAAAAGCCAGAAAATCCCACACAATCATGTAAACCTACACATCCCGAAGAATCATACGCGAGCGCATGCAACAGAGGAGCAACATAAGCAGCACCCAACCACCAAAAAGCATGACCATAAATCAAAATCAAATTTAATTTAAATCCGTTGAAGAAAAAGAAGAAACAGTTTCTGTTATTTTTGCTACGAATACGTTCTTTATGTTTTGCCCTTTTCTATTTCATTTCCGTGGCGCAGCTTGTCTGTCCTGGCAATATGAGTTCTGAGTCGGTGCCGCGTCCTTGCTCGAGCGTTTTAAGGAGTCAAACACTATTTCATGATGAGGATAGGATTGTGGTGAATTTATGTGCAGTTTTTCATTAAACGTTTCTTTGAACCTTTTAAAGTTCAAGTCACCTCCCAACTCGACGTGTCCTTAAAGTCCTTTCCGAGGAAGATTTACTATTTTATTTGAATACGTATTGATTAGTTCGTTAAGCTAAGGACATGCTTATTTACAAGACTCCTCTCCAATCCTGGGCTAATAATGCGCCCAGGATCTTACACCCTTTGGACATTTCGTATTCTTTTCACTAAACTTCCGGATTTACAGTTAAAAGAATGTTCTTGAACGCTCCTATTAAAGTTTCCTCGTTGGCAATGCTAGGAAACGAAATCGGTAGCGAATTATTAAAATGAAATGCAAGGAATGCTAGGGAAATTCTTGAGTAATCTGAATGAGATGAAATAATTGATTTTATGATTTCCCTTGCGAATCTTATTCAATGCGATTTTAATTAACGTTGTACGGACCAATTGTATGAAAGTTGATTCGGGACTTTTGTTATATGAATATATCAGTGTAGCAGCTCAAAGCGATATAGGAAGTCGGCACGTAGAGAAGACAGACGAGTCGACGTACCTATGCAAGTGTAGGTAGGAATCTGGGAAAAGGAATATTTGTGCACCCAAAGAGGAAGCTTTATATTATCTGCAAAATATGAGCTTTTAATTGATTGGGCAATTGTTGAAGTTACAATATTGTTCATTGGTTGCGATGGGAAAATATTCATGCAATGGTAATCAAATTTCATAAATGCCAACATTGAGCAGTGTACTGCAAATACGCTGTGGATTTTTTTTTCGTGTAAGAATTGGAACAACTATGAAATATTTTAAATAGTTTCCATTGAATAAGAGGAAAATTCATTTTAGACAAGCAAAGGCTATGGCTTGATCATCCATTAATAGTTGATACATAATTACCATACTAACATGCATTCCATCTGATTAAAGATGAAGTTTAAGCCTTGATCTTGAATATTATTCACCAGACATACTGTTACACCCCAAAAGTTGGGTGCTCATGTCAATGAACTTACAAGTTCATATCAGTGAAATAATTCTTTATAATTCTTTAAACTCTTAATGGCTAATTACCTTTCAACTACTACATTAAATTGCAAAATGTCTTTCGTAATAAGCATTCTAATTAAATTCACAGCGTTAACATTTCATAATTTATGCAATTGCATTTTATAAGCTAATTCTATATCACATTCCATTCAAGTTCAAAAACTTAGAATCCATTACTTGCATTTCTTTGAATTGAACTCTGTTTATGTTTTGATATGTTCGGATTTCGATGGTGAGACGTCAAACCGAACACATCGCAAGCGAAGCAGGTGTCAAAAATCAAAGTAAAAAATAAAAATACAAGTGCATCGGAATAAAGGAAATCAAGCCCAGAAAACTAGCAACAACAGAGATACAAAGCGTGCCCCTAACAATTCAAAGATGTTCCGAGGCGGACAATGACAAGAAGGCGCTTCCACTAAGAACAAAAGCGGCCAAGAAAGAAATACCACCGTCAGCAACAATAGAAGTAGAGCAAGCGTCAACAAACGCCTCAAACAGGGTAATCATCGACCGGATCAACACGGAAGGCTACCCGTTCTAATCCAAGCACCAACCCCCCATAACCCAAACCCATATGCGCCTCTTTTTGGGAGAAGCAAGCATAACCTCCAAGCAAAACACGTGTGCCCCTGAAAAGAAAAAATCATAGTGTCCCCCTTATTCGTGGAAGTAATCACAGCAATGACAGTGAAAAAAAAAATCATGGGAAAGAGCCCCACAAAGAAGTATAGAATTACTCGCCTGAGCGCGAGCAAATTAAAAATTGCAGTTGACGCAGCCGCCATCCATGATGAATTACTGCATTTGATCCGCAGATCTAAAGCAGAACGTTAAATATACCGTCATACTCAGAGGCATAGACTCGGCACTCGGAGCTACACAGATTAGAGAAGACATCGAAATACAATGCCTGGACATTAAAATCGACAATGTCTTACGGTTAACCACCGGATGGTTTAAAGCGAACGGCGTGAATTTAGACTTATACAAAATAATTCTTAACAAAAAAGAAGACCAAGACCGCCTCCTTAACTCCGTTTCATCCTTCATCAGAAAGCCACATGGGAAAAGCTCAGAAGGAGTGACTTACTCCAGTGTTTTAGATGTCAGCGCTTTGGCCATGCCTCGACGAATTGTGCCTTCCAGACAAGATGTGTAGCTTGTGGTGAGAAAGAAAGGATATTGTCCGAACAAGTAACCCACCTTTTTGTGTCCTCTGCAAAGAGAAAAACTAACCAGTAAACTTCTCCGGATGCCCGGAAAGGAGAAGATCGGTAGACAAGATAGCGTTTTTAAAAAATAAAAGAACAACCCCCATTTCAACCCCATCTTTTGAGTACATCCAAACCCCAATAGCAACAGCCACACCAGCACAATCAGTACCTCTATATTTGGAAGTCACGAGTGGAAGAAATTCAAGTATGCCCCGGAAAGCAGTCCTACAAGAGAACCCCCTTCAAAGATCCACTACGAAACAGTCCAAGTTTTGAGAGGGTCATGCAGAAACTCCTAAAAAAGGTTGCCCAATTCTGGCCGAAATACGATGGCACGCCAGCACAGAACAAGCCAGTTTTGCCCATTGAGCTATACCTTAACCTGTATGGGGTAAATAATCTGATTACTATCTGTCTCAACAGAAACTCTCTAGTTTGCCATGACAAAAGAATATTCATGTCTAACTTTACAAAATGCATTCAACCAGACATAGTTCTCCTTAACGAAACAGTCTTAAAACCGACATACAAGGTCCGAATAGAAAACTACCAAGTACTTAGAAACAACGCAGGCAGAGGGACCGCCATTCTATATCGAGACTACCTATCATTTGACCAAATAAATTTTAACCATCCTGGCAGTTTCTGCACACGATAGCAGTCATGGAAAAATACTAATTAGGTCTTTTTATAATCCCAGGAACCTGGGACCTTCAATCGAACCGACTCTTAATAGAATACTAAATATAGTTGCTAATCACGACTCTATCCTCCTTGTCGGAGACCTCAACGCCAGACATGAGCATTGGGGTGATTCCACATGGAATCCAAACAGCCAAAGAATCTATCAATGGTTCCTGTCGAGTGGATTTTTAACATGCGACAACTTTCACAAGACCTACTAACTGGTAACACAATTCCCTACCAATGAGCACCCTACCATCGATATCCGATCACTAATGTTTGAAACTAACCCTTCGCCTAAATAACCAAACCACTTTTGAAGAAATACCGAACATATTTCCTTCCTATATTGGGCAGAGTTCAGAAAAGACCTTGAAGACGATTTACCCGCCACCCCCACCTCCCCCTGTAAACAGAATCCTATCCGAACATTAAATTGATATCCACATCCAGAACATAACCGAGAGTATACTAAAACAAATGGACAGGGACGGATCCAGAGGGGGCCACGGGGGTTCAGGGCCCCCCCCGAAATTTTGAAATGAAAACAAAACAAATATGAATATAAAATTTACGAACAGTTCAATATGTTGATAACCTTGTATGCAAATAAATTTAATTAACAAAGCCATTCTGAAATCGTATTTATATGAAGTCATAAAACCGTGATTCAAATAGCGCGCCGATTTCATTTAAGACCTCAGACCTCAAGATAGCGACTATGTCGCCTAAGCTATATAGGTATCGCCAATTTGATGTGTGTTCAATGTGAGTTTTCGTAGAAGTCGTGCAATTTCAGTGAGTCCTCATGGTCCTCATATTGAAAAAATGCCTCCAGTGAAAATAACTGCATTTTTCAAGCCGAAAAACCTTGATAAAGAATCGGTCAGTTTGGAACAGCCTGTTGAACAACCCGATGACGAACCAACGCCAGCAAAACGATCGAAACGAGACGAGACAGCTAAAGTAGAGTTTGAGGTTAGTATTGATTTTTCTGACAGTGTAAAATTCGAGAAGTTCAATTACAAATGGAAATGTTAAGGAAAGAAATTCAGCGTTTCTTATATTCTGATTCACAACGGCCTTGGCTCTAAACTTGGAGTCAGGCAACAAGGCCGTTGTAAAATACAAATGCTTACTAGGGTTGTTGATATATTATCGATAATACAAAATATCGATATTTTTGCTGTTGATATCGATATTTTTGCGATGATATTTTTATCGCTTATACTATCGATATCGATATTTTTTGAATATTTTCAAATAAAATTCTTCAATTTTTTTTTGCCGATATTTTTCTCACCGATATTATATCAATGTTTACAATTCACGGTATCGGTTATAAAAAATTAAAAATTTTTAAAAAGTTATTCACTAATTTTCGTGAAATATTCGGTTAAAATACGAATCAACAAAAAATTGTTTCTGTTTTTTTTTATTTTTGTATCGATGTATCAGAATATCGATATTTTCAAGGATAAATATCGGTTAGCATATTCATGAGTAGCAAGTGACAAAATGTAGATTAATTCTTGTAAACACTTTTGAGTGGATATCGTTTTGAATATAATTGTGATTCACACTGATAAGTTTGCAGTGTTTGAATAAGTCACTGCTTATGACATTATTGGAATGACTTTTTTATAATTCAACCCTCAACTTGTATCAGCTAAATGCCTGGAATTTATACATATATTTTTTTTTTTTTTTACAATTTGTAGAAGGGGCAAAAGTTGCTAGATAGAGATAATGACGTGGAACGCTTTTGTCGAAGAACATTGGACGATGAGGAGAAGTATCAGCTTCTAGCAAATGTATGGACACCAGATGCCTCTTTCGCGTTTCCAGCATCGATGATCGGCGATAAATATCGTAAATTTCAGCTGTCCTGGCTGCAAGCGTATCCGTGGCTGTCTTACTCAGCAGTCGAAGATGCAGCGTATTGTAAATGGTGTATCATATTTGCTAAAGAGGAAGTTGGGAACGGTCTCATCAAAATGCAAACACGCTCATCAAAATTGGTTTGAAAAATTGGAAGAAAGCGTTAGAGAAGTTAAAAGACCATGCGGCAGCGAAGTATTACGACGACGCCCGTATCGATGCGAGCAACTTTCGGCTTATCTAAGAAAACAAAAAGAACGATGTCATTAGTGACATTGATTCAAGCCGCAAGAAGTTGCAGATCGAAAACAGAAAGAAATTGGTTTCGATTATTCGTGCAGTCTTATTTTGTTGTCGTCAAGGAATAGCCCTTCGTGGTCGTCGAGATGATGGTCCTGTGTCCTTGGAGATGCTGGAAGAGAACGACGGAAATTTTAGAGCTCTTCTACGTTATGCAGTAGAGTGCGGGGATGATTTTTTGCGAAACCACTTGCTGACAGCTGGAGCTAATGCAACCTATTTGAGCTATAAGACACAGAATGAAATCATTGATGCTGGGCGGGACATATTTACAAATAAAATAGTGAATCGTGTAAATGAGACGAGGTGTTTCGCAGTCACTGCTGACGAAACGACTGATATAAGTAGGATAGAACAATTTTCTATTGGAGTTCGGTATGCCCAAAAAGTTGCAGGGAAACACGTCATACGAGAAGATTTCCTGTGTTTTGAACCCGTAGAGGATGTGACACGTGCAGGGCTGGCCAATACTCTATTAACAACTTTGAAAAAACTTGATATCGAGATTCAGTACATTAAAGGGCAAGGTGAACTACTAGTCTAGTATACAACGATCTTATAATTACAAATTGAGGAATTGCAAAATATGTTACTAACAATGTTCTATTTTGTAGGATATGATGGAGCTCGAGCTATGAGTGGTGAGTTTAAGGGATGTGCAGCTATTGTCCAAAATTCAGGCTTAGATGCACCTTATCTCCATTGTGCAAACCACAATTTGAATCTGGCACGCATGTGACATTGCACCGATTCGCAACTGCTTGGGAACGGTCAAAAAAGTGGTCAATTTCTTTCGAAATTGCAACGAAGCTGGTATCATATTAAAGCAACACATACTTGAGTCGGAAACTGGTGCCAAGCAGACTCGTCTTTTGAAATTCTGCGAAATGCGTTGGATCGAACACCTTGCATCACTCAATCTATTTTACGATAGCACTGAATTTATCGGATCCGCTCTAGAAGAAATAAATGAGCTGAGAGTAAAATCGGATGGCGTGCAGCCAAATGAGCTACTTGCTGCAATTCAAACACCACAGTTCATAATTTCGTTGACAGTGCTCAAACCAATCTTCGGATTGACAAAAAGTTTGAGTCTTAATTTACAGAAAGAAGACTGTGACTTGAGTAAATGCATTGAATACGCTAATGATGCCCATGATGAAATAAAGGACATGCGTACCAAAGCAGATGAAACATTCCGAGGAATTTTCGAATCAGCGACACACATTGCTCAATCAATTGGTGCCGTACTGACTGTTCCTCAACGAGCAGGACGTCAGAAAAATCGAGACAATTATGGTGGGGATGCTGAAGAGTACTATAGGCGATCAATCTACATCCCATTCTTGGATAAGTACTCTAAGGAGCTTGAATGGAGATTTTTAAAGCAACGAGATCTGCTTTCCAAGATACAAAATGTTATCCCAGCAAAATGTGCAGAGATCGGTGAAGCTGAAATAGACAGGACCATCTCTGCTTTCAAGGAAATATGGCTGAGTGAATTTACAGAAATTACCGAAGAAATGCAATCAGATTTCAAAATGTGGAAACGGTATGAAATAGCTCCAGGAACTATGCAACTTTCATTTGGTAGTTCAAAATTACACAATTATATGCGTACTGTTACAGGTTTTGCATTAAAATTCCTCTCAGGGAGCGACCAAAAACATTTTTTGAAGCTCTCGATCTGTGTGATGTGCAGTTCTACCAACACATTTACTGGCTCCTTCAAATCAGTGCTACACTTCCAGTCACGGTAGCTTCAAGTGAACGGTCATTTTCAACTTTACGCAGATTGAAGACGTATTTGCGAAACAAAACTGGAGAGGAACATCTCAATGGGCTGGCGTTACTCAATATTCATCGCGATATTCCAGTAACTAGTGATCAAGTACTGGATATTTATGCGAAAAAAAAAACCGAATAGACATCACTTTGTAAATGCTCAACTGTTTTTGCATGTAACTTATTTCAATAAATCGCAATGAAAAACTACGCTTTAACAAACAAAGAGAATTAATTATAAAGAATCATCATATTTTTTAGTGAATTAAAGAAGAACACGATACGAACAATATTTTCATTGTTCAAAGATCAAAATGACTACTCATACATCCATACTCAATTAATGTAAACCCAATCATCTCAAACAGTAGCACGTATTTTATATGATGTTGCACAATACGCAACACATAGTACTTTTGAACTTTTCTTTAGGTAACTGTGGACATGGAGTATGTTAACTGCTCATATTATACCTTTTTATTTACTATGAACTGATACTTGTGCGCAGAAATGCAATATGGAATTTCGTAAGGGACTGAGGGTATAATTTGAAATATTTTGATCTTTTAAAAACCTAGATATTCAGGCAAAACGTAATTTTGTGTCTTCAAAACAAATATGCTACAACTGCCTTAGCGACAAGCATAAGGTCATTAAATACAAGTGTAAGCTATGTGGCAAGTGCCATCATTCAATACTTTACAGTGACAAAGTTAGGAAAACATTTGTTTGTACAACAGAAGTGAAGGCCCAATGCGTCCAGGCAAATTATGCTATCAAGCACACAAATATACTGCTTTCAATAGCAATTATAAAAGTTCAAAGACACTCTGGGGAAATTGTGACTTTTCGCGCTTTACTCGGCACGGGAGCGCAAAGATCTTTCATCACTAGCTCTACAGTAAGATATTTTGGGCTTCAACTCAAGAATGTCAATGCTTCCATTCAAGGTGTAGGAGGAACTCACAAAATCAGTGCCTAGGGAATGGCATCAATCATTGCACTAAGAGTAAATGAAGAGGGGTTAACTGAGAACATATCATTCAAGCCGTTGGTCCTAGACAAGATAACAGCTGCAATACTTTCTCCAAGTGGCATCTAAACTTCCAGATGGGATAAGTTTATCAGATCTGGCGGATCCAAAGTTCAATGTTCCGTCTGAAATCGGTATTCTGATTGGAGCAGATATAGACGGTCGCATTTTGCTATCCGGGTTTCTTTCTGGAACTCCCAGTGCACAGAAAATTAAATTTGGATGGATTCTTTTTGGTCCAACTACTGACCCAACCCAAACTTCATCAATTAACGCATTTGTTTCATTCGAGGAGTTTGATGAGCACTTGAAGCAATTTCCGGAGATTGAGGATGTTACCCAGGAAAAACCATTAACAACTGACGAATCACGTGCAGAAAAACACTTCGCAGAAAACACGCAGTGAACAAAGACTGGTAAATATGTTGCGAGCCTTCCATTTAAGGCCCGGGAAGAGCTGTTTCAATGTGAAATGCATAAAATTGCCTACATGCAATTTCGACGACTTGAAAAGGCACTCATTCATAATCCTGATTTGTACGTCCAATATAAGGAATTCATGAGGAAATACCTTAATCTAGGACATATGCAGTTAGTTCCATCCAAAAGCATTAATATGCAGCCTAATTATTGCCTTCCCCACCATGCAGTTATTAAACCTAACAGTTCCACAACCAAGTTGCGAGTCGTTTTCAATGCATCCCAAAAGGGGGCAGGTGAACATCCATTCAGTAAAATATTTTACATCTACTGATGCGGTGGAGGCAGCATCGAGAGTATGTACTGCCGAATTTGGATTAAAGAGGAAGACTTAGATTGTCAACGCATACTCCGGCGTTTTAACCCTCAAGAGCCAATTCAACACTTCCAGCTGCGAACCGTCACGTATAGAAAATCTTGCGTGCCTTATCTGGCTGTTTGGACTCTTCAACAATTGGCAAAAGACGAGCAATCTGCATATCCTGAGGCAGCTGAAGTTATACTAAAAGGCTTTTAACATACATACGTACACAAGTTACTTACAGGGAGTGAAGGTTTGGACACGCTTATGCAACTCCAAGTTGATTTGCGTCGAATAACGGGAAATGCAGGTTTTCGCCTTCGGAAGTGGACAGCGAATCATCCCGATATCTTAAAATGCATTCCTATCGTAGATCGAGAATCACAAATGTCATTTGACATCAATATCAAAGGAGCTGTAAAAACACTTGGGTTACAATGGCATCCAGGAACAAATCATTTTACGCTTTCTATGTGAAGTTTTCAAGTTGTTTGATCCCTTAGGATGAATACAGCCTTGCATCATCATCGGAAAAATTACTATCCAAAAATTATGGCTTATGAAATGCGATTAGCGTGGCACGCTACAAGAACAGGATGTTAAGGATTGGCTCACTGTTCATAGACAGCTTCTAGCATTGAACAAGTTGAAGATTCCTTGCTGGATTAGATTCGCTGTCGAAGGGCAAATTGAGTTAAATGATTTTTGCGATGCTTCTTCAAAGGCTTACGCTGCTGTAATTTATATCAAGGTTATAACTTCTACGACTAGGAAAGTTAAATTGCTTACTTCAAAGGCCAAAGTAGTGCCTGTAAAAACTTGGTATTTTCCCCGTCTGGAATTATGCCGTGCCAAACTGCTCATAGAGTTTATGAATCAAGTTGTTATCGCACATGGTTGGAAACGCGTTCCAGCTTTCTATGGAACTGATTCGTCAATTGTTTTGGATAAGATTCGAAGCCTTACATCGAAATGGAAAGTTTTTATCGCAAATCGTGTTGGTAATATTCAACAAAAAAGCAGTCCTAGTCAATGGCACGATGTCGCAACCAAAGACAACCCAGCAGATTGTGCTTCTCGTGAAGTTTATCCAAAAGATTTATTGGATTTAACCCAATGGTGGAATGGCTCAAACTGGCTAAAAACTGTCTTAATTTCCTCCAGTAATAACAAGGATATAGAAGAAATTAGTGCTATTCATCACGCGACTCTTGCCCACGAACCATCTGAATAAGAGCCAGATTTACTGCAATGATTTTCATGCATCTGGAAAATCAAACAAGTCGTCGCTTTATGTCTACGTTTTGGATACAACGCTAGAAAGCCATCACTTAAGTGATTTAGCTATCTTACTTCCGAAGAATTAAGCAATCCAGAAGGACTCTGCATTTGTCTCGCGTAAGCACACTCCTTCCACTTTGAAATTAAACAGCTCATACGTTCAAACTCTACATCCAAGTTAAACAAGTTACAACCACTAGCCCCGTGGGTTAAAACAGACGGTATTATACGAGAAGGTGGACGAACCTACCATGCACTCGTAGGGGAAGAAACAACACATTCAACCATCATTCCAAAAGAATCGTTAGCAAAGCTTCTTTTCAGACGCGCCCATCAGCAAACACTACCTGGAGGAGTCCAATTGACGCTTAGTACATTACTCCTTAAAAATTGGATCCTCTCAGGATATACGCTAACTGGGAGCGTTCTTAAGGATTGCATAGCTTGCTTTAAAATGACTGCCAGACCAAATAAACAAATGATGGGAAGATGAAGTGCTAGACTAGCGATACCCCAACACCACCGGCTGCTGTGAGTTCCTTTTATCTTTTACGACTGCTCTAACATAATGTGCCACCTGGTTCCATTTGTCAACCGATTCGAGCATCACCGTAACTATATTATCCGGGATGAGCTCTCCCGTCCCCCTGTAGACGTCCCATCACAGCCAGTCCCATTTTTTGCACGCAAAAAATAAGCAGCAGGCACTGTCTTCCTCTCCTGGTCAAAACCGACAATCGGGGGACCATGGCTTACCAATCTTGTGCAGGTAAGACTGAAAACACCCATGCCCACTCAAAAGCTGGGCCAGATAGAAGTCAGTCTCATCATGCTTTCGATTTAGCCACGGCCTCACATCCGGGATGCGGTGCGCAGCCCACCTTCCCTTCGTGCGATTCACCCAAGACTGCTGCCAATCGTTGAGTGAGCGCTGTCTCTCCTCGTGGACAACCATCTCCCTCTCATCCTTGTTTTGGCGCAAGTGAATAGAGTGAGGTTCTCTAGCAAGGAGAGCAACAGGTATCACGTCTGCAATAACTCTCACTGCCGAATCAGAGACTGTCGGATACGAAGATGTAATCCTCAGGGCTCTTCTTCTCTGTATCTGCGCGGGTATTGTTAGTTGGATCGTAGATCCGAGTATCCATTTATTTGATAAGTCGACTTGATACAGCGTTGAGGGTTCAATCCAATGGCGGGCTCTTGGTCTACGTAAGCGGGATATTTTGAGTTCTATTCATTTAACTGACAGGTAGTCGTAGATTCCCTAAATCTCCCTATACTATTTCATGCCATATTTACAATTTATAGTTTAAATGAGTTATAGTTTAATGATTAATTAATTACTATAGTTCGGCTCAGTGATGTTTTACACGAAGATCACTTGATTCTGCGGTAGTGAGTTCACCTCGCTTCCTGTTACTACCCTTCCAAACTACACCATCAAAGAAATGGTGTGGGTAAAAAAAAAAGAAGAAGAAGCTTGGGTCACTTTCTGAAAAAATTAGCCGCTGCTAAAGTATATCGGCTTCTCCATTTAGAAACCAGTAAAGCCTCTGCAATGCCAACGGAAATTTTTTCATACAGCACCCTACACTGTAGGTTTGTCTTCTTATTTTTCGCATCTAGAAGCATGCGTTGTATATCTACGATACCAGTTCTTTCAAGAGTAGAGCCAATAAATCCTTTCTTAAACCGTTGGTAGGTCTTCTTTATACCAATGTAGCTTCCCAATATTCTTACACGATTTGGAACCCAACTATGAAGGTTAAAATTTTTTGCATCCCAAAGAAACTGCTATCCACAATTCCACATTTCATCTTTAAAAACCCACCCTTCACTTGGAAGAAGTATGATTTGGCTCAAAAGCTTTTTAAGGTAGCACCACGCATCAATAAATGCTTCCATTCATGATGCTAGCGGTCTCTATTTTAATCAACTACGTTTCGATACCTTCGCTATTTAGCTTAAAATTTCAAATTTTCTTCCTTCATTGATCTCAGTTCTTTTCACTGAAATATCAGCGTTTGGCTCCTTATTCTAAACTCGTCAAAACCATCCACATTTTCGGCAACCTGTTTCGTTGTCATATAACAATAGCCTTTCGGTCTACTTAAAAACTTATATTCTGGGACTTCTGATGTGAACAAACTATCTCAGAAAAAAATGTTCTATCCCTAGAACTACATTTTGTCTATTTACGTAAGAAGGTTAAGCGGACATTGTTGAGGGCTCACTTAGGCACACAAGAGCCCGTTGTGATACCGCTATTAAATGAACAGAAGCCTTTTAATCCTGAGAATCTCCGCAAGCTCTCAACAAACTGAGTAGTTTTGCTTAAATACGCCGATGATACTTGGACTAGGTTTTTCTTTTTACGGTTGCGAGCGATTAGACTACCTACTAAACACCCACCTCATCAACATGAGAACCTACCCTGAAACTATTTGAAACATTACTGCAGACTTGGTCCCGTTTTGCTACACCATCAGGCGCCTTCAAGCTGTGGGATTCCTCCTCTAGTGAAAGGGGAGGGAGGAAAAGGAATTACCAGACAAGCAATCTCCACCTGCAACATCCCTGGCTGCTGTGAGTTCCTTTTATATTTAAGGACTGCCCGAACATAATGGCCATGCATTCCTCTATGATTTTCTGCTCCCTTTTGATGGCCTCTTCTACCTCAGCCAGGTGCGTAATGCTGTCAATGTCTATGTCATTACCTTGAGCGAGGCAAGTGTTGTACTTTTGGTGAGGACCCTCTTTACAGCGTTGCAGAATGCTTCTTTATTGTTGGCCTTTGTTTCGAGTTCGACTAATACGTGGGCCAATCGGGTTGGTCATACTACTGTATTGGCAGTTTTGGTGTCTTCTGTTTGTGTTTCCACCCTAACATCCCGGAACACTTGCCTGCTGCCAGGGTCGTCGTTGTGGCTTTTTCTGTTCTGTTCTGTTTTGCATCAGATATTTATTCTTGTTGGATGTCCATGTGAACTTTATTTTCTGGGACTTTTTGTGGAAGTCTCTAGCTTTCTACACCCATCTTTCTTCTTTCCTTCCTTCTTTTTACCCGATCTCCTTCGATTTGGCTACATTATGTTAGATGGTGAAGCTATCTGCACATGCCCTTTAGGACTAACCCAACACTTCTTTAGCGTTCTGCTCTTCTTGGGCCTCCTGGTCCCCTTCGGCCTTTGGCCAGCTCCTCTGGTCATGCCCTATGTAGTCTAGGCGCTTCTCTAGTTCAAGAAACCCATTCTTGACCCCTTTGAGCATTTTTGGCAAGTCACATGCTGATTTTGTTCTTTTTAAAATGTCTCCCACTTTTGTATTAGCCTTTCTTTTTTATGTCACTGGACGGCAATTGTACTTTGTGACCTCCTTTCTGCGGAAAAGTTATCGGCTACCGTTTCCGAGAACAGTAGTTCAGCCACATTTTCAACGGTGGTGGTGAAATGGTCACTCCTTTCTTTTCCTGCCGTAATCACTTTGTGGACTCCCGAACCGTTCGTCATTGTCGTGGAATTCAAAACCCTTGCTTGTGTCGCTTCGGTAGCAGTTGAAGCAGTAACCATGGAATTCTTATATTTTCCCCCACTGCCTCCTGCAGTGCTCCCCACTCTTCGTTTTAGTGATACTCTGGCGTCCATTTCCTTGTTTTGCGCCCAAACGCCGCAAGGATTTTAGTTTGTATAATGTTGTCCGTTAATTTCTGTTTTTCATCTGTCTTTACTATCATGGTAATGGTCGAGGCTATAGCTATTGGTACAGTCAACTTTGTTGATATTTGTACTTATTTTTTTCCATTTGTTTATCGATTTTTAGTTTTGAGGGTTTTGTAAAAAATATTTTCTCCAATACCCTATTAAAATCGGTACTTGTCTGTCCATCCGTCCATATGTCTGCCCGTCACAGTAACTTTCCTTAGGAATTTTATAAGCTACATGCATCAAATTTTGTGAACAGCTCAAAAGTTTCTGGTTAATGCAAGTTTCGTAGTCAAAAAAAATTCATCTCCCACATAAGGATGTGAAGCCTTAACAAAATTTGTTCACCAAAGATAATTGGATTGGATATCAAATGAAAGGTCTTATTGTCATCTTTTGACATCAGTAATAAAATTGCAATATAAATGATCGGGTAGACAGAAGAAGTGGAATAACACAATAAATTGTGTTTTCCCTCGCCCCCTCTCAATGGGACATCTGTGGATAGAAAAATCTGAAAAAAACTGAAGGTAGTTCTCTATCAGTACAACAACGACAAATACCTGAGAAGTTGAAATTCGTTAAACTTTGTTGTTGTTATCAATTTTACATTTTCTTGTATAAAATCGTGAGGGTACCTTTGTATCCAATGAAATTCACATGGGTATCTATAAGGCTGATCAACGTGAAAATTTCAGAAAAATCGGATAGTACCTAACACGTTATGGTGGTTTAAATTTTCAGTGCTACAACGACAACAATACTTGTCTATTGAGCAATATGCGCTTCCAATCGAACAAACGGAGGAAGTAGAAGGAGAAGAAGCGGTTTCTGTAGAGGTAGCCATACGTGAGTGCTTAGCCAACGTAGTCAGCATATTTGAAACGCTTAGCCAAGAGCCAATTTGGATTAGCGGAATGTTTGAACGGCTTACGACTGCAGATACATAGAAACCGACACCAGCAGCGGTGAAGCTCCTAACTATCAACACTCCTTACTTCAGCAGCAAATACGAGCATTGGATATCATTTCATGATATTTTCCAGAACTTCTCCGATGAAAATTTCAACCTTTCTTCCGTACAATGGATGCATTATTTGAAAAATGTGCTGGAGAGCAAAGAAGCATTAGCCATCAAATACAGGACCATATCAGATTCCAATTATACGGCGGCTTTCGAGCCTATTTAAAGCAGATGATTGATTACCCGCTAATTTCTGAACCCACTGCTCAAAACTTTCGGCAGGTAGTCAACACCTTCGAAGAGGCAACATGAGCTCTCGGAGTGCTCGGATACGATACCTCGCAATGGGACTGCTGGTTAGCTTACAAAGTGAGCCACAAACCCGACTTCAGGCAGCTTTGGGCGTGATACTCGGCATCAAACAAGCAGCCAATGTTAAAATCATTTATTTCATGTTTCAAAGAGTGGTCTTATTCCAACAGCTTGAATCGACAGTGTTCCTCGCAGATTGTGGCAGTAAGAGTTCATGGGTACCTAGTCATATATCTTGTCGGCATTACTATGGCTCTTGTCCCCTTTTTAAGTGTGGTATTCGTGCAGCTGAATAAAGAGCAAGAAAAGGCCACGCCATTGCAAACGAGCGTGTGCTTAAACCACCTAGCACCTGGGCATACTGCAACCAAGTGCGAAAACATTCAGTGCAAAGTTTGCCAGGAAATGGCAGCCAAACATCCACCACCAAGCAAGACGGTGGGCAGTAAAAATGTTGCATTCTCGCCAAACGTGGTCACTAACATCTATCCACTATAGCGCGGCACACTCATACATTCTACCCATGGCAGCTGCTTACGTTCATCAGAAAGCTGGACCCCTTTTCCATGCCGAACATTGTTGGACTCAGCATAGGAAGCTTCTTTCATGACACACGACCTTACCATAAGATTGCGGCCTCCATGGATACCACTTCGATTACCAATTTCTGGCACCGCTGAAAAATCAAAGATGATAACTCTTGACACAGCATCAATTAAACTTTCCACGCGAAGCGGCATAGAGAAAATCACCATCTCAGCGCTAGTGGTATGTCAAATTTTTCACATTCCAGGATGGCGGATTTATAAAGAACATATTTGCATCAGCCCCACTTTGCAACTTAAAGACTTGGAATTTGACAAGCCCTCATACATCGACACCTTACTGGGTGCTTAGCCAACACTTTGAATTACCTTGGATCAATAATCTACCACAACAAATCGGTTCACGGCTCGCAACACACTTTTTGGTTGGACTATCTCTGGAATCCTGAATTTCAATGGTGCAAATTCAGTAGCGACATACATTTATCATGACGACAACGGCTCAGAATTCAACACAGTCAACATACGAGGGTCATTTAACAAGTACTTAGCCCACAGAAGAAAACCGAAAATTTTGGAAAGGTGGCAATTTATTTTTCTACGTATTCTTCTTCAAGCTCGATACACTTAACCCAGCGATGCTCTAACTTTTTCAACCCGTCCAAAAAATACATTTTCTCGAGGGCTGCAAAATAAGCCTCCGTGGCGGCGATGACCTCCTCATTCGACCCAAATCTATTCTCAGCGAGTGATTTTTTCAGGTTTGGAAACAAAAAGTAGTCACAGGGGGCCAAATCTGGAAAGTGCGATGAATGGGGCAGCAATTTGTACCGCAATTTGGCCATGGTGACAGCGCAGGTATGAGCCGGCACGTTTTCGTGGTGGAACAGCACTTTTTTCTTCGCCAAGCGGGGCCGCTTTTCATTCAAATCGGCCCAAAAAGTCTGCATAGTAGCGCCTCGTGATTTTTTTACCCTTCTCGAGGAAGTCGATGTGGATCACTTCTTGTGAATCCCAAAAAATGATGGCCATCACCTTTCCGGCCGATCGAACAGTGTTCGCCTTCTTCGGAGCACGTTTGCCGGGTCAAGTCCACTGTTTCGACTGTTTTTTAGTCACTGGTGTGTATCAGTGAATCTGTGTTTCGTCGATGGTCACGAAACGATGCAAGAACTCCGCTAGATTGCGCTGAAACAGTGCCAAACACGTCGCCGATGTGGTCAAACGGTTGCGCTTGTTTTCCGGTGTGAGCAAACGTGGCACCCACCGCGCCGACAGCTTTTTCATGCCCAGTTCTTCGTGTAGAATATGATGCACCATTCTTTCTGCGATGCTCATAGTCTCAGCTATCTCGCGAACCTTCAATCGACGGTCTGCCAACACGAGATCGTGGGTTTTTTAACGTCCTCCGTAGCAGCCGTTTTCGGGGCACCTGGGCGTGGCTCATCAAAAACCGACGTGCGGCCACGGACAAACTCGTTGAACCAATTCTTGACGGTCGCCATTGAAAGAGAAGTGTCACCATATACAGCATCCAAGCGATCTTTGTTTCGCTGCCCGTTTTCCCTTCCAAAAACAAGAATCGAATCACTGAACGATATTGTTCTTTTTCCATTTTTGTACAACCGACCAACACTCTCGCTTCCAAAGGCTATCAAAACAAAACTAATGAAGGAAATCGACTGAATTTTTGATAGTAAGCTATTTAAAAAATATACTGCACAATGGTAAAACTCTTTTGTAATAGCAGCGCCATCGGGTGGTGAGGCTAAGTACTTCTTGAATGACCCTCGTAGAATCACTATTTTGGAAGTTCTGGGAATTAGAGAACACAGACTGTCAAATTGTGATGGCTCCTGAAGAAACGGAATGCAAGACTCACTACGCAAACTCAGTTCATTGCACTCAAACCGGCCGATACATGGTACAACTTCCATTTTGGCAAATGAACCCGCCACTCGGTGATTGGTGGGAATGAGCAATTGAACAAGCAATTCAAGCCTTTCAAACACTATTATTAACTGCGGCTAGACTACTACAAATTCATGGCGGAATACATGGAGCTTGGATACATGTCACCTTTGGCATCAACGGGCTTGCAGTTGAATGCAACGCAGCACTCAAGCCCATAAGTAAGAGGACAAAACTACGCTTAGGTTTCGACACTTTAGCCAAATCTACATCAAGATTATCCCTTTGTGATAAAATCATGTTTGGTCCTATCATTCAAGATGACATATTTACATTGCTCTGCCTATTTTAGATTTTCCTTATCACCATGGTCGCCGATATCGTCAAGACATATCGACCATTCTTAGTGAACTACGTCAGTACCAACTACCAATAGATGGTCTAGAAATTTCCCCACGAAGGAACACATCTTGGATCGCAAACTTAACACGGCCACATAAGGCACCGTATCAACCCCATTCCAAACTCAACGTACATTACAACAAATAGCACATGGTGAGAATAATACTTTGAAACAAGCGGCGCAGACAATAACCAAGAATTTACGAGTATATGTTCACAACGACTTGGCCGGAGCTGACAACATGCATGAAGCTTCATAGTTGAAACAAGGCATTGATTTGGAGCTATGTGGCTGGGTGTTCAATTCCCCTGAACTCTTGAATTCAACTAATACCACGGCGCAACCTCATTATTTCGACAACGACGTATCAAGCACGGTACTTGGATTACTATGGAATCGAGCCTCGGACACTTCCTGTTTCAACATTGATACCATCACACCGACCACATATACGAGGCGGACGTTCTTGGCAACATCAGCACGGATATTTGACCCTTTCGGTTTTTTTGCTCCAGTCTCAACCGTGACCAAGATACATTTAAAAAACCCACTCACTGAAAATCTTGAACATACTATTGCGAATTACATATCTGGACTAACAACGCTCTCTGGCTTACACATCCAACAATACATCGAGTCACCCTCTTCATTGTAACTCATTGGCTTTGCAGACGCATTGGAAGCGGTATAAGCTGCAGTGGTTTACTCTCGAACCCAAACCAGAGATGCAGACGAGCCTTTTCGAGTCACATTGCTGGCAACATGAATCAAGGTAGCAGTCATTAAGCGGGTGACCATTCCTTGACTTAAATTATGTGCAGCGGACTAACTCGCCAAACTTATGTGAAAGATTGCATTATGTATAAATGTCAACCTCGACAACTCCCACTGCTTTATGGATTCGCAAGTGACATTAGCTTCGGTCAACCCAAGACGCTGGAAGACATTTGTGGTTAATCGGAGATTCAAAAGATGGCATCATGTCAAATCCAAAGCCAATCCAACGGAAAATGCATCTAGCGGCCTGGAACTATCACAGTTATTCCAACATCATCTTTGTTGAAACGGATCAACCTTTCTGACGTCAGGAAAATATTTTCATCAACGCCCAGTGCCCACCGCGGACGAATTGGTTATGCTAAACGTTTGCCATGAAAAAGTCAAGGTGGTAATGCCTGCTAGCAGCATCCTGACTCATAATTTCTTGAATTCGAAAGATTACTTCGATTCACCACCACTTGCCTCAGGTTTATTAACAATTAACGCATGAAAGTTAAATAACATCGTGGACTTCAAAATTTAATACGACAAGCCCATTTGAAGTCATTCGGGCACGAAATTCGTCTTCTTATTTGGAACGGTTCCTAAGCCAAGCAAACTGCTCTGTCTGGATCCATTCCTTGCAACTGATGGCATTTTTTTGATCAATGGCAGATTGGGCAACTTGGAACGACCATTGAACCAGTGGCATCCAATCCTACTACATCGGAATCATCTCATCAATCTACTCCGCATTAAAGGCAAACATCAGCAGCACTTGCATGCAGTCTATCGATTATTGCAAAGGACTCGACTGCACAAGTTTTGAATATTCGTATCATGGATCGCCATCAAGCAAGCTATTCATCATATATATTCGACATTGGGTGAAGAAATTGCACAAATAAATGGCCCCACTGCCAGAAGTTTGCGTTACTCCTGCAAAAGTCTTTACAAATTGTGATGTGGACTGTGCTGGTTCAATTATCATTAAAATATGATGGAAACATTGAACCATTCAATACAGGGCTTACATAGCTCTTTCCGTTTGTCTGGCTATAGAATGTTCCCTGGGAACTCTAAGGCAGTTCATCTCTCAGCGAGGCTGTTCTGATAACTATAGTGACAACGGGACCAACTTTGTCGGAGGCAATAAGGAAAAAGCATCATTGTGTTGGAGGTTCGTATCTAGGGACGCGGTGGACGACATCATAAATTTTACGGCATCAAAAAGCATTAGGTGGCACTTCATCCTTCCGGCAGCCCCTCAATTCACCGGACTTTGAGAGGCTGGAGTCAAGTCGGTGAAGTTTCACCAAGTCAGGGTCATTGGCAAAACAACGCTCAAATTTGAAGAACTCTACATGCCACTCTACCAAGTGGAACACTATTTAAACAGTCTTCCATTATGTCCTCCGATGATTTATTCCACCAAATCATTTTCTCATTGATCTTAGTGGCGGACAATTACTCGACTCACCCCACATCAACTTAAGGGTGATCCATTATGCGGTTTCATTTTCAATAGACTTTTCTTGACAGATCACGTGTCAAACTGTCATATAACTTTTACTCATTATTGTTTAACAAACATCATGGGAAGACTCACACTGCAACAACGTATCTAAATTGTTCAGCTGTATGAAAAAAATCAGCGATCTATGAGGAATGTTTTTCGCAAACAGTGAGAACAATGGACTTATTGAGAAATAATTTTGGTGAGAATCTAATTTCACGCTTTATACCAGCAAATTGGCCATCTAGGTCATGTGATATACCACCTTAAGATTATTTTCTTTGGGTTTACACGAAGTCTTCGATCTTCAGAGAAAAGCCAGCTTCATTCGACACTTTGGAAGCCAACATAACTCATTGATTTTTTTGAAAAGATAATTTTTTGTGATTTTTATTTGAATATGATTTTCAGCATGTGAGCGCCATGACTGGCGTGGAGAAAGCCCAAACGAGAGGTCCGATTTTCGGCTACTCTAACCAATAATCGGGGCCGTATCTCGCCAATAACGCGGCAAATGTTGTCTTCGAAATAGTCAGGCGTCTCAGGTTTGTGAGCGCAGACGAGTAATTTGACGTATCTCCACGAGAAATAGTCCAGCGGTGTAAATCACAAGATCTTGCAGGCCAGTTTTCAGGTCCACAAGAGAAATTATGCGCTCACCAAATGCTCCTTTCAATAAATCGATAGTTGCACGAGCTGAATTGCATGCCGCGCCATCCTGTTGAAACCGGAGGTCGTCTGCATCACAGCGAGTCAATTTCGGAGCGAAAAGGTCATAGATAATGGATTTTTAGCGGTCACCATTGACTATTATGTTATTTCTAGCAGCATTTTTGAATACATATGGACATATGGTTCCACCGGCCCATAAAGCACACTAAACAGTGACTTTCTTCAGATGTAACGGTGTTTGGACAACCACCCGTGATCACTCATTACTCCACGTGCTGAAATTTAGTTTGTTGACGCAGCCATTAAACCAGAAATCGCTAAACAAAATCTTTATAAAATTTAGGATATGCAGCCATTTGTTCTATAGCCCATACACCGAATCTTCGCCGTGCCTGGTGGTCTTTCGGCTTCAGTTCCTCCACAAAACGAATTTTGTGAGCCTACAAACCAAGATCCTACCTAAAATCTACCATAATGTGGAAGAGCACAGGTTTAATTGTTGCGCACGATGTCGAATAAACTCACTTAGGTCTTCATCAGTACTACTTATCAATTATTATCAATGAGAGTAAACGTGATGGGGAAACGATCCATGGTTAATAGAATTAATTGTTCTGATGGACGGTTATGTCAGCCAGAAAATTGATGATGGGGATGAGTTTTACGAACGGAACGGTTTTTTAAAATAAATCTGCACAATTTGCAGACGTTGCCAAGGTTTTAACCTATTCATAATAAAATGGCAAACTAAACTAACCATACAACGCATGATAGCTGTCACACCATACGTAGCTTTAAAAAGTGTTGCCAACTTAAAGTTCTATACTTCTAATAAAACACATTTTACAAAAACAGGATAACCACAAGTTTATCTATCCACAACTTCTTAAAAATTGATCCCTACAATTAATTTTATTTCTTCTTTTCAGGTAAGCGAATTTGAATTTACAAGGAATAAATCTTGACAGTAAGTAGGATATGCATTAACATACCCCCAACGCCTTATTTTTCAAAAATTTAAACTTAAAAATATTCATGAAGGCTCGTCAATGGTCTGGAGAAAACCAAAAGCTCCATTCAACCGTCTTTAATCCACTAGACACGCACCTATGTCTAGCATATCCTTCAAGCCCAACCACGTCCTTTTTTATTTCCTTCGCCTTTCCTATATCTTTTTTTTTTTTTTTTTTACTTACTCAAGGTAGCTTACACGTATTTCTAATATTCATGCGTCCTTATATCCTTTTTTTGGGAGCAGCCTGAAGAACATACAGAGAAAAAAAAATAAAGCGAAACATACACCCTACGTGACGTGGTGGTGGTTAGATGCAGACAGAACACCGTTGGGATGGTGAAAGACACAGAAGAGGAAATAGGCACGTATAGCATTCGGCGACATAAGCTTAAGATTTATGAATTCAATATTAAAATATGTTGAACGTCTCGTCCTTTGGCGTATCCTACGCGCGCTCCACGCTACATACTCCATGTTCCAAAGATAGATGAAGACGAAAAGAGAATACGACCGAAGGAATTTAATAATATAAAAGAAAGTGCGCGAGAGAGACAGATTTATAAGGGGCCATTATTCAATATTTTTATGTGGCATACTTTTGATTTTTCACATTCACAACCTCATAAATATTAGTTGCCTTCGCATTGGGATCCTGGAATTTATGTTGCATGGCGGAGGAGATGGCATAGATAAGTCAATTGTTTTCGAGAGTTTTATGGCGATATGATATGATAATTGGATGTGAGAGGGAGAGTAAGGTGGGAGTGGTAATTCGATTCCGAGAATTTTTCAGGATATTTATTGCTTAGTGGTTGTAACTTTGGAGAAATCCCCATTGTGCGCGTGCTACAAATGTTGTTAGCCATTCTGAATAAAATGATGTCCTTCTGTTTTGAGGCCTATCCTGATGAAAAGGCTTCAGAGAAAATTTCAGTGCTACAACCACTATACATATATTATTTATTGTAATAACAAACAGCTTATAATTTGCATAAAGGACGAGCGATGGGGTGGTTGTACTTGCATTGTGTGCGTATGTGGCTATCAAAAGGATTCCGAGAGCATTGAATAACACGTCAACTGGAGTGCTTTGTACATATTCATAGAATCGAGTACTTCAACGGCCATTTAGTGAAGTTATCAACTAGTACATGATATTAAGTCCTGCAATTCGTATCTGTTTATATCCTTGCTGTCCATACTGCATACAAAAACCTTTTGCAAGTCATACTACATACAAGTACACGCATTGATGGAGTTCGAGGAAGCGGGAGCGGGGTGAGCTGATTTTAAGTCACATTAGTGATTTTATTGAAACCTGCATGCACTGAAAGCTGATATTTGAAAAGCAAATGCTACATCGCAATAAGATTGAATACGAGAGTGATGTAAATACACTCGAGTTGCAGACATTTACATTTGCCTACTTCAGCTAAAGTACAACATTAAATCCTTATAGCGATGGAAAGTGGCAACTGAAAAGTTTATTATACGATGAAACATGTTTAGTTTGTTGAATATATGGCAAGGATTTATTAATAAATAATTCACTAAGTGAAATTTATCCTTTTCGTGCAGTGGAAAGAGCTAAATGAAATGCGTTCTTTGAAAATTTCATTGCGCTTTGATTTAATTATGTTTTGAATTTTCCTGGAAATTTTGATTAAATTGAAAAAAGGACTCATAAGGTAATTAAAAGCTACATGAGTTTTTCAAAAGTCTCGGATATTTTCTTTTTTTACGAAGCATCATAAAAAATAATATCTCATTCTAGGAAGGGCCCTTTAAAGTACTTAGAAATATTTTCTAGGAAAATCATCGTGACATAATGCAAAGCTGACATGGATTTTTTTTTGATTTCTCAGAATCCTTTGAGAAAACATTTCAGAATATATTTGCATGTCACATAATTCCCTATTCCATCGTCTCCAGAATTCGAGTTTGAGGTGAATGATTAGCCTCCACCGGGCATGGAGGCCCCCGGTGGCTGGCTCTACGTGACCATCCACCAAGGCTGTGAGAGGTTCTCCGATGAGAAAGTGTGCTAGAGTTAAGGCTGCTAAATTATTGGGATCGTTTGACATCGGGGTCAGTGATCTAGAATTAAGGATAGCTTCCGTCTCAACCACCAAGGTATGCAGCTCCTCATAGGTGAGAGTCGCTGACGAAACGCCTCGATGGATCAAATTTTCGGCTAATTTGATCGCCGCCTCCCACAAGCTGCCAAAATGAGGCGCGCGTGGAGGGATGAAATGGAAATCGATTATCCAGCTGGAGCAGGCCGTTGTTATTTCTTGACGCGCTTCTTTAGAATATGATAAGGACGACAATTCTGATAGCTGGTAGTGAGCTCCCACAAAGTTGGAGCCGTGTTGCATAATAGGTTTCGGCAGTGTCCTCGTCATCCAATGAAACGTTTGAGAGCACAGAGAAATGTTTCTCTCGGCCTTTGTAGCGAAACAGCATAATATGGCTAGGTACCTTTTTTGCGGTCGGGTACCTCTACCCTGGTAGGGGATCATCATAGGCTCACAGAAATCCACGCCGGAGTTGATGAACGGACGGGTTGGCTGAATACGTGCACTCGGCAGGTTTCCCATGACTTGTGAAAACAGCTTAGGCTTGACTCGGGTGTACCACATGCACCGTTGAACGATCAATCTCGCGAGTTGTTTTCCTCGAATTGGCCAGAACCACTGTCTAGTGGTAGCGACCAGTCTTTGCGCAGCTAGATGGCGGTGGCCGCGGTGATGTTCATCAACAGCAGTCAGGTGAACGGATGTTTGAACGGTACTAAAGTGGGATGTTTGGCGTTGAACGTGATCTTGGCAGCCGGCAGCCTCCCACCCACCTAGAGTGGTGCCAGGCCCACCAAAGGAGTGTGATTTGAGACTTGCCTCCCTGGCCTGATGTCCAAAAGTTCGCAGTTAAAAGTTTGTGATCGTACATACCTCACGATGATCTCCAGCGCTGTGGATAACTCATCACTCGCGGGTGCTTGATTCGTCAGTTGAGATCGCTTGACTGCCGGCTTGAGACCACAGATAAACCGCATCATGTAGGCTACTATCCGCTGCAGCCTCTTGAAAGAGTTGCCGTGTTGGATCTGCTGAATAAAGTGTGTTATACCGCGATACTCGGAAGGCCAAATTGATTCTGCCCTGGATAAAAATGATGATCCTTGCAACCACATACCACAGCGGCTCAATTCAGCCGGCTCCATCTAATGTCACTGAATGTCAGCTGGGTTGTCTTCAGACGCTACGTGTTGCAATTGGTCCGGCTTTGAGAGGGTTTAAATGGCCGAGACCCTATTCGCCACAAAGATATTGTACGATGGTGCAGTAGAGTTGATCCACGCCAAGACAATCTCGGCATCGGTCCAGAATACCTGAAAAACCTCCTGCAGATTGAGCGCTGTCTGAACTAGTCTTGTGAGCTCAGCGCCTAGTTTCGCCGCGTACAACTACAGGCGCGGAATAGTAAGTGTCTTGATCGGGGCCACTTTTGACTTGGCGCACAGCAACCTGACGACGATTTGACCGCTCCTCAGGGTTGACCGCATGTATATTGCTGCGCCATATGCTTCCTCGGAGGCACGGGTTTCTCACCTGTACACGGGTTTCTCACCTGTACTGATGTGACGAGAAAATCGGGCCTGCTGCAATGATGGCAGACCACGCCGGAAATCGGGCCACTGGGTATGGATCCCCACTGGTAATGTTGCATCCCAGTCCAATTCCAATCACCATAGTTCCTGCAGGAATAGCTTGGGTGCTACTGTCACAGGAGCCAGAATTTCCAATGGATCGAACATTCTGGCCATCGTCCACTTGGAGAACTTCGCATCGGTTGGATCCAAGTTGATTTGGATTTGGAATTCGTCAGTCTTCAGACGCCAGAGGACTCCTAACGTCTTAATATAATCCTCGTGTAAACTACTGACATCCAGTTGGACTTGTTGGTCCTCAGGTTTAATCTGCTTCAAAAATAGAGAATGGTTCGCTCACCATTTGCGCAAATTCATACCTGCACTGGAGAGTACGGTGCATAGCTCCACCTGTTTGCGAAGTGCCTCCTCTAAGCTGTCTGCCCCAGTCATGACGTTGTCGATATAGCAATCCTTTTCCAACACGCTGCTGCCCAGGGGACCTTTCTGCTGGTTTTCTTGTGCTAGAACCTCTAGACATTTTGTAGCTAGATACGTGGCACACGTTGTGCTGTAGGTTACTGTTTTCAACTGATATTATTGCACTGGTTGCGTTGAATTATTTCTCCAAATTAAGCCATGGTACCGACGGTCTTCAAGATGGAGCATTTTGTGCCGATACATCTTCTCGATGTCGGCGGTGAATACGAAACAAAGCATTTTGAAACGCAGGAGTGTCGAAAAAAGGTCATCCGGAACAGTAGGCCCTGTATGAAGAACATCATTCAACGAAACGTTTGTGGTCGTCTTACTGGACGCATTGAAAACCACCCGCAGCTTGGTTGTATTGCTGTTGGGCTTCAGGACACAATGATGTGGAAGGATGTATCGTAATTCCTCTCACTGCTGTGACGTCATCTCCTCCATATGCCCAAGCCAAATATACTCCTCCATGGAGTCCTCGTATGGAAAGTCTTAGATCAGGGTTCCTCTCCAGTCGACGCTCCAAGGCAATGAATCTGCAAGTGGCCACCACTTGGGAATCATCTAACGTCTCAAGATCCTTCTTGAAAGGGAGTTTAACCGAGAAACAGCCGTCGGGACGTCTTGTCATTGCCTGAATGTGCTTCACAAGCCTTTTCAGTGAACTTAAGCTTATGCTGCAGATCGGATACTTCTTCGGCCTCCCAAAATCGCTTGATGAGCTGATTAAGCTGGTTATCTTCTGCCAGGATGCCACATGTCACGAAAGACACTTGAGGTATGATCACTCTTCCGGCTACAATCCACCCTAGGAGCGTGTTCTGGAGCACTGGAAATTGTAGGCCCAACTTTATCATCCCATGGCAAGGACCTCGTAAAAGTGTTCGGCACTCAGCAACATGTCGATGCACTCCGTTCGGTGGAGTGCCATATGGCCTTATGTTTTGGGAATGTGCCATCCCGTTATGTTCAAGTTCTGAGACGGTTGCGGTGATATAATTTTGTCCAACTGCTTGGCATATCCTGATAATCTGGATCTTAGGGCGAGGTTCACCTTATGGTTTGCCTTCTCAGCACTACCGCCTACCCTTTCAACGTGGGCAAGGTATGGTGTCGATGATAAACCCAATTTTTGGATGATTCTTTTGGAGACTAGGTTTATTTGTGAGCCCGGATCCAGCACAGCTCGACAATCCGTCGTCTTCCCATTGCTGATGTCCTGCCTGATGACGGCTGTGCCCAGAAGTACATGTCCTTTGGGTTGGGGCTCCATCAGAGTCGTTAAAGCGAGCGATGGTGGTTCTGCATTTGTTTGCGGTTTCGAGTTTTGTTTCGGAGTTGTCGTGCTCGAGAATAT
The DNA here is from genome assembly GCA_963969285.1 of Odontomyia ornata. Lineage (NCBI taxonomy): Eukaryota > Metazoa > Arthropoda > Insecta > Diptera > Stratiomyidae > Odontomyia > Odontomyia ornata. The sequence continues at coordinate 16,086,684 of OZ017741.1, read as the reverse complement.
CGTCTTGATCTGTTTGGACTTGTTGACTCCAGGCAAATGTAGCAAGGTGTTGTGATTCTTGGAACACTGGTATCAACTTCTGGCCACACAGCTGGAAGCCTGATGTCCATCTTGAAGGCAATTCACGCACAGCTTTTTAACGTGCACGAAACTTAGTCTCTTTGCGGCAGTGATCGTGAAGAAATCTGGGGAGTAGTCCTGCTCACACATCAAGCACCGAGAAGCTGTCGGGGCGGTCACGGTTGACCTTGTGCTTTCCTACGTTTGATCTCCAGTTACTTTGTTTTATGACCGAGTGTCTCAAGGGCCTGGAAACGCATTTCCATGAAGTCCAATAAACTTTGAGTGGTAGCTCGCGCAGGTTGGATAACGATTGTTTGTATGATGCGTGAGTCGCTGGATCCAATTTTTGGATTAACACATGTAACAGCAACGGATCTCAGTCCCTTGTGGACACTTGCAGGTTCTCCGGGCATCTGAGACACTCTTGTATGGTATCATGTAGAGCCTTTATTGTTGCCACGGATGGCCTTTCATTAGCATGAGATGGCTGACTCATCAATTTGTTCATAAGCATCGCTACCAATAGTCGCCGGTTGTCGTACCTTTTCTTCAAGCTTGTTCAAGCCACCTCGTAGTTGTCATTTCGAATCAAAAGCTCCGGTTCTGTAGTGAAACCGGCCTTGGGTACCATAGCTTTTGGCACCATTTGCACGAACAATTCGAGGAATTGGGAAGCTTTATTTTCGGCAGAGGCATGGTAAGAGGAGTCACAGGCAGAGTCGCTGAGGTAGGTGTGGCGCTGAGTTTATCAATTTTCAATTCCAGACGTATGATCCAAGCTTGGGTAAGCTCTTCCAAATGAGTGTGCTGTTGTACGTTAAAACCATTCGCTTCAGGATTGTCATGGATCTCGACGATCTGCAGATGATATTCATCCAGCTATTACCAACCTCCTTGGAAGGTCATGAGTTTACTATTGCACTAAGTCCGAGTAACCTCCTTCTGGTCAAAATGGTCGATAATCCTCCCCAACGAGCCTGTCATGACTTTGGAGCGACGCAGCATCCTGACCACACTGGCATATCTTGGTGCTAAGGCTTCTGCAGTTTAGTCCTTGTCCTCGCTATCATGAATTTCGAGCCCTTTTGGTGATTGTTCCCTAGATGGTGTGTCCACGTGTGTTTTGGCCAGCATTTGATCCCGGAAGTGCTGCTGATAACGGAGGTAGTTAGTACTCGTGCGACGGAGTGACCTTCAGTAGGGATCGGATGCGACTATCACCTAGTTCAAAATCCTCCCACGTGGCCTCCATTGGCCGCAGTCGCTCCGCATAATACCAGGGTTCCTGGTTCCTTGAGGTCGAATCCTTCTTGCTGTTTGAAATGACGCCTTCGACGATTCGAGCCAATCCTGTTAGGTACTTGATCAGGTGATCTACATTCACCATCACGTAGAAAGTTGGAAAGCGGCCAGAAATAGAAAGCGTGGATGCACCACGACACTACACAAAACACCACACAGCACTTCACGACCTGTTGACCAGTAAAAACAATTATTCATTTATGTACGGCAAAATAAATACCAAGTGTATCTTGCCGAGTCTCCAAGTGTTTGCGCCAGGACTCTTTTATCCCTACCTTTGATTTTATTATTTAATACATTCAGCAAAAACTTCGCTTCCACTGAACCGAATGTCACCAAACTTTCACTGGAAGTAAGGGAGGGATTTAATTTTCCAGCGCACTATCTCATTCACAGATGGCGCCATGACAAAAGTCTCGTTTATTTTCGAAAGTACCTTATATATAATTAGTAAGAACTCTTTTTAAATATTTTTTTTGTTTTGACGACCATTCAAACTCCAGAGAAATGTTAGATCCGCTTTAAAAAGATACAGCCAGCCAGCTGTAGCATATGCTTTGAGGACGTTTTAGAGAGCTCTACTAGCGTGAGATTGGAGCAGGGACACCTTTTCCACCACATATGTGTCCACGAGCTCCTGCAAACTTCCAACCTCTATCTTCTGTGCAGATGTCCAATTTATCCGACAATTTTTGACGCCCCACCCAAAACTCAAGTTCCTACGCTTGGGGCAAAAGATCTCCGCCGAGCTGGGAACCAAATCCAAATGCAGCTATTTCCACATCTCGACCGATGGATGACTGGAACTTTCCTCAAATGAGCTCACTTATGGACCCCAGAGCCCCAGAGTATAGACTGCGGCTCAGTACCACGCCCCCACCGATACTGACAACCCAAAACTCAGTTCCCTATGGTGGAATGAGCAATGAAGCTAACTGCTCATCGACCTTCGGGACGCAAGCTCAAGACTCGACACTATGCACAATAAAGTGTTGAGGCCTCAGCTTCACTGGCTTTCATGCTACCACACCAGTAGACAGGTCCTTGTTCAGAGTATAGTCATTAGTAGCTAATATCCAGAGAGGAGACTTCTCGGCCTTTCTTCAGCACGCGCGCCTCTTATTCAGCGAAGATGCCACTGAATGATACTGTAGTTTTAAACAATCTGTAGTACGCTCCGATTGGAATTCGTTCTGCGTGGTTTTTCGGAACCACTTCGACTATGGCCTCACTGAACGACAGTTGCGTGAACCAAAAAAGAAAGCGCAAACAAGGCTCTCATGAAATGTTTGACTCATTTTAGTACCAGTTTACTACGCCTAATGGCTCGGTTATGAAAACCTTTGGCCAAGGAAGAACTGGTGGAAACCATCAAGGAGAACTTGCGATGGCGGCTTCAAAACAGCCTTTCTCATGAGCTCATACACACAGTGCAAGCATTAAGCCTCCATACCCGTAAGCAAGAACGAGTAGATGAGTGGCGAGAAATCTTCCGTGCACAACCTCGCATGACGAGATCTAGTCATCGAAGCAGTAATACTGCAGAGTTGGTAGCACCTGGTCACGTAGACACTAAGCTGGCCCGTATCTCAAGGAGTAAAGTTCCACTGGATAGCGAGTCCGAACGAGGAACTGATCCACTTTTCGTAGAGGTAGTTGCAAGGCTCATGGTCTGTTAGAACTGCTGACAACTAGGGCATCGGTTTTCCGCATCCAGCGGAGCCATCGGCCTTCTGTTACCGCTGCGGGAAGGTGAACACTTACGCTCCGGATTGTATAGACTGCATGGTGCAAAAAAACTTTCCAACGAGTGCTACGAATACCCGTCAGAACTCCTAGGGCCCAACTGAAAAGAAACTGAACCCATTGCTACCGACAAGCAAACCCCAGATACAACACCAACCTTGCTGATTCGTCCCACTAAACACAGTTCTTCTAAAGTTCTATAGCCAACATCAAACGCTACCGAACCGGACCTTCAGGGAAATGGTTATGGATCGAGTGACCCCTTTTCATGTTAGACTGCGGGCGTATCTAGCTACTCACCGACGTATTTTCAATAAAAAGATTGCTCCTATTACTTCTCCGGGAAGGCAGCGAGTCATCCGTCGAATGTGGAGCTTCTAGAGAAATGTGAAGCAGTTGAGGAAGATGTTGCGTGTGATCAAGTTGGATGAATTATTGAAGGACGACGTTCATCTATACATATCTGTACATATCTTGCAAAATCGTATGGTAGGTTTAATTGGTACTGGAGCCAGCGTCAGCTGAATAGCAGCCAATATTGCAAGAAAAGTGCTGTAAAACCATGCGGACCAAATCCACCACTTTACTACTTGATTAAATACGGTGGACCGAACTCTTCACTCCATAGTAGGGAAACTCACGATAGATGTCATCTTCCAAGGGGCAACTAAGTCATTGGATTTTTACATAATGCCCAAAGTGACACAGACTCTATACTTAGGGGCTGCTTCGTCCGATGATTTAAATTGGCTTCGGCATTATTTGCCAAAACTACACTTGACTCTGTTGCCATTGTCAATGATGTGACACTAAGTTTTTACTCACTTCAACATGCGCTAGATGCCAATCAACAGCAACCACTATACGTGGCTATAGCGGTTTTTCCTTCATATGAGAAGGAAGGTCTCGGACAGACAACCTTGGTTGCTCACACTATAGATGTATGGGACGCTATACCCATCAAGCAGAGGCATTTTGCCGTATCTTTGGAAGAGAAAGTGCTATACGCTGAAGCCAATCGGATGTTGACACTAGGCGTCATTGAAGAATCGCATAGTGCATGGGCTTTACCAGTCGACTTAGTAGTTAAGCCGAATAAGGACCAACTATGCTCAGATGTTAGGCGCTTAAATGCCGTCTCTGTGAAAGCCGCATAGGGGATATGCTTTTTCAACATTGATCGAGGGCATCTCAAGTCGATTACGTCAAGCACACTTTATTACCAGCTTATATCTCAAAGATACATTCTGACAGATCCATTTAGATCCTAGTTCAAAGAAGAAGACCGCCTTCACGGTCCCAGTTCAGCTATTGTACGAATTATTGACCATGCCTTTTGGACTGTGTAATGCACCACAGATAATGACACGCCTTATGGAGAAAGTAGTTTCATCGCACCTGCGACACCAGGTCTTCGTATACATATTAATAACCAAGACATTTGACGAACATATTTTCCTGCTTCTGGAAATAGCTTTGCATATCCGCAAGGAAGGTTTAACCATCAATATCCAGAAGAATCAGTTCATTGCCTGTTACCTATCCATGCATTCAGTTTCCTATTACAACGATGTTAGTGCCATGATCTACATCTGAATGGATTCTGCATTTAAGGTTCATGTTTGCTTGTCGACATATCTGTCATAGGAGCCAAGTTCACCACTTCCAAAACATTGCAATTGCTGGATGATTACAGCTAGGGACCTACTCACTCACCATCTCTGCCACTGATATTTGGGATCTGACCGCACTGTAAGTTTTATCTCATTTTCGTCTTCGACATTTAGTTTCTTGACTATGTTCCTTTGCCTTTTACTCATTATCAGGATATATAAATTCTTAATGAAGCTATTCATTGCCACATTTCACAGTGACGATCGTGGATATTCAGAAATTTCGAGTGACATAAGTCACCCCTAAGGCTCTTCCTGCTGATTATTGGCTATTCACAGCGAGCCTTTCGAGAAAGATCTTCCTCTATCTGGAGCCTAGGGGATGCATTCGGTTTCACAGTCTGAGGCACTGTCAAAAGTCGAAAACCGAACATCAAAATCATGCAAAATACAATATACCTGTAAATCTCTTTAGGAACTTGGCTACCATGGACGAGCCAAACACCTGAAATTTTTTTTTTTTAACCGTCGGGCCTTGCTTTTCTGAGTAAGCAGACGTATTTTAATTTCTATGAGTCATCTGTAGTGTCACACTAAATATGACTTTAAGGCATTGAAACGCGTTTGTTTACTCAAAGAAGTAAGGCCCGACGGTTCCTAAGGAAAAAAGAGAATTGCCCTGTGTATATCAAGTAAACAAAATAATTGACCTGAAAGTTTATAAATATGAACAACCACCACAAACGAACTTAAATTGATCTTAATGATGAATTTATAACAAATTACAATAATGGAAAATTATAGCGTCTGAAGTACTTTAAACTTCAGCCGATTTTCAAAAAATATGCTTTTGACAGCTGACATTCAAGTATCTTTACTTAAAAAAATACGTGCAAAATTTAAAAATTTTTCATTCATCATCATCATTAATGGACTCAATAATCTATTTTACACGCTTTTATTAAAGTCCATAGAGAAATTTGTCTGCTAGAGAGCCACAAATATCTGAAAAAATGGCATTTTAGAAGTGCCACTATTTTGGAACCTACACCCAGCTGATCATCAAACTTTCCTTTCTTGTGGTTGAAGAGTGAATGCTATTTACATCCTCAGTGTGGGACACCATACATTATGGACAAGCTTCAATACATTTCTCCTGCCACCCAAGAACCCACCCTGGAACTGTTGTGCTCATTACTTTAGGCTGGGCCTCATTTTCTTTTGCCTAGAGGCGTTTTCGGGATACAGAAACCTCTTTTCTAGCTAGAAGGATGGGAGGGAAGGGGATTGCTTAAAAAGAGACCCCCTGCCTTTGTCGCTTCATGGTGCTCAAGTATGCTTGTATTATCCTTCAGAACGGTCCGTACATAACGTGCGACGTGGTTCCAATTGCCAATGAATGTAAGCGCCTTTCCGATTATAGTCACGAAGAGAGCACTCCAACTTCATTGAAAACGTTACTACGCAGCCTTTCCCATCTTTTCAGCTAAAAAATATATGGCAGGCATCACCTACCTCTCCTATGCAAAGAACATAGTCAGGAGACCTTGACATATCAATCTTGTACAGGTAAGATCGAAAACATCCATGCCCACTTAAGCGCCAGAACAGGGTCCAGTAGAAGTCGATCTCACCATGCCTTCGATCAAACCACTGCCTCAATTCAGAGATCAGACATGAAGTTCGTCTTCCCCTTGTTTCACTCTCCCAGGACTGTTGCAAATCACAGAGAGTACATTGCCTCTCCTCCATTGGGACTACTTCGCTGTTATCTTTTCTTTTATGTAGGTAAATATTTATACGCTCTCTAGCAAGGCAGGCGATGGGTATCATCCCCTGCTATCACTAACACTGCCGACCCAGAGACGGCTCAACATGCATGAGGAATGGGTAGCGCTCCTGGCCTCTACACGAGTGCCAACTGCTTTCGGTGCAGCTCCTTGCTGAGAGTACCGCTCCATATTTCCGATCCGTATAGTAGTCTTCAGGGTGTGCCATTACACTCCCTGCGGCTTTATCAGCTATTGCCATGATTTGCTGGGGAGAGCCTATCTTTTAGTGTATCAATATGCTCTCTGAAGCAATCATTGCATTGGAAGGGTAGAGGAGAGAGCACATATTCTGTCAAGCGTAAGGATGCTAAAAAATACTAAAACGACTCACCCATCTCTACCTAAATTATGAATACTTAACATGTAACTGACGTTGTTCTAGTCCAATTTTTTTCTGGTAGCAATTAGTTTTAGGCGAGGTGACCGGCTTCTCTTTCATCAGAAACATCTCCTTATTTTAAGTTCAACCTCCGTTTACTATCCTTTTTCCATCTACACGTTTGTCTATTCATTCAACCAGTCTGTCAGGAGGCTTATAATAGCTCAGACTCTATAATACCATCACAGGCATGGAAAGACTGAAAGGTTTCGATATTCGACGTCGATGATTCAAATATTTTCGCATTGGATAGATGGACGTTATAATTTTAGGCCCCTTCTCCTTGAACGTAAGGCAGAGTCCTTTTGAAGGAATTGTAGTACAAACTGCCAACCAATAGAACAAAAACAAAGCCGGAAGCCATTAAGAGCTAACGGTTGGTACGGACTTTATCACTGGTGATCATCAGATTAGCTTTCAACCAAAACTAATGCAAATTATAACATTTCATTCGAAAATCCCCCGTACTATAATTTTTTTCGAAGCTAGACATGTCTGGATTCAAACTGTATGACGATTTAGAAACACTCATCTGGCAACTTTCAAGGATGTAATGCTCTAATACATCATCCGGCGTGTTCAGGGGCCTTACCACCATGAACAAAGAATTTCAAGAGACGCTATAGAAGAAGAAAGTTTATCGATATTTCTATCTTTAAGTTGCAGGACTCTCGCTAGTATACTGAGTGACACAAGAGGTAGATGGTGACAATAGAAATTGAATCGGTTCGAAGAAGAATCATGAGTTTTGGACGCGATTCTAGTAAGATATCCGTGAAGCTTGGGACAAATTATCTATGGCACGACGGCCCAAGCCGGGCCTTGGCCTCCAGTATTAATCCCCTCCAATCCTTACGGTTCCGCGACCTTGTCCACCAGTTTTTTACTCGTAAAAAGGGTCTGCTGTCAGCTTCTGTTGTGTCTTACCGTCGAGCCTTCGGTCTTCCTCCGTGACATCTACCTTGTGCTGTACAAACTGTATAATAATTTATAAAAACTCATCTGGTAACATTCAAGGATGTAAAGCTCTATTACATCATCCGTCATGTTCAAGGGCCTTGCCGTCATTAGCAAAGAATTCTGGAAGACGCTATAGAAAAAGGAGGTTTCTCAATGCTTCTATTTATAACGTTACAGGACCATCGCTAGTATACTAACTGACACAAGAGCTGGATGGTGACAATAGAAATTGAATCGGTTCGAAGAAGAGTCATGATGCTTTTCTCTTCGGGCTCCACGTTGGACGCGATTCTAGTAAGATGTCTATGAAGCTTGGGACAAATCATCATCTATAGCTTGACGGCCAAAGCCGGGCCTTGGTCTGTAGGATTAATTCCCTCCAATTCTTACGGTTTCGTGACCTCCTGCACCAGTTTTTACTGGCAAAAAGAATCTGCTGTGAGCTTCTATTGTGTCTTCCAGTCGTGCCCTGGGTCTTCCTGCGTGACATCTACCTTGTAGTGTACCCGTTAATGTTCCTTTGGGTAGCTAGTCACTCATCTACCATGCTTCGGAAACTATTACAAACATCAATCATAGAAGAAAAGATCCACTCTTTCACCAAAAATGGCCATTGCATTACAAAAAGAAAGGAGACCTACCTGAATTACAAAAACTTGACACGAATTTGACACTATTTGAACCCAAATTTTCTCCTAAAAGCAGACACTTTCAGGCGTCAGAAACTGCCACTATCAATAACCTTGGGCAGCTTGACTGCTGTTTTTTTTAAGTTGCTTGTTCCCATCTGTTCATCTGTATGTCTATTTGTCCGTTTATCTATCTATCAAGGGGTTCATTTTAATTTTTTTTCAATTCCTCGTCAGAAATCTGGAGTTAATTATAAAATGACGTCAATGCCAAATGAAGGTTTGAGCATAAAAGAACGTAGAATCACTGTAGTTTTTTGACAAAACATTGGCAGATGCTCCCACTTTTGGGATAAAAATACTTTGTATCATACCAGTAAATACAATGCAAACAAACTTTAGATAGGTATTCCAAATCACTTCAAGGTAAGGCATTGTCATCTTCAATGTTTCAAGGTTGTCAGACAAAGTTACTAAGTTTAATGCAATATTGAGATTTTAGATCTAATTCCTGACAAGCTTTGGCTCATTGGCTTTGGTTTTTGATCAACTGAAGTAGATGCTACCGGCCTTAGTGTTCTAGATATTATTCTGCAGTACTTTCACGGTTTTGGTTGATTGTATATTTGGAAACCTCTTTTTATGACTAGTTAGACCTTACAACATCTTGGCACAAAAATGTATCACTAAGATAAAAGATTAAAGCGATCTTACCTGGCTTCAAGCTATGCAAGTACCTCTCCCAATCTATTTCAAAATCTGATTGGTCGACTAGTTAGCTTTTGTGTGAAGTACAGGATCATCAGTATGTCTCCCACTTTTCTGGGCACTTTTTGGGCTTCTTCAATAAATTCTCATATTTTCGCGAAGTAACCAGGGATTTCCCTAAAAAGGCTGCCTTAAATTTATAATGGGGGAGTGCTGCCAAATGTAATAACTCACCCTCGCAACACCCTCAGTGCCAAAGAAAAATTTAACGTTCTAATTAATAAAGAATAAATACTCATTTATTCAAGTGCATTCAATGGTGTAATAATTCAAATGAATACTTATTGATTTCCTTGGCTGGAATTGAACCCGTGTATCACAAATCACACGACAAATGCACTGCCATTGACCCATGAGATATAATGAAAAAAATACACTAGGATGCTCAAGAATAATTTTATTCAAAACAACTTTTAACATTAAAACCACGAGGTGAGTGATTTATTATCAAGGATTTCATACGTCTACAAAAACACGTTTATATGATTATCCTTCTTTCATACGACCTAAATATATGATCCGACTCCGTGTCGGCAACACCATTTCCTTAAAATGAAAAAAAAACCACCGAAAATAAATGAATAAATTCACCAGCCGCTTCCTTAATTCAAATGGCGATAGGCGATATATTGTTGTAAGATTTGATTAATGCTCTGGAGAAACCATCAAATAAAATATGTCAGAAATGTACAAGGAAAGTATACGATGGATAAAACTTTTTGAATTCGGTACAACATTACAAATATAAGCAATTCGTGAAAGGAATATCTTTTGCATGTACAATATCTTACGGCATAGTAAACATTTCCATGTTCCAAAATGTGTGTAAGTAGTGTGTAAAATAAATCGTTTGTTGTCAAAGCAGCATGTCCTTTTGTATTCCGACCAAAGCCTGCTGCCAGGTACACTCTTTTTCTTCTGCTTCTTCTTCTCCCGCTTCCATTGCTAGCTAATGTTTTGCGTATCGTCCTGTGTGATATGGTGTCTATCTAACATATGTTCACGGTCACAAGCTTATTTCACGGATTTCGTTCCAAATCATTATTTTATATATACAAACTACTTAACGTCACCCTCAAAAGTGTCGTTTCGTGTTTCCAAAAAGAGTGTGCTAAGAGCCAGAGATGGCAGACATTACAAAGGTACACGTTTCTGCATAAACTCTACCGTGGATAAAGAAAAGGCCGTCAAATCGATTCTAGCATAGTTATAACATATATCTGCAAAGTGAATGGATATCCTGCAGTTTCCTTTTTTTCGGAATGTACATTTGCTTCTCCTTTTACTTAGTTCCACCCTGAAGGTAAGAAAAACATAAAAAAGAAGTGATAAACACTACTCCTGTATGTTGTAATCTTCTAGTGTGTATGTCGATGTCAGCTATGAGTTCAGGGATATACAGGACGAGACTTTATCTTGAATAATTTATAACTTCAGGCAAATTTAAGATGATGTCCGTTGATTTTTTGCGGATATATGTATTAAGGAGAGAAATTTTGTATATTAGGAGTGAGGAGAATTTGTGGAACGGTTTGACGCAAATTTCAAACTACTTCAAAGTCGTTGAATAACAACAAAAAACGTGCCAAGTTTGAAAAAACGAACTATTCAGCAAAAGAGGGGAAGAAATATCGGGGGGCCAGGCAATTACGTTACAATACCATGCACTAGCGACAAAACAAGTAAAATGGTAGCTCCTACATCCATGGGGCAGTTGGAAACATTAGCTAAAACTAAAAGGAAAACCCAGAGGAAACTCAAACACCAAAAGTAACTAGAGAACTACCAAATTCAAAACCCCTTAAAAAATGCCAACTGTCCTAAGGAAATCAAATAAAACTAACCAACCAAATGGGTGCAATCAGATGACAGTGAACAACGCACTGGCAAGTCAGCGTTGAATCTGAAAAGCCAAAAAGAGGTCATATTGGGTCGCCTTGTAAACTCCTCTTATGATAGCGATGAAAGGCTTCCTCCACAAAAGAGAGAATACTCAGTAGGGTCATCTAATGAAGCTGCAGATTATCCTGAAAGAGGATATTTTTGAATAAACGTTAACTCCTTGATGTTGTCAGTGAGACCGATAATGCGCCATCTGGTTCTACCCTGCAACGACAAACTATTTCTGATAGATCGAAAGACTGCTAATTTGGCCAAAGTGTACTGTTTTTACTTCCTTCGTATCGCTCGTTCGAGAGATTTCCCGATGGAAATCTAAACCGACCTCTAATCGGTTTCAGACGTGAAATCTGGGAACGTGCGAAAGGACTTTACCCACCAGGTCAACAAGTCCAGACACCCTTAGTCTACTCCGAGGTAGCTGCTGGCAGGCTGGCTAGTTCGAAGAGGAATCTCGGTTGCAGGTCTTTCGCGAGCAGACTAAGTCCAAAATACAAGAATCAGCCACCGATTCAAATGCCCGATCTAAAACGCGTCTAGTATCTTCTAATAATTTGACCTTACACGCACTTGTATCTTATCGCAAATACCCACCGTGCACTTACGAAAGCTTTAATTATTTTAAATGTAACGTCGCTTCGGATATAACTTTAATTTTAAAATCTACTGAACGATTTTGTGAACTAGATTTCGTCACAGATTCCGTTCATCAACGTGTGAAATTTCACACAAATGCAGTCACCGCACCCTGTTCAGACTAGCAGTACATGAGCTGCTAGTTTGAACAGTGAGGCTCCAGAGCTAGTACTGGGTCTCCCAAATAATTTAACATCCGCAACAACCGGTACGATTTACCGTGACAAATCATGTACTGGCCGAACACGGTAAAGAAAGGCGAGATCCCAGTGGCGGTGTGGTATGAAGAACGTACAGGTGATGGCTGGAATTTCACGGTCCCAATCCTCTTGATTTGGATTGATATAGGTGTGGTTAGCGACTAGAAGTATACGATTCAGCCATTTGGAAGCATTGGCTCGAGAAGAGTTCACTGCGGTGCAGAATGCCATACTTGTCCATCATTTCACGAAATTAAATAGATGGGAACCCGACTCTGTTGTCGGAGACGGCATACTTCGGCACTCCCAATACAAGAAATAAACGTTTCTCCAAAAAAATTAGGATCGAGACTTTATGCATGTTCTGAATTGGTTCGATGATTGGGAACTTTGACAGTTGGTGCAGGACCACGACAGCTCCGATATGTCCAGAGGTCAAGCGAGGATAGGGAACGATGAGATCGATATACAAGTGCTGAAATACATGATTGGGTAGTTTAATTTTACCCATTAGAGGCCAAAGGATAGCGTTGGGCGCTTTGGTACACTTACACATCTCACAGATGGCTACATAAAGTTGTATTTTATGTGCCATTTTTCGCCAAAAGAAATAATTTTTTAACCGTCGTAGCGCACAACTGTATCCACCATGCACACCCAGTGAGTGGTCATGGACCCGTCTAATAAGATCGATGGTCAATTCTTTGGCCACCCATAGCTCCCCTTTATGTATGGGGTCTCCAGATGTGTGTCCTGTTCGCTTGTATACAAATTCCTCCATTACCCGCACGTCTGGCAGCTGAATCTGGATAGTGTGCATTAGCTAGATGTAGCCTGCCAACTTGAAGGCAGGGAGGTCAAGGTCATCCTCCTGGGCCAACTCGGCTCCTTCCAGGGTGAACATGCTCGATAAGGTATCAAGTATCACATGTTGGCTTCTTTTCTTGGGTCAATTCGTAAAGTCAAACGCCAGCGATTTGAAGGCCTATCTTGCCAAGTGGCCATTAAGGTTAGTTTGGCTCATCAGCTATTTCAGGGACGCATGATCCGTAACGATTTCAAAGGGGTGTCCTTAACCATACGCGTGAAAATGCTTCACCACCAACACCACCTACTCCACTGGGCCGGGTTCAGCTTGTGGGATATAAAGGCTATAGGCATTTCTTCACCGTCTTCCATAGCCTGGACTAAGACTGCTCCCACTCCATGTTGACTCGCATCACAATGGATTGAAAACGATTTGTTGAAGTCCGGACTATGTAGTACGGGAGCTGTTGTCAGGCTCTTCCTTAGCTCTTCAAAGGCCCAGATGTACTCCCTTCCCTTGCGCTGCATATTCATCAAGAGTTTGGTGGTGATCGCATACCCTGGTGCAAACCGTTGGTATCAACCGCATAAACATTGAAATCGGCGTAACTGCTTGGTGGTATTAGACAGAGGAAAGACGTCGATCGTTTTTGTCTTCTCCGGGTCGATTTTGATGTTACCGTGACCAATAATGCTGCCCAACCACTCAACCTCCATAATGATGAACTGACTCTTCAGGATATTGATGGTTAAACCTGCCTTCCAGATATGCAAAGCTTTTTCCAGAAGTTGGACGAAATGCTCGTCAAAGGTCTTAGTTATTAGTAATAAACCATCTAGGTATGCGAAGACTTGGTGTCGTAGGTGCGGTGGTATTACTTTGTCCATAAGGCGTGTCATTGTCTGTGGTGTATTACACAGTCCAAAAGGCATGGTCACAAATTCAAACAATGGGCAACCTGGGGTCGTGAAGGTGGTCTTCTCCTTTGAACCAGGATGTAAAGGGATCTGTCAGAATGCGTCTTTGAGATCTAAGCTGTTAATAAAGTGTGCTTGACGTAATCGCCTTAAGATACCCTCGATCAATGTTGAAGACGCATACCTCTTTGACAGAGATGGCATTTAAGCGCCTATCATCTAAGCATAGTTGGACCTTATTCGGCTTAACTACTAAGATGACTGGTCAAGGCCATGCACTTTGCGATTCTTCAATCACGCCTAGTGCCAACATCTGATCTACTTCAGCATATAGAACTTTCCTTTCCCCAAAGATATGGCAAAATGTCTCTGCTTGATGGGTATAGCGTCCCCCACATCTATAGTGTAAGGCACCAAAGTTGTCCGTCCGAGACATTCCTTCTCATGCGAAGGAGAAACCGCTGCAGCCACTTATAATCGCTACTGTTGATTGGCATCCAGCGCATGTCGAAGTGAGTAAGAATTTAGTGTCACATCATTGACAGTGGCAACAGAATCAACTGTTGGTTTTGGAAAATAATGCCATGGCCAAGTTAAATCGTCAGACTTAGTCAACCACTACGAATACATTTTGTATCAGTTCGGGTATAATTTAAAAATCCAATGACTTAGTCACACCTTGAAAGATGGCATCTGTCGTGAGTTTCCCTACTATGGAGTGACGAGTTCGGTCCGCCGTGTTTAACCAACTCGTAAAGTGGTGAATTTGATCCGCATGACTTCTCTTGCAATATTGGCAGCTACGCAGCTGACGCTGACTCCAGTGTCAATTAAACCTACCATCCAATTTTGCAAGATATGTACTAATACGTATGGGTGAACGTCCTCCTTCAATAATTCATCTAACATGATCACTTGCAACATCTTTTTCGACTGCCTCATCTTTCTCCAGAAACTCCACACTCGATGGCTTGCTTCCTTCTTAGGGAAGTGGTAGGGGCTATCTCTTCATTGAAAATGCTTCGATCAGCAGCTAGATACGCCCGGAGTCTAACATGAAAGGGCTTAACGTGCAAGGGGATACCCGATCCATAACCATTTCCCTGAGGGTTCGGTTCGGCAGCATTTGATGTGTTTAGTGGGGCAAATCAGCAAGGTTGGTATCGTAGTCGGGGTTTGCTTGTCCGTAGCAATGGGTTCATTTTCTTTTCGGTTGGTCTCTAGGAATTTGGACGGGTATTCGTGGCACTCATCGGCAAGTTTTTTCGCAGCTTGCAGTCTACACAATCTGGGGCGTAAGGGTCCGTCTTCCTGCAGCAGTAACAGGTGACCGATGGCTCTGCTGGATATGGGGAAACCGGTGTCCCAGTTGTCAGCAGTTTTAACAGACCGTGAGGCTTGCAACTGCCTCTACGAAAGGTGGATCAGTTGCTCGTTTAGACTCGCTATCCAGAGGAACTTCACTCCCTGAGACATGGGTCAGTTTTGTGTCTACGTGACCAGATCCTACCAACTCTGCAGTATTACTGCTTCACTAACTAGACCTCACCATGTGAGGTTGTGGACGAAAGGTTCCGCGCCGTTCATCTAGTTGCTCTTACCTACAGGCAGGAAGGCTTAATGCTTGTATGGTGTATGTTGGGACATAAAAAAGGCTATTTTGAAGCTCCCACCACAAGTTCTCCCTGATGGTTTCCACCAGTTCCTCGGCCATTGGTTTTCGTAGCCTAGACATTAGGCGTAGTAAAATGATATAAAATTCTAGTCAATATATATATTTTTTTTTTTGGGATCCGCTGGCTAGCTCTCTTTTTTCTTTAATAGCCATCGGGCCTTGCTTTGCTGTGTGAGCAGACCACTTTGAGTATTCTTCAGTGGTTACGATGGCTACTTTTAGTCATCTTCACTGAAGATGACTCAAAGTAGTCGAAACGCGTCTGCTCACACAACAAAGTAAGGCCCGACAGCTATTAAAGAAAACAAGTTGGGTAGACAGACCTATGCTCATGTCAGAAGGGTTTTGTACTCAACTTACAAAATGCAGTAACCAGTAACGAATAAAATCAAGAAACATGTCATGTTCGAGGATCATACTATTATTAGCAAAGTTGAAAGAATTTTGACTTCTGAGGTATTTGTTATAGTTTTACCCACAAATATCTCCCTCGATAATTATTTCAGATTTTTTAAGATCACGGGTGCCCATTTGCGAGGGAGGAAACACATTTTTCATGTATTCCCCCCCCAGTGCCCCCACTGAAGCAAAAACTGTCAGTTTAAGAACTGTTTGGAAAAGCTCTCATAGAAAACTTTCAGTTGATACTCGTATCAGCTACCTTTCATGAAATTTTTTTTCAGGGGCCACTCCTCTGTACTGTAATCATCGATTCATGGCCTGTTTTTTAGAATCTTAGAATGGTTACAAAGCCCTTTTGCTAGGAGCTCTCTCCTGCCTTTCCGACTTGTTTCAATTGTATATACTCATCTTCATGATACCTATCACTCCTGAAATTTTCATGCAAATCCTAGCAAAGCGGTAGTTTCTAAGTCGGTAAAAAGCGCATATGGCTCCATAGCCATAGTAATACAGGGCACATTGTTCCATAGCAATACAGGAAAATTCAAATCGCTATAACTTCGTTAAATACCATTCGATCTTTATGAAACTTTCAGAAAAGATCAATCTTATAAATAGTCATCTTTTTGCTACATTTTATTGAATTTAAGGGTACCATTTAGATTTTATTCGAGAAAACATAAAATCGATAAATCATACTATTACTAACAAAGTTGAGTGAATTTCGACTTCTCATGTATTTGTTGTTGTTGTACTCATTAAGGCCTACATCCATGATTTTTTTCAGATTTTTCGGATGGAAGGTGTCCAATCGCGAGGGGGGGGTACGCGAAAAGTTCGTACATTTCCCCTTCCCCTGCCCCCCTCGGTACTTATAAGGCAATTTTAAGACTTGTTTTGAAAAGATCTTGTTAAGACCTTTCCAATGACACCCTACTCGACTACCAATGGTGAAAATTTTTTTTTGGGGGGTCACTTCCCTATATGGGGAGACCCCCCTTAAACCCCTTTGAAAATTTTTTCCACCATTGAACTTTCTAGAAGTCGCCACTTCTGACCTTTTCACAAAGTTTCATGGCTGTAGCTTCTATAGTTTCGGAGAAAAAGTGCTGTGACATACAGACGGACGGACGGACGGACAGACGGACACAGGTCGTGATTGCAATAGGGTTTTGTATTTTAGTACAAAACCCTAAAAAATGATATCAAATTAGTCAAACATTTCACGAGAGGTTTGACAACAAGAAAGCGCAATCTTGTTTGTTCACGCAACTCCCGTTCAGTGCGGCAGTCGTCGAAGTGGATCCGAAAAGCCACGTAGAACGAATTCCGATCGGGGGTGCTACGGATTCCTTAAAGCTCTAGTACCATTTGGCAGCATCCCCGCTGAATAAAAGATGGACGTGCCGAAGAAAGGCCGAGAAGTCTCCTCCCAGGGTACTAGTTACAAATGACTGTACTTTGAACAAAAACCTGTACACTGCTGTGGCAGAATTAAAGCCGGTGAAGCTGAGGCACAAAATTTGCATTACGTGTGGTGTCTGGTCTCGTGCTTACGTCCTGAAGGTTGCTGAGTGGTTAGCTTCATTGCTCAGTCCGCCGTACGGAAATCAGTCTTGCGTTGTTGGTATCAGTGGGGGTGCGGTACTGAACTGCGGTCTATACTATGGGTCTCTGGAGTCCATACTTGAGCTCATTCGAGGGAAGTTCCAGTCATTCACTGGTCTAGATGTAGGAATACGAATTTGGATTTGGTTCCCAGCTCGGTGGAGTTCTTGTGCGAATGGTGAGCTGGCTGTTATTCAGGTCCTGAAACTTTTTCTCCATTAGTCCCATCCTGTCGGTCAGCGCTTGTAGTAAAGACAGGATCAAGTCATTGATAGTTGCATTTGGTAGCGCTGTTGAGATCCCTGCCTGCGTTCCTGAACCTGGGTCTTCTCCTCCAGTGGCTCCCTGGACATTAAGAAGGGGATAAGTCTGATCCTTCTTCCGGGGGTCTTCTGAAACTGCCCCAAGTGTAGGAGCTTGACTTCCGCGTGGGGTATCAAAAATGGTCAGAAAAATTGAATGTCTGCACAGAGGACAGAGATTGGATGTTTAGAAAACCTCCTAGACATACATGTGGTGGAAACGGTGTCTTCACTCCAATCTCATGCTAGTAGAGCTCTCTATAAATGTCCTCAAAGCAAATGTCACAGCTGGCCCGCCGCATATTTTTAAAACGAGTCCAGCATTTCCTTGGAGTCCACTTGATGGTCATGCCTGGTCTGGAAAAGAAAAAATAAAAAATATATGAGAAAAAACTCCTACCAACTATTTATAAAAACTTAACAACTATCAGTTAAGTGGCCGATAGTTACAGGCTATAAGAAACCCTATCAAAGAAAAGAGTATAGAAATTGAAGAACTCCTTCCTTTCCAGTAGCACCAACTTCTTCATCGGGAAACGGAATGGCGGTCTACCGAGAAGAGGGTGTTCCTGGTCAATTTTAAAATGTATCCCACCCCAAGTACATTACCAAACCATGTCTAATCTATATTAACTGACTCGACAAGATGAGTGATATCGTTAACGTAACAATATTTTGACGCGGACAATATTCCAACGCGTGCAAGCATTCCGGGTCTCATAGTTCCAGCATATGCTACTGAAACTCGAACAGAAACCACTCATCGATCAAGCGTAAAAAGATGAGTAGAGTCTTTCTTCAACATAAAGGCAAAGTAGCCTTCTATTTTCTTGAGAGTTCAGGCAGATTGGAGAAACCCATCTCACTGGCAGTTCCCACTAAGAAAATAGAAGGTCCTTACAAGCTTTACCTTGGGACAACACATCGAAAGGACTTTTTCGCGAAAAAAATAAAACAAAAGTGAGCGGAAGCTACAACTCACGTGAAGTCACTGAAGGTGTATATCACACAACTCTGCTACTTCTGTCCATGGGACTCTAGTACCGAGGTATCTCACATCCTCCGTAAAGTACCAAAACGTCAGAAGACGCTAATCTTTTTCCCCTTCAGGATGTTTGGGCCCCACGTTGGGTGCCATTTGTAATGATTTTATTTCTCACTCTTGCCCCGAGGAAAATCTGAGCCGACCTCACATGGTGCCCAGTGGTTGCCTCACTTAATTATCATGCTTCGGAGCACAATTTCGCACTAACCAGATCCTCAAAATGGTTGCTACGTCGTACCTTTTGCAAAGGGGAAAACGAATTCTTTGTACCCTAACCACAATCAGCGTACTACGGAAAATTCACTATTGTACTCAGCTTATTGCTGGAATCATAACGATATGAATAGAAATTAGGAACAGCAATAGGAGCCTTTCACCAACCTTTGAACAAAATAGACTTTACACTTTTTTTTTCAATTACTTTTGTCTGGCTGGTATCCGCCCCGCGGAGGTCTTGCAACGTAAAAACCTCATCCCGCGCGAATTGGACGTCATCCCTCTTTCCGTTTGGCACCTGTCAAATAGTGGTTTAGGGGAGCGCGTGGTTAAAAGGTCGCTCCCGAGCCATCGTCATCAATAGTGCATGATACATGGATCTGCTGATTGGCGTCATTGGCGTAGGGTTAATTTATTACGCGGCAGTGTCCACGATGACAACCAGGCATGAGGAGACTGAAGGACAAGATCTCAAGCTCTAAGCTGAGTCTACCCGTCTGGGGGGCGTGTGTCGGATGGATGGCTAACCTTCCCAAGGTACGTTCAAGAAGGAAAGGTCGCTGTGTGCAATTTACAAGCCCAGGTGGAGGTGAACAATGCCAATCGTAAAATAACACTGGAAAAATGAGAACTTCTTGGGGATGGCCTGCCTCAACGTCGTAAGTCCTTGGCATCGTAGGCTCCCAGTTCTTTTTCAGTTATGTCAGAAATGAAATATCGCGTGGGACACCTGCAGGACCCTACACTTCACGAATTTCTTGTCCAATTCAGCATTCTAGTGCCGGGCTGCTTCACTCTGCCAAAAGTTCCGTCGATAGATCTCGTCGTCTGCCTTGAAACCAGAAGGGTGAGATCGCACGTCTGCTATCTTCAATCTTCTCCCGGAGTTGGTCTCGCAGTATTCGGAGTTTTTTGTGCGGCTCCAGAACCACTATTGGGTCTTCCAAACATTTTAACTGCCACAACAACTGGTATGAGTTACCGTGGTAAATCATGAATTGGCCGAACACGGCAAAGTAAGGTGAGGTCCCTGTGGCGGTGTGGTAGGAAGAGCGCAGAGCACAGGTAATGGCGGAAATCCTGCGGTCCCGATCCTTCCAATCCGGATGGACATAGGCACAAACAGCGGCTAGGAGGGTACGATTCAGCCGCTCGGACTTATTTGCTTGAGGAGAGTATACCATACCATACTTGTCCATCAAATCCCGAAAGCTACCCGAGGTGAACTGGACTCCGTTGTCTGAGACAACATTTTTCGGTACTCCAAACAGATGGAAGACGCGTTTCTCCAAAAAGCTGAATATCGGACCGGTGTGCATGTTACGAATCAGCTCAATGACTGGGAATTTCGACAATTGGTCCTGGACCACGACAACTCCCGTGTGACCAGAAGTCGAACGAGGATAAGGACTAATAAGATCGATATACAAGCGCTGGAACACACGTTCAGGTAGTTCAAACTTACCCATCGGAGGACGAAGGACAGTATTGGGTGCTTTGGTGCACTTACACAACTCACAGGTGGTTACATATGCTTTTATTTGTTGTGCCATTTTAGGCCAAATGTAATAGGTTTTCAGCCGCCGAAGCGTACGAACGTATCCGCCGTGCGCACTCAGTGGGTGGTCATGGGCACATCTAATAAGATCGATGGTAAATTCTTCGAGTACCCATGACTTCCACTGTTCCTCTTCTTGTATGGGATCTCCGGATGCGTGTCCCATCCGCTTGTATATAAATCCCTCCGTCATCCACAGTTCTGGCAGCTGTGGTAACTGGCTTTGAATAGTATGCATCAGCTGGCTGTAGCCTGCTGACTTGAAAGCGGGACGGTCCAGGACGATCCGATCAATAGGGGGCTGTCATCCTCCTGGGCCAACTTGGATCTTTCCGGGGCGAACATCCTCGATAAGGTGTCCGGTACCACATGTTAACTTCCTTTCCGGTGTTAAATCGTAAAGTCAAACGCCTGCAATTTCAAAGCCCATCTACTCAAATGGCCATGGAGGTTAGTTTGGCTCATTTGATGGACGCATGATCCGTAACGATTTCGAAGGGGTTTCCCTCCACATATGCTCAAAAGCGTTTCACCGCCAACAGCGCCGCCAAGTATTCCTGCTCCGAGACTATGTAGTTCCGCAGGACCGAGTTCAACTTGCGTGATGTAAAGGCTCGAGGCATCTCCTCGCCGTCTTGCGTAACCTGGACTAAGACTGCTCCCACCCCATGTTGACAAGCGTCACTTTAAATTGAGAACGATTTGCCAAAGCCCGGGCTATGTAGCACTAAGGCAGTTGTCAGACTCTTCTTTAACTCTTCAAAGGCTCGCAGGCTGGGCCCTTCCCAGACAAACTTTCGTCCCTTACGCTCTTACGTCTTTGGTACCATTCGCATAAACTAAGGAATCGGCATAACTGCTTGGTGGGCTTGGGCAGTGGAAAAGCATCAATCGCTTGTGTCCTGTACGGGTCGGTTTTGATGTTGCCATGGCCAATGATGTGACCCAAATACTTTACCTCCATCATGACGAACTGACTCTTCTGTATGTTGATGGTTAATCCTGCTTTCCAACTGTGCAAAGCCACTTCCTGTAGCAGGCCGATGTGTTCGTCAAAGGCCTCGGTTATAAGCAAAAGGTCGTCCAAGTATACGATGGTCGTCCAAGTAACGGTGGTATCACTTTATCCATTAGGCGCGTCATTGTTTGAGCGGCATTACACAGTTCAAATAGCATGATCACAAATTGGTACAGTGGAAGGGTGTCTTCTTTTTTAAGCCAGAATCTAAAGGGATTTGGCAGAAAGCGTCTTTGAGGTCCAAGCTTGTAATGAAATGGTCTTTAGGTAATCGACTCAGGATACCCTCAATCAATGGAAGGGGACATGCATCCTTGACAGGGACAGCATTCAAACGTTGGGTATCCAAGCATAGCTGGCCCTTGTTTGGCTTAACAACTAAAGTGACTGGTGAACCCCATGCGCTCTGCGATTCTCCATACACGCCTAGTGCTAATATCCTATCATCTTTGGCGTATAACGACTTTTCCTTCGTGGCAGATATGGCAAAATGTCTCTGCTTTAGGGGTTTAGCATCCCCTACATCTATTGTGTGAAACACGAAGGTTGTCCTGCCGGGAACTTCCTTCTCATGCGATGGAAAAGCCGATATAGCCGGAGCCAAACTAAATTTTCGGACGAAGCCCACCTCTAGGTAGAGGTTCTGTGTTAGTCGGGGTATAGTGTAGAATTCCAGGGACTTGCACACACCTTTAAAGATGACATCGGTCGTAAGTTGCCCCACTACGAAGTGACGAGTTTCGTCCGCCGTGCTTAACCAGATAGTAAAATGCTAGATTTTATCTGCGTGAGTCGTCAGGACCTCTCCTGCAAAATCGGCCCCAGTGTCAATCAAGCCTACCAGTCGCTTTTGCAGGATGTGTACTGACGCGTATGGGTGAACGTCATCCTTCAATGATTCGTCTAAGTGTATCGCCCGCAACGTCTTCCTCATCTACCTGACCCTTCTCCAGAAGTTCCGCATCCAAAGCGTGGCTCGCTTTCTTCTCGAAAGAGTGATTCTAACCATCTCCTTATTGAAGATGCGCTGACAAGTAGCTAGATAGTCCCGCAGTCTAACATGAAAGAGTTTAACATGCCAGGGGATCTTCATCTCATTACTATTCCCCTGAACGTCCGGCTCGGCAACGCGTGACGTCGGCTGCGGAACTTCAGAAGTACTGTGTTTGGTGGTACGAACCAGCAAAGTTGGAGACGTATCTGAGGCTTGGTTGAACATTACAATGGGCTCAGTATCTGTCCGTGCCAACGGGTGGTTGCGGCACTTGCTGGCAAGTTTTTTCGTAATTTGTAATCTGCGCAATCTGGGGCATACGTGTCCGCTTTTCCGCAACGGTAACAGAAGACCGTCGGTTCCGCTGGACATGCAAAGAACCGGTGTCCTGGTTGTCGGCAGTTCCAATAGACCATCAGGCTTGCAACTACCTCGACAAAAGGTCAGTCAGTTGTTAGTTTGTCATGCAAGGTTGTGAACATAAGATTCTTTGCCGTTCATCTAGCCATTCGCGTTTACAGGCATGAGGGCGTAAGGCTTGCGCGGTGTATATTGGCACATGAAGGAGGCTGTTTTGAAGCTCACAACGCATGTTCTCCCTGATAATTTCCACCAGTTCATCTACAGGCATGGGTGTTCGTAGTCGAGTGCTTAGGCATAGCGTGCTGATATAATACTGGTCAAATGGTTCGTGGGAGCCTTGGTTGCGTTTTCGTAGTTGTTCATGCAATTCTCTTTCAGTGAGGCCGTCACCAAAGTGGTTGCGAAAAGCTGCACGGAAGGAATTCCGATCGGGGCGTGTTACATATTCTTTGAAACGCCAGTACCATTCGGCAGCATCCCCGCTGAATAAGAGGTTTGCGTGTCGCAGAAAAGCCGAGAAGTCACCTCCCAGCGTACTAGTGACTAGAGCCTGAATCCGGAGCAGGAACCTGTCCACTGGTGTCGCCGAATTAAAGCCGGTGAAGATAAGTCTCCAACTCTCCATTATGCGTGGTGTTGAGTCTCGGGCTAGAGTCAGGAAATTCTCGAGGCGATTCGCTTCATTGGTAGGCCTGCCGTAAGAAACTGAATCGTGCATTGTCGGTATCGGTGGGGGTGCGGTACTGTACCGAGGTTGATGCTCTGGGACTCTGGGATCAATTCCCGAGCTCCCTCGCGGGGGATTCCAATCATCAACCAGTCTGGAGGTGGGCATAGCCACACTTGGGTTTGGTTCCCAGCCAGGTGGAGTTCTTGCACGGCTGGAGCGCTGACAGCTCCTGTGGTCTTGGAAAACCCTCTCCATGTCTCCGATCCTATCGGACAGCCATTGCAATAAGGACAAAATTGTGTCATTGACCGTGGTGTTTGAGTGCAGTGTTGGGGCATCTGCCGGTGCTCCTGCCATCGGAGCTTCCCCGCCCACGGCTTCGTGGTTGTTCGACAGCGGTAGGGTCTGGTCACTAGTCCGGGGGTCTTTTACCACTGCTCCATACATAGGGGCTTGCACTCTGAGGGGGTCGTCTAGGGCACTTTGCTCGATCGGGCGTCTGCATAAAGGACAGAGATCGGATGTTTGCAAGAGCTGCTGGACACAAATACGATGGAACAGGTGGCCGCACTCCAATTTCACACTGGTTACGCCCTCTATGACGTCGTTGTAACAGATCCCGCAGCTGGCTGGTTGTACCGGTTTGGAGCGGGTCCAGCGTTTTTTCGGAGTCCGCTTCGTAGTCATCGTTGGTTTCGTAATGGTACAAGAAAACTTAATCAATATTTTTAAGTGGCCGATAGTGCCGAGCGAAGTGATCTATCAAAAAAAAAAATTCATCTGTTGAACTCTTTCTTTTGCAGCAGTGCCGACTCCTTCATAGGGAAATGAGAGCGAATGGCGGCCCACCGAGAAGAGGGTGCTTCTGGTCGATTTGTAAAACCATCCCCACCCCAAGTACATTACAAAAACCGTCTCTAATCTACGTTAATTGACTCGACGAGATGAGTGATAGCGTCACCGCAACAGTTTTGTACGCGGCCAAAAATCCCGAAGCGTGGAAGCATTCCGGGCTTCGCAACTCCAGCACCGAAAGTTGAACCGAAACCACTCATCTATCACGCATGAAAAGATGGGTCGAATCCTTCCACAATATTAAGGCAAGGTAACCTTCTATTTTCTTGAGAGTCCAGGCAGATAGCAGGAACCCGTCTGGCTGACAGTCCCCATCAAGAAAATAGAACGTCCTTACAGGTTTTACCCTGGGATGACACATCGGAGAGAATCTGTCGCGAGAACAAAAAATAAAACCAAGGAGAGTGGAAGCTACAACTCACGTGAAGTGACTGGATGTGTGTGTAACACAACTCCACTACTCCTGTCCGTGGGGGCTCGAGTTCCGAGGTGCCTTACATCCCCCGTAATAGACCGAATCGTCAGAAGACGCTAATCTTTTCCCCCTTCATGATTTTTGGGCCCAACGTTGGGCGTCATTTGTAATGATTTAAGTTCTCACTCTCGCACACAAACGCCGAGATTTTCCGAGGGAAATCTGACCCGACGTCTCATGATGCCCAGCGGTTGCTGCACTTAATTATTGTGCTTCGGGGCACAAATTTGCACTTACCAGATCCTTAAAGTGATGGCTACGTTCTATCTTTTGCAAAGGGCAAAACAAATTCTTTATATCCGGGGATTGCAACGTGAAAACCTCATCCTGCGCAAACCGGACAACATCCCTTCTTCCGTTTGGCACCTGCCAAATCGCGGTTCAATGGTTTAAAGGTCGCTCCCGAACCGTCAACGTCAATAGCGTAGGATACATGGATCTGCTGGTCGGCGTCAGTGGCGTAGGGCTAATTTATTACAGGCAGTTGGAGTTCAAGCCACCAAGCCTCCAATAGATATTTCCAAACGAATTCCTTAAAAACAACATCAATCAACATCACACCATCAACATTTTCAACATTCACCCATAAACAATTCATTTATGTCAATACTAAACCGTTCAATGAATTAAACACCAATCACGCAGGACATTGACATCCAATAGATTACATTTCCGCTTGAAAATGTTCAATACCCACCCATTATCCTTTTCCCATTACAAAACTGCCAACAACACAAAATCATTCGCATAAAATATGTAAAGATTTTAGTAATTAGCAAACTGCAGTAATTGCATATTACCAAAGCACAGGTTGCAGCATATCCTAAAGTTGGCAACCCAACTGATAGCGAGTTTCTCCCATCCTTCTGCTCCATTTTCTCCGCACTCCCATTCCCCCTTGTTCACTCCCTCAGGAGCCCAACATTTATTGGTGCTCCAAGCGAAATCTGCATTCGTCTAATATCAAATTAGGTTACACAATTCAACAACAGTGGGGAGGGGGGAGAAAAGATAAGGAGGGAAAATAGGGTACGAACGGTTTTGATGCCTTAGGGGGTGATATTTTATTACCACTGTATACACTTGGAAAAACACGGTGTACATCACACCATGCCCCACAAAATGAATGACTGAATGAATGAATGAGCGAGAATGCCTCGGTGTCGAGTAAATAAATTAGTTCCTGAAATGAAAATGGCTTTTGTCAAATGGCGATAAATCAAGACGCTTATTTTTCATGTCGATTACCTTTCGTCGCGGTCGTGGATGAGACCGGCGAAGAAATGCGTGTCAGTGAAAAATCAATGCGTAAGTATACATTAGATTGCAATTTTCCCGGATCGATCTTCTCCCTTTCGGTTCCGCCACCTAAAACGAATCTAATGTTATCCTTAAGCGAAAGGTGATGATGAGGTTCTGTTTTCTTGAGGTGTGTCTTCCTTGGTTTATATTCACCTCTGTTATTTGGAATTAAATTTTTTATAATATCCAAGGAAATAAACAGAAATGAAAAACAACAGCAAACACTAAGGACGGTTAAACAACGTTTCATCAATATGTTAGAATCTTTAATTCATTCTTTAATATATTTAAAATTCTCATGTCCTTTCCCATGTATACCAGTTATCAGAAGTAAGTGGGAGGTGTGTGGTTGAATAAATGTGAAAAATGGTATCAAGTTTTGCACATTAAAAATTCCGCATAGCATGGAATAATCCTGTAACTGTCAAATGAATTATTCATAACTCAATTGCGTTGATTACATATGGACTAATGCAGGATAATGCTTAGTATGTACTCGTATATGCGTGTTTGTTAATCGTTTTGGTGTTTAGGGGATGAAATAGTGAAAAGTGGCCGACAAATCAGATTAAATGGAGTTTGAGAAAATTAAATCATGTAAAGTATTAAAATATTTATCAGAATGAATAAGGATAACAAATTTAGTTAATTTAATTTTTATACTACTGACATGTCAAGGATGTGAACTAACTAATGGAAAAGTTCCTATCCTGGGAAACTTTATTGACTATGTATTTTGCATGAAAAAAATTATGCAACTCGTTTTATATTTTTTATCAACCCAACTTCACAAATGAGTTTCCACTATCTCTGAGCCTCACAAATTAGTCTCGCTTGAGACTCCTTTTCAATAAATTTATCATTAATCATTTAATGCAAGATATACCAATAAAACTAACTGCCAAAGACAAAAAATTGGGATAAATGCTCACGCAGTTGAATCGGTTGATCGCTTTATCTAGTTGGTGTTCTTTGGAGAAAGCTATTCTGCCCGTGTCGCGCCACCTACCTAAATAAATCGTGATTATGCAAAGGAGGATGGGAATTTGGGAACGGTTACCTGGAGAAATAAAAAAAATGCCATTTTTCCCGAGAAGACTAATGCGGAATATAAACTCACGTATTTAATATCAGAACTCAGTTTTCAGGTGTAGCAACAATCCAATTTGTAAAAATTGTTATCACTAGTTGCTCTTAATACTCGATCAGTAAAGGACCACTGAAAACCATCACCTAAAGCATTTTTTGAAAAACAGAGACGTCCCAAATCAATTCATGTTATAGAATAGTGTGACTAACTTACAGATTCATTGTTTCAAAAAAACGGCCTTTGAATTCTTAAACTGGACGATCACTTCCTTTACTTTGCACCCCTCTATTTTTCGAACAAACCAAAAAACCGTACATTTTTATTAACGTTTCATTAAAAGTCGTATAGAACTAGATATCTTCTTGCAAAAAGCTTTGGAGCGAGCTTTTAAATTTGCGAGACATGATAATCTGTCTCGTGACTAGTATAGAACATTCAGAATACCCCTAGAACTGTGTCAAGTTATTTGACATCTGAGTAAATTTCCTGCTGCAGACAATAGCAGGAGACCCCAAGTTTCATCGGTAAGCTTATACAGTCTGTTAAGTACGAGCGTGTCCAGCATAGCTTGCGATCGGTAAGTGATATCGACTTTAAATTTTCTTTTATCGGCAGATGGCACCTCTGTCATTGGCGCTTTGAAAAATTCCAGTCGAAGTCAATCTTCCGTCAGGAAAACACTAAAATCGCGTTGAGTGTCATTTACGCAAAGCGTTTTGAGGCCGTGTTCCTTTGCACACACCCTAAAGGACCAAAAATGAACTATGTAGTGGCGGCTAAATACATTGAAAAGTCTGTATCGTTTTTCAAGAAGTGTGTTCAACGATTTAAAGAGTCAAAAACCGTTGATGACCTTCCAGATCTTGGTTCGGTAGGATAAGTGACAAGAAAGGATGAAAAGTGAATCGTGGCTTTGTTCTCGCGCAATCCTGGCTTGTCCTTTTGTCAACGACAAGTGAAATTGAAGCATAAAGGTCTTGAGCTATCAAACGTCACCATTCAGGAACATATATGCGCAAACAATGTAAAATAGTGGAGTACCGATAATTATCCCAAATACCGGAGCCGGCTGTGTACTAAATGGAAACGGGAAAAATGCATTGAAACACTTAATTGGCCTTCGCAATCGCCTAATGCAAATCCTATCGAAAACGTCTGAGCCTACACTAAGCAGAAGCTCTGTGGAAACCGTGTTCACACTTTGAAGCAGCTCTCCCGACAAATTCGACTCATTTGGAAGGCGCTTCCTCTCAAATACGCCGAAAATTTAATGAAAAGTACGCCTCGGAGATGCCAAGCAATAATTGATGCTGGTGGTGATTGGACTCACCATTAAACTGAAAATGCGTTACCTCAGAATGTATTCACTGTATGTGTAAGTTAAAAACTGTTGCTAAATAATCTTTTTCAAAATTATGCTGGACACGCTCTTACTTAACAAACTGTGGATAGTTGTCATGTGGAACAAAGAACACGCAACAATTTCTACAAATAAGCTAATTGAGATAAGAAATACAAAAAATAACATGGTGAACGTCGTCTCGTTGTCGTCATGCTCGGTGTGATTGGTTGCTTGCCCGCCGTAAAGAATGCGGGTTTTAACCTATCGATGGATATGGCTGTTGGTCGTCCATTCACGTCAACCTTGAAATATTTGTCCTTCCGTTTTAACATTGAGTATGGACTGTCATAAAGTGGTGTGAGTGGGGCCTTGACTTAGTTGTTGCGGACGAAGACGAGCATGCAATTAGGCAGATCCTTGTTCATGAAGACGTCATCCATGTTGAAGTATGCCGTATTGCACGGGGTTAACGTAGACATCCTCGCACACAGATCCTTTAGGAAGCTTGAATCATTCGTGCCAGCATGAGAAGGGTTGAAAAATTCTCCAGGTAGGCAAAATGTCGTTCCGGTGACCATATTGGCTGGTGTCGAACCAATGCATTCTTTCAACATTGATCGTAATCCCAGTAGTACGATTGGTACCGCCTTGGTCCATTAGGGTGGAACATGGCAGCAGATCGCGGTTTTGACCGTGCGATGCCACCACTCCGTTATTCCATTGGACGCCGGGTGGTAGGGTGTTGTTCACAAGTGCGTAATTCCGAGTATTGTAGTCCGCTCCTTGAAAACCTGGCTCTCAAACTGTCTACCCAGCTCGGTTGTGATGCGTGCAGGGACTCAAAAATGGCTGATCCATATGCTGATTAGCGCTTCTGCTACTCTTGTTGCCGTGATTGTCTCGATTGGTATTGCCTTGGGCCAACGGGAGAACCTATCCACAACCGTGAGGCAGTATTGGAATCCTTCACTCGGTGGCATTGGTCCGATGAGGTCAATGTTGATGGGCTGAAACACAGCATCGGGTAAGTTGTATATCTACAGCGGAGACTTCGTATACCGAGTGATTTTGTTGGACTGGCATGGTTGACAGGCTCGAATGAATTCGTTGATATCATTGTTCATTAAAGGCCAGAAGTATCGGTCGGTAATCAGGTTCCTGGTCGCTCAGATGCCTTAGTAAGAGAGACCTTGGGTGTTCTGCATAACTATTACTCGGAATTTCTGCAGGATGGAAGGGCGTACCCTCTCTGAGGTCACGACGTTGTGCAGAGCTAGGGGGGGTCGTTTAATGTCTGCTCAATTCATTAGCGGTTGAAGCTCGGGGTCATCCTTCTGTGCTTGGGCGATAGTGTTAAAATCGATGTTTTGAATTATATTTACGCTTGAAAGATAGTCAGCAACGGTGTTCTCTTGGCCTGGGACGTGTAGTATATCCGTGGTGATCTGAGATATGAAGTCCAGTTGGCGTTGTTACCTCGGCAATGCTTCTTCCGAGCGTTGATGGAGTGCAAACTGCAATGGCTTGTGGTCGGTGAAGATCGTGAACACTCTACCTTCGCCCATATGCCGGATGTGCTTAATTGCTTCGTATATAGCCAAAAGTTTCCGGTCGTACGTTCAATACTTTTGCTGGGCGTCTGTTAACTTCCTTGAGAAAAATTCAAGTGGCATTGCAATTCCTTCCTTCGTTTGTTGTATTACGGCTCCGATACCGTTGTCTGAGGCAACAACAGACAGCGACCATATAGTGTTAGAGTCAGGATGGGCAAGGGTTGATGCCATTCCTAAGTCCGCATTTGACTGCTCGAACGCAGCTGCCGCTTCGTCTATCTAGTTGAGAGGCGTTTGATTGCATTTGTGGTTTGCCGTTATCAGCCGGCATAGGACGCGCTCACGTTGGGCTGCATGCGGAAGAAAACGGTGAAAGAATTTGACCATCTCCAAGAAGGGCTTCAATTGGTGTACGATCTTCCGTTTGTTCAGGTAAAGGCTTCAATCCGCGATTGTTGATGGCATGTCCCAAGAGCCCGACTTTCTGCTTTTTGAATTGACACTTAGGAACGTTGATAATCAGGTTGAATTTAACTAGTTGTTCCAACACTTGCTTTACGTGAACCAGGTGTGCCTGTTGGCTGGACGAGAAGGTCAGCATGTCGTCGAGGTAAACAAATACGTTGCCCATGCACTTCGTGCATGAAGCGAGTTCGTATAATCCAAACGGTACGATGATGGCAGTCTTCGGAATGTCACTTGGTTCTACGGGAATTTAGTGGTATGCTTTTGCAAATTGGTCCTCGAAAAAACCGTCATTCCATGGAAGGCTGCGATACAATCCTATAGAAATGCAATTGGATAGCGGTCTGGGATTGTGTGGTTGTAGAGTGCATGGTAGCCCCGCATGGTGGCCAATCTCCGTTTGGCTTTTTCATCATATACAAAGGGCTGCTCCATGCGCTTTTTGATGGGTGGCAAATTCCAAGTTAGATAAGGTGGTCAAATTTGGCTTTAACGGCGGCCAGCTTGTTGGGTGAAAGTCTTCGGGCCTTAGCGTTGAACAACGGTCCCTTAGTAAGGATGTGATGCATGGTTGAGCACCTGGTGTTATGTTGCTGGTTGTTCTCCGAGAAGTGAACGTATTCCAACAGCAGTGATCGTAGCACGTTACTGGCATCATTTGGGAGTAAGTCGACTTTCGACTTTGGGCAGTTGTTTTTCCATGTACGCTTTAATCGTTTTGAGGCTTGCGTGTTCAATAAGTTATCTCCCCTTCATGTCGATGAGGAGGCCATAGTGTTCAATGAAGTCAGCCCCAATGATTGGAGAACTTACATGGGCTATTGTGAAGATCCACGTGAATGGCTTTGAAAATCCCATGTTCAGTTTTACTGATCATTTGCCGAATGTTCGAATCCCTTAAACACCGGCTGCCACTAAATTTGGAGGAGGCGTCG
Organism: Odontomyia ornata; assembly: GCA_963969285.1. Lineage (NCBI taxonomy): Eukaryota > Metazoa > Arthropoda > Insecta > Diptera > Stratiomyidae > Odontomyia > Odontomyia ornata. The sequence continues at coordinate 16,055,064 of OZ017741.1, read as the reverse complement.
GGGGAACTAAGGTCTCAGATGGTTGGTGGTATTACTGAGACATCTGCGCCAGTGTCGATAAGAAAAGCGATTTTGTTGATATTGTCGTGGATCTTCAAACGATCAATTGTGCGGTGGGGGGTCGCTACATGTGCACGGTCGGTACACAGTTATTTGAATGGGAGTAAGGTTGTTGGCATTTTTTTTGCGCTCAATCCATAATGCTGGTGGTACCAACAAAGCTGATCATCCAATTCTCTGGTGTGGCATGTTGGTGGTGCCTGCTGCAGTGTAGGCCACGTGCGATGTGCTTCGTGTCGGAAAGTTGATGGCTGTTGGTTACTCGGACCTTGAAGTGCGTCCTTATGCTTCGTCATCCGATAGCTGTGGTCACGTACTGCGGAAGCGAGATTGCTTAGATCGCTTGTGATCCGCAGCGTTGATGGAAAACTGTTCCGTAGCTCATCTTCTGTTGCAACTGCCGCGACTGACTGTATGGTGGCCTCGTCCATGCGATAAGCGATTGTTGTGAGATCCGAAATAAGGGTGTCGTTAGCCGATAGGATACTCCCCAATGCGATGTCAAGGTGGTTGAGCCACATCTGTTGGACCAGAGTGTCAGACACATTTCCGTTGGCGAGCGTGCATCTAGTTGAGGAGCTGTGATAGACGCTGGTCTCCTAGCTCAAACGATCTTGGACAGTAACTTTTGAATACGCTGTTGGGCCGAGTCAGCGTAGACGGCTAACAGGGCCTTTTTCAGAGTGCTGTACTTGTTGTCAGATGGGGGGTTTGCTACTATGTTACAAACCTGTTCCATCGCCTTCGTATTGAGGTTCACCACGAGGAGGTTGAATTTGGTGGTGTCGTCGGTTCTTCGGCTGGTGGTGAAGTTTGTGCCTACCTAGACGAACCAAAGCTTCACGTCCTCCTGCCATAAGGGTGGAACTCTGAATGTAACACTTTCCGTGTCTTGGGCCTCTTCCTTCAGCGTGGGCCTGGCTTGTGCAACGAGCGTTGGCGTTGCTGTAGCTGGTGAAACCATTTTAGGCGTTGGTCAGAGCTGCGTCGTCGTGTACATATTGGATACCTGCGAATCTGTGCCATCTGTGGTATCCGGGCACAACATAGTTGCGCGTGTTTGCTTTGGCGACAAATTTGCATGTCCCCACGATTTTTTCAGCACATTAATATGGATCATCCATGCGAAACGGTGGCTTGGCTCGAGGCACAAAAGGATGCACGTTGGATAGATGGTTTGTTCACCACAAGCTCTACTCTTTGTTTGCCCTTTCTTTGGCTTCCTTTTAGGTAAATAAGAGATCACCAGGACCATAGAAAGCTTCTTGGCACGACATCAGATGAAGATAGATGAAACAGCTGATATTAATACTTGTAGCTTCCTCCGAAACATTCTCACTTCGCTGGACTCTATGCAAGAGGCCAGAAAATCGGGTAAGACGTCAGTGTGAACATAGCAAAAAAATTGTTTCAGTTTGAGTTATACATCCGCAGGTCTAGTAGAGTTAGCAGCCTGAAGGCCGGAGTTCTCTCAGCTATACCGAAAATTCATCTTACCCAAACTCTTCGCTCCATATATTTGTAAAGATTAGGTGGATTAGATTATATATTGGCAAAATTTTCCATGTGTATGCATTGCAGATAGGCGGGTCCTTTCCCGAGGCAATGAAGTATGAGTGTTGGCAAGGAATTAGGATGCAGGAGACAAGATGAATAGAGGAATTATAAAGGGATCTAGCTACAAAAGATGCCTAGCGTGGTTCATAGCGAGCAGCACTATTTTGCAAACAAGTACATCGTTACCTAGATGCAGTGATCATTCATATGATGATAACTGCTCGTCCTTAGCCAAGCACAAATCCCCTATCTTGATGTTTTTCGTTCACCTCAACCACTTCGGCCTTCGTTGCAAGCGGGTGATGTATTCAACTTCTGCGAAAACTGCCTTCTGTTCAAGGTGGATTTGAGCTCCGGGACATTTTATTCCGGAATGACTACCAGCGGGCCTTCTACTGAAAAGTGCGTGGGTGCTAAGGCTTCTACGTCTGTCTAATCGCCATATAATGGGTTTATTAGCCTGGAATTTACGCAATTTTCAATCTGGATTAATACCGTGTTAAGTTCTTTGATGGTCAACTTTGACCTTCTGAGTACCTTACGTAGATGCCGTTTTAGCGACTTGACGCAAACTACAAAAAAGTGGAGATGCAGGTTAATTGAAGTGCCACTTTGTACGATCAGTTGCCAATGAGCCAGCTAAATACTGGCCGTTTTTCAAAGCTCTTTTCAACTAGCCGTCTGTGCCAGCAAAGCTGTTTTCACAGTAAGTAGCCTTCAAATGTTGAAATGCCTTCTTCTCTTTTGGGTTCGACGTAAAGTTGTCCACAAAAATCAACACGATTGTGTGTGAAAAGTTGGCGCAGCGTGACTCGATGCGCGGGTAGTTCTTTTATGCGCTGGGCGCTTACCTTAGCCTTGGTTTGAAAACAGGTGATGCATTTATAGATGAAGTGTTACGCCACATTTTTGCCGGCCAGGATCAAAAAAGGTTAACGCAAGGTGGCTAGCCTCAGTTGGGTTCTCCATAAAAAAAGATCTGGTGAATTTGGTCTAAACATAATTTGACATTACGACAGTGTTTTGCTAGGATAACGGGATGTTTCTCAGAAAATGACAAGCTTGATTGTCACAAGCGTCCTCTAACACGCAGGATTCTGTTCACGTCCATGAACGAGTTTAAATTTAATAATTTGCTCTTATTCGATAGAGACTTTGCTGCCGCCAGACTGGCGATGTCATAGAAAAATTTTGATTGCTGGATGTACTTGATCCAGATCAATTCTGCACACACTAGTCCCGAAGAGCTTCCTGGGATTTTCCCTGTTATTAAACTCGTATGCAATAGGCCGTAATATGTAACAAATGGGTGAATGACGAGAATCTTTACTGAGTTCGTCCGTAAGTGTCAATTGTAAGACGTCAATGCTAACGATGGCATTCTTTCGAGCTTCCAGGTTGGTGATAAGTGTGTCTTTTTGTTTGGTCATTCCATTGTTAGAATAAATGGTAACAGACCTCGCGTGGTCAGATCCGCTGGGTTCTCCTTCAAAGGGTAATGTTGCCATACAATACTGTCATAGATCTGAGTGATTCGATAAGCCACAAATACTGATCAACGTCACGGGTGTCCTTGTGGGCAAGTCAAAACAATTTGCAGATCGCGTATGCTCTTGCAACCTTGTTGCCGTGCTACCACAAAGCGCGTGATACCAAAATTGTTCAGGCTGAGTTTGCAAAAAGATATATTTCATTAAGTCAAGTGATATGTACCATGCTGGCTGTCAAAGATTCATCACCACAACCACGTCGAGGTTGATATTTTGAACAGGTCAGCGGGGGCTTTGACCATATCCACGTCAACCTAATTAAGCTTCTGCAATGTGAGGGCTACGATAACTGCCTCAGCATCATTGAACATTGTATACGCTGGCCTCAAGCAATACTAATGCGTGACATCAAGGCGAGCATCATCGCCAGGACATTATTTAACCTCTGGGTCAACATATTCGGCACGCCACTTGAAATTACCTTAGACCAAGGCCATATAGTTTCAGATCAACCTCCTAAACCAACTTTATGGTCCCCTGAGGGCAAACCATGTTCAGATCAACCACAAGAAAAAATGCTGACAGTCAGCAAAATTCATAGTAAATCTGGAAAAAATTAGAGATTAGCTTACAGAAGTAGGCCAGGAAACCAATGCCTAGTATATTGTGGAGTGAAATACTAATTGGAAGAAGAAAAATCTCTGTGATAAGGCAATGGTGTAAAAAAGCTCGGTTGGTGTGACAGGTATGTGTGCACTTTTCCTTACTCAAACAACACCTACAATCAGTCCATACCTAACAGAACAATTCTTGCTTAACTAATATAGGACCATTTAGTTTGACAAACAGATTAGATAGAGATTAGAGCTACTCTCGAACTTTTTATGTGGTTGGGAGGTAAGGCTATTTACACCATAATTATGGGGCTCCTATATGCGTAAGATGTCTGAACACCCCGCTAAGTAGCTCCTTTGTCAACCAGAAAACCTAGGTGGATCCCTCTCCTAACGGTAGGGGAAGGAGGAAGAAGGATTGCTAGAAAAATGATTCCCCAACCCCAAGGTGCATGGCTATAGTGAGTTCTTTTTTTCTTTTAGGACTGGCCAAACATAACGTGCCACATGTTTCTTTTTGTCGCCCGATATGGGCATCTCTTCTTTTAGACTATCCGTAGAAAGATCTCCTGTTTTCTTGTAGAGATCCAGCGTAGCATGTCCCATCTTTTGCATGCAAAAAATGCATGGCATGTGTCGCTTTAATCTTTTGTACAAAATCTACTGTCAGGAGACTGCATTTTACCAATCTTGTGCAAGTAACTTTGAAAATACCCAGGCCCGCTCAATAGCTGGGTCAAGGAGAAGTGAGTCTTACCGGGCGTTCAATTCAGCCACGGTCTCAAATAAAAGATGAGGCACGCATTGCATTTTCTTTTTATGCTGTTCACCAAGAACTGCTTCCAATCATTGAGTGAGCATTGTCTCTCCTTGCGGGCAACTGTGTCCATCAAGTCTTCGTTACGGCCCAAGTATATTGTAAGGCACTCTCTAGCAAGAACGGTGATAGATATCACTTCTGCTATGAATAGTACCATTAAATTAGAGACAGTCACTTATGAAGATACAATCATTAGTGCTCTGTGTCTCTGTCCCTGTGGCAAGCATTTTCAGTACAACTCCTTACTGAGAGAATTACCCCATGTTTTTGCTCTGTAGAGTAGCACCAACTTTACAGACCTTATCAAATGTCACATTTTTGATGAGTTAGGTCCCCATACGTTCGGTATAAGTTGTGTTTATGAACTATTGCTCTGATTTGCTTTATCAAACTTATCTTCAAGTCTATCAGCAACCTCAGTTACTTTACGGATGGTTTCAATTCAACCAATACTTTCCCACTACCGATCGTCCTTACTCTGGGATGACCATTTCGGTTTCCTCTGGTTCTAGACTGAAATAACGAGCAATTCCTTACTCAACGCATTAGTATTCTTCATCTAAGTTGCATCTGGTCTATGGTGCGTGCAGCAACTAGCGCCACAACATCATCTACAGAGCTAATCAGGCACGACTCATTCAGCAGTTCTAGTCTCAATAGTCTATTTTACGATATATTCCACAATTCTGCACCAAGGAAGCATATTGGAGCACTGGCCCTGCATCGTATCATAAAGCAGGCTTTGATCCCTAAGCTTGGTTTTCAGGGTATCCAGGATATCCAGCCATCTTGCAGAGTTAAAGCTGTTCTGAACATCAAGTGTCACCAACAGAACTATTCATCGCTTGGTGCAACCTTCACCTTTTCGTCCACTTTCACCACCTCGGCAGTTGCATCAATGATGGAGCATGCTGCTCTAAAGCCGTACTGCCTAGGAGATAGGTAACCAGCAGTATGAATTGTATCAGTGAGTCTTCCCTTGATAAGTTTCTCTAGCACTCTCCCAGCCATATCTAGGATGTATATTGAGCAATATGCAGATATTAACCTGGGAGTGCCCTTCCACTTGCTGATCAGTATGAGCCTTGCTTTATTCCAAAGTTCCAGGAACCCAACCCGCAGGGAAGCATCAAGTCAGGACAATGGTGATAGACGAACTGCAACACCTTAACTGTGACGTCTTCCTTGGTTTCAATAATAGGACTGCCTCTCGTAGTTGCAGCTACATGAAGAGTCAGCAACCGACTGCATCTGCTGTTTTTCCATAGACAGCGTCAACATAGACCAGCTGGGTGGATAAAAGTGCCCTCACTACTTTGTCCACCTGCTGTGCTTCATATATGCAGGACTTGCGTAGCGCACTAAGCTTCCACATAACTACCTTGAAGCCAAGGTCCCACGGGTCTCTGTTCACATCATCTACTAGATCTTGCCAGCAGCGTGCCTTATCGATATCAATTTGTGAAGGTATTTACTGGCCACTTATATGCTGCTAACCGGTTGCATGCTTCATCCTAGTTCTGTGCCCGTTGAGTTGTACGTTAATACTTGTGATATTACAAAGTAACACCAGCACTTATAGTTGGATGCTATCCGCAGAGGAGCCTTTTAGAAACCTCCACTTTCTCGAAGACAATACTCCCCAAAGAATGCAAGCCTCCAAGAATACTCCTGTGTATCAGGACTCCCCCTGTGTCCCAGCACTTAAGCTTTCCACTGTCGCCAAATGCCCCGGAAACGCTCTTCGTTGTTGTAGCAAATCTTTTTCTTAGCCTAGATTTCTAGAAAAGTTCAATTGCATACTGGTAAGAACATCCCTCTTGTCAGCCATATCCAGAATCCTTTTCAAAGGATTGCATTTTCTTTGTTGTAAAACATCACGAAAGAGATAGTGAAATTATTAATCATTCCCTCACATAATAAGGGATGTTACAATTTGTAAAATTTCTTGCATGAATCAACAATCACTTTGAAATTCTCTGAATTCAACTCCATCTCCTTCATGGATTGTAAAAGAAAACACCTAATACTATAATTTTCTGGTAATTTGAATGTTTCACCCGAGATATGTGCTTAGATTAATAAAGTACCATTTGATAAACGACCCCTTGGACGTAAGTCAGTTCATGGCAACTGTCACTTGTATTTATAGCTTCAAGCGTTCCTTGGACACAATGTCATTTGATATATGTACGGCAGGATTGTCTTCAATCTTCCTCACATCCCTCTCCAATCGCCATGCAAACCACACACTTAGCGGTACTCACTCATTCGTTCGCAAGGAGAGGAAATATTCCGAGAAGGAAAGCTGGGATGGCCGTGAGATAGAGACCAGTTGTTTGCACTGTATAAATGTTAGCCATACTTAGTACACTCATACACACATTGCAGACGGGCGAGACGAGACTAAATGGGATAAGGAAAATCTAAAGGCACTTAGGAATCCAGTCAAGAGGGTAGAAGCAAAAGATTTCACATGCATGGGGGTAGGTTGGCTCGTCGGTTGCTTGGTTGTAATATGATGTATAGCTTTTGCAAATACTTCTCTTTTTTTTCTTCTCTTTTAAAATTAGATGATATGTTTCTGCATGAGCATTTTTGTACGGAGTATGTCTTTACGTTTTCTAAGAAGTTTTCAGATGTTGGTTAAGTGTTTTCGTGTGTTTTTTCATCAGGGTACAAGTATGGATTTCTCGATTTGCCAAAAGGGGAGAATGATTGTGTACTATTGCATTAGCTGAGTTTAATGTGTTGGATTTACAATTCCTTGAAGTTGATCTTCAAGCCATGTGGGTGGTTGATATTTTTCTTTATTGATAAAAACAAAGAAACTACGACGAAGCGTACATTGTTGATCATTTCATTAATTACGTATTAATCAGTCCAAACATAATTGAAATATATTCTAAAGATTGGAAATTTTAAAGTATGTATGTACATATAAATTCATGCTAAAAGTCATCTCATAAAAAAAACTAGCTTGAAAATTTGGCATATTTAAAACTCGTCTCAAATTAACTTGGAAAAGGCGTGGAATGTCCTTTTCAAACCCAATTGAAGCTTGAAACAGATTTTAATATTTCAGTGAAACCACAAACTATCAAAGCATCATTTAGCCATCACAACTCGATGTTATACATTTCGTTTTTTCCATGCTTTTATTTTTGACGGATCACCCGTGATACATAACTTGTGTGTAAGTCAAAAGTAGTACCCAATTAGTGTTGACATTACATCATACAGGGAAACGAGACTCTTGTCATTAAAATTTTTTTGGTAGCACAATCTGTGAATGAGCGTTGGAAATTTACATCCCTCACTGACTTCCAGTTAAATTTTGGTGACATTCGGTTCAGTGGAAGCGAAGTTATTGTGGCAGTATGTTGATGTCATCGGTACAAAAAAGAATTTTCAACAAAGAGCTGATATCAAATTTTGTTTTAAAATCGGTTAAACGTTTACCAAAACATTTGAATTGATGAAAAAAGTTTATGGCGATGATTTTCGGTCTCGTGCCAGAGTTCATGAGTGGTTTACACATTTCAGAGATGATCGTGAGAACATAAATGATGATGAACATACGGGCCGCCCAAAATCAGTGATCACCAAAAACTCCATCGAAATCATGCGTGAATTTATCAAAAATGAGCCGAAATCATCGCTGAAATTCATGGAATCGGAGTTGAATATCTCCAAAACATCGATTTATTTGCCTGATATCGCTCCCTGTGACTTCTACCCATTCGGAAAATTGCATTCAACCATGAAAGGAAAACGCTTTGCGTCCGTAGAGGGCATCCAAATGGCTTGTACCGACATCCTGAAGGACATTCCGGTCAATGACCTGAAACACTCTTTCGAAAAGCTTTTGGATCGCGAAAAATATTATATCGGGGCCGGAGGAGACTATTTTGAATAAATAACTCGAATTTATTAGAACGTTTCTATTTTAGCTCAGTCTTGTTTATTTTGGAACGAAACTTGTAGAATTTGTCACAATGCTTACAAATTATTGACATCTAAACAAAAGTAATATTGAAAGATGACTTCGATGAGCAACTGAACATGTTTCTGACCATCTTTCTAAATATTGTGAAAAAAAAGTTTAGCATACCCCGCTTATAAATTATTTTGAAAGGAATTTGCAACTGTACATTTTGTCTCCCCTTGGGCCACCTGATGCACAAAATGATTTTTTTGCAGATTCTGAGAGTCCTAATCACGATCGTTCATTTGATACTTTTAAGGGTCACTTCAGTTTTAGGAAGCCCTCTTAAAGAATTTTTTCAATTTTCGGTAAGACCTAAAGTTTTTAAGTTTTTGCCATACCAGTCCAGAGTGATGGTTGACAAAAGTATTCATGGACGCTAGCACTCTTCAGGAAGTGCTATCTCCACGTACCCGAGGAATTGGAGGTTTCGGTAAGCTTCCTCCGCGGATTATGACCTGGCAACAATCTTTGGACTACAAATGAGATATTTATTTATTTAATTCATCACTATTTCACAGAATTTGTAATCCCAATTATAAAATAGAAATGAGAATACATGTGCAAAAAAAGTTGAAACATAAATATCAAGTAAGAATTAATCTAAGATGCTATGTAATGAGTAAAATAAACGCTCGTAGATTACTATCCACAGCATGCTTTTAAATGAACTAAATGAGCCAGGAGGAGGACCAAGCTTGAGATTAGGAATGATTTTGCAAAATCAATGTAAATCTCATCAACTTGATCTCCTATGTCAAGAGTGATTGGAACCATGTTGATAAATTCACCTAGTTTAGTCACGGTAGAACGTCCTTTTACAAATCCATGTTAATTATCGGATGGCTTAAGGTTAAGGTTATCGGATGGGGAGGATATTTGTTCTTTCCAAATGTCTGGAAGAGTACTCTTTTCGAGACTTGAAGCAGAACTATCCTTTGGTGCTGGTGGATATAACGTCGTGGATCTACTTGCAAAGATCGATACCGACGAGGTGACACACCGACGTGAATGGCCCCGATCTAAGAATCATATCGTCTCCACCTTGGTGAACCATGGCTGGCTTCGGAGTACGTTCGGAGTTCGCACCGTTGAGTTGGTAGTGTAGGCTTGGTTGAAATGGACTCCAAGCTAGCGCTGATCTGGCTCTGAGCATCTGTCCCCATAATAGCTGCCGCCAAGCCCGCAGGGGGAGTGCTGGCCGACAAGAATACTCTTGAATTTCCGCCTCACTTACCTGAGAAAATTCCCGCAGTCGACTTGACCAATTTTGGAGGCAAGCATTCTTTGGGGAGCGCGCTCTTATGAACCCGAGATATGGGGGGAAGGGGGACCGTGAGGCTCCCTCCTGAGATGACAGGTAATCACCCTGACTGAATCTGGACTACGCTTTGAACAATGAACTGGAATTGATGCTTTGGGCTGGTAGATATGATGGTTTCGAACTAATTGTTTGCACGGTAGTGCTGAGATGACACTCGTGCGTGAATGGCTCCACTTTAACTACAATACTGCCTCTATTCTAATGAAGCCTTGGCAGACCTTGAAATACGTTCGAAGTTCACACGATTGGGTTAGTGGTGTAGTTTTGGTTGAGACGGACTCCCGATTAGCGCTCGTGTGGCTCTGAGCACTTGTCCCCTTCAAGGCTTGTGCCAACCCTTGCATGGCCTCCCTGCTCTGCAAAGATAACCAAAGGACCGAAAAGGTGATTACACACACGAGCGGACATAGCGGCTCCAATGGGGAGACCCAATAAAACTGAAGAAACTTAAAACCCTAAAAAAAGATTAAAAAAAAAACAAAAAAAAAGAAAGCAAAAATAACAAAAACAAGAACGCAACCAGCGGCAGCAGCCACAATGCTTACAGCACATCGACTAACGATGACAAAAATGACGATGAATACAATAACAGTGAAGACTGATGAAAAATGAAGACTAACAGACAGTCTTGTCCAGACTAAGATTCCAGCGGCGTTCAGGGGCAGCAAAAACGGGAAACTCTGCAGGACGCAACAGATGTTCGAGCTGTGGGAAAGTAAAAAGTTAATCGAGAATTCGATGGTTACTGCTGCGATCGCTACCAAAGTGACCGAGCCGAGGATCATAAATCCCAAAATAATAAAGAACCATCCAGAAGTCCACAAGGAGACTACGGCAGGAGAAGCTAAACAAATAAAGCGCCATCGTGTGGTTTCATTGCCACCGTTGAAAATAGGGCGGAAGTACAGTACTCAGGAGCTAAGCCGATGACCTCTCCCAAGAAAGGTGGTCACAAACTACAATTGCCACCCAGCAATATGAAGAATGAAGGCTAATCTTAAAAGTGAGAGATGTTCTACAAAGAGTACAATCTGCACGCGGCTCACCGAAAATCAACAAAACAGCAAAGATTGGGCTCCTCGAACTAGAGAAGGTCCTAGATCACATAGGGCATTATTGGAGGAGCCGCAGAAGACTAGTAGGCCGAAAAAGAGCAGAAGGCTGCATAAGCGCTGAGGGCTAAGCCTATAGGGCATGCGCAGATAGCTCCACCACCAAACATCAATAAAATAATTACCTCTAGCCCAATCGAAGGAGGTCGGGAAAGATGAAGAAAGGAAGAGGCACTAAATGGGCGCAGAATGAAGAAGCGAAGTAAGCCACAAAAAAAGTCCTTCAAAAGTGTCAGGAAATAAAATTCGCACGGATGCCCAAAAAGAAAAAATACTTGATGCAAAACAGGAGGGAAAGAAGCCCCAACTGCTCATACAACCCCAAGATGTCCAATCATACGCAGAAGTGCTGCGTATTATCAGAGGAAATGTAAGGCCCAAAGACACCAAAACTGCCATTAAAGCAGTACGACCAACGGGGTCAGGTCACATACTAGTCAAACTCGGAGCAAATCCTGGCAATGAAGAAGCATTTTGCCTCGCTCGAGCCGATAGATATGATCGTAATAAGAGGATCTGGCCGAGGCAGAAGGCCATCAAAAGGGAATTCCCTAGCGTGCCCAGGATCAAAGTGAGACTGAAATCAGAAAACCATAGGGAACTTGACCGAAAAGGGCAAAGTAAGAATGCGCTGGGTTGTCTGTAGGATACAGTGAAGAGCAGTGCCTCTTCAATGTATCAAATGCTTCGACTATGATCACACCTCACAAGTATTAAAAGGACCCAATAGGAGTTCCCTATGTTACAAATGTGATAAAATGGGACACAAAAGAAAAGAGTGTATGAAGGATGCTTATCCAAGACCTGATGTTCGACAAGTCTTGGGATCAGGATAATTCCAGGAAGCCCTAGCAAAGGCAGAATCAGAACTTAAATGACCCGCGTTCTGCAGCTACGCCTACACCGTGGTTCAACCGCTGAAAATCTGCTTGAGTATCAAACGGCTTTCATGCCCCTCGAAAACTGCTCATGCAGATTTTCAGTGAACCGCGGTGCAGGTTTAGCTGCAGAACGCGGATCATTTAAGTTCTGATTCTGCCTTCGCTAGGGCTTCCTGAAATTTTCCTGACCCCAAGACGTGTCGAGCATCAGGTCTTTATGCTGCTGAGCGACCAACACCATGATAAAAGTTTGGCATCATGGTATCCTGATGAAACTGGTTTTGCCGCTGTTTGGGTTAGGAACAGTGATTTCCAGGCGAAGAGCTGTAGGGATGGTTTTGTGTGGGTTCGGTGCTCAGGGACCACCTTTTTTAGTGTGTACATAATGCCGAACGAACCAATATCATCTCCCCAAACCAAGTTTAATGCTTTGGAGGGCGCTGTCTCGATCGCAAACGGGAACGTGCTTGTTGGGGGAGACTTCAAATGGGATACGCCCGAAACAGATCCACGTGGAAAGCAAATCCTGGAAATGGTGGCCAGGATGGCAATTGTCGTACTAAACACCAGAAATACGCCGACTTTCCGCCGTATTGGCTGTGGAGGAAACATACCTGACGTGACATTTGCCTCGGAGCCTTTAGTATGGAGGACATACAATTGGAGAGTAATAGAGGACTACTCAGCCAGTGATCATCAGTGCATTCTGCTTGAGATAAGCGTTGTTGTCTCCCGACGTCCCTGCTCTCGGCTTTCTACAATTGGATGAAACATCGGAAGGATGAACGTCGAGAGTTGTGAGAGTTGAGGTGCTCACAGCAGGTCACCTGCTGCAGGGAGATTCGCAGGGGATGGGAAAACTGGTAGACGTGGTGAATTTAACTATAAGCATCATGACGACTGCCTGCAACACTTCTATGCCGCGTCGAGAACCCTGGCAAGGCAAGCCCCCAGTGAACTGGTGGTCAACTGAAATCGCTGAAAAGCAAAGTGAATGCCATAAGCTTCGGCGTGAGGCTCAACTGGCACGGAACCGTCCCGAGGCATGCAACCGGGTGGCAGCATATAAGTCGACCTTCGCAAATAGATTAGCAACGATTGCTGCTGGCAAGACCAAGTGGACAATGCAAACAAATATCCATGGGGCCTTGGCTACAAGCTAGTTATGCGGAAGCTTGATGTCCTACGGAAAACTTGTATACATGATGCGGAAAAGATCCACATTCACATTCATATGATGCTGTTCACGGCGAAACAACAGTCAAGTGTCCACTCTTGACACAGCCGAAACTGAAGGAGGCCATCTTTTTATTGAAAGCGAGGAAGGCTCTAGGCTCAGATGGTGTTCCAGCTGAAGTGTTGCAGCCTGTCTTTTGTCCTGACTTGCTGCTCAGCACATTCAACGATTGCCTTCGGAACAGGGTTTTCCCGGTACGACGGAAGGTGGCGAGGCTTGTAATGATCAGTAAAGCGAAGGGGAAACCCGGATCACAGTCTACATACCGCCTGTTAAGCATGCTAGCCACTGCTGGCAAAGTACTAGGAGAAACTCATGAAGGGAAGACTCACTGACGCGATTGTCTTGTACTGGGGACGTATCTCCTCGGCATGATGGCTGTAGAGCAGGACGTTCCACCAACGATACGATTACAGAGGTGGTAAGTGCGGTCCAAAAGGCAGAGTAGTATAGGTGCACCAAGCAACAGATCATCTTGTTGGTGACACTCGACGTCAGGAATGCCTTCAACTGTGCTACTGGTGGATTTTCAGGATACGCTGGAAAACCCTTTTCAAATTCCAGAATATCTAATATGACTTTTGAGGGACTACCCGAAGGAAGGAAGCCTACTTTACGACACGACACAGAGCCAACGAAGGATGGAAGTTTTATCGGGTGTTGTCCAGGGATATCCTTGGTCCAGACCTGCGGATCATGTCTTACGAGGCTATTGAGACTCAAGCTGCCAGATGAGTCGCACTTAATCGGATGTTGTGGATCTGTTTGGTATGGCTAGGTATGCTAATGCGCCAAGCGAGAGATTGGATGACTGCTCGTGGGATCATTTAAGCAGTGGAGAAAACCAAAGTGGTCATCTTGACAAAAAAGGGAATCCCTAGAGTAAGGATGATCAGTATTGGAGACATACAAATCGAAGCGGTGAAGTACCTGGGGCTACTGATCGACTAAAAGATGAGTTTCTCTGAGCAAATCAGGGCAACGGCTGAGAAGGCTGCTTCGGAAGTATCGGCTCTGAGTCGACTTACGGCCAACGTGGGGAGACCCGGCCCATCAAGAAGACGCCTCTTGATGAGTGCTGTAGGGCCGGTCCTACTGTACAGAGCAGAAGTATAGGGCGACACTCTCAGCAAGGAGGTTTACTGAAAACGCCTGGCACAGGCACAGAGAAGAGGAGCACTGATATGACCTCGATATGACCTCCTTTGGCTATGATTATGTGATACAGTTTTCCATGGAAAGCATTGCATGCTGACCGAACGTTGATTACGGAATTTTATTCCATTCTCGAACAAGAGCTGACTTCAATGCATCAACACTTGCATATTTTTTAGTGGACACCTTATCTGCAAAATGGACAATATGGAGAAATCCATGGGATTCAAGTCCAGTGAATATGGTGGCCATTCTTTCGACGAAATCAGCCACGAAACGCAATTTCGTAAAAATTGCTGTGTCGCTCGAACTTTGTGTGACCGCGCCGAGTCCTGATGGAATGTCTAACGGTTCATACCTCCGCTTGCCTACGGGACGGGGTTTTCCCGGTACGATGGAAGGTGGCGAGGCTCGTGCTGATCAGCACGGAGAAGGGAAATCCCGAATCGCCGTCTGCATACCGCCCGTTATGCATGCTAGACACGGCTAGGGAAGTGCTAGAGAAACTCATCAAGGGAAGACTCACTGACGCGATTCGTGCTGCTGGGGACCTATCTCCGCGGCAGTACGGCTGTAGAGCAGGACGCTCTAACATTGATGCGATTGCAGAGGTGGTGAACGCGGTCCAAAGAGCAGAGGCATATAGTCGCACCAAGCGACGGATCGTCCTGTTGGTGCCACTCGACATCAGGAATGCCTTCAACTCCGCTAGATGGGTGGATATTCTGGATACGCTGGAAAACTCGTTTCAAGTTCCAGAATATCTAATGCGGCTTTTGAGGAACTACCTAAAGGACCGAAGCCTGCTCTACGACACGACCTAGAGCCAACGAAGGATGGAAATTATATTGGGTGTTGCCCAGGGATCTATCTTTGGTTCGGACCTGTGGAACATGTCTTACGATCGGCTACTGAGACTTGAGATGCCAGATGAGTCGCGCTTGGTCGGCTATGCGGATGATTTTGCGGCTCTGGTATCTGGACGCACCGTTGAACAGGCGCAACTTAGGCTAGGTATGCTAATGTGCCGAGTGAGGGACTGGATGACTACTCGGGGGCTCAGTTTAGCACTGGAGAAAATCGAACTGGTCATCTTGACAAAAACGAGAATTCCTAGAGTAAGGATGACCAGTATTGGCGACTTACAAATCGAATCGAAGTCAGCCGTGAAGTACCTGGGGCTACTGATCGACCGGAAGATGAGTTTCTCTGAGCAAATCAGGGCAACAGCTGAGAAGGCTGATTCGGGAATATCGGCCCTGAGTCGACTTATGGCCAACGTAGGGGGACCCAGCCCACAAAGAAGATGCCTCTTGATGAGTGCTGTAGGATCAGTGCTACTGTATGGAGCAGAAATATGGGCGACGCTCTCAGCAAAGAGGTATACCGAAAACGTTTGGCCCAGGTACAGAGAAGAAGAGCACTGAGAATTGCATCTTCGTATCCAACAGTCTCTGACTCGGTGGTGGGAGTGATTGTAGGCGTGATACCTGTCGCCCTCCTTGCTAGAGAGCGCCGTGCTATTTACCTGCGCTGAAACGAGGATGCGAGGGAGATGGTTGTCCGTGAGGAGAGAAAGCGCTCACTCAACGATTGGCAGCAGTCTTGGGTCAATTGTACGAAGGGAAGGTGGACTGTGCGCCTCATCCCGGATGTGAAACCATGGCTAAATCGAAGGCATGGTGAGACTGACTTCTATCTGACCCAGTTTTTGAGCGGGCATGAGTGTTTTCAGTCTTACCTGCACAAGAGTGGTAAGTCACGGTCCCCCGATTGTCGGTTTTGCCCAGGAGAGGATGACAACGCTTATCACACATTTTTTGCGTGCATCTGATGGGCCAGGCTGCGAGGGAAACTCTACAGAGAGACAGGAGAGCTCACCCTGGATAATATAGTTATGGTGATGTTCGAATCGGCTGACAAATGGAACCAGTTGGCACATTACACTTGGGCAGTCCTAAAATATTAAAGGGACGCACAGCAGCCGGGGGCGCTGGGGAATCGCTCTTCTAGCATTTCCTCTTTCCCTCTCCCTCCCACTAGGAAAGGGACTCCCCAGCTTGAGGGTGCCCCACGGCGTAACAGAACGAGACCTGGCCCCAAGTAATGTGTCAAACGGGTCCAGGCTGGGTTCTCAGGTTGACAGGGGAGGTGTTTAGTGAGTAGTCCAGTCGCACATTAGAGTCCCACACTCTGTGCATAAAAAGCATTCACCTCCCTACCACAAAAAAAAAAACGGTTCATACCAAAGTGTTTACGTACCTAAGGTAGCAAAACATCGTTAAGGATCTTTTTGCGGTACATCTCTTGGTTTACCTTGACTCCCTGTTCGATGAAAATCAGAGGAGTGCGTCCATCCGCAGCCATTCCAGCCCAAAGCATAACAGAGACTGGTGATTGCTTGCGCATGGCAACTCTTGCGTCCAAATTATCGTTGGACTTGTGCTCTAACCAAACACGATCATTTCGTTTATTCACATACTGTTGAATGGTGAAAGTTTTCTCATCCGAAAAGACAATTTTTGGAATCTCATCACGTTCGGCCTAGGCCTTCAATGCTCGTGTTCTTTCAAGCCTAACTTTTTTTTTGTGCTTCCGTAAGACCTTGAACTTTTTGTATCTTGTAGGGCTTCAAGTTTAGTTCATTTTTCAATATGGTTTGAATGCTGTATCGTGAAACATGCAGACGTGCTGCTAATTGATTGGCACTTTGACGAGAATTTCGTTGGATTCGTTTCTTCACCTTTCGAATCATTTCTTTTGATGTTGCTGTCTTTTTAGGACCGCCTCTGTTGCGTTTAGTGATGCTTCCAGTTTCGTTGTATCGAGTTATGGTTTGATACACAAACATTTTATTCACATTCAAATGCTGGAGCTGACAAACTATTGCTGTTTGTGAATTTACAGCCAAATACAGTGCAATCACACTATTACGTTTGAATTTCATTACGATTTTTCTATGAAGATATTAATTTATAACAATTCTTTTTTGACCACATGTAAACAACTAACCAAACTTCAATGTGTCATAAAATTGGCGCGCGAAAATGACAACTACACAAATGACAGCACGGTGAAGTTAGTAACGTTTAGCCTCAGCCACCCTGTAATGTACGGAATTTTAAGAAACTCAATTTTTAAAAGTGCAGTTGTTTGAGCAAATGAATTTTACACCAAACTTCTTTTGATAATCTAATGTTGTGGGTGTCAACATTTGAAAGTGTTGTTTTATTGAAAAAATTAACATTGTAATCTAAGTAAAGTAAATTTCGCAGTTTCATACGAGATGACCGATATACTCATCAGGAGCTGCCACATCAGTCACCTCGGGGCAGCTCGACTGCGGGGGTTCCAGGTGGCCACGAACCTATATATATATGCTGCAGCATGCCAGTGCTGCAAGCTCTATCGAGCAATTTTAATGGAACCAACCCATATGCTGGAACCAGCTGAAGTCCATCGAGCGAAAAATGCTATTAAGTTGATAGCTAAAATGCTCGGGTGAAAGAACAACTTAGGACACCAGCATTCCTTAAACAAAATTTCTTATAAAGTAAATTATTATTGAACTCCGGGAACAGCCTTAAGGCACAAGCCGCACGAATATTATTAGGTGTAGTTGCTCGTATTTTGAATTGTAAATGTGTAAAATTAAAAAAAAATCACCAAAGGAAGTTCATTAATCTCTTGAAAATAATAAAGAAAATTGGTGGCTGAAAACAATCTCAAATAACTTTGAATATCAGAACTTGAGGATCAAATGCTATGTATTCATATTAAGTTTGAAATGTAGTGTAGGCTAAAACAGTAGAACTTTCAGTGAATGCTCATTCCATCTAGATTAAAATGGCGAATCTCTTTGAACCACTTACAATAATCTTATTTATTCAACACTTTATGAGCACATAATTCGTAAAAACTCATTTTAATCTCTGAAGCATCCCATTGCATTACATAACCCCATCGAAAAAACGCATCACACAGATTAAGCACAACCCTTATTTCAATAAACTAGTCGTATTTATTACAAACCAGGAATAGGACCGGCTTGAGCAAAGGATGTCATCACTTTTGCAATTCCTCCCACGATTCAACATTAAACCATATCCTCGCCCTTTTATGAAAGGTATCTCTTCTACATATCTTTCAACTTTCGAGAGATTTACGCATAAAAACTCATATGAAAAGAGATCTGAGCATCTGGACGACGAAATATCTTAAAAAGAAAAGCTAAGGGCGAAGAAAAGGATACATCAATAAATTTTCAACGAATAAAAGAAAATCCTTTTTTCCTATAAGTCATTTTTGCCCAACCGTGTTTGTTTTGTACACGAAAAAAAGGGTTTTAAAAGCTTGAATAGATCCAAGCCACCATCAAACGAAGGATGTGTATTCTTTCCATTCAATATAGGCACTCATATGTGCATGTGTTCATTCACACATCAGATAACACATATGCATAAATACGAGCCACTTTATATTGTACGTCGAATGGTTCATGTCAAGTATATTTGTATTCATTCACCTTTAGAAATTATTCGTCTTTTAACGCAGACCTCCTTGCCTTATCCAAATCCCAATTTCGTTTTACAATTTTATTTCGGTAGAGTAAAAGTGTAAAACATTTCATTTTGTTTCGTTCCTTTCAAAAAAATAGGCGTTCCCATTTCTACCAATTTTGGATTCCTCGCCAGGTTGGTTGCGAGAACAAAATAGGGAACCCATCTCTAAATACATTTTTATTGAAGTGCAACTTTGAGGCATTTTACCTTGAACACAAAAAAGGACATGGGTACGATGAAAAAATGAAAACACATCAACGCCAGCATCCATATAAAACATTTAAATTTATCTTTTATAGAAACGTGTACATGCGTGTGTGGAGAATGTTGCGATGAGCACATATGACGATGTGTGCGCCACTGAAATTGAATGCGTTTCCAAAAACTGTATAGTAGAATTATTACGGACCATATTCAGCCCATTTATTTGTTACAGGATCGTATAGTGAATGGACTCGTTCGTATCCTTTTTTTCCAGAATGCTCGGAGATGAGTTTGGCGACCGTTTCTTCTCTCGTTTGAAACTTTCAAAACAGATGGCTCAAGGAAATTTATTTGATTTGTGAGCAATTTCAATATTTATATTTGGAAATCAATTTTGTGTGTATGATAATGTAATGGCTTCACCCGCAATTCAAATATAAAATATATATATAAAATGAAAAAATTGCGAAGATAAATATAAATGAGTGAGAGAGTATCTGAAATCTGAAAAGTATCTTTTTTCTGTTACGAGGCAATAATTCGCGAGCAAGTGAAATGCTCCAATTGGGAGCAAGTAAAATGGGTTCAATGTGCGTTTTATAATCCCAATTCATTTGAGGATTATAAGGAATTTTCAAGCCCATTTAAATTTCAAACGTTTGTGCTGGGGATTTCTCGGGACTATCATTCTATCCACCAGTTTGAAGTATGTGTGATAAATTTTCAAATCCGCTATTAAGTTCAGTCAATCCTAAATTAATGGCTCCACGATCGTAAAAAATTTGAGTAATTGCTATTTTCGGGTGCCCAATTGAGAGCTTTCATCAGTTGGGAAAATTATTTCAAACAATTTTGTGGGAACCTAAATTTCCCTGCTTTCAAATTGTAATTAAATTTAAATCCAATAATAGTCAAGTGTTTCCATATCGTCTGCAGATTTGATAAATTTTTTTAAGTCATAATAGTACTTATATTTTCAAAAATTATCTGAGACTTTGAGATAAGTTCAATCTGATAATTTGAAGATGTTGTGTAGAATTCAGTAATTAGCCAGATAACAGCAACTCTGCCTGAATAATTAAAGACTTTTGACCTTATCGAAACCATAAAAAAGTCTGAGTTTTCGGTAATACCTCTGTTCTAGAGTCGCACATTAAAGTAATATTCTTCACCCACAGAACAGTTTAATTGTTCTTTAAAAAAACAAAACCAGCATTGGCTATACTATCTAATACATTTCATGCGTTCCCTATAATCAGAAAGAGTAATGAACAATTGACTTAAATTGTCTGCTTGTTGCGTCCATAGTCGCACTAAGCCATGGGTCAAAACTTCGTTCGTATGTGTATGTAGAGCATTTTGATCTATACACATGGCCTAAGTGACGCTTAACGAATAGGAATTTTTGGCGCATGTAAATTTTTTGGTGCCCTCTCAAATAAAAAACGATCGATCGGTCGAGCAGTTGAGTTTGGCATATATTCACTGGGACTCATTCTTTGGAAATATGTATGTACTCCGGAATCATGACTAAAAGGTGGTTTGACTTTAAAAATTTAACGTTTTCACATTCTCCGGGAATCTGAGTTTATAATCTAGATCTAAGGTAGGCACGGTATATCTGAGGTGGCCGTCATCGGAAATAAATAAAACAGTGAAAGTTGTAGAAACAGTCATTTTATTTTTGTCAATAACAAACTTTCATCAAGTAACGGTCGCATCTATCGAATATTTGCTGATAAAAATAAACTGCTCCACTCTAAAAAGGTTTTTTTTGTGGACGGGAGGTGAATGTCATTCACGATCTGAATATGGGACTCCTATGCTCACAAACAACTTGCCTACCCATTAAACAGCTCTCCTGTCCGTCTATATATGTGATATACAAATAATTGGGATACCACCAGAGTCAAAAACATATCGATTTATGTTCAAATACACGAATGCTTCTGGAGAAACGGAGCCAGTAGCGAGAAAAATCTCAATATACCCGTCTGTAGGATGGAACAGCTGTAAAATCCAGGGGTTTTCACTCACAGTTACAGATCTTGCTATATGATTCCGAAAATGTCTCAATATGAACATATCGACTCTCGTCACTTTGGCAGCTTGATAAATTTTTCTATTCGATATATAGTTTACGGTCCCCTAATTGGTTCCGGAAACGAGCTTTCTCCTTCAGTGTGACGCTCGTCCGTACAAGACGCAGCAGCTCCCCCAGTTAGTGCCACAACGATGTCTGCTGACCACCTCTGTGTGGGGTTCGATGGTTTCTTGCTTCGGTCCAGCTATGGGCTATTGTTTCCGCTGCTGCTGAGCCTTATATTCTTCCAAAGTGATTAGCCGTTTACTTTATTGGAGCACGTTCGATCGACTTGAACGTTTATTACACAGTCAATATGCTTCCCACGAATTAAGTTAAAGTTAATGTTAAGATGCTGATGCAGCGTTACAATTTTACAGAGCTGTACCATTGGCATTTTCCATTTAAGTTGTTTTGCCTGACATCATATTGGAAATTCAGTCGATCATGTTCAATAGGGGTGCCGTTCTAAATTTCCACACAAATCAATTTCAGAAATCAATGAAAATAAAACGTTTAGTGCAGAATGGCAACTATTTAAACTATCGCAGCGGCCATCAAATGCATTTGTTTATCTTCCCGGCCATTCTCGTTCCCTTTTTCCGAATTGTGCCTGCGATTTTTTAGGGTTTGTAAAACAATTTTTAAAAAATCCAACTAGTTTCACGAGCTGTCTGTCCGTCCGTCCGGTTATCACAGCAAATTTTCTCGGAAGTTTAAGAAGCTAGAAAGATGAAAATTTGCATATAGGTCAAAAGTGGTGCTCTCTTCAAATTCGGGATACAAAAATTATAAGGTTTTTAGGGGTAGCCCCCTACATTGACGTCGTCCTTAAAAACGATTTTTTTGTCAAATAAAGTCGAAATGGATATCCAAAGAAAGGTAATGATGAGAGCGTTGAAAATCAGGTTTTAAAAGTGAGGTAGCATCATTTGAGAGTGCGGGGGAAGTCAAAATATGTATATGAAGAATCGGTGTCCCCCGTCTCGCGATTGGAAAATGATAATGAAAATGAACACATTAGCAACAAATACCTCAAAAGTCGAAATTCGATCAACTTTGTTCATAATGCTATGATTTGTAAATTTTACGTTTTTGCAGGTAAAATTGCCCATAAAATCCTGGCCTTAAATTTTTTTGTCAAATACATCAAAAGAAAGGTCTTGACGAGAACTTTTAGAATCAGCTGTGATTCTTCTTATTAACCATTTGGAAGTTTCGATTGCCGTGCGACTATCCTGTAGTCGTCCCACACCCAAAAAGTGTAAAAACGTTGCTGTTATAAATTCACGCTGGACTATCGAAAATATCCATAATTTTTTCAAAACAATCGGGTACTATCGATAGTGCTGACTATCGATTGTTTTCCTTCTCTACTTCAGTCGACTAAAGGTACCGACTAGTCGACTTTAAAAGTCGATCACGAAAGTCGAATCGAGTTCCATTCACTAAATGATATATACTTTTCATACAATCAGTTGGAGGGCATTCGCGGAAGTAGGCTGAAAGTTCCTTGGAACTTGGGCACATGTAGGCTGACTACTATAAATGCAAAATTTGTGTGGTTGCCTTAGGCTAGGCGCCCATTTCGTTCTTGATCGCGCTGAAAAAAGTCGCCATTTAAAATTACACGTGTTTATATGTAACCGCGCCCACAGGGTATTTGCGACTTTTTTGACGCAAAACATTTAGCGATTTTTCAGGAGAGGATAAAGGATGAGTATGCATGCGCTTATAAAATGAAGCGATACTGTCTCATTTCCACCTACATTTTTCGCGCCCTGTGCGCATCAGCACAACTGCCAGCAAGCATTCACGGTCATCTGAGAGCATCACAAATATGCGCAGGTGTGTTCTCAAATAGTCGTGCGACTATTAGTCGCCCTAGGCGTTATGGTGCGACTTTTAAATGCGCGATTTTTAATCGCTCGTTTTTTAGTCACCATGGGCGCCCAGCCTTAGTTTTACGTTGGTTTGTGGGTTTGTGGCATATATTCATCTGTGTGGCATATCTCAATCTCTTGTTTTAACTACATTGTTACAAATCGCAACTGTCACGGGCGTAAGTGAACTGATTTTGTTTCAAAATTACATCTCATCGGCATGAAACGTGTACAAATTCAAAGCCAACGACGTATTGGTGATTTCTTTAAGAAATCTAGATAAAATGAACTGAGAGGTGAGTCCTCTAAATTAGTGTAATTTTTGACGATAATTTACAAAATATAAATTTGAATAAAAATTTTACAGGTGACGAAGTTTCGCAGCAAAATTTGTTAGATGAACCAATATCAAACGAAACTTCTACAACTTCAATAATCGATGGTGAGTAACAGAATCTGAGTATAAACCGATTAATGATTTGCAATAATATGCAAAATTTCAATTAAAATACTACACATCACGATTATTCAGAGGAAAACGTGTCGAATAAAATAATGTCGGTCGCAACACCTACAACATCAGAAGTTTCCAGTAAGTAATCTAATTACAGCATGCACTGATTACGGGTTGTTAGGGTTTTGTACTTCTTACAAAACTCAATTGAAATCACGACCTGTTCTCTGTCCGTCCGTCTGCCACAGCGGTTTTTCTCCGAAATCCTAGCATCTACAGATACCAAACTCGGTAGGTATATCAGAAATGATGGCCTTTCGGAACCTTTTGGTATCATAAACATTTTCAACGGTTCTTAAGAGGGGAAGGGGCATAGAGGAAGGGGACCCTTAGCATTTCAAAAACGAGCACTGAAATAGTGTTGCAAGCTTCGTGGGGTGCAGTGGTGGGAAAATGTATGAAATTTTGGTGTGGGTTATAAAAGCTGAAAAAATCATGGAGAATGTCCTTTTATGAGTAAAATAACGACAAATACTTTTGAAGTTCAAATTCACTCAATTTTGGTAAAAATACCATGATCTATGAGTTTTACATTTTCCTCAATAGAATCGCTAGAGTATCCTTAAATTCAATCGCTAGAGTATCCTTAAATTTCGCTAGTTCTATTCTATAACTTGTAACAACTACGCATGATTTTTCTACTCGTTTGGCTTTTCATTGAACCAGAAACTACAGTTTTGATTGGATCCTCTCAAAAACTTCTGATTATATGAATACCAAAAATATCTTTGAGATCTCATTCAATCAGTAGTATTAGTAATACCACAACAAAATAACGGCGGCTTAAAATGAAGTAACGTTGGTTTTCTTTTACACCAAATATTCATGTGCATGTCAATGAAGGAGTTCTTGTGGTTATTCATTATTGGTGAATGCATATCATAGTTTGAGAACCAAACACTTCTGATACGAACGTAGGGCTGTCTACCCGACTGGTTTTATATTTACATTTGTAAAAATTTCGGCAAAATATTTTATACCAAAAAACGTCATCGAACCTCATCAGACCTAATATAATGGATGAATAAATCTCGAAAGTAATGCAACATTGAGATTCTGTGTTCTTTCAAAATGTATTTATTTAATTTTCCAGATAAACTCAAGACACAACAACAGTAGATAAGATGTGAATTCTCTTAGGTCACTTTTAACACTGAATACATCTGACTAAAAATAGACTCGTGCAAGCCCTTTCACATTAAATTCAATGGAATGTTATCGTCTCTTACTTTAACATTTGTTATGTTGAAATTTCTAGTGATACTGTTTACATATAATACAGTAACAACTATTCGTTATTGTATGCATAATAATTTTCTAAACATGGATTCATTTATTATTATTTTATGTACTTATAATGGGTCGCTAATGGTAAACATTTAAACATACATAGGTATAGCTTGAAGAAGAAAACCTTTCAAACTGTTTATTGTAAAGCATAATGTTCAATGAATAACTATGTGATATTGAGATGAGTTAATCAGCAATTTACAATTTCTATTGAACTCAAATAGCGTGTTAGGGATTTCTGGTGTAAAGTAAATTGTTGTATATTTGATACATTATGTGGTAAAAGTTTAGACAATGGATGTGATTAGCAGAACTTATGAAATTTAAATAAATTCCTGCAATGACTTGAATCCTCATGACGATCTCTCGAATAATAAATGATCTAAAAATTGATGATAAACAATTCTTTTGATTTGTTTATGCAATTAATTCTTCTCGTTTATTGCAGATGACGTTCTGCACTCTCGAACTTTTAATCATGATTCTCCCAAGACGAGTGTTGTCAATCCAAAACTCGACAATGGCAGTATGGATAGGTCCTCCTTAGACGATTTCACAAAGAAGCTTGTATGAACTTCATCGATGCACTCAAACAGGAACGCATATCCCATTACTTGCATAAATGGGCGCAACAGAAGTTTTCAAGAATCTTGGATCAAAGATTTCTCTTTCCTGCATTATTCTGAAAAAGAAGATGGCGTGTACTGCAAACCATGCTGGCTGTTTTTTCATGAAGGAGTTGGCAGAGGAAACCATGAAATCCCAGGAAAACTTGTGACTAGCTGTTACAGAAATTGGAAAAATGCGAGAGAAGATTTTGGGAGGCATGCAAACAAGAAATACCACAAAACTTGTGTCGAGGTTTTTCGAAATATTTTCAGGGAAACGATCTGATATTGTTTCTACATTGGATTTGCAGCAAGCCAAAGAGAAAGAAGAAAACAGAGCAGCAATCATACCGATTATTAAAACCATCCTTTTTTGTGCTGAGCAAGAATTACCGTTGAGAGGCGACCACGATAGTGGACCTTTGTCGTTAACAAGACCACAATTGAATGATGGAAAATTGCGAGCTCTTTTGCGATTTCGGATTGATTCCGGCGATGTGAACCTGAAGAAACATGTTCCCAATAATCCCAAAAATGCTTCTTACATGAGTCCAGATATCCAGAATGAAATAATTCAGATCTGTTCTGACATCATCATCAGAAAAATCATTAAGAAAGTTGATAATTCACCATGTTTCACCTTGCTCGGGGATGAAACTATGGATATATCAGGCACGGAACAAATGTCATTATGTCTCAGATACCTTGACTTACACGAAGATTTGGGCAAACAGATTATTCGTGAAGATTTTGTAGGGTTCGTACCAATTTACAGCCAGACTTCTGAAAAAATAACCGAAGCTCTTCAGAAACGTTGTGGCGAATTGAGTCTTAAAATGGGAAAATGCACCGGTCAAGGTTATGATGGAGCACGTAACATGTCCGGTCATGTCAATGGCGTCCAGGCAAGAATGAAGAATCTGTATCCATTGATGATGTACGTCCATTGTTATAGCCATCGTTTGAACATCGCATTGTCAAATGCCATGTCAGTACCACCTGTTCAGAATTGTCTTGGGATTGTGAATGATGTTATCAATTTATTTAGGAACCACGCATATGCGACGAAAATTCTTCATGATCTCATACAAGAACATGCTCCAGAGAGCAAGAAGAAGAGGCTTATTCATCTTTGTGAAACAAGGTTCATTGAACGACATGACAGCATACTATCCTTTGTCGAACTATTCAAGATCATCCACATGGCATTAGAAGAAATTTCTGAAAATTCTTGGATAATTTCAAAAACAGCGGTTTGCTTACTTGCGGCAATCCAGAAAAGCGAGTTTATCGTCAGTCTCTTGGTTTGTGACAAACTTTTCAGTTTTACGCTACCTTTGTCAGTTCGACTACAAAAAAAATCGCGTGATTTGGCTTCAGCAGTGAAGCATGTTCACGAAACTATTGATATTCTTCAAGAAGAACGAAAAAATGCAGAAGTATCGTTCAACGAAATTTTCCGAGCAACTGAAAAGCTTGCGAAAGAGGCGTTTGATATTGAAATCAAAATTCCGAGACTCACAGTAAAGCAAACAACTCGTTCAAACCATCAAACAAACTCTGTTGAATCCTTCTTTCGTTGTGCTGTGTTCATTCCTTGTGTCGATACGCTGATTCAGAATTTGTCAGACAAGTTCCTGTTGAGCCTACAGATACTTTTACCAGAATTTGCATCTTTTGAAAATATAGATGACTTGGATAATCTTGCGCCATACTTTGATGATCGAGTCTCAGAATCCGCAGTGAGAGCGGAGTATAAATTGTGGTGTGAGAAATTATCAGGACTGAAGAAAGATGCCGGGGTTTTGGAAGTTTTAGAATTTTTGTGACACAAACAGATTTCCATTTTAACAGTTTTGACGACTCTTCCGGTTACAACAGCGAGTGTGGAGAGATCATTCTCGACATTGAAGAGAATCAAAACTTATGTACGTAACTCGACTGGCAACGAAAGACTCAGTGCGCTCACCGTACTGTCAATACATGGGGACTTAGGTGTCGACCCGAATGAGGTTCTCAATATAATGGCAGCAAAAAAATCTCAAAAATTGAAATTTTGAATTTGTGACCCTAATAAACGTCATCTGCTTGACATGAAATATGTATATACGTAATTCAAACTTAAAAATTATTGCGGGTATAATTTTCAATAAAAAGCTAATATTGTATGTTTTCGTTATTATCTTTACTTTAATGAAAGATATATCCGTATAATCCCCCCGCCCGAACACACCTTACTAACTACAAATTTATAATTATATCACGCCCCCCCCCCCCCCCCCCCCCCCGAACGAAATTTCTGGCTACGGCCCTGATCCGTATGTTGAAAATAATATTTGAATTGTTATAGTAAGCTTGTGGCTCTAAAAGTTCGTAAATCATTTCCTGAATATTTATCTTAATTCCCTGTTCCTTCATCATTTCATGTATTTTATTTAGTTCGTTATTGCTTCATATTTGTTTCGATATAATATTTAATTTTGCTAGAATTATGGACTTTGCAATATTTCTTCCGTGATTATTGAGAATTTCAATATTGTAATTTGTTTTGTTAAGGTATTGAAGTTGGTGAAACATTTACTCTTTTCGTATTATTTGATTTTTTACTGAACCTAAAATTTTCTCCACGTATTGTTTTATACCTGTAGCTTCTTGCTGTGTGTTGATATGATTTGTTATATTTCCAAATCGCTGTATTATTTTATGATTAAGAGATGCTTGTGAGTCAAATTTACTGTTAATATCGGATTCTTTTGAAAGTATATTTTTGATTTCTTTGTTTAAGTGTTCAGTGTCATTTGCGTCCATGTTACCGGTAAAAAATTTAATCACGGTGCCAAATCCGTTTATTAATCCTCTCTTATATCTTACTGTAGGGAATAATCCTTTAAATTTTTGCTCAACCTCATTGAGTTTAAATGTCGTTGTCTGAGTGATTAAGTCAAGTCCTTGGATTTTGTCAAAGTGAGTTAAAGAGCCTTGTATCTTGTCTAAGCTATCCTGGTAGGCTTCAAGTTTGATTATGCGGAGCAGGTTATTGTGTGCCGCTATTAGTCTCGCAGGTCCAAGTTGAATTGGCAGGAGTCCTTGGTTGTTTCTCAGGTCTTGAATTTCTAGCCTCTGCCGGGTCACCACCTTGAAATTTTCGTTTCCGTTTTAGTTTAGATTTATGTAGTTTTTGATTTCTAGCTGTGATAACTGTAATTCTATTATTCTTGATATTATATTGTTATCAGATATTATTGTTATCATGATATTATATTGTTATCAGAAGTCTTTAAATATGTTAGCTGTCATCTCTGTGCCTTGATCAACAACTACTTTCTTAGGAATGCCATGGTGGCTTATGAAGTCTATGAAAGATTTAACCAGGTTCAAGGTGTTTTTCGTTTCGAGTGTATATGCACAGGCGAATTTAGAAAAGCGGTCAATTAGTGTCATGACTCGATGTCCGTTAATTGTGTAGACGTCTACGTGAACTACGTCTAAAGGTTTGAGGGGGCTTTCTGTTATCTTGTGTTTTATTTTAAGGTGGGATCCTGTCGTACTTTTGAGTTTGGCAAATATCACAATTGTTCACTATTCCCACGACTTTATTCTTGAGGAATTGGAAATAGTATGTTCGTTTCAGATGTAAAACAGTTTCGTTTATACCTCGGTGATTGATATTTAAGTAATACTCTCTAATGAGTCTATCCTTTTCGTCTTCTTCTGTCACGTCTGTAAGTTTCTGTGTGCACCTGAGAAGTTTAAATGCTTTTGAGTTAAAGAAGTTTTTAGAATATACCCTTTGAACCAGTATGAATGTGTCATCGTCTGACATGATTGCTGTGGTTTTATTTGGAGCTAAATATTATTTGAAGATTTTGGTGATAGAGTCCTCAGTGAATGTCAGTAATCGGAATGTGCGGCGCTGTTTATTACGAAATATTGTCTTTAGAGCAATTGGGGGTCTTCTGTCTATTTTTCCAAGAATAATTTGGAGGTTAAATTCGTTTAATGGTCGTTCAGAGATTGGGATTCGATCCCCTAGATTTTCAATTGCCGAATGAATTGTGGAACTTGAATCTAAAGTGGAATCATTAGTGTTACGCCGCAGTTCAACCGGCCAAAATCTGCTTGAGCAGTTTGCGAAGGACAAGAAAGCCGACTTTTTGCTGCTGAGTGAGCAACACCATGATAAAAGTTTGACATCATAGTGTCTAGATGAAACTGGTACTGTCGCCAGCTGGATTCGAAATAGTGATTTCCAGGCGGAGAGCTGTAGATGCGGGGATGGTTTTGTGTGGGTTCGGTGCTCAGGACCACCTTCTTTGGTGTGTACGTAACGCTGAACGAATCGATATCATCTTTCCAAGCAAAGCTCAATACTTTGGAGGGCGCTGTCTTGAACCCAGACAGGAACGTGCTCGCTGGGGGGGACTTCAACCCGAAAGCAATCGAATGGGGCATGCCTCAAATGGATCCGCGGGGAAAACGAATCCTAGAAATGGTGGCCAGGATGGCGCTCGTCGTACTAAACACCGGAAATACGCCGACTTTCCACCGTATTGGCTGTGAAGGAACCATACTGGACGTGACATATGCCTCGGAGTCCTTAGTACGGAGGACACACAACTGGAGAATATTAGAGGACTACTCAGCCAGTGGCCATCAGTGCATTCTGCTTGAGGTAAGTGATGTTGTCTCCCAATGTCCGTATTCTCGGGTCTCTACAACTGGATGGAACATCGGAAGGATAGGCGTCGAGAGGTTCATCGAGGTTCTCACAGCAGGTGCACCGCTGCAGGAAGATCTGGAAATGACGGAAGAACTGGTAGCTCAAGACGTGATGAACTCAACTATGAGCGTCATCACGACTGCTTCCAATGCTTCTATGCCCCGTCAAAAACCCTGGCACGGCAAGCCTCCAGTGTAATGGTGGTCAACTAAAATCGCTGAACCACGAAGGAAGTGTCACAAGCTTCGGCGTGAGGCCCAACGGGCATGGAACCGTGACGAGGCAAGCAACAGCGCATATATGTCGGCCAGAAAATGCCTTCGCAAATTGATCAACAACAGCAAGGCTCGCTGCTGGCAAGATCTTGTGGACAATGTGAACCAGGAGCCGTGGGCCTTGGCTACAAGCTAGTTATACGGAAGCTTGGTGCCTTACGGAAACCTTGTATACATGATGCGAAAAAGATGGACGAGATAGTGCGGGGACTCTTTCTCGCCCATGCCGTCCATGTTGGCGCTGCCCATAGTGAAATAGCAGTCGAGTGTCCACTCTTCACACAGCCGGAACTGGGGGAGGCAGTCTTTTCGTTGCAAGCGAGGAAGGCTCCAGATCCAGATGGTGTTCCAGCTGAATTGTTGCGGCCTGTCTATCATCGTTGTTCTAACTTGCTGCTCACCACATTCAACGCTTGCCTACAGGACGGGGTTTTCCCGGTACGATGGAAGGTGGCGAGGGAAAGGGAAGGGAAATCCCAAATCACAACTCATCAAAGGAAGACTCACTGACATGATTCGTACTGCTGGGGGCCTATCTTCTCGGCAGTACGGCTTTGGAGCAGGACGTTCTACCATTGATGCGATGTCAGAGGTGGTGAACGCGGTCCAAAAGTAAGAGGCATATAGTCACACTAAGCGACAGATCGTCCTGTTGGTGACACTCGACGTCAGGAACGCTTTCAACTCTGCTAGGTGATTGGATATTCTGGATACGCTGGAAAACTCATTTCACGTTCCAGAATATCTAATGCGGCTTTTGAGGGATTATCCGAAGGATCGAGGCCTGCGCTACGATACGACACAGGGCCAATGAAGGATGGAAATTACATCGGGTGTTGCCCAGGGATCTATCTTTGGTCCGGACCTGGGGAACGTGTCTTACGACGAGCTACTGGGACTCGAGATGTCAGATGAGTCGCGCTTGGTTGGCTACGTGGGTGATGTTGCAGCTCTGGTCTCTGGACGCACCGTTGAACAAGCGCAACGTAGGCTAGGCATGCTAATGCGCCGAGTAAGGGATTGGATGACTGCTCGCGGGCTCAGTCTAGCACTGGAGAAAACCGAAGTGGTCATCTTGACAAAAACGAGAATCCCTAGAGTAAGGATGATCAGTATTCGAGACATGCGAGTCGAATCGAAGTCATCGGTGAAGTACCTAGGGCTACTGATCAATTCGAAGATGAGTTTCACTGAGCAATTCAGGGCAATGGCTGAGAAGGCTGCTTCGGGAATATCGGATCTGAGTTGATTTATGGCCAACGTAGGTGGACCCAGCCCATCAACAGGCTCAGTGCTACTGTACGGAGCAGAAATATGGGGCGACGCTCTCAGTAAGGAGGTATACCAAAAACATTTGGGACTGGTACAGAGAAGAGGAGCACTGAGCACTGCATCTTCGTATCCGACAGTCTCTGATTCGGCGTTGAGAGTTATTGCAGGCGTGATACCTGTCGCTCTCCTTGCTAGAGAGTGCTGCGCTATTTACCTGCACCGGAACAAGAGTGCGAGGGAGTTGCTTGTCCGCGAGGAGAGACAGTGCTCGCTCAACGATTGGCAGCAGTCTTGGGGACTGCGCGCCTCTTCCCGGATGTGAGACGGTGATTAAATCGAAAGCATGGTGAGACTGACTTCTATCTGATCCAGCTTTTGAGCGGGCATGGGTGTTTTCAGTCTTACCTGCACGATATTGGTAAGTCAAGGTCCCCCGATTGTCTGTTTTGCCCAGGAGAAAAAGACAATGCCTGCCACACGTTTTTCGCGTGAGCAAAATGGGTCAGGCAGCTAAGGGACCTCTACAGGAAGACGGAAGAGCTCAGTCTGGATAATATAGAAGCGGTGATGCTCGAATCGGTTGACAAATTGAACCAGGTGGCATTATGCTCGGGCAGTCCTAAAATATAAAAGGGACTCACTGCAGCCGGGGGCGTTGGGGCCGGAAGATCGCTTTTCTGGCACTTCCTCTTCCCGTCTCGCCTCCCGTTAGGAAAGGATTCCCTAGCTTGAAGGCACCTCACGGCGTAACAAAATGAGACCTGGCCCGAAGTAAAGTGTCAAACGGTTCCAGGCTGGTTTCTCAGGTTGACAGGGAAGGTGTTTAGTGGGTAGTCCAGTTGCCTTCTTGCGAGCATGGGACTCCCACACTCTGTGCGTAAATGGCATTCACCTCCCTACCACAAAAAAAAGTTGATCTCGATGTTTTGAGGACTTGGTTCTTCTGGAAACTTGATTCGACTCAAAACATCTACATTTGAATTTTGAGTCGCCATTTTATAAACGACTTGGTAATCAAATTCCTCTTATTTTGAGTTGGGGTCTTTTAGGCTCATTAACCATGCCAGGGGTTTGTGGTCTGTTACAATCTGAAATTTCCGATAGAACAAGCAAGATCTAAAGTGCTTTGTACCCCATATGATCGACAGTAACTCTTTTTCTGCTGTAGAGTAGTTTATTTCGGAATCTGTTAATGTTCGGCTAGCACTAGCATATTGGAAGGTCGCTTTCTATTGTCACTTGTGTCAATACGGCACCAATAGTAAAATTACTAGCATATGTAGTCAGTATGAACGTCTTTGTAAAGTCTGGGTCCTGGAGAATAGGGTCGTCCATTAAAATGTTCTTGCAAGTGTTGAATGCAGTTATATATCGGTCATTGAGTTCTATCTTTCTACTCTTTTTTAAGCATTCTGTTAGTGGCTTAGTTAGTCGTGCAAGATTCTGAATAAATTTGTGGTAATACCCCAACAGACCAAGAAAGGTTTTGATTTCTTTAGCAGTCCTAGGAATGGGGAAATCTTTGTTTGCCTTAATCTTGTCTAGGTTGAGTTTGACTCCCTCTGGTGTTATCACATATCCTAAGAATGCTATCTCCTTATGGAGAAATTTTTATTTATACAAATGAATTTTTGAATTCGCTTCACGCAATTTTTTAAAGACTTTTGGCAAATTAATTTCATGCTCCTGGAGTAAAGTTGAAAAAATTATAATATCATCAAGATAAACTAGACAGATTTCGCCTTGAAGATCTTCTAGTATATTATCTATCACACGTTGGAAGGTGGATGGAGCATTTTTAAGCCCGAATGGCATTCGAACATACTCGTAATGACCCCCCTCTACGATGAAAGCTGTTTTCTTTATGTCTCGAGGATCTATCTCTATTTGATGGAATCCGCTCGCAAGGTTAAGGGTGGTATAATACAACCATTTTCCTAGCTTGTCAAGGAATTCAGCTATATTCGGCAAGGGATATCGATCTCCAGTAGTTATCTCGTTTAGCTTGCGATAGTCAATTACGGGTCTCCACTTTTTTTTTCCTGAAGCATCCCGTTTCTTTGGAACAATCCAAATAGGGGAGCTCCGAAGGGAATAACTAGGGTGAATCATTCCCTGATCGAGCATGTTGCTAATTTGTTTTCGTTTTTCCTTTTTATGAACAATGGGTACCTATATGATTTGGTATAACTAGGTATTTCGTCCATTGTGCTGGTACGATGTTTGACTTTATTGGTGAAGGTTAGATGTTGTCCTTCACGAAAGAACAAATCTTCGTAACCTCTACACACATGCAATACCTCTTTCTTTTCTTATTTATTCATGTGTGAGGTATGCAATAATTGAGAGATTCCTTTGAATTAAATGTTGTTATTTGAGGTGTCTATGGTGTAGTTATTAACATCCGATGGAGTTTGAGTTCGAGAGTAATTGGGCATCTAACGGTTGTTCCAAGAACACTGTTTGTTCAGACTCTAAGATGTTTATCGGTTCTACATTACTGTACACATTTTCGCAAAAGTAAATTCTTCTGGTATGTATAACCTTGATCGAATTTGAATTTTTCTTAGGTAGATGTCTCCTTTAGCCGCATTTACAGGGATTTTAACTATCTGTTTACTATTTGCGCCCACTTTGAATCTCTCAGAATTGAAATTGGGTTTGTATTGAAGACGAATACCCGTAGTAGAGTTCTTGGTATTTAAGGTATGTTCTCTGAGATCACCGGTAACGCCTAGTAACGTCAGTGCATCGAGACCGTCAAAAAATTTGTGAAATTTAAAAATTAGAAAGGTAATTTCTCCGGGTTAGTTGAACTCGATAAAGTTGTTAAGGGTTGCATGTTGATTGATTTTATGTTCAGTGAGAATGTTTTTATAGGAACAGGGTCGATTTGAACCATACTACATGATTCTATGAACTCAAGGCTAATAAACGGTACGGAGGCTCCTGTTCGATTAGGGACGGCCGAAAGGAGAGGATATATTTATGAATGGAAGATCGCAACCATGTTTGTTGATTTCTAAGTATCCGATGGGTTCTTCGAGGCTTTCATCGGAAAATTCGTCCAATTCGTTCCAATAGTTAGTTGTCCAAGTCCTGATAATAACCTAGTAGGGCTACAGGCTGCTTGTTTTCATGTTGATTATTAGCATTTTGATGGATAGGGTTTGGATATTGGTTAGAACAAGAGACGTTAAATACTTCTCTACTATGGGATTTTTGCTGTTCAGTAGATTGGAAGTTGTTATTTTGTGGTCGTGGGCCCTTTCTGTGCTGGTTTGACAACCATGTTGTATTTTCCAGGATTTGATGTCTCGATAAATTTGGCATAGAATGTCTGGAATAATGAGTGCTTTGTCTTGGAGAAAATTGGGTATATTTGCGGTTAGAAAACTGTCCGGGTGTGTTCGATTGGTTGAAATTATTGAAAGGTTTTTTATATCTTTGCTCTTCTTTACCCCTTTCGAGACCGCGCCTGTAGCTCGATTCCGCGCGTAACCGACGCAGCACTTTCGAGTGTGTGCTAAGCAATGTGTGACCAACGGTTACTTTTTTAAACATAGCTTGATCAAATTTTGACCTAGAATATTGGCGTAGGTCTTAAATTGTTCGTTAGACTCCAGGCTTTCTCCCACATATCATAAGTAATATTTTTTTCTCCCACATGTAATAAGTAATATTGTAAAAAAATTTGAAATACTTTTTCTTTTGTTGAAACAAATTGCTTTTTTTACATTTTTTTGTTTCATGTAAATTTTTGTCGCTTTAAAGTTTTCAGCAAGTACATTTTGGATCTATAGTTTTATTAGGAATTTCGTTACCTTTTTAATGTGTATTTGTTTTTGGTCTACGACTAGACGCAAGAGTTTTAGAGCAAAAAAACAAACACATGGCATAATAAGATTTTTTATTAAAAATGGCACGTTTGGAGTAACATTTCGTTTTACATTGGTACAGCTAACAAGAGCGTTGTAATAACGTCCAAAACACATACTGAAGTACAAAACTAATAAAACTAACTAGAAAATAACACTGTTTGGCACATAACTTTGGGGTTTACACACTTTTCTTTTTAAATCAGCCACAGTGTGGTAGGTGTTGTAGCACACTTCAGGGCAGAGCGCCGGATTCGACGGGCACGTCTCACAGAAGTACTTACTTTGCTTCCGTACACCCTTCTTTCGGTCGCTGCAAACTGCACAATCTCTATTTTTTCCCCTTCCCTATCTTGTGGAACAACCCGCTCAAGCGATTTATGTCTCCTTCCGAGGACCTGGGATGTTTTTTTGGAGACTGGAGCTCGCCAGTCGCCAAGGAGCTGCTCCCGAAACTTGAGGTGCGAGACCTGAAATAATTATTTGGCAATTAGCTTCTAGAAAATTTAAAATTAAGTGAATGTATCAAAACAATACCGCTTACCGGGTTCGCTCTCTTTTTTTTCATAGACCATTTTGGAGAACCGGTGTGCGTATGCAATGGCGACTTCCAGAAGCCAAAAAAAGATTTTTTGCCACAATTTTTTGGATTTTTGCCCGAAGTTGTAAGATGTGCAGTAATGATCGGCGCGATTCTCCGCACCGATTTTTGCAGTGTAGTTTAGGACAGCTACCGGCTTCGTAACCTCCTCAACCCCTCCTCCAGCTTTGTGGTGCACCGACATCTCCGTAGGGGCGCGTGGTACGTGCTGAGGACAAGGACAGGCCGCTTGTTCTTCCAAGCGATGACGGAGGTGTTGTCCTTCTTGAGTGCGAGGATTGTGCCAACCTTCAGTTTTTAGGGTTTTGTAAAATAATTTTACAAAACCCTTCTAAAATCGCGTCCTGTCTGTCCGTCTGTCCGTCTGTCTGTCCGTCCGTCCGTCCGTCCGTCCGTCCGTGTGTCACAGCAGTTTTTCTCGGAAACTACTTAAGCTAGAAATATCAAATTTTGTATGTAGGTGTAAACTGGTGCTCTCTTCAAAGTTCAACTACAAAAAAATTTTATAAGGTATTTAAGGGGGGTCTCCCCATATAGGGGAGTGACCCCCCGAAAAAAAATTTCATTGAAGGTAGCCGATATGGGTATCAAATGAAAGGTCTTGATGAGAACTTTTCAAAACAGGTCTTAGTTTGGCAAAATTTGCTTCGAGGGGCGCACAGGGAGGGGAAATATACGAAAAATTTGTGCCCCCCCTCGCGATTGGACTCCTGTGATCCGAAAAATCTGAAAAAAATCAGGATTGTGGGCCTTGGTGAGTACAACAGCAACAAATATGTGAGAAGTCGCAATTCACTCAACTTTGTTAGTAATAGTATGATTTATCGATTTTATGTTTTCTTGAAAAAAATCTTAAGGGTACCCTTAAATTCAATAAAATTCAGTACATAGATGACTATTTATAAGATTGATTTACCCTGCAAGTTTCATAAAGATTGAACTATATTTAGCGAAGTTATAGCGGTTTGAATTTTCCTGTATTACTATGGAACAATATGCACTGCATGTATTACTATGGCAACATATGGCTATGGAACAATATGCGCTTTTTACCGACTCAGCCACTACAGTTTTGCTAGGATTTGCATGGAAATTTCAGGAATGATAGGTGTCATGTATATCTTTGAGAATCGGTTCAGCTAGTGGTATCAGTAATCGTAAAGCAAAATGGTGGCTGTTTTAAATGCGAAGATTGAATAATTTTGAGTTATTTTTTCCCAACTTCAACGTTCAAGGTCCATGCTTTGAACACTTGATTCAATTTAATGAATGACTGAAGATGAGTACCTACAATTATTACTCATAAGTGAAACAAGTCAAGGAGGCGGGAGAGAGCTCCTAGTAAAAGGGCTTTGTAATAACTCTAGGATTCGAAAAAATGGCCATGAATCGATGATAACAGTACAGGAGAGTGGCCCCTGAAAAAAAAAATTCATCAAACATAGCCGATATGAGTATGAAATGAAAGTTTTCATGGGAGCTTTTCAAAACAGCTCTTAGACTGTCAGTTTCTGCTTCAGTGGGGCACAGGGGGGGAAATACATGAAAAATGTGGTTTCCTCCCTCACGAATGGACATCTGAAATAATTATCAAGGGAGATATTTATGAGTATAACAATAACAAAAACCTCAAAAGTCTAAATTCGTTCAACTTTGCTGATAATAGTATGATCTTCGAATTTCATATTTTCTCCAATAAAATCGTCATTGACATGCTTCTTGACTTTATTCAATCTGGTGACTGCATTTTGTAAATTGAATACAAAACCCTTCTGACATGAGCGTAGGTCTGTTAACCCAACTTGTTTAATTTGCCTCCCTTTACGAGTTAGCATTATTTGGTAAGAGTCGGCTTACCTCATAAGACAGATTTTTTCGGTTTGGCATGACTGTTCTCGTGGTGTAAGTGTTCATGGCGAACAATTCACTCGCAAGGTCCAGGCCTGTGTAAAATCGGTCGGTAAAGAGGTGGCGCCCTTGCGCTCTGCAGTCGTCTTGCAGTTTTTCATCAAATGCAGTACTATCCGGGTGAACTAGGGACTCTGTTGTTGGTTTGCTAAAGTAAGGCATAAACCCAGCGATGTAACCGGTCATGAAATCTGCGATAGTGTAAACGCGGAGCCCCATTTTGTGGGCTTCTGAGGTACATTTTGAAGACAATCCGGCCCTTGAAACTGATAGTGGACTCGTCTATGGTAATGTCTTGTCCGGGCGAAAAGAAGTTCCTGCACTTTCGATCTTTGTGATCAACAAGATTTTTGGCTTTATGCCCTCGCGTTCGCAAATTTCGGTCCGGGGACGGAAGGGGTGGAGCCAAGTGAAAGGCGCGATAAATCTGGAAGAATCTACGACGACTGAATATCGCGGTGAAAAAGTCCTGCTTATACAGGCCCTCTTGGCTGAAATAATGGCAGATTGACGGTTTTTCGTTAAAGGGCATTTTTATTATAACCGCTAAAAATATTTTCAGTTCTTCCACGTTTACGTCTGTCCACTCGTACCATTGTGAATGCCGACTGTCAGGAGCACTCTTTTCAATTATGTCATGAGCAAACCGATTTGTTTCATCCACTATTGTTTCTAATAAGCTGTCGTCGAAAAAGAGTCCAAAAAAATCGTTTGCCCATTTGCACGCCCCCACACGCCCAATAAACCCCACGCGCTGAAGTTCAAAACGAATCTTTTTAGGCTCCTCATCAGTCCTTAAAATATCCCGCCACGTATCGGCTACTCCTCTTAGTAATGGATCATCTTCATGTTCCTCACTATTTCCATTTATTTAGTCGTCTGTATAATCCACACCTTCATCCATCCCTACATCACTATCTGAATCCAAATTGCTTTCCGAATCCGCAGCTGGGACGAAATCATTATCGTTTACAAGTCTCTCAATCTCTCTCGGAGAGAGCGCCATAGTCAAAAAATACATAAAAAGCCGGCCAAATAACGACACTACTTCATACAGTCGCGAAACGTACACGTACGCCACCAGTACGTAGTTCATTTTTTCCCAACAGATGGCGACTTATCGCAGCAAAATCGTGCCACCGGTTGCCGAGTTATTAAAACAGTGCTGACTGTGGGTAACTAAAGTCGCCTGCGGTCTCGAAAGGGTTAACTCCTTTGGAGGGTTTAACTTGAGGAACATCATAGTTCTGTAGGCTAAGCCGAAAATTATGCGGAATAATTACCCTGGATTGATTTAGTTTTGTATTTGATTGTGTCTTAGAAATATGGGGATCTGTTTTAAAGAATGCTATACTTTGTTCCTTAATACAAAACGAGAACGCGGTTGAAATGGTGTTCGGTTTCATGGCGCTTATGGTGGAGCCAAGTGGTTCTTTAAGTCTTGATAAAAATTGATTAAGGCACATTTCGGTATAGAGTGCACGTTATGCTTTAATAACCTTTTGGTCACTTTCATGAATTTGAATATGATTTGTCATGGTGGCTAATGTTTCGATAATTTCGCTATAAAATTTTTCGATAGTTCGCCCTTTCTGCTTTAGTTCGTGAAGGTCTCGGATAAGGGAAGTTTCGTTCCTTTTATCCGAGTAGTGGAGGATCAAATTTTCTTTAATGTCGGCCCACTCAAGTTGAGTGCCGTACATATTCAATACTTCGTTGGCAGGACCAAGGATCTTATTTCTAATTGCTTTAAGGAGCAATTTGCCATAGGATGTCCCATTCGGGCAAGAAATAAGAGAGAGAATTTTCTTCTGCGTTATTTATAGATTCGAATAAGAGTCTGGGGTTACCGTCAAATTGAGGCAAGTCTTCAATAACACCCAGTACTCTTAGGGTATTCGCGATGTCGGTAACATTTATGACTACATTTTCTTCGACATTTGCCATTTCGGTTGTAAAAAGAAAATAGCGGGCACTAAGGACAGGAAGAAAATATTTTCCTTTTTAAAAGAAAATATTTGAAAGGATTAATACTCAACAAATTAATGACTTACGTGAAGTATACTGCCAAGACAATCAATGTATTCATCCCTGAGACCCCTTCGGAACTTTCACTTTCTCCTTCGGACTGCTGATATCCTTTCAGCACTTCTTAGTTTATGCTTTATGCTGGTCTTTTATCTCTCGTTAACACTACCGATAAACCGTCGATATGTAACGAGTTAATGTTTGTATAAAGGATCACCGATAAACCGTCGATGTCACGATTATATACAAATATCAGTTCCGCGGAAATTTCTGAATCGATAAACCGTCGATTTAATGTCAAAGCGAAAGAACCGAGAGGGATCCTACTGACTGCGCCAGTTACATTTCTGACTTAACGTTTTAATAAAAAAAATAGAAAATGTCCGATCGGGTTGAAAGTTAATTACACAGCCAATATGCTTCCCACGAATTAAGTTAAAGTTAATGTTAAGATGCTGACGCAGCGTTACAATTTTACAGAGCTGCATCAGCTTGCAATTTCAAGCTAGACAAAAATGAAACGGATATGTGGAAATATAAACTTTAAGGAATGTGTACTCGAGCAAAGGTTAAATGTGGGAAAATGCATATGCAAGATGATTGTTTGTACGACACGTGTATTATTACATTCGGGGCTCGTATCTTACGCAACCCTCCTCCCCACGTAAGTTCAACACACACTTGACCGATTTTCTTTTTTAATTTATGGCTTAAAAGCAAACCTATTCATAAATTTCATACGTACTACCACCAAAACCGCAACCAGAACAGATTATGTAAAAGAATCTGCTGAATGATCCCACCCTGTTGTGTAGCAATTCCGCTTTTCTGGCCTTCCATTACATTAAATTACATGGCTATAGCTTTTATATTTAATTGGTTAACTAAGTCAGTATTAAAACAAGGAAGTCATCGCTTCCGCGTACATCATTTTTAAATTAAGTCGCCGATCTTTCTATCTTTCCGCATTATAGTTTCAATTTCAATCCAAATTTTCAATTAACCGAAAATTTGTATCAGATTACACTCAAATACGTGGAACATCTAATTAGAACGAATTTGTAATAGCATATTGCTTGGAATCTCTCCAAGATACGTATCAATCTATCTTCGTTCGAGAAGATTATGAAATTTATCCCGACTCATTCTTTTCCATCATCCCGTTACATCCGCACGCCTAATTGTGGTTCGATATTGATTCGGATGTGGTGGCCTAGTAGTGAGTGTTCTCAAATCAGCAATCATACTCAGAACGGCCTCATAACAACAGCAGCAGCAACAACCCCCTTCGGTTCTGCGATATGATAAATTAATGGGGTGAATAATCAAAGATGTGATACACCCGCGCTCTTATAAGAATCCATTCATCCGCAATATTCCCGTATGGAGCGGAATTGGTTGTGTGTATGTTGCTCATCCCCGATCCTATCAACAATCATACTTTAATTTCTATACCTTGAAAAAGATAAATTGAATCTTCGCATAGAAGAAAGCACAAGTTAAACGAATTTCACCTTCACCCTCATAGCGAAAGAATGTGCTGTTGCCCCCGTGATGGTACTGTTACTGCTACTGCTTGCTACTGGTGTTATCCTGTCTAGCAATCGTCCAGTCATCGTGCATGAATCACTTCTACTGGCTTTCCTTACACATTTTCTCTACACTTTTCATCTATCAGTACCAGTATCAGTTAACGGAATGATGGCGTCTTTTCACTTTGATGCAGTGGTTCGGAAATTGTTTGACGCGAATGATGAGAAGGTCAAACGCGGAAGATAAGAGAAAAATGATGATTAAACGTATTTGCAATGTCTTGTATTATTTTCAATGCGTGATTAGTGAAGAGCCAATGATATGAAGTGAAGTGTTATGTGCTATGAAAGAAATTTGCTGATTTTTGCTGCTTGCAATTTTCACGGTTATAATAGCGGCTTTAAAGAGATTGCTGACTAGCTACAGATCATATCTTAAGAATGACTGTAGTAAAGATAGATTGCAGTTTAATTCAAAATACTGGGATCGAACTACAGAAATTTAAATTTGTACTAAACTGCTCATGACGAATTTCGGATTTGACCATCATGTACTGGTATGAGTTGTTAGCCTGAAAAATAAATAAGTCGGGAAATTATGTTTCATCCTGAGCGAAACAAAACAGCCGCTTTTGAAAACTTTAAATGATATGAACAAGAATAGAGCCGTGTGCCGATGTACTTGCCGGGGTGGTCGATGACGAACTGAACTTCACGGTGAGAGGCAGGATTGCCAACCAGTGAAGTACAAAATATGCTAAACTGCAGTGAAAATTGGCCAAAATTATCCCTACGGTTATTAAATTAATGCCAAAAATAATTTTAAACTTTTTTTGTGCCAAATAAAACGCCATTTAATTTTAACGGTTTTTTAACAAACTTAATTTAGACTAAGTCCATGTTTTATTTCTGTTCTTACCGTTGTTGTGTGTGGACGTGTTTTTCATTCACTCCGCTAAAATCGTGCTCACGTAATCAAGACCTTATTAGCCATTACATATACACAAGGTGTTTTTACAACCACAGCGCGCGTTTTGTTTTTATTCATGACCTACTTACTAAAGTGTCTTACTCATGACCTACTAACAAAAGTGCTGTATTTTATTCTTTGAAATTAAAAATTACCTCAGTGTGTGGACTCTTATTAAAATGCAGAACTCATATAAAACGACTTGCATTTTTATTTGCGGAAAGTAATTTTTTGTTTTGGAATAAGCCCACAATGTGTTTACCTCTTTCTTCTCTTGACCTACTTACTAAATTGCTGTAAGTAGAGTTTATTCACTGACATTAAAAATGACCTCAGTGCGCGAACTAATGTAAAAATGATTTGCAGATCCCATATTAAAATGACTTGCATTCTTATTTGATGAACGACATTTTTTGCTAAGTTCACAATCTGTTTATTTCGTTCTTATTCACTACCTTCCTACTAAGCTGCTGTAAATGTGTTTTTATCCACTGATATTAAAAAAGCCTCTTTGCACGTACTCATATTAAAACGATTTGTTGAGCTGATGAAAACGATTTAAAACGGTTGTATTACAATGAATATAAAATGCAGCCTCCCGAATCGCATCGCATTTGACAATTCTTTCAAATTTGTCACCTGCAGGGCCTTCTGTAATAGAAAGCTTCACGAAGCATGCATGGATGCGCATAGAGATTGGTACCACCCGTACATGGACAATCACTTCATATGCTTGGATTGCCAAGGGTTCGATGTTTACCCTACAAAATATTTTTGACAGACTGATAGGCTACATTGCCAAACTCAACAATGAAAAACACCGCCCAATTTCACGACAGCAAACACAGTCTCGAGCTAATGACGACAGTTTTGTAGAAATGGCTTCCAGTTTCTACGAACTATCTGCCAGAATTATGGAGAGCAACAAAAAAGTCTGTAGATCGCTCAATTTGCTTGGTTCACAACTCGCTTCAATCAAAGAGACTCTACAAAATGTAGTTGATAAAGTGCTAGAAAAACATCATAATAGCCTCAAAAAAATGACTTCATCACTAATCAAACCTAAAGACCAAAAAGATTTGTCTCAGCTGCTATCGAAACTAAATAATGTTGAAAAGATGTGCAGCAATCTCCTGCAAGATCAACAAAATAGTCTCACTAGGCCAACGATCTCTAACCTATTGGTTACACACTACAGTAACACAACGCCCTCTACTCCACGTAAACCACGACGCATCTAAAAATTTGGCACCTTCTGGTCCGATGAAGAGTGGGATAGCAGAATACAGAAACTTTCAGACTCAAA
This sequence comes from Odontomyia ornata, assembly GCA_963969285.1. Lineage (NCBI taxonomy): Eukaryota > Metazoa > Arthropoda > Insecta > Diptera > Stratiomyidae > Odontomyia > Odontomyia ornata. Next base: position 16,011,192 of record OZ017741.1, on the reverse strand, counting down.
CCAGTAAACTGACCACAACATCTTTTCCGTTAAGGGTTCCAGAAAATTCAACAAGCAATCTCAGTTCAGAAGTTGTTAGTAGATGTCCTCCTTATCAATGAATGCAAGGTGCGGATCTTCCTTTCCGGCATTACAACGACGTGAGTTTAAGTCATCTATTCCCACAAAATACGCCTGGCTATTTAGAACTTCAAGAAGAAAAAGACTCCCTGTTCTTGGAATAGCTTGCTTTTCAAACAATGGAACAAATACACTACTGGCCCGAAATCCAATGATAGTGATAATATAAGTAGCCGTAAGCATAATTGTAAAATCTTAGATAGTAACTATTGGGTCTATAACTTAATTTGTGCGGTATTTTTTTCAAAATTTGAACGTTTATTTAAGAAAAAAATTGTACAAGAGTATTATTCAAAGTGTTGCCCATCTAAAGCTATGACCTTTTCCCATCTTTCTGGCAATTTGTGGATCCCATCCCAAAAGAACTGCGCCGGCTTGGCAACCAAGAATGAATCAAGCCAATTTTTGATATTCTGCTCTGATGTGAACCGTATTCCAGTGAGGGCGTTCTGCATCGATCGGAACAAATGATAGTCAGAAGGGCAAGGTCTGGGCTATAAGGCAGGTGGGGTAAAACTTCCCATCCACTGTTTTCCAAATAGTTCTTAACCGGAAAAGCAATGTGGGGCCGAGCGTTGTCATGATGGAAAATTATTGCCTCGTGTCTAGTCGCATATTCCGGGCGTTTTTTAGCTACTGCTCTCTTCAAACGGATTAATTGTGTTCGGTAGCGTGCTGCATTGATTTTTTCACCTAGTTTTAGCAGCTCATAATACACCACACCCTTTTGATCCCACCAAATACAGAGCATTACCTTCGCGCCATGGATATTCGGCTTTGCCGTTAATTTGGCTGATTGGCCGCATTTCACATATGATTTTTTGCGCTTGGGGTTGTCGTAATGGATCCGTTTTTCATCACCAGTAACAATCCGATGCAAAAACGACTTCCTTTTGTTGCCTTCCAGCAGCATTTCGGACATGCAAAACCGCCTTTCGACGTCTCTCGGCTTGAGTTCATGTGGAACCCAATTTCCTTGCTTTTGAATATATCCAGCTGCTTTTAAACATTTTGAAATGGCTGCTTGAGTGACACCTAAAGATTCTGCGAGCTTTTCTTGTGTTTGGCAACAATCTTCATCGAGTAATGCATCCTGTTCTTCATCTTCAAACTTTTTTGGCTGCCCAGGACGTTCATCGTCTTCCAAGCTAAAATCACCACTTTTAAATCGTGCAAACCACTTTTGGAGGTTGGTTCAGCTAGAACATGTTCACCATAAACTTCCACCAAAATACGATGACTTTCGGCAGCAGTTTTCTTCATATTAAGGTAATGAAGAAGAAATCCCCGCAAAAACACTTTTTCAGGAACAAAGTTCGACATATTTGAGTGGAAAAAAATTACTGCTGTTAACGCTTCACTTGAATGGCATACACTGAAAATACGTACAATGACAGTGGCTTTCCAACGCAGGTTCGGAATATTGCAACGGTGTAATACTATACAAGTTGCGCCATCTCTTAGCAAACCGCACGAATTATCAATCAATAATCACATCAATCCCAGCTCTAAAACCACTTCTCCCTTGCCTAAACAATCAAATGTTAATCGCACTTCTTCGGCTGACTCAACATTGCACTCCGTTTGTGCACGTGCTGGCGAATCTGAAACAGCTTCAGATTCTGTGGCAACTTATGCACAAGAGTTGGATGCTGGTCCCTGCTTGGTACTTAAATCCACTGATAAGGGTAGATAGTGGAATTTTATCCGTGGAGAGAACTTGATACCTGTTTCGTCTGGGTCTGATATTCAGCCGATATCACCTGCCTCAAACGACTTAACCCAGCCATTCTTAGATCCTCTTCTGCCTCCTTCAGTCAAGGCCACTATGGTGTCAGGAGCTGACCTGGAAAAAAGATACCTTATGCCTCGACTCAGAGATAACAAAATCTACTAATCCGTTCATCTTTACCTTTCTTAAATATACAAGGCCCCAGACACAACTTGCCTAGACGGCAAAACAAAAACCAATCGATCGTGAGGCTCTTAGGCTCGTATGTTTCTCATTCCATGAGGAGTTAAGTGTAACTCTAAATCAAGCTAAAAAAGATCTTTAAATAAACGCATCTCATGTAAGTTCCAACCACATTTCTACACTACAAAGAACCAGGGAACATCACAATAAATTTTTTCGCCACCTATAATCAGCAAAGCCTCAAATTATTTTACCACAACTGTGAAGGTATGCGCAGTAAATTAAATAAGTTTTTCCTTGACGCAAAATTGTGCCATTTTAATGCCATCACCCTTTTTGAAACATGGTTGACGAATTCTCACATTAATGAAAAAATTCTGGATAGTAACTGGAGGATTTACACAGATGACAGAGATCCGATTAGCACTGGCCAGTTGCGAGTAGGCGGTGTATTGACTGCCATACATAACTTCTTCATGAGCGAGCCAGTTAACTGCACGCCGCATAATTTATTCCTGCTTAAAGTGATCAAAATAAAAATACAAAAATCTAATTTGTTTATAAGCGTGTTTTATGTCCCCCCTAAATCGAACGATACTGTCTACGACAATGTCTGTAAAATTATAAGTGATATCACTGCAATGACAAATGAAGGCGATAAAATTATCATTACTGGTGATTTTAATAGGCCTTATATAAAATTTGCGATCGACAAAGCCGACACTCGACTCCTTCCGGTGAATCTCCTTAATTATAACGATTTCAATTTAATGAGCACCTTCTATACTAACGATTTGCAGCAGAAAGCTCCTGCCCCCATCCAGAACGGTATATAACTACCTTACCTTATTTTTTCTAATGCAGTGGCCAATTCAACTGATGACAATGAGAGTCTGTTTTCTAACACAAGTCATCACTCAGCTTTTTCTGTTGATTTGTCCACTCCTGATACTCTCAATTCTATATCTTACAATAGAACTATTGTATATGATTTCCGCAATGGCGATTATGTAAACATTAATAGTCTTCTATCCAGTGTCGACTGGAACGGTACTCCGTCAACGTTAGATTTGAATACGACTCTATCCTCCTTTTATTGTATAATCTTTGACGCCGTTGAATCGTTCGTACCGAAAATCAAGAAAAAAGATAAGATTTCAGAGCCATGGCTGGGGAGTGATCTAAGACATTTACGTAACCAGAGAAACAAACTATACAGGTACCTCAAAAAAGATAAATATGTAAGCAATGAGGCTCAGAGTAAATATAATGTACTTGCACTTGAATTCAAAATTAAATTGCAAGAGGCCTATCAAACGTAATAGCAGAGGAAACTATTCCCAATCCCAAAAAAATTTTTCGACTTCTTTATTAACGTTAAACGCAAAACATCTGGTTATCCTTCTTTCATGTGATACAATGACTCTGTCTCATCCTGTATCGAGCAGATCTGTGAATTCGTTCCTGATCATTTTCAGCATGTTTACTCTAATTCAGTCACTTTGCCTCATTTAGAGTCGTTGGAAATAGTCACAAAGACCTTTATTGGAAACATCATCATTTCTGAAGATGAAATTCTTCAGGCTATTGATGGTCTTGATCCATTTAAAGGACCCGGCCTTGACCTTATTCCTCCTTGCTTTCTGTCTCTCTGCAAAGATGAATTAGTTAGACCTCTCTTCCTCATTTTTAATAAATTATTAACATCTGGTATATTCCCCAAACTTTGGAAACCACTTTTTATAACAATTCACAAAAAAGGCTATAAGCGGCACATGGAGAACCATAGGGGTATTGCTATTTTTTCTACTATGCCAAAGCTATTCGAAAAAACTATCAGCAGTAAAATTCCCCCCTGTTACGGATAAAACCGAAGGGCACCAGGATTACCTCACCCCGAACACTATCGTAACATTCGCGTGACTATGTATAGTCAGAAAGCTAAGCCGCACTCGACTAGGGTTTGTTTGCCAGTCCAAATTGTAATCATATTAGTAGTTTAAATACGATTATTGGTAGTCTTAAGCAAACATAATTGTCATCGAGCGAAGGTCAGAATCACCGCATGTTCGAAGTTGGAATGTTCCCCAGATATTTCGGTAAAATCAAAACCTAACAAGATCGAGCCAGATGTTGCCAAGGAGGATTCAGATGATGAGAATTCACTGTTTTGAAAATGTCGATAAAACGCTACAGTTTCTCCGGGAGCAACGAGTACATTTAGAAAACATCGGTTCACATGATATTGTCGATGGAAACGCATCTCTAAATTTAGAATAATTGTCCGGTTTACGAATCGTTCCAGAGTTACATCGCTACAGAAATGCTGGATGGTGACAACAAATACGATCCTGGTGAAGAGTACAGTCTTCAGGAAGCTGAGAAAGGAGTGATTTTTATTTCGTAGTCCATGCAGGAGACAATCAAAACGGACACTACGTCGCTTACATAGATCCGCTGTTGAAGGGAAATAACAAGGAATTTTATCTAATTGGCATTTTCAGATTCATAGCAGATACTTCAGGTTTTGCTGGACCACTGCTACTTGGTGGCTTGCTGAATGAAACTACTACGGAAAATGCAGGAACAGTCATTCGACCATATTTTTATGCTCTAGGTCTGCTTGTAGCATCATTGATTTCAACTGGAGGATGGCTATTATAGGAATGAAAATGCGAAGTGGCGTTGTAAGCGCAATTTACCGGAAAGCACTTGCGGCACGAGGACGGCAAGATGCACGTCCAGAAATTCTAAATTTAATGTCAACAGACACAGATCGTATAGTAAACTCATGTATTAGCTTTCATTCATTGTGGAGCATCCCATTTGAACTATGTACAACGTTATACCTTCTTTATACTCAAATTGGAGCTGCGTTCATTGTGGGGCTCATCTTTGCTGCAACATTAATGCCTATTAACAGATGGTTAGCAGTTAAGATTTCTAAATATTCCGTTGGTCTAATGAGCGCTAAAGATGCAAGATTATCTGCTATGAGTGAAACAGAATCAGGAGTGAAACAAATAAAACTGCACGCTTGGGAGGATGTTTTTATCAATAAGATCAGAGAACTACGTACCACAGAAATGCGTTTCTTAGCGAAACGAAAATATCTAGATGCAATGTGTGTATATTTTCGGGCTACGACTCCAGTTTTAATGTGCCTCCTAACCTTCACCGTGTCGACACTCATGGGTAATCCTTTAACCGCGACAACCACTTATACTAGCGTCGCCCTACTCAATATGTTAATTGGACCGCTCAATGCATTTCCATGGATACTAAATGGTCTCGTTGAAGCTTGGATATCAATTCGCCGTGTGCAGAGCCTCTTCGATATATCGGACTTAGATTTTAATATTTATTATCCAAAAACTGCCAGAAGAGAATCCAATCAGTGTTGATACAAAATGACCGTGTTGAAAATGGAAAATGCGTCATTTCAACACAGAGGTCAAGATTATATTCAGGATTCAAGTTGCACTTTTCGATTAACTAATATTAATATGGATATTAAGGAGGGTGAATTAATTTGCATCGAGGGACCTGTAGGATGTGGGAAGAGCTCATTAATGTCTGCCATAGTAGCAAATATGGATTGCATTGAAGGCACAATCAGTGTCTACAATACAAGAGAAGGTTTTGGTTATGTGCCTCAGACAGCATGGCTTCAAAGAGGTACGATCCGTGAGAATATCTTTTGGGGAGCAGTGGATGACGAACGACGATACAAATCGGCTATAAATGCATCCGCTCTTGCTGAAGATCTGTCAGCTCTTGGTGGAGATCAAACTGGTGTTGGTGAATATGGAAGAGCCCTTTCCGGAGGACAAAGAGTCGAGTATGTCTCGCAAGAGCCATTTATCAAGACAAACATATATACATTTTGGACAATAAACTATCAGCACTAGATGCACATGTGGCAAATCATACTGTTAGGCACTGCATTTTGGGCATTTTAAAAAACAAAACACGCGTCAGGGTTACTGAAAACAAGACACTCTTATTCCATGCAAATCAGGTTTTCCATTTGGAAAATGGAACAATGACTTCAAGGGCATTCACTGATAGTTTTGAATTAGATGATGACAATGATGATGACTACGGACAATACACGATGACTTCATCAATTATCAACGATGAGAACAATAAAAATAGTGTGGACAACAGGTTATCTGAAGAGTCTAAGGAATATGGAACTTTGTCATCGAACGTCATATTCAGATACTGGAAAGCGATGTCTCAAACTGTCAGTGAATTACGTTCAGCTGATTCAGCCGAATTTGGAGTGCTCGCCACCAGAGGGGAGCGGCGACCAAGTGGCGGCAAGAAGGAATTACCCCGCTGAAGAGGTGGATGACCGACGAGCGGAACCATAGCCGTTAGGAGGAGGCTATATAAGCTCGCGAAGAATGACGCGCCTCCTCTTTGATCTTTTTTATCGTGGGCGACGACGGCAGCGGAACGAGAGCAACCAGCGAGATCATAATTCGAAGCGCAGCGGAATCTTCAAGTGGAGGGCAGCGGAATCAGCAAAGTGAAATCCAAGCTAAGGAAAAATTCATATCAAAGCAACGAACAAGCTTCGACATTGGAGGAAAGGCGACAGAATTCATCCGCGAATACGATCGTCGAAGGGGCCCCTTTGTAGGTATAGAAGAAAAGTAAGTTTTTTTTTTAGGATAAAGGGTATCATATGTTAAGGTTATAAATCATTTCGATTTGGAATACAAGTGTTGTAAAATTTTAAATAATTGAAGTTTCTTTGTGATCAAATAATGTTTGAAGGAAGAAATTTTTGTCTTCAGGACAAGATTAGTGAAATCTTTGTTACAGATCACGGGTTGTGACGAGTGCGGCTTGGACGGACAAGTCGAAGTGGAAGTGTAGCGGAGTTAAATGAAGCCCGTGATATCGGGAGTCAGCGTGTTCGGGGGTGGTATTGTGGCCCACGCGAAGGATAGAGTGGTTAAGAAGTGAAGATTATAGGGTGGTTAGTGAAGTGGTGTAGGTGAAGTATTGAAGTGAAGATGATAGGATGGTTAGTGAAGTGGTGTAGGTGACGTATTGAAGTGAAGATCGTAGGGTGGTTATTAGCTAGGGTATCGGCCGAATAACGTCGCATTTAATCCGGTTAGTCGCATTCTCGCTTGGCGGCTATTTGGGGCTTTGAGGGAAAAGCGAGTGGCGCCCCACGCCCGTCTTCGGACGAGCTAACCGGGTCCATAAGCCCCGCCGGAGCACCCCAGTTTCCCTGAGGGCCATAGTGGCTCTCGCGAGGTAAAAAGTGGGTGTAACACCCCATTATCGAACCGTTTATGAATGAACAGCAACATAGCTTCCGTAAAAATAGGTCTACCACCACTAAACTAATTACCTTGACGTCTTTTTAGTATGAATTTTTCGGACAGACTACGAGTGTTCACTCAGTGGTGATATGTACTCGTACTGATTTATGCAGATCATATCATAGCTGAGCAAGCACGCGGGAGCATGGTACTGACCAAACCAACTTCCAAAAAAATCAATACGATCATGAAAATGAGATACTCTAACTATCTCCAAGCGAAGGCCCGAAAGGGGCTGTAGTGCTACAAAGAAGAAAAAGAAGTTTCGGACTCTTTAGCAATATGAACTATATATAGAAAGTTTGACTACCTTTAAGCCTACCTTCTAGAACGCAGTTTTCTCACAAGTTTCAGCGTGAAATTAATGCACCGTTGACGCAAATTATTTTCCACTTCTGAAAGAAGGTTGCACTCCCGTAATTTCGTCTCAAAAACGTATCCCATGTATGGTCTAGGATGCAAATAACTCTCTCCATTTTGAGAAAAGATATCAACTCTCGCAGTTGGGTTCAAGATACGTCCACATATAGACTGAACTAAGCCCCGCAAATCCATGTATAGCTTTGTTGGGTGAACATTTTTGCTTTCCAACAGCTTGTTCACTAATTGAACTTCATCCAAGACCGGCTTTAAATACAACAAGTATAAGTGGTTCACAGGATCATTGTATATTTCATAAAGTGTTTCTGCAATAAAGCAGTTATTATCGCGCCTGGAAACTTCAAACAGTAGTTTTAATTCTAGCCATTGTTCCACAATATGGTTGACCGCTGGTTCAACTGATATCCATCGGGTGTTGCACATTTGTGGAATTAGTGATGGGTCGGAGCCACAGTTGATTGGTTCGTATATATTTTTATAATATAGCCGACAGTTTGAAGAGTGACTGAACCAATTGTACGGTTCTCTTATGAGGATTTCAATGGTGCGAGGTAGTGTCTCTTCTGTCGCATGAGATAAAGCCAACTGTAATGAATGGCATACGCAGCGAACTAAAACCAAGTGATAATTGCCAGTTGATTTTTTTTAATAAGGCATGCACTCTATTGTTAGTGCTGGTCATTACCGTAGCGTTATCTGTGCCGATACCTATCGATTTTTTTATATCAAAGTTGAGGGCAGACAATAATCCTTAAAGGTAGTTGAGGATGCTCGTTGCAGAGAATGAGATTACTAATGTAGCTCTTAAGACTATAATAATTCAAATAACTCACTCATGACTATAATACAGTACCAAATATTTTGTCCCACGCCTCCCAGATTTTCCGGTTGAAGCATGATATGATAAATCTGAAAACTTTGACTATCAACTGGTAGGTATATGAGTTTGTGCATGGGTCGAGCCAAGATTGAAGCTTCAGTCTTGACCGTGGCAACACGAGCTAGTCCGGACTTACTAGCCTTGACAGAGGCTATTCTCCCGAGAGTCTAATGAGCCGCAGGCGTATTTTCACATTTTTAAATAACAACTTCACCGTTTTGGAGAGTCCTTGAGGGGAATGCCATTTGTTTGTTTGAATTAGCTGATGGAGAACTTTTTTTCTCTGTCGATCAAAAGCTGCTTCTTAGAGCTATGAGCAGATTCCAACGTTTAGCGTAAGTTTTTGTTGTATTGGGTCACTGATTATGGGGGGTAACGTATTTAACGGTCGTACTGCACGAGTAAATGCCCAGGTGTCAACGAAAATGGGTGTTGACTGTCCTTTCTAATAATACATAAGAGACAGCCTTCAATAATATAGAGTGCTTGCTTCGACGCAGCGTTTATCGTCTCCTTGTACCAACGAGGAGAGAATTCGACAAGTACTAGTTCAATACTAGGACTACCAACAATCGGGCCTTGCGCGACGTAGTTCCATAAAAGCTAGTTCAATACATAGACACGCAGCACCTTACCTTTAAACTGAGTTCTGGTTCCATACCAGGACTTTGCTACAACACTGTATTTATTAGCTCACCTTAACTCGAGTTCTACTTCGATACCAAGGACTTGAACATAACACTGTTATCCGAAGTTCAAGCAATTGCACATTAAAACCTCGTTCAATACCAAGACTTCACCAGAATAACTTCACTAAATTAAGTTCTGGTCCAATACCAAAACTTTAATTACCACTTCACCTTGATACTTAAACTAGCTATTACTTCTTCCTTCAACAAAACACACGATTCGACTTATAGCATAATAAAATTTTATTTTCTCATTTTCATAATCCTCATAATCAAAATTTCTGTGCTAGCTCCGTTCCCACGCACGAACTTTACCTGAGCCACATTGGCTTTTCTTGATCAAGGATCGCGTTACAACTTGAAGATTTAAATTGTTTACTTAGCGTCTAGACTGTGGTGCAAAGAACGCAAATTTTGCTGACATGGCGCTAGTAAATTATGCATGGGAAAGGAATATCTAGTAGGAACTAGTTACCTTTAAAGGCAGGGCAAGATAAACTACAACAGTATCGTTGAGAATATAATCGAAAATTTTCACATAACTTAACATATTCCTCGCCTTGAACTTGCGGTTTAGACATTCAGACCTGGATTCAGTGAAAATTTTGACTTGTTGGTTGGCCGAGGTGATGGAATTATTGCTGATTTGATGGTCAAGCGATCTCATCGGAGGAACAACTTCCGGCTTAGGCAGAGCAATACGCCGGCTAGTAAAGCCAAATTAAAGTAACCGATCCTGTAGTGATAGAAGGGGTGAGACGGATGGTTGAACTCCGTTATTTGGTCTTTTTGCAGTTCATTTACCCTCTCGCGGAGACTAATATATTGCAAACGGTTTTCTTGATCGTCGCTAATATTGAAAAATATGTTACTTCAGGACTAGCTGCGGTGAGCAACGGTGCCAGGTACTGAGAAGGATGCTTCCATGATACCAGAGTAGAAGTTACTAGCATGGAGTCTGACTACTTCATTGTAGATGGTGCAACCATTGGTCATGTTGAGCATTCAGTGCCGCTCAATATCTTGGTTTGAACCATTGATCTACACACTATATGGGCGGTGCTGCTGGATCTAACCAGAACCCGTTCAGAGCTCATGATTTGACAAGTAGCCGATGGTGTGGATTGGCTCAGAATGGCTATCTCGCAGCTCTGAATATTACACCCCTTTTGTTGCACGGGATGATACTGTTTGCAGATGTAGTTGGAATGGTCGGTTACGAGACATCTCGATAGCTCGATATTAGAAATGGGATGGAACAGGTCTTGTGCTAAGCTTATTAAAATATATAGGATGTATGGAATGATCTCGATGAAGCCATCCTTGGTGGAGGTGGGGATAACGTGCACTTGCAGTAGTTCATAAGAGACCTGAACTATTAGAGGGAGTTTGAATTGAAAAATCAATTGATTCAGCAGAATTCAACCTTCGACTGTCATCAGATTGTAGATTTTCGGAAGATCTCACTAGCTAGTTGGGAGCTGCAAGTTGGCAGGGAAGTTTTCCTTGATGTGAACTTAGCCTTGGCTTAGCTTTCTGGCAGCTAACGCAATTGACGACAATGTTCCGGGCGATAGTCTTACCTTTAATAGGTCAGGATCTCTGACGGGTTAAAGCGGGCTACGCAAAAATGGCCACCTGGTTGTGTTAATAATGGATTTGCGTCATGATTAGCTTTGTGATGTAGTGCGAGAATGGTAGCACGGCGGGGTGCTTTGCTTCGTAGATGATGTGAGCTTCCTTGAGGCGTCCGACTCAAATTATGCCTCTGTCGTCCAGAAATGGGCGCAATGAGTATAAATGACTTTGACGATAAACTTCACCGTGACGCTGAAGTTGGCGTAGATACTCCTTGTATGATTCAGCCAGACAATATTTTAGGATAGCGATTAGAGCAGTATCAAGCTCCGTTACAGTGAGGTGAACGGATGTCGGCTGACTGATTTTACGTGTCGTGTTAAGAAAGCGAAGGACGTAAGCTAGTACTCTTTGGAAATGCTTGAAAAAGTTTCGATGTTCAATCGAGGTATTGATGTCGAGTGTGGAATTTGTGGCAAGGAGTACTATTTGCCGTGATTTCCGTTCAAGCTCGGTTAGCAGGCTGCTTAGGCCAGACATCTTGGCGAACGTGGAGGAAGATGGGCGCGAAGAACCAGGTAGTATGTTGTAGCTGCGTGGGTGACAATCCTGGGCTGATTATATCTGCAGCATTCAGCCGAGATGGGATGTAGCGCCATTGATCAGTCGATGTTAGGGCTTTGATTGCACCGGTCTACAGCATTTTTGCGCACGGATTATACATTACTTATTTTTATTACTTTTATTCTTAGAAATAAGAGTAAGAACAAAAAGTAGTTCTGGATTTGCTTTTATGAGTAAAAAATGGTAAAATTAAAATCAATGACAATACATAAAAAATTGACATAGAGATCATTTATTAAAAGATACGTAACATCAATTTATGATTTTTTTTCTTTCAAAAGAAGTTTTAAAATAGAGTTAAAACATTTAAAAATGAACAGTTTTACTTTTCCTGTCATGTTCAGTGGGTGTTTCTCTTATCAACCCACCAATATAATCTCCGATCATGCTTTCAGTATACTGGCCTTGGTAACGTCTCTCAAATTCCATTATATCTTGATGGAGGCGTTCCCCTTGTTCTTCCAAATAAGCTCCCATATTATCTTTAAATTTATTCAAATAAGAATTTAACATATGTATCTTTAGAGACATTCTATATCCGATGATGGAAAAATTTGTGATCATGTCAGTGATAAGCTCGTCATAAATTTTAGCTCTACGGTTTCCAAGTAAACCACCAACTACTGCCTTAAAATTTTTCCACGCTTTTTCTCTTCATTGCTAAGCAACTCTTGAAAAATATCACAATTCATAAGTTTTTTTATTCGAGGGCCTACAAAGATTCCAGCTTTAATTTTCGCATCTGAAAGCTTTGCAAAAAAATTTTCAAATATTTGAAAGCTTTGGACTCATGATTAAGAGCCTTAATAAATTTAATGTGCAGTGGCGGCATTAATATAGTTTTGGGATCGACAATTGCTTCCCATTTAATATTCTATTTTCCTCTTTCGTGCTCAGTACGTACCGGCCAATGTATTTGTCGGTAGGGAGCTGCATCATTTCTACTATCCCACAGACAAAGATAACATGAGCGTTTGATATGTCCACCTTGCATTCCTGTCAAAAAACACACCATATTGATGTCTCCAATACTTTCCGACCTGTATTCCATATATTTAATTGCAGTTAATAGTATTTTTATACTGTCATAATTTTCTTTGAGATGTACGGAATGTGCCAATGGAATCGATGAAAATTTGTTTCCATTGAGAAGTAGAACAGCTTTTAGACTTTTTGTCGAACTGTCAATAAAAACGCGCCATTCAGATGTATATGACATGGAATACCAATTTCTTTAAATAGACCTTTTAGGTCATGACAAAAGCAGAGTCGATCTTCCTTACTGAAGTAACAAGAAAATTCTTCATGACGTTTTCTTTGACGAGTTATTCGAACTTCAGATTTAATTAAATTCAATTTTTAACCGCGATGCTAGTAACTCTGCTTTACTTTTTGGTAGATATAGGTCTCTTATTAAGTCATTGAGATCGTCAGAGTTGATAAGGTGTGGTATTTTTGGTTCAGATTCAAGAACAAAATCGGAATGTACGGATAAAGATGAAGTCAGTGGTTGATGGCTGCCTAATTGATCTTCCAACAATGGCGGAGCAGGTACAGGTTTTTTTTCTGTATGTGGTATTGGAGCGGATGTCAATGGTAGATCAGGATAAGATGTTTTTTTTTTGAATTTTTACCTCTGAGTGGATTCACAATGCAAAAATAACAGTCTGTCTGATGATCACTGGGTTCCCTACAAATTATCGGCACTTCAAATTTGCTCTTTCTCACCTCAGAATATACTTAGAAATTAAAAAAATTAAAAATTTTGTAAGCCGGTGTTGTCGCTACCCGATTGGCTACGAAAGTGCACCACGAGGATGATTCTGACTTCAACCATGCCAAGACAATTTCAAAGTTGCACCAAAAGAAGCAAATAACGTCGTGCGAATTGAGATCCGTTTAGACTTGATCTCCAAATTTGTCCGCTAATGTAGTGGCTTACAGCTCTAATCTCGGAAGCGTTGATTTTTTAGTGCGTGTGACATTAGACTTTGTGCAAAGCAGCCGGACGATAGTTGAGTCGCCTATTTACTGCAATTCGGTGTAAATAGCGGCTCCATATGCCTTGTCCGAGACATCGTAGAAGACATGGACCTGTAGGTCCTTTGGCAGACGTCCAGCGAAAAGGTGTCGAGGTAATTTAATAGACTTAAGCTCCCACATCTCCTCTTGGAACTTGGATCAATGGATGTGGAATTCAATTGGTGTTGCGGCGTCCTAGTTGAGCTGTAACTTCCACCAAGACTGAAGCAATATCTTAGCCTAGATAGTCACAGGGCTCAGGAATCCAAGTAAATCTAAAAGGTGAGCGACGTCGGAGGAGGGATTTATTTAGGGACAGCTCAATGAGTCTCCTCTAAGATATTTATGGAAAACTCGTCGGTACTAGGAAGCTAGGCTAGTCCCAACGTCTTGATGTGACAGTTCTTTTAATCGTGTATGTCGAAGAGTCTCGATCCTCTCAAGGAACGTTTTGCAGCAAAAGTGGCTCGTTCAAACATCACTTCCGCAAATGATATTCGCTCGATTTGAAAATCGCGGTCAGCTGACTCTTCATCGATTCTGCATCCCTCAGGCTGTTTTTTTTTTTGTGGTGGGGAGGTGAATGCCATTTATGCACAGAGTGTGGGACTCCCATACACGACTGTACTACCCACTAAACACCTCCCCTATCAATCTGAGAACCTAGCCTGGAACCGTTTGACACATTACTTCGGGCCAGGTCTCGTTTTGTTACGCCGTGAGGCGCCTTCAAGCTGGGGGATTCCATTCCTAGCGGAAGGGGAGAGGGGGAGTGGAAGTGCCAGAAAAGCGATCCCCTGGTCCCCAGTTCCTTTTATATTTTAGGACTGCCCGAGCATAATGTGCCATCTGGTTCTATTTGTCAACCGATTCGAGCATCACCGCTACTATATTATCCGGAGTGAGCTCTCCCGTCTCCCTGTAGAGTTCCTTTCATAGCCTGACCCATTTTGTACACGCAACAAATGTATTGCAAGCATTGTCCTCCTCTCCTGGGCAAAACTGACAATCGGGGGACCGTGACTTATCAATCTTGTGCAAGTAAGACTGAAAACACCCATGTCCGCTCAAAAGTGGGGTGCAACAGAAGTCAGTCTCACCATGTCTTCGATTGAGCCACAGTCTCACATCCGGGATGAGGCGCGCAGTCCACCTTCCGTTCGTGCAATTGACCCAAGACTGCTGCCAATCGTTGAGCGCGTGATGTCTCTCCTCGAGGACAACCATCTCCCTCACATCCTCGTTTTGGCGTAGGTAAATAGCGTGGCGCTCCCTAGCAAGGAGGGCGACAGGCATCACGCCGGAAATAACTCCCACCGCTGAGTTAGAGACTATCGGATACGACGATGCAATTCTCAGTGCTCCTCTTCTCTGTACCTGTGCCAATCGTTTTCGGTATACCTCCTTGCTGAGAGCGTCGCCCCATACCTCTGCTCCGTACAGTAGCACTGACCCTACAGCACTCATCAAGAGGCGCCTTCTTGATTGGCCGGGTCCCCCTACGTTTGCCATAAGTCGACTCAAAGCCAATATTTCCGAAGCAGCCTTCTCAGACGTTGCTCTGATTTGTTCAGAGAAACTCATCTTCGAGTCGATCAGTAGCCCAAGGTACTTCACCGATGGCTTCGATTCGATTTGTATGTCTCCAATACTGATCATCCTTTCTCTAGGGATTCTCTTTTTTGTCAAGATGACCACTTCGGTTTTCTCCGGTGCTAAACTGATCCCGCGAGCAGTCATCCAGTTCCTCACTCGGCGCATTAGCATACCCAGCCTCAGTTGCGCCTGTTCAACGGTGCGTCCAGCAACCAGAGCTACAACATCATCTGCGTAGCCGACCAAACGCGGCTCATCTTGCATCTCCAGTATCAGTAGCCCATCGTAAGACACGTTTCACAGGTTTGCACGAAGGATAGATCCCTGGGCAACACCCGATCTAATTTCCATTCTTCGTTGGCCTTGAGTCGTGTCGTAGAGCAGGCTTCGGTCCTTTAGATAGTTCCTCAAAAGCCGCATTAGATATTCTGGAACTTGAAAAAAGTTTTCCAGCGTATCCAGAATATCCACCCATCTAGCGGAGTTGAAGACGTTCCTAACGTCGAGGGTCACCAACAGGACGATCCGGCGCTTGGTACGGCTGTATGGCTCTGCCTTTTGAACCGCACTCACCACCTCTGCAATCGCATCAATGGTGGAATGTCCTCCTCTAAAGTCATACTGCCCAGGAGATAGGTCCCCAGCAGCATGGACCGCGTCAATGAGTCTGCCCTTGATGAGTTTCTCTAGCACTTTCCCGGCAGTGTCTAACATACATAACAGGTAGTATGCAGATGGTGATCCGGGATTCCCCTTCTCCTTGCTAATCAGCATGAGTCTCGCCACCTTCCATTGTACCGGGAAAACCCCGTTCCATAGGCAAGCGTTGAACGTTCTGAGCAGCAAGTCAAGACAATGGTTATAGAAAAGTTGCAACACCTCAGCTGGAATAACATCTAGACCAGGAGGCTTCCTCGTTTTCAGTGTAAGGACTGCCCCTTCTAGTTCCAGCTGTGTGAAGAGTGGACACTCGACGGCTGTTTTACTATCAACAGCGTCAACACGGACGGGATGGGCGGGGAAGAGTGCCCACACTATCTCGTCCATCGTTTCCGCATCATGTATGCAAGGTTTTCGTTGGGCACCAAGCTTGTGCATAACTCGTTTGTAGCCAGGGCCCCACGGATCCTTGTTCACATTGTTCACTAGGTCTTGCCAGCAGCGAGTCTTGCTATTGTTAATCAATTTGTGAAGGCATTTCCTGGTTGACTTTTAGGCTGCTACTCAGATGCTTGCCTCGTCATGACTGCGTGTCCACTACGCCTCACGCCGAAGCCTGTGTCACTCCCTTTGCTTTTCAGCGATTTCAGTTGACCACCAGTATACTAGAGGCTTGCCACGCCGAGGTTTTTGATGGGGCATAGATGCGTTGCAAGCAGTTGTAATTATGCTCATATTTAAGTTCACCACTTCTTGAGCTGCTAGTTCTTCCGTCCCTTCTGAATCTCCCTGCAGCGGGGCATCTGCCGTGAGCACCTTGACAAACCTCTCGACGTCAATCCTTCTGATGTTCCACCCAATTGTAGAAAGCCGAGAGCACGTACGTCGGGAGACAAACTTACTGATCTCAAACAGAGTGCACTTATGATCACTGGCTGAGTAGTCCTCTATAACTCTCCAATTGTGTATCCACCGTACTAAGGACTTCGAGGTGAATGTCAAATCAGGTATGGTTCCTTCACAGCCAATACGGCAGAAAGTTAGTGTATTTCCAGTGTTTAGTCCTGGCCGCCATTTCTAGGATTCGTTTTCCCCGCTGATCAGTTTTGAGTCATGCCCCATTTGATTGCTTTAGAGTTGAAGTCCCCGCCAATGAGCATGTTGCCGTTTGCGTTCGAAACAGTGGTCCCTGAGCACTGAACCCGTACAAAACTATCCCCGCGTAGAAACCACTATTCCGAACCCAGATAGTGGTAGTACCAGTTTCATCAGGGTACCATATGCCGACAACATAATTTAAAGGCAAATCCTAAATACGCAGCTTTTTTCTCACAAGGACTAGTGAGTTTTTTTTATAGAGGGGATGAAAGAGTCCACTTTTTGAATGAGTGAGAACAAGTCACACCCGAAAAATTGTTGGAAATCAGTGCTTAAAACCATATTTCGGTCATCCTGTGACTGCTGTGGTTGCTGCATTGGTTGGTCTTTATGTTGCCGTATAGGCTGAGGTAAAGGCTGCTTCTTTGCACCATGCAAAAAACTAGAGTACGAGACTTTTCTCGTATAGTATTTTTATAGAGGCGGTGATGAAATCTCTCCTTTCCTCTTATTTTGTCTTTAGCTTCTTCCTTCTCTCTTCAACTGCTTTGGGACAACCTCTGAAGCATACAGGGTGTCCCTTAGCATTGTAGTTCACACAGAAAATCTCTTCTTTTTTCCCGCCCTTCGAAATTGGCCATTCAATGGACATCCGTTGCTCGTCGCATTTCGCGCATCTAATTTCAAATCCGCATTTAGAAGCGACGTGACCAAATCTTTGACAATCGAAGCACTAGAAAGTGCAATTTTTCTGCAGACGTTCTCATTGTATCTTCTGATACAGTAGGAACTTTATAGTATGTCGATCGCTTTCTTCACTTCAAAGTCTCATTTGAACTGGACTAAGAAAGAGGAAAGCGTCCTTTTTCCCTACTAGAGGCTATGCTGGGGAATCTTTTTGCTGATAGGATATCTTCTACGAGACGTTCCTTCAGCTCAGCCACGACATCATTCTCCTCGTGTGAACTGTACACGCCTTCGAGAAGGAGAGCCATTTTTCTCTCTCCTGGAAGAGTCTAGGTGTAGCCAGTTACTTTCGCACACTTCAGAAATATGAATAGGCTGGTATGATCCTCAGCCATTTTAGGGTGGAATGAAGCTCGTGAGGAGCTGTTCACCATCAACTCTGGCCCCTTTGCAGAATTTCATTGTCATGCCCTTTAATGCTTTTCCTAAAAATCTTCAGGTGAAGCTTATTGCACACTTTGGGCACCACCCTCTCTTTTTGGCAGCAGCCACATTTGGCTGCTAGGACTTCGATTTCCCTACGCTACCCTAAAGGTTTGGCCTTCCACTCAGCTTGGGTATAGTCCCAGAGAAACTGGCGGAAGCTACTTTTGCTACCTTTTTGAGCTCCAATGGTCTTTGATACCTTTAAAGTAGGCTCCTGAGTGAAGACCCTATTGGCCTCTTTGTTGCTTGGTTTTCTGGCTTTTCGATAGCCTCCTCCACATAACCATTGTCCTTGAAACTCCCTCTCTCGTCCATCTCTATGTCACTGGAAACCTCCGGCGCTTACGGTTGCATCTTGCAACTAAGTCCAAAATTAATTTTCCCTTCACACCATACGAACTATTAAAATATGTTGCCAACTTAAAGTTCTATGTCTCTAAAAAAACACCTTATATATATCAAAATACTTTGTAGTAGTTAATGTGACTAATTTCGTTCTTGGAAAATGATCGAAAAACCTCTTCAAATGAAAATGCGCAATAATCCATAAAAATACGAGGACAAGAATCAGTTCATCTCTTATTTCGATTTTGTCCTTCCTTGACCGAAAATCCATTCGCAATAAAATCAACATGCAACACCACTGCATAACACGCAACCATGAGAACACAAAAAAATTGTCTGCCCAACAACGTAAGAATCCATCTACCGTACATATGTTGGGTTAAATTATTCCAACCCCTTCAGCACGAATCCTATTATGATCAACATGAGCTTGTGATGTTACGGCCACCAACCATTAAAATTGATATAGGGACACGCTTCATTATAGGAAATATCCAATACAAAAGATTATCATCCATCAAGGCGCACTAATTCTTTTAAATCCTTTTTTATCCAACTTATCCTGAATATTAAATGAATGAATGATACTTGGGTTGTTCCTTGTTACTCGTACTCATATTTGGCCATCACCCAAAATCCTTTGCTACCACCAAAAACCATTCTTGGCATTGGCATGTACTGCTCGTCCTGAACAGCCTGAACGGGAAATCGGATGATGGGTATTTTTGTCCGGGGAAGTGAAGAATCATAAATTTGGATATGGGTCCGCATCTAATGAACATTTTGCGGGTTCGGGTCACATTTATTAAATGAAATTCAAAAGGACGACAGATTCATTGACAGGGTGCGGTGTTTATGGCTGAGCTGTTAAATCTGCATAAAAGCGAATTAGCTGTACATAACTTATAACCTCGTGGATGTAGAAGGTAAGCAAATAACTATAAGGAAGTGAAGGAATTGATTAGATCCTTGAAAATGAACGAAAGGCATGACAGATCCTTGAGAATTTTTTTAATTAACTTTATTGCATATTTGCTCGCCACAGACATTTCATTACATATTTAATTAAGAAGTTGATCGCTACTAGTTTTCGTTCAAACCGAGAGATCCTTAAAATTGACAGAGTTCAGTATCCTTCCTGTATCGTGCACAGTTTCCTCTCAATCCTCATGCAATTTAGAATCCAAAACGAAGTTGGTATCGTTTCTATGTGCGAGCATCACACGTTAACTATACACCGCATGAAGACGAGTGTGCGTCACTTAAAAGGATATTAACAACGAAGTTGGATAGCATAATACGCGCTCGGTTCGTTTCCTACACAAAAAGGAGCAGATAAGAGACGATAAGGCGGTAAACGTTACTTTCATGTCTTGTTAGATAAAAATGCTCTCTGAATGCGATGGGAATAGGATGACGATGATGACGGCTCGAGATAGGCTTTGTATGTCCGTTGTGTAATTGCAAACTCCAAAAGGATATAAAGAAGTGAAAGAAGTACAAGCACATTCACCCTGACGGAATGTATCGACGGTTTTCCATTCATTCCCACAAAAAAAGGGTCGTTTGCCTTTCAAACGTTTTCTTTTCACCAATGATATATTGCAAAGTAGACAAACACCAGCATTCCCATTCACTCGACTAGTGATGTCGTCATCGTCCTTGTCGTCTTGTTTGCTTGTCGCCATCCGGAATCCTCTGAATCCTGAATTGCACTCAAGCAATTCAATAGTAACTGGCTTCGTCAGAAAGGATGCCAGAGCATGTGTAAGGGTAAAATGTTGGCTGCGTTATGGCTAGAATTTACCATAAAAGGACCTTTCTCCCAACTAACAAAACTCCTCTAAATATTTCCTGATGCAATGGAGTTGTATCTGTCACTAAAATCCAAAAGTGGATGATTGATGTTTGGGAAATATTTCAGCGGTTCCATCGAATTACATTGGCCTGGGAAGTTGAGTCAATGTTTTCGTTTCGATGCATTTTAATTTCATTATATTGAAAAGAGCAAAGTGATGAAGAAGCTACGGGTAAACAATATGAGTTTGATGTAATGAAATGTATCGATTCTCTGAAATTTTATTGTATTTACCCTCTTTTTAACCACCCACACATATAAAAAAAATAGGCTTGCTTTAAGTACTTCTCATTTTTAAAAGCACAATTTCCGCAGTGTGTAACTTTCACAGTATTATTGTTTGTATAAGGTAAAAACTTTTTTCCTTTCTTCAATAAAAAATTCATTTTTTCGGCACTGATCGCACAAAAAATTGATTTTTACTCAAACTATTTCCAGTGCCGTTTGTTTCGCGTACTTAGTATCCCTCTCCACTTGACACGGCATCTGCTTCCATAGCCAATCTAACAAAACTAAATTTAGGAACCTCCGCTGGTATTATTTCGATCGAAAATGACTCATCAGTGCTTGTTGTTATTTTTTATTTTTCATGACGACTACTCATCAGCTTGAGACGTTTAGAAATGATTGTTGATTATTATGATCCATAATGGTCGTTTTGTATGCTGTAAGTCTTTTGATTAATTGTGAGATGTTTGTTGTCGCTATTTTGGATGATTTAATTTATGTTTACGCAGACATAAATGACAATAAATTGAAAGATCGAACATTTAACATTATTTTCTAAGTAGTTGAAAGACAAGCGAAAAATTAAATGAGTCTTCATATTCATTTTCTAATTTTTTTCTCAAAACATGACACCAAAAATCAAGCATATCTCAGCCAGATGTAAAATTATTTAATGGTAAAGCTCGCAAGAATGCAAAAATACGGAAACACACAAGTTAACTTCGAAGAGGAGGAACTGAGAAAAACTGAATTCTTTCAACACAGAGCACCAGATCAAGATAAATGGTGAACTAATGGACAAGTTCAAAATGGGATCAGACTTATTGCCTCAATGCAATAAGTGCAATGCAACTGCGCTCGAATACGTCATCAGAAAGATAATGGCTGAAACCTTTGGTAACTAGTGTTAAAGCCTGCATAATTGGTAGCCTATGCTAACAACGTCACACGTTCAAGCATATACTTGTTGCTTTTCTGAGTCTAGAATATGAAGCAAACTGAATTGTTTCTACAAGTTAAACTAAAACTAAATTCATGGCTCAAATGAGGAAAAAATATGACCGTAGGAGACTACAATCTTTAAAGTGTGGACAACTTTGTTTATCTTGTTGCCAGCCTGAATAGAAGAGGCGCCAGAGATTAAACTTTCTCTTCTGGTGTTTTCGGATTGAAGGTCTTTTACGCCCTGAGTGATGCTTCCGTTTACGTAATGAGTCTAAACTTCTCAATAAACGCCACATCTGTCAACTTAGGAACCTAGCCTGGAACCGTTTGACACATTACTTCAGGCTAAATCTCGTATTGCTATGCCGTGGGTTCACTTCAAGCTGGAGCATCTCCCCCCTAGCTGGAGGGGAGAAGGGAGAGGGATTGCTTGAAAATTTATCCCCAACCTGGACGTCCCTAGCTGCTGTGAGCTCTTTTTAGATTTTAACCCTGCCGAAACATATTGTGCCACATGGGAAAAGCTCTCCTGTTTCCATGTGGAGGCTCTGGCGTAGCTTGCCCCATCTTTTCCATGCAAAAAATATGTAGCAGGTATGACCATCCTCTCCTTTGCAAAATCTACAGTCCGGGGAACGCAGCTTACCAATCTTGTGCAAGTAAGACTAAAAAAAGACAGTCTCATTATGCGTTCGATTGAGTCGGGGTCTCAGTTCAGGGATGAGCCGCGCCATCTATCTTCCCCTCGTACTTTTCACATAGGGCAGCTGTCAATGATTGAGTGTGCGTTGTCTCTCCTCGCAGGTAACTATCTCCCTCGCATCTTCTTTTTGACGCAGATAGATAGTATTGCACTCTCGAGCAAGAAGCGTGATAGGTATGATGCCTGCAATGAATGGTATCACGGAACTAGAGACTGTCAGATAAGAATAGGTAATCTTCAGTGCTCTTCCTCTCAGAACCTGTGCCATAAGTTTTTGATATAACTCCTTGCTAAGAGCGTTGTCCCATATGAGTATTTCTGCTCTGTACAGTAGCACCAATTCTCTGAACTCCATCAAGAATCACCTTCTTGATGTATCGGGTCTCCCTACGTTCCCCATAAGTCGACTCAGAGCCGATACGCCTGAGGCAGCTTTTATCAGCCGTTACCCTGATTCGCTCATAGAAATTCATCTTTGAGTCAAGAACGAGACTGGACGCTGAGTAAACACCATAAATAATGCCTATTACTCGGCATTTCCCAGTCTATGATTGAGAGTTGTGCACAAGCAAAATAAGCTTCGTACTAACAAATCACTTGTCAAACTTGTGCTATTATATGGAAGTAAAGCATGGACCCTGACGAGTAGTTCCGAAAAGGCAGTGGACATATTTGAACACAAAGTGCTCTGGAAATTTTATGGCCCAGTGAAATAAGGAACAAAGTGAAGCCTGCGCTAGAACGATGAGTCGAATCAACTTTTTAATGAAACACGTGTATCTATTTGCGTACAGCTAAGCAAATTGCAATGCGCGGGCCATGTAGAAAGAATGGAAGAATACCAGCTACTCAAAAAAATACTAGAAAGTAGAGCACAAAATAGACGTCTTGCGGGAAAGCCGAGGACATGATGGGAAGACACGATAGAAGCTGACAGCAGATCTTTGCTGGAAGTGATCAACTGGTGAACAAAGTCACAGAACTGCGGTGATTGGAGCGGACTAATTCTGGAGGTCTTGACTAGGTTTCGGCTAGTAGGCCATAGATCATAATGACCATAATAAAATTCAATTCGCCCAAGACTGCTGCCAATAGTTGAGTGAGCACTGTTTCTCTTCACGGACAACCATCTCCCTCGCATCCTCGTCTCGACGCAGATAAATACAGCAGCGCTCTCTAGCAAGGAGGCCGACAGGTACCACGCCTGCAATGACTTTCACCGCCGAAACAGAGACTGTCGGATACGAAGATGCAATCCTCAGCGCTCCTCTTCTCTGTATCTGTGCTAGGCGCTTTCGGTAAACCTCCTTACTGAGAGCGTCGCCCCATACCTCTGCTCCATACAATAGCACTGACCCTACAGCCCTCATCAAGAGGCGTCTTCTTGATGGGCTAGGTCCCCCTATGTTGGCCCCCCTACTCTAGGGATTCTCTTTTTTGTCGAGATGACCACTTCGGTTTTCCCCAGTGGTAAACTGAGCCCGCAAGCAGTCATTCAGTCCCTCACTCGGCGAATTAGCATAGCTAGCCTAAGTTGCGCCTATTCAACGGTGCGTCCAGCGACCAGAGCCGCAACATCATTCGCATAGCCGACCAAGCGCGACTCATCTGGCATCTCGAGGATCAGTAGCACGTCGTAAGACACGTTCCACAGGTCCGGACCAAGGATAGATCTCTAGGCAACACCCAATGTAATTTCCATCCTTCGTTGGCCCTGTGTCGTGTCGTAGAGCATGCTTTGGTCCTTTAAGTACTTCCTCAAAAGCCGCATTTGATATTTGGAACGTGAAGTGGGTTTTTCAGCGTATCCATAATATTCACCCATCTAGCGGTGTTAAAGGCGTTCCTGAAGTCGAGTCTTACCAGCAGGACGATCCGTCGTTTCGTGTAACTATATGCCTCTGCTTTTTGGACCGCATTCACCACCTCTGAAATAGCATCAAAAGTAGAGCGTCCTGCTCTAAAGCCGTACTTCCGAGTAGATAGGTCCCCAGTAGCATGAATCGGGTGAGTGAGTCTTCCCTTGATGAGTTTCTCTAGCACTTTCCCATTCGGGATTTACGTTCCCCTTGCTGATCAGCACTAGCCTCGCCACCTTTCATCGTACCGGGAAAATCCCGTCCCGTAGGCAAGCGTTGAATGTGCTGAGCAGCAAGTCAGGACAATAGTGATAGACAAGCCGGAACACCATTTGGATCTGGATCCTTCCTCGCTTTCAATGCACGGACTGCCTCTTCCAGTTCTGGCTGTGTGAAGAGTGGGCACTCGACTGCTCTTTCAGTAAGTTATTGCTGCTCTCTGGGTTTCCTGTGGTTTGTTGTACTGAGAGTAAGGTGTAGTGAAGTTTTCCGCATTTAACTTTCTCTCCACTCTACTGATGATCAAGGCCACTGCTCTTACTTTGTTTTATTGATTCTTGCTGTATCAAGAATAAACTTCCGTTCGTCCTTAAAACTTTCCGTAGTAAGCGGATAGAGATAGTGGAATTTAACACTGCGTACTTACAATTTCTGCAGTCAAACGGAAAAAAAGTAAATAAACGTGTATTGTAAGAAACCCGAAAATTTGATTTAGCATAAAGTATAATTGTATTAAATTTCAGAATATTTCAGGGACAAATGGCATCCAGCAAAGATAATCTCGTTGACAGACTTAGCTGGGACGAGTTGAGCTACGAACTATGGATTCAAGATCAATCTCTGGGCGTACGAACAGCGCTCAAGGCGGAGCAGGTGATAGATTGCTCAATGGTTGAGGAGAATGTCTACCCACTTTTGGCTAAGGAAGACACAGAAGCTGTTCAGAATAAGGTTGAGGAGGTCAAGAATCTTCTTGAAAATTTTGAAGGTAGAACAGGTTTTGGCAACTTTTTAAAAATTAAGTCAAAAATTGATTATGGACTGAGGTAGCTAGGCAATATATCTTCAGATGAAGTGGACTTCTCAAAGGATATGACCAGGTTAAGGTCCGTCTTGAGGATGGCAATGGACGAATTATTGATTAAGGCAGAAGGGGATGAGGAAGAGCCAGAGGTAGCAACTCGGACAGAGCCGGAACCTGCTGCGATACCACTATGCTCAACACCACGAGTAGATGATCTAAGGGGAAGCAACTGGATGTCACTAAGTGGGGAATACAGTTCACGGGGGACTCCAACTCGGTGAACTCATTTTTGGTATTAGTGGAAGAACTGCAGGATGCAAAGGGGATATCAGAGGAACTCTTATTTTGGTCAGCAGTGGTCGTTTTAGAAGGCAAATCTTTGACCTAGTTCGGGGCGATAAAGCACAGATGTAGCAACTGGGGAGATGTGAAACAAGAGCTACGGACAGAATGTAGGGAAACAGGCTACACCTCAAAGGCCTGTGGTGAGCCTCAAAGATGCTTTGGTTGTAGGAGGGTTGGAATAAGGAAAGCTACCTGTCCAAATTGTTCGAAAGGTTCAGCCGTGAGACAGCGGCATAGTCAACCGACTTCAGGAAACGAGGATCGTGCTCATTAGGCGGTGAAATCAGTACGAGGCAACAGGAGAAGTCAACAAGGGATGATCTGCCGCATATCGTCATGGATATTTTCGGGAAGTAGTTGCGGGCATTATTGAACTTGGGCGCGACACATTCTGTTCTGACTTCTGAGAGATGGTAACCGCTAGAAGCACAAAGAGTAGGATTGGGCAAGACGAGCGAAGCATCGATAAAATTGGCTACAAATGATCAAGTTAGGGTGGAGAAAAAGAGCTACAAACTGGATGAGCTTCCTAGCAGTACCATCTGTTTCGCAGGCGCTTATTTTAGGGGTGGACTACCTTAACCAGTTCAGGATCATTTTGGACTTCAGCAATGAGTCCTGGAACTTTGCATCTATTGCCACCTACAAGGTTCTGAATGGTATATCACGTTTGTCAGGTACCAAAGAGGGCTTTCTGAACTCGTTGGTGGAGGAATAATTCACTTTGATGTGGGAGGACATTTTTCGTACCTCTGTCGTGGAGCATTTAATTAAGATCTCCGCAAATCCAATCAAACAGCGATATTAGTCTGTTTCCTCAACGGTACAGCGGCATATTAACTCGGAGCTGGATGAGTAGTTAGGTATAGTGGAGCCCTCTTCTAGCCCTTGGTCACCACCTTTTTTACTCGTTAAAAAGAAGAACGAGAAGTTCCGCTTCTGTGTGAACTTCCGGAAGCTCAATCAAGTGTCTTAACATGATCCGTATCCAATGCCTTATGTTTCAGAAACCCTGGATAAACTATGTAATGCTAGATTATTATCAACGCTAGACATTAAGTCCGCGTGGCGGAAGATTCCAAGCGGTTAACCGCCCTCACAGTTCCGGACCGTGGGTTATTCCAATTTAGATGTTTGCTCTTTGGCCTCATCGATAGGGTTTTGGGAGAGGACTTGGAACCCTTTGTTTTTGTATATTTGGACGATGTTATAGTTGTGACTGGCCACTTCTGAAAGCGTCTGGAGGTTTTTGAGGGGTTGCTACCTAGATTGAATGGGGTTGGCTAGCAAGCATCAAGAAAAAAATGTGAGTTTAGTCACCCCATACTGTAATACCTTGGATACATCGTAGCTGAGAGGGGTCTACATGTGGATCCTGAGAAAGTTGACTGTGTAGTGTGGGTTCCTCCACCGACTAATTTCAAGAAGGTTCGTCAATTTCTTGGGATGATATCCTAGGATAGGCACTTTATTCCAAATGATGTAACACTGACCGCACCGCTCACGGATCTTCTTAAGAAAAATAAGAAATTCTTGTGTTCTCGAGAATGCGAGAAAGCCTTCGCCCAGTGTAAAGTGAAACTATCCATGGCCCTGATTCTCACCTGTCCAGACTTCACCTCACCGTTCAATGAGTAGACGGACGCCTCTGACATATGGTTGGAAGCAGTGCTAAGGCAGAGCCACTCAGAAGGGAAGAAGGATGTTAGCTACCTGAGACGCAGCCTTTCAAAAGCGGAGAAAAAGTACTGGCAGTCCTATGGAATGTAGAAAAACTTAGCCCTTACTTAGAGGAAACTCACTTTAGCGTGATAACAGATCACCATTCCCTGGTATAGCTTAGTAACCTCCGGGACCGAATAGGCGGGAGGTATGGTGGGCGGTCCGTCTACAACAATTCGACTTCGATGTCGTCCACAGAAAAGAAAAAGAAGATCTGGTCCCAGATGCACTGTCAAGATTGGTACCGATAGTTAACGTGGTTGGGGGCGTATCTAAACTGGAGGGTAAACGGTTACAGGGGATGCAAACCAAGATTAAAAAGATGCCCGATGAATTCCCGAATTGGTGGGTGGACAGTAATACGCTGTGAAGGAACTTACAGGCCAATATGCGGAGTTGGATGAGCACTCTTGGAAACAAGTGGTACCAAAATCAGAGTGCCTAAGAGTACTTCGACAGTTCCATGACGACGCCACGGTAGAGCACATGGGAGCCTGACGGACGGAGGACCAGGTGAGGCAAAATCACTTCTGGCCAGGCATGCGAGCCGGTATTCAGCGTTTTATCGCTATGTCAAACTTGTCAGTCAACGAAAGTAGAAAGGAAGTGTCCCTATGGCCCAATGGTTTCCAGAGCCAATCAGGTGAAGGAACCTTGGGAGATGGTTTACGTTGACTTAGTGGGACCTTTTTCTCGATGAACGTAGGGTAACTGCTATATATTATTGGCGGTGGACTATTTTACGAAGCTACCATTAATATTTCCACTACGGCAAGCAACTGCTTCTGCGGTGGTGCGAATACTTGAAGAACATGTATTTTGTTATTCGAAGTACCCGCTATACTGGTATGCGATAATGGGCCACGATTCCGATCGAAGAAGCGTCAGGAGTTGGGAGCATCATACGGTGCTATCATTCAATACACGATATTATATCATCCCCAAGCGGATCCTGCAGAGTGCATTAACCAAAACATCAAATGGATGCTGAGAGCATACGTGGGAGAAAATCAACGGAAGTGGGGTAAAGACCTCCTAAAGATTGGCTGCGCATTACGGACGTTCACTTACGAGGCAATGGAAGTTACTCCTTATTTTGTGAACTTTGGACGGGGCATAGTTCTGTTGTGGAAGGGGTTAGTGACGGAAATGGAAAGCAGGATCCTAAGGTGTGAGCCGAACTAATGTCGAAAATGTGTGGGGATACTAAACAACGCATGGAGCTGTCAGCTCAACAGAGCTCTCAGAGGTATAACCTCCGGAAGTGAGCACCACTGTTTCATGTGAACCCGATGGTATGATGAGGGAAGTTCCCTATATCCAATACGGCCCGATACATCTCAGCCAAGCTAGCGCCAGAGTACGTGAGATCCTTCAGAATTTTTGGCAAGGAATTACCGTACACGTATAAAGTGGTCCATGTGGATGGTCGCGACGCGGGAGTCTGGCATGCGAAGGACTTGACACCGCAAGTGACTGGAGGGGAAATACGTGGGCAGTAGTCATAAAAATGTACATGGCTTGATCGGAAATGATCGGCCCGTGGGTGGGATACTACCTATCGGTAGGCCACGATCGTGGGTTTCGGTAGCCTAACCGGTCCTTTCTTGATAGAACTAAGTGGGTCTAGATATACGAAATTTATTAGGCCAACTTGGTGAAGATTACGAAGTAAGCATCTTCCCTCCCTACTCTGAATTCGTTACTAGAGAAAACAAATCTAGTAGTTGGAGTTTCATGTAGTAGTATGGATATCTAGCGTGAACGGTAGAATAACCAGGCAGTTTGGATTATGTCTTAGTCGTACTTGTAGTTAAGGAAGTAAGATAAATAATTTACCTTTAATGTAACACTTAGAATTCTTCGTTACTTCAAGGTTTAGTTTTAAAATGCAGAAAGCCGCGCAAGTGTTAGGTTGCTAGTGAATCCTATGATATTAAACGTATTAGATGTATGTGATGGTAGTGAAATAAGATTGCAATAAGCAACCATCCATTCAGCAACGCCAAAGTAGGTAGCTTTGCAGATAGGTAGTGGCATGAGCTAGGAAAATTAGGATTCTAGTTTTGCTGGTTGTGTGTCAGCGTGCTAGTCTCCTTATAGTAGATTTCAAGGAAATCCACTAAAAGTAGGGGAAGATATTAGAAAGAGTAGAAACAGGGTTCGAGGATCAACTCAATCGAACACTGCCGTGTAATCAAGCGTTCTTAGACTCAATCATCACGGAGCTGAGCTACGGTAATTGTAATTAATTTATCAACTTCTTTCGTCTCTTTCCGTAGCACTGGACCCCATTTTGGGCCTTCGCTAAGGGATAGTTAGGAAATCTCATTGTCATGGTCGAATGTATTGGCACTCCACAAGGTGATATGATCATTATCACGGTTTGGCCGTGTGTCCGTCCACCCAGCTGCGGTGCATTCTGATTTTAAACCAGCACATATCATAACTGAATGGGCTTATAGTCCATCCAAAGAGACCTTCGGCTTACGGGCTTAGTGCTCTAACCACTACAACACGTAGAATACACAATTAATCAACTTATAATTTACTTTATACTAGAAAATTTCAACTAAATATTATAAACAAGGCAGGAAGTAGTGTAGGGAGACTTAGGGAATCAATGACTACCTCTTGGTTAAACGAAAGGAACTCGAAACATCGCTCTTAAGTAGGCAAAAGAAAACTGTTAGATCGAGTTCCCAACACCGTATCAAGTCGGCTTATCAACAACCAGGGTGATTCTCGGAGCTACGGCCCAACAGTCAATATATCGTGAGTTTGCAATGGACACTCCTTGCTTCATTTCGGTGATTTTTCTCGGTATCATTCTTCCAAGGATTTATTTCGTAAAAGCGGCACTTGAATCTGTGTTTTGTGTTCTTTCCAATCCAGCAAATCAAATAAATAAAATAAAAATCACCACCAGCGTTTTCAGATTTGGGAAAACAAGCCAGAGATACCTTCGGCAAGGGCTATCATTTTGGTCTATGGAAGTTGGACTGTGAAACCAAAACTGCGTCGGGAATCGAATTTGTCATAAGCCGTCACTCAAACCAAGATACTGGTAAAGTGGTTGGTTCATTGGGAACCAAATACAAACGGACGGAATATGGACTGACTTGTGGAACACAGATAACACACTCACCACTGAAATTTCTACACGAGATAAGCTGGTGAAAGGCTCGAAGATTGCAGTCGAGGCTATTTTTGCACCTCAATCTGGAAACAAGAATGGTAAATTGAAGTCAGGCGTTGGAAATGAATTCGTCCAGGTTGACGCTGACGTTCCCGGTGACATGTTTTTGTCCTCCAACCCACTAATCAATGCATCAGCTCTGTTAAGCTACAAAGGCTTTTTAACTGGTTACCAGACTGCATTTGATGCCCAGAAATCAAAACATACCATAAATAACTCCACCTTTGATTTCTGTTTCATGCCAGCAGGGAACCTCACGGTGCCCCCCACATCCTCAGGTCCATGAGGGCGGCGCTCCCCAAAGAATGCTAGCCTCCAAGAGTGCTCTTGCCGACTGACATTCCCCCTGCGGGAATTTCCTTGGGTACGTGGGGGCGGAACTCCCCAAAGAATTTTAGCCTTCAAGAGTATTCCTGTCAGCCAGCATTCCCCCTGCATACTAGGCAATGAATTTGTTGTCAACTCTAGTGTTAGCGATGACCAAGAATTCGCTGGATCCATTTACCAAAAATGTTCCGACGAACTGGACTGCGGCGTCCAATTGTCGTTCTCCTCAGGCTCCAATGTTACGAAATTAAGACTGTTAACATATATTAAGTTTGAACGAAAACAAAAACTAACAACTGCCAGCAAACGTCAGTTGGAAGTGGAAAACATAAGAAGATAATACAGACTCCAAAACAGCTGCGTTCGATGCGGTATAAATTATACCACATCCATGAAATAACCAGCAATGGAACTGAAACTGGGGAGGGTGGATTCCTGGAGATTGACCGAAAAAATGGTGGTGAACCGTTGGACTGAGGAGATAAAAATTTCGACGAAAAACGGAACGGGCCTTTTTAAATGAGCTGGTGGTGGAGCGATCGGCCAAAGTTTGGCAGCGAACGCGCGTGTGGATTTACGGAGTGAGGATAACAAGAGATGTTCGATTTGGAAGCACAAGTGAACTGGAACGGAAATTTAGAAGATACCGGCGGAAGTATCCCAGCAAGGGTAAGTCGGCGGTGAGCAGGAGTAGACAGCGCAGCCTTTGAAGAGGGTATCCAAGGAGGACATTATCGACGGTGGACTTTCTGTGCCAGATCTTAGCAAGAATCGGAGCCTAGATTAGTAAATGCCCAAGGCGAGGATTTGTACCGATTTTGATAGAATTTTAACCTAACTTGATACAATCACGCGAATTTGTTTTGAATTTGTTGAATTTCATTGTTATTTCATAATTTTGATTATAACGTTGGAAGAATTGAATAATTTTTAAACTTATTGGGTGTACAACATAATAACCGGAATTTTTCAGTGAAATTCCATACTTTATTGTGGAAAAATCTTACAATAAATTTTATTCAAAGTATTGTGCATCAAAAGCTACAACATTTCTCCATCTTTCAGGCAATTTATGAATTCCATCCCAAAAAATTGCGCCGGCTTGGCGGCCAAAAACGTATCCATCCAATTTCGGATGCCTTGCTCTGAAGTGAAGCGTATTCCGGTGAGGGCGTTTTGCGTCGAGTGAAATAAATGAAAGTCGGACGGAGCAAGGTCTGAACTATAAGGCGGGTGGGCCAAAACTTCCCATCCATTATTTTCCAAATAGTTTTTCACGGGTCTTGCAACATGCGGCCGAGCATTGTCATAATGAAAAATTATAGCCTCGTGTCTGGTCGCATATTCCGGGCATTTTTCGATGATGACACGCTTCAGACGTATTAATTGCATTCAGTAGAGGTCACTTGTGATTGTCTCGCCCGATTTCAACATTCATAATATAACGGCCCCCTCTGATCCCACCAAATACACAGCATAACCTTGGCGCCATGGATATTTGGCTTCGCCGTTGATTTGGCTGGTTGGCCGGGCTTCACGTATGACTTGCTGGCTTGCTGAGTCACTACCAACAATTTGGCAAGTTCGTCTTGCGTTTGACACGAATCCCCATCGAATAGCGTCTCTAATTCTTCATCTTCAAACTTTTTTGGCTGTCCTCGGCGTTCTTTGTCATTGATGTCAAAATCGGCACTTTTGAAGCGTTGAAACCATTCAAAACACTGTGTTTTTGCTGAAGCATCGTCGCCGTAAACTTTACGATGACTTTCCGAAGCAGTTTTCTTTGCAAAAAAATGACCCAAAAGAACTTCCCGCAAATGTTATCTTTTTCTCCAATTATATATTGTTACATGTACAAATAATTACATGTACAAATAATTCTGCGAGCTACTGTCGCAATTGTTTTCATAATCATTAAGAACGTCAACAAATGAATTTACTCGAACCCACGAGAACCCAACAAGCATGATCAACATCTGCAAGTGACGTCACTCCATTCATTAATTTGCTCGAATCTACCAGGTACCTCTCGGTAGATCATTCGCCAATAAACGAGAAATGGGTGAATAGGTAGAGACCCTATATAAAGGCGAGCTGAATGAATGGGGGGGATCGTCATTCATTCGACCGCGATAAGAACTGCGATAGTGTGTGGGAAGTGATTTTCGTAATAGTGAAGTGATTTAGAAGACAATTGCGATAAGAAATTTATGGACAAGTGTTAGATTTTTTTAATAGTGAAAATTAAAATTAGTGCAAGTGTTAAACTGATTATTGTGCATATTTGTGATCAAATAAACTCTTTTAGTTTAATTTAAAAGATATTGCGTTTTCACTTTCCCGGAACATTAAAATTATAAGCCGCGAACCAATAACACGCGACAGTGGTGTCAAGAAGTGCGAAAGAAAAATTTTGAAAGTGAATATTTGAACATTTTTATAGTGCACAATAGGAAAATTTAAAGAAACATTAAAAATGCCACGAAGCTTAAACTTAAAAATTAATGAATTGACCATGTCGGAGCTTAAGGAAGAGATGGAACAGCGAAACCTGGCTACGCAAGGTACAAAGGCCACACTGATTGCACGCTTGCGTGACGCAATTGAATCGGAAGGCGCGTATCTGGATTCGGGTGAGCCCTCAGATGCAGAAAAAGGCGCAGAAGGTGGTGAAGCAGAAACAAAAAAACCAAAGGAACCAGAAAATGCGCTGACGCAAATGTTAATGCTGATGTAGCAAGAGCAGCGACAACAGTCATCCAGTTTAGCTGCGAAGCTAAATGAACAATCAGCGCAGCTAAATGAACAGACATCCAGTTTAGCTGCGAAGCTAAATGAACAATCAGCAAAAATGGACCAACAAGCGATTGAAATCAAGGCGGATTTGCAAAAACAGTCAACCGAAATAAAAGCGGAGCTCAGTAGTCTCAACAGCCAAATTAAATGCGTCGAGGAAAAGGTATACCAGGTCGAGGAGAGAATCAACCTTGAGATCAGCCGGGTCGAGGAGAGAATCAACCATGAGATGGAAAAAGTGAAAAAGGACTTGGAAGCAGCGAAGGCAGTAGTAACCGCCTCACCAGCCCCACTTATAACCGCAGCGCAAAGCTCATCTAGAAATGCGCAAGCACCAATATTCGACGGGCAAATGGTCTGGACTATTTACAAAACCCAGTTTGAAGCAGCCGCTCGCATAAATCACTGGAATGAGCAGGAACGAGCAACTGCATTGATTCTTGCTCCAAGAGGCCCAGCTGCCGAGCTGTTGCAGACGATCCCCGTTGAATTACACTCAAACCCGAATGCTATAATGAATGCGCTTGATATGCGTTATGGAGATGATCATCTAAAGCAGATTTATCGGTCACAGCTAAGGCATCGAGAGCAGAAGACTGGTGAAACCTTGCAGCAACTAGCCCAAAACATTGAGCGACTAGCACTTTTGGCTTACCCAGCCTACGACCCAGAACATCGAGATGATGCAGCGACAGAAGCATTCATCAGCGCACTACAGGACCCGGAATCGCAACAAGCCGTGCGTTCAGCTCAAAAGCAAACGGTTAAGGACGCATTGGCTTACAGTCTGAATTTTGAGGCAGCGAAAAATGTGACTCGTACCACTGCCCGGGTTCGTGAGGTAGTGACAGACGAGTGCAGGTGTGAACGCGTGGAAATTGAGCGAGACCCGCATGTAAATGGTGCGCCTAGATGCTGGAATTGCGGAGAGAAGGAGCACTTGCAAAGAGACTGCAAGAAGCGAAGAAAACCGAGCTATTGTCCAGGGTGTGCAGCTAGGAGGAGACCCAGACCGAGTCAGGAGCCCAGAATAGAAGCCCTTCAAACAGAGGGGTCGGGAAACATGTAAGAGCCAACTTCGTGGGGCAGAGGTTGGCTAGGAGGATCGACGTCCCCAGCACCACCATCACCGTGTCAAGACTACATCGTGGAGAAGCGAACTTATGCCTTCCGGGTAAAACAATCGACACTGGTGCAACCCGATCGATTATCCGACCAGACATAGTTAGACAGCAACAACTTCACAAGGGCAGAATTTTCTCACTACGGACAGCTACGGGAGAAACTGCACCTGTTCATGGAGAGGTCAACCTCCAGATACAGTTGGGAGACCTTGTGTTCCGACATAATTTTCTGGTCGCGAACATTATGGATGACTGCATTCTCGGAATGGATTTTCTGCGACCACATGGAATCACGTTGGACCTGGGCAAACGGGTTTTGAAATGGCAGAATGTCGAAGTACTGATGGAAGATCCCAGCGTCCAAATCCCCAAGATGAATGTAGTGGTATGTACTGACACTGATGTACCGAATTCTTCCGAAAGCATTGTATGGGCCAAGCTTGACGGTGATTCTGGAGACCACCGATCTTATCTGATAGAGCCAACGAAGACATCCGCATTGTGCAGTTTGATTGTAGGACGATGCCTTGTAAGATCTTTGAGGAACGGATATGTGCCGGTTAGAGTCCTTAACACCGCAGACTCAACCACGAGCATCAAAGTGGGAGAAGTCATCGGCAGCTGCCAGCCTGTTTCCACCATCACCTCTATGGAAGCTACTCACAACCATCATTGGAGTAGGAGGCAAGACACAGACAAAGCCCGGGAATCCACGTCTGCAATATTGAAGCAAGTCAAATTGCCGGTGCAGCTATTCAAACGAGCCTCTGATCTGGTCACCAAGTACAGTGACATCTTCTCAACAAGCCCGGATGACCAAGGCCGAACGAGTTTGGTAACTCACGTCATAGATACACAGGGAGCCAAGCCGATTCGACAAGCACCAAGACGTCTCCCTATAGCCAAACAAGGAGAAGTGAGCGCGCTGATCTCGGACATGGAAAAACAAGGCATTATTGAACCTTCTGTAAGTCCATGGGCCGCGCCTGTAGTTCTAGTAAAGAAAAAGGATGGTAGCACTCGCTTTTGTGTCGACTATAGGCAGCTTAACGACGTCACTAAGAAAGATAGTTACCCGCTCCCACGCATCGATGACATCATGGACACTTTAGCCGACGCAAAATGGTTTTCTACACTCGATCTCAAGAGTGGCTACTGGCAGGTAGAAATTGACAAGAAGGACCGAGAAAAGACCGCATTTTCAGTTGGGACCGGATTGTGGCAATTTGTGGTGATGCCGTTTGGGCTTTGCAATGC
This sequence comes from Odontomyia ornata, assembly GCA_963969285.1. NCBI lineage: Eukaryota > Metazoa > Arthropoda > Insecta > Diptera > Stratiomyidae > Odontomyia > Odontomyia ornata. The sequence continues at coordinate 15,975,376 of OZ017741.1, read as the reverse complement.
TTCAGCCACTTTCGAACGCTTGATGGAATACGTGCTACGTGGTCTAACCTGGAAAACCTGCTTGGTGTACCTAGATGACATCATCGTCATCGGGAGAACGTTCGAAGAGCATGTGCGGAACTTAGAAGAGGTTTTCTCCTGACTGCGACTGGCAAATTTGAAACTTAGTCCCGACAAGTGTACCCTTTTCGCAGCTGAAGTAAAATACCTGGGACACGTCGTATCAGCAGAAGGGGTCAAAACAGACCCTGAGAAAATTGAAGCCGTGAAAAGCTGGCCAACACCAAACAACAAGCGCCAACTACGAAGTTTCCTGGGTCTGGCAACCCACTATCGAAGATTCATCAAAGACTTTGCCAAAATAGCTAAGTGTCTCCATCAGCTAACCGAGAAAAATCGTCCGTATGTCTGGAATGAACAATGCCAGACAGCCTTTGAGACCCTGAAGGAAAAGCTATGTGAATCACCGGTACTGGCATATCCGAAACCCGGAAAAATGTTTGTAGTTGACACCGATGCAAGCAACGGCGGTATTGGAGCTGTACTCTCCCAGCAGATCAATGGCGAAGAAAGAGTCCTCTCGTATTACAGTCGAGTCTCTCAAAAAGTGAGAGGAACTACTGTGTGACCAGGAAGGAGCTATTGGCTATAATAGAGGCCACCAAGCAGTTCCACAAGTACCTATATGGCCAGAAAATTGTTCTTCGAACGGACCATGCATCGCTGAGATGGCTACTTAACTTCAAAAACCCCGAGGGGCAAGTTGCGAGATGGATCGAAAGATTGCAGTCATACGACTACGAAATTGTTCATCGAAAGGGCGGAGTTCATGGAAATGCTGACGCCCTATCTCGTCGCCCATGTCCAGCTAACTGCAAGCATTGCCAACGGATTGAGGAAAAGGAACCGCCCGTTGATCTGCGACTGATAACGGCCGGATTCGATGAAGGTTGGTCATCGGAGGAGATTCGAAATGCCCAGCTAGCCGATGAAGACATCGGACCATTGCTCATATGGAAGGAGACGACTGGGCGACCTGAGCGGAAAGACGTTTCAACGCATGCCGCAACCCTGAAAAGCTATTGGGCACAATGGAACTCCCTTCAGGTAGAGGGTGGCATACTCAAGCGGAAATGGGAAACGGTGGATGGTAGCTCCTATAGGATGCAAACTATACTACCCAAAAGCCGAATCCACGATGTGGTTAAGGGAATGCAAGAAGGATCCTCGGAAGGACCTTAGCGAAATTGCTGGAAAGGTTCTACTGGCTCCACGCTCGAGAAGACGTAGAGGACTGGTGTCGCAGATGCACAATTTGCGCTTCCGTCAAAGGCCCAAAGCGACGACTGAGAGGACAAATGCAAACCTATAACGTAGGGGTACCGTTTGAAAGGATTGCTGTTGACATCGCTGGACCCTTTCCTGAATCTGAATGGGGAAATCGATAAACGCTGGTTGTAGCCGATTATTTCAGCAAGTGGCCCGAGGTCTACCCTATTCCCAACCAGGAAGCAACTACTGTAGCTGAACAGCTAGTGTTAAATTGGGTCAGTAGGTACGGCGTACCTGGCGAACTTCATTCGGATCAAGGCCGAAACTTTGAGTCACTAGTTTTTGGCGAAATGTGCGAGCTGCTCGGAATACGGAAAACAAGGACAACACCGCTGCATCCCCAATCCGATGGAATGGTCGAACGTTTCAATGGCACGCTAAATAAACACCTGACCAAAATGGTTAACGAGAACCAAAGGGACTGGGACCGACATATCCCACTATTTTCAATGGCGTATAGAGCCGCTGAACATGCATCGACGGGCCAAGCCCCAGCCAAAGTCATTTTTGGAAAGACTTTGCGTTTGCCAGCCGATATAAAGTTCGGAACACCCCCTGAGAAACCCCAAACGGTCTCGGAGTACGCAAGTGATCTAAGACAACGGTTGAACCAGATACATCGGACAGTGCGAAAACACCTCGAATCGGCTACTGACCGCATGAAGACCAGGTATGATCTAAAGGCAAATTCTACTGGCTTCCAGCAAGATGACTTGGTGTGGCTTTATAACCCGCAACGGCGAAAGGGTAGGTCTTCAAAGTTGCAACATAATTGGGAGGGACCATACCGAGTTACAAAGCGAATCAACGACGTCGTATACCGAATACAGGAACATCGTAAGCCGAGAGCTAAAATGAAAATCGTGCATCTGGACCGTCTTGCCCCATATTACACCCAGGGAGAATTGACTACAAATAGCGACACATCTTTTCGGGGCGAAAAGAACTGAGGTGGGGGCAGTGTTACATGTACAAATAATTACATGTACAAATAATTCTGCGAGCTACTGTCGCAATTGTTTTCATAATCATTAAGAACGTCAACAAATGAATTTACTCGAACCCACGAGAACCCAACAAGCATGATCAACATCTGCAAGTGACGTCACTCCATTCATTAATTTGCTCGAATCTACCAGGTACCTCTCGGTAGAACATTCGCCAATGTACGAGAAATGGGTGAATAGGTAGAGACCCTATATAAAGGCGAGCTGAATGAATGGGGGGATCATTCATTCGACCGCGATAAGAACTGCGATAGTGTGTGAGACGTGATTTTCGTAATAGTGAAGTGATTTAGAAGACAATTGCGATAAGAAATTTATGGACAAGTGTTAGATTTTTTTAATAGTGAAAATTAAAATTAGTGCAAGTGTTAAACTGATTATTGTGCATATTTGTGATCAAATAAACTCTTTTAATTTAATTTAAAAGATATTGCGTTTTCACTTTCCCGGAACATTTAAATTATAGGCCGCGAACCAATACCACGCGACAATATTTATCATTGCTCTAGCTTGTTTAGTTCGCCTGCTGTGTGGCGTTGAGTAGACGTGTGTTGGTGGTACTCGCCACGAAAATGGAGAAACGAAATCAAGAGCAACGCGTCGCGATAAAATGTTTTGCCAGATTGGGCGAAACAGCTTCGGAAACGTACGCTAAAATTGTAAAAGTGTATGGTGATAGTGCCCAGGTGTTTCAATGGCATAAAAAGTTTAAGGAGGGGCGTGAAAGCGCGGAAAGTGAGGCGCCGAGCGGGAGACCAGTAGAGGTGTAGGCTGACGCGAATACGCAGCGTGTGCACGCCCTAATCCGTGAAGATCGGAATTTAACAATTCGAACTGGGTATGAATCGTGAAACAGTCAAACAAATACAAATTTTTAACCGACGCTTTTGGGATGAAAAAGTTGTGCGCGAAGATGGTTCCAAAGAACCTTTCTAAAGAGCAAAAGCAGCACGGAATGACCGTCGCAGAAGACTGTTTGGAAGAAGTGGAAAACAATCCCACGCTGCTTGATCGAGTTATTACAGACAATGAGAGCTGGTTTTGCCAATTGGTGGTCAAAGGAACCCATTTCGAGTCGATTACGGACATCCAGGCGGCCGTGAGGAGGGTACCCGCGGACATCCCAGTTGAAGCGTTCCAGAAATGCTACGAAGCATGGAAAACGCGCTGGAATCGTTGTATAGCTGCCCAAGGGGACTATTTTGAAGGGGATGGCAGAGTTATAGAATAATTTTTAAATATACGGTTTTTATGGAATCAGTCTCATTACTTAATTTTTTTTAGTGTGAGTGAATTAACGCGCTCCCAAGATCCTCAAATTTTATACGTTGAGATCTCATAATCGGTTGCTTACGGAACTAATTAAGTTTGGTTCATAGAATCTAATTATTAAAGAATATTTTCAAATTCGTAAATAATTAGTAAGATTAGAATGCCTATCAAATTTGATGACAAATTCTCTTTATTTCTTTTACAGGTTCGTACAGCAATCTTTACAAATATTTCCATAGAGTAAGTAATAAATATAAGATTTTAACATTAGTTTGGAAGTTTCATGGGTATTGAAGATCCTCAAATGATCAACTTCGTCAACAACCCTGTAATTTTTCAATGCATGTGCAGCATACCAACAGAGAGTATGCTTTACAATGAAACACCCACTCCCTGTCCAACAATCAAAACAATACTCCTTCCAAGACAACATCATACATAACTCCAACTGGTACTTATTATTTGCTTGCTAACACCTACAAGCTTTTGGCTTCAATAAACAAACATTCAAATATACACAATCATGGTCGGACTATTCTCTTCCAATTCAACTGAAAATCATTTTGTACAAATTCAAGAACATTGATTATGCATCCCTTCGCGACTCTTCAATAAGAATTCTTTCTCAGTCAGTCCCTACGAAAAAAAAAAATCCTCGTAACACCCAAAAAGATCTTACATGCAACCCACAACAAACATGAAAATGTTCATACGTTGTCCAAGCAAACATCCAAAACAATAAGTATCCCCCGTTCGAACAATACAATAATTTTGGACTCCTCAAGACAACTTCCTTTCCAGATACTTATTGGCTGTTAAAAGATAAGGTCTCTCCGCGGGAAGACCACATGCCGTAATTGCTGGCTGATCCAAAAGATCGATAGTTCCCATTCAGCACTGATGAAACTCCATATGTATCTATACCTCAGAGATACACATAACTGTCTTTCAGCCAAACTATACGTCTTACAAATTCAATGCATTTTGTTTTATTTTTTTTTGTTTTTTGCTTTATTATTACCAACTAACGTGTCAGTTCCTATTGTTCAACATCACGTCTGAATGTTTCATTTTAACACACCCACCTCCCGCTCTCCATCATACAGAAAACCCTATTTAACCAATGTCAAGATAATTTCCAAGAAATTAGTTACACATAGTCACCCCAATAGCACTAACACGTTAATTATTATTCCCAACAAAAACAAAGCAGAAAGTGATCGATCGATCAATTAAAAAATCGACGAAAAAACAAAATGTTAACGTTAGGAATGAAAGAAAGAAAAATGTATTGGAAGGGAAAGCAACAAAAAACAGAAAACTAGTAAAAAATTAAAAGAAAATGATGGCAAGCATTTAAGAATAGCGTAACGGCAACAGAACATATGGGCTTGTGTTGATCCTCTCCACCATAGTGGATTATACTTAGCGGCATCCACGTATGTTTATTCAGGTTCAAAGCCAAAGTATTATGGCATGACGACTTGGCCACATTCTTAGAGCGGCTCAAAGACGCTATGTGGAGATAGAAAAATCTTCACGAAGAGATTACGGAGCAGTGTTGTCTGGTTCATTTATGCTAATAAGGGATCGAGATTTTAAAGGCCGTTTCTGTGATCAATTATTGCTTTGTTCAAGTAGTGTACATACATGCAAATGCAAAGTAAATTTACGTGCGATCGTTTTGCAACTAAATTAATGGAATTTTTCAGTTATCTTTCTCAATTTGGTTAAAAATAATAAAAATTCAAAGGAGTTTTTTTGTAAGACACCTCTTTCATTGAAGTGTTTTACCGTTCCTTGAAGCCGCTCCACAGCGGTTTTCTCCCGAGATATGTGCTCTTTAACACCATGAGGGAGAAAATGATTAGCTCGGTCGAGTATATTTAAATATATGACATATAGGGTTTTCCATTAGGGATGTTCAGTCGCCTCATGACAAAGCAGCGGCGAGCAATACTATTATAGTTCTAGCCTCATACATATACACACATACATATAATTTTGCATCATGTACAAGCTACTCTCAGTACTGGCATCACCCCAGTACATACTTACGACAACAGTAAATCTTTTTTTATCGGGAGTGATGCTAATACTGCGATTAGTCTTCCCTCTGGTCAAATTTGTCGTTATCATAGTGCGGACATTGGCAATTTACCCTTTTCGTTTGTAGCCTTTTTCTCGGCCTTTGTTCCGCTTGCATTATCGATTTAACTTTAAATAAATTCTCGAAACAAATTTCAAAAACGCTTGAAATTTTTACATGGTCCGTCGAGCCGGATAATTGTCGCAATGCAGTTTTCGTTCCTCGGAATTAATTATCTAAAGCATTTATCGCTCATCGTTTTTCGCTTGACAATTATCAGTAATCGCATAGTTTTCATTTCCCCTTGTGATTTGCGTGATCATCTTTGAAACTTTCCGTGAAAATTCATCGTGGTATCAGTGAATTCAATTGTGCAAAATGGCCGGTGACGATAATCCAAGACTCGACCCCAAGGTCACCTCAAGTCCAAAGGCAATATCGGAATTGCGTATACAACGTGGCGTCATCTTGGCCCAGCAAACTCGGGTGAAAACCTTTCTCGATGGCAAAGTGGATAATATATCCGTTTTCGAGGCTGAAAGCAAACTCGGTCTACTTGAGACACAGTTCAAAAACTTTGAAACTGTTCAGTGCCAACTCGAGAATTTAGACGCAGAAGAGCCACCATCTGGGAAACGGGGCTTATATGAAGACAGTTATTGCCAACTCAAGGCTAATTTGCTATCAACTATCGATAAGCTTCGCCCAAGGCAATCAGTCGATGCATCCGCCGTTTGGAATTCGACCGCTGCCTCCGAAACCTCATCAACCAGACTTCACTTGCAGAAATTGAATTTGACCAAGTTTTCGGGTTTGTACAGTGAGTGGTTAGGTTTTCTTGGGATGTTCGAGAAATTGATCGACTCCAATACCTACTTATCGTCTTTGGAAAAATTCCAATATCTTCGTTCTGCACTAACCGGTACAGCTGCTTCAGTGATGGAGGAGATTGAGCTTACCGAGGAAAATTATTCTAAGGCAAAGGAGCTTTTAAAAAGGAGATTCGACAACAAGCCATACAATTTCGCTTCGCATATCAACGACTTGCTTCAAGTGCAATCCATTCGTCATCCGTCTACTAAAGAATTGCGTCAGATGACTGATGCTATAAACAAGCATATGCGCTGTTTGCTGAGCCTCGGTACACAGGAAAATATCGCAGATGGATTCTTGTTGCACATTCTCGTATCAAAGCTTGATGCTGAGTCCCAGCTCAAATGGCAAGAATTAATTACCAGCTGTTCGCGATCATTCATAGAATCTAGCGCTCAATTTCCAACTTGGGAAAAGTTTACTGATTTCTTGAATCTACGACAATCAGCGCTAGAATCCGTAGAAGAAACAAAATCCAACAACAAACCTCTTTCAATCGTCAATAAATCCAAGCGGACTAGTTTTATTGCTAGTAACTGTGATAAGAGAGCGAAGTGGAATTTTTGTGATTCACGCAGCGGACACATATTATTCGACTGCAATGGGTTAAAGAGCATGCCACCCGACCAAATTTACCAAAGAGCTAAGCAATTGAATTTGTGTTACAATTGCCTTCGAAAGGGGCATTCATTGAAAAGTTGTTTATCGAGCAAGTGTCGTACATGTAACTGCAGCCATCATACTCTACTCCACGTTAACGTAAAGAATTCAGGCATCTCTCAAAGATCTCATCAGTCGATTGAAATTGAAACTCCAACAACCGGCGGACATTCGTCGCTGATCGGTCAAACGAGATCTAGACATCAATTGTCCCACCTGGAAGAAGATGCTAAACCCAACAACGTTATTTTGGGTACTGCTATTATCAGAGTCAAATCACCTGATGGAGCTTCAATCGAATGCCGAGTGATTTTGGACAGCGGTTCCCAGTTGCACTTCATGACAGAGAGACTTGCCCAGCAACTTCGTTTACGACGAGAAAAAACTGATGTGGCTATTAGTGGAATTTGTATGACGACATCCCGATGTATTTCGAAAACCGTTGCCTCCGTGCAATCACTGCAAAACGATTTCAGTTCATTGCTAGAGTTTTTCGTCGTACCAAATTTCGTCGGATTGCAGCCATTGCAAAGGATCAATACATCAGACTGGAATATTCCTAAGAACACTCCACTAGCGGACCCTCAATTCGACATACCTCGGAAAGTTGATATTTTGATTGGTGCTGCCTTGTTTTTCAAATTACTTGCTGTTGGACAGATTGATTTAGGTTTTAATCGGCCTATCGTGCAGAAAACTCTTTTGGGCTGGGTGGTTTTGGGGCCATCCAGTACTTCATACAACTCACTCAGTGTAAATATTAGTGCCGACAGTAACAGTGAACCGTGCGAACAAAATTTAAATAATATCGTCGCTAAGTTTTGGGAGCTAGACCACTGTAATAGTGAAATAGACAAAAGGTCAGCTGAGGATATTGCTTGTGAAGAACACTTTTGTGTCAATACAATTCGTGATGCAAATGGTCGGTTCGTTGTGAGATTACTCTTAAGGCAAGATGCGTCAGTGCGTGGTAACACATACGAAATCGCATTAAAACGATTTTATAGCCTTGAAAGAAAACTTGAGAAATGCCGTGAATTACGCGTCAGTTACTACGATTTTATGAATCAATATTTATCGTTGGGACATATGGAGGAAGTCATTGATTCACAGTGTGTGTTACACAAACCTCATTATGTTCTCCCCCATCATTGTGTTGTAAAGAATTATGGCAGCAGCACTAAATTACGCGTAGTGTTTGATGGTTCTGCGAAATCCTCCAGTAGTGTATCCTTAAACGATATTCTAATGGTAGGACCCATAGCTCAAGATGACCTATTTTCGATCTTACTTCGATTTAGTTTCCATCTTTATGTAATATCAGCTGACATAGAAAAAATGTATCGGCAAGTCATAGTGCATCCCAGTGATAGAGACCTACAACTAATAGTTTATCGTAATTCAAGTCATGACCGTGTGAAGCTCTATCGATTAAAAACAGTTACTTATGGCACTAGGCCTGCTCAATATCACGCAGTAGAATCTATTCGTCAAGCGGCAGAAGATGCTAGGAGTAAGTTTCCAGTAGGAGTATTGATTATCAAGCGAGATGCATATGTCGATAACTTATTGACTGGAAGTGATAACTTGGATGAAGCTGCAAAGATCAGAAATGAAGTTACCGATATTCTACTATCAGGCGGCTTCCCCCTTAAAAAATGGGCATCAAATGAACCATCGTTGCTAGGAAAAATCGATGAAAATGACAAGGAAGTAATGGCTCGACTAGATGACAAGGATTTCATCAAAACTCTTGGCCTAGCCTGGAACCCAAGTGCCGATGAATTTGTGATTCCATATCACTCGCCAGAAATACGAAGTTCTGTGACCAAAAGAATAGTGTTGTTGGAAACTGCTCGATTCTTCGATCCATTAGGATTACACAGCCCAGTGATTGTTACCGCCAAACTCTTTCTACAGGAGTTGTGGAAGCTTAATATTGATTGGGACGAAAGCTTACCCATCGAGATGCAAACAAGATGGCAGTCTTTTCGCTTGGATATGGCCAAGGTCAACAACTTTAGTATCCCACGACATGTTTGTTTGTCGAATTCCAGCCTTCAAATCCATGGATTCGCTGATGCCAGTCTAACGCGCTTATGGAGCTTGTGTATAAATTCTACGTGAAACTCCTGATAAGAAAGTATCGACGAACCTGCTTTGTTCGAAATCCCGTATAGCTCCATTGAAAACTACTACAATACCGCGTCTAGAGCTCTGTGCATCCCTAATACCATGCGAGCTCATGGAACGTGCTACGAAGATTATCCCCCGTGACCTCACGGATGTCGTGTGTTGGAGTGACTCACAAATCGTGTTAGCCTGGCTAGGTGCACCTCCGTACCAATGGTCCACATTTGTAGCCAATCGTGTGTCCAAAATTCAAGCTGTTATATCCGTTACATGGCGCTATGTTCCAACGCAGCATAACCCGGCAGATTTGATTTCGCGAGGCGCTAAATCAGAAAGTCTACAAGGGTCCAACTTATGGCTGCATGGTCCAAGCTTTTTATCCGCATCGTCATCACATCCAGATCAAATCGATGTTCCAGAATATCGCAAGCTGAACTTCACAGTCTTGTCGTCTTATGCAGTGGAAGAACTAGTTAAGGACACAAAATATATTAACTCATACTGGAAAACTCTTCGAGTATTTGGATACGTTAATCGATATATCAAATCATTGCGGTTGCGAGCATGTAGTTCAACAAAACCTAGCTTTGCGTTACGAAGCTTTACGGTGTCAGAGTTAGAAGAAGCAGTCACGGTTATCGTTCGTTGCATACAACGAGTATATTTTAATCGTGACTATACTGACCTTCCACCTCCCTAACGTTGCTTCCGTAAATGCGAGAAGTCGAATTTTACCTCTATGTCCTTTTCTTGATGGAAATGGAGTTATTCGAGTCGGTGGACGTATTACGAAATCTGATCTACCCTTTGATGCGTGCCATCAAATGCTTCTTCCGCAAGAGCATCCCTTTACAAACGCATTGTTAACCTTCTTGCATGTTAACAACTCACATGTTGGCTGCCATACCTTGGTAAACATTTTTCGGCAAAGGTTTTGGTTGATCAACGTAAAGTCGGAGGCTAAACGAGTTATTCATCCTGGCTTCTTTCAGCAAATAATGGGAAACCTCCCATCGGATAGGCTGAAAGTATCACATCCCTTTGCAGTTACCGATGTAGATTTTTGTGGACTGTTTTTCATGCGAGCTCAACTACAAGGAAGATCTCCAATCAAAGGCTACTTATCGGTTTTTATATGTTTCGCTACCAAGGCTGTACATTTTGAACTCGTTTCAGATTTATCGACAGCAGCATTCATTTTATGCCTTAAACGATTCTTCGCTCGCAGGAGAAAATGCAACAACCTATACTCGGACAACTACTAATTTTATCTGTGTCAATACCCAGTTGCGAGAGTTAAGAAAACTTTTCTCAACTCAATTACATATTGACCAAGTCCAGCAAGCTTGCCTTCTGGAAGGCATTGGATGATGTTTCATCCCACCGCGCTCCCCACATTTTGGTAGCTTGTGGGAGGCGGCAGTGAAGAAGGCAAAATTTCACCTTACCAGAGCAGTCGCCAATGCATCGCTAACCCACGAACAAATGCTTACGATTATCTATCAAGCCGAGGCGATCTTTAATTCTCGACCCATCACGGAGATGTCATCAGATCCAACTGATTTGGGAGCCCTCACAACCTGACATTTCTTGATTGGACGACCAATTACAAGCTTACCCGAACCAATAATCAAACAACTTAAATTCGATTCCTTGGACAACTTTCGAAAAATATCCTTCATCCAGCAATCCTTTTGGACTCGATGGCGCAACGACTATCTTCACCTATTGCAGTCGCGATCTAAGTGGACCTCAGTCAATAGAAATGCCATGGTTAACCAACTTGTATTAATGAAAGATGAAAATCTTCCACCTATGAAGTGGCCTCTCGCCAGAATTATCGATGTGACACGCGGCGCAGATGATAAGGTTCGAGTTGCTACAGTACGTACAGCTTCGGGAATCTTCAACCGGGCCATCGTGAAGCTATGTCCATTGCCTATCGAATAATTGGATGAAAACAGAAGTTTTCATGGTGGGGAAGATGTTCAGTCTTCTCATGACAAAGCAGCGGCGAGCAATACTAATATAGTTCCAGCCTCATACACATATACACATACATATAATTTTGCATCATGTACAAGCTACTCTCAGTACTGGCATCACCCCAGTACATACTTACGACAACAGTAAATCTTTTTTCTATCGGGAGTGATGCTAATACTGCCATTAGTCTTCCCTCTGTTCAAATTTGTCGTTATCATAGTGCGGACATTGGCAATTTACCCTTTTTGTTTGTAGCCTTTTTCTCGGCCTTTGTTCCGCTTGTATTATCGATTTAACTTTAAATAAATTCTCGAAACAAATTTCAAAAACTCTTGAAATTTCTACAAGGGACAGAACTGATTTGTATCTTTATATAAAGGCACCCTTAAATTTTTTGATGAACTGTCAATGTCAAAACGTTAGTTAAAGCCAACATTTTTATCAGAGTAAAGCTCATGAACCAGTAACGGTTGGAAATTATTAAAAATTATTACCAAAACTCTGAGTCGGTGGTCGCAACTTTAAGAGCGCTTACTGCAATTTTCGGCCATAATAATCGTCCTACCCAACAGGCTGTGCATGCTGTAGTGTATAAAATGTCGGGCCGCTCGAAGCGAAGAAAATATCGCAGCCGCAAGTGCATCGATTCAAAATGAGACAAATCAGTCAATTCCACGTCGTTTTCAAGAATTGGGCATCGCTTAAAACGACAGTGTGGCGTCTTTTGGGAAAAGATCTTGGCAAATATGGGTACAAGATCAAACTGACTCAAGAACTAAAGCCACTAGATCATTTTAAATGCCCAAAACTTATCCAATTGGGCTCTAGCAAAGCTGGAAGAAAATGAGAAATTTCATGGAAAAATCATCCTCAGTTATGAAGCTCATTTCTGGCTCAAGGGCTTTGTTAATAAGCCCAATATACGTTATTGGTCAGCAATAAGCACACATTTGCTTCCTGAGCAAAAAATTACTGTTTGGTGTGGTTTTAACGCCGGAGGTGTGATTGGGTCGTTTTTTTTCGTGGATGAAAACGACCGTCATCTTACCGTCAATGGAGAGCGCTATCGTGTTATGTTGAAAGATTATTTTTGGCCAGAATTGGATGAACTTGACATCGACGATATGTGGTTTCAATAATGCGGCGCCACTAGCCACACAGGAGCCTGTGAATGTATTATCTCGAGAGATGGTCTGGTCGAATAGAATGTTCATGAAATCTAATGCCATTGGATATATTTTTATGGGGCTACATCAAGTCACTGGTCTATACCACCAAGCCAGTAACTTCAGACGAGCTCAAAGACAACATCCAACGCCAAATTACAAATTTCAATTGCTTCACTGATGATTGCATTCATTTTTTAAGTAGAGTAGAATAACGTTGTAGATGATCAGTTTGCGAGTATGGTTGTAAATAAATCCAGTTTTGGATTAAGACAGGGATAATAAAAAGGTTATAGACCAGGTGTGGGATAAAAACTTAAAAAATTAGCAAGATGAGAAAAAAATCAGACACCAATCGATACCCTGAATTTGGAGAGCAGCTTGAGTCCACCTACAACTGAGCCTTTTAGTGCCCACGATCAATTGAATGCGACAGTTCGACCCAGCAGCCAATACACCGGAGGACCCCGTTAATTTCCATGAGCAGCCTAATAATAATGTGTGCAACAACATTACTAACTCCTTCTTCGGTTAATAATTGGGAGCAATTGCAGATGGTGCTAGTGGATGAAGTCTGTGTGGTTTAGGTAAATGCGATCCTTATATAAGACGGGAAGATAAGTTAAAAAATAAATAATAACTTTATTAGCAAACAAAAACATGAACTGAAATTAACCTGTCAAAAGTTACATGATAACGCGTTTTAACTTCATGGAGGTTACAACTCAAGTGGTTGTTTTATTGACAGAAGTTGTGAAATTCATTATATCCACTAAACAATTGAAGTCGCTACATCTCACCAACAGAAGCGCTGCAATTACTCGAGTGTCACCACAATATCCTCCCCCCAATAATTCAGCTAACTTGATGTTTGACAGTCAGGCGAAGTTGCGAATCTGACATTTTTGATGCGCAAATATGTTCGAATCAGCTCGATGGTATTTACAAATGATGTTGGTGTTGGTGCAGATGGTGCTGATTCCTCATTTTCGGTAGTGATTGCATATCTTTCAACATATGTCGGCTTAATTCTTTTGGTGGAAATTTTTTCTGACTTTCCATTCCTCTTGATGCGAAAAACCCAATCTCCCAGTCTTTCTTCTATCTCAAAAGGGCCATCTTATGGTTGTTGGCATGAGGTTTTAGTCGAATCAACCCAAACAAAAACGAGGCTGAAAGTTTCCAAATCCTTGAAGGCAAAAGCTTTTGGATGGCTATGGTGAATTGTAGGAGTGGGCTTGATTTTTTTCATTAAAAGTTTGAAATTCCTCGCAAATATTGCCGGATCCAATGGAGGGTCATCAAGATCGTCGAAAAAGATTTCACCAGGAATTCGCAATGTCACCAGGAATTCGCAATGAGTCATCAGGTTTGAAACTGATCCTCAAACCTAAAAGGACGAATGTAAGAACATCATCTCATTCTCTATTCTGATGACACCTGATGGATGCGTTTAAAGACCGATGCCATCGTTCAACTAATGCGTTGGATATCGGATGATATGCTGTTGTCCTGTTCCTGGTGCAACTAATCAATTTTGTAAATGAATCGAAAAGTTGTGATTCCAGTTAAGAACCTCGGTCTGTTGTTACCGTTTCTGGTGCTCCAAATCTCGAGATCCATTGCTGGAAGAATGCAGTTGCAACTGTAGCAACACTCAAATCAATGATCGGTATTGCCTCGCGCCAACGCGTAAACCAATCAATCATTGTAAGGCAATACTTAAAGCCTTTTTATGGCGGCATCACGATTATATCCAAATGTACATGTCGGAATCGGTTTGAAGGTATTGGAATCGACTCAGGAACATTTTTGATGTGGCGCCCAACTGTACTTCTTTGACATTCCAGACAATTTTTTGCCCACACTTGAATATCCTTATTAATTCTAGGAAACACGTATTTTTTGCTGAATATCCGTTTTGTCGCTCTTCCACTGGAATATGACATCAGGTGGAATAATTCATAAGTTTTCCTGCACATCATTCTTGGAATGAAGATTCGAGTAGCATCTGCAGACAGGCATTAGACAATTTCCAATCCGCACGGGGTTAGTTGCAGTATCTTGCTGATCTGCGAGTTCTTGCAAATCGATTGTCGTTGAATAGTTATTTCTTCGATACGCGATAGCGTATCGGCCACGATGTTATTTTCGCCCTTAAAATGCAACAATTTTTCTATATATTGTCCTATGAAATCTAATTGTCACAGTTGACGAGGTGAAGCTTGGTCGAATTTTTGTAGAAATGCATACGTAAGCGGCTTATGGTCGGTGAAAATTGTTAAGTTATGGCCTTCCACGAAATGGCGAAAACATTTAACTGCTTGATACACCGCAAGAACTTCGCGGTCGTATACGATATATCGCTTTTGCGTTCGGTCCAATTTACGTGAAAAGAAGCCTAGTGGCATTAATTTTCCGTTGACTTACTGCTCCAGTAACCACGTCTGAGGCATCGCAATAAAGAGTAAGTGGAACGTTTCCGTTAACATGTGCAAGTAAAACTGCATTTGCAACCAATTTTTGCATTTTTAAAAAGCTTTTTTCGCTTTCGGGGTCAATTGCACTGGTCGTTTGTCACACTTACGCCCTCCTTTTATGAGTTCAAGAAGTGGTGCTTGCACATGAGCAGCTACAGGAAATAGTTTCGGTACAAGTTGATTGTGCCAATGAAGTGACGTAGTTCTTCAACAGTTTATGGTTTTTCAAGTTTAGCTAGAGCTTGAATTCTGTCCTGCGGAGGTCTAATGCCTTCTGCATTGACATTGGATCCTAAATATTGAAGCTCTTGCTATCGAAAAAAGCATTTTGCAACATTAATGTTTAAACCATATTTTTGGAGACATTCAAAAACGGCTTTTAAATGATTGCGATGTTGCTGAGAATCTATGAGGCGATGAGAATGCCGTCTATGTCCCAGTGGCAAAAAACGAATCCACGAAGAACAGTATCCATTAAACGTTGAAACTTTTTCCCGTATTACAGAGGCCAAAAGCCATCACTTTGAATTCAAACAGCCCGAACGGGGTGATGATGGCTGTTTTTTTACAATCCTCAGGAGCAATGGAGATTTGATGGTAGGCCCGATTGAGATCCAGCGTTGAAAAAATTGTACAGCCAGCTAACTGGGTCGTGAAATCGCTCAAATGGGGAATAGGGTATCGGTCAGGAATGGTGATACTTTTCAGATGACGATAACTCCCACAAGGCCACCATTCGCCTGTTTTTTTCCGGACTAGATGCAAGGGCAAGGCCCATTCACTGTCAGATGGTTGGCAGATGTTCTTTCCCAATATAAAATCAAACTCCTTTCCTGCAACTTTAAGCTCTCCCCAGATATCCTTTGAACACATTTTGCGAATGGTGCACCTTGTATTATAATGTACGGCACAGCATTTTGTACATTAAACCGTGTTATTTGTTCATACTCTGCAAAAGTTGATGATATTCATCAGTGATGTCATACGTGTGAATTGCTGGCACTTTGATAGTGGCTACTGATGCAAAAATTTTGAGATTTTTATTTTTATCCACTAGCTTTCTAGCTTCTAAGTCAATTGCCAGGCCGTGATGCTGCAAAAAATCGGCTCCTAGGATTACTAGTGAGACATCAGCTACTACAAAAGCCCAGGTAAATTTGCGCCTGAGTCCTAATTCCACTGTCACAACTTTTTATCTGTAGTTTTTTATAACTGAGCCATTTGCTGCGTAGAGTTTCGATCTGAGGATGACTGATCTTTCCGCTCAAAGAATTTATATCCAGATTTTTTGTCGTACATGGAAAGACGGCTGGTTTTTTCATTCCGACATGCGTCCGCTGATTCGGATGCCGTTGAAATTAGTTTTTTGCTGCTCCTATTTAATGTAAGGCACGCGACGTTTTCTTGCTCGCTCGTCAAACCTGGAGTAGTAAAAACACATACCAATTTTTTGAAATTTTTGTTTCGCGAAGATGATCTAAATTTAGATCTTGACTGTAAATGTCCGATTGCCTTTTGTAACGTTTCCATTTGTATAGCCGTTTTTTCTTTCGATGCGGTTGTTGATGTAGCCGACATCGACGCTTGCGAAGTTTCCATTATTTTATCGGCCTGTGCCGCTAATTTGACAATATCCTTTACCTTGCTGACCACTAGGATCCTGCAAACGTACTCCGGCACTTGTTCAAGGACTAATGCTTTTGAAACCGCGTCGTTAAATTGGTCACTTTGGAGTAATTTTCACTATGGTGGATACCAAAAAATATTATGTGGAGCGGATAAACAAGGATGAGTTGACTTATGAGCTTGAGATTTGAGAGTTAGAAACAGGATTGGTTATCACAATGAGGAAAACCATTCAGAGCACCGTTCGTGGTGAGGCAGTCATGAACACGTTGCTCTTAGTACCGCTACCCGTTCAGTTACGAAGAAAATCTAGGGCCAGTGAGGGAGAAATAGCAGGAGATTAAGTTGCTGATATCTACTTTAGTAGGGAACGCACAGTCTTCGGAGTTCTTGAAGATCACTGCAAAAATAAACTTCGCAGTGAGATTGGATAAACATCTTGGGAAGAAGGGAAACCTGTTGATGTAACGATTAAATTGTGGAGTCAGTTACTAATGGCGATTGAAAGATTATTGGTGAGAGCCGATGAGAAGAACACTGAAGTTGAGGTAGGCGAAGATTCTATGGCAAACACGGTCTCACAATGAATTCAAGATGCTGGCGTGGAAAATGATGCCGAGAATTTGCCGCAGGACCGGAATCAAGGAAAAGTTACATCTCCAAGTTCCAGGGGAGGGGATCAACTTCAACGAATAAGTCAATAGGCTCCTTCAATTCCAAAGGCACAGGATATCTATAAATGGGGACTAAAGTCCAGCAGTGACTTGGGATCTCTGAGTGCTTTTCTGGAGCGAGTAGAGGAGTTAAGACTAGCGAGAAGGGTATCCACCCCGACTACGACAAAAGGTTGCTGGAAGAGATCGAGAGGTATACTCGATCAGCATGTATATGGCCTCAATGGAATAGTTGTTTTGACGGAGGTCAACACCTTTAGTGGAGACTGAGAAGTAACCTCACGCCATTTTACCAAACGTAACGATCATTGAAAGATATCAAAACAGTGGCTGAGCTTGTAAAATGAGGGCCGAACAACACGAGTGTCTGTAGAGTCATACAGACTTCCACCTCCCAAGCATGGCCAAGGATTGCTAGAGCTTGATTTGGCATACGAGGGGAGAAGTGGATCATTGAGCGTAGCGTTGATTTGATTGCTGGAATTGCAAACGAAGAGGTCACACTTCCCGTAAGTGCTCGGAGCCTCCCAAATGTTTTGGGTTTGGGCGGCCCGGAGTGAGGAGCGCTATATGAATTGCAAGCGGGGAACATTCAATGGGGCTGGAGAATTAGACAATTGCCTCCAGAACAAGAAATCAACTCAGCGAGGGAGAAGCGAAAACCAACGTCCGCACTACTCGCTAAGCGGTGAGCGGAGCACTGAATCGGAGAGGAAATTGCCCTCCGAACCAGAGTTAGGCTGCATCTGGAGGTAGAGATATTGGACCAAAAGTTTTTTGGGCTGTTGAATTTCGGGGCCTCAAACACAATAGTTGGTGCTGATGGTTAGAAGTGGTTAGAGAGGATGGGGCCAAATAAATCACCTTATGGTAATATTCAGATGGTGAACAACAACACGGATGTGAAGTGGCAGGGATGGCAAGCATCGCCATGAAATTGTTTTCAAGCTTAGCATGGTGCAAGCCTTGGTTGTGCCATCATTTCCTCCAAAGATTATCGTTGGAGTTGATTTCATTTGTCAGGTTGGGTTGGTCATGGCCATGAGGGAGACCGAATGGAATTACGTGAATGTGATTCAAGGGGACACCAGGGAGTCGTTGAGACCCAGAAGTCGTCTGATGGAGGAAGAAAGGAAGGCTTCAGATCCTCTGCTTCAGGAGCAGTTTGATTTGATGGGAGAAAGTATTATGTACAATAACCAAGTTAAACAGGTTATCGGGACCACAGCATTTCCAATTAAACAAAGGTATTATCCTGTTTCAAAAACACATCGATGTGGAATTAAATTCTATGCTGAAACAAGGTATAGTGGAGCTTTTATCAAGTCCGTGGGCATCACTTATATTATTGGTAAAGAAGAAATATGGTACGTTCCGCTTTCGTGTCGATTACCGGAAGCTCAACAAGGTTACGGAGCATGATACTTACCCTATTCTATATGTGTCAGCAATCTTCGATAAATTGCGGGAGGCGAGATTTTTCCCTTCAATAACACAGATGTGAAGTCAGCAAACTGGCAAGTCACGGTTGAAGAGAAATAGAAGCGCCTAACAGCATTTACTGTGCCCCACCGAGGATTTTTCCAATTCCGACGAATGCCTTTCGGTCTGCAAAATGCACTAGCAACGTGGATCGACCAGGTTTTGGATGTGGACCCTGAATCCTTCGTGGTTATGTACCTAGACAATAGTGTTATAGTGACACAGGACTTCAAGAAACAGATTTTGGCTGAAGTATCCTGTGATTACGAGAAACTTGCTTAAAGGTTTCACGCGACAAGTACGACTTCTGTCGGCCTCGACTTCGATATTTGGGGTATGTGGTACATGAAGCGGGCTTGAATGTGAATCTAAAGAAAGTGTGTGCTAGAGATACCAAGGTGTTCAACAATTCTTGGGGATAGTAACTTGGTATTAGAGACTCATCCCGAATTTTGTAGCACTGGTAGCTCCGTTGACCAACATTCTCAAGAAAAACAATAAGTTCGTGTGGACACAGGAGTGCGGAGTGCGTTCACCCAAGCCAAGATGAAATTAGCCAGTGCACCCATTCTTACTTGTCCAGTCTATGATCTTCCTTTTTTGATACAGGCGGATGCGTCAGATTCGGGTGTGAGGACGGTCCTCTCTCATTATCATGCGGACGGAGAAAAAGAAATATGCTACCTAAGCCGATCTTTATCGAAGGCAGAACGCATATACTTTACAACTGAGAAGGAGTGCCTAACCGTACTCTGGACGATCGAGAAATTGAGATCATACATTGTAGAGACGAAGCTCCGTGTGATCACGAATCACCACTACCTAGTATGGCTAAATAATTTGAAGGATCCGACAGGGTGGTTGGCAAGGTGTGCAGTGCGCCTTCAGCAATAAGAGTATGAGATAATTCATCGTAAAAAAAAGGAACACCTGGCGTCGGGTTGCGTATCAACACAGAGGCACTGACTGGAGAGTGAGTGGCGACCGGTGGTATGAGAGAATGTGGGAAAAGTAGAGAGTCAACCCGAGAAGTTTCCCGATTGAAAGCTGAGTGAAAGTAGGCTATGGAAAAATATACTTGATCCCTACCGTGAACTAGAGGGAGGCAGAGCGTGGAAAAGACTGGTGCTGGACCCGAAACGGAAATCATTATTGGAACGCTGCCATAATAAGCCAACTGTGAGGAACATGAAGTAAGTCCAATACTCGCACGCCTTTCTGGAAAGTTTTAATAGCCAAAGATGAGCTCGGATGTGAAATGGTACGTGCGGAGTATGTCAAGCAAGCAAGGTTGGAAGGAGAGCTGCAGTAAGCGCCATGATTTTTCGTAATGGGGAGGCAAAGCAGGCCTGGGAAATGATTCGCGTAGATCTTGTGGAACCGTTACCACACTTGAAGCGAGGAAATGTATATATCTTAACAGTGCTGGACTACGTGAGCAAGTTCTCATTAGTCTTCTCTACATGCCAGGCCTTAGCAGCGGCTATCAGCCATATTTTGGAGGAGTAATTATTTTTGTTGTCTGGGGTGATTTGGTTACTGATGATGGCGTACAGTTTCAGAGAAAGTTGTGCACGTGGATGGTGGAATCATATGGAGCTTCGATAAAATACACGGCTTTTTATCACCTTCAAGTGAACCCAGCTGAAAGACACAACCAGGATATAAAAAGGATGCTACGGTCGTACGTTCAGGATAGCAATCGTGATTGGGACTGTCAGTTAGCAAAAATTGGATGCGCGCTTCTAATATATTGTCACGAAGTCACAAAGGTGACGCCATACTTTTTTAATTTTGGTAGGAACAGGATCACGTTCAGGGAGAGAAACGAAGGTCTTGAACACAGAACAACGAAGCTTGAACCCCAGCAATGGGCTGATCATCTAAAGGAGCTACGGAAGGGCGTGTTGCAATGCATGAGCCAAGTGACAGAGTATAGTCGAAAACAATACAATCTTCGACGACGTGAAACAAGATACGCAATCTCTGACGCGTTGAAATACACCTTGGCTAAGCTGCCTCGGGACTATGTAGGTCCATTTAAAATAACAGAGAGGGTATCTGGCTGGACCTTTAGGCTGGAAGTTGAAGGTAATGAAGATTGCAGTATATGGCATGCTGAGGACCTGAAACCTTATGGGTCGTAGGAGTGAGCGAGACCCTCCTAGGGGGGTTTTCAAGGGAGAACGTCTATACCTCCGCAGCAATTACTAACGTCGCATTGTACGTCAAGAGGGAGGAAGTGTTTAATTTTAGAGGGGGGGGGAACGAAAAATAGATAAATACAAATATATCAAGTAAAAAAACTTATTCTTTACGAGACACGCACATGCATAGATGGTAACTCACTTAACGCCTCTTGGCAGCTCATTTTTTTCCTTTTTTTATTTCAGTTTTAATTCCTTTTTTTTTCTCCTCTATCATCGACTCCGTTGCTACTTTTACGGAGCTCTTTCCTACAATGAAAGAAATTCAATGTTCGAAAAGCAAAAGGGGAAAGCACCCTTTGGAACATGGCTCCATCGGTGATAACATTAGTCTAGATCGTTTCATCTATTCATGTGTCTTTCTTGTCTATTCCTCCGCTGCTCTTAGAAGTCCTCCCCATTTGGAATCCTTTTTGATCCTCAGATACCGTTGCTAAAATGTAAACGGTTATGAGTAGTTCCTGCGGACTATAAGCTCTTAAGTGTTAGGTGAAATTTAGAACAGGGAAACACTAAGGTAGTTTCTGTTATGTTTCTCCCTCTTTCCACTCCTGAATGAGCGGTCAGCTCCGCAGGATAAGATTTTGGAGTTAGCGCAAGGAAAAATTGGTGGTTGTTTTGTGGATTTATTTGGTTAATTAGAAGGTCCGGTAGGAGATGGAAAAGAATGTTAAGTCGTTAATTGGGTAGGTTCAGCTGAATTGGAGTAGTACTATAGGGAATGTAAAGGAATGAGAGAATTGTAAAATTGGAAGTTGCAGGGAAACTAATCCTCCGAAGTTGTAGAATAGAGGTAGCATTATAAACCAGAAGGGATTGCATGAGAAGGGAAGGGTAAGGACTAGCCATCTGCATCTACGAAAAGTGGTAGGGGTTGCAATAACTTGAATTACCCTAGGAGATAGGATACATAAAGGATGTAGGAGTTATAAATGTAGAGATACGTATTGTAATCTAATGAATTATATATTTTGACGTAAAAAAATACACAAATAAAATAAGAAAACGTGAACGACGCATCCACAAGCGTTACTTTCCTGTTTTTCTTTCCACCTTTTATTGGTTGTACCACGTACGAGGTCCGAATCTCCTCCTTCTTCTGTTTCTAGCCTTTTT
Organism: Odontomyia ornata; assembly: GCA_963969285.1. NCBI lineage: Eukaryota > Metazoa > Arthropoda > Insecta > Diptera > Stratiomyidae > Odontomyia > Odontomyia ornata. Next base: position 15,953,273 of record OZ017741.1, on the reverse strand, counting down.
CTCTTTAGTTTTCCTTTTTTCACTTGGGGAATATTTTTTTCCTCTCCTACTCTTCTCTGGTTGGTAGTTCCGGTCATTATAAGCTACAATAGACTAGGCTATATATATATATATATATATATATATATATATATATATATATATATATATATATATATATATATATATATATATATATATATATATATATACGAAGTGTGTTCAAAAATTATCGCGAATTTTGAATTTTCGCGGGTTACGTATATTCGAATTTCGATTTTTTTGTGGCGTTATGTTGGTACTCATGTCTGTTACTTATGCCGACAAGCTCGGCCATTTTGAATGTTCACTTGATTGGTGATAGCTGCTTTACTTGCACGTGTTTTCAATCGTCTTCGATTTTTACTTATTCAAAAAAATGGATCAAAGAACGTGTATCAAATTTTGTGTGAAAAACGAAATTAAGTGCGCGGATACATTCCGAATGTTGACTGTGGCATACGGAAAAGCTACCTTGGACCGAAGCAACGTTTATCGGTGGTACAAAATGTTTTTAGAAGGCCGAGAAAATGTGAACGACGAAGAGCGTGCCGGACGCCCGAGCACTTCAACAACAGACGAAAAAATTAATGAAGTGGAGAAAATGGTATTGGCCAATCGTCGAATCACCGTTAGAGAAGTTGCTGAGGACCTAAACATATCGATTGGCTCGTGCAATTCGATTTTTATCAACGATTTGGGCATGAGACGGGTCGCCGCGAAATTCGTACCAATATTGCTCAATTGCGACCAAAAACGGCAACGCATAAACATTGCTAATGAGATGTTAAACTCGGTCCGCGACGAACCAAATTTGCTCCAGAGGGTCATAACTGGTGACGAATTGTGGGTTTATGGTTATGACGTAGAAACCAAAGCTCAATCATCTCAATGGAAGCTGCCGCATGAACCAAGACCGAAAAAAGCGCGCCAAGTTCGGTCGAATGTGAAAGTTTTGCTGACAGTTTTCTTCGATTTCAGGGCGTGGTGCATCATGAGTTCTTGCCACAGGGAAGAACGGTCAATAAGGAATGTTACCTGCAAGTCATGCGCAATTTGCGCGAAGCAATCCGCCAGAAACGCCCGGATTTGTGGGAGAACAAAAATTGGCTTTTGCACCACGATAACGCCCCTGCTCACACATCGTTGCTTGTGTGCGACTTTTTGGCCAAAAACAACACACTAATGATGCCGCAGCCACCGTATTCCCCAGATCTGGCCCCCTGTGACTTTTTCTTGTTTCCTAAACTGAAGAGGCCCATGAAAGGACGACGTTACGCTACGGTTGACGAGATAAAGACGGCATCGAAAGAGGAGCTGAACAAGATTAAAAAAAATGATTTTTTGAAGTGCTTCGAAGATTGGAAAAACCGTTGGCACAAGTGTATAATATCTCATGGGGATTACTTTGAAGGGGACAAAATAGATATTCATGAATAAAAAAATAATTTTTGAAAAAAAAACAAAATTCGAGATATTTTTTGAACACACCTCGTATATAGAGGATTAGAGAATGATGTAACGCGGTTATCTATAGGACTTCAGACTTCAGTTGCTAAGCGCGTTAAGAAGTTCAACACTAGATCAATCAGTTACTAATCATATCACAGGTCAATCCCTGTTTGTATTGCCTATTACGTTGGTAAAAAAGGAAGTCAGGAGAATCAAGGATGTTCGTGCATTCACTCTCCTTTGCACCTTATTGATGATTGTCTGGAATATCTAGAGGAGAAAGCATGCTTTTCTTTGATTGATTTTAAAAGTGGCTTCCATCAGGTTAAAATATCAGAAGAGTCCATTTGTTATCGCATTTGTTACTCCTTTTGAATAATATGAGTACACCCGGGTGCCATTTGAGGTGAAGAATGGACCCTCAATACTTCAGCATTTCATTTCTAAACAGGTTCATGATTTTATTCAAGCTTTTGAGAACTTGTTATTCTGATTGTTTGCTCGGTTGTCTGACTATGGGTTAGAAGTAAACCGAGATAAGAGTAAATTCTTGCAGACTAATATCAACTATCGTGGATATCCCGCTGATAAACGTGGCATCCGTCCTGATAATAGCCATGTGGAGAACATTCGACAATTACCTGAGCTTAAGAACCCCAAACAGTACCAATCAATGTTGGGACTGTTTTCCTACTTCAATGGACCTATGAATGTGGGAAAGCCTTTTATATCTTAATGGACGCACTTGCCGAGGCCTCTGTACTTGCATATTTATAGCCCCGGTCGGGAAACCGATGCTAACTGCATGGGCTTCGTAGCTGTCCTTAAAAACAAGCGGATGGTAAATGGCACACGGTGTTCTATTACTCTCATCATATAGCTGTCCCCGAATCCCGTTATTATAGTTTTGAGGTAGAGCCCTAATCAGTAATATATGCATTGAGATGGTTTCGTATATATTTGGAGGTTTTTCCCTCTCCGATTTTAACTGAATGCAACTCCCTGACTCAGACTCTTTCGATAAAGAATCCTAACTTCCCTATAGCTCGTTGTGCCCTCTAACTTGAAAATGTTAACCATACTATTATCAACCGTCCTGGTACTCGTATGGCTCGTGTTGACATCCTTAGTACTAATCCCATTATAGCGTTCACTCAGGAATATGATACCGACGTCCGATTGCAAATTGCTCATTCTCGTGATTCTAAAATTTTAGCACTCCATTCTTGATTGGAGTGAAGTCCAGTAGACTACTATGAACTAAAGCCTTGTTCGCACTATGCTAGCATTTAGTCGAGTGGAGAGTATTTTAGTAGCTAAAATACTCGCTACTGCCCAAAAATTGTTTGCACTATAGTCGAGTACAGTTAACAAGTGAGTTTAGTTTGGTATGATGAACAGCGTGGATCGCGATAAAATAAATAAGCTGATTAAGCTTATCACAATCACTATTTTAGAAGAAGTGGGTGAGGAAATATGTGGCCAAGTGGCGCATTTTTTTTTTTTGGGATGGAATTCATAAATTACCTGAAAGATGGGGAAATGCTGTAGCTCCCGATGGACAATACTTCGAAAAAAATATATTGTAAAATTTTTCCACAATAAAGCATCAAATTTCGCTAAAAAATTCCGGTTATTAAGTTGTACATGATGATCTTCAAATTTCAAATTTTCCCCAATAATATTTTATAGGTATCCTTAAACTCAATGAAATTCGATATTTGGAAGAGCCTGATTAAAGATCCTCAGATTGTTTAAGTTTGATGAAAATCGAATGATATGCACGGAACTTATAGCCAGTTGAAATTTCTCCAATTACAACCACAATAGGACATGATTTTGGTATTTTATGGATGGATTTGATCTCCTTAAAATTTTGAAATAAAATCAATAACATACATATTTTTGGGAATTCATGATTTGAGTGATTTTTGTAATCTTGCAACAAATACAGAAACAATAGATTTTCTTTTGAACGTGCACATTCCCTTGACATGCTTCTTGGCTTTATTCCTTGCTGGTGACTGCACTTCAGAGAAGTTGGGTACAAAATCCCTTTGACAAGAGCGAAGGTCTGTCTACCCAACTTGTTTAAATTATGATTTCGAAACTCAAAATAATCTTTATCAGGGAGTATTTTTTTTTTATTCATATATTTACAAATTCCAATCAACCAAATTCCAAATTCTTAAATATTTTGAATATTACCCTACCCGGCAACCCAGTTTAGCGCCAAATGTAAAAGATCATTCTGATCGGATCTTAAGATATTCCAACGAGTTCCAAAACCTCTATGAGAGGTTAGAACGTAGGTGGGCAATCTTTTATGTTTCTCGTCGTCTTCTAGCGTTTTCTTTTTGTTCCTCTTCTGTCTTTTCTTTTTCTTATTTCTTTCTTAACACATTTTTTTCACTTTTAATGCATACATTGCGTTTTATGCTTTTGCTCTTCCATGGACTTTTCTCCTTCATTTCTCATTTTCCATAAAATCATCAACAGTACAAGACATTGTCACAACCTTACATACATGAATAGCGTGTGTTCTTTCCTCTAAGAAAATGAAATATCCAAGGAATACCTCCATACGGGAATAAACGAGTATGTGGTATCTGCATTCAACTCCACATTCGTACATACAAACAGCATTCATCGCGGTATCTTCGTGACCATTGATGCGAAGAGGTTTATTATTATTTGAATTTCAGAGTTGCGTAGGAAGCTGATGCTCTCTCTAAAGAATTTCAAAATCTTTGTGAAAGATATTTTGATTGTTTTGAGAACGTCAATACATACGAGTACGAATATGTAAAAGATAGATCTTTGCTGGCACATATGTACGCGTATAATCGTATCTAGAGAAAACATCAGCAAGGTTCTTCTTTCTTTTTCCTTTTAGTAGGATTTAAAGAAGTGAAGTTAATGAAAACAGGTAACATATGTTCGTACCTACATATGAAGATTCAGTTAAATGGTTTGTAGGTGGTGTAGAATATGCAAGAAATATTTGGGTGCCATTGAAATTTCTCAAGTATTTGTCTTTTACTCAACGTCATTTTTCTTAAGTGTGTTAATGCACATGTCATCTAATTAAAATATGCATTTCTTAGAAAAATATGAATTGATTTTTTATTGTAGTTGTAGGCTTGTATTTGAAGTTTAACAATTATTAGTTCGGTATCTCATCTCGAGGTAAGATGAACTTCAATCTAAATTAAAACTCCCGGTAACAGGAGTGTTCTCCTGTCAGAGGGGTTTTGTGATCAACTTGTGAAACCAGACACGTTACGCAAATCGTGAGAAAATTATGCATCGTTGTCGTTGTAATACATGAATATTCAACTGGCTTTAACTTCACCAAATACGGTTAACTTTCAACGATACCTACAAGCAAGGTCAACCTTACATTAGAAGACCTACTTTAAAAATTTCATTGAATTTATAGGTATCCTACCTGATTTTATTGAAAAAATTGTTTAATTTACGAATCCTACCGTTAGTAACAAGGCTGAGTGAATTTTGACTTAAAATTGAATGGTCAATTATTTTGTTTATTTGATATTCGCAGCCCAATTATCTTTTTTCGTGAAAAGCTGTCAGGCCCTGCTTTATTGTGTGGCACAACAAAGCAAGGCCCGATGGCTTTTCAAGAAAAAAAACCGTTTAACTTACAAGTTTACCAGTTCTTATTTGAAAAAGTTTGAATATGTCAATTCACTTAACTTAACGGATTATTCCCTTATCCAAAGTCTAAAAAGTATTGAGCCTTTTTGTCATTTTTACATTGAATATTTCTTGTATTTAAAATGGATTTTATTTACGTTCATATTGTCCATTATTATCTATGACCTTTTGCAATTTTTCGGGTAGAGCCATTATTCCATTTGTGTAGAACTTCTGTGGTTTATTGGCGAAAAACTTGGCCAAATGATTTGCACAATCCCTTTTTGAAGTGAATTTCTTTTCATTAAGGAAGTTTTGTAGAGACCGAAACAAATGGTAGTCTGATTGCGCAAGGTCTGGACTATACGATGGATGCATCAAAACTTCCCGGCCAAGCTCTGTCAATTTTTGCCGGGTCATCAAAGATGTGTGTGGTCTGGCATTGTCATGATGGAAGACAACGTCCTTTCTATTGATCAATTCTGGCCGGTTTTTTTGAATTGGTTGCTCCAATCTGGTTAATAGTAGTAAGAACAGAGCAACATTGAGTGTTTGGCCAGGTTCTAGCACCTCATGATAAACAATTCCCTTCCAATCCTACCATACATACAGCATCACCTTATTTGGTGTCAATCCTGGCTTTGAAGTCGCTTGTCATGATTCACCTTTTTTTGAGCATGACCTTTTTCGAACGACGTTCTCGTATCTTACCCATTTTTCATCACCCGTTATGATTTGCTCCGAAAATGGCCGATTTTGTTGGGTATTATTAGCATTTCGCAAATGGAAATTCGGCCGATCAAATTTTTTTGTGTTAATTCATGCGGCAGCCAAATGTCGATTTCTTTGACTATCCAACCTTATGCAAATAATTCAAAACTGGTGTTTGATGGATATTCAGTTCCTTAGCAATGTTATGGCTGCATATGTGTCGGTCTTCTTCAATTTTTTGTAAGATTTCACCGACTTTTGCAGTGATTGGTTGACCTGAGCGAGGTGCATCTTTGACATCAAAATTTTCAAGAACGAAAGTGAGTGAAACATCTTTTGGCTGTGGATTTTGATAAAGTACCTTGATTGTAGTGATATTGTAAATTATAAGGATTTTTTTCAGAAATTTCACTCATTTTTAAATGAATACAACTTTTGACACGAATGACGAAACACAAAACTGGCCACATGAAAATTTTAGACTGGAATGTCATCTTTCAAACGCATGTCAGTTTGACTCAATCTGATAAGTATTGCCTGATATACGACAACTCACACCATCTAGTGACAAAAGAGGCTCAATACTTTTTAGACTAACCAAAATATTGATTGTATTATATTTACATGTCATTTGTTAAAAATAGCTTAAATTAATGGTGTCCTCATCAGAGATTACACATTGGTGCATCTTTTTTCCTTGAAGATGTTGTAATGGATAATCTTCCCCATCCCCCCGAATCGAAGACAAGTCCTACGTTATGTCTGTGTTGGATATATTGCAAGAAGATTCTAGGGTGTTTGCATCTTATCATGAGCTCGTGAGTTGAATTCATGCTTTCCTGTATGAGGGGATTTGTAGATTCACTACATTTTTTGAAGAATTTCAGCCGTAGATTGGTCACAAAATGATCAGTTCTGGGGATGATTGCCTTGTCGTAAAGACACTGGTTTGAGACAAGGTGTCCCGATTCGAGCTCACGCCATGTTTGGGTGCAGTGCCTCAACAAATGCCTTCGAGTCTCAGCAACTGTTCCATTATTGTTGGCGGCAAGTCACACCACTAGATAAAACCATAAATCAGAATAGGGCGAATAAGACTTGTACATAAAAGGTGGTCCAACCATAATGCACGATGTTAATTGTGAGTCACGCCTTAACGTCAAGTTTTTCGCCCAACTTAAATTGACATTTCTTTGTTTCAGTATTTGACAAATTTAACCATGGAGAGGTACACAATAGAGAAGCGCGTTAAAGTTGTTGAAGCCTTTTATGAAAATGGGCGTTCAAATCAAAACGCATTTCGTGCACTTTGTAATTTTTCTCGTCAGCATAATCGACCACATGTGGCCACAATCGGGAGAATCGTACGCAAATTTCAGCAAACCGGGTCTATAGGAAATGTGAAATCACCTGTGCATGCTTGTTCAGTTCGTTCTGCGGAAAACATTGCTGTTGTTCGCGATAGTATGGCAAAAGAGCCGTCGACCTCGACTCGTCGTCATACCCAACAATTGAACAACTCACGAACATCACTGATGTGAATTTTGAATAATGATTTGAATTTACACGCTTACAAGGTTCAATTAACTCAATAGCTGAAGCCTACTGACAATTTCAAGCGTCGGCAATACGCCGAATGGTTATTTGAACAGACATTTGTCGCTTGATTAACGTGAACACCTACCAAATCTCACGGTCACCATTAGACAGCAATTGGTTAAAGCGGCAATCATTCGCCCCAAAGTTCGGTACCAGTTTACATTGAGGGAACTCTCAACTTTCATACTGATAGATCCGAGACCTAGCTATATCTGACGCTATAAGGTCAACGCCAAACTTTGTTTGCACTACAAGCCACCACGATACTCCCCGAAGAGCCGCAACCAATCAACTGACCATTTTTAAGATGGAGGCTTATCAGCTGCCCGTGGTACCTGAATATACCTCCTGGGCTAAGGTTCGCAGCAATGAGTTGATTGTTTTATCCAACCATCACAAAGCCACTATGCTTCGGATCCAGTTCCAATCCTAGTATTTTTATTAAGCGATTCGGGTACCCCGGGAACGCCAGTCTCCGTTGGCTTCATTGGAATTGGAGACGACAATCCAACAATAGCAGTTGCACCCCTTTGAATTACCAGATCAGTTCCACCCTTGGGGCAAATGTTTGAACAGACAGAAGGAAATGGTGACTTTACAAAGAAAATCATCTTTAGCGACGAAGCACAGTTTCACCTTAGTGGATTCGTTAACAAACAGAATTGCCGCGTTTGGGCAAATGAGATTCCATGAGTGATAGTTGAGAAGCCAATGCACCCACAAAGAGTGACTGTTTGGTGCGGTTTATGGGCTGGCGGCGTCATCGGGCCGTACTTCTTCGAAAATGAGGACGGCCAAGCAGTTACCGTAAATGGTATTCGCTATTGCGAGATGATAACGGACCTCTTGTGGTCGAAAATTGAGGTTATGGACCTGGATAATATGTGGTTTCAGCAGGATGATGCCACTTACCATACAGCCAACGAAACAATGGCTCTTTTACGCGAGAAATTCAATGGCCGTGTTATCTCAAGTTGTGGTCATGTCAAGTGGCCGCCACGATCATGTGGTTTCTTTTTCTGGGGATATTTAAAAGACAAAGGATACGTCAATAAGGTAAGAACAATGCAAGAACTAAAGGATGAGATAATTCAGCACATTAATGACATTGAACCTTAATTATGTCTCAAAATCATTGAAAATATGGACCATCGGATAGAAGTCTGCCGCCGTAGCCGTGGCGAGTATTTGAGCGATATTTTGTTGTACACATAGTTGTCATAGATCCTTCTATTATAATAAAAAATATTAACATAATTCTCTGAAAACTTTTTGTTTCATTTAAAATTAACATCGTGTATTTTAATTGGACTACCCTTTATAGACATACAAGGAGTTTCATAAGTGCCGGGAAGGGGGAGTGATAGCGGCTAATAGGTAGAAGAGCATTAAATGCCGGATTTGCTTTTTCAATGTTTGATTTAGCTTGAGTACTTGGAGAAAGTTTTGAGTTTTTTTTTCACCCTAGGTAGGTGACTTCTTGAATCGTTGACACAGTTGAAGTGAAGTGTAAAATTCTTTGCTAGAGAACGCATTCGGGGGTTGAAATTTTTTTACCTTGTATTAGAAGGGACTCAAACTCAGGATTAAGTATAAGGCACCATTTGCGGCGAAAACGATCTATTGCGTCTAGATAGGAATTCAGTCTGGATCGCAAAAGAAGCAGGTTGCGAGCAGATGCAAGTAATATAGTGTCATCCCCGTACTGAAGAATTTGGATGGGGTTGCTATGCACCGGGAGTCGTGGCAAATCTGCAGTGTAAATTGAGAAAAGAGTCACTGAGAGCACAGATCCTTTAGGAATACCAGCGTCGTTCAAGAATGGGGACGATGCCGCGCCGTTTACTTTTACGAGGGAGGATCGTCTTGATAGGAAGCTGTGGAGAATTTAACATAGGTGAGGGTGAAATTTATGTGTTTTGGCTAGTTTGAATATCAGGCCCTGTTGCCAGATTGATTCGAAAGCCTTTCTAATATGGAGGAGACATGTTATGGTTGGGATATTTTTTGCCATGTTGTATGCAATGCTAGTTTTTAAAATTAGGAGTGGGTGTTTTACCGACATATTTTTCTGGTTTCCAAACTGATAGCACGGGAAAATTGCGTGTGCTGCAAGATGCACGTCAATATGTTCTTTGAGAACAAGCTCAAATATGTTAGCTGTAGTGGGAAGTAGTGAAATCGGGTGATAGCTGTTTGGGAGTAGACGGTTCTCGTTTATCTTTGGAATCTGGGTAATGAAGGCTCTTTTCCAGGCTTTGGAAAAATAGTCACTTAATATGCAGGGGTTGAAGACCACTGACAGGAAAGAGCTGACTACATCACTGCATCTTTTGAGGAAGATGCAAGGAATGGCTTCTTCACCACAAGATTTTTTGTTAGGTCGTGAAAGGATCAGCGACTTAACTTGTTTTCCTGTGGTGAAGCAGATGACAGTTTGATGCTCCGATGCAGTTGGATAGTCAAGAGGAAGTTGAAAAAGCTCATTAGCTTTTTTTACCTCTTGAGCAAAGGTTGGCTGATTGAAGAGATTTAAGATTGGAGGATTTGATATTCCTTTCAAAAGGGAATGGACTGTGACAAAATGGACGGCTAAACACTCAGCCTTCTCAATCTGTGAGGCGTTCTGGGATAGGAACTGGTTGGAGTTATTTGCAGTCTTTTCGAGACGTAGGGCATATCTTCCGGAGCTATCTGAATGTGTTTGAGATGGGTCTTGCCAGTTTCACCAACAGATGCTCATAGATGAGTGCATTTATCTCTAAATGGATCTTAGTACTAAGCTCTCCGATTTCATTGTGCAGATATCTGAGCCTCGAGTGTATTTATGATGGAGGAATCGTCTTTGGAGAGAGTTTTTTCTCTGAACACCACTTATAATCTCTGGTGGTAGTAAGATCATATTATTGCACCCGAATTTCCTTTCGGGATATGGCAGTCGATATATTTCCGAATTAACTCGGTGTATTTATCGACTGTGAAGTCTATCACTATGTCGGGGACTTGTTGATTGGTTGTTAGGAAGTATGGGGTAAACGAATCTATAAGAGACTCATTAGCTTGTGCCCAGTTGACTTTACTAAAGTCGGGAACCAGCTTATGGGTGGGGCGGAAAGCACGTTGATGTGACTCTACCGTTAGTAGAACGACGTCATGGTCACTGATTCCCGGAATCGTTTCGAGGAACGACTGGGTATTTGGGTTAAACTTCATGTTAGTGTTGTCGCTTACAATGAAGAGATCGAGATATGAGGAAGATCTGTGAAAGGTGGGAAGTGCTGGGATGAGAATGGTTATTTTAAGAGAACCAGTTTCGTTCTCTAGCCAATTGTGTTGCTGGATACCAGTTTAGTTGGTATTGGCGTCGAGAAAGCTAGAGTGCCTAGCACTAAGATCTCCACAAATGATGATATGGATTCTTTTGTTTGTGCGCTGATACTTTATAAACGCCACCAGTTGTTGAAGTTCGGAGTTATCTAAGGATTGGTTTGAGCAATAAATAGATGCGCAGACAAACAGAGAACTGTGAGGTTCAAAAGAAATGATTGTATTTTCAAATGTATGAAGCTGATTAGGTAGTATGAGTTGAGTGGAACCGATGGAGTTGCACACCAGGATCCAAGTACCACCACTTCTTGAGTTGGGGCGGTCAGGTCTCAAAGGATGCTGGGCTTGTGTTCGTCCAAAAAAAAAAATTTGAGCTCATACCACCTGAAAGTACCACGTATGGAATTTACGTTCAACTGGATGAACCTTGAAACCATTGAGGCCCGAAATCAGCTGTAAAAGCAGAAGTATCTTCTGGTCTTGATTTTGGATTCTTCATTTTTATTGCCAATGTGGAAAGGCTCAGACCAAAGAGCCAGTTTACTTCTTTTTCCAGGAAGTTGGGGGAATGCGACTAGGGTTTTTGGAAGAGACTCGCGAATGCCACTTCAGCGGTCCTCTTCACGGCCGGAGCACGTGGCAAAGGCAAAGTGGTTGTGGGTGCCACGTTAGGCACTTGTTTGGCACGTGCCTGTTTGAAAACCAAATAGTTGCGGTAGTTTGTGGGGTGATCGTCACCACCACAGTTCGCGCATTCTGGTTTGTTCTCCTTCTGCTTTTGGCGGTGTCCTGGATCATGCGATAGGCTGCATTTTACGCACCTAAATTTTAGGCCGCAGTTTCATGCAGCATATCCAATTCTTTGGCAGCTCTTGCACTCAAAAATCTTGCGATTTTGGGCCACTTCAAATTGCATGATAGAGTGTAGGATCGCTCTAATGGATTTCAAACTGGCCTCCTTGAAGGGCGGTCTGAAAATGGCTTACCAGAGAATGAGGCTGCGCTTTCCATGGACGGAGGTGCTGGTTTCATATCGTCGAACTGATTCAACGTCTTGGACCCCTTGCCTCTTCAAATCCTCAAGAATGTCTTGAGGGTCATATGTGGCATGGAGGCCACGAATTACTAACGGCTTGCGCTTTTGATCAGAGGGCGTAAAAGTAAAAAATGCTTGATTCGATTTGGCTAAGAAAGTCTTAGTTGCCTTGTAATCTTCGCTGGTGTCTTTTTTTTGCTTGATTCGTTTTCCTTTGTTGGCGGCTTCGCTGCTGCTGTTGACTTTTCTGTTACTCATTTCCTCCCAGCTGCTTCGTTCCTCCCTGTTTCCTTCCTCGGTGTTCTTGATAAACCCCTACCCGCTAGCGCGTCTACAAGATGCTTCACTATTGCCGCGGGTGGCCCACTTAATGCTCCACTTGTCTTCACTTGGTCGTTCCCCCAAACCACGTCTCGTAAGATGCGACTTTTGCCTCCAATATCCTAATCTTGTTTCTCCGTTCCCCGATGGTCCTCCTGAATTCTAGAAACCGCTTTTCCATGGCACGGTGTACTAGCGTTGTAGCGCTTGTTCCTACAGAGCCAGCATCATTTTCCTCCAACCTGTTCGACACTATCGAACTGCCGGCTTCCGACGATTCCTCCATTTCACTGTCCGTGTCTCGCTCCAACTCCTCATCACTGCTCCCTTTTCTCTTCTTGTGGTGCTTCCGCGGTGATTTACCATCACCACACTTTGCCGGCAACAGCATTTCTTTCATTTTCTCCGTTTCCTCCGATAACACTTTCCAAAACTCGACTTGAACATAACAACTCGACTTCAACTTTGAATGTCCCTTACGTTTTTTACTTCTAATTTTTCACACTATGATTATTTATTTATATTACCAAATAGGACATATGCATACACGAAAACAAATTTCAATAAATTCAAGGACAAATACATTTTGCGACTGCAATAAATTCTACGTAGAGTCATATTTAGGAATTAAATGATTTTAGGATAAGGTAGCATCATTCTCAAGAACTCTATTATGCTGACGCTAGGGCTGCATCGCGACGGTAATCGCAGCAATACATTTTCATATTTATGGAAAATAACAAAATGCTGTACTCGTAGCCGCGAATCCCCCGATAGAATTAAGTGTAAATTGAATTGTCAGCTTTTAAGTCAGTCTTTGGTAATATCTCGAAGATTTAACAACGGGCTCAAGGCGTTAAAATGTTTTTTTTAAACATAAACGCGGCTTTTATTAAATTAACTGCCGCCTAACATGGGGCTTCTTTAACATACGTGCTATAACTATCAGAGATAATTTTTTTTAAACATCGTGCTGGCCGGTGGTCCTGATAATTCGTTCCGCGATTTCGCAAGGTTCACGCAAGTTAAAACTTAACCGACCACAATAAAAAATGTGATAGTAGTGAGCGCAAATACCGCCGAAAATAAACAGATGGAAATAAAAAACTTTCCGCGAAGTGCGTGTGATTTCTGACTTCACTCCCAAGTAACCGACTAGTAACAAAGAAGATAAAAAGGATATCGTCAAACTCAGAAGTCGTCAATAAGAACATCGAAGGACGGAAGCGAATCGCAAGATTAAGTAACCCAACCAACCCATCAACCAGGAAGTAAAATTCAACAAAAACAAATTTCATAAATCATTTATTCGACCCAAAAAAGTATACTCCGAACGTTTGAATAAAAGTGCCTGCAATCCAACCCATATTTACCAAATCGTGAAATAATTTTTTTTCTTCCCTTGTCTAAAATTAAACGCGAATTGAAATGGCAAATTAATCCAATTCCCTGGGTTAAATCTTGAAGCCGTCACTGAAGCGGTGCCCGATCTCGATCTTCCGAGAAGCAGCAATACAACAAACAATACCCCCAACACTAATAACGTGCCAAATATCAATTTGTTAGGAACGATCACGTGGGTGGTCAGCGAAACTTCCGGTATCAAGGCAGGCAAATCTTCAGTTCTTTCATGAACCCAGCTTCTGACATCAATAATGATGTCGACATACCAAGCAATATCAGTGATCGCGACACTTTGTCGGACAGGGACGAAATTCCAGATGTTGTTAAGAGTCTGAGGACTTTTCCTGGAGAATCAGGAGAATTTAACTCTTGTATAGACTGCATGCCGACAATCTATGAACATCTAATGGACTCACCAAAATGATATGGCATTAGAGTTATACAACACACCTCTTAATTGGCTGATCTATGTTTTAAATTCAGAATATGGACTATCGTGCGCAATACGCAATCAACTCCAACTCAATTTCGCAAAGGCCTAATATTGCACACCGGTTCCACCACGCAATCTGACGCCAAGTGCTCTTTTTTTGTGGTTGGAAGGAATGCCATTTATGCACTGAGTGTGAAACTCACATGCTCGCAAGTGACTGGACTACCCACCACAGCTCACCTGTCAACCCGAGAACCCAGCCTGGAACCGTTTGACACATTAGTTCAGACCGGGTCCCACTTTGTTACGCCGTGAGGTGCCTTCAAGCTAGGGGATCATTCTTCTAGCGGGATGGAAGAGGGGAAGAGCAATTACTAGAAAAGTTATCCCCCAGCATCAACACCCACCGGCTGCAGTGATTCCCTTTTATCTTTTAGGACTGCCCGAGCATAATGTGGTACCTGATTCCAGTTGTCAACCGATTCGAGCGTCACCGTGACTATATTATCCGGGGTGAGCTATCCTGTCTCCCTGTAGAGGCTATTACGCAGCCTGTACCATTTTGTGCACGTAAAAAATAAGTGGCAGGCATCATTTATCTCTCCTGGGCAAAACCGACAATAGGGGGACCGTGACTTACCAATCTTGTGCTGGAAAGACTGAAAACACCCATGCCCACTCAAAAGCTGGGTCAGATAGAAGTCAGTCTCACCATGCCTTCGATTAAGCGACGGTCTCACATCCGAGATGAGGCACGCAGTTCACCTTCCCTTCGTGCATTTCACCCAAGAATACTGCCAATCTCTCCTCGCGGACAACCATCTCCCTCACATCCTCGTTTCGACGCAGGTAAATAGCGCGGCGCTCTCTAGCAAGGAGTCCGACAGGTATCACGCCTGCAATGACTTTTACCGTCGAATCAGAGACTGTCGGATACGAAGATGCAATCTTCAGTGTTCCTCTTCTCTTTACCTGTGCCAGGCGTTTTCGGTATACCTCCTTACTGGGAGCGTCACCCCATACCTCTGCTCCGTACAGTAGTACTGACACTACAGCGCTCATCAAGGGGCATCTTCTTGATGGGCTGGGTCCTCCTACGTTGGCCATAAGTCGACTCAGAGCCGATATTCCCGAAGTAGCCCTCTCAGCTCATCTTCAAGTCGATCAGTTGCCCCAGGTACTTCACCGCTGGTTTCGATTCGATTTGTATGTCTCCAATACTGATCATCCTTATTCTAGGGATTCTCTTTTTTGTCAAGATGACAACTTTGGCTTTCTTCCGTGTTAACCTGAACCTGCGAGCGGTCACCCAATCTCTCACTCGGGGCATTAGCATATCTCGCCTAAGTTGCGCTTATTCAACCATGCGTCCAGTGACCAGAGCCGCAACATGATCCGCATAGCCGATCAAGCGCGACTCATCTGGTATCTCCAGTCTCAGTAGCCCGTCGTAAGACATGTTCCACAGGTCTGGACCACGGATAGATCCCTGGGCAACACCCGTTGTAACTGCCATCTGTGGCCCTGTGTCATGTCGTAGAGCAGGCTTCGGTCCTTTAAGTAGTCCCTGGAACTTGAAAAGAGTTTTCCAGCGTATCTAGAATATCCACCCATCTATCGGAGTTGAAGGCGTTCCTGACGTCGAGTGTCACTAACAGGACGATCCGCTGCTTTGTGCGACTACATGCCTCTACCTTCTGGACCACGCTCACAACCTCTGCAATCAAATCGATGGTGGAGTGTCCTACTCTAAAGCCGTACTGCCGAGGAAATAGGTCCCCAGCAGCACGAATCACGTCAATGAGTCTTCCCTTGATGAGTTTCTCTAGCACTTTCCCAACCATTTCTAGCATGCATAACGGGTGGTATGCAGGCGGCGATTCCCTTCCCCTTGCTGATCAGCACGAGCCTCGCCACCTTCCATCGTACCGGGAAAATCCCGTCCCGTAGGCAAGCGTTGAATGTGCTGAGCAACAAGTCAGGATAATGGTGATAGACAAGCCGCAACACCTCAGCCGGAACACCATCTGGAGCTGGAGCCTTCCTTACTTTCCGTGAAAGGAGAAAAGAATGCCCGCACTATCTCGTCCATCTTTTCCGCATCATGTATACAAGGTTTCCGTAGGGCACCAAGCCTCCGCATAACTAGCTTGTCACAAGGCCCCACGAATTGTTCACATGGTCCACTAGATCCTGCCAGGAGCGAGCCTTGCTGTTGTTGATCAATTTGCGAAGGGATTTCCTGGCCGATTTATATACTGCTAGCCGGTTGCTTGCCTCGTCACGGTTCCGTGACCGTTGAGCCTCACGCCGAAGCTTGTGACACTCCCTTCGTTTTTCAGCGATTTCAGTTGACCACCATTACACTGGGGGCTTGCCGTGCCGGGGTTTTCGACGGGGCATAGAAGCGCGGCAAGCAGTCGCAATGATGCTCATAGTTGAGTTCACCCCGTCTTGAGCTGCCAGTCCTTCCGTCCCCTCCGAAGCTCCTTGCGGCGGCTCACCTGCTGTGAGCACCTAGACAAACCTTTCGACGTCAATCCTTCCGATGTTCCATCCATTTGTAGAAAGCCGAGAGCACGGACGTCGGGAGACAAACTCACTGATCTCAAGCAGATCGCACTGACGATTACTGGCTGAGTAGTCCTCTAATACTTTTCAATTGTGTATCCTCCCTAGTAAGGACTCCGAGACGAATGTCACGTCCGGTGTGGTTCCCTCACAGTTAATACGGCGGAAAGTTGGCGTGTTTCCGGTGTTTGTTTAGCACCACAAGTGCCGTCCTGGCCGCCATTTCCAGGATTCGTTTTCCTCGCGCCCCATTCGATTGCTTTAACGTTGAAGTCTCCCCCAACAAGCAAGTTGCCGCCTGCGTTCGGGACAGCGCCCTCCAGAGCATTGTGTTTGGCTTGGAAAGATGATATCAATTCGTTCGGCGTTAGGTACACACTAAAGAAGGTGGCCCCTGAACACCGAAGCCACACGAAACCATCCCCCCGTCCACAACTCTCCGCTTGGAAGTCACTGTTTCGAACCCAGATGGTGGCAGTACCAGTTTCGATAGGATACCATAATGCAGAACTTTTATCATGGTGTTGCTCACTCAACAGCAAGAAGTCGGCTTTCATGTCCCTCGCAAACTGCAGGATGTGGGTCATCGAAGTTCTGATTTTGCTTTGGCTAGTGCTTCCTGGTTTTTTTCTCGTTTTTCCAATTGGATCACAAAATACGCAATAATTGTAATTAATTGTATAAATTTGGAGACCCATTTGAGCCATTAAGTTTTCGTATTTTTATTGTTTGGAATCAGCTTTATACTCTTTTAAAATTTATAACGATTAGTATTGAATAAAGCGCTCTTGACTTTGACTTCGAACAAAATAAATCGGTATAGGTATTATAGTAATCAAAGTATACGTGTTAGCACCATAAAATTTTAACTTTTCTATGCATTCATATCAACAAAAGCATGCCTAGTCTCATGTCCTTATAGAAAGTAATGAAGCAACAATTAGAGCCCAAGGAAAGTAAATTTTCAAAATAAAACAAAAAATTAGAAACAAATTAAAGAAAACAAAACGGACTTTCACTCACACTGAAAGCCACCACAGAAGCAATCACAATCAATTTCGCTCTTCATCAAATGAACATTATGGTATTTTCGTTTAAAATTCATTCATTCATTTTCAGAAGTTAAAATCGACCAATTTCCGCCGAAACAAACCTACCAATAAATGTTATTAAGCATCATCATCAGCCATCAAAATTGAACAATCTCGGCAGTGCCTGCCTCAAGCCATTACAATCGCTGAACTTCATACGTACTCGTACCTCAAAACGATCGTTACGAGGCGATTACGAAAGAAAAAGCGCCAAATGGTCTTGTTCACATCAAACGAAAATACTTTCCCATCGGAATAAAATGAATTGTCATGGAAATACTTGAAAAATAATTAAGTATGTATTTCAAACACGCAGACAGCCCACTTTTCCCGAGCCCATGTGGAGTAATGAATTTTTCAAAGCCCTAAAAAAATCGATTTCGGTCTATTGTTGAACATTAAAAGTGTGTGTAATTGAATTCATTTTCAATTAGCAATATCATTGAACTAATCAATTATACACACACTCGCTGATGCATGCATGTACAACACATTCGTTCCCGATTTGGCGTTTGCATGGAAGTTTGGTACAATACTCGTACTCGTATATGGGTGGAATTAAACATTCAAAAG
Organism: Odontomyia ornata; assembly: GCA_963969285.1. Taxonomy (NCBI): domain Eukaryota; kingdom Metazoa; phylum Arthropoda; class Insecta; order Diptera; family Stratiomyidae; genus Odontomyia; species Odontomyia ornata. Next base: position 15,935,077 of record OZ017741.1, on the reverse strand, counting down.
AAAATGCTGAAAAAAGCTCCGAAATGGAACAATTTCATTTTTACCGCGAGACACAAAACAGATCCAAGGTCGTCCCGAATTTCACTGCGCGCAAATCCAAACCGTGCATACCGCGAGTATGTTAGTAGCACTGGCGATTTGCTCGGCTCCACGCTACTTGTTGCCCATTCTTGGAATGCCGCCTTAGACCTTATTCGCCGAACCCAGCTCTGCCCATACGAAAAACAGTTCCTCTCTAAAGCCACCATAATTTACGGATAATCGCCGCTATAAACCGCATCGCGTCGTTCTTGATTTATGATCATTCGGTTATTAGAAGGCCCATAACCAGCTGCTAATCGATTTTTCCGCCGCCGAACTTTTTGCCGAGACTTTTGTTTTATGCTTTCTGTCTTGCCACCACAGAACTCCATTTCGGACCCCTAGTCCGACCACAAACTGCGCAATAATTCATTTTGATCGTAAAATTAACTAAAATTCGGAGATGTATGCTTTATCATTTTTCAGGAAGACCGTTGCACGGCAAAAAGCTATTTTCGCATCCTGCTGCGCTCCGATTGAAAACAGATCAATTAAAATTCGGTTTTATTCAGTGGGAACAACTATTTCGCCAATAACCCCGTAAATTAAGTTTGGCTCAAGTTGCTCATAAATCGGAAATGTGTGCACGTATGACTCAAATGTTAGGACCGCAAGAATGTCTGGTGTGCAAAGCTTAGTTTGGGGTATCTATACATAGTGGCGGTTGAATAGCGGATCAGGGTCGCGGCTGCAAATTTCTTCGAAGCTGGAGCAAACCAGCATTCGCGAAACCTTGTCCGCTTGTCCTTTATTGCGTCCACTGCGAGTATATTAAACATTAAGAAACATGTCATGCTGATTTGATGAATAAGCTCCCGCATGTGTTTGCCTAATTCGAGCTTGAGTCGTCCGATATACTCGTATACGTACAATTGCGCTTGCACACATGGCGCGACCGCGGGAAAGTATCTTTTTCTCGTTGGATTCGAGCCAAGCTGGATACACATTGAATGAAATTGAATAGTGATGAATAACAATGAATATTTGACCAGCATGGGGCAAAACGTGTTAAAGATACAGCGAATTCTGGAAAACGGATCTACGGTGCCTGCGAGGGAACGTGATCGGTGCGGCACCTTGTTTACTCAAATGCCTATTAACTATCATAAACATTGAATTTGGGATGTATCAAAAGATGATTGATAAAGTCTGCTTTGTATTCGATTGGGTCATTGCACCTTTCGCGCCACGGAATCGGATGTCTACATAACTGAGTAAAACTGAAATAGTAATTGCCCAATAGATAGCTCCCAAACCTCCAAATAAGTATCAATTAGCAAATACATTGGTTGGATGGTAGGTCGAATCTCCGTTGCAAATGATAATTACCTCGGAACAACAGTTGCAGAAATTCCATCGAACTTTAATTGTCTGCAATAAATCTTGATTTAGGGAAGAATTGATTTTATTGCATATGTAGTCAGGTGAAGGTATTACATCACAGAGAAATATGATCAGACCTTATAAGTTGATTTTTCCCACGTTGGGCGCTTACTCAAAAACATGCCTAAAGGAGCGAATATTTAGTGAAATCATTTCTAATGTTGGAAATATGATGGTTTGGACCTAGTTGATTTACACGGTGGCACCGAGGTGACACTCGTGCGTGAACAGCACCAATTCAACCATCATATCGTTTCCGTCCCCGTTAAACCATGACAGGCCTCGGAGTACGTTCGAAGTTCTGATCATTGAGTTAATGGTATCGGTTCGGTTGAGACGGCCTTCCGATTAGCGCTGATCTAGCTCTGAGCACTTGTTCCCATAAGAGTTTGTGCCAACACCCGCATGACTTTCTTGCTCTGCAAAGATAACCATGGGACCAAAAATGCAAAAACACATACGAACGGAGATAACGGCTCTAAGCAAGCACCCAATCAAACTGGAGCAATTTCAAATAACCCGTTATGTGATCATGGGACAATACTGGAACATCTAAAACTTTTGCTTATAAAATATAATGGAAAAAACTATTTGGGTTATAAAGCACAGTTCCCGCTCTGGAACAAAATGAACCTTAATTTCTAAATACAGCTTATAATTATGACAATCTACTGCGACTCGTTCAAAAAAAAAAAGAAGCACTTCTTCAAAATTTAAACAATATTTATTTCACTTTGAACACTGCAAAGTTAATCGCTAAGGTTAAGCAACAGTACAAATGTAGTATTTGAGAGTCGCGGACAAAAAGCGTTTAATACATAAATTCGCTCGTATTTATAATAGCATAATTCGGGTCACCTAAGGCATTTCCACAATTTCATTCTATTAATTGAATTTGCAGCAAAGCGTGTATGCAATAAATGTCGATATAGGTTGCATCGTCAGCATGTCATTAATCGATGAACTCATGAGGTGAACAGATATAAAATGCGTATTGGACATGATGATAATTCCGATGAACCCTAAATAATTAATAAAGGCAATATGCGTACTGAGCATAATGTGCATGGTGATAGCTCCTCCTTAAAAATCGGTGTGAACTCGAAATGATAAGTCCAAGGTTGAGAGACAGTAGATTGTCACTTTTTATTATTACATTTTACTTTAAATACTGTCGCGTGTTTTCAGTTCGCGGCCAATAATTTTAATGTTCCGGGAAAGTGAAAACGCAATGTCTTTTAATTTAAGTTAAAAGAATTTATTTAATTACAAAAATGCACAATAAACAATTTAACAATTTCACTAATTTTAATTTTCACTATGAAAAAAAATCTAACACTTGTCCATAAATTTCTTATCGCAATTGTCTTCTAAATCACTTCGCACTCAAACAATCAATCGTCTTTACTTCGCGTTCCACTATATCGCAGTTTTCTATCGCGGTTGTAATGAATGAACCCCCCATTCATTCAGCTCGCCTTTATATAGGGTCTCTACCTATTCACCCATTTCTCGTACATTATCGAATGTTCTACCGAGAGGTACCTGGTAGATTCGAGCAAATTAATGAATGGAGTGACGTCACTTGCAGATGTTGATCATGCTTGTTGGGTTCTCGTGGGTTCGAGTAAATTCATTTGTTGACGTTGATTATGAAAACAATTGCGACAGCAGCTCGCAGAATTATTTGTACATGTAATTATTTGTACATGTAACACTGCCCCCACCTCAGTTCTTTTCGCCCCGAAAAGACGTGTCGCTATTTGTAGTCAATTCTCCCTGGGTGTAATATGGGGCAAGACGGTCCAGATGCACGATTTTCATTTTGGCTCTCGGCTTACGATGTTCCTGTATTCGGTATACGACGTCGTTGATTCGCTTTGTAACTCGGTATGGTCCCTCCCAATTATGTTGCAACTTTGGAGACCTACCCTTTCGCCGTTGCGGGTTATATAGCCACACCAAGTCATCTTGCTGGAAGCCAGTTGAATTTGCCTTTAGATCATACCTGGTCTTCATGCGGTCAGTAGCCGATTCGAGGTGTTTTCGCACTGTCCGATGTATCTGGTTCAACTGTTGTCTTAGCTCACTTGCGTACTCCGAGATGGTTTGGGATTTCTCGGGGGGTGTTCCGAACTTTATATCAGCTGGCAGACGAATAGTCTTTCCAAAAATGACTTTGGCTGGGGCTTGGCCCGTCCATGCATGTTCGGCAGCTCTGTACGCTATCAAAAACAGTGGAATGTGTCGGTCCCAGTCCCTTTGGTTCTCGTCAACCATCTTGGCCAGGTATTTACTGAGTGTGCCGTTGAAACGTTCGACCATTCCATCTGATTGGGGATGCAGTGGTGTTGCCCTCGTTTTCCGTATTCCCAGCAGCTCGCATATTTCGCTAAAAACTAGTGATGCGAAGTTTCGACCTTGATCTGAATGTAGTTCACAAGGTACGCCGTACCTACTGACCCAATTTAACACTAGCTGTTCGGCTACAGTAGTTGCTTCCTGGTTGGGAATGGGATAGACCTCGGGCCACTTGCTGAAATAATCGGCTACAACCAGCGTATATCGATTTCCCCAATCGGGTTCAGGAAAGGGTCCTGCGATGTCAACAGCAATCCTTTCGAATGGCACGCCTACGTTATAGGCTTGCATTTGTCCTCTCAGTCGTCGCTTTGGGCCTTTGACGGAAGCGCAAATTGTGCATCTGCGACACCAGTCCTCTACGTCTTCTCGAGCGTGGAGCCAGTAGAACCTTTCCCGCAATTTCGCTAAGGTCTTGTTAACACCAAGGTGGCCTCCCGAGGATCCTTCATGCATTTCCTTAATCACATCGTCGATTCGGCTTTTGGGTAGTATAGTTTGCATCCTATAGGAGCTACCATCCGGCGTTTCCCATTTCCGCTTGAGTACGCCACCCTCCACCTGAAGGGAGTTCCATTGTGCCCAATAGCTTTTCAGGGTTGCGCCATGCATTGAAACGTCTTTCCACTCAGGTCGCCCAGTCGTCTCCTTCCATATGAGCAATGGTCCGATATCTTCATCGGCTACCTGGGCATTTCGAATCTCCTCCGATGACCAACCTTCATCGAATTCGGCCGTTATCACTCGCAGATCAACGGGCGGCTCCTTTTCCTCAATCCGCCGGCAATGCTTGCAGTTAGCTGGACATGGATGACGAGATAGGGCGTCAGCATTTCCATGAACTCTGGCCTTGTGAAGCAGTTGGGGCCTCACTAGGTCTGGTCGGATCGTCGATCGGGTTGCACTAGTGTCGTTTGTTATGGTGCAATGTTCTTCATCAACTTGACCAGGAAGGCCTCTGTCTGCTTCTCCACGATGTTACCTTGGCACGGTGCTGGGGATGTCGATACTCTTAGCCAACGTTCGCCCCATGAAGTTGGCCCTTGCAGTTTGATGGGCCTCCATTCTAGGCTCCTGACACGGTCTGGATCTCCACCACCCTAGACAATAGCTCGGTCTTCTTCTCTTCTTGCAGTCTCGTTGCAGGTGCCCTTTTTCCCCGCAATTCCAGCATCTAGGCGCACCATTCACCTGCAGCTCTCGCTCAATCCCCACGTGCTCACACCTGCAATTATCTGCCACTACCTCGTGAACCCAGGCAGTGGTACGGGTCACATTTTTGGCTGCCTCAAAATTTAAACTATAAGCCAATGCATCCTTGACTGTTTGCTTTTGAGCTAACCGCACGGCTTGTTGCAATTCTTTGTCCCTCAAGGCGCTGATGAATGCTTCTGCTGCTACGTCATCTCGATGTTCTGGGTCGTACGCTGGGTAAGCCAAAAGTGCCAGTCGCTCAATGTCTTGTGCTAGCTGCTGCAAGGTTTCGCCAGACTTCTGCATCCGATGTCGTAGCTGTGCCCGGTAAATCTGCTTCAGATGATCGTCTCCGTAACGCATGTCTAGCACATTCATTATAGCAGCCGGGTTTGAATGCAGCTCAACGGGGATAGTCGGCAAAAGCTCAGCAGCTGGGCCTCTTAGAGCAAGAATTAACGCAGTTGCTCGTTCCTGCTCATTCCAGTGATTTATCCTAGCGGCTGCTTCAAACTGGATTTTGTAAATACTCCAGACCGTTTGCCCATCGAATATTGGTGCTTGCACATTTCTAGATGAGCTTTGCGCTGCGGTTAGGAGTGGGGCTGGTGAGGCGGTTACTACTGCCTTCGCTGCTTCTAAGTCCTTTTTCACTTTTTCCATCTCATGGTTTACCTGGCTGATCTCAAGGTTGATTCTCTCCTCGACCTGGTATACCTTCTCCTCGACGCATTTAATTTGGCTGTTGAGACTACTGAGCTCCGCTTTTATTTCGGTTGACTGTTTTTCCAGCTTCTGTGCGATGTCTGCCTTGATTTCGATCGCTTGTTGGTCCCTTTTTGCTGATTGTTCATTTAGCTTCGCAGCTAAACTGGATGTCTGTTCATTTAGCTGCGCTGATTGTTCATTTAGCTTCGTTGTTGAATTGGACGACTGTTCATTGAGCTTCGCAGTTAAATTGGATGACTGTTGTCGCTGCTCTTGCTGCATCAGCATTAACATTTGCATCAGCGCATTTTCTGGTTCCTTTGGTTTTGATATTTCTGCTTCATCACCTTCTGCGCCTTTTTCTGCATCTGAGGGCTCACCCGAGTCCAGATACACACCTTCCGATTCAATTGCGTCACGCAAGCGTGCAATCAGTGTGGCCTTTGTACCTTGCGTAGCCAGGTTTCGCTGTTCCAACTCTTCCTTAAGCTCCGACATGGTCAATTCATTAATTTTTAAGTTTAAGCTTCGTGGCATTTTTAATGTTTCTTTAAATTTTACTATTGTGCACTATAAATATGTTCAAATTTTCACTTTCAAGTTTTTCTTTCGCACTTCTTGACACCATTGTCGCGTGTTTTCTATCGCGGTTGTAATGAATGAACCCCCCCCCATTCATTCAGCTCGCCTTTATATAGGGTCTCTACCTATTCACCCATTTCTCGTACATTATCGAATGTTCTACCGAGAGGTACCTGGTAGATTCGAGCAAATTAATGAATGGAGTGACGTCACTTGCAGATGTTGATCATGCTTGTTGGGTTCTCGTGGGTTCGAGTAAATTCATTTGTTGACGTTGATTATGAAAACAATTGCGACAGCATCTCGCAGAATTATTTGTACATGTAATTATTTGTACATGTAACAATACATTTTTAATTACAAACAAATTCAATCTTCCCATTCAACGTGTCGATGGAATTTGCTTCTAAGCATGTTTGAAATTTCGCGGTTTCATGTTCTATGCTATGTTTTGTCTGGCGGTGTAGTCTTACCCCGTTGGACCATGGGAATTACAAATTGTATGAAATTTTATTATTTTATTATATTTATTATTTTTCCTTAACGAACTGTGGGAAATGGTGATGCGCGATAATCATTTATGCATTTGCAATCAGGTAAGTTATGAAATTCTAACATCCTCCCCCACTTGAAACACTCGTGGAGCTGGTTCAACAGTTGAATAGCCTTCGATAATTTCATGTTCCTGTAGATGGATTGATGTTCTAGGACGGAGAATCGGTGGTCGATTTGGAATGTTTGGCGAACATGGTTTTCAGTGAATGCATAATTTTTTCCAGGCCAACCATATTAAAGCTGTTATTATTGAGAGTAAGCAGAGGTAGCTGACAATGTATGTATGCCTGTTGTGCCAAGAAATGGTTTCTGGGAGTGTAGTCTGTTTTTTTTGTCAAGATCCTTCTTGATATGGCCCCATAGCCTTTTGCCAATGATTATATCATTGAGGTCCTTTTTGTTAGCGAAGTGTAACATATTTTGGCTGATGTAGTCGCACAGATTGCTCATCGGGTAAAATGAAAAATTCGTGCCATCAAGGTATTGCGAGTGGCCAGTAATAATGGAATTGTTTGCAGCTACATATAAATGAGTTGCATATTTTGAATAATAATTTTTCTGAAAAATTATTAGAGAAGAAAAATGTTAGAAGAAGGTGGTTTCGACGTGTGCACTAATTCTCCTCAGGCCATCACACTAAGATACACACCGGTGATGGCGACCACCATGCTCAGAGGTGAGGGAGTAAATTTTTTTTTTTTTTAATTTCTCTACTAATGCAAACTCAATATGTTTTTGTATCTGCAAGTTATATTCAAGGTAAATTTCTCTTGTAAGTACTTGTATTAGCTAAACTTTTTTTTTTTTTTTTAATTGGATCATTTCACCCTTTTCACATCAATTTAATGTAAATCTATACGACAAATTTGCTCTACATTTGAAGCTTTATCTAACGTCGCGCGGATATCGATCACTCTTTCGGATGGCTCCGATAGCTTTTTAAATTACTTTTTATGGAGAATTAGTGCACACGTCGAAACCACCTTCTTCTAACATTTTTCTTCTCTAATAATTTTTCAGAAAAATTATTATTCAAAATATGCAACTCATTTATATGTAGCTGCAAACAATTCCATAAAAAGTAATTTAAAAAGCTATCGGAGCCATCCGAAAGAGTGATCGATATCCGCGCGACGTTAGATAAAGCTTCAAATGTAGAGCAAATTTGTCGTATAGATTTACATTAAATTGATGTGAAAAGGGTGAAATGATCCAATTAAAAAAAAAAAAAAAAAAAAAAAAAAAGTTTAGCTAATACAGTAATAATGATTGCTGGATGATTTAGTTCACAAATTGGGTTTAGTTTTAGAACCCCAGTACCAGCTGAAGAGTTCGAGCGCTTCGTTGGCATATGGCATCGAATGTTGTTCGCTCTTTCAAAACGTATACCCAGTTATTGGAAGCAGCTAATGGTATCCATGTATTGGCCATTGGCCCAATCTGTATGTATGCAGAAGAATTAACCCTGTGAATAAGAAGGGCTGCCTCGCAGTTGTACATATGTGAATGTGTGGTGTAGAAATGTTGGTTCTGAGGGCATACCAGTTCGATGTCCGATAGTTATAGGCATTCACTGTGTTCTTGTGTTGATAAACAGCTTCAAACTAAGTGCTCAAGTGCATGTCTGGAATTAAAGGTCCTGTTGAGATTTACAAAGAACGCGTTACCCGAAACTCTGGCTCCAGTGAAGATCACTGATGTAAATAATCAGACGCAATTACTTACGCCGACAGCTCAGCAGGAATGCATTAATGGTTCAATTACGCCTGTAAAAAGACCTTGCATCCTTACTCGTAGTAAATCGCTGGCAAAGTTATCGGCTCTTAAAACCCCGAACCTTGCTGCTGGTTCTAGGACTACTACGTCGTGTTCTAGTCCTCCTGTGGGTTCAGCAGTAACTCAGCATATGGTTGGTAATGAATTACCTGTGACATGTGATAGCTTTCCGGGACCCTCATCAGTCAATCGGAGGGCGATCCCTGAAACCAAAAATAATCCTTCGCCTAGTCTTCCGCCTCCATTTGGTGTTGACACATCAGCTGTGGCTACCCTGATTTCGGATGACGAAGTCCCACCACTTGACATCGTATCCCCTCCAAAGGAGATCTTTATTTCACATCTAAGCTACCATACAACTGCGAACTACCTAAAAAACTACGTTTGTAAAAAATGTAGGCCAGCTGTTAAAGTTGTTAGTAGCTACAAATTAACTAAGGATAATCTGGAGGACAGAGTGGTAGCTTCTTTCAAGCTTACAGTGCCCTCAAATTGTGATAATATTTTGAATCCTGACGCTTTGCCACCTGGAGTACTTATTAAACCATTCAGTTCAAGAAGAAGGAAGTCCCTTTGTGCACAGGGAAGACCGCAACCTACAAACTAGTATAAGAGTTCATTACTGTAGCTTAACTTCTAACATTTCAGTATATTACCAGAATGTAAGAGGGTTAAGGACCAAGCTTGATAAGCTCTTTTTATCATTACAACTCAGCAAAGATGTATTTATATGTTTTACGGAAACCTGGTTAAATAGTAACATCTTGAAGTCGGAAATTTCCCTTGATTTCGATATGTACCGTTGTGATCGGGACTTGGCCTCTGCAAATAAAGTAGATGAAGGTAGTGTTTTTGTAGCTGTTAGGAATACAGTTCGTAGCTCTCTTTGTGCTGACTTTTACTTTTGCCGTGTTGTAGATTGTGTGATTGTCAAGATCTTACTTCCTTACAATACATCTTTATTAGTTTCCTCTGTCTACATACCTAGTAACTCTCCTTGGTATGTGTATAAGACATTCTTTGACGGGTTTTCCTCTTATATCTTATTGCATCATCCGCAATCTTTAATCAACCGATGCATCTTCTTTATCCCTCTCCTCGTTTCCTTCACTCTGTTCACTATCGCAATTCAAAAATATCCCTAATGCTAATGGTCGAGTACTTGACATTGTTGTTTCGAACTTTCCCCTTAACTGTCTATCTCTTTCCATCGCATTAAGTCCTCTAGTGGGTATTGATAGTTATCATCTGCCATTATCACTCGATCTCTCCATTGCACCTTTGTCAAATCGTACTTTTGCTACTTCTCCAAAATTCAACTTCTTCAAAGCAAACTACGAAGCTCTAGCCTTCGAGCTGAGCTTGGTTGACTGGCAGGAGTTTTTTGATAACTTGGAGTGTGAGGAAGCTCTGAGTAAGTTTTATAATTACCTCTATGAGTTGATTAAACACTTCACACCTTTACAAGCTCTTCGCAAAGTAAAGCAGAAACCATGGCTAACTAAACAAGTACTACGTGCCTTGATTGCTAAAAGTAAGGCACACCGCCGCTTCAAGCGTTGTGGTACTGAAGAACCCAGAGCCCGTTTTTGTGATCTACGTCTTGTAGCAAAAAAAGAACTAAAGACTGCAATGAAAAACTACTTCAGTAGCTTGGAGAGTTTCCTCATGGCGAATAATGCGAAACCATTCTGGTCATACATTAGATCTTTCAAGTTCTCTTCTTCTGTTCCTCCTTCAGTCCGCTGGAATAATATAGTTAGCTCTTCTTCACAGGATATTTCCAACTTGTTCTCTCAGCTCTTCTCGTCAACTTTTATTCTTTCTTCTCATGTCTCCGATCCCGTATATTACCCGCTCCTGATGGCTTACCGAATATTTTTGTCAAGTCATTAGCGTCTTCACTTTGTATCCCTCTGGCTTTTCTCTTCAACCTCAGTCTGAAGACTGGTATTTTCCCTACTTATTGGAAAAGAGCAAATGTTGTTCCTATTCTTAAAAGTGGTGATACTTCTTCTGTGTCCAATTATCGTCCTATTTCCTTAAATTCCTGTTTCCCAAAATAACTCGAGCGTCTGGTACATAACCGGCTTTCAGTTTCATTGACCCCTATCTTGTCGAAGGAACAACATGGGTTTCTCAAAGGTCGCTCAACAACCTCAAATTTAATTGAATTCACCGATTTCATTGCTTAGGCCCTAGACAATCGATTGCAGGTTGATGTCATTTTCACTGACTTCTCGAAGGCGTTTGACACGGTGAAAACTTTTGGGGTTGCTGGCCTGTCTTATCATGTATGGGCTCCTACCTGTCTTCTCGTATATGTTGTGTTAGTTGCTGTGAAACTACCTCTATTCCATTTTATCCGTCTTCTGGTGTTCCTCAAGGTTCCATTTTAAGTCCCCTCCTATTCCTATTATTTATAAATGATCCTTCGGTTATCGCCTCCAATTGCCTACTGTACGCCGATGATTTGAAAGTCTTTCGAGCTATCAGGTCTGTACAAGATTGTCAATATCTTCAGATGGACCTGATTGCACTAAGTAACTGGTGTTCGTCTAACTACCTCTGTCTTAATGTTGCCAAATGCTATAAATGACTTTTCATCTAAATCGTTCTCCACTGACTTTAACCTTTATGTTGAATAAAGTCCCACTCGCTGCTGTGAGCTCTGCTAAGGATCTTGGCGTTACTTTTGACCCTAAGCTCAATTTCGATCCACACATTCTAATCGTGACTACTAGGGCCTCGAAAATATTGAGACTTATTTTCAGGCAAGCTCATAAATTTAACAATATATTGACCCTCGTCCGATTGTTTACCTGTCTTGTCCGTCCTATCCTTGAATATTGCTGTGTAGTTTGGTCTCCCCGACACTCCTACCTCATTAACTCGTTAGAGAATATCCAGCGTAAATTTACTCGTGTCTTGTTTTACAAATTCAAAGTCCCATATCAACCCTATGACTGTCGTTTATCCTTCTTACGTTTGCCTACCCTGTCATCCCGTTGCATGTATCTAGATCAGTGTTTTCTGTATCAACTCTGCCACAATCAAATTGCATTAACATTGTCACGTTTTCGTCAATCATCGCGTTCTTCTCGGGCAAATAATGTTTTCGTGCCACCGTATGCCCGTATAAATTTATATAATTTCATTCTCCCATTACACAAATGGTAAGGAATCATGATAAGCATGAGCTTGACCCTTTTTCCGACTCATACCTAGTTTTTAGATTGAGATTAAGAAGCCTGATTCTTAAAACCCAACTGGAGTAAATATTAAACTTTATTGTTTTTTGTACTTTAATTTAATTTTACATGCATATTTATTATTGTTAGTACCATTGAATTTCTTTTTTAAAATAACTTTAACAGTTAATTCTAATTTTCATTATTTTTTTTACTGTTTGTTTTGTTCCATTTTGTAATTGGATTATGTTTTATCTGTTAAATGGAATTTAAATAAATAAATACAATAAATAAATAAAAAATAGACTAACTGAAGAAACAGTGAGAGGAACTATTCTCACAAAGTACAATTTTAAGGGAATGTCATGTAAGCAATTTATGATTCTCTAAAAAAAACATTTAGTGGAAAAGCTTTCCTCTGCTAAGAAATACACAAACTAAACATTTTTACATACAATCTCTGTATGACTAAAATATTAAAATTACTAATAAAATGAAAGAAATATATTTAAAAATGATTTAAAACATATTTAGGCACATTTTTTATTTTGTCCTCCTTTTGCATCAAATGTCCTCCTTTTCTCAGCAAATTGTCCTCCGTCCGAACTTTTTCATCTGGTCACCCTGCTCGGAGTACGCTCGAAGTTCGGATCATTGGGTTGATTGTGTAGGTTCGGTTAAGACAGACTCCCGATTAGCGCTTATCTGGCTCTGAGCACTTGTCCCCATAAGAACTTGTGCCAACACTGGCATGGCCTCCCTGCTATGCAAAGATAACCATGGGACCAAAAAGGCGACAACATATAGGAACGGAGATAATGGCTCTCAGGAAGGACCCAATCAAACTGGAGCAGCTTCAACTAAAAAATCTTAAAATAGATTTAAAAAAATTAAAGATATCGATAAAGAAAACGGAACCAATAGTTACAGCCACGATGTTAACGGTACCAACGACGACGAATACGGTGTTAAATAGTTAATTAGTAGTGTAAAATAGTTAGTTACGATGTGAGTCATGGATGGCGTTAAATGCCTATCATAAAAGTTACAACCTAAATTAATCACATCTGTCAAAATCATCATTCTTAATCTGTATTTCCGAGTGTGTACTTGCTTGAGTTGATGTGGCCAAAATATACGAGTTGAAAACACGTGCCGAGTTTTCGGTCTTAACAAATACAATAATAGTAATACGGATGAATAACAGAAATTAATGGACAGCCTTGTCTAAACTGAAATTTTTGCAGTGTTCGGGCGTAGATGCGAACGCCAGAGCGTCCTAAAAAGCAGTTGCGGAGAATTCCATGGTCTTGACCTTCTACAAGTGGGTGGAACATTGCTCCGCTGCAGGGGGACGCACAGGGTACAGAAAACTGTTGAGCCCAGGTTGTTCTCGTTGGGGTACGTAACTGTGACGAGACATGCACCCAAGAAGCACCTTATAAGTCAGCCAGAAAATGCCTTCCCAAACTGACTAACAACAGCAAGATTTACTGCTGGCAAAATCTAGTGGACAATGTGAACAAGGATCCATGAGGCCTTGGCTACATACTAGTTATGCGGAACCTAGGTGTCCCACGAACGCCTTGCAGACATGAAGCAGAAAAGATGGACGAGATTGTCCGGGCACTTTCCCCGTCCATCCCATCTCTGTTGACGCTATTCACAGTGAATCAGTAATCGAGTGCCTACTCTTCAGACAGCCGGAGCCAGAAGAGGCAGTTATATCATTGAAAACAAGGAAGGCCCAGTCCCAGATGGTATCCCAGCTGAAGTGTTGCAACTTGTCCATCACTATTGCCCTCACCTGCTGCTCAGCATATTCAACGCTTGCCTACGGGATGGGGTTTTCTCGGTAAAATGGAAGATGCCAAGCCTTGTACGGATCAGTAAGGAGAAAGGGAGTTCAGGTTCACCATCTGCATAACACCCGTTACGCTGTGAAAGTGCTAGAGAAACTCATCAAGGGAAGACTCACTGACGCGACTCATGCTGCACCTATCCCCTTGGCAGTATCGACATAGAGTAAATTGCTTCACCATTGATGTGATTGTAGAGGTTTTGAGTGTAGTCCATAAGGAATAGGAACACAGCCGAACGAAGCAACGGATCTTTCTGCTGATAACACTTGACGTTAGGAATACCTTCAACTCCACTAGATAGGTAAATATTCTGGATACTTTTTCAAGTTCCAGAACATCTTAAGCAGCGTCTGAGAGATTACTTAAAAGATGGAAGTGTTGCCAAGGGATCTATTCTTGATCCAAACTTGCGGAACGTGTCTTACAGGAGACTTCAAAAACTGGAGATGTCAAATGAATCACGATTGATTGGCTATGTGGATGATGTTCCGGCTATAGTCGCTAGATGCAGCATCAAACAAGCGCAACTTAGGCTAGGTATGTTGATAGTCAAGTGAGAGACTGGATAATAGCTCATGGGTTCACCTTAGAGCAGAAGAAAATCACAATTGTCATCTTGATAAAAAAGAGAATCTCCATAGTATGGACGACCAGTATTTCAATCATATCATAGGATACGTTGTTCCTACGAACCGCTTGCTTGGTTCGACATGACCCCACTAACTGAGTACCTCGCTACGGTACTACCAGGTTGGAGTTGACAATTGGATTACAAGAAAATAAAAGTTAAAATCTGAACTCAGTCTTTCCTTTAATCTAAAACCTGACCGGGTATGGGACCTGCCACGCTGGCCGGTCAGTCCACTATAATAAGCTAGCCATCGGGCGAACTTATCCCTTTTGAAGCATTACAGGTGCTCTTGCCAGGTAGAGTGGCCTTCCGCTCGCGTGCCCTTTTATGGTATAGTGTTATTTGGTTCCATAGCATAATATTTTAACATAAATTGGCCACGTTTATATTTTTCATTTAAGGGAAAAATTCATACAAATTATGTTTGTATGAGTTTTTCACTCAAATGGGAAATATATGTCCACGCCCACACTGGATCTTGATCCGGTTGCGAGGGTGCGAGGGGGTATCGCTTCCACCTGGATGCCCCACTATTATTTGGGGGCCATAATTATCGTCGGTAACGATGAAGTCTGTTTTAAGGTCCGTCTGTTTTCTCCCCGCCTAGTTTGTTACTGACTATAAGCAATTTCAAACCTTAGTAGGTAACCTTGGCCTCGACACCAGTCGATCGGCATTATGTAGTAATCAAGCAGTCATCTAAGCAAACTTCTCGAAGACCACCATAATGCTGATCCAAATTTCAATTGTAAATTTAAAATAATATTAATCATTTAAATTTGCAATTGAAATCTGGACACAGCAACCCCTTTACAACAGAGCCTATCCACGAATGGCACTTTCACAATACAATGGAAAGTGGTTGGAAGGCTTGTCAACTGCCGTTGTGAGGCATCCCGCAAGACGACGAACAGCAACAACGGGGAGTCTGTGATTGATCGTGAATGGAAGATGTCGTGAATAAGCCGCCGTGGCGAGACGACGAGTCTGTTGCGAGATAAAGAGATATGTGCACTTGGCACCTGTCAAATGAATCAAAATTATATATTTTTTGCTTCCACCACTTTTAACGTGCAATTCCCGCAGATATTTTTAGCTAAATCACAAAACCTTTTGTTACCCAATTTGCCATTCGTCGTCGTGGAAAATTGTGCGGAAGGCGCGAGAACGTTGGATTTTACCAAACAACTCGCGGTCGGCCAGTTTTATTGTCTTTCCGGTATCATTATTCCTTAAGCCACTTCGTGAAATATTTGAATCGCATCATTGCAAAATCGCCTAGTAACCGTTTCTTCCCGCCTCATTCCACGTTATTCGAGCTGTCACTCCATAGCGTCAAAAATTTAAATTGTGTTGTGGACGGGAGCGACGTTTTTGCGCGGGGGGATTTCAATTTGTTCCGATTCAGGCGGCGGCAACTAACAGCGGGCGGCGAATCGCCGCCCGCTGTTAGTTGTAATTTCTGGTTACATTCGAGGTGGAATCACGAAAGCTTGATCGTAGTGCAAAGGAAATAATGAAATCTACAAAAATTAGTGATTTTTTTTGTTTTATCTGAACACTTACAGCCACTCCCAGGAAAAATAGTTGTGGGTTCGTTCTGGTTTTCGTTGATTTCTAATAAAGGCGAAAATGAATGTGGAGAAATTAACGCAAGTATTGGGATAGAATGTCAAACTGGAAGGTGGAATCGTGACATGAATTACGGGATCTAACATAATTGGAATAAAGGTATACTAGTAGAATATAACGGAAAAGGAATGCAAAGGTTTTGCAATATGGATATAGGCTTGTGAAAAAGAGGAAAAAGATGTTAACCCGTACGATCATTCTCGAATAATTATCCATCGCGCAGATGTTGGTTATATCAATGCGAATATTGTTAAAATGAACAGATCGATCGCAGGTATATTTTAACACAAGGACCGTTAAGAGAAACAGTTGAACATTTTTGTGCAGAAGAGTTGGGAACAAAACTTAAGAGCAATTGTCATGCGCAATAAATTTCTATAGAAGAAACAAATCAAATGGCGTAACAACAAAAGTGACGTAAAAAGTAATTTTTCATTCCTTTCATTTGAGTCACGACGGAGGAAAGAATTTACGAGAATCCACGTTTTCCTAAGCTTTGAATTTGTAGTTAAGTGCGTGATTGGGAATCATACAGTAGCCGGCGCAGAGTTGTTCATATGTTAAATCTTTTGATAATTGCAAAAGTATGTTTTGCATATTGTGTTGATGCGCTGCGAAGGCGGGTGAAAGGGCTTGGCCAAGTGACATTTGTTTTGAGCGTCTTGTATAGCGTTTTTGCATTGCTGGAGTACAAGGTGGTACTATCCAATAAGGCCTTCCATACAACGGCTTATCATAACTCCCACCGAAAAATAAGTGTTGTTGACTGTAGTTCCGGACTGCCCAAAATAGTTCTATGAACAATAAAGCAGAGTCTTAATTCAAAGGGGACCAGTATGCGAAATCAATCACATTCAATCAAACTTGGGGAAGGGAATATTAACTCTGGCGCATTTCATCATAAGCCAATTGCTAACCAAAGTTACCGTTCATCCAGCGATGGAAAAAAAAATAATTAATCATTATTGAATAATACTAGTTTGGGTGCTCTACAGTAAGTCTTTGCATGCGATTTCTTGTTAATCAATTTTTTCAAAGGTTTTGTATTAATCGAGCAGTCGCACAATCAAACTGCACGCAAACCTTCCTATCTCCTACTCGGAATTTTATGGCAGATTGGGAAAAAAATATATAATTAACTCTATTTGAAATCCGGATTTTGTATAATACTTTTTCTTCTTATTATTTATTTCATACCAATTTTACTTTATATTAAAAATTAAATGCCTCTCTTTAATTTTATTTGTCATGAGATTTAACCTTCGTAACAAATTAAAACTTTCGTTTAATTGAAATTTCTTCACTTTACTTAAATTTCTTCACACCATTTAAATTTTCTTTATCTCATTTAAATTTCTTTCATACATTGCAAATTTCCTTACCACAGTTTAATTTATTCTACGTTAATTAAATTCCATTTTAAAAATTTCCAATTTGCATGTAAAATTCCGGGTTTGAGGAACGCTGATGTAATACTCCTCAACGGTGTATTACATCACGGAAAGGAAGAGAGCTGATGGAATCAGCTGAGGTGATTCACCGTATGTACGGGACGGATGAAAAGAAAGACAAGTTGGACGGATCCAAAAGCGAAAACGGGGAATTGCTTTGAAAACGCCAGCGCGGGCAAATCGACGAAGTGTCGGTGTTAGTTGAGTGGGATATTAGAGTTTCAATTGCGAATTCCTGATTGTCGTTCCGTATTGCCAATAGATTATTTTCGACTGTATTTCAACGTAAGTGGAATTGGTGTTATTTTCCTTCATGAAGTGAAAGTCTTGGACTTTCAATGTAGACTTGCGCCCAATATATTAAGAATAAAGTTATAACGCATGTTACCGTGAATTACCGAATTCAAGTACAGTGTTTGGAAGTTGCATGGCTGTAAATTGACCCACGCACATGTAACTTATGCGATGTAATGTATAAAATCCTTAACCAATTCAGTGTTAGCAGTCGAATACATTGGTGGAATATTTATATAATACATGGAATGTTTATATATTGTGTTTGGTAGGGTGAAGGGATTCAGGAGTTCGTGCATTAAATAATGTGAATGTGTCAGCGTGGATATTAGGGTTGAGTATACAGGAATTTGACCACGTAGTTGCCGTGCGGTTGATTTTTGTAAGAAATCCACATTTTCCGCTGTCACCCCATTTTTTTCAAATAAACACCTTCGCGCTGCAACTTTCATAAATTCTGGTAGCAATCAAGAAGAAAGGAAAAGAGAAATTATAGTAGCGACTCTTTTTTGTGCCGAAACGCATATCTGGTCGTTTTAGTTACGAATCCTAGTCTGACATTAAAAACAAAGTGTGTTGCTGGAAGTTTATATCTCGGTTATGGCATATTGGATAAAGCCTGCTTATTTTTCAAACTCCCAAGTCTGACTAGAAAGATCTGAAGAGAGTGCATCAATACTGCACACTTTGGAAAAAAATCCTTAGTCCAGCCTCGAAATCTGAAAAAAAGAAAAAACTTTTGCGTGTCCAATATCAAAAAGTCAAACTTTTCGTGCAAATGAGCCTATTATATGCATTTTCATGTAGAGTATTAATCACACCAGAAACTAAATTAGTCATGTAAATGTTCCTGTAATGTTATTGCCAGAAGATTTCCCAGCATACTCAACGGTTGAAGTCGATAACTATTTGTTCCAGAAGTTTCAGGCATTTTTATACCCCTCTTGGGAAACGGTTTCTGGTGAACTTTAGAAAACCAAATGTTTGCATAACTGACCCAAAGTAGCTTTTTGCGATGTCATACTAGATAACAAATCCAATTTGATTACAGTGTATCTTGCAATTTGGAATTTTTCTCACCCTTTTATTAAATGCATCATCGCATCACCAGTGGGCGCCCGGCGTGGATGATGGTGAGTACCCGTTTGTTTTTCTTTTCAGTTTCATTGTATTTATTTATATTTATTTTTCGGTCATTTCCTATATTATTTTTTCCTTTGTTTTAAAATCGATTTTCATCAAAGATTGATTCTTTTACATTTATGTAATTTACTTTTTTAAATTTTTTTTAATTGCTTGATTTTTATACTATATTTTAGAATTTCTTTCCCTATTATTTGATTACAATTTCTATATATTGTCGCGTGTTATGGTTCGTGGCCAATAATTTTAATGTTCCAGGAAAGTGAAAACGCAATGTCTTTTAAGTTAAATTAAAAGAGTTTATTCGATTAAATTACAAATGCACAATCACTTATTTTAATATTTCACAATTTTAACTAGAATCAAACTTTCACTTTCCATGAATTACTATCGCAATTGTGTTCCGAAATTACTTCACAATCACGAAAATCACTTTTCTATTACTCGAACAATATCACTTCCCACACACTATCGCAGTTCTTATCGCGGTCGGATGAATAAAGGGTCTGTAGTCATCCAACCCAGTTCTCGTACATTGGCGAATTAGCGAGAACTTTCGTGAATGAATGCAGCAGTGACTCACTTTCAGATGTTGATGCTTGGTGGGTTCTCGTGGATTCGAGTAAATTCATTTTGTTGATGCTCTCAATTGTTGTGAAAACAATTGCGACAGTAGCTCGCAGAATTATTTGTACATGTAACAATATTTTGTTGAATTTAAACTTGCACCAAAGCAGGGTGGCAAAAGTAATTGCTGTAGATTGCTCGAACATATTGGATTATGCACGACAGGTTGTCATTGACAATAAATTAACAAATTATAATAATAATGGATTGTTAAACTCAACCGTCGGTCTTTCCATTCCGTCAAATCTGACCAGGTATAGGGGCCGCAACGATGGAAGGCTTTCCGAATAATGTGGGCTAGCCATCGGGCGCGCTCCACCGTTTTGTTGCGTCTAGGGGCTCTTGCCGGGTAGAGTGGCCTTCCGCTCACGTGCTCTTTTATGATATCGGTTTATGTGATTTTATTTCATAACTCTATAACATAAATTGGTTAGGTTTGTGCTTCTCATTTGTGGGAAAGAGTCATACAAAGTACTTTTGTATGAGTTTTTAACTCAAATGGGAAACACATGGCCACGTTTACGTTTGGATCTTGAGCCGGTTGGGATAGTGCGAGAGGGCACCACATCCATCTGGATGCCCCACTCTTATTTGTGGGCGATAACGATAGTCGTTATGACGAGGTCTCTCTAAGTCCATCCGTTTTGCTCGTTCTCCGAACGAGCAAGTCCAACCCTTAGCTAGGTACCTCCATTTTTCGATTCGGTCTATTTTTTCTGTGAGAACTCTTAAATGCGAAATTCTTTTGTAGTGGGTCCTTGTGCTGGGGGAATGAACCCGCCCCACGACACCGCGGCGCTAGCCTGCCAGTGCATTCAGCGTCCCAAGACAAGGCCAATCTCGGATCTCATCGCATCAGTCTTTTACGGGCATCTATATACTTACGTTCACTACAGTTTCCAAGTTACGGTAATTTCGTCAATTTAAATAGGGGAGTATTGTTTGTTTTAGACCCATTAGTCAAAACGCGTAAAGGTAACAATTCGCTTTATAGAAAAACGCGAAGCTTTTATTCTGCTTGGTGTTTTAAATGGTACGAACAAAGTCTTGCAAGATAACGTCGTAGTTACATTCACTACTTACGTCCATGATCTTAAATTTTCGTAAAATACAAAGACTGTAAGTTTTTATCAGCTCATAATGAATCGAGTTTTTTTGCCTTTCTTTCAAAAAAAAACGATTCAATTATATGTACTCGTATATTTAAATTTAATTTAATTAGCATGAGTACAATGAATTGTTAAAAGTATACTTTCGGTCTTTCCTCTCCCCTAACCTGACCGGGTATAGGACTCGCAACGATGGCAGGCTCCTCCACTGAAATGAGCTAGCCATCGGGCGCACTCTTCCCTTCTTTTGTTGTAGTGAATAATAAGTTTCAATAAGTCCGTAAAGGACTGCAGCGATGTTCTGCTGCCTCAGCAGAAGAAGATGACAATATCTGCCGAGAATGCCCTCGTCTGGAGACGCGTGAATGCGCTGGCAGGCTAGCATTGCGATGTCGCGGAGCGGGTTCATTTCCCCAGCACGAGGACCCACTACAAACAAATTTCGCACTCACGAATTGGATGTTGCTCACGATGCGACCGAAGTCGCGAAAAGTGTAGATAGCTACACCGAGGGAGATAGTACTTGTTACGAAAACAAGAGGAACCTGAGAAGAAAGGCGGACTTGGGGTAACCTCGTCATTACCCGACGAAGCTCATGGCCCACAAATGAAAGAGGGGCAACCGGGTGGTGATGGAGCCCCTTTACACCCACCCAACCGGAATAAATCCATATTTTGTTGCAGTGGCCAGGTATTCCTCTTCTGAGTGGAAAACTCATACAACTTGAATTGCATGAACTTTCCCATCAGAAGGGGAGTACCCCGGTGACCCATTTATGCCATAGAATTACACAATTTGATTGCATAACGCTATGCCATAAAGAGGCACTCTGCTTGGGCCACTCAACCCGCGATGTCACCTGAAACGAAAAAAAGGATTAATTAAGTACCCGGCGGCTGGCTCATGTTTTTAGGGGGCAGCCTGCCACCGTACCGGGTCCTATACCCGGTCAGAAGGTTGGGAAAAGAAAGACCGATTTTCAAGAGATTTAGCGCTTCATTTTTTTTTTCCTACTTTATAAGCATTGACATTATGATAATTTTAATTATATTTAAAATTCTAATTGATAAAAATTTCCAATGAGTGATCTCTCACTCCCATGCAAAATTTATATAGATATAAAAAAGATTATAAAAAAATTATATTTCAAATTCTAATTGATAAAAATTTCCAATGAGTGATCCCTCACTCCCATGCAAAATTTATATAGATATAAAAAAGATTATAAAAAATTATATTTTGGTAAAAATATATATATAAATAATAAAATGTAAGGGTACTCACCCAAACATCCTCGTCGGGCGCCCGCTGACGATGTGGGTGGTCCTGTAAGGCAACTTGACTGCCGTTAAATCTACTTCTAACGTTAACATGCATTTACTAGTTGCTTCAGGGAATTTATCCTTGGGATGGTCATAGATTTTCACTTCGTATCACTTTTGGAAATCACGTTTTGAGTGGCAGGACTCTTGAAAACGGAATAACAGCTTCCTGTTACTGGCGGATTAGATTCGTTGATAGAATAGGCGAGAATATAGGTATATTGGTAAAATGTTGCTTTCGACGTTTCGCTTAGTAATTAACGTGTAACACGCCTTATAATAAAAAGGCAGGACTTACAAAAGAAAACTTGATTGAAAACGAGATTAGCTCGTAGTGACTTTTAACTTAACTCCTATGTTTACGTCAACACATGGTTGTTACACGCTAGGATATATCGCCCGCAACTATAATGGGCTCTCCTCGCCCGTCTTTTTTTCCACGTCAACTCTGGTTATGCACGCAGACACAGCAGTTGGTGAATTATTCGCTCGACTTTTTGCCTGCTTTTCCCCGAGATCCAAATAACCCCTCCACGGTCGCACTGATCTCAATGCAGAAATCATATAATGCACAAGTTGTTCGCAAGTCTTGCCACTAATGCTGTCAGAGAACCCTTTATAAAGGATCTAGTATGCGGACTGATCCACGCTTTCAACTAATTAGAATTTTGGCCTTGCAAGACAGGAAGCTCCGAGTCGCGTTTCGCGAGGAATTCCGCGAATCGTTCACTGCCAAAACAAATAAACCAAATTGAAACCAAGAAACCGGTCGAAATGGTCGGATGGGTCGGAGTTGATGTTCAAGTCCCTATGCGGATTGCGTGTAGTCACGTAGGTCAGATCACCTCTCTCGCGGTGAGGGTTCAAAACTGTCGACCGCCAGGGAAGAACTGAAATGTAGAAGACCGTAAAGCAGCGAGTAACTTCACCACCAGCCAAACAACCGTTGCGGCTGTGGGTGCGGGTGTTGGCTAGCTCCCACATTATATGCGTGCACTTCCGTTCGCGATGCGAACCTTCGAACTGTCCTATATGTGCGAATTGCGCGTTCGTTCAGTAAGTCGAATTGAAATTTTGAATTTTCCGCTTACCTGTGGAAAACCCAACCTCAATTGGAATCGTCTTGAAAACACTTTCGCCAAGCAGCGGACTGGCCAATCTACCTCTTAGTATGTCGCGAGCTGAACTCCCATGTGCGCAAGTCCGTCCTGTGCCGTATCCTCAGCGCCATTCATTGCATCAGCAAAGGGGGCAAAATTTGGCAAATTCTCGATGGACATGCGCTAAACAAATTAAACACAGGCAAGAAAATAAAACTGCTAATCAAATATCGGGCACAACTTCCCAAACGTCCCAAACTCCTCCGTCCAATGGCAACTGCAGCTGTCAAAAGTATTCCATCGTACCAGATCAATCTCAAATCGTACCAGTTCGATCGCAAATTGTTCCAGTTCAATCTGAAATTGTTCCAGTTCAATCTGCAATCGTACCAGTTCGATCGTTTTAGTTGATCTGGGACATTTTATGCTTGAGTTTTCTTTAACCGTTAACTGCTCGATTACTACATTGTTTTACATGGTCTCTTGCCGGGTAGAGAGGCCTTCCGCTCACGTGCCCTTTTATGGTGTAGAGTTAAGTGATTCCATAGCATAATACTATACCATAAATTGGCCACGTTTATATTTCTGATTAGATGGGAAAATTCGTGCAAATTATGTTTGTATGAGTTTTACACTTAAATGGGAAATATATGGCCACGTCAACGTTTGGATCTTGATCCGGTTGGGAGGGTGCGAGGGGGCACCGCTTCCACCTGGATGGCTCATTCTTATTTGTGGGCCATAAGTATCGTCGACGAAGTCTCCTCAAGTCCGTCCATTTTTGCCCGGCCAAATTTGTTCTTTGAACAAGCAATTTCACCCCTTAAAAGGTTACCTCGGCCTCAACGCCAGTCGAACGGCATTTGACATTTTTTAATTCGTGAATGCCAAATTTTTTTTTAGTTGGCCCTTGTGCTGGGGAAAAGAACCCGCCATACGACACCGAAACGCTAGCCTGCCAGCGCATTCATGCATCCCCAGACAAAGCCAATCTCGGCCTATCTCACTATCCTCTTTCGCCGAGGCAGCAGATCATCGCTGCAGTCCTTTACGGACATTTTTATACCCATTTTCACTACACAAGGCCAATTCCACCGAGCACTAATATCTTCGCTCGCCGATGCAGCCTGCAGTCCTTAACGGGCTATTTGAACATCTGTAAATACTACAGCTTACACTGATTATTATCCAAAAAAAATAATTTTTGAAATGGTTGATTGACATTTGATAAAAGAGATGATTTTCGTTGCTTTTAGAATGCATTAATTGTATTTAAATTTATGTAAATAAATATCACTCATACTTCTATTTATCCATTAATTTATTTCAATATGTTGAGGCCTCCGGGACTAGGGGTAAAATGGTCGAGTTTTTCGGCAAGATTCCTAGTTTCTCAAAATTGTTGATGGTAACCCTATCCTACCCCCAATTGCATATTAGCACATGGTTTCTAGGCACAGCTCGGTGCATCAAGCTCCTAGTTTTATAATTCTGCTGCCGTAAGGACAATTTTAACGTATATACGAAGCGCGAATACTCATTTTCGAATCTTAAACAATAATTTGCCTCCGATATCACAATACCTGTGAATTGATACAATTAATACGTACATACATATATACTAAGAAGTACGTTGCTAATTTATTAAGCATTCACCGTTTGTAGAAAAATGGATTTTCTTAATATACATTAGATGCTGTATATGGCGCCATTTTATCCAAAAAGTGTTTTTTTATTGACAGAATCTTTAAAAAAAACAGAGCAACAAACAAGATCAAAAATGACTATGCAAATTGTTGGTCTAAGACTATTTCCAAACATTTCAAAATAAGACCTTTTGTCGTACCAAATGCCCAAAATGATCCAGTGCAGCTGTGCAACCTTCAGCAATTGTTCATATTAGTCATATCTGTTAGATTCGAATGTGTAATGTCTTATCAAAAACCATATTTTTTTCCAAACCCAGTCAGTCCACAGTACCATATCGACATCTTTCCAGCCAACCATGGGCTCCATCAAGAAAACAAAACAAACTTGAGTTTGCTCTTGTGCTGGTATTTGCTTAGTTATTGTTAGTAAATAGGCAAATCGCCCACACTGCCTGCGCCAGATACTTCCTTCCCTCAAGCGCACGCTAACGCTACTCGTATCTTGCTGCGAACCTAATCGAGTTTGTTTTCTGCTTCAGACTCTTTAGCTCCGCATGCTTGAATTGCTGGGATCTTCGCGGCCGTGGTAGCGCAAGACTCAGTCACGAACTCGGCTCCGGCTCTTGAAATGAAAAGGACCCCGAGACGGGCGCATTTGGCGATTGCAGCAAGAACCTCGACGCAGAGCCGTGCGAGTATGAACCGTACGTAGGTATGTGAAGAAAAAGATTCAAGGTAGAAGATACCATAAATGCAAAGATCATAGGCCTGGAGGGCACGAAATCTTGGAGATTACTTTTGAGTCGAGCATGAGCAACCCATACGGGAAAAGGTAGCATAGCAAATAGGCTAAGGCAGCGTGATCGCAATACCAAATGTATCTATTACGTGTGCAGAGTCGACGCCAAGCCACCATATGGTGGGCTCCAGTTGCAGTTTCGCTCGCTGCAACGGAATCCACGTACAATATTGCACAAATTATTATGGCAGTTAGTTTAGTTGCCCATTTCAGGATGAAAAAGAGTTTGCCGAGTGGAAGTCTGCGGATTAGGAGCAATGAACGCATTTGATGTGGATGAAATGCGATCGGGCGCGATAGTTAGGGGCTCATTAGGAGCTTAAAAGATAATTAGAAAAATTACTCAGGCCTCTTTTTAGACAAAAATGTTTTTCTTGTACTCCAAATAAGGATTATTGCAATCTGTGTGGCTCAGAAAAAAAAATTGTTTTTAAAAGGAACATGCAATTGGGTGTGACCACTTCACCGTCGACCAGAATGTGAAGTGCTCCAACATTTCAGCTCTCCTTCCTGCGAAACACTTCACAGTAACTACTTGTAATAAGCCACTCTTAACACAAAATACACGGTCTCCATCCCAACACCTCTGATTGCGTGAAAACGAAAACATTTAAGCCAATCATTCTGTGCCTTCTTTTGATTTTTACCTAATCTGCAAAAAACTAAAGTGTACCAATCAACCAGTGCTTGGTCTTTGGCGCTTTTCTTTTTCTTTAGTTTTCACTGTTGAAGAGTCGGACAAACTTTTGAAAGTGATTGAATTTACAAGATTGCCAATTGCATAAGTGGTTTCTTTTCAGGAGTATTTTGGGAGCTATTGAAACCTCTTGGAATGTACTTTCATCATCATCACTTTTTTTGGAGCAGTGTGTGTCCTAATGCGATTGCGTCAAAAACTGGCGGATGAGTTTTTTGTAAAGTTATTAGAAGAATTTTATAAGGAGAATTAATTTGAATCTCAAATCAACGGTAACATAGTCATAATAATAAGCTAAATTTAATTACGGTATTATGCATACTATTATGGGATAAATAGAATGTTACGGGTTAAATTGAATATCGGAGGGACACTCTTCCAACTATGGTCACTTGAAACGCAACTCAGAACAAGAGCACTTCAACCAGACAACCCACGACTGATTAAATTAAAATTAATTGTAGCTGGTAAATTTACCCAATCTAAGAATTTGTATATAAGTGAAATTAGTAGAAATCGAGAACTAATTTTAAATACGGAAATTATTAGGAATAGATACGGACCGCCAAAGGCCGTGTAACAATATTCTTAAATTGAATGGCCGCCATCTTAACAATAACATCTGTTAAACTGTAGTGTTTGTAAAGGTGGTATTGTCCGTACAGGACTGCTGCCTCAGCGAGCACAAGATTTTGGCTCAGCAGGAAGTGGCCTTGTCTGGGACGCGTAAGTGCGCTGACAAGCTAGCTTTGCGGCGGTGTGGGGCGGGTTCTTTTCCCACGGGACAAGGACCCACCACACTCGCACTTACGAACTATATGGTGACCAGAGTCAACCAAAATGAAGAAGTGATTGACCGTTGCTGGGACATGAATAGCCGAGGTAAAATGTCGAAATGATTTACAAGTGAAACGCGACAGCAATACTCGGTTAACCGCGCGCAAGACTTAAGGTGGTTCCTTCCTTAGCTATGCGAAGTAATAATACTGCGAATAATTGCATCAAACGGTATTGGATCGTCTGGTAAATTATTTGCAGAGTTTTCTGATGTAATGCTACAATCGTACATTTTTTCTAATTCTAAACAATTAAAATACTAGAACATGAAACATTGAACTATACAGAATGGAAGACGATTTCACAATAATCATATTTTCGCCTCTTTTCTTCTCTCCTCTTCTCCTATTGTCCTTTTCGTGAAGGTTCCTCGAGTAGTTTGCCTATACGGACTGCTCAATTACTACATGGTAGCTAATTTTCTCGCGATCCTAAATAGACGAGGATTGCGAAAAAGGAGCTGGAGGACTAGTTTGCCTCAACTCATTGTATTTGGCCCTAGCTCTAGCGTCTTGTCTAACTCCACGTACACTAGATTTTCCATGGCCAGTGAGATGGCGTGATGTCTCTGCTTTATTGGCTTGCTATCGCCAACGTCAATACCATGTGAAACCAAAGTCGCGCAACCAAGGCCTTGCGTAGTGTAAGATGGAAAAGTGGCGATGGATGCTTCCAGACGTTGTCGTTGGTTAGAAATTAATTGGTGTCTATCAAGCATAGAAGTGAGTTCGTGAATATACCTGGTGTTAAGGCGTGAATCCTAAAATAAATCCGTGGCCAAATCAAATTGCGGGACGAAATCGACGCCGAGGTGCACGTTCTCGGTCAGGGAGGGGACGGTGTACAATATGATATCCTTTGTTTGACTCTAAACATGACCTACCCTTGATAGAGTGTTTAGTGCCATCAGCTGTGCTGATGTCAAAGCGCCAAGATTTTACCAAAGTAGGATGCTGATGGAGTGCCTTTGAGCCAAGGCTCGAGGCAAGACAGCTAATACTTGCATCCGTGTCGATTAACGCGACAGCAACTTCGACCAAACTGTGATTAGTGCATAAGGTCTGCTGTCATGCTACATACGTTCAAGATTTGGTAGCTGGTGCGCAATCTCCTACGAAAGCTCTTCCAACGACGAGTTGACAATTTTGTCTTTTACTGGTGTGAAGTGACCCCTTCTGAAGCAAAAAGTCGCTCCCATGGTATTCTTACAGCCTAATGTAATACGGTTTTATTGCATCAATGGCTGTCTAGGTTCTTTTGACAATTCCAGAGGTGGTTGCTGCAACAATGTCTTTGAAGAGGCCTCTGGAAGAGATGTGTCATCTGCAGCATCATGGACCAGCAAGATTGTTGGGTTGTTTGTATCTAGATTATTTTCTGGCAAAGGGCTCATTGTTGTGAAATTGTCAGTAGACGGGAGGAAGTGACGTTCCGTTACTGGGTCTGTCTGGAGTGCTGCTGGCTGTCCTGAGCACTTGCATGCAAGTTTTTTGGCTTCTTGCAATTGGTGCGATTCAGAGCATGCGTATCTGGCTTGCCACAACAGAAACAAAATATGCTTGTCTCTACCTGGCATACGGTCAGGCTGCAGCCCGTCTGTCAACAGCTCCAACACGTGGTGAGTCCTGAATTAGGTGCCTGTTCGTTGACGTTAGTTTGATGTGGGTTATCTAAATCAAGGTGTGATGGGCAGATGGTATGATCCATGTCGTCCGGTGTGACCTCTGTATCGTAGGACGGTGTAGGTAGCGCCAAAATATTTAAATTCCTCTCCGCTAGGAATCATTGATCCTGTTGGTCTCCTCGATCGTGCTATTTCTGGTGAGGCGCTGCCCTTTGGGTAGCTTGTACAGCTTCCAACTCCGTGGCTGAGGCGCAAAGTGCATGAACAGTATGCCGCACCACAAATACCAATTTCTCACGTAGATTAGCCCTGATTCCCTCCCAGAAAACTCTGAGGAATTCCTGTTCGTATATCAGGCTTATTGACCACTCCAACAAGCAACAAAGAGCCTCGTAGTAGTCATCCACTGACTCATGGGTCAGTTGACGTCAACTTTGAAGTCTCTGTTTTAAGATGGCGTTGCTTTCAATCATTGAAAACTTACGAAGCATAGCTTATTTCAATATCTGCCAGTCGTACCGTCAGCAGGGATCCACAAAAAGCCAGAACCATCTTAGGGCTCGTCTGGTAAAAAAGATTTAAGCGCTTGGCGCGACTGGTTGGAGATCTCCCCCGATGCTCATTATTTCTATGTTGTCTGCTCTCCGGAGGAAAGTTCCGATGGTCACTGGGTTGCCGTTCCCCGAGAAAACCAATTTCCAGTTTGCCATCATTGATGTGATTTTTGGAGGAGGAACCGTCCCCACAGGATGAACTGACTCGTTAGTGGGTGTCACTCTAGCTGAAGCCATACTGCTATTGGGCACGTCGAAAAGTCGGTCTCCCATTGGTGTTGGTTGGGTGTGAGCCCACGTGTTCCAAGGCATGGTTTGAGGTGGTGGCTCTGGAGCTCAAAACAGAATGTGCTCTGCTCTCTGATTCTGGGTCAGCTAGCTTAAAACAAAGTCCTGAGGTTCTCGCTGCTCAGGACGAGCCACAGATCCAAAAGTGGGTGGTTGGTCCTGACTGACCCGGGGTTGATATTCTGGTGCTATGGGGTTAATTGAGGAGCTAAGCTCCATCCGAGTGGATTCAGAGCGTTGAGCTATGGGGACTTCCCAAGTGTTTGGGTCCACATCCCACTGCGGAGGCATTCGGGGACGTGTATGTGGAGCGTTCTCTTGGCTTCGCTCTATAGTGACTAGTTGGATAGTCAGGCCTTACAGTAATGCTAGCATTTCCTACAAAAACCTTCAGATCCGTGGATGCAGTAGGCTGCTGTCCCTCGTGAATGGTGTCGCGCCAGCCCCCTCCATGAACTCCAGATCCACTATAGGCGGTGAAGCTTGGTCAGCGTACTGCTGGCATACAGGTCAAACATAGTTGCTCCAACACCAGCAGATCGCGCAAAAAAATCAGAGACTACACAAACTCAACTACCACTGAAGTATTAAACCTAACAAAACCAACATCTACAACACCACTAACGACATCAATAACAACGATGACGATAAGAATGGTGTTGAGGAAGATCTTGCGAAAACAGTACAGCCGAAGAATATTTGGGAAAGGAAGGAACAATTCTTTTTTGACTATGAGTGTCACATTTTGCTAGATATTCTGAGTATGTATAATGGTTATATTGCGATCGTACCACATAACTCTCTTATGAACGGGTACTGCTGAATTTCATTATTAATAGTTTTGATATTGAGGAAAAACACTACAAGTCTTGATTGGATTAAAAGTTTGTATATGAAGTGGCAACGATTGTTAATAAAGGAGAACGCGTGTACTTGTATCATGGGGGAGGTACTGAATTCATATCAACAAGAGCTCTAATGGTTGATCTACTGAAAAAATGAATACCCATTGAATTAATCACTTGAATTGTTGTTCTTCGCGCCCATACAATCGTAAAATCAGCATTTGCAAACAGGCCTTATTAAAGCATATTCAAGGAGCCCAGAAACTTTTTTTTTGCTTTAGCATTATAGCCCCTTTCGGGCCCTTGCTTAGAGAAAATTAGAGTACCTTCATCAAATCTATCGGCACTCCAGAAGGTGATATAGTCAGTGCCGTGCTTTTGCTGTGTGTCCGTCCACTCAGCTGTGATATGTTCTGATTTTAAACCAGTACGTATCATAACCGAACGGGCTTATACTTCATCCAAAGAATCACTCGAAACAAATCGACTTACGCAGTGAGTGCTCTAACCACTACATTACGTGGATGCGTCAGAAGCTTTTACAATTGGCTTTGCACATATTAAACATACAATGTAAACAATTTTTGTAAAGGAATTGTTCATTTGGCTACAATTTCACGTGACTATCCGAAGCTCTCTAAAACAATATAAAACTCCTCCCATTGAATTGTATGAACCTATACTTTAAACTTTATTATCCGGGGCGAGCTCTCCTTGTTCCTTGTAGGGATCCTGTCACAGCTTACTGCATTTTTTGCATCGTCTTCCTCCCCTGGGCAAAATCTATATTCAGCAGAACGTGACCTGCTAATCTTGTGTAAGTAAGACTGTGGACATCAATGCACGCTCAAAATCTGGTTCAGATAGAAGTCAGTCTCACCATGCCTTCTTTTTATCCCCCGCTTCAGATCCCAGGCGAGCCATGCAGTCCACCTTCCCTTCAAGCAATTCACCAAAGACTGCTGCCAATCGTTGAGTGAGCGCTGTCTCTCCTCGCAGGTATTTGCCTTTCTCGGGTCCTCGCTTCAATGCAAGTAAATAGTGCGGCACTCTCTAGCAAGAAGCGCAATAGGTATCAAAGACTGTTGGATATGAAGATGCAATCCTCAGTGCTGCAATGAGAGGCATCTTCTTGATGGGCTGGGCCCCCCTACGTTGGCCATGAGTCGACTTAGAGCAGATACGCCCGAAGCAGCCTTCTCAGCCGTTGCCATGATCCGCTCAGGGAAACTTTTCTTCGAGTCGATCAGTAGCCCCAGGTTCTTCACCGCTGGCTTCGATTCGATAAGTATGTCTCCAATACTTACCATCTTCATACTAGGGATTCTCTTTTTTATCAAGGAGACCACTTCGTGCTAGACTGAACCCACGAGCAGTCATCCAGTCTCTTACTTGGTACATTAGCATGCCTAACGTAAGTTGCGCCGGTTCAACGGTGCATTCAGTGACTAGAGCCACAACATCATCCACATAGCAGATTAAGCATGGCTCATCTGGCATCCCCAGTCTAAGTAGCCCGTCGTTAGATACGTTCTACAGGTCTGGACCAAGGAAATATGATCCCTAGGCAAGACCCGATGAAACTTTCATCGCTTGTTGGCCGTACGTCATGACGTAAGGTAGGCTTCGGCCCTTCAGGTTGCCCCTCAGAAGTCGTATAAGATGTTTGGGAACTTGTAAGTGGTTTTCCAGCGTATCCGTCGCTTGATGTGGCTATATGCCTCTCCATTTTGGACTGCGCTCACCAGCTCTTCAATCGCATCAATAATGGAGCGTTCTACTCTAAAGCCGTATTACTGGGGAGGTAGGTCTTCAGCAGCACGAATCGCGTCAGTGAGTCTTCCCTTGATGAATTTTTCTAGCACTTTCCCAGTCGTATCTAGTATGCGTAGCGGGCGGTATGTAGATGGCAACCCAGGATTTCCTTTCTCATTGCTGAACAGCATGAGCCATGCCATCTTCCATTGTACCGGGAAAACCACATCTCATAGGCGAGTTTTGAACCTGCTAAGCAATGGCGATAGACAAGTGACTACACCTCAGCTGGAACACCATCTGGACCTGGAGCCTTCCTTGCTTACAATGAAACTACTACCTCTTCTAGTTCCAGCCTTGTGAAGAGTGGGCACTCAATGGCTATTTAACCGTAGACAGCATCAACATTGACGAGATGGGCGAGGAAGAGTTCCCGCACTATCTCGTCAATATTTTCCACATAACGTATGCAAGGTGTCCGTAAG
This sequence comes from Odontomyia ornata, assembly GCA_963969285.1. Lineage (NCBI taxonomy): Eukaryota > Metazoa > Arthropoda > Insecta > Diptera > Stratiomyidae > Odontomyia > Odontomyia ornata. Next base: position 15,902,541 of record OZ017741.1, on the reverse strand, counting down.
GTACCTAGCTTACGTATAACTAGCTTGAAGCTAAGGCTCCACGGGTCCTTGTTCACATTGCTCACTAAACTAAACACTGTTTTACATCTCGTGACTCTATAATATCTTCACAAATAATTTCAAATACTCGTATTGTTAACGTAATCAATGCATCCACGAAATAATGTAGACGTGTACTCGGACGCATGTGTGATTTTCAAAAAATTTGCAATATTCTCCTCACGAATAAACTGGCGAATCTGCCGTCTTGTCTGCTACTCTCCATGAAAACTCACTACCTTTACGGTGATCATCTGATCTTGAAACCACTTTTTTCCTAACTCAATAAATTCGCTGATTTGTTGTATTGCTTCTATTTTGTTACAAAAATTAGTCAGAATCAGATCTTGATCCCACTTTTTTCCTAACTCAATAAATTCGCTGGTTTGTTGTATTGCTTCTATTTCGTTACAAAAATTAGTCAGAAACTTTCCCTTTTATATATAGCGATTCGTTGCCGGCGCGGTTTCTTGCAACGTACCCCGTGGCGATCCAAAAGCAGACGCCTCCCACTTCATTTGAATAGCCACTGTACGGTAAAACGCCGCAACAGAGGTTCGTGGCGAGCCTCTCATCCATCCACTGTAGATTGCATTCGGTAAAGAAATTCGTGGATGAGCTACATTACAAAGGTAATGTCATGTCCGAGTTTTAATTGCAGATTTGAATAATAAAGTAATATAAGATAATAACATAGAAAAATTTAAATGATGATAAAAGCTAAATATCAGAAAGAATACAAATATAAAGAAAAATTTAATTTTAATACATGAGAAAACAATAATATATAATTTATGTTTTCAATAAATTTTGTTTTTGTAAATATTATATTTTATAAAATAATAAATTTGAATAATTAATTTTTTTTTGTACTGGTCAGCCACAGTATTCCAAACCTCGTACAAACACTTCTCACACACATGAAAGCATCCACACTACATTCACGCAAACACTCATGGTCTGAAGTTGTTTTGCATTTAGCGGTTAGTCGTGCACACGCCATCAATCAAGCAACACGTATAACTCCTAAATATTTAGTTGATTCTTGAATAAATGTAAAGTTAATTAAGTAAGAATTCGCGTAGGCATTTACTGACCAACACCATTCCCACAACTGGTGACCCCGTCGAAAACGATCACGACGACGATTTTGCTACGTTATTGCAAAATCTACCGATGCCACGCCACGAATAATTTCCATAATCTTTCTTAATCCAATCCATCTTGTCGGAACGATGCTGAACACAGTGCAAATCACTCGTCAGCAATGCAATAGTGCATTCATTTCATCTATAAAACAGTGTCGTGCAAATTATATGCGATAAGCAGTCGAAATAATAATAAGACAATCGGCTTAATCCGATCACAGTATATTTGCGTACAGTAAACAACCGGCGCATTGCTGGGTACCTATAGACGTTGTACCACGCTGGTGTATGCGTAAGAACTACATCCGTGTACTTGTGAATTGTGCCTAGTGAATTACTATCTTCATGGGTAACGACAGCAGGGATTCACCGTCTACCGAGGCTAATGCAGAGAGCAACAAATCAGCGATAAGACCACCGACCTTCTCATTCCACCACCCATCGCTTTGGTTCACACAGCTTGAAAAACAATTCGAGCTATTCAACATTACACGTGAATTAACACTATTCAGGTATGCTGCTGCCTACCTTGATACGCGTGCTGGCCAATCATCAACAATCCGCCCATCTCAAATCCATACCAAACACTTCGCAACACTCTCATTGAATATTTATCGCAACCACACAAGCAAAGCTAAGACAATTGCTCGAGAAAACAGAGCTAGGCGACAGGAAACCGTCACAATTCCTGCGCTAGCTTCGCACACTCGACAACAGCGTGCCTGAAAATATTCTTTGCGCAGTCTGGCTATCGCGCCTACCTGCAGCAATACAAGCAATTCTCATTTATCACAAAACTGAACTTCTCGATGCAATAGCAACAACCACTGACAGCATCCACGAGGTGACACCACAACTTCAGTTGGCCGCGATCAGCAAACAACCGTCGATGCAAAAACAAATCGACGAGCTAAGAAATCAAATGAGCGAGCTCATAAATATCGTCAGACAGCAACGATCACGATTATCGTCATGTGATCGATCACGATCACCATCGCGTGACAGACCATTGGGAACCGACGTTGATCCCAATCACTGCTGGTACCACCAAGTGTTCCAGAATCGCGTGAAGAAGTGCAAACAACCCTGTACATATAAGGGAAACGACAATCAGAGTCATTAATGGCGGTAAATGACCCTGCACCCACGTCAAACTGCCTGTTTGTCCCTGATCAAGTCACAAACGTCCGATAATTAGTGGGCACTGGCTCAGACCTTCGTACATATCCACGTCGTTTGCTCCAAGGTCGCAGATTACACACTATACGCTGCAAATGGCTCGCAAATCAACACTTACAGTTACATCAACATCGTACTGAACGTTGGTCTTCGTCGGGATCTCTCGTGGCAATTCATCATCGCTGACGTGTCAAAACCAATCATTGGCGCTGATTTTCTCAGTTTTTACAGCCTTCTCGTTGACCTCAAAATGCCAAACTCATCGAGTCAACCACTGGCTTAAAAACTCAGGGCAAGGTATCTTGCTCCAACAACGTATCATCCATTAAATCAACACAAAATCAATGTCCTTATTCATCGATCATAAAACAAACCTCAGGCGTAACACGACCCGATGGTATCTGCAGAGCAGCTAAACATTCAACCGAGCATTGCATCAAAATAACGCCAGGTCAACCAATTGCCAGCAGAGCGCATCGTCTCGCTCCCGATATACTGAAAATTTCCAATGACGAATTCAACAAAATGACCAAGCTTGGACAAACAGTTCATGGTCTTCACCTCTCCATGTGTTCCCAAAGAAATCTGGTGACTGGCGACCTTGTGTAGATTACCGTCAACTCAACGATCGCACGCTGCCTGACAGATACCCTATACGTCTGTTAGAGGACTTGACGACTAATCTTCAGGGCACAAAAATTTACTCAACAATCGATGTCGTTCGTGCCTTCAACCAAATCCCTGTTGCTTCAGAGGATATTTCCAAAACCGCAATCATCACACCATTCATTCTCTAAGAATTCCCATTCATGACGTTTGGGCCTCGTAATGCATCTCAAACCTTTCAATGTTTCATTGACTCAGTCACACAAGGACTTGACTTTGTATTTTCATACGTCGACGATATTCTTGTCACTTCATCTACCGAGAAAGAGCATCATGAACATCTTCAACAACTCTTAACTCGCCTCGAAAAATACGGAATCGTCATCAACAGCGCTAAATGTCATTTTGGTCTTCCAGAGGTAGATTTTCTCTGCTACCGAGCATCTTCAGCAGGCATCATACCAGTTCCAGAGCAAGTGGCAGCAATAGCAGAATTTCCTAAGCCATCCTCAATCAAACAGTTACAGTTAGTTTCTTGGCATGTTTAATTTTTTTCGTAAACATTTTAAAAACGCTGCTAAGTTTCAGGCTACACTCAAAGACTGTATCCAAGGATCAGACGTTAAAGGCTTTAGTACACCACCCTGGACACCTGAACGCAAAACTGCCTTCGGAAATTGCAAAGAACAGCTCGAGTCACTTGTCATGCTCGTTCATCCAAACACTGAAGCACCTTGGGCCATCTTCACTGTTCGTCCAACAGCGAGTCAACGACATGTGGCAACCGCTCGCACTCTTCAGCCAAAAGCTCTCACCGTCGCTAAGTAAACACAGTGCTTACGATCGTGAACTTCACGCAATTTATATGGCCGTCTCTCGCTTCAAACACATCTTCCAGGGCAGACAAATCACAATTTACACCGATCATCGACCGCTCCTCCACGTCTTCAAGCAAACTCCTGATAAAGCACCGCCTTGGCAATCCCGCCGGCTTGATTTTATGAACCGATTTACAACCGACATTCAACACGTCTCTGGCAATGATAATGTCATCGCCGAGGCGCTATCAAGAATCGAAACAATCTCTGCAGCAATCAAAATCATCGATCTCGCTCGCGCGCAAGCCAACGACGAAGAACTTTGCACGTATCTTCAACACGACAATCACTCAATTCATCTTCGACCGATCAACGTTCTCAACATCGATCTACCAGTCTACTGCGATACATCAATCGACACAGCACGTCCGTTCATCCCAATGCAACTACGGAAACGTGTCTTCGATGTTCTTCACAGCATAAGTCACCCCGGCCAAAAAGCAACAGCCAAATTGGTATCACAGAGATACGTTTGACCAAGCATCAAACGAGACTCCAGAGCATGGGCTCAAGCCTGCATTGAATGCCAACTTAGCAAAATTACTCGACACGTTGCAGCGCCAATACAGCACATTCCAGGTCACTCTGGCCGATTTGAACATATGCATGTCGACATCATCGGACCATTAACATCATCACGAGGCTACAGGCACTGTTTGACAATAACAGACGGATTCACACAGTTCCCTGAAGCCTTTCCACTCGACAACATCTCCGCAGATTGCGTAGCCAGGATACTTTTTGCTGGCTGGATCTCTCGCTACAGAGTACCACTCAGAATCACCACTGACCAAGGGCGGCAATTCGAGGCTAATCTATTTAAGGCATTAGCTCATTTACTAGACAGCAAGCACATTTATACAACGACCGATCACCCAACGTCCAATCGTCTCGTCGAACGTCTTCATCGTCGGCTAAAAGCTGCAATTCGATGTCACACATCCAACGCATGGGTTGAAACGTTACCAATCATCTTGATGAGCATACGGGCTGCTTGAAAAGAAGACGAACAAGCGACGCCAGCTGACCTAGTATTTGGCGGACCAATACGACTCCTTGGTGAATTTTTGGCCCCCTCAGGACAACTCGACGCGCCTCCAGCCGACTTAGTACAACGACCTCGTAACCATTTCAGTGACTTACGACCTCGACCAATGTCTTGACACGGAAAGAAACCGATCTTTGTCTTCAAAGAGCTACCCACATGTTCTCACGTACTCATCCGAGTCGATGCAACTCGACTAGCATTCGAGCAACCATATGAAGGTCCATGCGTAGTTGGCAGGCGAACCGAACGATACTACAACGTCAACATTCGCAACGTCGACGCACCGGTAAGCATAGACAGACTTAAACCAGCTTTCATGCTTCCTGATGTCATGCCTCCACACAACGAACCAACTCCGTCGACGTCTGGCCATACAGCTCCAGCTTCGAGTGTTCGCACACATAAAAAGATTTTCATAATCTCACAAAATTCACAAACCAAACGAACCAGCTTCAAGCTGCATACATAGCACACTTGCAAGTTCTTTCAAGTACACTCAAAGTTCAATTACCTGAATTCACATCAATTGCATTTATTTATTTTAAATCAATATTATTGTATCGACACATTCAAATTGTGCTGTGAAGTTTATTGCCCTGATTACAAATTCCAATTGAAAACGTAATTGCATGAGAAGCACAATATTTGGAATAGTGTATTGTAAGCAAAAAATATATTTATAAAAGCCACAAAGAAGTACCAATAAACCATTCATTGCAAGACAGCATCATTGTTTAAATTTACAATTCGCTTCATCGAAGTTCATCATCAGAACATTGGTCCGTCGAGCCGGATAGCAACTATCGGAATTAGGAATGAACGAGAACCAACCCAAGATGTCGGAGAAGGCTGGACAAGATCAAAAGATAAAGGCTATTCAGCGGCTGATAGAAAACTACAAGAAGGACAGCTCGAAACGTTACAGCATTGCTTACTTCAGAGCAAGGTTGGAAAAGCTTCAGGGACTTTGGAGCAAATGCGAAGAACATCATCCTTTGGTATGCCAGGAGCTTAGTAGCGAGAAGGAGAAGGAGAATCGAGCTGGTTACATGGAAGAATTCGTGGCGCTGGAAAATATTGTACTGGACTACGTTACTCTGTTTTTGGAGAAGATCGAGGATTACGAAAAAACCTCCAACCCAACAATAACAGGAACTGGACCAGGGAATGAAGTAGAAACAATCAAATTAGAACGACTCAAAATTCCTGCCTTCGACGGAAAATGTTCGTCATGGTGTGCATTTCGTGATTTATATAAATGTATGGTGCACGAGAATGATAAACTAAGTGCCGAGCAGAAACTGCAGTATTTGCGTAGTTCACTTCGCAGTGAAGCGGAACACCTCATTCAGCAGCTGACAATCACGGAAGCAAATTACGCGCCAGCATGGAAGCTACTCTGTGAGCGGTATGACAATGACAGAGCAATCTCCAAAGAAATGGTGCAACGGTTTTGGGAGCTGCCCCGGTGCAACAAGGATGATATTGGTCAATTGAAACGTTTGATTGACAAAGCCAATCAGCTGGTGACTACACTTACCACGCTAAAGGTCAACGCATTCGACTTAGTAGCCACATTCATCCTCAACCAGAAATTTGATGATGAGACTAGGAAGGATTGGCAGAAGCAGATCGGTCATTCAAAAGCAGTGCCAACATTGCAAGAGGTGTTGGACTTTCTTAAGAATCGATTCATCATGCTGGAAGCATTATCATCTTCAGTTGCGAAACAACCCTCTAAACGAACAGCAATCACGGTCCATTCAGTGCATACTGGCCCACAATGTCCAATGTGCAACGAGAATCATCGACTTTTCAACTGTACGAAGTTTAAACAATCTACTGTTCAGACACGACGAAAGTTAGTCAACTCAAAGCGACTATGCTTCAATTGTTTGAGCGATCAACACGGGGCAAAGCAGTGTACATCAAAGCACGGTTGCAAGTTGTGTGGAAAACGACACAATACCTCTTTGCACCTATTTTCAGCTCAGCCAGTACCGTCGGCATCGGTGACTGCAAACAGCACTTGCATGTGCACATCCGAAAGTAAAACCCAAGTTCTATTGGCGACTGCGCTAGTACACGCCAGTGCAATTTCTGACGCGGAATCACCAGAGGCTGAGGCTATCACACTTCGAGCGTTATTAGATACGGGGGCTCAGCGATCATTAATTAGTGAAGCAGCAATGAGAGTATTAAAGGCGTCAAGGAAGCAGGCGAAAGTGGTAATTGGTGGTGTTGGTGGGGAACATGAGGTAACCACTCGTGGAGAGACGACCATTGCAGCGAAACGGTATGGAGAAATTAATATTCAGCCCACTAATTTTAAACACCATAACAACGCCGTTACCTGCTACGCAGATTCCAAACACTTTCCTGAAGGTCTCAAGTCAAAAGATTTAGCAGACCCTAAATACTACGTACCGTCAAATATTGACTTGCTAATTGGAGCTGATATCTACAGCAAGATTCTACTGCCTGGATTTTTGCCATGTAATCCATCAGCTCAACAAACAAAACTAGGATGGGTGATTTTTGGTCCTTTTGGACAATTGCCTGAGAAAAGGCAGGTACAAGTTTTGATGTCGTACAGCGCTCTGGATGAATCTTTGCGACAATTTTGGGAACAGGAGGAAGCTTTACTGTCCCGATCTCTTACACATGAAGAGAAACAAGCGGAAGAACACTATAGAAATCATACTCGTCGACCATCTAATGGTTCTTATTCGGTACGATTACCTTTTAAGGCTGATATTAATCTAAAGAGAGACATGAGCGATACTCAAAGAGTAGCGTTTATTCGATTCCGTCAATTAGAGCAGCGGTTCAAACAAAACCCCAAACTACATGACGAATACAACAAATTTATGGGAGAATATCTCAAACTCGGGTACATGGAGCTTGTACCTATTGATGGCATTCATAAAAACCCTTCCTTTTATTTACCCCATCATGCCGTCCTCAAAGAGAGCAGTACCACAACTAAATTAAGAGTTGTGTTTAATGCATCGCAAAAGAGTCAGTCCGGTCAATCTTTGAATGACTTGCTACTAACCGGTCCTACAATTCAGGAAAGCATATTCTACATCCTAATGAGATGGAGACAACACCGATACGTTATAACATCCGACATAGAGAAGATGTACCGACAGATATGGCTAGATGAATCGGATCGAGATTGTCTCTGCATTTTGGGGCGGTTCAACAGAACAGACCCCATTCAAATGTATCGATTAACAACAAATACGTATGGAACGACAAGTGCGCCATACTTGGCCATTAAGACCCTTCACGGGTTATCAGAAGATGAACACATGAGCTATCCTAACGCTTAAAAAGTTTTGAAAGAAGACTTTTATGTCGACAATTGCTTAACTGGTGCAAACAACTTGGCAGACTTGCGACATGTTCAAAAGGAGCTCCAGGACTTGTTGCACTGTGGTGGTTTTCAACTAAGACAGTGCAGTGCAAATCATTCTGAATGATTGGAAAACGTTCCCTTGGCAGATCGAATGACGCAAGTTCCGCTTCATATTGAGCTATCGGAAAACGTCAACACTCTCGGCCTTTGGTGACATCCCACAACGGATATGTTCTCATTTAGTGTCAGCATCAATGCGATTGACCCTAAAACCAAACGAGATGTGCTCTCAGACGTATCGAAATCATTCGACCCGATAGGATGGTTGCAACCCACAATCATAATTGGAAAAATAGCGATGCAGAGGATTTGGCTAGCAAAATGTGATTGGGATGAGCCACTTGATAAGGAAGTAATCAAAGAATGGATTACTGTACGGAAACAATTCCATCAAGTAAGCCAAATCAAAATCCCGCGCTGGATAGGATACCTTCCATGCACCCTGGTTAAACTTCACGAATTTTGCGACACCTCATCCAGAGCATACGCTGCTGCAGTTTACGTGAGAATTGTTAATGGTTCATCAATCACAACGAGACTTCTAGCTGCTAGATCCAAGGTGGCACCTATAAAAACGCAGTCCATTACCCGACTGGAACTTTGTGGAGCTGTACTAATGACGGAAATTATGAAACAAGTTAAAGAAGCGCATCGTTGGGGGCATGCACGTATCAACTACTGGACTGATTCCACCATTGTGTTGGCCTGGATACAGAAACCAGCAACAAGCTGGACAGTGTATGTTGCTAATAGAGTAAGCGAAATACAACAGGAATCATCACCAGCTGATTGGAATCATGTTGCAACTCACGACAACCCTGCTGACTTAGCAACACGAGGTATATATCCAGCAGAGCTAAGAGTATCTTCTTTATGGTAGAATGGACCTTCATGGCTAAGGGATACAGACATAAAGTTATCTCAACCAACAATTTCAACCTGCGAGGAAGACGAAGTTAACGAGAGTGCTGTCGCACTCCTTTCAATATTGACAAAGGATGAGCCGGAAATTTTTGAAAGATACTCTAATTTCAGCAAACTGAACAGAGTACTGGCCTACTGTTTCCGGTTCATTCATAATTGTCGGAATCCAAAAGACAAGCGCATTGGAGGATTAACAGCCAAGGAACTTAAACTGTCACATGAGCAATGCACAAAGCTAGCCCAACAACATGTTTATATGGATGAAATTCGGCATCTACAGAATTCAAAACCATTATCGAATACCAGTAGTCTCCGATTGCTTACTCCCTGGTTAGATTCTGAGGGTATCCTCAGGGTGGGCGGAAGGCTACAATTTGCATTGGTAGGAGAAAAAACTAAGTATCCAGCTATCATACCGAAAGGCAGACTAGCACAACTGCTAACCAAAAGGGCTCATCTAAAAACAATGCATGGCGGTATCCAGTTGACACTTGCAACATTACGACTTGAATACTGGATAATATCTGCGTTTTCACTAGCAAGAAGGGAGATTCGTAGTTGTCTCACATGCTTCAAGCTGACAGCAAGGCCAAATGCACAATTAATGGGATCCCTACCATCGATAAGGGTACGTCCGTCAAATCCCTTTGAGCATACGGGGATAGATTACGCGGGGCCTATAACACTCAAATGGAATGGAGGACGTGATTCAAAAACAACAAAAGCATACGTGGTCATCTTTGTATGCATGGCAACGAAAGCTTTCCATCTAGAAGTAGCGTCAGATTTATCTACGGACACGTGTGTTGCTGCTATTCGACGATTCATAGCACGACGAGGAAGGTGTAGAGCCATTTACAGCGATTGCGGATCGAATTTTCTAGGCGCCAACCGAAAACTTCATGATGAATATAATAAAATATTGCACAAGAGTAATGAAATACTGGTTCAAGATGTTCTGGAATGGAATTTCATACCTCCTGGAAGTCCACATTTTGGTGGACTCTGGGAAGCTGGTGTGAAATCGATGAAGCGGCATCTTTACAAAACAATAGGAAAACAGTTACGAAACATCGAAGAGTTTTACACATTTCTTGCACAGATCGAAGCGTGCATGAATTCTAGACCATTGACCGCGATAAGCGATGATCCTTCAGATGACGCCGCTCTGACACCAGGACATTTTCTGACTGGAGGAAATTTGTTCGAGCTCAAAAGTGATCCAGAGGAGACGAATTTGACATTACTGAAGCGTTGGAGACTGGTGCAGGCAATGTAGCATCCCTTCCGATGGACAAAAGAATATCTACAACGTCTTCAACAAAGACCAAAATGGCTTAAACCATAGGAAAATGTAAAAACAGGAGATCTAGTTCTAGTCAAAAAGGATCATTTTCCATCGTTACAATGGCCATTAGCAAGGATATTGGCAATTCATCCGGGCGAAGATGGTCTTGTTCGGGTTGTCACGATCAAACTACATGGAAATGTGACAAAACGGCCTATTACAAAAATTTGCCCATTACCATTCTGAAGCCAATCAAATGAATCACCGATATTTGAAGCTCAATCAAAATCGCCGGTACCTCAGCCATCATCTAGTTCACTGTCAAGTACGAGAAAGCGAAAGCCGGTTCCAAATGATCCAGAAGTCATGGTATCAAAGCAGACTATAGGGGGAAAACGGCAGTCGATGACTACCAAAGGAGTCATTTCGAACTTACTTACGACTTTGTTGATCTTATGTGTCTTCTCAACGCCAACACAAGCAACTGTGAACATTTCACACTCAAACGGAGGTCTGTTTATCGAGCACGTGGGTATAGGTAATTTATTATGGGGATCGTTGCAACTAAATATTAGGACCCCAATGTCTGACCTCATAGAAGATCGAAAGAACATAGAAAATGTCAACGACAGTATGGAGAGTCTATGCAGGTTGGGAGGCAAAGTAACAGACAAAATACGATGCAGAAGTCTTGTCAATCATCTCGGTAAGTTTACAGACGAAACCCTCCAGAAAATTGAAAGATTACAGTTCATCACTAGTCGCGCCAAGCGGGGTATACTAGGTCAAATGCTTACGGCAATGTTTGGCGTAAATGATCAAGTAATAGCCGATGTTAGCACCTTAGCAGAAAACCAAGAAAAGCTACAACGATTGTTTTCTCACCAAGGTGCAATTATCCTTCAAGCAACGAAAATATTAAACAAAACATCAAGCAGGATGAGCACACAACTCAGTCATTTTTCGGAACAGCTGGAGGCAGGATTGAGTCGGATTAACCAGTTCCAGGTTGACAACGATCACAATGCTTTGAATATTCAGTTTTTGGGAACATACCAACAAGCGATGAATTTTATTCAGGAGATACAGGATAAATACAATCGTATTTTATCAGCCCTTTATACGAGAACAGGAATCTGGGAATGCATACAGATGGCAGAACTAGAAGCAGACGTACATATATTTCAAGCATTGCTATCGCCGCATTTGGATCTTCTACATATAACCACGACAAAGATATCATTTTTCCACACCAACGCGTCAATTGAGATCCAAGGTTATCTTCCTATTATCGATAAACGGCCATACGACCTAGTCAAGGCATTGCTATCCCTCAGCTGCATGAGGGGAAAACATTCTTCGAATTCAACATCAACACCAATCTCCTTGGAATCAACTATAAGGATCAGATGTATTTCGAAATATCAGAGGAAGAGTTCTTCAATGCTCAAGAAATTGATCACAACAAATACTTGCTATTGTCATCTATATCAATTGATTTACGAACTAGATCGAACTGTATTGTCAAAGAGATATACAAAGCTTATACAATGGAAAACTGTTCAATACATTCATTTGCCATTGAAAGCCTCGTTGTGAAACAGTTGCTGATAAATAACATCTGGTTATTCGTAACACCAGAGCCAACCCATGCTCAGACGACCTGTCACGACACAAGAACAAATATTATACTAAATGGAACGGGTTTGCTGCAGTTATCAGAAGACTGCACCGTTCACAACAAGGAGTTAATCCTTTCACCAAAAAGAACGGCCCAGAGTCACCAATTTTCATCTTACATTACTTCAACGGTTCCAGTTTTCAACTTAACGTATCCAGCTACGGCGACAAAACATATTGCGAAATCGACTATCATACAGTCATCTGGATCTTTAAAATCAGTCGCAACTGAGCAAGAAAACTTGATAGCTGAAGTAAAGGAATCCGTTTGGAAGAAAATCCACGACCATGGTATTATGGCAGCGGCATCAACACTAACATCCTGTTTTGTGGTTATCGTAGTAGTCATGCTAATTCGTTACCGGAAAACCTGCAACCAAGATCACAGGAAACCAGCAACTACATGGTATGAAGAGCATCAACTATAAGAGCCGGATCGGCTCTTGGTAGGCGGCAATGTTCGCACACAAAAAGATTTTCATAATCTCACAAAATTCACAAACCAAACGAACCAGCTTCAAGCTGCATACATAGCACACTTGCAACTTCTTTCAAGTGCACTCAAAGTTCAATTACCTGAACTCACATCAATTGCATTTATTTATTTTAAATTAATATTGTTGTATCGACACATTCAAATTGTGCTGTGAAGTTTATTGCCCTGATTACAAATTCCAATTAAAAACGTAATTGCATGAGAAGCACAATATTTGGAATAGTGTATTGTAAGCAAAAAATATATTTATAAAAGCCACAAAGAAGTACCAATAAACCATTCATTGCAAGACAGCAGTAATCATTGTTTAAATTTACAATTCGCTTCATTGAAGTTCATCATCAGAACATCGAGTACGTCATCGGAACCCGAAGACACATCGTCACGCAGACGCACGACGTCTTTTCGACCATCATCTTCCGAGCAGCGATTCATCGAGCAGCGATTTATCACCCCCAAAGACAACGCAGAAAACATATGAGATTGAACGACAGCAATTAATTCAATTTTCTTTTCTCTTCAAATGGGGGGAGTAGTTGTAGCGGTCAGCTACAGTATTCCGAGACCCGCACAAAAACTTCTCACACACATGCAAGCATCCACACTACGTTCACGCAAACACTCATGGTCTGAAGTTTGCATTTAGCGGTTAGTCATGCAAACGCCATCAATCAAGCAACATGTTTAACTCCCAAATATTTAGTTGTTTCTTGAATAAATGTAAAGTTAGTTAAGTAAGGATTCGCGCTGTCATTTACTGACGAACACCATTCCCATATTTTTAAGCCGGCAATTAAATTTTGGATCGGTGTTATGCCGGTTTTCGAGCAAACTGCTTAGGTGACTGCTCGATTACTACACTTCCATACATTCTTTAGACACTGAAGATAACTCAAAGGAGTCGAAGCGCGTCCGCTCACACAACAAAGCGAAGCCCGACGGTTTTTCAAGAAGAAAATACTGAAAAGTTTGTGAATATGAGGTTGTCATTTGTAACATCACGGGCAAAGTGTCAGCTACTACAAAGATGGAGGCTCCCTATCTTTGACATGAACTTGCAGTTCTATCTACGGCACTGACTGAGCGTTGCTGCGAAATTTAAACTCATTCAAACTTTTAAGAGTATCAATTTTGAAAGTGGTCCTTCTTAGGTTCACATACTTTACATTATTCAAAATCCTAGTCTAGAGCGGCTCGGTATTGCATATATCAAAATGTTTCAAGATTGCGTATGGTAATGTTAGGAGCGAGCGAGTCGAAACAACCCTGAAGTTCACCTGTAACATCAATCTGGCTATCTGTGCTTATTCTTTTTTATTCGAGACTGTAAATTGAATCAATATAAACTTTCATTCTTTAGTTGACCAAAAATTATCGCAAAATTAATTTCAACTTTTGCATTCTCACCTATCCAAAAATCCTCAACAGCTTGCATTATCTCTTCAGATCACGACCCTTTTACGTGCCCAAAATTTAAAAAAAAAAAAACACGACTTCCCAGGTACGTGCCTATAATGGACCAAAAAGGCGCCCTTTAACATGAGAAAACAAACGCTTCCCAAAACGAAATGCACTCAACAGATAAGATAAGGACAAATTAACGAAACCGTTGCATTTCAAAGTGAACAGTCTAATTCTTAATTCATTCGAGGTAATCTAGTAACGCCCCGAAACTTGAAATCCATTAATCGTGGGCTGCAATAAATCAAACTCAAGTGCATTTTTGTTGTTTTCGTTTTTATTTCCACCAACCACCAAGTCAAAGAGCCTCCTGAGAAAAAAACTATAAAATCTCTTATGCCCTGGGGACTCCCTGAACGTTTCCATTCCTTCCGTGCACTCAAAACCACGTTTTAGTTCGCCGACATACGAGTACTCGGAGTCGATGCGAATGGTTTTTATCAAATCCAAAAACGTCCCAATACGAGTATGTAAACGACAGAAATTTGGTTTTCAATTAAGCATGACGCATTCATACGACATATAAAACTCGAGCACACATTGCATTCGGGCACTTATCGCCCAGAACACATACGAGCACGAATAAAATTACATATGGGTACTACGAAATGCTCACGTCGTGATGGGCATGAGCACTTAAGATCCCTTAGACATGTCTTAGAAAATAACAATTCATGGTGGTTTCCCAGCCGTGGGATTCAGTGTTGTCAATTTGGGATAGTGCATGGAACAAGGACGAGAAGGGTTAAACTTTAAAACGGAAATCAATCATTGCAATCGTTGTCCAAATTAACCAAACCGGAAGTTGTTGCGCTGTAAATCTAAGATTGATTGTATCTGCAATTTTGATGAACATTTAGTTTTCGCACAATTTGTAGATTCAGGATACGTGCAATACGTACAAAACAGCACAACCTGAATATCCTTGATTCTCAACGGAGGAGCACTTAAACTGTCTCTCGAATTAGGTAACTCTGATATCGATTGTTACTTGAAAAGTACAATCCGTTGTCTTGGTAAAGTCGAAGCATTCCAAACGGCACACAAATCGGCTGGCGGATGTTTAGTCCAAGACAAAGTCACACAGCCACTTTACACTCGCTCCGGCGGGAACTTCGGGAATACGAGAAAAGTATCTGTAATAATAAAATCTAATCCGCATTCGTTTTACTGCTGGTCTGCGGAGATAACCTCGCTAAGTACTGTACACCACACAGAACTATTTAGGAGGCAACTAACATAGCGAAGAAGAAACAAATGAAAATCGAGGACAGTTAAGATACAGATGGAGATAATCTTGTTCTTGATCCCGAACTAACTATTCGACTCCGCGCCTCAGCATTGTTTTGAGATGCATGAATCTATGACCTCTCCGCCGCTTCCTCTCCGTCCCTCAGCCTCTTCCAGTTCGAGGTGGACTTGTAGTTCTGCTTGGAACTCGACCTCTCCAGCTCCTCAACAAGTCTTTGATGAACTGATAACGTACTAACTGGTCTTTTAGTTTTCAAGTCATCGCAATCAGTTCGGTGTCATCAGAAGCGTAAATTGAACAGAAATCGTTATGAATATTTGATGATGCAAATGCGCACTATCAGCGCTAGCATTGATTGTTTCCCCGAGTACTCGTGGTGGGACGCGAAAGCCAGCACTTGTGCATATGGAGGCTACTATCAGCGTTTCACAAGAATTTTCATTCACAGAACAGCTTGGTCTTCCGCACACAACTGTTTACTTCGAGTGTTTGTTACAACATTTTTATCGGGAAGCACCACGCGAGTGCTAGCATGTAAGCCGGATGGGAATGCACTAGCAGATGTGCTGCAGACTAACAATGAGTGCAATCGAGCAATCCCGTGTCGATTTGACTACTCGTATTCCTCTATCCTGGCTGCAATTGGACTGGACTCTATACTTTGTTGCTCAAAAAAGCGCCACACATGGAACGGGTCCAAGGCCGTGGTGTTTTGATAAAGACATGCCGAGACCATTCCAAAGATTCCGGCGGAAGTAAATCAAATCGATATCCGAATCGTTACTTCCCATATCACCGGCGAATGCTAATTTATATGCGAAACTCGATATCGCTGGTGCAGAAAGGTGTGCAAATTGTTGCCAGTCTTTTGTTTTTCTTTTCCCGTTGCCATCTGATTGCAATCACTTTTGTGAATTTAAAGCTGGAACGTAGACTTCTCATGAATTTGGATTCTTTTTCAATGGTAGCGTAGGTAGGTATAGCATATAAGAATTGCAAGCAAGTTGGGTTGGGTTAAATTAAATACTCTGTTTTAAAGAATGTAATGTGACGCCTACGCCCGGGAATCGAAGTGATTCCGATCCCGAACCCTTGCAACCGGCCAGATGGATATGTCCTCGAAGTGCCAGCGGACTTCATCTGTCGTGCGGATATCGTTGTGCAGAAAATATTTTTTTTTCTGTCCGAATATTTCGATCTGTGGAGATAAATATTCGAAATATAGAATTAATCCCAAACTCCGGCACATTTCGAGACATAGCCATCTGGAAATGCCCCTCCACCGTGGCCATCGAGAAAACTATGCCACTGGCGACAACTGGAGAGGCACATTGCCGCCATATGGCGTGCCACTCCACACACAGATGTTTTGTCCGAGGTGACAACCTGGGATTTTGACAGCCACATGGCGGCGAAGAAAAAGAAAAGTACTTTTTGTGGTGATCGAAGGTTCGCGATCGTGTTTTGGCTGTCTAGAACATTTTAAGTGCTTTTCTGCCTCTTAACGTGCTTTGATTGACGATCGTTTGTGTGTAGGACTCGGTCGGAGCGAGGTGTACTCAAGAGGGCTGCACGTGGAACATCCAACCCTTGAGAACTTCAACGGAACATTGCCTCAGGCTAGAACAGATCGTGACGGTAGGGATAATGAAACAATTCGTATCCGTGATATGTAAAATTTGTAATGTTTCATTTTTGTAGCATATTTCGAACCGTCGAAACTCCATCTGCAACCAGCAGTCCAAGTCGCGTTGATCAGATCACTACGACTCCAGTCTTATCCTCATCGAAAGTAAACCGACGGAAGGGTCGGGCTTTCAGGTTTGATGCATCTGGAGTTGAACCTGAAAATGAAGGACCATACGATCTACAATCAGCTAAACTTGCGCTAGACAACTTTTCCGATACTGTCAAAACCTCGAATCAGCCAATGGAGGTAGAAACTTCCAAAGAAATTGAGGAAGACGTGGCTTCAGTGTCAGAAAAAGACTCGACAAATATTTCCAACTCAACGTTACCCAATGCTCACACTGAAGATCCCAATTCCAGGCTGACTCCTAAGGACACTTTCGAATGCAAATCCGGCGGAATCTACTTCCGTGATGCTGTTCTGCATACGATCCACATGGGATACCATAGCTGCGACGATGAGTTCAAATGTAACATGTGCGGCGAAAAATGTGGGGATCGATTGACTTTCTTCGTGCATATTGAGCGGTTTCCGCATTCATAGGAAAGTGCAAGGATTGAGGTATTGTAATTTCTTCTCAATAGAAATTAAGCATACAAATATTTGCCATAGTTTAGAAAGATTATTATAAAAGTAGAAAATCATTACAAGAATCCAATATTTCTATAAGCGGCCGCCATTAAGAATTACGAGAAGATCCGATGTAAATCGTAAGGGAATTGTTATTTTAAAAAGTTTTCTAGTAATCGAGCAGTCGCCTAAGCAAACTGCTCGAAAACCGGCATAACACTGATCCGAAATTTCAATGGCTGATTTGAAAAATTTAATTATTCCAATTTTTTTATAAATATAAATTTTATGTTACCTTTTTGCTCTCTGTATTATATTTCAATTTTTCTTTATAATTATATTCTTTATGATATTTATCTTATATTATTATGTAAAATTTTATCATTATTATCTTCTATTAATTCAAAAATTCAAATCTGCTATTCAAATTTTGGACATGAGAACACTGAGATAATACAGCCCATCCACGTATTGCATTGCCGAATGCAATCTACAGTGGCTGGGCTAGACGCTCGTCAATCCATCGTTGCAGCGTGATGATATGGTGGATGACGGACAAGCATGAGAAAAATCTGCTTGTAGGCGTGAGAAAACCACAGTTGCGGCATGCAGATTACGCTGGCACTAGAACGGAGGCAGCGAGTCTGTTTTTGATCACCAGATGTAGCGGACGTCTGAAAGAATCGTGCCGGCGACCGGGAATTCGCACGGGAAAAGGCGAGCGCGAAACGCTTGAGCAGTACGCGGAACTAGAACACGATATTTTGCACGGGCACTTATGTTCCTGCTCGAGTTCATTGCCGCATAAATCCTTTGATTGTCGAGTTTTCCAACTTCGCGAAGTGATAGTCAGAAATTTCTTCTGATATTCAATATCAGTGGTGGAGCAATCGCTCAAATGGGTAGGATTCAAGTAATCCATATAGTGAAGAGCGAAAGTAAATATTACCGAAAGATTTACGGCTCCTCAGTGCATTGATTGAATAGCCATTCTTGCTAAAGAAATACAACATATCCTTCAGCAAAAGATAAATAAAAAATGGCAAAATACGACAAAGCATATTATTCAAGCAGTATATTTCTTCCATGGATGTTTCCCCTCCATTTTTTACATTTTCTAGTCTCTTTTACACGGACGGTTTTTTGTTGCTTTCGAATTGAGAGAAATGTGAGTTCTTTCTTTAAAAATGAAGCAACTGAACTTAAAAATATCTATTACTCTATAGAAATATCCGAACAGCTGATGGTTTCGTTGTCATGCCACAAAATCCCAAACAAAAAGAGCTGCAAACCGTTATACACTTCCTAGTTGTAATGAACTCCACAATGCGGAAACTACCATCCAATAATTCGCAAGCACTTTACATATCACCAGCAAACACTCTTACTTGAATGTTCACAGCACAGATTTAAATATATTCCACTCAATTTAATATTAATATACTCGTACATTAGATGTTTACGTGTTAAACATAGCGTTATTGTACCGCTCTCCGCAGGGGGTATGCCGGTCGACAAGGCCACTCTTGGAAGCTAGCATTCTTTGGTGAGTTCCGCCCCCACGTACCCGAGGAAATTCCCGCAGGGAGAAAGCCGGTCGACAAGAACATTCTTGGAGGCTAGCATTCTTTGGGGAGTGCCGCCCCCACGGACCCGAGGATATGGGGGGTGCCGTGAGGTTCCCTCCTGGGATGACAGGTAACGACTCTGATTGTACCTGGACTACGCTTTGGACAACGAACTGGAATTGACGCTTTGGGCTGGCGGATGTGATGGTTTGGACCTAGTTGCTTTGCACAGTAGCGCCGAGGTGAAACTCGTGTGTGAACGGCTCCAATTCAACTATCATACCGTCTCCGTCCCGGTAAAACCTTGGCAGGCCTCGGAGTACGTTCGAAGTTCGCACCATTGGGTTGGTGGTGTAGATTTGGTTGAGACGGACTCCCGATTAGCGCTGGTCTGGCTCTGAGCACTTGTCCCCATAAGGGCTTGTGCCAACCCTCGCATGGCCTCCCTGCTCTGCAAAGATAACGACTACACACACGAACGGAGATAGCGGCTCCGAGGGGGGACCCAATAAAACTGGAGGAATCAAAAGACCAAAAAAATCCAAAAAAGGAAATAAAAAATAACAGCAACGACGATGCAACCAGCAGTTGCAGCCACGATGTCAACAGTACATCGAGAGCTGTACTAACCACGAAAAAAACGAAGACTAACACGACAACAGTGATGGTAGACGAAAAACGGAGAACAGCAGACAGTCTGGTGCAGACTGAGATTCCTGCGGCGTTTGGGCGCAGCCAAAAAAATTTTGCGAACGCCCGGGCGTCCTATTAAGGAGAAGCGGGAGACTCGGCAGGATGCTTCAGGTGTTCGAGCAGTGGAAGATAACATAAAGAGCACCGAAAATTCGATTGTCACCGCTGCGATCGTTACTAAAGCGACCGTTGCAAGGGTCACAAATCCCGACATTGCAACGAAAAATTCAGAAGCAAACGAGGAGATTACGGCACTAAAAGCAAAGAGTGACCAGACACCGCGTGATTGTACCGCCAACGTTGAAAGTGTGGCGGAAGTACTGCACTCGAAAACGGAACGCGAAAACCTCTCCCAAGGATGGTTGTAAGGTACAATTGCGGCCCAGCGATACGAAGAAGAAAGACTACTTCGAAAAGCGGGAGATGTTCTGAAAAGAATCAAGCTGCATGCGACTCCCCGAAAATTAGCAAAGCAGCAAAGGAAGGGCTCCTTGAACTAGAGGAGCTCCTAGATCGCATAGGGCGCTATCGGAGAAGCTGGTTAAGGGCCGAAGACGAAGAGAAGGCTAAAGAGTCGCTTGGGGCGAAATCTAAAGGCGACACGCAGATAGCTCCACCATTAAATGTCAATAAAAGAATGGCATCTAGCCCAATCGAAGGAGATCGGGATAAAAGAAGGAAGCAAGAGGCACTTGAAGGGCGTGGAGCACAAGATCAGGGGTTTCAGACAGTGCTTACAAAAGGAGCGAAGAAAGCTGCAAAGAAACTCCTTCAAAAAAAGCCAGAAAGTAAAGTTCGTATGGACGCCCAATTACAAAAAGGACCTGATGCAAAACAGGAGAGGCAGAAGCCCCGACGAAGACCCCGGCAGCAGGCACTGCTTGTAAAGCCCCAAGATGGCCGATCCTACGTGGAAGTACTGCGGGACATCAGGGGAAACGTAAGGCCCGAAGACACCAATACTACCATTAAAGTAGTACGACCAACGCGGTCGGGCCACATACGGGTCGAATTCTGAGCAGAGGCCGGCAATAAAGATGCATTCTGTGATGCAGTAAAGAAAGTCCTCGACAAAAGCGTAACTATAGCCCCGCTCGAGCCGATGGCAACGATCGAAATACGAGACATAGACTGCGTGACGGATCTGGCCAAGGTAGAAGAGGCCATCAAAAAGGAGTTCCCAAGCGTGGGAAGGATCAAAGCGAGACTGACACCAGAAAACAACAGGGGACAACGCATGGCCATAGTTGACTTGACCGAAAAGGACGCCGAACAATTCCTGAACAAGGGCAAAGTACGAATTGGGTGGGTTGTCTGTAGGATACAGCGAAGAGCAACGCCTCTTCAATGTTTCAAATGCCTTGGTTATGGTCACACCACACAAGTATGCAAAGGACCCGATAGGAGTTCCCTATGTTACAAATGCGGTGAAACGGGTCATAAAAAAAAAGAGTGTACTAAGGAGGCACACTGTATTCTTTGCAAGGATGCTGATCCAGAACCTGATTTTGGACACGTCTTGGGATCAGGAAAATGCCGGGTGTTCCAGGAAGCCCTAGCCAAGGCCAAATCAGAGCTTCGATGACCCGCATCCTGCAGCTAAACCTACACAGCAGTTCAACCGCCCAAAATCTGCTTGAGCAGTTTGCGAGGGACAGGAAAGCCGACTTCTTGGTGCTGGGTGAGCAACACCATAATAAAAGTCCTGCATTATGGTACTCTGATGAAACTGGTACTGCCGCTATCTGGATTCGGAACAGTGACTTTCAAGCGGAGAGTTGTGGACGGGGACATGGTTTCGTGTGGGTTCGGTGCTCAGGGATCACCTTCTTAAGTGTGTACCTAACGCTTAACGAGTCAATATCATCTATCCAAGCCAAGCTTAATGCTCTGGAGGGCGCTGTCTCGAACGCAGAGGGTAAAGTGCTCGTTGGGGGCGACTTCAATGCTAAAGCAATCGAATGGGGTATGCCTCAGACGCATCCGCGGGGAAAACGAATCCTGGAAATGGCGGCCAGGATGGCCCTCGGCGTACTAAACTCCGGAAATACGCCGACTTTCCGCCGTATTGGCTGTGAGGGAACCATACCGGACGTGACATTCGCCTCGGAGTCCTTAGTACGGAGGATACACAACTGGAAAGTATTGGAGGACTACTCAGCCAGTGCATTCTGCTTGAGATAAGTGATGCTATCTCACGACGTCCGTGCTCTCGGCCTTCTACAACTGGATGGAACATCGGAAGAATGGACGTCGAGAGGTTCGACAAGGTTCTCACAGCAGGTGAGCCGCTGCAGGGAGCTCCGGAGGGGACGGAAGAACTGGCAGCTCAAGACGTGGTGAACTCTACCATGAGCATTATCACGACTGCTTGCTGCGCTTCTATGCCCCGTCGAAGACCCCGGCACGGCAAGCCCCCAGTGTACTGGTGGTCTACTGAAATCGCTGAAAAGTGGAGGGAGTGTCACAAGCTTCGGCGTGAGGCTCAACGGGCGCGGAACCGTGACGAGGCAAGCAACCAGGTGGCAGCATATAAGTCGGCCAGGAAATGCCTTCGCAAACTGATCAACAGTAGCAAGGCTTGCTGCTGGCAAGAACACCAAAAAGTGCGGGGATGTGTGGGTAATGTTGCTCAACTTCCAGAAAAAGAACATCTAAAACAAAGTTGCTTGTACCTTGAAAGACATTTAGCTGACAACACAACCAAAGTGTCTGATCTAAACGGCATTGAACTGTATCATGAACTTTTACATGTAAGTTCAATTTTGGATCATGGAAACAAAAGAAACAACAAAGTCACACCAAAAGAGTCCTGTGTCTGATCAAAACCACAAACAGTTAAGATTTGTTTACAAACTTGTGGGTCGCGCTAAGAGTGTTACTAACAATACCCGTAACAGTTGTTAGTGCCGAACGAAGCTTTAGTGAGCTTAAGGTTATAAAAATTTATTTGCGCTCTACAATTAATAGCACAGGAAACGCTGAACTCTCTCGTCAGTCTAGCAATAGAAAATGACACTGCAAAAAATTAGACTTTCGAGAAATTCTGAGACCATTTGCTCATGCAAAAGCCAGGCAAATGCCTTTCAATGTTTGAAGTTTGTATATAGACGACCAAAAAGAGCACCAAATACAAGAACAGAGAATGAAAAATCAAAGAATGTATATAAATAAATCAAATATTACTATATGTATATAAAATATGTAGTGGAGGGTGGGTAGTCCATGATGCTGTTATTTATATTAGCTGCCGGTTTTTCCAGGCCGGAACGTGGTGGGTCCATAGGTGGTGGATGGATATACTTCATTATCTCATCAAAGCAATTGCGGCACATTGAGTTTATGTTTTTTTTTGTGGTAGGGATGTGAGTGTCCACTCCCATACTCGCACTAAACACCTCCCCTGTCAACCTGAGAACCTAGCCTGGGACCGTTTGACACATTACTTCGGGCCGGGTCTCATTTTATTACGGCGTGAGGCGCCTTCAACCTGGGGGATCTCTCTGCTAGTGGGAGGGGAGGGGGGATGATGAAGTGCTAGACAAGTGATCCCCGAGCCTTAACACCCCCGGCTGCAGTGAATCCCTTTTATCTTTTAGGACTGCCCGAACATAATGTGCCAACTGGTTCCATTTGTCAACCGATTCGAGCTCTCCCGTCTCCCTGTAGAGGACTTTTCGCAGCCCGTCCTTTTTTCGGCACGTAAAATATGTCTGGCACGCATTATCCTCCTCTCCTGGGCAATACCGACAATCAGGGGACCGTGACTTATCAATCTTGTGCAGGTAAGACTGAAAACACCCATGCCCACTCAAAAGCTGGGTCAGATAGAAATCAGTCAAACCATGCCTTCAATTTAGCCACGGTATAGTCAACAACATGAGGCACTCGAATACCGAAATTGATGAGAATAGTTTACGGACTACAGTTTGATCGCAAGCAGACCAAATTGGTTGGCCGGAGGGTAAAGGAATCATCTTGTTGACTGAAGGACGATTGGTGAATTTATCGTGCTCAAGTATCCCATCGTTCGTTGCTTCGGGAACATCTACTACACAGGCTCTGGCATTGATAGAATCATTCAATGTATAGAATTATTCAATGGATGGCCATTTACGTAGCAAGCTTACATCTTCCCACATTCGATATCATCAACTGCTGGAGAAAATAAACATAAACAAACGGAAGAATCTTAACGTCTCAATCAGGCACGGCCACCAACATCGAAAATAAGAGCAGCTAAACAAAGACAAACTGGGAAAAAAGCTTGCAGCAAAGGGGGTTGGAGCCACGGATATCTGGAGATCCAAAGGGTCAATGATGGTACTAGAATCCACAAGTCCAAGAAGTCGCGGCCAACTTCACCGAAGGGTATTTCAACGGGGCAAAAAATCCCATCCAAGGCGAAGACGGACCGAATCTTGAGCGAGGAGCCCTCTTTCTTGTTTTGGAATCCGTGTGGAAAGGTCACAACATCGATCGAAGGAGGTCATCCCCGATAGCAATTCTCGAGTTGGTGGCAGCATTTTGGAACCCAAGTGCAAGACAAGAACGTGGCTGTCACCAAAACGATTTCAGGAATTCTTCAACAAAAGAAACGACAAAAAAAAAAACATCGGGCCGCCAAGGAAACGCCTCGGGGAATCAGTGTTGATTTTCTTCAGAATACACGCAGCTAGTGGGAGACATGCAACGGGACACGAGCGAAGCGGAAAACTTTCCGGGGGCCCCCGTCGTCGAGTTAAATATAGTGTTAGAGTTAAGGCGAAATTGCATTGAGATTGGTTTAAATGAATATCGTAACTTACAATGATAGAGTTAAAGAAAAATACTCTTTGAGATTGTTTCAAATAAGTAGCATAACCTGTAAACAATAAGTCATATTGAACTTTCAGTGAATCGGATGTACTTTTATTTCTTTTCCCCCAAAAAACAGAGGTACAATCCGCTAAAAGTGAAATGTGATACTTGGTTTGAAAGTGAATACGAAAATTTCAAGGCGCCCATTTTCTGCGCTAATATTTCGCAAGTGCTGGGGTATATTTGGTCTTTGTCTGGTTTAGGATCCCAGCCCCCGGTGAAGTTAATCCCTCGTAAACTAGGATTTAGGGTAGTTAGATTACGAAATTGTCGCGAGTGTTAGTAAAGTGGATTGTCCTCCTCTTCTAGGCTAGTGCACCGATAAAAGCAGTGATTCTTCTCCCCTAAAAGTGAAGACTTCGGTGCGAGCCAAGCTCGTCTTAAGGCTTGGAGGACAAATTTATGGATAGACGAGTGGTGCCCACGCCCGTCTCCGACGGAGCGACCCGGGACCCAGAACGCCCCCGGCCGGAGTCGGCAGGTATGGTTGGATCATCTTCTTGAGACAGTTTTATCGGGTAACACAGCCTTCTCAGCCATTGCCCTGATTTGCTCAGAGAAACTCATCTTTGAGTCGATTAGTAGGCCCAGGTACTTCACCGCTGGCTTCGATTCGATTTGTATGTCTCCAATACTGATTATTCTTACTCTAGGGATTCTCTTTTTTGTCAAAATGGCCACGTCGGTTTTCTCTAGTGCTAAACTGAGCCCGTGAGCAGTCATCCAGTCTCTCACTTGGCTCATTAGCATACCTAGTCTAAGTTGCGCTTGTTCAACGGTACCTCCACCGACCAGAGTCGCAACATCATCCGCATAGCCGATTAAGCACGACTCATCTGGCATTTTCAGTCTCAGTAGCCCGTTGTAAGACATGTTTCACAGGTCTGGACCAAAGATGAATCCCTGGGCAACACCTGACGTAACAGCCATCCTTCGTTGGTCCTGTATCGTATCGTAGAGCATGCTTCGGTCCTCTCGGTAGTTCCTCAAAAGCCGCATTAGAGATTCTGGAACTTGAAAACAGTTTTTTAGCGTATCTAGAATATCCACCAATCTAACGGAGTTGAAAGCGTTCCTGGCGTCGAGTGTCACCAACACGACGATCCGTCGCTTGGTGCGACTATGTACCTCTGCCTT
Source organism: Odontomyia ornata (assembly GCA_963969285.1). Lineage (NCBI taxonomy): Eukaryota > Metazoa > Arthropoda > Insecta > Diptera > Stratiomyidae > Odontomyia > Odontomyia ornata. The sequence goes on along the minus strand of OZ017741.1, from coordinate 15,876,600 downwards.
TTGGACCACGCTCATCACCTCTGTAATCGCATCAATGGTAGAACGTCCAGCTCTAAAGCTGTACTGCCAAGGAGATAGGTCCCCAGCAGCAAGAATCGTATTAGTGAGTCTTCCCTTGATGAGTTTCTCTAGTACTTTCCCTGCAGCGTTTAGCATGCTTATATGCTGCTACCCCGTAGCATGCCTCAAAACGGTTCTGCGCCCGTTGAGCCTCACGTCGAAGCTTGTGACACTCACTTCGCTTTTCAGCGATTTTACCTGACAACCAGTACACTGGGCGCTTGTCGTACCGGACTTTTCGATGGGGCGTAGAAGCGCAGCAAGCAGTCGTAATGATGCTCATACGAGGGTCATTCAACAAGTACTTAGCCTGCAGAAGAAAAACGGAATTTTGGAAAAATGGCAATTTATTTTTCCACATAATATCCTTCAAGCTCGATACACTTTACCCAGCGACACTCTAACTTTTTCAACCCGTCCAAAAAATACATTTTCTCGACGGCTGCAAAATAGGCCTCCGTGGCGGCGATGACCTCCTCATTCGACCCAAATATGTTCCCGGCGAGTGATTTTTCAGGTTTGGAAACAAAAAGTAGTCACAGGGGGCCAAATCTGGAGAGTACGCTGGATCGGGCAACTACTCGTAGCGCAATTTGACCAATTTGGCCATAGCACTTATTACTTCGCCAAGCGGGGCCGCTTTTTCTTCAATTCGACGTCAAATCGGCCCAATAAGTCTGCATAGTAGCGCCCCGTGATTGCTTTACCCTTCTCGAGGTAATCGATGTGGATCACAACTTGTGAATCCCAGAAAACGGTGGCCATCACCTTTCCGGCCGATCGAACAGTCTTCGCCTTCTTCGGAGTACGTTTGCCGGGTGAAGTCCACTGTTTCGACTGTTCCTTGGTCTCTGGTGTGTACCAGTGAATCCATGTTTTGTCGACGGCCACGAAACGACGCAAGAACTCCGCCGGATTGCGCTGAAACAGCGCCAAACACGTCGACGATGGGGTCTGACGGTTGCGTTTGTTTTCCAGTGTCAGCAAACGAAGCACCCATTGCGCTGACAGCTTTCTCATGCCCAGTTCTTCGTGTAGAATATGATGCACCATTTTTTCTGCGATGTCCACAGTCTCAGCTATCTCGCGAACCTTGAATCGACGGTCTGCCAACACGAAATCGTGGATTTTTTTAACGTTTTCCTCAGTAGCAGCCATTTTGGGGCACCTGGGCATGGCTCATCAAAAAATGACGTGCGGCCACGAACAAACTCGTTGAACTAATTCTTGACGGTCACCGTCGAAGGAGAAGAGTCACCGTACACAGCATTCAAGCGATCTTTGATTTCGCTGCGCGTTTTCCCTTCCAAAAACAAGAATCTAATCACTAAACGAAATTGTTTTTTTCCATTTTTGTACAACCGACCGACACGCTCGCTTACAAAGGCTTTCAAAACAAAACTTATGAAGTGAATTGACTGAAACTTTGACAGTAGGCTACTAAAACAATGTACTGCACGATGGTAAAACTCTTTTGTAAAAGCAGCGCCATTAGGCGGTGGGGCTAAGTACTTGTTGAATGACCCTCGTAGTTGAGTTCACCACGTCTTGAGCTGCCTGTTCTTCCGTCCCCTCTTAAGCTTCCTGCAGCAGCTCACCTGCTGTCAGCACCTCGTTGAACCTCTCGACGTCCATCCTTCCGATGTTCCATCCAGTTGTAGAAAGACGAGAGGATGGACGTTGGAACACAACATCCCTGATCTCAAGCAGAATGCCCTGATGATAGCTGGCTGAATAGTTGTCTAATACTTTCCAATAGTGTATCCTCCTACTAAGGACTCCGAGGCAAATGTTACGTCCGGTATGATTCCCTCACAGCCAATACGGCGGAAAGTTGGCGTATTTCCGGTGTTTAGTACGACGAGCGCTGTCCTGGCCGCCATTTCCAGAATTCGTTTTCCTCGCGGTTCTTTTTGAGGCATACGCCATTCGAGTGCTTTAGCGTTGAAGTCTCCCCCAACGAACACTTTGCCGTCTGCGTTCGAGACAGCGCCCTCCAGAGCATTAAGCTTGGATTGGAAAGATGATATCGATTCGGTCAGCTTTAAGCACACATAAAAGAAGATGGTCCCTGAACACTGAACCCACACGAAACCATCCCCCCGTCCACATCTCTCCGCGTGAAAATTATTGTTCCTAACCCAGATGATGGCAGTTCCAGTTTCGTCAGAATACCATGATGCTGAACTTTTATCATGGTGTCGCTCACTCAGCAGTAAGAAGTCGGCTTTCATGTCCCTCGCAAACTACTCAAGCAGATTTTGGGCGGTTGAACTGCAGTGTAGGTTTAGCTGCAGGGTGTGGGTCATCGAAGCTCTGATTTTGTCTATGCTAGGGCTTCCTGGAAAAGCCCGGCATTTTCCTGATCCCAAGACGTGCCCAAAATCAGGTCTTGGATCAGCATCCTTGCAAAGAATACAACGTTTTCTTTTATGTCCCACTTCACCGCATTCGTGACATAGGAAACTTCTATCGGGTCCTTTGCATACTTGTACGGTGTGACCATAACCAAGGCATTTGAAACATTGAAGAGGCGCTGTTCTTTGCCGTATCTTGCAGACAACCCACGGTATTCTTACTTTGCCCCTTATTTAGAAATTGTTCGGGGTCCTTTTCGGTCAAGTCAATTATCGCCATGCGTTGTCCGTTATGGTTTTCTGGTGTCAGCCTCACTTTGATCCTTCCCACGGTTGGAAACTTCCTTTTGATGGCCTCTTCTGCCTCAGCTAGATCCGTGACGCAGTCAATGAGCCTTATTTCGATCGTTGCTATCGGCTCGAGCGAGGCTATAGTTGCGCTTTCACCGAGGACTTCCTTTACTGCGTCGCAATATGCTTCCTTATTGTCGGCCTGTGCTCCGAATTTGACCGGGTGCCTGACCGCGTTGGTCGTACTGCTTTAATAGCAGTACTGGTGTCTTCAGGCCTTACGTTTCCACTGATATCCCGCAGCACCTCCGCATTGGATCGGCCATCTTGGGGTTTTGCGAGCAGTACCTGCTGTTGGGTTCTTCGTCGAGGCTTCTTTCTCTCCTGTTTTGCATCAGGTCTTTTTCTTTGTTGGGCGTCCGTGCGAATTTTACTTCCGGGCACTTTTTAAAGGAGTTTCTTAGCGGCTTTCTTTGCTCCTTTTGTAAGCGCTGTCTTTCACCCCTAATCTGGTGCTCCACGCCTATCAAGTGCTCCTTTCTTCCTTCTTATATCCCGATCTCCTTCGATTGGGCTGAGTTTATGATGAGCTCATTTCTTCCGTCACCAAAACAATTTGCGTCGTGAAACGCTGTTATACCCAGACAGAAGAAGAATTCCTTTGAATACCTTCATTTCGTCTGTTTGAATTAAAAACTGGTGGTTTATATAAAGTTTGTAGTAATCGAGGAGTAGGGCTCTAAAAGCCAGCGCTGCCACAGGCACACAGCACAAACTCAATTTAACAATGAGTAACCATTCAGTCACCTTCCCCATCGCAACAGTCGCTCTTTTTTTTTCGCCTGAAAAATAAGCCAGGAAAGGTCTTTTGTACTTAACTCCCGGGAAACAAAATTCTAAAACTGTATAATATTTTTAATGTGTAGTGATTTTATTACAATATCTTTTGAATATAATTTAACGAATTGCGGTGTAACGCGGTATATAAATGCTTAGAACGAAACGGTTAACCCCTTAAATTATATGAACGATAAAATCATTGTATCATTTAAACCCCTTAAAATTTGTCCAATTTTACCGATTCCAACCATAATATTAATTAAAAATTGTTTTGTTTGTCGGTAATTAACGTGTGCCTATCTAATTCTTCCGATTTTTTTTTCCACTTAATTACGCCTAATCATTATAAACGAAAATTGCTTTCAATTGATAACTTAATCGAATCTACAAAAGACGATGTAAATTTTAAAAACAACCGAAACGAGTGTGCATTATCACCTTCCCGGATCCACCATAGTACGCATCATCGATCGAAAATCGTCGAAGTGCATAGTCTAGTTCAGATCTATTACATTTCGTGTATGCATCTAGTTCAAGAAAGAGTACGGTTATTGGAGCCAACCGATGACGAAGCGGCTAATTCGCGATCGCTTTCGCGACTCGAGAGGGGAGTCGGCTTTTGAACGGCACGGTGACGACGTCGGTAAAACGGGATCCGCAAGAATTAAACTCAGTCCGACTTGGTTGGGAGATTTTTGTCGATCTTCCCTAATTGAGGCGCGTTCGAATTGATGTTCCCCCCGTCGAGAAATAAGATTGTCGACATTGTGGAATTGTTGACGGCTCGCCGAGTAATTTAACTCGCCATCAGGTGACGCATTCACGCCTTGAGTTTTCGCACCCTGGTCACGCGAAGTGCCCCCAAAATGAAGCGCCGCGAGTGCATTTTAATGGTTGCAACATTACATATGTCCCTTGGAGATTGCGTTGGTTTCGATGTGCCGTGCAAGAAATTTGATTAACCGTATTCCCATCGTAATTTGAATTGGATCATTGGAGACGTGTTCGCTGTGAAATGTGTCCATCGCCATTTTTGTGTATTCGTAGTGTGTCTTAGAGTTGCATTACATAAAAAATACGAGGTACTGGCCGAAGGCATGAAACCTGAATCAGAAGTAACAGGTTCAAGAGTCGTCAATGTGAAGAGAATGAATGCAGAGTTGTGAACTAAAGGATTGTTCTGGACGTAAGATGAGGATGGACTCTGCTCATTAGAAGGGCTGTACTGTGGTAGCTGCGATTAAGACAGGAATATCGAAGTTGAGGCGATCGAGTAGGCGTCACTTCAAGCTCTTCAAATTTGGGGTGCCTTGACGTAAATGGAGACACGAAGGAATGCATCGTAGTCACAGTCGCGCTTTCAACAATGAGTGGTGTGTGATCCATGTTAATTCGATTTTGCTGTGCCATAGGATATCCTTGAAGGCAGTCGAGCCCGAAAGGACTGCCCACCGTGCCACGGAAGAGTTGAGGTTAGTTACAAGATATTGAAGTGGTATTTATGCGTTTGGGAAGGGATTTAGATCGCAAAATCATTTAATAAGCTCTAAAACTAAAGTAACATCCGGAGTGAAGGTTCGTTTCAAATAATTAACACTAGTAAATGCGCGGTGGGTGTTTGCGAAATTAGATTCATGTCCGGTTCGGTTTATGTCATAACCGTTAACCCCTGAATTAGTTTTCTGGTGTCGAATAAACTTTTAGCGACTGTAAACAATTGGGTTTCTCGAGATGAAGTCGTGAAGCATACTATTAAGTTTGCGTGTGGTTTAATAGCACGATTTTTAAGATACCAAAAGAAGCATTAAGAGAAAAGATTTCTTAACGGCATAGTTAAGTAACAGAGTGAAATGAGTGAAGAACTAATCAGACTAGATTCCCTAAAGAAAACAAGAGCAAGTGTTGTAATCGCCGCGAGAATTGCAACGACCCGTGCCGTACCCACGTGAAAAGTGAGCGAACATTCCTCCCCGGTGGAGCGTTTGTGAAATTAGCAACCGAAATAGAAACGGACTCGTACGAATTCTCAGAACTCATTCTTTTGGCGGGTAGTTCGAAAAGCAAAATCAGCTTCTGACTGGAAGTAATATGAGTAATATTATCAAATAAAATGGTACAGGTCTAGAGCAGCAGATTGCTGGTCTGGATTTGAAAGGCGGAAGAGCCAATAACGGAAGCCCTGTCAATAATTCTTCGTCTAATTCAAATAATACTGATCTTGATGTACCACCCCATTTGAAAAGAGGCCCGAATAATAATTCGCAAACGTCAACTAGTAAAGATCGTGATTATCGCGATAACAGAGACTTTAGAAACGATAGAGAACGAGATTATAGAGGTGATCGAGATTTTCATGGAGGGAGCAAGTCTAGAAGGTTCATCAATAGAGACCAGCATGTAGATCGCGGAGCTGACTTTGAAAATTATCCAACACGACGTAACGAAGAAAATTATCGAAACGGTGACGCATTTGATTCGAAACGTGGTGAAGACTGGTACCGCGGCGGCAGTGCAGGACCGCGGGGTGGATCAAAAGGAAGTGGAAAGGCAGAAAGACGACTAGACACGACCACTCTAATGAAGGTGATTTTCAAGCACAATCCTGACGTCGGGATATATCTTGATCAATATTTGCAAGGTCGGTCTCTGTTATTATACTTTATGTCATAGTAAGCAATATTAAGCTTTGAGTTGTTTAAAACCTATCCCAAAATAAGGAGAATAGTTTGATCTACAGACGATACTTCAAGAAATATATATTAATAGGTGAATAGTTATTCGTGAAATCATTATTAATTAGAATAAACTTTAAACAGAATTTATTGTTATTTACTCGATAGGCTTTTCTATTTTTTTACGAGCGTTTTGTTTTCGCTTACCATCATACGCAGGCCATATCTCAAGTTAAAATAGGCAGGCATTTCCTACGCTTTCATCCTGTGACTAAGTTAGTCGTTGATAAATGATATTGTACACATATTTTCAAAAGAAAAGGTTTTATAGCAGTCAGGGCTTAGCAAGACATTTATAGCCGCGTTGTACAACCACAATTAGTATTGGCAGGACAGTAGGGAAAAATGTGTTGCAACAAATTTTCCTCCCTATATTTGATATGCCAGATTTACTATATATATAATTCAGGATTATAGCACCATAAGGTAATCAATTGCGTATAGAACCTTGCTATCGCACGATTAATTTGTATGAATCTTGAGAACAACTGCAATTGAATCTTTTGAAACGTGCAAGGTGCTGCTATTAAATAATTGTTCCTTATACCTAGAGGAAGTGTAGTTGATGAACGATCGAAAATCTTATCTGAAAATCATATGACAAACTGGGAAAAATCTATATAACACGAACTATTCAAAGACATTTGTTTGGCTCATAATAGCCTAGATAAGTCGCGGATTTTTTTTTTGCATTGTGATGTTAGCTGAGGAAAAGAAAAAAAAAAGATATTGAGCGTAAAAAGAACTGAGAAGAAACAACAGAGAAGAAATTGTACGACGATTTGTTTGCATGCGATAAAAAAAAAATAGAAATCGTGATCATAATAGCTTAGCGACACTTTTAGTTTTTTTTATTATTATTATTACTATTATGTTGCAATAAGAATTAAAAATAAAACAGAAAAGTTTTTTTCGTACGAAAAGAAAAAGGTATTTATTTTAGCACACCTAGCTGTTTGCATAGTAAATATTGTTAAATTTAATGCCTGTCTTGCACGACACATACAATTTCTTGGTTCAATTATAACATAAAGTTCACTTAATGCGTAGATTACATATCGATATTTTCCCTGTCAGTGAAAATTTGAATAGATAATAAAATGAATTAATACCCCGTAACTTTCGGTCTTTCCTTTCCTTTAGTTCTAACCGGGTATAGGACCCGGTACGGTGGCAGGCTTCCACCTCAAAACCATGAGCCAGCCGCCGGGTAATTACTAAATCCTTCTTTTGTTTCAGGTGACGTTTTGGGTTGAGTGGCCCAAGCAGAGTGCCTTTTTATGGCATAGAGATATACAATCAAATTGTATAATTCTATGACATAAATTGGTCACCGGGGTACTCCCCTTCTGATGGGAAGGTTCATACAATTCAAGTTGTATGAATCTTCTACTCAGAAGAGGAATACCTGGCCACTTCAACAAGCTATCTATGGATTTATTCCGGTTGGGTGGGTATGAAAGGGCTCCACCACCACCCGGTTGCCCCTCTTTCATTTGTGGGCCATGAATTTATTTGGGTAACGACGGGGTCACCCCAAGTTCGCCTTTCTTTTCAGGTTTCACTTGTTCTAGTACAAGTTACATCTCCCTCGGTGAGGTTATCTACAATTCTTGCGACTACGGTCGCCTTTTGAGCTATCGACCAATTCGTGAATGCGAAATATCTTTGTAGTGGGTCCTCGTGCTGGGGAAATGAACCCGCCCCACGACACCGCAATGCTAGCCTGCCAGCGCATTCACGCGTCTCCAGACGAGGGCATTCTCGGCAGATACCTCCATCTTCTTCTGCCGGGGCAGCAGAACATCGCTGTAGTCCTTCACGGACATTATTGAACTTACTATTCACTACAAGTTGGCTGACTTTCTTCATTCCCCAATAAATCTTTGCACTTCCAATTCCCATATTTCTTCTTCTTTCCTTTTTTTCCTTTTGTTTTGCTGTGTTAACTATTGCTGAAGAGGTCATTTGTCTTCCAGATAAATTTTGAAGTTGGACATCTTCTATTCCCGAGTCTCCATTAGTTATACCTTCGTTATCTGGCGGTGATATGTACACAGTTATGTGTTTTTTCTGATTCAATGATAATTGAACCTGGATTTTGGTATTCGTCATCCATATCATCTTCAGACAGAGGCTTTTCAAACTCCTCCAAAATTTTGTCGCGCTTAAGTGGTCTGAAATCAAATGTATTACCGTGTCAATACATTTATGATTGAAAATTATTAGAAAAACCTTGTTATTTGCGCAATATTGGGTGCCCAATGTTGTGCAAACGCAATGAGTTTTACAACAGGGGTGCCCAGTGTTGCGTAAGCGCAACATTTTCATGTTCCTTGAATTCAAAAGAATTTTGTAGAAAATTCAAAGAAAATTAGAACAACTTTTAGTAAGAACTATGCAGTCACATCTAATTTCACAAATCCATTATAAAATATCAATGCGACAATAATATTATTTGCATCTTACCTCTTGAGCTCATAGCAGAACGAAAAGTACTGATTTTCCAAATTGCGAAACAAAGTAGAACTTTTAATGAAAAACACATTTGAGGTTCACTATCTAATCCTTTGAACGGCTAAATTCGAACTGGTAATGAATCTGCACGTCTACGAAACATAAGTCAAGTCAAGTCAAAAGCGCTTTATTTAATACTAATCGTTATGAATTTTTAAAAGAACATAAAGCAAATTCCAAACAATAAAACTATAAAAAAACTTAATGGCCCGAATGGCTCTCTAAATTTATACGTTATCAGTTAAACACATTTAATGAAAAAAATACACTTGCAAATTTAAATTAATTAAGATCATTTCATATTTTTTGATTCAATTGGAAAAAGGAGAAAAAACCAACCAGCATTATTCAAAAATTACTTATACTACTAACACAAAAATGAACTTATATCCTATACCTAATATGTTACACCCTAATTCTAAATAAGTTCAATCAAAAAAAAAAAACAAAAAAAACGTTACCTTGTATTGAAACCTATACCTAGATTATAATACAAATAAACAACAACACTAGATGTAGCAATAATGAGATGAATCTAAAAAACTAAGTAACGAGAAAAAGCACAAAAACAGAAAATAAACACGAATAATTTAGACATTGTCATTCAGCCACCAATACCTAGATTGCCCCGTCTCAACTCGATCAGCTTCAACGAATCTAGCAAATGAGTATCTCCATTGAAATCGTTGGTCTCGTGAACTCAAATTAGGAGGATATTTTATCTTCTTATCGGTGGCCCGTCGGTATATGTGATATATGATTGGGACGCCATCAGAATCAAAAATATATCGATTCATGTCCAAATACACGAATGCTTCTAGAGGAACGAAGCCAGTAGTGAGGCAAGTCACAATATATCCGTCTGTAGGGTGGAACGGCTGTGAAATCCAAGGGTTTTCACTCACAGTTACAGATCTTGCGATATGATTCCGAAGAAGTTTCAATATGAAGATATCGACTCTTGTCACTTGAGCGGTTTGATAAATTTTTCTATTCGATATATAGTGCTTCCAATCCGTCTCAGGCTTTCTGTACAAACCAGTACATGCACGAAGACATTTCCTTTCGAAAACTCTTAATCTTTCCATTGTACTAGCACTCTGGTTGTACCAGATCTGGCATCCGTATGTCAAAACTGGTCTAACCAGTGTCTTGTAACAAATAACTTTGACCTTTTGATCAATGTATCTGGAATGAAAGAGTCGCCGAAGGGCCATGACTACTTTTAGTGCCTTACTGAGCATGATTTTGACATGTTCAGTGTAGTACAGATACTGACCGAGATGAACACCGAGGTATCGAACACAGGATTTATGTGGAACCCGTTCTGAACTACCCTCACCAGCCATAATGTGGAAATCCTTCCAATTACGTTTCAGGTCTTGACTGGCCCCCTGCAGCGTTGTCCGAAACAAGATTGTTTCGCACTTCTGCGCATTGATTTTCATTCGCCAATTGTCGGTGTAGAGCTGCACATCATTAAACATTTTTTGAAGATTGCTCTGAACTATTGTAGCTTTTCGGTCTGCCGTATAGATGATCAGATCATCAGCAAACGCTACCAATGATGGCGTTGGCGAGACATTAAAATCAAAGCTGTTCAATAACTTGCGAATGAATATTGAGAAAAGCAGGGGCGCAGTAACTGTTCCCTGCTGTAGACCATTCAAGACCTTGAATTCGTGCATTGTCGTCTGATTTCCATCAGTTACAACAAACGATTTCCCATATAACATATTACACATCATGGCGACAAGGTGTCTGGGGAACCTGTCCTGAAGAAGTTTGAAAACTAGTCCATCTAACCACACCGTATCGAAGGCTTTCTCCATATCAATGAGACATGCTCCAACACATTCTTTGTTGTTTAGTTTCCAACAGATGTCTGAGGTTACTTTTGTTATTGCATGTATGGTCGAATGCCTGGCACGAAAACCAAATTGGCAATTCGGCATCAACCCATATTTCTCAATGTGGGCGTTTAATGCTCTGTTGAGTATCACTTCAAACACCTTGCTGATGTTAGGCAGCAAGCTGATTGGGCGATAGCTTTTAGGGCATGAAGATTCTTTTCCTTTCTTCAAGATCGGAAATACCTTAGCCTTTTTCCACTCATTTGGGAAATATGAATTGCTCAACATGTTGTTGAACAATATGCAATAATTCCTAATAGCAACCTCAGGCAAATGTCGGAGAACTATATTTGGAATACCGTCAGTACCACATGATTTTTTGTTGTTTATTCTGCGAAATATGAAACACAAGTCTTCATAGCTGGCAAAATAATCAATAAGATTCAAGCTCGGTATGAGGTCAGATGTTAATGTTTCATCGAAATGAAGAATTGATTGGCCGTTCAGGCTTGATTTGATGTCGGAAACTTTTACTTCAACGACCTCCGAAAATATTTCATTCCTTCTCTCTGGGTTTGGCAGATGAACCAATTCTAAATGTGTTCCAATCAGGGCAAGTTTCTGCAATCCATCACATATAATCCTGTTTCCATTTCTATCCGGAGTCGTACTATCAATTTCGATACCAGCTCTATCGAGAAGATTTATCTCATCACTAGTGACTTCAAGATTCGATACCTTCACTCGAGACTTCCTGCGGAATAAGCTATTCACTTTCGCGAAAACGCCATCTGGGTCCTGTGGGCTAATACCCCTCAGTTTTTCCGCCCATTGATTGCTGACCTCACTCCTGGAAGTATGACCGGATTAAGTTCCGGACATTCTTCAGGTGTAATTTCAACAAAGCCAACGAGGGATGGTTGTAGTCCAAAAATCGTCGATAAATATTGTTGACGCGTGTGAGAAGGAGGCTTTTCAATCTTTTCAACCTTGCGATGGTTGGTGTTTCATATCCTTCCATATTGTTTCGATGTTTAATCTTGGGAACTACTTTCTCAATCGTTTCCAACGTCAATTTCTCTAACTTCGACAAATAGAGATCTATTTCATCGTCAGTTAGATTTCTGTTATTAGGAACCATTGAGCAAGCGTTGCCATCATCAGAAGGAGGACATTGCTTCTGGTACTCCCGATTAAACTTCTTTTGAAACTTTCCCCAGTCTGTTTTTTTGAAATTCAACCGATGGTTTTCATGTTGAACTGGAATGAGGAAGAAATCATCCCTTTGATGATTGATTTCCATTACGATTGCGTTATGGTCGCTATCGTAAGGAAGCACCTGCAGTTTCCGTAGAGGACTATTAAAGCTGAATTCAAGTCTTGCGTCAGCAATGCAGAGGTCCAAATATGAATTTGTCCTAGGGTATGTTGGGAACTCCGACCCATATAGGTTGCACCTGTATTCAATTTGGTTCTCTGTTATCCATGATTTCAGGAATACACCTCTAGGATTATTGGTGGCGTTTAGCCATGATGTATGCTTGGCATTCAGGTCACCGGCAAAAATATAATAATTATACAGCCTGTTCAATTCGAGTATTTCAAACAAGGAATTGAGTTCCTCCTTGAACTTGAGAACATTTTGACCAGTTGCATAGGCAGAGATAACGAAGAGGTTATCCCCACCTGGCAGTGAAATTTTGATGACGGACACTTCAAGAAATTCAAAGTTTTTGAATTCGACTTTTTCAATATTTTGGAAACAATAGGGTCTTCTAACCAATATCCCGGTGCCACCTCCCCCATCACCTATTACCCTATCGTTTCTTACGAATGCAAAATCTTTGAATTCCATGGAATGCCATGAATTGAGGTGGGTTTCAGTGAGAAGTATGATGTCAGGCTTTTGCTTAACAACAAATTCAAGGAGATAATCACGTCGATGTATAGCAACGATAGAGTTGACGTTGATCGATATGAGGCGAAGCCTATCCATGGGAATATGACTGGATGACAAGTTATTATTAGGCATTTGAAAGACCTAAACGCTGAAAAGCAAAGTTAATTTTTGAATCTTGTTTGTCGATTCTCTCCGATAAAGAATTAAGTTGCTGGTAAATTTTGAGAAGCAGCTCATTATTGCCACTTACATTATTTACATTATTTCCAGCATTTTCTGCTGGTCCTCTAGCGGCGAGTGCAAATGATACTCCGGGCTTGACGAAGTTGGAAGGTATGATATTACGGTGTACTTGTGTTTGCTTTGGAGCAAATTTAACTTTTGCATCTTGATATCGGGAGCATCCTCGATATGATGCTGGGTGACCAAAAACACCGCAGTTAACGCAGTATAATTTCTCTTTAGGCTCCGTCTGAGCCAATTTGCACTCACCGGGAGCATGAACGTCTTTGCATTTAACGCAACGATAGTGCATGGCACAATTGGCAGCCGAATGTCCAAATCTTTGACACCGGTAACACTGGTTGACTTCTCTTTTCTGGAGGCGTTCCCACCTCACCACTCTGAAATTTAAGTACCTTATTTGTTGAAGGGCACTTGGACTACTCTTATTTGCAATTTGTACCAGGTAAAGTGGTAAATTCTTCCTTTGTATGGTCGACCTTCTTGTCGCAAAGGCTTTGACTGAAACAAAATCAATATCTGGTGCAGCCTCCTTGAGCACCTGAAGAAGATCGACCGTATCCTCTCCGCTGTCCAAACCCTTCAACAAGTAGGTCTGATTCTTTTCACTTTTTGGGGTATAGGTGAAGTGTGGAACCTCCCCAGAAATCAGCGCATCTTTGGCTGACTTGAAATCAACCAGTGATTTCGTCCTTATAGTTAATTTTTCGGCATTAACTCTTTTGATTTCGAAATTGGCCAGTTTATTTTCGGCTGCCAATAGCCGAACCATATCTTTCCCGGTTTGTCCGAACACGTTGATTGGCGGAACTTTTTCTGTCTTGTTGGAAGCTTTTTCAGAGGAACCAGCAGAACTGCGGGCTGGTTTTTTCTCCTTATTTTTGTTCTTTAAATATTGAATGAAATTAACGTCATTATCTTGATTAAAATTACCTCTGATGTTTTCTTCGATTTCCATATCTTCGGTTAATCCCTCCAGCGCTGCAAAATAATTTTGGCTCTCGTTGGTGCCACCAGCACTTAGAACTTCCTCTGGATTTACTTGCTTTGCACTTTTCTTCGGCTTTGTTACCTGTTGCCATTGATTTTGTGGCTGCGTCTTTTGAGGCTTCATCCCTTGCTTGAAAAGATCCTTGAGAGACTGTATCCCTTGCCTTAGTTCATCATTTTCTTTCTGCAATTTGGCCATTTGTTGATTATCCGCTATTATTTGCAGCTTGCACCCTCCATCTACGGATTTTTCTTCGTTATGTTTTCTTTTAGTGATTGTCGCCAGTTTCGTATTCGTCGTTTCCCCAGGTTGCCCCAACGGTGGGAAGCCGTCGGGCTCCTCCATACCAGCGGCGAAATTTTCTTTGGTAATTTGTTTTTCGTTACCAATCGAAGTAAAAATATTCGATAGAAATTTCCTGAGTCGATTACTTCGACAATATAAGATTTTTTCCGATAAAAATTAACTTCGGACTAACGTTTTTAAAAAATTAATTTAATTTTTGAAAACTTTTGACAGGAGCGATTTAAAAGACGTCTATACGCAAAGACTACTACGATCCAATCTGAGACGATATCGTCCGTGACGGCTGGCGGTGTGCAAAAAAAAAACACACGGTTGGCGGAGGGTTAAGTAAGGATTCGCGCTGTCATTTACTGACCAACACCATTCCCACATTTTTAAACTTGCAATTAAATTTTGGATCGGTGTTATGCCGGTTTTCGAGCAGTTTGCTTAGGCGAGTGCTCGATTACTACACTTCCATACATTCTTTAAACACTGAAGATGACTCAAAGAAGTCGGACCGCGTCCGCTCACACAACAAAGCGAGGCCCGACGGCTTTTCAAGAAAAAAAACTAAAAAGTTTGTGAATATGAGGTTAAGTCATTTGTAACGTTACGGACAAAGTGTCAGCTACTACAAAGATGGCGGCTCCCTACCTTTGACATGAACTTGCAGTTCTATCTACGGCACTAACTGAGCGTTGCTGCGAAATTTCAACTCATTCAAACTTTTAAGAGTATCAATTTTGAAAGTGGTCCTTCTTAGGCGCAGGTACTTTGCATTATTCAAAATCCTAGTCTAGTGCGGCTCAGTATTGCATATATCAAAATGTTTCAAGATTGCGTATGGTAGTGTTTGGAGCGAGCGAGTCGAAACAACCCTGAAGTTCACCTGTGACATCAATCTGGCTATCTGTGCTTATTCTTTTTTGTTCGAGACTGTAAATTGAATCAATATAAACTTTCATTCTTTAGTTGACCAAAAATTATCGCAAAATTAATTTCAACTTTTGCATTCTCACCTATCCAAAAATCCTCAACAGCTTGCATTATCTCTTCAGATCACGACCCTTTTACGTGCCCAAAATTAAAAAAATCCCGTTGGCAGCACCAGCCGGAAAGGTAAATTTCTCATATGTAGCATAAAGCTTCGAAAAAAAATTTGGCTTGCCTACTACTCAACTTCTTTCTGCAATTTTCGTAGTACCACATGGGTATTTATTAACATAAAAAAAATCTGGCCACGTTCGTTCTTAGAGACCTTTTATCGGGGCGCAAATATTTTGCTAATTAAATTGAGTTGCATACGTATGGATTACATATTGAAAATCGGCGGATCATAAATTGTTGTAAACATATAAATACCGGTTTCGCCCTTCTCGCATTTGCTGTTTACACAGTTCACAGTGGTAACCACACAAAGGCTTAAATAGCTCGAATAGTTAATTTCAAAAGATTTCCATGAAAGTTTAATCAGCACTTGCGTTGCCATTAATATATACATTTTCAATTTTTTTCTGAACTATGAGGGCCGTCATTTCAATTTTTATTGAAATCGCCTGCTAAAAATATTAAGCTGTAAATTTTCGACTTTTTCATTTGTCATTCGATTTGCATAATTAAATTAAATTAACTTGCGTTAATAACTTATAATTTCAAGTTTCAACGGAATCTGTTGAGAATCTTGGCTGCTACAGAAATAAAAAAAATTGTATGCCACCCCCCTGTATGGGGAGACCCCCCTTAAAATACCTTAAAATATTTTCTTGCACTGCAAATTTCAAGAGGCACCACTTTTGACCTACGTAGAAAATTTCCTCATTCTAGCTCATGTGGTTTGCGAGAAAACTTGTTTTGACGCACGAACAAACGGACGGACAGACAGACAAGTCGCGATTTTATAATTTTTTTAGGGGATTGTTAAAAAGATTTTACAATATCTTAAAAATGGTCTGGTTTATAAATTCTATCAAGTAAAGTCATTTAAAACGTTATCATGAAAAATATTCATTATTTCAGTTGGCACTAAAATAGCGAATTGCGCTTGCCTTCTGACCTTTGGGGGCCGCCATTTTGAATGCATGCATTTTATTTTGGATTATTTTAAATCTTTGTATGCTAGGAACTCATCAATCAATGTACTATCTCGTTCAAATAGAAGTTTCACTCTAGACAGGGCAAAATAATTCAATTTTTAAAGAAAATGGCAGCTAAAAATATTAGGCTTTAAATTTTCGACTTTTTTATTTTTCATTCAATACAAGAACATAGTACAGAGATCCATAATCTCAAGTTTCATCAAAATCCGCTGGAAAATGTGACCGCTAGAGGGCCACAAAAACATGAAAAAAACGTATATTTAAACGGCCGCCATTTTGAAATTTGCTCATGCATGATCACCAAAATATCAAAGGCTGTAGGCCTAAATAATGTCTATCTTGAAACCGAATTTCGTATATGTCGGATTAAAATTGCGACTTTAAAAAGCCTTTGAAATTTTGCCCTTTAACTGGCCGCCATTTTGTTTTTTGCAACCTGACCTCCAATTTTTTCACGAAATTCTTTAGGTACTTATAATTTCTATCAAGTTATCAAATTTCATGAAAATCTGTTGAAGGCTTTGACCACTATTACAACAACAAAATTTTGCACGTTTTTCGACCTTTGAGCGGCCACCATTTTGTTTCTGCCGTACCGACTTTGGATTTTTTATTGTGAGATTCATCACATACAGCAATGAACCTTTGTACCAAATTTCATCCAAATCGGAGCTATACTTTGGTCAGAACAGAAATCACGATTTTTCGTCTAAAATGGCCGCCATTTTGTTTTTGCCCGGCCGATATAGCTGGTTCACGAACTTAACCGAGATAATTACCCAATACACCTTTCCTGAAAATTTGGTGAAAATCGAAGCAAAATTGCAACCTCTATCGTGGTCACAAATTTCGTTATATCCCATATATATATATATATATATATATATATATATATATATATATATATATATATATATATATATATATATATATATATATATATATATATATGATGCTTTACCTAAAAATAAATAAACAAATACGACTTTCAGGTACGTGCCTATAATGGACCAAAACGGCGCCCTTTAACATGAGAAAACAAACGCTTCCCAAAACGAAATGCACTCAACAGATAAGATAAGGACAAATTAACGAAACCGTTGCATTTCAAAGTGAACAGTCTAATTCTTAATTCATTCGAGGTAATCTAGTAACGCCCCGAAACTTGAAATCCATTAATCGTGGGCTGCAATAAATCAAACTCAAGTGCATTTTTGTTGTTTTCGTTTTTATTTCCACCAACCACCAAGTCAAAGAGCCTCCTGAGAAAAAAACTATAAAATCTCTTATGCCCTGGGGACTCCCTGAACGTTTCCATTCCTTCCGTGCACTCAAAACCACGTTTTAGTTCGCCGACGTACGAGTACTTGGAGTCGATGCGAATGGTTTTTATCAAATCCAAAAACGTCCCAATACGAGTATGTAAACGACAGAAATTTGGTTTTCAATTAAGCATGACGCATTCATACGACATATAAAACTCGAGCACACATTGCATTCGGGCACTTATCGCCCAGAACACATACGAGTACGAATAAAATTACATATGGGTACTACGAAATGCTCACGTCGTGATGGGCATGAGCACTTAAGATCCCTTAGACATGTCTTAGAAAATAACAATTCATGGTGGTTTCCCAGCCGTGGGATTCAGTGTTGTCAATTTGGGATAGTGCATGGAACAAGGACGAGAAGGGTTGAATTTTAAAACGGAAATCAATCATTGCAATCGTTGTCCAAATTAACCAAACCGGAAGTTGTTGCGCTGTAAATCTAAGATTGATTGTATCTGCAATTTTGATGAACATTTAGTTTTCGCACAATTTGTAGATTCAGGATACGTACAAAACAGCACAACCTGAATATCCTTGATTCTCAAAAGAGGAGTAGTTGAACTGTCTCTCGAATTAGGTAACTCTGATATCGATTGTTACTTGAAAAGTACAATCCGTTGTCTTGGTAAAGTTGAAGCATTCCAAACGGCACAGAAATCGGCTGGCGGATGTTAAGTCCAAGACAAAGTCACACAGCCACTTTACACTCGCTCCGGCGGGAACTTCGGGAATACGAGAAAAGTATCTGAAATAATAAAATCTAATCCGCATTCGGTTTACTGCTGGTCTGCGGAGATAACCTCGCTAAGTACTGTACACCACACAGAACTATTTAGGAGGCAACCAGCGAAGAAGAAACAAATGAAAATCGAGGACAGTTAAGATACAGATGGAGATAATCTTGTTCTTGATCCCGAACTAACTATTCGACTCCGCGCCACAGCATTGTTTTGAGATGCATGAATCTATGACCTCTCCGCCGCTTCCTCTCCGTCCCTCAGCCTCTTGCAGTGCGAGGTGGACTTGTAGCTCTGCTTGGAACTCGACCTCTCCAGCTCCTCAACAAGTCATTGATGAACTGATAACGTACTAACTGGTCTTTTAGTTTTCAAGTCATCGCAATCAGTTCGGTGTCATCAGAAGCGTAAATTGAACAGAAATCGTTATGAATATTTGATGATGCAAATGCGCACTATCAGCGCTAGCATTGATTGTTTCCCCGAGTACTCGCGGTGGGACGCGAAAGCCAGCACTTGTGCATGTGGAGGCTACTATCAGCGTTTCACAAGAATTTCCATTCACAGAACAGCTTGGTCTTCCGCACACAACTGTTTACTTCGAGTGTTTGTTACAACATTTTTATCGGGAAGCACCACGCGAGTGCTAGCATATGAGCCGGATGCGAATGTACTAGCAGATGTGCTGCAGACTAACAATGAGTGCAATCGAGCAATCCCGTGTCGATTTGACTACTCGTATTCCTCCCATCCTAGCTGCAATTGGACTGGACTCTATACTTTGTTGCTCAAAAAAGCGCCACACATGGAACGGGGTCCAAGGCCGTGGTGTTTTGATAAAGACATGCCGAGACCATTCCAAAGATTCCGGCGGAAGTAAATCAAATCGATATCCGAATCGCAACTTCCCATATCACCGGCGAATGCTAATTTATATGCGAAACTCGATATCGCGGGTGCAGAAAGGTGCGCAAATTGTTACCAGTCTTTTGTTTTTCTTTTCCCAATGCCATCTGATTGCAATCACTTTTGTGAATTTAAAGCTGGAACGTAGACTACTCATGAATTTGGATTCTTTTTCAACGGTAGCGATAAAAATTGCAAGCAAGTTGGGTTGGGTTAAATTAAATATTCTGTTTTAAACAATCCAATATTTCTCCACTGTAAGCGGCCGCCATTGAGAATTTCGAGAAGATCCGATGTAAATCGTAAGGAAATTGTTAATTTTATTTTAAAAAGTTTTCTAGTAATCGAGCAGTCGCCTAAGCAAACTGCTCGAAAACCGGCATAACACTGACCCGAAATTTTAATGGCAGATTTGAAAAATTTAATTATTCCATTGTATAGCTTATAAATTATTAAATATTTTTTGTAAATATAAATTTTATGTTATCTTTTTCCTCTCTGTATTATATTTCAATTTTTCTTTATAATTATATTCTTTATGATATTTATCTTATATTATTATGTAAAATTTTATCATTATTATCTCCTATTAATTCAAAAATTCAAATCTGCTATTCAAATTTTGGACATGAGAACACTGAGATAATACAGCCCATCCACGTATTGCATTGCCGAATGCAATCTACAGTGGCTAAGCTAGACGCTCGTCGATCCATCGTTGCAGCGTGATGATATGGTGGATGACGGACAAGCAAGAGAAAAAACTGCTTGGAGGCGCGAGAAAACCACAGTTGTGGCATGCAGATTACGCTGGCATTAGGAAGGAGGCAGCGAGTCTGTTTTTGATCACCAGATGTAGCGGAAGTTTGGAAGAATCGTCCCGGTGACCGGGACGAATTGCTTGAGCAGTACGCGGAACTAGAACACGATATTTTGCACGGGCACTTATGTTCCTGCTCGAGTTCATTGCCGCATAAATCCTTTGATTGTCGAGTTTTCCAACTTCGCGAAGTGATAGTCAGAAATTTCTTCTGATATTCAATATCAGTGGTGGAGCAATCGCTCAAATGGGTAGGATTCAAGTAATCCATATGATGAAGGGCGAAAGTAAGTATTACCGAAAGATTTACGGCTCTTTAGTGCGTTGATTTAATAGCCATTCGTGCTAAAGAAATACAACACATCCTTCAGCAAAAGATAAGTAAAAAATGGAAAAATACGACAACGCATATTATTCAAGCAGTATATTTCTTCCATGGATGTTTCCCCTCCATTTTTTACCTTTTCTAGTCTCTTTTACACGAACGGTTTTTTGTTGCTTTCGAATTGAGAGAAATGTGAGTTCTTTCTTTAAAAATGAAGCAACTGAACTTAAAAATATCTATTACTCTATAGAAATATCCGAACAGCTGATGGTTTCGTTGTCATGCCACAAAATCCCAAACAAAAAGAGCTGCAAACCGTTATACACTTCCTAGTTGTAATGAACTCTACAATGCGGAAACTACCATCCAATAATTCGCAAGCACTTTACATATCACCAGCAAACACTCTTACTTGAATGTTCACAGCACAGATTTAAATATATTCCACTCAATTTAATATTAATATACTCGTACATTAGATGTTTACGTGTTAAACATAGCGTTATTGTACCGCTCTCCGCAGGGGGAATGCCGGTCGACAAGGCCACTCTTGGAAGCTAGAATTCTTTGGTGAGTTCCGCCCCCACGTACTCGAGGAAATTCCCGCAGGGAGAAAGCCGGTCGACAAGAACATTCTTGGAGGCTAGCATTCTTTGGGGAGTGCCGCCCCCACGGACCCGAGGATATGGGGGGTGCCGTGAGGTTCCCTCCTGGGATGACAGGTAACGACTCTGATTGTACCTGAACTACGCTTTGGACAACGAACTGGAATTGACGCTTTGGGCTGGCGGATGTGATGGTTTGGACCTAGTTGCTTTGCACAGTAGCGCCGAGGTAAGACTCGTGTGTGAACGGCTCCAATTCAACTATCATACCGTCTCCGTCCCGGTAAAACCTTGGCAGGCCTCGGAGTACGTTCGAAGTTCGCACCATTGGGTTGGTGGTGTAGGTTCGGTTGAGACGGACTCCCGATTAGCGCTGGTCTGGCTCTGAGCACTTGTCCCCATAAGGGCTTGTGCCAACCCTCGCATGGCCTCCCTGCTCTGCAAAGATAACGACTACACACACGAACGGAAATAGCGGCTCCGAGGGGGGACCCAACAAAACTGGAGCAATCAAAGGACCAAAAAAATCCAAAAAAGGACCAGCAGTTGCAGCCACGATGTCAACAGTACATCGAGAGCTGTACTAACCACGAAAAAAACGAAGACTAACACGACGACAGTGACGTTAGACGAAAAACGGAGAACAGCAGACAGTCTGGTGCAGACTGAGATTCCTGCGGCGTTTGGGCGCAGCAAAAAAAATTATGCGAACGCCCGGGCGTCCTATTAAGGAGAAGCGGGAGACTCGGCAGGATGCTTCAGGTGTTCGAGCAGTGGAAGATAACATAAAGAGCACCGAAAATTCGATTGTCACCGCTGCGATCGTTGCTAAAGCGACCGATGCAAGGGTCACAAATCCCGACATTGCAACGAAAAATTCAGAAGCAAACGAGGAGATTACGGCACGTGATTGTACCGCCAACGTTGAAAGTGTGGCGGAAGTACTGCACTCGAAAACGGAACGCGAAAATCTCTCCCAAGGATGGTTGAAGCTACAATTGCGGCCCAGCGATACGAAGAAGAAAGACTACTTCGAAAAGCGGGAGATGTTCTGAAAAGAATCAAGCTGCATGCGACTCCCCAAAAATTAGCAAAGCAGCAAAGGAAGGGCTCCTTGAACTAGAGGAGCTCCTAGATCGCATAGGGCGCTATCAGAGAAACTGGTTAAGGGCCGAAGACGAAGAGAAGGCTAAAGAGGCGCTTGGGGCGAAATCTAAAGGCGACACACAGATAGCTCCACCATTAAATGTCAATAAAAGAATGGCGTCTAGCCCAATCGAAGGAGATCGGGATAAAAGAAGGAAGGAAGAGGCACTTGAAGGGCGTGGAGCACTAGATCAGGGGTTCCAGACAGTGCTTACAAAAGGAGCGAAGAAAGCTGCAAAGAAACTCCTTCAAAAAAAGCCAGAAAGCAAAGTTCGTATGGACGCCCAATTACAAAAAGGACCTGATGCAAAACAGGAGAGGCAGAAGCCCCGACGAAGACCCCGGCAGCAGGCACTGCTTGTAAAGCCCCAAGATGGCCGATCCTACGTGGAAGTACTGCGGGACATCAGGGGAAACGTAAGGCCCGAAGACACCAATACTACCATTAAAGTAGTACGACCAACGCGGTCGGGCCACATACTGGTCGAATTCTGAGCAGAGGCCGGCAATAAAGATGCATTCTGTGATGCAGTAAAGAAAGTCCTCGGCAAAAGCGTAACTATAGCCCCGCTCGAGCCGATGGCAACGATCGAAATACGAGACGTAGACTGCGTGACGGATCTGGCCGAGGTAGAAGAGGCCATCAAAAAGGAGTTCCCAAGCGTGGGAAGGATCAAAGCGAGACTGACACCAGAAAACAACAGGGGACAACGCATGGCCATAGTTGACTTGACCGAAAAGGACGCCGAACAATTCCTGAACAAGGGCAAAGTACAAATTGGGTGGGTTGTCTGTAGGATACGGCGAAGAGCAACGCCTCTTCAATGTTTCAAATGCCTTGGTTATGGTCACACCACACAAGTATGCAAAGGACCCGATAGGAGTTCCCTATGTTACAAATGCGGTGAAATGGGTCATAAAAAAAAAGAGTGTACGAAGGAGGCACACTGTATTCTTTGCAAGGATGCTGATCCAGAACCTGATTTCGGACACGTCTTGGGATCAGGAAAATGCCGGGTGTTCCAGGAAGCCCTAGCCAAGGCCAAATCAGAGCTTTGATGACCCGCATCCTGCAGCTAAACCTACACCGCAGTTCAACCGCCCAAAATCTGCTTGAGCAGTTTGCGAGGGACAGGAAAGCCGACTTCTTGCTGCTGAGTGAGCAACACCATAATAAAAGTCCTGCATTATGGTACTCTGATGAAACTGGTATTGCCGCTATCTGGGTTCGGAACAGTGACTTTCAAGCGGAGAGTTGTGGACGGGGAGATGGTTTCGTGTGGGTTCGGTGCTCAGGGATCACCTTCTTAGGTGTGTACCTAACGCTTAACGAGTCAATATCATCTATCCAAGCCAAGCTTAATGCTCTGGAGGGCGCTGTCTCGAACGCAGAGGGTAAAGTGCTCGTTGGGGGCGACTTCAATGCTAAAGCAATCGAATGGGGCATGCCTCAGGCGCATCCGCGGGGAAAACGAATCCTGGAAATGGCGGCCAGGACGGCCCTCGGCGTACTGAACTCCGGAAATACGCCGACTTTCCGCCGTATTGGCTGTGAGGGAACCATACCGGACGTGACATTCGCCTCGGAGTCCTTAGTACGGAGGATACACAACTGGAAAGTATTAGAGGACTACTCAGCCAGTGCATTCTGCTTGAGATAAGTGATGCTATCTCACGACGTCCGTGCTCTCGGCCTTCTACAACTGGATGGAACATCGGAAGAATGGACGTCGAGAGGTTCGTCAAGGTTCTCACAGCCGGTGAGCCGCTGCAGGGAGCTCCGGAGGGGACGGAAGAACTGGCAGCTCAAGACGTGGTGAACTCTACCATGAGCATAATCACGACTGCTTGCTGCGCTTCTATGCCCCATCGAAGACCCCGGCACGGCAAGCCCCCAGTGTACTGGTGGTCTACTGAAATCGCTGAAAAGTGGAGGGAGTGTCACAAGCTTCGGCGTGAGGCTCAACGGGCGCGGAACCGTGACGAGGCAAGCAACCAGGTGGCAGCATATAAGTCGGCCAGGAAATGCCTTCGCAAACTGATCAACAGTAGCAAGGCTTGCTGCTGGCAAGAACACCAAAAAGTGCGGGGATGTGTGGGTAATGTTGCTCAACTTCCAGAAAAAGAACATCTAAAACAAAGTTGCTTGTACCTTGAAAGACATTTAGCTGACAACACAACCAAAGTGTCTGATCTAAACGGCATTGAACTGTATCATGAACTTTTACATGTAAGTTCAATTTTGGATCATGGAAACAAAAGAAACAACAAAGTCCCACCAAAAGAGTCCTGTGTTTGATCAAAACCACAAACAGTTAAGATTTGTTTACAAACTTGTGGGTCGCGCTAAGAGTGTTACTAACAATACCCGTAACAGTTGTTAGTGCCGAACGAAGCTTTAGTGAGCTTAAGGTTATAAAAATTTATTTGCGCTCTACAATTAATAGCACAGGAAACGCTGAACTCTCTCGTCAGTCTAGCAATAGAAAATGACACTGCAAAAAATTAGACTTTCGAGAAATTCTGAGACCATTTGCTCATGCAAAAGCCAGGCAAATGCCTTTCAATGTTTGAAGTTTGTATATAGACGACCAAAAAGAGCACCAAATACAAGAACAGAGAATGAAAAATCAAAGAATGTATATAAATAAATCAAATATTACTATATGTATATAAAATATGTAGTGGAGGGTGGGTAGTCCATGATGCTGTTATTTATATTAGCTGCCGGTTTTTCCAGTCCGGAACGTGGTGGGTCCATAGGTGGTGGATGGATATACTTCATTATCTCATCAAAGCAATTGCGGCACATTGAGTTTTTGTTTTTTTTTTGTGGTAGGGATGTGAGTGTCCACTCCCATACTCGCACTAAACACCTCCCCTGTCAACCTGAGAACCTAGCCTGGGACCGTTTGACACATTACTTCGGGCCGGGTCTCATTTTATTACGGCGTGAGGCGCCTTCAACCTGGGGGATCTCTCTGCTAGTGGGAGGGGAGGGGGGATGATGAAGTGCTAGACAAGTGATCCCCGAGCCTTAACACCCCCGGCTGCAGTGAATCCCTTTTATCTTTTAGGACTGCCCGAACATAATGTGCCAACTGGTTCCATTTGTCAACCGATTCGAGCTCTCCCGTCTCCCTGTAGAGGACTTTTCGCAGTCCGTCCTTTTTTCTGCACGTAAAATATGTCTGGCACGCATTATCCTCCTCTCCTGGGCATTACCGACAATCAGGGGACCGTGACTTATCAATCTTGTGCAGGTAAGACTGAAAACACCCATGCCCGCTCAAAAGCTGGGTCAGATAGAAATCAGTCAAACCATGCCTTCAATTTAGCCACGGTATAGTCAACAACATGGGGCACTCGAATACCGAAATTGATGAGAATAGTTTACGGACTACAGTTTGATCGCAAGCAGACCAAATTGGTTGGCCGGAGGGTAAAGGAATCATCTTGTTGACTGAAGGACGATTGGTGAATTTATCGTGCTCAAGTATCCCATCGTTTGTTGCTTCGGGAACATCTACTACACAGGCTCTGGCATTGATAGAATCATTCAATGTATAGAATTATTCAATGGATGGCCATCTTCCCACATTCGATATCATCAACTGCTTACATCTTCCCACATTCGATATCATCAACTGCTGGAGAAAATAAACATAAACAAACGGAAGAATCTTAACGTCTCAATCAGGCACAGCCACCAACATCGAAAATAAGAACAGCTAAACAAAGACAAACAGGGAAAAAAGCTTGCAGCAAAGGGGGTTGGAGCCACGGATATCTGGAGATCCAAAGGGTCAATGATGGTACTAGAATCCACAAGTCCAAGAAGTCGCGGCCAACTTCACCGAAGGGTATTTCAACGGGGCGAAAAATCCCATCCAAGGCGAAGACGGACCGAATCTTGAGCGAGGAGCCCTCTTTCTTGTTTTGGAATCCGTGTGGAAAGGTCACACCATCGATCGAAGGAGGTCATCCCCGATAGCAATTCTCGAGTTGATGGCAGCATTTTGGAACCCGAGTGCAAGACAAGAACGTGGCTGTCACCAAAACGATTTCAGGAATTCTTCCACAAATGAAAAGACAAAAAAAACATGGGGCCGCCAAGGACACGCCTCGGGGAATCAGTGTTGATTTTCTTCAGAATACACGCAGCTAGCGGGAGACATGCAACGGGACACGAGCGAAGCGGAAAACTTTCCGGGGGCCCCCGTCCGCAAATTAATTGATTTAAAGAAAATATAGTCTAAGAGTTAAGGCAAAATTGCATTGAGATTGGTTTAAATGAACATCGTAACTTACAATGATAGAGTTTAAGATAAATACTCTTTGAGATTGTTTGAAATAAGTAGCATAACCTGTAAATAATAAGTAATATTGAACTTTCAGTGAATCGGATGTACTTTTATTTCTTTTCTCCCAAAAAACAGAGGTACAATCCGCTAAAAGTGAAATGTGATACTTGGTTTGAAAGTGAATACGAAAATTTCAAGGCGCCCATTTTCTGCGCTAATATTTCGCAAGTGCTGGGGTATATTTGGTCTTTATCTGGTTTAGGATCCCAGCCCCCGGTGAAGTTAATCCCTCGTAAACTAGGATTTACGAAATTGTCGCGAGTGTTAGTAAAGTGGATTGTCCTCCTCTTCTAGGCTAGTGCACCGATAAAAGCAGTGATTCTTCCCCCTAAAAGTGAAGACTTCGGTGCGAGCCAAGCTCGTCTCAAGGCTTGGGGGACAAATTTACGGATAGAAGAGTGGTGCCCACGCCCGTCACCCCCGGCCGGAGTCGGCAGGTATGGTTGGATCATCTTCTCGAGACAGTTTTATCGGGTACCACAGCCTTCTCAGCCATTGTCCTGATTTGCTCAGAGAAACTCATCTTTGCGTCGATTAGTAGGCCCAGGTACTTCACCGCTGGCTTCGATTCGATTTTTTATGTCTCCAATACTGATTATTCTTACTCTAGGGATTCTCTTTTTTGTCAAAATGGCCACGTCGGTTTTCTCTAGTGCTAAAGTGAGCCCGTGAGCAGTCATCCAGTCTCTCACTTGGCTCATTAGCATACCTAGTCTAAGTTGCGCTTGTCCAACGGTGCCTCCACCGACCAGAGTCGCAACATCATCCGCATAGCCGATTAAGCACGACTCATCTAGCATCTTCAGTCTCAGTAGCCCGTTGTAAGACATGTTTCACAGGTCTGGACCAAAGATGAATCCCTGGGCAACACCCGACGTAACAGCCATCCTTTGTTGGTCCTGTATCGTATCGTAGAGCAGGCTTCGGTCCTCTCGGTAGTTCCTCAAAAGCCGCATTAGAGATTCTGGAGCTTGAAAACAGTTTTTTAGCGTATCTAGAATATCCACCCATCTAACGGAGTTGAAAGCGTTTCTGGCGTCGAGTGTCACCAACAGGACGATCCGTCGCTTGGTGCGACGATGTGCCTCTGCCTTTTGGACCACGCTCATCACCTCTGTAATCGCATCAATGGTAGAACGTCCAGCTCTAAAGCTGTACTGCCAAGGAGATAGGTCCCCAGCAGCAAGAATCGTATTAGTGAGTCTTCCCTTGATGAGTTTCTCTAGTACTTTCCCTGCAGTGTTTAGCATGCTTATATGCTGCTACCCGGTAGCATGCCTCAAAACGGTTCTGCGCCCGTTGAGCCTCACGTTGAAGCTTGTGACACTCACTTCGCTATTCAGCGATTTTACCTGACAACTAGTACACTGGGCGCTTCCCGTACCGGACTTTTCGATGGGGCGTAGAAGCGCAGCAAGCAGTCGTAATGATACTCATACGAGGGTCATTCAACAAGTACTTAGCCTGCAGAAGAAAAACGGAAATTTTGGAAAAATGGCAATTTATTTTTCCCCATAATATCCTTCAAGCTCGATACACTTTACCCAGCGACACTCTAACTTTTTCAACCCGTCCAAAAAATACATTTTCTCGAGGGCTGCAAAATAGGCCTCCGTGGCGACGATGACCTCCTCATTCGACCCAAATCTGTTCCCGGCGAGTGATTTTCAGGTTCGGAAACAAAAAGTAGTCACAGGGGGCCAAATCTGGAGAGTACGCTGGATGGGGCAGCAACTCGTAGCGCAATTCGACCAATTTGGCCATAGCACTTATAACTTCGCCAAGCGGGGCCGCTTTTTCTTCAATTCGACGTCAAATCGGCCCAATAAGTCTGCATAGTAGCGCCCCGTGATTGCTTTACCCTTCTCGAGGTAATCGATGTGGATCACAACTTGTGAATCCCAGAAAACGGTGGCCATCACCTTTCCGGCCGATCGAACAGTCTTCGCCTTCTTCGGAGTACGTTTGCCAGGTGAAGTCCACTGTTTCGACTGTTCCTTGGTCTCTGGTGTGTACCAGTGAATCCATGTTTTGTCGACGGCCACGAAACGACGCAAGAACTCCGCCGGATTGCGCTGAAACAGCGCCGAACACGTCGACGATGGGGTCTGACGGTTGCGTTTGTTTTCCAGTCTGAGCAAACGTAGCACCCATTGCGCTGACAGCTTTCTCATGCCCAGTTCTTCGTGTAGAATATGATGCACCATTTTTTCTGCGATGCTCACAGTCTCAGCTATCTCGCGAACCTTGAATCGACGGTCTGCCAACACGAAATCGTGGATTTTTTTAACGTTTTCCTCAGTAGCAGCCATTTTGGGGCACCTGGGCATGGCTCATCAAAAAATGACGTGCGGCTACGAACAAACTCGTTGAACTAATTCTTGACGGTCACCGTCGAAGGAGAAGAGTCACCGTACACAGCATCCAAGCGATCTTTGATTTCGCTGCGCGTTTTCCTTTCCAAAAACAAGAATCTAATCACTGAACGAAATGGTTTTTTTCCATTTTTGTACAACCGACCGACACGCTCGCTTCCAAAGGCTTTCAAAACAAAACTAATGAAGGGAATTGACTGAAACTTTGACAGTAGGCTACTAAAACAATGTACTGCACGATGGTAAAACTCTTTTGTAAAAGCAGCGCCATTAGGCGGTGGGGCTAAGTACTTGTTGAATGACCCTCGTAGTTGAGTTCACCACGTCTTGAGCTGCCTGTTCTTCCGTCCCCTTTTAAGCTTCCTGCAGCAGCTCACCTGCTGTCAGCACCTCGTTGAACCTCTCGACGTCCATCCTTCCGATGTTCCATCCAGTTGTAGAAAGACGAGAGGATGGACGTTGGAAGACAACATCCCTGATCTCAAGCAGAATGCCCTGATGATAACTGGCTGAATAGTTGTCTAATACTTTCCAATAGTGTATCCTCCGTACTAAGGACTCCGAGGCAAATGTTACGTCCGGTATGATTCCCTCACAGCCAATACGGCGGAAAGTTGGCGTATTTCCGGTGTTTAGTACGACGAGCGCTGTCCTGGCCGCCATTTCCAGAATTCGTTTTCCTCGCGGTTCTTTTTGAGGCATACGCCATTCGATTGCTTTAGCGTTGAAGTCTCCCGGAACGAGCACGTTGCCGTCTGCGTTCGAGACAGCGCCCTCCAGAGCATTAAGCTTGGATTGGAAAGATGATATCGATTCGGTCAGCTTTAAGCACACACAAAAGAAGATGGTCCCTGAACACTGAACCCACACGAAACCATCCCCCCGTCCACATCTCTCCGCGTGAAAATTATTGTTCCTAACCCAGATGATGGCAGTTCCAGTTTCGTCAGAGTACCATGATGCTGAATTTTTATAATGGTGTCGCTCACTCAGCAGTAAGAAGTCGGCTTTCATGTCCCTCGCAAACTACTCAAGCAGATTTTGGGCGGTTGAACTGCAGTGTAGGTTTAGCTGCAGGGTGTGGGTCATCGAAGTTCTGATTTTGTCTATGCTAGGGCTTCCTGGAAAGCCCAGCATTTTCCTGATCCCAAGACGTGCCCAAAATCAGGTCTTGGATCAGCATCCTTGCAAAGAACACAACGTTTTCTTTTATGTCCCATTTCACCGCATTTGTAACATAGGGAGCTCCGATCGGGTCCTTTGCATACGTGTACGGTGTGACCATAACCAAGGCATTTGAAACATTGAAGAGGCGCTGCTCTTTGCCGTAACTTGCAGACAACCCACGGTATTCTTACTTTGCCCCTTATTTAGAAATTGTTCGGGGTCCTTTTCGGTCAAGTCAATTATCGCCATGCGTTGTCCGTTATGGTTTTCTGGTGTCAGCCTCACTTTGATCCTTCCCACGCTTGGAAACTTACTTTTGATGGCCTCTTCTGCCTCGGCTAGATCCGTGACGCAGTCAATGAGCCTTATTTCGATCGTTGCTATCGGCTCGAGCGGGGCTATAGTTGCGCTTTCACCGAGGACTTCCTTTACTGCGTCGCAATATGCTTCCTTATTGTCGGCCTGTGCTCCGAATTTGACCAGTGTGCCTGACCGCGTTGGTCGTACTGCTTTAATAGCAGTACTGGTGTCTTCAGGCCTTACGTTTCCACTGATATCCCGCAGCACCACCGCATCGGATCGGCCATCTTGGGGTTTTGCGAGCAGTGCCTGCTGTTGGGTTCTTCGTCGAGGCTTCTTTCTCTCCTGTTTTGCATCAGGTCTTTTTCTTTGTTGGGCGTCCGTGCGAATTTTACTTTCGGGCACTTTTTGAAGGAGTTTCTTAGCGGCTTTCTTTGCTCCTTTTGTAAGCGCTGTCTTTCACCCCTGATCTGGTGCTCCACGCCTATCAAGTGCTTCTTTCTTCCTTCTTATATCCCGATATCCTTCGATTGGGCTGAGTTTATGATGAGCTCATTTCTTCAGTCACCAAAACAATTTGCGTCGTGAAACGCTGTTATACCCAGACAGAAGAAGAATTCCTATGAATACCTTCATTTCGTCTGTTTGAATTAAAAACTGGTGGTTTATATAAAGTTTGTAGTAATCGAGGAGTAGGGCTCTAAAAGCCAGCGCTGCCACAGGCACACAGCACAAACTCAATTTAACAATGAGTAACCATTCAGTCACCTTCCCCATCGCAACACTCGCTCTTTTTTTTCGCCTGAAAAATAAGTCAAGAAAAGGTCTTTTGTACTTAACTCCCGGGAAACAAAATTCTAAAACTGTATAATATTTTTAATGTGTAGTGATTTTATTACAATATCTTTTGAATATAATTTAACGAATTGCGGTGTAACGCGGTATATAAATGCTTAGAACGAAACGGTTAACCCGTTAAATTATATGAACGATAAAATCATTGTATCATTTAAACCCCTTAAAATTTGTCCAATTTTACCGATTCCAACCATAATATTAATTAAAAATTGTTTTGTTTGTCGGTAATTAACGTGTGCTTGTCTAATTCTTCCGATTTTTTTTTCCACTTAATTACGCCTAGTCATTATAAACGAAAATTGCTTTCAATTGATAACTTAATCGAATCTACAAAAGACGATGTAAATTTTAAAAACAACCGAAACGAGTGTGCATTATCACCATCGCGGATCCACCATAGTACGCATCATCGATCGAAAATCGTCGAAGTGCATAGTCTAGTTCAGATCTATTACATTTCGTGTATGCATCTAGTTCAAGAAAGAGTACGGTTATTGGAGCCAACCGATGACGAAGCGGCTAATTTGCGATCGCTTTCGCGACTCGAGAGGGGAGTCGGCTTTGAACGTCACGGTGACGACGTCGGTAAAACGGGATCCGCAAGAATTAAACTCAGTCCGACTTGGTTGGGAGATTTTTGTCGATCTTCCCTAATTGAGGCGCGTTCGAATTGATGTTCCCCCCGTCGAGAAATAAGATTGTCGACATTGTGGAATTGTTGACGGCTCGCCGAGTAATTTAACTCGCCATCAGATGACGCATTCACGCCTTGAGTTTTCGCACCCTGGTCACGCGAAGTGCCCCCAAAATAAAGCGCCACGAGTGCATTTTAATGGTTGCAACATTACATATGTCCCTTGGAGATTGCGTTGGTTTCGATGTGCCGTGCAAGAAATTTGATTAACCGTATTCCCATCGTAATTTGAATTGGATCATTGGAGACGTGTTGGCTGTGAAATGTGTCCATCGCCGTTTTTGTGTATTCGTAGTGTGTCTTAGAGTTGCATTACATAAAAAATACGAGGTACTGGCCGAAGGCATGAAACCTGAATCAGAAGTAACAGGTTCAAGAGTCGTCAATGTTAAGAGAATGAATGCAGAGTTGTGAACTAAAGGATTGTTCTGGACGTAAGATGAGGATGGACTCTGCTCATTAGAAGGGCTGTACTGTGGTAGCTGCGATTAAGACAGGAATATCGAAGTTGAGGCGATCGAGTAGGCGTCACTTCAAGCTCTTCAAATTTGGGGTGCCTTGACGTAAATGGAGACACGAAGGAATGCATCGTAGTCACAGTCGCGCTTTCAACGATGAGTGGTGTGTGATCGCTGTTAATTCGATTTTGCTGTGCCATAGGATATCCTTGAAGGCAGTCGAGCCCGAAAGGACTGCCCACCGTGCCACGGAAGAGTTGAGGTTAGTTACAAGATATTGAAGCGGTATTTATGCGTTTGGGAAGGGATTTAGATCGCAAAATCATTTAATAAACTCTAAAACTAAAGTAACATCCGGAGTGAAGGTTCGTTTCAAATAATCAACACTAGTAAATGCGCGGTGGGTGTTTGCGAAATTAGATTCATGTCCGGTTCGGTTTATGTCATAACCGTTAACCCCTGAATTAGTTTTCCGGTGTCGAATAAACTTTTAGCGACTGTAAACAATTGGGTTTCTCGAGATGAAGTCGTGAAGCATACTATTAAGTTTGCGTGTGGTTTAATAGCACGATTTTTAAGATACCAAAAGAAGCATTAAGAGAAAAGATTTCTTAACGGCATAGTTAAGTAACAGAGTGAAATGAGTGAAGAACTAATCAGACTAGATTCCCTAAAGAAAACAAGAGCAAGTGTTGTAATCGCCGCGAGAATTGCAACGACCCGTGCCGTACCCGCGTGAAAAGTGAGCGAACATTCCTCCCCGGTGGAGCGTTTGTGAAATTAGCAACCGAAATAGAAACGGACCCGTACGAATTCTCAGAACTCATTCTTTTGGCGGGTAGTTCGAAAAGCAAAATCAGCTTCTGACTGGAAGTAATATGAGTAATATTATCAAATAAAATGGTACAGGTCTAGAGCAGCAGATTGCTGGTCTGGATTTGAAAGGCGGAAGAGCCAATAACGGAAGCCCTGTCAATAATTCTTCGTCTAATTCAAATAATACTGATCTTGATGTACCACCCCATTTGAAAAGAGGCCCGAATAATAATTCGCAAACGTCAACTAGTAAAGGTCGTGATT
This sequence comes from Odontomyia ornata, assembly GCA_963969285.1. NCBI lineage: Eukaryota > Metazoa > Arthropoda > Insecta > Diptera > Stratiomyidae > Odontomyia > Odontomyia ornata. Next base: position 15,843,263 of record OZ017741.1, on the reverse strand, counting down.
ATCGCGATAACAGAAACTTTAGAAACGATAGAGAACGAGATTATAGAGGTGATCGAGATTTTCATGGAGGGAGCAAGTCTAGAAGGTTCATCAATAGAGACCAGCATGTAGATCGCGGAGCTGACTTTGAAAATTATCCAACACGACGTAACGAAGAAAATTATCAAAACGGTGACGCATTTGATTCGAAACGTGGTGAAGACTGGTACCGCGGCGGCAGTGCAGGACCGCGGCGTGGATCAAAAGGAAGTGGAAAGGCAGAAAGACGACTAGACACGACCACTCTAATGAAGGTGATTTTCAAGCACAATCCTGACGTCGGGATATATCTTGATCAATATTTGCAAGGTCGGTCTCTGTTATTATACTTTATGTCATAGTAAGCAATATTAAGCTTTGAGTTGTTTAAAACCTATCCCAAAATAAGGAGAATAGTTTGATCTACAGACGATACTTCAAGAAATATATATTAATAGGTGAATAGTTATTCGTAAAATCATTATTAATTAGAATAAACTTTAAACAGAATTTATTGTTATTTACTCGATAGGCTTTTCTATTTTTTTACGAGCGTTTTGTTTTCGCTTACCATCATACGCAGGCCATATCTCAAGTTAAAATAGGCAGGCATTTCCTACGCTTTCATCCTGTGACTAAGTTAGTCGTTGATAAATGATATTGTACACATATTTTCAAAAGAAAAGGTTTTATAGCAGTCAGGGCTTAGCAAGACATTTATAGCCGCGTTGTACAACCACAATTAGTATTGGCAGGACAGTAGGGAAAAATGTGTTGCAACAAATTTTCCTCCCTATATTTGATATGCCAGATTTACTATATATATAATTCAGGATTATAGCACCATAAGGTAATCAATTGCGTATAGAACCTTGCTACCGCACGATTAATTTGTATGAATCTTGAGAACAACTGCAATTGAATCTTTTGAAACGTGCAAGGTGCTGCTATTAAATAATTGTTCCTTATACCTGGAGGAAGTGTAGTTGATGAACGATCGAAAATCTTACCTGAAAATCATATGACAAACTGGGAAAAATCTATATAACACGAACTATTCAAAGACATTTGTTTGGCTCATAATAGCCTAGATAAGTCGCGGATTTTTTTTTGCATTGTGATGTTAGCTGAGGAAAAGAAAAAAAAAAGATATTGAGCGTAAAAAGAACTGAGAAGAAACAACAGAGAAGAAATTGTACGACGATTTGTTTGCATGCGATAAAAAAAAATAGAAATCGTGATCAGAATAGCTTAGCGACACTTTTAGTTTTTTTTATTATTATTATTACTATTATGTTGCAATTAGAATTAAAAATAAAACAGAAAAGTTTTTTTTCGTACGAAAAGAAAAAGGTATTTATTTTAGCACACCTAGCTGTTTGCATAGTAAATATTGTTAAATTTAATGCCTGTCTTGCACGACACATACAATTTCTTGGTTCAATTATAACATAAAGTTCACTTAATGCGTAGATTACATATCGATATTTTCCCTGTCAGTGAAAATTTGAATAGATAATAAAATGAATTAATACCCCGTAACTTTCGGTCTTTCCTTTCCTTTAGTTCTAACCGGGTATAGGACCCGGTACGGTGGCAGGCTTCCACCTCAAAACCATGAGCCAGCCGCCGGGTAATTACTAAATCCTTCTTTTGTTTCAGGTGACGTTTTGGGTTGAGTGGCCCAAGCAGAGTGCCTTTTTATGGCATAGAGATATACAATCAAATTGTATAATTCTATGACATAAATTGGTCACCGGGGTACTCCCCTTCTGATGGGAAAGTTCATACAATTCAAGTTGTATGAATCTTCCACTCAGAAGAAGAATACCTGGCCACTTCAACAAGCTATCTATGGATTTATTCCGGTTGGGTGGGTATGAAGGGGCTCCACCACCACCCGGTTGCCCCTCTTTCATTTGTGGGCCATGAATTTATTTGGGTAACGACGGGGTCACCCCAAGTTCGCCTTTCTTTTCAGGTTTCACTTGTTCTAGTACAAGTTACATCTCCCTCGGTGAGGTTATCTACAATTCTTGCGACTTCGGTCGCCTTTTGAGCTATCGACCAATTCGTGAATGCGAAATATCTTTGTAGTGGGTCCTCGTGCTGGGGAAATGAACCCGCCCCACGACACCGCAATGCTAGCCTGCCAGCGCATTCACGCGTCTCCAGACGAGGGCATTCTCGGCAGATACCTCCATCTTCTTCTGCCGGGGCAGCAGAACATCGCTGTAGTCCTTCACGGACATTATTGAACTTACTATTCACTACAAGTTGGCTGACTTTCTTCATTCCTCAATAAATCTTTGCACTTCCAATTCCCATATTTTTTCTTCTTTCCTTTTTTTCCTTTTGTTTTGCTGTGTTAACTATTGCTGAAGAGGTCATTTGTCTTCCAGATAAATTTTGAAGTTGGACATCTTCTATTCCCGAATCTTCATTAGTTATACCTTCGTTATCTGGAGTTGATATGTACACAGTTATGTATTTTCCAGATTCAATGATAATTGAACCTGGATCTAGGTTTTCGTCATCCATATCAACTTCAGACAGAGGCTTATTAAACTCCTCCAAAAGTTCGTCGCGCGTAAGTGATCTGAAATCAAATGTACTACCGTGTCAATACATTTATGATTGAAAATTATTAGAAAAACCTTGTTATTTGCGCAATATTGGGTGCCCAATGTTGCGCAAACGCAATGAGTTTTACAATAGGGGTGCCCAGTGTTGCATTAGCGCAACATTTTCATGTTCCTTGAATTCAACAAAGAATTTTGTAGAAAATTCAAAGAAAATTGGAACAACTTTTAGTAAGAACTATGCAGTCACATCTAATTTCACAAATTCATTATAAAATATCAATGCTAGAATAATATTATTTGTATCTTACCTCTTGAGCTCATAGCAGAACGAAAAGTACTGATTTTCCAAATTGCGAAACAAAGTAGAATTTTTAATGAAAAACACATTTGAAGTTCACTATCTAATCCTTTGAACGGCTAAATTCGAACTGAACTGGTAATGAATCTGCACGTCTACGAAACATAATTCGCTTTGTGCTGTGTTTAACATAAGACACGCAAATACTTTAGCAACGCTCTAGACTCCCAGAAGCAATATTTGAACTTTTCACGAAATACAGCTGTGATTATGCGAAAAAATAAGGAGCAATTCATCAAAAGACAATTTGCAAAAAATTCCGATTGTATTTTGTGCATCATTACTTACTGCCAGAAAGTGTAGTTATAGTTCTACAATGTTGAAATTTGGTGTCCAGAACATAAACTTGACTGTTTTTACTTCAAACTGTCATTTTGAGTTTACCAGAGTTAACGGAAGAGACAATTTCGACTAAAATCGCCTTTAGGGAAGAGCCCTCTTGCTTTAGCTGGTTTAACAGCTTTGATTAAACTTTCCCAGTGACATACCTAATTTTGCTCTACTGCCGGCAGCCATCTGTGCTGTGCTCTACAGCAAAGCTCTAATCATTCATACACATGGCAAGGATAATTCACATTTGTACTGCATGAAACAAGGAATAAATTCTATTTCATAAGCCATCCTGCCGAATGACTCTCAACTGACCTCGTGGCAACGCCAAGAAATTACAAACATCTCACAATAGACACGGCCGCCAGCAAAACAAGAAATTGCCCAAGCAAAAAAGCAAAACCAGCCTATCTTCCTTTTGATGCGCCTATTCCCACATATTCCATAGCAGCACCACCATCGCCATATCACCGCCGCGGCACCGCTACCACCAACACATGCGTAACTAGGCGCCATTATGGCGTTTTGACAAGCTATACAAAATGAAAATCCAATTTTTTCCTATTTTCTAGTCATTACTCCTCTTTCTTGGCTTCCATTCCTTTCGTTATTCCTTCAGCCATTATCCAGTTGGTCGCTGAAAGCTCTACGTTCCCAAAAAGGATACGAAATCCACGTCGAACGCATCATATGCAAAAGACCATCATCATCGAGCGAAAATACAGCGAACAAGTCCAAATCAATGAAAATCATGGACGGCATGTGTGACGAAGTACGGGGCGGAGATGGAAGAGTGCGGAGAGTCGCAGCAGCAGCGACCGAGGGAGGGGAAGGCTAAACAAAACAATGAAATTCCATTCAGGGCCAGGGGTCACCACATCGCATATCGCGCACATATCCATGAGAATTCGCGATTGGATTCGCAGCATTCGTATTGGAAGAAAGTTTATCAATTTCCCCTAACGGGAAGCGACTCTCATTGGATTGATTGCTCTCTCTCTGATTGGAAAATTCAGTCATGCGCTGGTTTCTTGTAGTGGAAAACGGGAAAACTGGATGTCATATTATTCCCATGCCTGGTTTCGCAGTAATTTCGGTTCGTTTGTGTCTACGTACATGCCCATTGCCCGTTGATTGAGCCGAGAAAATTGAGAGAGGCATTTAAGGAAAATGAATGAGAGTCCTGTTCCGTTCGTTTTTGGGTAGGCTTTGCTCTAATGACAAGAGGCGATGAGGATTGTACAGGATAACGTTATAGAACTGCCAGGTTGAGTTTTTTTATTGCGGATTTTATCGTTTTGAAAACAAAAAGGAAAATTTCCGATGCCACTGATGTGATTAATGGATTTGGACTAACCTAATTTTCGATGGATTCCTGGTATTACGCCAAGTGTAGTAGAATGACTTTAAAATGGGGCCTTGATTTCAGGAAATAACAGTTGAAAATAATAAAACTTATTTAGGTCACGTGTTGGATGTGAAATAATCAAAAATATCACAAAGATAGCAATCAAGCAATATCAATTTCAAACGCCACGTGTGGTCTTGTAAAGTGGAAAATTACTTTTCTGTTTTATTACGATCCGAATTGAAAATTAATTGACTTTCATAATTTACCGTAGATGCAATGAATCAGTTATATAAGATTAAGTTTAATTTGGAACAATTTCCAACCAATTAAAATAAGAAGAAATATTCTGTTTAAAAAATAACAATTTATAAATTTACCACCAGACTTAAAAATTCGAAATAATTTTAATATTGAATTTTTTTTCGTTCCAGGTATGTTAACGAATCAAAGTTTCTACAATCGAACGAGTAATTAGAAAAAAATATTAACAATATTAATGGAGTTAAAAACTATGTATTATGGCGGAAAATCATCTATTTTTGAATTTTATTAATTTATTTTGAATCATGGTGAGTAAATGCAAATGTGGCAGTATTAGACGAAATATTTTTTCTTTCATATAAATGAGTTCATGGCGTCATTTAAATTTTGGAAATTTTCAAAAATTACAAATAACCACTTTTACAACCATTTATTGAATTAGTTTCAGTTTAGAAGTGCTTGTTTATTGATTCTTAATCTCATTACAATGCGACAGCTTAATTTAGGGGATTTGAATTCAAATCATCGCAGCATTTATATATTAGCATTATCTATTGTAATGATTTTCCTTCGTCGTCCGTCAGTTAATACGCCCAAGATCTCTCGAAGGAAGTCCAAACCGATCCTTCATCGGTTATAGACGTGAAGTCCTGGTATGTGCCAACGGACTGCACCCAACAGGTCAACAAGTCTATTCCGAGGTGGCTGCTGGCAGGCTAGCTAGTTCGGAGAGCAGTTTCGGTCGTAGGTCTTCCGTGAGCAGACTAAATCCTAATACAAGTTACCGATTCAAATGCCCGATTTAAAACGCGTCAACCATCCTATCCTATTCTACTTTAAGCTAATTCATTTTAGCCTCCTTCAGACCGGACGTCAAGTCCAAAAAAGAAAAAGAAAGACATCAAGCAAAGCGATGTGTTCCCGATTATTCACCGGCGCCGTGCCAGGAATAAGCTAATCGAATTCAAAACCGAATCAATCAACTCGAACTGAAAACGCAGTGTCAAACTACGGCATCATGTACCGAACTGATCAGTCACGAATTGTTAAGATACTACCCCGCAGTGTTTTATGGGTGTTCAAGATGTCCGTAAAGGACTGCAGCGAAGGTCTGCTGCCTCAGCGAGCGTGAATTTCGGCGCTCGCCGGAAACGACCCTGTCTGAAGACGCGTGAATGCGTTTGCAGGCTAGCATTGCAGTGTCGTGAGTCGAGTTCTTTTCGCCGGCACAAGGGCCCGCTTCGAAAAATTTGATCAAACCATATAATAACTCTTATAATAAAATTCACGATTATAACATTTAATATAAAAGGAAGATAATAATATTTTATTATTATTAATCTAAATATTTTTCTTTGATTCAATTTTTAATTGTTATTATAAATTATAATATATAATACATATATATTTATATATATATCTATATATATATATATATATATATATATATATATATATATATATATATATATATATATATATATTGTCGCGTGTTATTGGTTCGCGGCAAATAATTTTAATGTTCCGGGAAAGTGAAAACGCAATGTCTTTTAATTTAAGTTAAAAGAGTTTATTTAATCAATCACAAAAATGCACAATTACTTATTTTAGTATTTCACAATTTTAATTTTCACTAAGTCTATAAATTTGTCATTCAACTGTCCACTTAAAATTACTTCGCACTCAAACAATCAATCGTCTTTACTTCGCGTTCCACTATATCGCAGTTTTCTATCGCGGTTGTAATGAATCCATCCCCCCATTCATTCAGCTCACCTTTATATAGGGTCTCTACCTATTCACCCATTTCTCGTACGTTGGCGAATGTTCTACCGAGAGGTACCTGGTAGATTCGAGCAAATTAATGAATGGAGTGACGTCACTTGCAGATGTTGATCATGCTTGTTGGGTTCTCGTGGCTTCGAGTAAATTCATTTGTTGACGTTCTTAATGATTATGAAAACAATTGCGACAGCAGCTCGCAGAATTATTTGTACATGTAATTATTTGTACATGTAACACTGCCCCCACCTCAGTTCTTTTCGCCCCGAAAAGATGTGTCGCTATTTGTAGTCAATTCTCCCTGGGTGTAATATGGAGCAAGACGGTCCAGATGCACGATTTTCATTTTAGCTCTCGGCTTACGATGTTCCTGTATTCGGTATACGACGTCGTTGATTCGCTTTGTAACTCGGTATGGTCCCTCCCAATTATGTTGCAACTTTGGAGACCTACCTTTTCGCCGTTGCGGGTTATAAAGCCACACCAAGTCATCTTGCTGGAAGCCAGTAGAATTAGCCTTTAGATCATACCTGGTCCTCATGCGGTCAGTAGCCAATTCGAGGTGTTTTCGCACTGTCCGATGTATCTGGTTCAACCGTTGTCTTAGATAACTTGCGTACTTCGAGACCGTTTGGGGTTTCTCAGGGGGTGTTCCGAACTTTATATCGGCTGGCAAACGAATAGTCTTTCCAAAACTGACTTTGGCTGGAGCTTGGCTCGTCGATGCATGTTCAGCAGCTCTGTACGCCATCAAAAATAGTGGGATATGTCGGTCCCAGTCCCTTTGGTTCTCGTCAACCATCTTGGCCAGATGGTTATTGAGCGTGCCGTTGAACCGTTCGACCATTCCATCGGATTGGGGATGCAGCGGTGTTGTCCTCGTTTTCCGTATTCCCAGTAGTTCACACATTTCGCCAAAAACTAGTGACTCAAAGTTTCGGCCTTGATCTGAATGTAATTCGCAAGGTACGCCGTACCTACTGACCCAATTTAACACTAGCTGTTCAGCTACGGTAGTTGCTTCCTGGTTGGGAATGGGGTAGACCTCGGGCCACTTGCTGAAATAATCGGCTACAACCAGCGTATATCGATTTCCCCAATCGGATTCAGGAAAGGGTCCTGCGATGTCAACAGCAATCCTTTCGAATGGCACGCCTACGTTATAGGTTTGCATTTGTCCTCTCAGTCGTCGCTTTGGGCCTTTGACGGAAGCGCAAATTGTGCATCTGCGACACCAGTCCTCTACATCTTCTCGAGCGTGGAGCCAGTAGAACCTTTCCCGCAATTTCGCTAAGGTCTTGTTAACACCAAGGTGGCCTCCCGAGGATCCTTCATGCATTTCCTTAACCACATCGTGGATTCGGCTTTTGGGTAGTATAGTTTGCATCCTATAGGAGCTGCCATCCACCGTTTCCCGTTTCTGCTTGAGTATGCCACCCTCTACCTGAAGGGAGTTCCATTGTGCCCAATAGCTTTTCAGGGTTGCGCCATGCGTTGAAACGTCTTTCCACTCAGGTCGCCCAGTCGTCTCCTTCCATACGAGCAATGGTCCGATGTCTTCATCGGCTAGCTGGGCATTTCGAATCTCCTCCAATGACCAACCTTCATCGAATTCAGCCGTTATCAGTCGCAGATCAACGGGCGGTTCCTTTTCCTCAATCCGTCGGCAATGCTTGCAGTTAGCTGGACATGGGCGACGAGATAGGGCGTCAGCATTTCCATGAACTCCGCCCTTTCGATGAACAATTTCGTAGTCGTATGACTGCAATCTTTCGATCCATCTCGCAACTTGTCCCTCGGGGTTTTTGAAGTTAAGTAGCCATCTCAACGATGCATGGTCCGTTCGAAGAACAAATTTCTGGCCATATAGATACTTGTGGAACTGCTTGGTGGCCTCTATTATAGCCAAAAGCTCCTTCCTGGTCACGCAGTAATTCCTCTCACTTTTTGAGAGAACTCGACTGTAATAAGAGAGGACTCTTTCTTCGCCATTGATCTGCTGGGAGAGTACAGCTCCAATACCGCCGTTGCTTGCATCGGTGTCAACTACAAACATTTTTCCGGGTTTCGGATACGCCAGCACGGGTGATTCACAGAGCTTTTCCTTCAGGGTCTCAAAGGCTGTCTGGCATTGTTCATTCCAGACATACGGACGATTTTTCTCGGTAAGCTGATGGAGACACTTAGCTATTTTGGCAAAGTCTTTGACGAATCTTCGATAGTAGGTCGCCAGACCCAGAAAACTTCGTAGTTGGCGCTTGTTGTTTGGTGTTGGCCAGCTTTTCACGGCTTCAATTTTCTCAGGGTCTGTTTTGACCCCTTCTGCTGATACGACGTGTCCCAGGTATTTTACTTCATCAACTTGACCAGGAAGGCATCTGTCTGCTTCTCCACGATGTTGCCTTGGCACGGTGCTGGGGATGTCGATACTCGTGGCCAACGTTCGCCCCACGAAGTTGGCCCTTGCAGTTTGATGGGCCTCCATTCTAGGCTCCTGACACGGTCTGGATCTCCACCACCCTGGACAATAGCTCGGTCTTCTCCCCTTCTTGCAGTCTCTTTGCAGGTGCCCTTTTTCCCCGCAATTCCAGCATCTAGGCGCACCATTCACCTGCAGCTCTCGCTCATTTCCCACGCGCTCACACCTGGATTTATCTGTCACTACCTCGCGAACCCGGACAGTGGTGCGGGTCACATTTTTGGCTGCCTCAAAATTTAAACTATAAGCCAATGCTTCCTTGACTGTTTGCTTTTGAGCTAACCGCACGGCTTGTTGCAATTCCTTGTCTTTTAAGGCGCTGATGAATGCTTCTGCTGCTACGTCATCTCGATGTTCTGGGTCGTACGCTGGGTAAGCCAAAAGTGCCAATCGCTCAATGTCTTGTGCTAGCTGCTGCAAGGTTTTGCCAGACTTCTGCATCCGATGCCGTAGCTGCGCCCGGTAAATCTGCTTCAGATGATCGTCTCCATAACGCATGTCCAGCGCATTCATTATAGCAGCCGGGTTTGAATGCAGCTCAACGGGGATAGTCTGCAAAAGCTCGGCAGCTGGGCCTCTTAGAGCCAGAATTAACGCAGTTGCTCGTTCCTGCTCATTCCAGTGATTTATCCTAGCGGCGGCTTCAAACTGGATTTTGTAAATACTCCAGACCGTTTGCCCATCGAATATTGGTGCTTGCACATTTCTGGATGTGCTTCTGCGGTTATAAGCGGGGATGGTGAGGTGGTTACTACTGCCTTCGCTGCTTCCAATTCTTTTTTCACTTTTTCCATCTCATGGTTCATTCTCTCTTCAACCTGGCTGATCTCATAGTTGATTTTCTCCTCAACTTGGCTGACCTTCTCCTCGACCTGGTAAACCTTTTCCTCGACGCATTTAATTTGATTGTTCAGGCTACCGAGCTCCACTTTTATTTCGGTTGACTGTTTTTGCACTTCCTTGATTACGATCGCTTGTTGGTCCATCTTCGCCGATTGTTCATCTAGCTTCGTCGTTAAATTGGACGACTGTTCATTGAGCTTCGCAGTTAAATTGGATGACTGTTGTCGCTGCTCTTGCTGCATCAGCGTCAACATTTGCACCAGTGCATTTTCTGGTTTCTTTGGCTTTTCTGTTTCAGCTTCACCACCTTCTGCGCCTTTTTCTGCATCTGTAGGCTCACCCGAATCTAGATACGCACCTTCCGACTCGATCGCATCACGCAAGCGTGCAATCAGTATGGCCTTTGTACCTTGTGTAGCCAGATTTCGTTGTTCCAACTCCTCTTTGAGCTCCGATATGCTCAATTGATTAATTTTTGGATTTAAATTTCCTGGCATTTTTATTGTTTCGGCTATTTTTCCACGTTAACTTCCACAATTGTGCGCTTCAAAAATGTTTAATCGTTTTCACTTCCAAAATTTTCTATCCCACTTCTGACACCACTGTCACGTGTTATTGGTTCGCGGCCTATAATTTTAACGTTCCGGGAAAGTGAAAACGCAATGTCTTTTAATTTAAGTTAAAAGAGTTTATTCAATTAAATAAAATGCACAATAATCAGTTAACACTTTCACTAATTTTAATTGTCACTATTAAAATTATCTAACACTTGTCCATAAATTTATAATCGCAATTGTCTTCTAAATTACTTCACTATTACGAAACACACTTTCCTACTACTCGAAGAATATCGCTTCCCACACACAATCGCAGTTCTTCTCGCGGTCGAATGAATGATTCCCCCATTCATTCAGCTCGCCTTTATATAGGGTCTCTACATATTCACCCATTTCTCGCACATTGGCGAATGTTCTACCGAGAGGTACCTGGTAGGTTCGAGCAAATTAATGAATGGAGTGACGTCACTTGCAGATGTTGATTATGCTTGTTGAATTTACTCGTGGGTTCGAGTAAATTCATTTGTTCACGTTCTTAATGATGATGAAAACAATTGCGACAGTAGCTCGCAGAATTATTTGTACATGTAATTATTTGTACATGTAACATTATTATTTTATTTGCTCTCCAGCATCTGCTTCAATATCGTTGCAGGACAACCCCGGAATCCACTTCACGCCAACCTCGAAATGTAGGATCTGTTATTTGCAGCAGATTTCTTTCGAAGAGTCTTTTCGTAACGAGTTTCAGTGCACACATAAACTAAATAAGCTATTAGACAAGCCAAATATCCTTCGAAGTATGTACTGCCAAGTCCTTTCTCTGCTTCAGCTAAAAAATCATTAAGTATCGTTATTGCTGATTCAAAGATATGCCTTACAATATGACCATCCAGTTCACTTGGAAGCCTTGTATGAAATATGACGGATGTTTCTTCACTGTAATCCCGTTGAACCCGTTGAACATTTTAGTGCAATTCTACTGTAGAGCACTACTTCCAGGGGCGTTGTTTTGTGACATTTTCCCACGCGACACCGAATATTGCTAGTGAGCTTGGACAAACAGAAAATTACATTTTTCTTTGATAACAGTCGTCAAGTCTAATAATTTTTTTGATAACAATTTGCACCTGCTCTCTATGAGAGAGGTGAATGAGCATAATTGTACGTTTTTGTACCGTCTTCATTCGTCGTACGGTATTCGGCCATGGACGCGCGGATAGACTCATGGTCTTACGCGTAACTCATGGTCTTACGCACTTTAAACCCACGAACTTGATTTCGGTTTCCCACAAAACTGTTCGCAGATTCCCTCCGATTCGGACTTCGTTCATATAGTTGAGCTAAATCTTACAAATTCCTGCTACTTGTGCTTCAAACGAAATCACCCGAGGTTGAACTTTAACCAAAGGAAAATGTGAAAATGTGGTTTGAAATTTGCTTTGATAAACAATTTCAGAGTATCAATCAAGTCATTCCGGGGCTATGGAACTATGGAATGGATCACGGTCGCTGGTTACTTGAAGCAAGCACACTATCAACTTATTCAATCCACTTTCCCCACACTTAAAATTTTTCGGAAGGTGGTGGAATAAAGAAAACGAGCGAAAAACGAATAAAGTGTGGAAATTTCTACAAGTTCACTATTATTAATTTTCCACACGCGTAGTCTTGGGAAACCACAAAATTCTTTTCTCCCACGTGATTACTGTGGCGATTTAAAGCAGACTATTTGATCCGTTCAAATCCCAGCATCATCTTTATGCCACAACGGTGGCTTCTCGCGCCCAAGCAAATTTGCCTCTTGCTTGTTCGTCGTCCACCGTATCGTCACGCTGCAACTCTCGCTCAGCCACTGTAGATTGCATTCGGCAATGCAATACGTGTAATAGAAGCTAATAATGTTAAAAAAAAATCAAATAATAATAAAAAGATAAATATAAAGAATATAATTAAAAAGGAAAATTTAAATTTAATATAGAGAGGAAAAAGATAATATAAAAGTTATATTTATAACAAAATTAAAATTTATGATTCGGAAAACTATAAATTGGAATAATTAAATTTTTAAAATCTACAATTAAAATTCGGGTCAGTGTTATGTCAGTTTTCAAGCAGTTTGCTTAGGCGACTCCTCGATTACTACTATGCATCCAACTTTTTGAATTATTTCTGTTTCACGTTTTCGTTCCCAACTCGATATGTTAACGTTAGAAGACAAAGAGTTAAAACTGTTACTCAACTGGTTGATGAACAGTAATCCGTGTACTCTACTGGACACATATAATAATCACTTTTATTACCAAAAATGTGCCGTTTTGCTCTCACGTTTTCCCGTGTGCTAACTAAAACATTTCTTTTCCAGTTACTCCTCACGACGGCTATTTCCCTCGACCCTTTCAAATGTGAGTTCCGCTTCAAAACAATCCCGTTCATGGCCCTCTTCATGGTAGTAATGGAAGTTTTCTCGTTGACACAATCTAGCAATTGCTTCGCTACATTGCGTCGCAAAAGTGGTTGCCATTATCAATTTTTATTTGCAGTTTTATTTAGTTTTTTCTGATAATGATAGCGAAGGTAGTGGCGGGGTTAAATGTGGGTTAGAAATAATAATGTTAATTAGTTGCGTGTCAAACTGTTCCGCAAATATTGGGTTGTTATTTTCTTAAAAATGGTATTTTCTTCGCAAAGGTCTTTCGAGCAGTTTGCCTAGGCGGGCTGCTCGATAACTACGATTTGTATTATATCTCGTTCAAATTTGTACTATCAGATTAACCATTGGGCTAAGTAGGCGCCAGCGAATGGGCCCCGCGCTGATTTAGGGATTAAAATAATATTCAATTTAATTTTAAAAGCAATTTTGTGCATTTCCTTTTGTCTGCAGGTTTAGAATGCGTCACAGCGTCGACTTTCTACTCAGGGTCCCCGTATAGTTGGAGCCGCTTTGTTGTTTATTTGTTCGTATGTCGGTGGTTAAGTTTAACAACAATCAAACAGTCGTCTGTAATTATTAGGTAACAAGCATCTTATGAAAGGATTTTAATTATAATTAAGGAGATTAGCCGTAAAGGCTGGTGCAAATCCACTCGATGGGACTTTTTTCTCTAACGTAAATAAAGCTTTTTTCGAACCGCATCATTCTTCTTCGCAAATGAATATTTTCATTTAAATAATGCAGACTCCGAAAATAATAAACGATTTAGTCTTTCATACGAGAAGCTTATGAGGGGATTTCTTTGTAGCTCAAGTAGATTAGTATCATAGCCCAGTGGTTGGCGCTCATGTCTGGTGATTGGAAGATAGCAGGTACGATATCATTCGAGGACAATCCCTTTTTCAGAAAACATCGCTTATTTTTCAGCATCGCAATCGTATTATTCTTCTTCACCGGTATTTTAATTTAAATTTAAGATGCACATTGCTTCCTCCTACAATAACCTCCTCAATATTCCTCGGTCCAATAAGTAGCCCGTTTGAGAAAGGAGGAAGGAACCCCTTATTTCCCCAACTCACAGCTTCCATGATTCCTCATCCCAAAGCCCCCAATTAAATGGAAGCAAATGCTCTCGGGGTTGCCATTGAGTTTCCTGGTTCCCCAATAATGGGACATTAAATGCCGAGAAATGCTAATAACTGTAAATACATCTACAGATCTGCTACTAAATCTTACTTACACCTCCATTGTGGTGACATGAGAGGGTGAAGGCAAGTTTTCCGAGCCTGACTACGGAATCGAAAGTAATAACCATGCCATCGGCCATCGGAATGGATGCTAACTCCCTGTCCCTGGAAAGCCCTACAATGTTTCAAAACCTGCAGAAGAGCCTCGAAATGGATTGGAATCACGGAAACCACCTCACAAACGGAAAAAGGACTGTGTTGGTGCAGCCACCAAGCATGTCGACCACAAAATGCATACTTGGTCGACAAACATATTGACGACAACAATGTTGCACTGGTCAAATCTGGTCTGATCATCTTACCACGCGCAACTGTGTTGCTGTTCAATGCTGACCACACGCGTTCATTGACCAAGCATGCATGCTTGTGCGCAATATCTTATGGCGCATGAATGGCATTAGCAGACTTTAACAAGAAAATCGTTCACGCCTTTAATTTTTTTTTGGCGTGAACAACAATAAATTAACAAATCTCGATAACTAATTACGATGCGTCGTTTTTCGCGCCTCGTAATTAGTTATCGAGATTTGTTAATTTATTGACTTGTTATCGAAACACATTTGCTATCAAAAATAAAGTCTATGTTTTTATATAGGAGTAACCTGGGTTTTTTATTCACACCACGAACCCTCAACCCTATAGTGGTGATCCTGCCATCGAACGGAACTTCAAGGTCCACGAACAACATCACCGCAGACGATCCACAAATAGGCAATATTCAACCACCAGCCATCAAAGGAGACATGACCAATACGCTGGTAGTCAACTCCGAGTTGCAGATTCAAAGCTCAAAGATCGAATTGCTACTGGTGCTGATCATCAATTCCGTCTCTCAAGCCTATAAGCTCTACCGGAGCCACGTCAGAGGAGTTGAACGTCGCGTAGCACTAACCAACGCCTGAAACGGTGACACCAGCGCCACCAACACTGACGTTCACTCCACAGGCTGGACCTGCGCTGAAGGAGGAGGCTGACGATATGACGAGATGGCACGCGTCACATTTATGAGTTCCACCCTTGTGGCAGGAGGATGTGGTGCTTTGATTTGCCTAGGTGGACGCAAATTTTGCCACAAGCCGCGTCATCGACGATTCAACCAAATTCGATGCAATGCGATGCAACAGGTGCGCAACATTTTGACAAACCCACCGCGGAGAATAAATACAGTCCACTAAAAAACGCCCTGTTGGCAATCCACGCTGACTCGGCTCAGCAGTGCATACAAATGCTCCTTTTAGAAGTCAAGTAAAGAAACCAGCATCAATCACGGCTTCTCAACCAGATGCGCACGCTCACCAACGGAAACGTACCCGACCTCTTGTTACAGCAGATGTGGCTTAACTGCCTCAATGTCACGCTGAAGAGCATCTCATCAGCCAACGACGCCGCACTTTTGGATTTCGTAACGATCACCGATCGTGGACACGAGGTCACCAGACAATCAGTGGCAGTAATTGCAAAGGACCATAAGCCACGCCACAGCATTCTACCAGACCTGCGAGTCACTAGTGAGCTGAGTAGCCTTTCTTCCGCAGTACGTGACCTCAGCCACCAAATAACGAAGATAGAGGATTCACTTTTTGCTCTAGGCAATAGAGAGTGGTCAACCTCGCGAAAGGACACACATCACACACAGCCTACTCAACAACAGGAATTACCAACATGCTACACCTGAACGACAGATGAACAGCTCTGCTAGTACTATCGACATTATTGGCCAGAGGCAAAAAACGATCGGCAACCTTGCTCAAAGCAAAAAAAACTAACCACTCACCATCCACACGTAGCAGCCGCCCATTGTACAATCCATCAATTAAGTATTCGCGACAATATCAACAAAAGCGCTTTCTTGATCGACACAGGTGAGGGGGTTTCGGCTATTGCGCCAACCAACCGAAATCGACGGTGTCTCTAGCTTAGTCGCCGCCAACTGTTCCCAAATCATTAAATTTGGTAAACGAGAAGTGAAATTGAACTTGGGACTTACAACGCCGTTCATCGGAGTGAATTTTATCAAACACTATGGCCTCCTTATTGACGTCAAAGGGAGCGGCTTATCGAGCGTACAGGCCTCAAAACGATTGTCGCCCATATTAACAAGCAGCTGCTCTAAGCTGATCAACTTCTATCAGATGTCAGTGGTGAGTTGCGATCACTGTTACTGGACTAAATCAACCTTACAAACGGTGAGCAAAAACCAAACATAAAGTGCACAACCACCCATCACGTCCAGACCAAGGGACGGCCAGGACGAAGACTCCTCCCTGACAAGCTGAAAGCTGCAAGAGTCGAATTCGACGACCTGATCAGACACAAAATTTGCCGCCCATCAAAAAGTGCCTGGAGCAGCCGCTTGCACATGGTGAAGAAACCAAATGGAGATTGGTGACCATACGAGAACTACCGTGTGCTCAATGTCCCCACAATCTCAGACCGCTATCCAATTGGGTTTCGCCAGGATTTTACTGCAGCCCTCCACGGAATGATGTTTTTTTTGTGATCGACTTGCAGAATGCATACCACCAAATCCCAAAGACCGCCATCATCACACCGTTTGGACTGTATAAATTTATGTACATGACATTTGGCCGCGCAACACAGGTCAGACGTTTCAACGCTTTATGCACAAAGTGCTGCGGGGCTTAGACAACGCACTTGTTTGCCTCGACGACGTTCTGATTTTTTCGCCTGACGTGTCTTGAGCACATACAGCAAATATTGGACCAACTTGTGAAATTTGGTCTGATCATCAATACCCTCAAGTGCCAGTCGGTAAATCGAAAGTGAAGTTCTTGGGGCACGCTATCAACAAGCGCGAATTGAAACCCTTACCTGAAAAAACGGAGGGAATTCCTGTAACACCAAGACCGAGAATCTTTCATCAATTGAAATCTTTTCTAGGGATGGTGAACTTCTATCACCACTTTTTCCCACACGCATATCAATACCAACGTGCGTTGCTGCATTTGATCGTGGGGAGCCACAAATGCAACCAAACACTCCTCAATTAGACAGGCGAAGCAGTGGCCGCATTCGACCAGTCTAAATTGGACTTGGGGAGGGCCCGATTTGGACTGATCTCGATTTCAACGCCATATGGTTTCTCTGCGTTGACACCTCAGATAACGGCATCAGAGCCATACTACAGCAAGCCAGGGACGGAACTATATCACCACTCGGATTCTTCCCCAGGAATCTAACAGACGCTCAACGAAAGTACAGCACGTACAATCGGGAACTATATACGAGACGTTCTACAATCACCTGGAAAGACTAATCAACTCATTGCCTACAAATGGCACAAAAATAATTCTGGTTGATTTCAACGCTAAGGTGGGCAATGAGATATCTTTTCGGGGAAAGACTGGATGATATGGCCTCCACGATGAAACAAATGACAACGGCCAGCGCCTGATTGACTTGGCATGTAGCAGAAATCTAGTCATACGTTCGACTTGCTTCCCACATCGACGCATTCATAAAATTACCTGGGTATCACCGGATGGCAACACACAAAACCAGATCGATCATGTTCTGTTCCAACAACGTTGGGCCTCGAGCAAATCTGACATCCGTGCAAACTGAGCAGCCATATGAATCTCAGATCATTACTTCATCAAATTAACCTATCGATGTTGTATGTCAAAGGTGTATTCGGTGAAGACCAGCCTGTTACAAAAATTTGAAATGAAAAGGCTCCAAACGGCATCTGCGGCCAAAAATTTCACGGAGACCCTCGACAACCAGCTGGCTCCCATCGTATCAGCCGAATCGCGGGAAAACAAACAACGAGCTCTAGATGGAAGTGAAAACAGCTATTAAGACCATGGCACAACACACAATAGGACATCAAGCCCGCACAAGACAAATGATTGGTTCGCTGATGAGTGCCAGAATGCGTTAGACAAAATAATTAGGCGTACAAAGAATACGTAGGTAAGAAAACCAGGACGAAGAGAGAACAATATGACAATCTCAGAAGAGTAGCAAATAAGATCATTAGAATAAAGAAAAGAAAATACGATGACGACTAATTGAGAAGTTTCGATCTAAGTCTAGCGAACAACAACACAAGACAAGCATCCAAAGTAAAAGCCTGAAACGAGGTTATCAGCCCAAAACCACGCTCTGTCGCGATGACATCGGCAATATCATCGCTGATGAAGATTAAGGAAAAATGGGCATCATGTTTCAAGAACCTCCTTAATCCTTCGCACAGAATATCGGAGCATATAGATATTTTTGGAAAGTTTCCATTAGCCCCACCAACTCTGGATGAAGTTTGTACCACTTTCAAAGCCCAAAAGAATAATAAAGCGCCGGGCATCGATGAGATTCGAGTGGAGTTCATCAAATATGGTGGCAGCAGTGTTCATAAAGCTATTCACAAAGTCATCCAGCACATTTGGCAACAAGAACGTATGCCGAAAGAATGGAGTCAATCAATTATATTCTTTTCCACAAGAAAGGTGACAAGTTACAGTGCGAAAATTATAGAAACATATAACTACTTTTTACTGGGTACAAAATCTTTTCAAAGATCTTATAAAATAAGATCGGATCATACGCCAACAGTATTATTGGGGAGCAGCGAAGTGGTTTTAGAGCAGGTAGATCGACAATAGAGCAATCGTTCACTGTCAAGCAGGTACTTGAAAGTGCTGGGAGTTCAACATAGATGTGCACCAAATTTTCGTTGACTTCGAGCAAGCATACGACAGTATTGATCGTAACGTACTGTACCAAAAAATGCTTTGCTTTGGCATCCCATCCAAATTAGTCCATCTTACCAAAATGACAATGACGTCGACGACCTCCCAAGTCCGCAACAATACCCACCGATGCCTTTGACACAAATATCGGACTAAAGCAGGGAGATGAGCTGGCCCCATTGCTATTCAATTTGGCTCTGGAGTACGTCATAAGGAAGCTACCTGCCGATACGCAAGGTACATTACCATACAAGTCGAGCCAATTAGTAGCCAATGCGGACGACATCAACATTTTGTCACGGCCATTAACAACTACCAATGAACTCCTACTGAAACTCGGCAGTAAAGCAAAACTAGTAGCGCTACAAATCAATGAAAATAAAACAAAGCTCATGACGCAGTTAAGGAAAAATACCTCAAATACACAAAATATCACACTTGGCGAATATAGCATCGAAAATGTTAGCGAATTTGTGTATTTAGGCGCCAAAATAATGGAAACGGGCAATGAAAGAGACGAAATACGCCGAAGAATACAGCTTGCAAATAAATTATTATATTCAGTATTGACGATCTTGAAGACCAGCTGCATACACAGAAAAACAAAGCTCCAAGTATACAAATCTGTGATGAGACCTGTGTTATGCTATGGGTGAGAAACATGTACCCTAACCCAAGCATCCGCAAATATATTGAATGCCTTTGAGTGACGGGTCCTGAGGCGAATAATCGGAGCGAAACTAGACCAGGACCAATGGCAAATTCGATACAACCATGAGCTGTATGAAATTTTAAGGGACTGGAGGTCTCAACGATTGTTAGACTGCCGAAGCTGCAATGGTGCAACGGACACCCAAAAAGGTATTCGTTGGGAGAACTTAAGGCCGGAGACCAGTGGAGAAACTGAGGAAACACTGGTCTGTCTCGGTCGAGGAAGACAGTTCAACGCTGCTCGGATTGCAAAATTGGAGGACGTTGTCAATGGACCGAGAAATTGAAGCACGCAGTCAATAGACCAAGACGGTTGAAGGCTCTATTTGCAGGAAGCAAAGGCCTGAAAGGGACTGCAGTGCTAAGAAGAAGAAGAAGGCCTTACACGTTTGCAAAACCATTTTAAGTTTTTGTAACCATCTTCTACATCTTCAGAGGGGATCATTAGGACATCCATATATGGCAATACTATGACCTGTCTATTTAGCTTTCGAAATATGTTAATGTATTAATAAATTTCTGAAAGACAGCTGAGGAATTACATAGTCCAAAAGAAACACGCTGAAACTGGTATTTACCATTTTGCACGACGAAATAGGTGAACTTTCTACTCTCCTCTTCAACCCCAACGTGAAAGAATCCCTTGCGTAGATCCAATGCTGTAAACGTCTTAGCCTTCTATAACTTGTCCAAAATACTATCAATTAATGGCATCGGATATTTATCTTTTACGATGGTTCGATTTATCTTCCTACCTATCCTCGGTGCGATCCATCTTTCTTTTTGGTAACTATTACTGACCCAGCAAAATCGGACGAGCTTGATTCAATTATATCGTTCTGATTCCATTTCTCTACTTGTTTTGAGACTACATCCCGGTCATCCAAAGTCAGTCTGTTGCAACTGTTATAAATTGTAGGATCATCCTTCATTACAATTTTCAGCGGAATATTAGTTGTCTTGATCTTCTGGGGTGTGTTATCCTTGACCATAGTCAAAACCTCCTGCCTGATTCTAGGATGAATGTCGGGACACACATCTGGGTCAGTATCATCGCTTCTATTCAAATTAATCAGAGAAAGAATCTCGAAAGTTGGTTTTCCGATTCCGATACGGTCTATGCTGATGAATACTTCAGCGTCGTTAAGCAGCTCCGCAGCTACTATCGCATCATACGTTGAATGATGATTTTTGACTACATACACTTTTGTTGCAAAATCAGTTTCATTTATTATTTTGATATCGAAACAACCAATCGCCTTGACGTTAGAAAAAAACCATTCAGCGTTATCTCTGCGCTCTGCACAATGGTGATCCCACTTTTCGATGGGTATCACCGTTAATAAGGCTATTCTTCCGGTATAAATCAACGCCTCAACTCTTAATCCATTTATGTCAATCATCTTTTTCATCTTATTCGCAGCGCTTACAGCTATCTCATTTACTCTCATCTTATCGGT
The DNA here is from genome assembly GCA_963969285.1 of Odontomyia ornata. Classification (NCBI taxonomy): domain Eukaryota; kingdom Metazoa; phylum Arthropoda; class Insecta; order Diptera; family Stratiomyidae; genus Odontomyia; species Odontomyia ornata. The sequence continues at coordinate 15,822,135 of OZ017741.1, read as the reverse complement.
GTCTACTTCCGAACCTCCAATGTGACTTGGTCTTCGGCTATTGGCTGGACTCTGAGAGCAGTTGAATGATCGATGGGCAAAATTGTTGCACTTAAAACATTTGGGGCCAAGACTCTTCGATACACACTCTTTGGAGCGTTGACCGGTAGGTCCGCAGTTAAAACATCGGCTGGGGGTTGAACTTATTTGCGATCCTCTCACTACATTGCCAAAATCAGTGTTTCTACTTCGCTGCCAAACATAAGTTTTGCGGCTATCAATTTATTTCATTGATTGTCCTTTCACTATCGTCTTAGTTTCATCGTATTCTTTCAGTTTCTCATTGAACTGCTTCAAAGTTTTCACGTCACATAAAATCCCGTTGTTTATGGGCTCATCACTGATTCCGTTGACAATGTATTCAATTAACGAAACTTCTTCAATTTAACCGTGACTGGGAAGTTCTTTCATGCGGAGGAAATACTCACGAATACTTTCTATTTTTTTATTCTAGTATCATTATATCATTATATTTTTTACTAAGTTCTATTTTTAAAACTTTGCTTGAATTTAAACGTCTTTCACTTTGCACAAACTGTTTCTTCATCCCCCCTTAACTTTTTTCACGGATATAAACAACATTAAATCGTATCATCCAAACAAAACTGCCATTTCTTTTAATTTTCAATCCAGTTATCAATTGAATAATTGCCGGTGCCATCAAATGGCCTGATTGAGTCTTCGATATCTCTTAAGCTCATAGAAAGCTTTCGTTTCTTCTCCGCTGGACTTTTATTGATTTGGAGCCAGTTTGGCTATCCTCGTCCCGCTTGTCATTGTAGTCTTCATCGTCATTTTTGACATTATCTTCTTCAGTGCTAGGCTTAGAAGAATTTTTTGCTCAAGATCACTCAGAGCATCACAAATTTTGATGGACAATTCATCACTGGGTTCGTCGTAATCGATGTAAAATACGCTGGCAATTGCCATAATATCCCGTTCGGTTAATTGCTCGGGAATAAATTCCACTTTGCTTTTGCATTCGCCAGAATCGCGCTCGGAACTGAAACCGCAAAAGTATCTTAATCTTTCCCAGTTTTTACGGTCGCCCTCATTTCCAAAATAAAACGAAATGGAGTTTTTTAATTGTTTTGGTTGGCGTACACGCAATATTCGCGACTACACTTGATATTTCCCGTAGAGAGATAATTTTGAGTTAGTTTTCATGCACTTTCAAGGTAAATGACGTTTCACTGCTGGCACTAATACACTACATCTAATGTTTGCTGTGGCGTATGTTATACGAGAATTCCGGTTGAGCCCCCACTTTGTAGGAAATTCACCTTATACACAGACTTATGATATTAAAACACAATTTTTTTCAGGAATGTGTTCTTAATAGATAAAAACGAAACAATAACTCTATTTAATAGTTAATGAAACAATCACTTGATTCGATTCAATTCTCGCGTCTTTAACCTTTAACCGTCATAATTCAAATATACGTCTTTTGTCTGTGTGTTTGTGTGTTTTTCATTTAGTGGACCATCGGTATATTAAGGGTTGCCAATTCCACATTTATGCAATTCAATAATTTTAGCGAGTGAGAAATTCAATGAAAATTAATTATGCACGTGTGAAATTGCCATTATGAATTTTGTGTGCGAACGAAAAATTTAGGTTTGCGCGTGTGAGGTTGAGTAAATATGAAATTTAGATTTGCCCGTATACGGTTTATTAAACACCTTCCACCCAGCTATGATACGTTCTGATTTGAAACCAATACGTTTCATAACTGAATGGGCTTTAAGTCTGTTCGAAGAATCACTCGAAACAAATCTCGTTATCACTAACGGGGCTTGAACCAGGGATCTTCGGCTTACAGAGCGAGCACTCTAACTACTACACCACGTGACTACTAGTGCAAAATCCCGAGAATAAACGGTATTTGCATATATTTATCAATGAAAAAGCCTCGTTGAGTGCCATATCTCCTATGGCGGTCGTTCCAGACTGAAACACAATCTCCATGCTTTTCAGATAAAGCGTCACCAGTACACTTTGAGTGAAAACGATTTAACACGTTTCATGTCCTGTCAGCCACATATGTTTCACAAAGCGTGCCATTTAACGTCTTGCTACGTTCGTGACACACATGTGGTTCACGAGTTGCATACAACTTTTATTGTGAATATTGCTATGAAACTTGCTGGGACTGTTTTTTTTTTTTGGTTTGAGCTTACTAGGACGGTAACCAAGTTTAGAAATAAAGTAAAATATATCATGAACATTGTTTACTACTTGAGGAAAATTCAAAATACAAAAAAATGGAATTTTGGCGACAATGATTATAATTGTATCTTATTTTACATATGCTTAATCTTAAAACAAGGTAAACAATAACTTTTCTTACATATTACACATTCTGTATCAATTCTTTTCACTTTTTTTGCAGCACTTTCTCTATTTTCATCCAATTTTCGTAAACTGTCATAGCATCCAGAACAACGTTTTCTTACAATTTTGCCATCATTTTACCGCTCAATTTTCGACAGAAAATGATCAGATAAAACGGATCCGTCGTATTATAGATGTACTGGCACTACGTTCATGGTCTAATTTTAGAAATTCGCTTATGATATTTTGTTGCGCCTGCATCATGGTCATTCTCGTTTTTCTGTTTGTCGACGGGTAGAATTGTTGATACGATAATGTGGCATTTGTTACTGATGCACATATCAGTACATCAAGGGCAATTTTTGTATACCACGAGAGTGACTTCCTCTTTGGGTCGTAATAGCTGGAAAGTTAGTTTGATACGTTTATACCTTTTTTTCGTTCATTGTAGTCATGCACAGCCTTCGGCTTCATTTTTGGCTGATATCCACCTGACATTTGCACCTCAGATCCATGGCAAGTAGAAATCATAACGACATTTCTTTTGTCTTTCCACTTCAAAACCGTTATATTTTCTTTCAGACGTGCAATAACTTCGCCCTTTCTGGGCCCCATTTTCTTTAGCTTTATGGCCCAAGCAAAATTCACCCTATTTGCGCGCAGTGTGCCATTTAATTCTGTTTTTCGCTGTAATAAGTATTCAGCTAAGCCAACGCACAAAATCGCTACTACACTTCCGGGCTTATCCAAATCCTTAATTTTAGGGTCACGTCCTACGTAGACTATTTAATCCCAGACATATCCTTCTTGTGTGCACAGTTTGTATATCTTGAGACCATATTTATGAGCTTTCGAAGAATTATACTGTCGAAAAGATATTCTGCCTCTAAAAGGCATCATAGATTCATTGATGGCTACACATTCTCCTGGTGTTCTCTGGGTGCTGTATTATCAACAAAGTGCCAACAGCGAAGTATTGTACTGAAACGATTATATGATTATTGTACTGAAGCGATTATATGATTCTAAACTAGGAAATTTCACAACACCCATAAGTATGTACAAACCTATAAATTTCAGCATTTCTTCCTGTGCCACATTTGTCCATCTGTTCGTGTGGCTAAATCTTGAAAACTCATTATTCTGCTTTAGTTAGTTTGCGTACAAGTTAGTTTGCGTTATCATAAGATCCAAAGCCTCATCAGTCAAAAAATTTTCTATAAATTGATACTATAGAATGTTCGCCCTGGAGATGAATGGATGGAGATTCGATATCATGATGCTGTCGCGACAACGGTTGTATTATTTCACTCCAACCATTTCCTTCGTATATTTGATTTACCTCCTGCGCAGTTAGCTAGATGACTTCTGTAGCTGTCAACTTCTTTGACTTAGTAGGTCGTGCAGCAAAGTTTTCGGAATGATCGCTCCTGTTTGCTTCTGCAATAGAAACATGTCTTGTTTCATCAACAAATGGCATGTCATTTGTTGACATAACACTGTCTAAATCAGAAACATGATCCGGAACGAAATCGCGATCGGCGACGTCGTCATCACAAAAAATACTTTCTTCTCGAACATCTTCATCTGAAATCGACTCGTTTTCCCTAAAGTCAACGTCGCTATGCATGCATATCCAGCTCATTAACGCCTTGCATATTTGCGCGCACATGCATATCCAAATACATATGAACCCAAAATTGAATTTCTTAATTAATGCATATGCGCGCAAATTACCTTTCATTCACTGTCATGGGTCATTGCCTGCATATCCCATCACTGCATGCAATGATCTATACAGTGCATTGAACGCAATTGCATAAATTCGATGTACGCACTTTTTCTATTTGCATATGCATGCACATATGATCAGCACAAATGAAACATTCATAGGTCATTGCCTGAATTTTGCTTATTTCATGCAATGAACTATGAATGACAAATTATTAGATGTAAGCATAATTTCATTGTATATAAATTCACATTAATGATCAATAAAATCATTTGTCGTTTATCCATTATTCAAGACGTTCGTTTCAATTTGGTAGTTTGGTAGTTATTGAAGGTTTAATCCTGAGAGTTTTACTTTGATGATTGAACATTGGTGACCCCAGTTGTCCAAGTTGGGACAGTGAACACTGCATTGAGTTCTTCATTAATTTTGTCTAAGTATTTCTTATTCAGAAGATACTTAGTTTATTTGCACCCATTTTGTTCACTTCAATCGACACTCTATTAATTTTTTCCTTATTCACTTGCAGATAAATATTTTTATCTTCAATGGAGTCTCTAGCTTCTCAACAGGTCGCTATTGGACAGGCTGTTGAAAGGTACTTATCCAATTTCTTCAAGGACTCTAAGTCAAGGAAAAACAGACGATATTATGAAAATCGGTTACATAAATTAGAGTCAGATTGGGCTGTTTTCCAGTTACGAGATGCAGAGATTCAGCTTTTGCGAGCAGCAAACAAGGATCACGCATACTTCAAGGAAAACTATCCAGCCCAGGTGCGCGAAATATATGAAGAACTCAAGGGTGAGTTAGAAGACGGTTTACGGGATTTGGAAAAATTACAACCAGTTTCCGTTCCCGAAAAGTCAGTCAAGAAATAATTATCATTGATTGCTTCAATGAATGACTCAATAAAATTGGTCAACGATTTGCTAGGCGAAAACTCAAATCGTTCAACAATTTTTTGTCAACAACATTTGTCTACGCTGACAAAGTATTGGGAGACTATCTTTAGTGCTCATCACGAGCTAGCAGCTGAGAGTAGTAATTATGACACAGAATGCGTGTCATCCCTAGAAAAGAACTACCAAGCTACAATTGTTAAGTTAATGGAGATTATGGAGAAGAATGGCTCCACTCCAACAGACACTCGTCCATTGAACTCATCGTTTAAGTTACCGAAAGTTAACATTCCGACATTTTCAGGCGATTACCTAAAGTGGTTTTCATTTTCAGAGTTATTTAAGCAGATAATCGATAACCAAGCGCTACCCGACACCCAGAAGCTCTTTTATCTACGATCGAATCTAGAAGGAGAGGCCAGTCGATTAATCGAACATCTTCCCATCACGAAGGAAAACTATCAAACCGCATGGCAAATTTTGCGTAACAGGTATGAAAACCAACGCCTTATTGTTACAGCCTTTTTAAATAGCATTTTAAGTATCCCAGTTGCATTTGCTGAGACTGCAACACATTTGAAACGTTTACACGATACGATCAAAGAGTCGCTTTGTGGTATCACGAATTTGGGGATAGAGACATCTAGTTGGGATCCTATTATTGTGCATTTACTACTTCAGAAAGTAGATAAAGAAACTCACCGTCTCTTTGAGCAATCTCTTGATAACCCACGCCAATTTCCAAAACTAAACAACTTTCTCAATTTCATTGAAACCAGGTTCCAGCTTTTAGACAATATTGTTGACAGTAGATCAAAAAAAAAATGAGAAACGACAATCCGCATTTTTGAGCACAAATGGAAAAAACTCATGTACGTTTTGCAAAAAACAATGCAATAATTTACGTCAGTGCTCAAGATTCCTCCAACTCTCGGTAAAAGATAGATTAGCGACTATTAAGAAGCTACAAAGGTGCCTAAATTGTCTTCAAGCTGGTCACACAATCAAAGACTGCTCTTCTAGAAATTGCTACAAGTGTAACAAAAAACACCACACATTACTGCACTTTGATTTTGAAGAGAATACAGCACAATCAGAAGCACTAATATCCGATTCTGACGCACAATTCACAACAAAACCCGCAAGCGAATTGAACCACTCAGCTTTAAGTTGTGTTAAAGTAACAAGCTATGTGTTCCTCGGCACCGCTATGGTCAAAGTCAAAAGCAAGGATGGGAACTTTAAAACAAGTAGAGCGATCTTAGATTCTGGCTCACAACTCAACTTTATTACAGAGAAGTTGCTTCATAAACTTGGTTTTAAAGGCCTCACACAATCAATTGAAATAAGCGGCATTGGGGGCTCAAAATTAAATACACAAGGGAGAGTTATGTTGACAATTCAGTCCAGGGTAAGCGATTTCAAAACAGTAATTGAAGCGATCATTATCCCTGAGATAACCTCACATCAGCCAAGTCGAAGTTTGGATACAACGTCTTGGCCCATCCCAAGCAACATTGATCTTGCGGATCCTGAGTTTAATATCCCTCGTCGAGTTGACATTTTATTAGGAGCAGACATCTACGCCGATATAATGGCTGCTGGTCAGATCAAATTCTCACCAAATCTGCCGACGCTTCAAAATTCAGTTCTGGGATGGATCATCCTTGGAAAGGCCAAATGTGATCACCCACCTTCAACCTTTATTTGCGGTATTTCTACCAATAGCCTAGACTCTCACCTGGAGAAGTTTTGGGAACTCGAAAACATTCAATATAGAACTAATCCACTAACCAGTGAAGAGAAAGAATGTGAAGATTTCTTCTACAAGACTCTTAAAAAGAACCATGAAGGTCGATTCATAGTAAGACTTCCCTTTAAAGACGCATCAATCGAATTGGGTGAATCAAAAAAAATTGCAGTTTGTCGTTTCTTCAATCAAGAAAGACGGTTGCAAAAAAATCCTGACCTAAGACTTCAATACACAGCATTTATGGACGAGCTGCTACAGCTTCGTCATATGGAACCTGTTGAACCAAAAACCATTCCAAAAGATCACTATTACCTTCCACACCACTGTGTATTCAAACCAGATAGCACTACGACAAAATTGAGGGTAGTGTTTGATGGGTCCTGTAGATCATCGAATAATAAGGCTCTGAACGACATTCTCATGGTCGGCCCTACCATTCAGGATGAATTATTTTCTATACTGTTACGATTCCGGCTGCATAAATTTGTGTTTACTGCAGATATAATGAAAATGTACCGTCAAATACTAGTCTCCCCAGAAGATCGTAACTTCCAACTTATCGTTTGGAGAGATGATCCTTCTAAAGAATTAAAAATTTACCGATTACGTACAGTAACGTACGGTACTTCTTGTGCTCCATATCTTGCAACAAAAGCATTACAGCACTTAGCAACTGAGCAAAAAGAGAACTTTCCATTGGGCTCTAAAACGGCACTCCGTGACTTCTATGTGGATGACATTATCACAGGCTCTAACAACTTAGAAGAAGCCATACAAATACAAACTCAACTCAGAAATATGCTCGTCAGAGGGGGATTTCAATTGCGTAAATGGTGCGCAAACCATCCAGCATTGCTCCAATCAATTCCCAAGGATCAACGAGAAACTATGGCATCTTTTGACGCAGAAGACGAGCTGCACACTAAGTCACTGGGACTTATCTGGTACCCGGAGACAGATGTCTATTCAGTTCGAGTGGAATTGTCACGACAAAGAGAAATAACCAAACGTTCCGTCCTTAAAGATGTAGCCCTTATATATGACCCATTAGGACTAATTAACCCGATTGTTGTATTAGGCAAGATTTTTTTACAAGAGCTATGGCAGATGAAAATAGACTGGGATACAAGACTGACCCCGGAATTCGAATCAAAATGGATTAAGTTTAGGCAACAACTCCAACAATCAAACTCTTTCACAATTCCTCGATTCGTGTTATCAAGTGGCATCAATTCAAAGGTACATTTACACGGATTTTCCGATGCAAGCGATAAAGCCTATGGAGCCGTTGTTTACATACAGTCTTTTTATGAAGGCTCCTACTGTTGTCGTCTTTTGTGCGCCAAATCACGAGTTGCCCCACTAAAAAAGCTGAGCACTCCTCGACTTGAATTATGTGCAGCTCAACTTTTGGTTACACTAATGGAGAAAGTCCAAAAATCAGTATGCATTCAAGTAGAGCAAACGCATTACTGGACAGATTCAACCATAACTTTAGCAAGAATTAATGCCTCTTCCTCTAACTTTAAAACTTTCGTGGCAAATAGAATAGCATACATTCAAGAACACTCTCATAAGACACAATGGAATTACGTTCCCACAGATGTTAACCCAGCAGACATGCTATCGAGGGGCACAACACCAAGCGAACTATTGTCGTCAACGATGTGGTTCAATGGACCAGAATTTCTCAAGGGTCCATGTTGTAACTGGCCCAAAATGCCAACCAAACAGGCATACGATGATTGTGAGGTTCGGAAATCTAAAACCACTCTCCTAGCTCAAATCTCAACATCAACCTTAGAATCAATCAACCATAGAAATTCGTTCAAATTTCTAAAAAACACCCTGGCTTACATATTGAGATTTACAGAAAACCTTAGAAGGCCTCGATCAGAACGGAAAACTGGACTCTTAAAACCTGCAGAAACTGAAAATGCCCTATCTATCCTGTTTAGAACTATTCAAGGATCCGCTTTCAATAAAGAAGTGAAAATTTTGAAAAAGACACCAATATTGCCCAAAAAAAACCCATTAAGTCCAATGAAACCATATATAGACGCAGAAGGCCTCATTCGAGTCAGCGGGAGGCTCCAAAAATCAGTCGTAGACTATGATGCAAAACATCCTATTTTGTTACCTCATTCTGACAGTTTCGTCAAATTACTGGTGCAAGACATTCATCAAAGGCATTTACATGTGGGCCCCACAGACCTTCTTAACATCATCCGACAACAATATTGGCCTCTGAGAGGCAAGCAGCTAGCAACAACTATTGTTAATAACTGCATTCGTTGTTACAGGGCCAAACCAAAACTCCTAGAACAAATAATGGGAGACCTGCCAGCAGAGCGCATTCAACCGTCACGTCCATTTAAAAATGTTGGCATTGATTTTTGTGGTCCTATTTACATTCATTATAGGATACGGGGTAAGTCTCCCACCAAATCCTACATATCTGTTTTTGTATGTTTTGCCACCAAGGCGGTACACTTGGAACTAGTTTCCGATTTAACCAAAGACGCCTTTCTGGGCGCCCTTAAACGTTTTATGGCCAGAAGAGGCAAACCAGCTAAGATATTTTGCGACAACGCAACAAATTTCATTGGTGCCAAAAACGAAATAAATGAGCTGCAGAAACTGATTGCGAATCCAAACACACAGCTCGATATTGCCCAGTACTGTACGGATGAACAAATCATATGGAAGTTTATCCCGCCAAGATCTCCACATTTCGGTGGATTATGGGAAGCGGCGGTGAAGGCTGCCAAATACCACTTAAAACGAGTGATGAGCAGTGCATCTCTTACATATGAAGAGTTGAATACTATCATCAGCGAAATAGAAGCAATACTGAACTCCAGACCCCTCACTCCACTCTCCAACAACCCAAATGACCTGCAACCCCTTACTCCTGCTCATTTTTTGATTGGCGAACCCTTAACAACTATCCCTAACCCACATTCTCCCGACAAAAAAATATCACTCTTGAAGAGGAAAGAACAAATCGAAGCTTGCCAATGGGACTTTTGGAATCGATGGAGCAAAGAGTATTTACAACATCTACAAATCACAACAAAATGGGCAAGCTCAATATCAACGCTTCCTCTCGGCACGTTAGTTCTTCTCAAGGATGACAATGCACCACCGCTAAAATGGGCCTTAGGAAGAGTTGTCGCTGAACATAAAGGTCCTGATGGTCGCGTTTGAGTTGTGGACGTCAAAACCGCACAGGGAATTCTTCGAAGAGCTGTTCATAATCTTTGCCCGTTACCACTGGAGGAGGCTGCATCAGACCCAAATGAAGCACAACTCGCAACTGCTAAGACTACACCAACCTCGGATACAAAATGTGAAAATCAAGCGGGAACTTTGGTCAGCGCTTTGGTGACCAGAGCCAAGAATAAAAAACGCAAAATACAACCAATCAACCCTAATTGGCTTTTCAACGATACACTATACCACCGTGAAAAAGATCGCATCTCCGAACCATCAAGCACCAGCAGATTGCCTCTCCAATCTCATCGCCCATCCGAGAATCATCAAGCACCAGCAGAGCGCCTACCCAATCCGAAACGAACAAAGATAAGTTCATCATCACTGTCGCGCATCGCACTAGTACTACTTGTATTTTTGGTTCCATCCATCAAAGGAGCACCTACCACGCAAGGATACGCTGAAGAAGACAACATTAAATTAACACCTTTCAAATCCGGAACAATCGCTTACTTCGAAGAAATCTCCCAGATTTCTATGGTTACTGACCACTGGAACATCATCGTGTATTATAACATGCAGAACTACTGGATTGAGCTACAAAATATTCAGGCTCAGGTAAAAAGAATAAGAGAAATATGCGATAGCCTTGGAAATAATAGGCAGTGCTCACTACTCGCAATCCAGTTTCAAGTAAGAGTAGACAAGCTTCAAATAAAGAATGATTTATTACTTAACAAGGACACCAGCATCAACCGGCATAGACGATCCCCATTTGACTTCGTTGGCACAATCAGCAACAAATTATTTGGCCTGTTGGATCAGCAATATGCAGATGAGATGTCATCAACAATCGACAGAATATCTACTGACGACAACCATTTACTCAGTCTCATTAAAAATCAGACTTCTTTAATTGACTCGACTATGAATGTAATTACACGTGACAGAGACTTTTTTAACAAACAACTGCGAACAGTCAACAACTACTTTGAAAATTTCGTGGAAACGATTAATTCTACAAATAAGGTACTGGACGAGCAACAAATCCTATCCACGTTCAACACTCTAGCGATACATCTTGCAACCATAATGGAAGCTTATGAACACACGCAATCATTACTTTTCAACATTGTGACCGACAGCCGGAACGGAAAGGTTAGCCCTTCAATTCTTTCTCCAGACCAGTTATCCAACGAAATTCGAATAATTAGGGAGCACATACCGGCAACTTTAACCATTCCCGGCCACTCTATGGATAAGCTACTAACCCAGCTCTACATGCTTATGAGTATCGAGGCGAGGATTTCGAGAAACAAAACCATCTTTAAAATAACCGTACCATTGGTAAAAAATGAAATCTACCAGCTATTTAAAATTATTCCTTTAACTTTCGAACTACACGCAAGATACGTCCAAATAAAAACCAACTCTAACTTTTTGGCTCTAACACTTCACAGGGATTACTACTACCAACTGTCAAAGGACGAGCTCGATCGCTGTCTTGTCGATCCTGATGGGAATCGTATTTGCAATCAAAATCACGCCTTTTTTACAAGGAACGCTGGCCCCGCACAATGTGAACTCCAGTTGATAGACCAGCCAGTACAATTTCCAAACACCTGTAAAATAGAAACAGTTCCCGCCGCCGAAAGATGGATCCAACTATACAACCTTAACTCCTGGATATATTTCCACAGCAATGAAACACCAATAACGGTCGTCTGCGGAAATCAAATAAAACAAATCAAATTGTTCAAATTGGGGCTTCTACATTTCTTTAAGGATTGTTCATTAAAGGATGGACCTTACACAATAACTGCTCATCACCATTACCAAAGCAGAATAAAAAGCGGCTACGATCTTCCAGTAACTATAAATATCACTGACATTACGGACAATATGTACCAACACACCCGACCTGAACTTCACCGCATACTCACACTTAACCACACTGACGATATTAAGAAATTAAAAAATGACTTACAACTCCTTGCATCTCAACAATATTTACAGTTGCCAAAGCCGTATCACGTGGTTGCCAACACTGCCGGCGTTACATCTATCATCATCCTCCTCATTTTGGGATTCATTTTCTGTTACCAACGTCATTGCAGTCACAACAAGGCAGGATCCCCCGATGCAACACAAAGTGAATTTCGATTGCGGCCTCAAAGAAGACAATCATATTGAAACTTGTCATTTCATGCCCCGGGAATATGTGCATGCATATCCAGCTCATTAACGCCTTGCATATTTGCGCGCACATGCATATCCAAATACATATGAACCCAAAATTGAATTTCTTAATTAATGCATATGCGCGCAAATTACCTTTCATTCACTGTCATGGGTCATTGCCTGCATATCCCATCACTGCATGCAATGATCTATACAGTGCATTGAACACAATTGCATAAATTCGATGTACGCACTTTTTCTATTTGCATATGCATGCACATATGATCAGCACAAATGAAACATTCATAGGTCATTGCCTGAATTTTGCTTATTTCATGCAATGAACCATGAATGACAAATTATTAGATGTAAGCATAATTTCATTGTATATAAATTCACATTAATGATCAATAAAATCACTTGTCGTTTATCCATTATTCAAGACGTTCGTTTCAATTTTGGTAGTTATTGAAGGCTTAATCCTGAGAGTTTTACTTTGGTGTTTGAACAGTCGCTATCCTCTAAAATACGTGTCACTTCCTCATCCGTTAGACCACGATTACGAGACATCTTCAAACAAATTACAAAATATTCGACCACAAAACCGAAAACCACAATGTGCACAACCAAAGCACTTAGCCCACAACTGACAACTACAAGCAATGTATCCCGTTGTAATATTTCTTATATACTAGTTTACACATAATAGCCCTGAAATAACGACACAAAGTAACCCGGAATGTGAAAATGTAGTGTGAATGATGTATGGCTCACGAACGTGCCGAGCCGAAAACGTCTCCCCAAGCCCGTAAGGCACATATGTTTGTTTCACGGAAATAAAAGCTACTTCCCGATCTATAAATTTTTTTTTGTTTAGTAGATTGTGTTTTCAATTTTATATAGAATATTAAAAACAAAAAAAAAAATGATTTAGACTTACAGGGAATGTGTTAAATATAGATCTCAAACTGCAGCCACGCTTTTATTCAAAACAATGCTCTAATCCTCTTCACAACACTCACGAAACTAAAGTAACTTCCCTAATATTTTTTATTTTCTAAAACTGTTTCTTAAAAAATTGCCTATTCTGTTATGTGACAGTGTAAGATGAATGGTGAACTTTAAATTTAATTGGAAATTTGCATTGTAGATTATTCAGAAATCAGCGTATTTCACCCCCGCCAGATTATACGAACTCTTGGTGGCGCTTTCATTAGGTGCTGACTAGTAATGGTCTAAATATACATATAAAGGAGGTATAAAGCCTCTCTCTTTCACGGTGCAACCTCCAGTTTAATCATCAGAGCTGAAAACGAGTTTCTTAATTTAACAATAATTAATTTAACAGATTTTCGGCTTACTAAATCCAAGCCGACCAAGCTATTCTTATCCATCTAACTGTAAACTTTCGATTTCGATAAGAAATTTCCGATTCCGCGATAACGGACTTTTCAGTGTCAACGGCTTCCGATTTCTTATTAAGTTAATTTTCTATCGTTTCTTTTTATGATATCACAAACATATACGTCATGCATTGCTCATATCTATTGTTATGTTGATTAGATAGAATTATCAAATACCTTCTCCCCATTATATTTAGCATCAAACGCGTCTTCACAATCTGCTGCTATCTACAAACGGTTCCTACGATTCACGGAATTGATAGCTGGCAACGCTACAACAGGATACCCAGAAAAGGATCAGCCAGGAGTCGCAGCTCCTTGAAATCACATCGCGCATACTTCCAAACGAATGTATCTCGTAGATATCTCGGCTTGCACTCCACCATCTTGGAAATTTCCAGCTGGAAGGCGGAGAAAGAAAGCTTCCAAGCGAGAGAACCGTTAAGAGAGCAATCAATTTTCTTCAAGAAATCCAAGAACTTGCCTCAAGGAGGGGTTGAAAGCGCCAGCATTTGGCTTCCTGCAATCAGTCAACAACTAACATTTGAACATTTCGAGTCGTAACGTAGGTGGTGGTCGCAACGAGTGCGTGAAGATGCGTGAACACTGCTGCTAAGAATAAGAAGATGAAAGTGGCCAACGACAAGTGCCTCTTGGGCTGCGGTCAATTTTATTGCATTCGTCGCGGAGCTGGTGGAGCGTAGGATAGTAGAAATCGCGTTTTATATTTTTGTCGAATAGAATTTTCATTTTGATTACAAACAAAACCGTTCGCGGTTGCGGTGGCTGTGAAGTGCGTGCCAATTGTGTCGTTGGAACGTTTATTGGCATTTGTGAATTGGCTGCGAATTATTGTTGGGAGTTTATTTCCGTATGTCCTAGAAACCCAAGTGTAGTCGCGTTAGAATAAGAAAAGGTGCATGTCGTCATCCTGGCCGAACTGCTTAAGCCTACGAACCAGTGTCAGTACCGCTCTGTCGTCGCATCTTCACTGTTTGTTTACCTGTAACTCGCGCGCGGAAAAACGGGATCCCGAGTCGCGACCCACTCAGCGAGCGCAAGTGGCGGCAAAAGTGCAAGTGGCCAAAGAGCAATCGAATTGCAATTGAAATGTTTACAAATGTTTAATTGATGATAATTTATGATGTTGGGTTGTGTCAGTGCAGTGTAAGGTGTACGCGCGGCGGTCATTACACTTTAATTCATACATTTTGTGTACGCGGTTTAATTTGAATTTCCTTTTCGTGCTCGTATTGTTCTGTTCTAATTCCAAACTCCACGCAATTTTGTCATATACGCGACGGCGGCGGCTGTGCCGTTTTATTTTAAGTTGCTTAACTGGACGTGGTTTATCTGGGATTTAATTTGGAATGCGCTATGAATGCATACGAATTTGAAACGACACTCGAGTGTCGCGACAACAATGGGATATTACCTGGAGTTGTGCAGTCGCGCCATCACTATCGTGGTGGACCGACGGGCAAACCGCCATCATCACTATCTTCTGGAGCGGTAGGACGAGGCAATGGCGGAGGTAAAGGAAATCGTCTTGAAGACGTTTTATTTTAAGATAAGTTATTATTGAGACGGCGGGCTGAGAGAAGATAAATCGAATATCCTTTTTGAGGGATGTGTTGAAAGTGGAGTATGAAGGAATTTGTAGATAAATTGAAAATGTCGTTGGTAATAAAATTTATTATTCACTTAGAAAATTAGTTTTGAAATATTTCCCCCTGAAATGTTTAGACATTTTATCTCGAATAAATTGGATTTTCTAATCTGTCGAATTTGAAATTTAAATTTCATAATTCAACATTCAAAACGAAAATTTCAAGACTGAAGTAATCCACTACGAATTTCATTGCTCAATTTTCTAGACTTTTTCGTTGAAAACTAAACTCACCATTTTCAAAACAGATTTGAGCTTTGAATAAAATTCCTGGACATTATCGACAAAAAGATTTGTTGATCATTTTGAACTGGATTTTGTACTACGTAGAAGAATTCAATAATATTTCTGCAATTACCAAATAAATTGATTTGGATTATGTTTTTGGTTTGTTGAAAAATTTTAAAACAAAAAAAAATGACTGATAGATATTTGTATAGAGAGAGTTTCAGTTTAACCAAACTAAAGATACAATGAAGTAAAAGATCTGAAATAAAAAGGTCCTCTGAAACATTTGTAAGCCAAACAAAAAATTATCAAGAGTAGTATGTTAACAAATTTTGAAGTTATTCTCGTGTGGATTGGCTTATTGAACAAACAAATCTTTAAAGAGCTCTTAGAGTTTTAAAATCTATATTAAATATTTTAAATGCCAAATCTTGCAAGGATCTCAACTTTTCTTTTACCTATCCTGCAATAATGATTTTTGCAACCATGTTCGTTCACACATCTGTCTAAATCGAACTTTGGCTTTGAGGTATGGGTTGGAGCCCTGTTTTAACGAATGGTTACCCCTGGCGCGATTGAGCTGAAATTTCATATTCTGGAGGACTTTTTGATTAGAAAACCGATGAGGTAAAGAAAAATTAGATTTAAACAATTTTCCATTAAATTTAATGGATTTTAGTTTTGATATGACAAACTACATTCTGTCTACCAAATTTATTTCCTTTAGAAGAGTATCCCTCTAAAGGAAAGAAAGGTGTCTTTTTAAAAAAATTGACGGCTGCCCTTCTAAAGACGAATAGTTAATTTCGAATGTCTCCTCACCTTGATATATTTGCCATTTAAACTATTTCAGCGCCATCGGGCTTTTGTTAGTATAGATAAGGTGAGGACGCATTCGATGTAAACTATTCTACTTTAGAAGGGCACCCATCTATTTTGTAGCAGGACATCCTTCTTAAGGAAACTAACGAAAGAATGTAATCCTTCTTATCTATCATGTCAAAACTAAAATACATTAAAATTAATTGAAAAAATGATTAAATCTAATTTTTGCTCATCTGTTTTGTAATCAAAGGGGTGCCCCCGAACATACAATTTCAGCCCAATCGGTCCAGCGGTAACCATTCGATAAAACAGGGCTCCAACCGAAATTTTTATAAATTTTGTCTCTAGTAAATAATCTTTCGAATTCGAGTTACAAATTTAATAATGCAACGTGGGAATGCTTCAAAGACTTAAATGATCCAATGCCAATTTCATCGCTTGATTTCCTATTGGGAATGGGGACTCTTCTTTTAATTAAAACACTGGTTTTAAATACTAACTATTATTTTTATTCAAAAAGTGCAACGTACGAGAATGATCTTCACTCATGACGCAGTCGAGGGAAAGTACCTCAAAAACACAAAATATCACACTTGCGAATACAGTATCGAAATTGCGGGCGAATTTGTGTACTTAGGCGCCAAAATAACGAAAACGGGTAATGAAAGAGACGAAATGTGTCCTCAAATAAGATATTTTATTCAGTTATGATGATCTTGAAGACCAGCTGCATTGACAGGAAAACAAAGCTCCAAGTGTACAAATCTGTGATAAGACCTGTGTTATGCTATGGGCGTGAAACATGGACCTTAACCCAAGTATCCGCAAATATATTGGACGCCTTTGAGGAACGGGTCCTGAGGCGAATAACCGGAGCCAAGCTAGACGAGGATAGGGCTACCATCTGACCGGATAAATCCGGTCGTGACCGAATTTTCAAAACACCAGATTTTTCATCATGCATCCTAGTCAATCGCATTCCATATTTTACTGAATAATTTTTTATCATCCAAAGTATGGCGACAAATTATCAAAATAATAAAAATGTACCACGACAAACATATAGGACTAGAATGTTTTATGTCATTGTTTTCTGCGTATGGCTATTCTAGCTGTGGCTGCATACTAGCAGTGCATCACAAGTGAGATAGATCTATAGCGCGTATGTATTTTCATTTCTTCTTTTGCGTTACGGTTACGTTGATGAACAATATACATAGCAATGGCCTCTTCAATTAAAAAACGCTGTAATTTCACAGATCTACCAAAGGCAAAATACTCGTCGTTTAGAGAAGGAAGAAACGAGCAAGAAGTTAAGTGTACTATTTGCGATTCATTTGTGTCAGGTGCTGCTGTCATCGAAAAACATATACATACCGAAAAACACAAAAGTGTAGTGAAATGGTATATATAAATGTCCGTGCAGGACTGCAGCGGCGGTCTGCTACCTCGGCGGAAGAGGATGTTAAGATCCGCTGAGATTGGCCTTGTCTGTGGACACGTGAATGCGCTGTTACCCTCTGCGTGGGAGTTCCTTCGGCTAAGGACCTCGAACCCGGCTCGCTTATCCCCTGGTCCTATAAAGCCGCCAAGCGAGAACGCGGCCACCGAAGACTCCTCACACAGTTCGAACTACCACTCATTAATGTTTTCCCTAACAGGGGAGGATTAGACTCACCGGGCGACCGTTTGCCGGGCGCAGATTTTCCGGCGTAACTCGCACCGAGCGAAAATCTATGGAAAACACCCGCGCTAAACAATCCCGGAACAATTTACACTAGGAATTTACTCCCGATCGCACCCTGTAACTCGCACAAGCGAAAATCTAGAAAAAACACCTGCGCACCTGGTTGAATCTAATGAGTCAAGGATGTACAACGACGTGCTAGAAACGAATGGTGCCACTTTGTGAACCCACTTCAACCTACTCGACTAGCATCTAATACCTGCCTGGATCACATAGTCACAAATGATAATCAAATTGCTGGGAAAATTGCTTATACTCTAGAGGACTGGCCAGAACTTGATCATCGTGTTTTGAAAGTTGTTATTCAAAGCATTAAAATAAATAAAAAGCAAAATCCTGCTTACAAAGTTTTCAAATACTTAAATAAGGACCTCTTTATATCAAATCTTAAGGGTTTATTATTTAACCAAAAACCTTCAAACGTAGTGGAGCACACAAACATCATAATGGAAGCTAAGGACACCTCGACTACGGAGAAAAAAATAAGATGTCGTCAACGTTCATGGATAACCAAAAAAGTTATTGACGCAAGTAAGAACAAGCGGAAGGCTTATATGAACTACAAACGGAACATGAATGATCAATCACTCAGGTTTATATACATGAAGCCAATAAAACATCTAGAGGTATTGTGAAAGAAGCAAAACTTTTGTATTACTCCAAAAGACTAGATGCAGCGGCCGACAATGCGCATGAAATATGGGAAATAATAAATGAAGTTAAAAGAAACTCACCGCATAACTCTACGACCCGGGATTTCACCATAAAGAACTCATCTTTAGTAAATGCATTTGAAGCTACAAGTAACCTCAATATCTTTTTTTCAACTATAGGTGAAAAAATTGCCAATGGAATCCAGCCAGCGCCAACAAGCAATTTTACTTCTACAATTACGTCGCCCAAATCTTCCTTTCACTAACAAAGTTGAAGTAACAAAAATTATTGATGAATTGAAGCAAAATACAGCACCAGGTATAGACAATATCACCATGGATGAAATCAAACTCATAAAGGAAGAGATAGCAGAATGTGTTGCAAATTGTCTAAACAAACATATTAGGAAGGGAATGTTTCCTGAGGAAGGAAAACTAGCAAAAATAGTCCCAATCTTCAAGGGAGGAGACCGTATGGATGCAAATAATTACCACCCGATTGCGCTTTTAACAGGATTTAGTAAAATATTCGAAAAATTAATAAACATCCGTCTATCATCATTCATTAAGGAAAATTCCATTTTAAATTTACAACAGTTTGGTTTCCAGAAAAATAAAGGAACTTTTGATGCTCTTTTCTCAGTCACGCGTTTCATAAATACAGGACTTGACAAGGGTGACTATGTTGCTGCCATTTTTGTGGATCTGGCGTTTGATACGGTGGATCATGAGCTTTTACTTCGTAAACTCGAATTATATGGCATTCACGGGAAACCAAATCAACTTTTTAGGAGTTACTTAAAAGGGAGATCGCAGAAGACAGTAGTCAATAATGCATTGGGCGACTTGGCACCTATGAAGTCAGGCGTTCCCCAAGGTTCCATACTTGGCCCTACCTTATTCTAGTTATACACTAACAATTTAAATACATGTGGACTAAAGGGACACTATGCACTATATGCTGATGGGACAGTTCTACTTTACTCGGGATGCAAAAAAGATTACATAGAGAATACCATTAATGAGGATCTTAGTACATATCATTCATGGTTAAGTAATAATAAGCTAGCGCTAAAAACTTCTAAGACCAAATACATTATTTTCAAACAGAAGAACAAGGAAGACATTAACATTGATATAAGAATTAATAACGAAAAACTGGAGAGAGTAGCGGAATTCAAATATCTTGGACTCATCATCGGCCAACGATTAACGTGGCTGTCGCATATAAACAACTTAAGAAGACAATTAGCTCCAGTTATTGGATTCCTGAGAAGATATGAAGGATTTCCAAGTAATATCAAGCAGATGGTGTTAAATGCACTCGTTCTGTCACAACTACATTACGGAGTAGTAATCTGGAGCCAGTCATCAAAACAACACCTTAATATCACCTCCAGGCTGCTTACCAAGGCTTATAAAAATATGCGAAATCTACCAATACATACACCAACCAGATTTGTGTACCAATCAGCAAAAGCATTAACATTTACTCAAATCATTGAAGCAAAGTTTATTTTTAAATGCTTGAACTCAAATTCGTCGTCACATATTCAATTTATGAAAGTATCGCAGAAAAATCACTACAATGTTAGGAACGCAAATCAATTCATAATACCTTTTGCAAGAACGGATCGTCTAAAGAATCACGCTACGAATGATGCCTTGCATATATACAACAATCTCCCAGATTCAGTTAAGGATGCAAACTCACTTATAGTTTCAAAAAAAAAGACTTAAAGAATACTTATTTAATAACGATTGAATCTCAGTGCAATAAATTTCTACATCGCATCTTTGGGCCTTTCTTGATCTTATCGTCGAGATTGTATAGCAGAAAGACATTATTATGGAGAATCTCAGTCAAATAAATTTCAACATAGCATCTAAGGACACTTCAAACCCTATTGTCGTGATGCTTGGAAAGACAGCTATCTTTATAACTCAGAGTTTTTTTTCCCACGGCGTATTAATCTCTGAGAGCTGATCACGAAATGGACAAGATGAGATTAATAGGATAACTTCACATAATTTGTGTGTCCCGTTATACCGATGGTCTAATCATTGTCTGGGTGGCATACCTGAAGAAACGACAAAATGTGAAGTGCAGGTCGCACGAGTGTTGTGCGACGAAGAAAGTGTGATGGAGAGAGTGGAAGGGAATGAAGGTATTTAAAGAAAAATAGAAATCCCGGAATAAATCGCTATGAAAACTTACTCCCGAACACACCCGAGCCAGGTGTACACTTTGACTTTGTGGTAATCCTATTTTTCTTTTGATTAACCAACAATATTTTCTCTATTTGATCTTTTTACTATATTTCATGGTAAAGTGCAAAGAAAATTCAAGTTGGAACTTTAATTAATTGAAATGCAAAACTTGACTTACTCTACCTAGTTGGGGGCCCTCCGAAGTTATCTGCGTTGCAAACCTCTTCTGCCAGCGCGCTCATTGTTGAGTTGATCTCGCAATCTCCCTTGATTGAATCGTTTCGGCTGTTGTCATTTTCCCTGACGCAAATTTCTTCCCTCGATGAATTTCCAAAAATCTCGGTTCCCTATCCTCGGATGTTGATCCTTAGCCGCCAGAAAAGAGAAAGAGCCGTTCTTTCTTTTCTGATTTTTCATCGGCTCGGTTTCAACCGTCGAGCCGTTAACTTTTTCCCTGGGCGATTCAATATTCAATTACGATCCCCCAACTGGTGTGCATCGGGCAATTGAAATCCAAAATCCCCTTCTTTTAATACGCTCGCCCATCAGGTGTAAATGTCAAAGTGACTGACACGCTGTCAGTGTTGTGTTTTGTTTATTTCGGGCGAAATGTTTTAGGTTTGG
The DNA here is from genome assembly GCA_963969285.1 of Odontomyia ornata. Classification (NCBI taxonomy): domain Eukaryota; kingdom Metazoa; phylum Arthropoda; class Insecta; order Diptera; family Stratiomyidae; genus Odontomyia; species Odontomyia ornata. Next base: position 15,800,615 of record OZ017741.1, on the reverse strand, counting down.
AAAATAGAAATTGTGGTCTCGACTTGTTTCCAATGTCTTTAAATTCGTCGGTAATGTGTAGTTGAATGCCATAATGGTTGCAGACCTCTGGCGGTTGTACTTTCGATATGTATAAAAGACTTTTAAAAGTTACTCGTTCGTATAAACGTTCTTTATCCTGTTTTGAAATTTTATTATTATTACCACCGGTATCTTCAGCTGGTTCTTTACTTCCCGATCTGCGGCTATCATTTGTATCGAAATCAATCGATTGTAAAGGTGATCCTGTTCGACATGTAATATCCGCTTGACTACTACTACGACTTATATCTTCCGGATCATGTTCGATAGCTATTTTGTATAAGTTTAGCAATTTGTTCAATGGATGAATCCTTTACAGGAGTACCATTCACTTCTAGGATACGATCTCCAACATGAAGGAACATAAGATCCGTATTTACATCGATTTTGATAATTTCAGATCGCATGCTGAACAGCGAAAACAATCGGTATGCCATTCTTGTCCTAAGGCGGATACATATGTATATAGAATTCAAGCAGCCCGAACAGGATACTGAAGGCTTATCAAATTTCGGATTTTCTCCCATTGTTGCATGTTAGTTTGTTTGCGACGCGATTTCGATTCTGAATCTTTCGAAGACGGCAAGGTCCCTGTTATATTGCTCAGTGATTGATTCGTTCGTTGGTATTGTTTCAGCACGTTTTTACATCGCGTAATAAATAAACAGGGTCCCGGATAAGTAAGCGATCAGTTGTAAATAATTAGGTGTTAAATTCATTGCTAGACACAATGTCTTCACAGTCGCAGACAATCGTGAATAAAGACGATAAGACAGCAGAAATGCCTGCCGTGGTGATTGACGAGGAAAAGGCTGAATATTATAAAAACTTGGGCAATGAGCATATAAAAAAAGAGAGGATATAATAAGGCGACAGACTACTATTCGGAAGTTCTTAATTATAATCCACACAAAGCGGTATACTATGCAAATCGGAGTCTTGCACATCTACGGCAATGGAGTTTTGGTTATGCACTTAGCGATGGTATTGCTGCCGTCAAAGAAGATCCGTTGTACTTGTCCACATATAAATGGGGAAGTTGATGATAAGCTCCATCATACGATTGACTTCGGTTTGGAATGTGAACTTTTTGAATTAATAATTCAGGAATTGTTTCCAGCTCTGCTTTGCTCGTAAGTGATATTAATCGGATTTTGTTTTCTTTTCGCGTATTTTTACTTTATATTTTTATTTCAATCTTTTAACATTTCGTTTTTGCCTATGTTTACTTTACATTTTTATTTTAATCTTTTAACATTTTGTTTTTGCCTATTTTTTTTACTTTACATTTTCATTCTAATCTTTTAACATTTTTATTTTATTATTTTAACCCTTAATCATTTTTAATATTAACCTTGGCTCGGGTGGTATTTTAACAACAGTTAAAAAAACAAAGTGCAAATGGTTTCAGTGACAGCACTGGCAGGCTAGCGTTGCGGTGTCGTGGGGCGGGCTCTTTCCCCCAGCACAAGGACCCACTACAAAAGAAATTCGCTTCCACGAATTTCTGGGGTCAAATAAAGGTCGACCGAAGTCGAAAAGGAGGTAACCAGCTAAGGGTCGGAAATCGCTGACGCAAAGGACAAACTGGACCTGGGGAAGACATGCAGACTTAAGAGGACGATGTCGTTACCGACGATTCTTATGGCCCACAAATAAGAGTAACGCATTCAGATGGAGGTGGTGCCCTTCGCACACTCCCAGCCGGATCAAGATCCAAACGTATACGTGGCCATATACATATTTCCCATTTGAGTGGGAAACTCATACAGACATAATTCGCATGAATTTTCCCATCAAATGAGAAATATAGACGTGGCCAATATATGTTATAGAATTATGTGATCAAATAACTCTATACCATAAAAGGGCACGCAAGCAGAAAGCCACACTACCCGGCAAGAGCCCCTGTTAAACAACAAATCGGAGGAGCGCACCCGTTGGCTAGTCCATGATATAGGAGGAGCTTGCCATCGTTGCGGGTCCTATACCTGGTCAGGTAAAACGGAATGGAAAGACCGAGTTTTTAAAGTTTAACAATTCATGGTTTATTTAAGAATTCAATTGCAACTAATACCAACAAAAGAGAACTTACAAGTTATACTATCTAACATAAAATGAAGGTGAAATTCAATTGCTATTATCAACTTGGTTTCTTTTACTAAAAAATTTTCAATTGAAGTTGTTCTTGAATTCGGTGCCAACAGAACTGCTGCCAGTTGTGACCAAGAAGTTTTTTGAGAGTAAAGTATTGAAAAAGTCGAATTCAAAAACTTTGAATCTCTTGAAGTGCCGTGTTGAAAAATGTTAACTTTGTCATTTACAAAATGCTACGTATGCTTTTTGGCCAAAAAGAAAAATGTTTGCTCACTTGATCCGTTCGTGAAGTATTAACTGGTGTTATTTTTACTAGCTCCAGTAATTGCAAATAATATATATTTTTTTTCTTTTTACTTCATTTTATTAGCTTCTTAAGGTTTTTTTTTTTATTGAATAAACACTCATCAAATTGGCACCTAAAATTTTTCTACTCATATTCGCTAAATTATCAGAAAATTCTATTTAACTTTTATACCCCGCCTCAATAAACATAAAAGGGTGATTACTTCATTCCATTCACCATTGTAAAACAACATGGAATCTACATTAAATGCTTAACAAAGCCTATACATTATACAAATATATCTACGGAAACACGCCAAACATTGTATCCAGTCCCTTATATGCAGTTTTCGTATTCATACAATAAAAAAAATTCGCTGCATTTTGAAATCAAAGTAAAATGGACTTACTGTTAAATCAAAACTGGACTAATACATTTATTTTAATCTGTTCTATTGCATTTGACTGGAGATTGTATTATAACTTAAACGTTAACTTCGGTTGCCAGAAACTTGAACTTTCATGTAGAAATGCTATGAATAAAACTGAAAATGTTCATTCCGCCCTGAAAATAGCTTATTTATTAGATGCAACCGGTTTATCTAAAAATTCAATCAAATAGAGCTTTAAGGGACCATATTAAGGTACTCATTCTATAATCCAGCTGAGTTTTAATCCAATGCCCCCATCATTTTCAAACCGTATCATTAAATTGTATTTAGGAACATTTTTTTTGTGGTAGAGAGGTGAATGCCATTTATGCACAGAGTGTGAGACTCCCATGCTCGCAAGAATGTGACTGGGCTACCCACTAAACACCTCCCCTGTCAACCTGAGAACGCAGCCTGGAACCGTTTGATACATTACTTCGAGCCAGGTCTCGTTTTTTTACGCCGTGAGGCGCCTTCAAGCTGGGGGACCCCTTTCCTAGTGGGAGGGGAGAGGGGAAGAGGAATTGCCAGAAAAGTGATCCCCTAGCCCCTATGCCCCCGGCAGCTGTGAGTCCCTTTTATATTTTAGGACTACCCGAGCATAATGTGCCACCTGGTTCCGGGGTGAGCTCTCCCGTCTTCCTGTAAAGTTCCCTTCGCAGCCTGACCCATTTTGTACACGCGAAAAATGTGTCGCAGGCATTGTCCTCCTCTCCTGGGCAAAATCGACAATCGGGGGACGGTGACTTACCAATCTTTAAGGAACATTAAGTGTAAGTTTACTTAAAATATCATTATTTGATTGCAAAAAGAAAAATACTCATGGGAGTAATAAATAAGAGGAAAATTTTAATTAAATTACTGAAAACTGCACTTAATTTTCCTTTGCACAATAAAACTCACAAAGGCTAAATTAACGTAAATTTCATTTGAAGGCTTAGCATTCACTTTTGTACTATCTTGAAATATTTGGACTTTTTAAGGTTTTCTCATCGAGCCATACCTGTACATTATCTTTCATCTAATGTCATAGTTTTTCTGATATGTGTGGTAACTTCCAGATTTATTGCTTAACGAGTATATGTGTAATGGTTTAGTATTATGAAGATTCATTTAACAGTAGGTTAGCAATATACTTATTGCGTTTGTTTCGGTGCGTTTGCGAATTAAACTTGCGGCACGAGTGGTCTCTCTAAGACTTTTGGAGTTACTGCTGTTCAATCATCACGTTCCTGTTCACTACTTGCTGATACATTGTAGACTCTTTCTGGCGTAAATAATGTGCAACTATAGCCTTGATCTTTTGCCTCAGTTGGCGCTCCAACACGAGCACTATAGCCATCATCATGGTACATTAATTTTCGATTATCTACAGTAAACCAGCGCCGTTTATATCCATCACAGACGACGAAAAAAAACTCCTTTTCGGTGCATCGAGCACTTTTTCATTTCAACTGTGCTCGCCTTCCACCAAATACGTGCGCCAATGCATCAAGTTCAATGTTCAGACACGGACGTTTTGCACTCGTGTTTCACATTCGCCCCGACGGCAGCCAAATTTGATTTTTGACACTTTACACGCCTTTTCTTGTGGGTCCTTGGACCTAAAATACGCTTTTGGACTCTGCCCTTTACGAAGAAGTCCGTGTTTTAAGAGCGATTGTTCTTTAAACCATCGTTTATTCGGAATTCTGCATCAGAATTATCTTTTGTTGTCTTGCGGAGCCTGCCGATTGAAGCTCGTTCTAGATATTCTCCCTTCGAAGCATTTAGTTTGAATCTTGCAAAAATCAGCGACCCTCCGCGAAACCAAATACATCACCGCGCGAAACCAATTTCTCACCAATTCACAAATACGAAATTCTGAAAACTTTTGACAACCTCCTTATTGGGCGTCGAACATTACCACCCCGCACAATGCCAAGAACGCAGTCCCGCGTTCGCGCTTACGGTTTTATCTCTCTCCCTTTTTATTACCGTGTACACGGTAAATCACATCAGCTGAATTCGATTGCCTTCGCCAATCCCTAAATTTTATGTGGCAATTTTTTTTAAACTAAATTTAACCGAAGAAAAAAAATGAAGAGGATTTGAAGTAGTAATAAAAGTTAAATCTCATAACGAATATAATTAAAGAGAAACATTTAAATTTAATATAAAGGAAAATGGATATAAAATTACATTTAATAATAATAATAAGAAGGAAAACTATTTGACAAATTACGATTACAAATGGAAATAATTACATATTCTTTCTAAATCTGCCGTAAAATTTCGAGTAGGAGAAAGGAAGCTTTGTCGAGCAGTTTGCTTGTGTGACTGCTCGATTCATGCAAAAGGCAACAGTCAATAAGTGCATAAGAAGTAAGTTGGGCAGTTTTGTTTGTAAGCAAGGTAATAAAGGCAGCGCAGTTGATGCCACACTCGGATTTCACGTGGTCAAACACCATCAATCATACAAAAGCATGGATTACACTTCGTCGTTATGAAGGAAACTATTTTCCGAATTGGCCAGGAATATAGCTTGTGCGAGGACAAAATCTGAGGCAAATGTTACTAATGTCATTGCACCTTGTGCTGTTGAAACTCTTCTACAGAGCCTACAAGAAATTTCATTTTGGGGTTGTCAAAAGATGCCAGTAATCATAACGTTGACAAAATATTTATTTTGATTGGAAGACCGAGATGCAAAGTAAACTTCGATAACCATTGCCAATCATTTACTGACCACACTCGAAAAGTATGATTTACAAAATAAGTGCGTCTCTTTCACTGATGACAATGCAAATGTGAATTTTGGAGGAGTTGCAAGAAATCCAGGTAACAATCTAATCTCTCATTTAAATCAGAACTACAAGAGATTGTTGGTGTTGGTTGTCCAGCTCATATTCTTCACAATGCAATACGTCATGCTACAGATCAGTTGGAATTCGATGTTGAATCTCTGGTGATGAAAATTTTTAATCAATTTTTGGTATATACTGTACGAACAGAAACTCTGAAAGAGTTATGCAGCTATATTGAGATTAATTATGAAAACTTGCTGAGTCATAGTAAAACGAGGTGGCTAAGCCTTTTTCCAGCAATCAAAAGGATTCTCAAATTATACGATGCCTTAAAAGTATTCTTTTTGACAACAGAAATGCTGCCAGTTGTGACCAAGAAGTTTTTTGAGAGTAAAGTATTGGAAAAGTCGAATTCAAAAACTTTGAATCTCTTGAAGTGTCCGTTATTAATTTCTCACTGCCATGTGGGGATAACCTCTTCGTTATCTCTGCCTATGCAACTGGTGGAACTGTTCTCAAGCTCAAGGAGGAACTCAATTCCTTGTTTGAAATACTCGAATTGAACAGGCTGTATAATTATTATATTCTTGCTGGTGACCTGAACGCCAAGCATACATCATGGCTGAACGCCACCAATAATCCAAGAGGTGTATTCTTGAAATCGTGGATAACAGAGAACTAAATCGAATACAGGTGCAATCTATATGGGTCGGAGCTCCCAACATACCCTAGGACAAATTCATATTTGGACCTCTGAATGCAGACGCAACACTTGAATTCAGCTTTAATAGCCTTCAACGGAAACTGCAGGTGCTTCCTTATGATAGCGACCATAACGCAATTGTAATGGAAATCGATCATCAAAGGGATGATTTCTTCCTCATTCCAGTTCAACATGAATTTAAAAAAAAAAAACAGACTGGGGAAAGTTTCAAAAGAAGTTTAATCGCGAGTACCAGAAGCAATGTCCCCCTTCTGATGACGGCAAGTCTTGCTTAATGGCTCCTAATGACAGGAATCTAACTAACGATGAAATAGATGTCTATTTGTCGAAGTTAGAGAAGCTGACGTTGGAAACGATTGAGAAAGTAGTTCCCAAGATTAAACATCGAAACAATATGGAAGGATATGAAATACCAACCATTGCAAGGTTGAAAAGATTGAAAAGTCTTCGTCTCACACGCGTCAACAATATTTATCGATGATTCTTGGACTACACCCATCGCTCGTTGGCTTTGTTGAAATTACACCTGAAGAATGTTCGGAACATAATCCGTTCATACTTCAGGAGTGAGGTCAGCAATCAATGGGCCGAAAAGATGAGGGGTATTAGCTCACACGACTCAGATGGCGTTTTCGCGAAAGTGAATAGCATATTCCGCAAGAAGTCTCGAGTGAAGGTACCGAATCTTGAAGCCACTAGTGATGAGATTAATCTTCTCGATAAGGCTGGCATCGAAATTGATAGTACGACTCCGAATAGAAATGGAAACAGGATTATTTGTGAGGGATTGTATAAACTTGCCCTGATTGGAACACCTTTTGAATTGGTTCATCTACCAAACCCTGAGAGAGGGAAAGAAATATTTTCAGATGTCGTTGAAGCAAAAGTTTCCGACTTCAAATTAGGCCTGAACGGCCAATCAATTCTTCATTTCAATGAAACATTAACATCTGACGTCATACCGAGCTTGAATCTTATTGATTATCTTGTCAGCTATGAAGACTTGTGTTTCATATTTCGCATCAAGACATCATGTGGTACTGATGGTATGCCAAATGTAGCTCTCCGACATTTGCATGAAGTTGCTATTAGGAATTATTGCATATTGTTCAACAACATGTTGAGCAATTCTTATTCCCCAAATGAGTGGAAAAAGGCTAAGGTATTTCCACTCTTCAAGATAAGGAAAGAATCTTCGAGCCTTAAAAGCTATCGCCCAATCAGCTTGCTGCCTAACATCAGCAAGGTGTTTGAAGTGATGCTGAATTGCCAATTTGTTTTTCGTGCCAGGCATTCGACCATACTACCGATAACGAAAGTAACCTCCGACATCTGTTGGAAACTAAACAACAGAGAATGTGTTGGAGCGTGTGTCATTGACATGGAGAAAGCCTTCGATACGGTGTGGTTAGATGGACTAATTTTAAAATCCTTCAGGACAGGTTCCCCAGACGCCTTGTCGCCATGATGTGTAATATGTTAGATCAGATCATCTATACGGTAGACCGAAAAGCTACAATAGTTCAGAACAATCATCGAAAAATGTTTAATGATGTGCAGCTCTACACTGACAATTGGCGAATGAAAATCAATGCGCAGAAGTGCGAAACAATTTTATTTCGGACAACGGTGCAGGGGGCCAGTCAAGACCTGAAACGTAATTGGAAGGATTTCCACATTATGGCTGATGAGGGTAATTCAGAACGGGTTCCACATAAATCCTGTGTTCGATACCTCGGTGTTCATCTCGATCAGTATCTGTACTATACTGAACATGTCAAAATTATTCTCAGTAAAGCACAAAAAGTAGTCATGGCCCTTAGACGACTCTTTCATTCTAGATACATCGATCAAAAGGTCAAAGTTATCTTTTAGAAGACCTTGGTTAGACCAGTTTTGACATATTGATGTCAGATCTGGTACAACTAGAGTGCTAGTACTATGAAAAGATTAAGAGTTTTCGAAAGGAAATATCTTCATGCATGTACTGGTTTGTGCAGAAAGCCTGAGATGGGTTGGAAGCACTATATATCGAATAGAAGAATTCATCAAACCGCTTAAGTGACGTGAATCGATATATTCATATTGAGGCTTCTTCGGAATCATATCACAATATCTGTAACTGTGAGTGAAAACTCCTGGATTTCACAGCCGTTCCATCCTAAAGATGGTTATATTGTGACTTGACTCGTTACTGGCTTCGTTCCTCCAGAAGCATTCGTGTATTTGGACATGAATCGATATATTTTTGAGTCTGACGGCGTCCCAATCATATATCACATATACCGACGGGCCACCGATTAGAAGATAAAATATCCTCCGAATTTGAGTTCACGAGACCAAAAATTGCAATGACTTATTTGCTAGATTCGTTGAGGCTGAGAGACGGAGCAATCTAGGTATTGATGACTGAATGACAATGTCTAAGTTATTTCTGTTTTTCCATTTTGAAAAGTGTTTTTCCATTTCGAAAGATGTGTAGATTCACACCAAATTATAACTTTCTGGTTACACTAATTCGTAAAATAAATGAGCGTACTCATCTGTCTCTATTAGATCGGTAGACACAATGTCTTCGGATTAAACTTCATTCAAACTACGTCTTATTAAAACGCGAATATGGCGGGCAAAAACACCTCAAAGGAAACCACTGTGGTCTAAGAAGGGATGTGACCTCTAGGGCGGCTGGGATAGAAATGCTCGTCAGAACAAGAGATACTGAAATAAACAAAACAAACTCTGGGTGGCAGTTTTCCTGCTACTTGCCGTTACAGCGAATCGGTGGAAGTAGTAGAGTAAGGGAAGTTCACTTTTATATAGCCCGATAACAAACAGTTTGGATGCCGCTGGTAGAGCGCGAAAGACAAGAGAAGTTAATTTCCCTAAAAGAAAGGGTTAACAGTCCCCGTTTGAACCGGAAAAATAAAGGATCGCGGCTTTTTTTACGTGGACAGCTGGCAAGAACACAATGGAAGTGGTGACGGATGAGCTACTTATTTTGTCGACGTTCATTGAACATTTTTGAAAACAACGGATGAGTTAATATCGATCTAATTCCAGTTGACGAAAGGGGGTAATTTTTAAGTGGAAATCTGGAGTAAATTATTGACTTGCAGAAAAACTTAGATCTCTGGTGGAATACTGGGGGCTCCTTCTCACGTCAATAGTACGGAAGTGGAAAGGAACTTATTCAGCTTATACGTAACAAAGATTTGAAATATAAATATTTAATTCTTAAAATAAAGGTTTGACTTATTCGATTTTGAGTAGAATTTGTGCGGTATTGTGAACTTGGCTCGCCAGTGCTTCAAGAATCTAAATTTTGGTGATAAGTCCGCAAAACCGAGTCGTGGTTGAAAGTAGTACCGTTTGTTGGGTTGCTGATTTATAGTATCCGATCGCTCAGTTTTAGGTTTCTTTTCCTTTCAGTACGAGACGAAAGTTCCGGTAACCATCTTCTCGCTTCACGATTGAAGCGGGGGGTTAAGACCAAAACGAATAGTATCTGCACCCGGGACCGGGACCCATAGAACCCTCGATAGGAGCGCCCCTTGATAGAATGTAACATGATGTACACAGTGGAACTATGCCTCTATAATTTTCACACCTTAACTTTTCCCCCTTATTATATACAGGACATATGTAGTACTTTTTCACCATTCTGGTGATGGCTTTTCTCACCATATTCTGCATATGAGTCGATGTAGAAGGTTACTCAGATAGGGACCCTCCTCTGAAGCAGTTCTGTAGTACTCCATCTATTTCTTGCTCTACTTCTGGAATATGCACATCTTCAGGAGTTATTCAGGGCTCTGTGAATAGTTTCTGGAAATATTGCAGCCAGCTGTGTGGGTGTTCGACTGGGTTACGTATGATCTTTGTGCACTTTTGCAAAGACTTGTTTCTGCATTCATATACTATTATCGTCCGATTGTATCAGTGTAGGGTTGTTGGCAGCACTGCCTCTACTGAAGTTCTTATACGTTAAAACACACTCAATGTAATTACACCGTATAACAATATAGAATACAATAGTAAACAACGGTTCTTGCTGCTATTTAGGGGGTTTGTAAAATAATTTTCGAACCCCTGTCCGTCTGTCTGTCCATCCGTCCGTCCGTGTGTCACAGCAATTTTTCTCGCAAACTGCTTAAGCTAGAAATGTCAAATTTTGTATGCAGGTGTAAAGTGGTGCTCTCTTTAAAACTCAAAAACAAAAAAAAAATATAAGGTATGTGAGGGGGGTCTCCCCATATAGGGGAGTGGTCCCCGAAAAAAAACTTCATCAAAAATAGCCGATATGGGTATCAAATGAAAGATCTTGATGAGAACTTTTCAAAACTTACACTTTTTGCTTCAAGGGACGGACAGGAATGTGTAATACACGATATATTTGTGTCCTCCCCTCGCAATTGGATACCTGTGATTAGCAATATTAGAAAAAAGTATATATTATGTATATATTATCTACCAAACAAGGTATTGCATCAAAATTATAAATCATCACAAAGAAATACAAGTTAAAAGTTACAAAATACAAGTTAAAAATATACGTTACACTTACAAATATACAAGTTAAAAATATAGGACTAAAAAGAGAGGAGCATTGATAGATTGGTTTTAAACTGTAGTCTGGATATGGTTGGGGAAAAGCAATAGCTCAGGCTATTTAATATTTTGCAGCATGTAGATGGTAAGATGTCGACTTTCCACCAGCAAACGTGAATGTTTTGTAAATCTTCCTGGTTCGTTCAAGGATATCCTGTCAATTAGATATTGAACTTTAGTGGTACCACGGAGGACATCAAATGCAAAGCAAGAGCATGACATAATTCGACGGAAGGCAAGTGAAGATACATTTAGAATGGACAACCGATATTCATATGAAGGCAAGCTCTGAAAGTTACCTGGGTCATATTGAGTTCGTAAAGCGAATAGCAGATCTGTTTTTGAACAGACTCAAATCTTTCTGCATGAATATCAGAAACAGGATGCCAGACGACACCTGCATATTCGAGAATAGGACGGACTAATGATATGTATAATGTCTTTGTTACCCACACATTCTGAAATTCTTTGGCACGCCGTTTGATGAAGTCTAACATTTTATTAGCCTTGCAGAGAACCGCATCATAGTGCAAATTATAACGGAATTTTTTATCCAAGAAGACACCGAAGTCTTATGCTGTCTGTTCGGGAAAGATTAGTATTACCGAGGTGATAATCAGCCAATAAAATTGAAGTTCTGCGAGAGAAATTAATCACCTGACATTTTTCGAGATTCAGGTATAGGTGGTTTGTGTTGGACCATTCAAGCAGAGCATTTATCTTGTTCTGTGAGAATATCAAATCACTGTGGGATGTTATCCCATTGTATAATTTGCGATCATCCGCATAAAATAAATGGGGTATATCGGATAACACATCAGAAAGGTCTGATATAAAAATGTTGAAAAGAAGAGGTCCGAGATGACTGCCTTAAGGTACACCGGAGTAGACTTGAATTTCTTTGGGCATATACCCTCGAAATTTAATGGTTTGAGTCAGGTTTTTGAAGTATAAGTGATTCCGGTTTTGAAGTATGAGTGATTCCTGAATTGCGCAATATTTTTGACAGAGTTGTACGCTTGACGCAATCAAAGACTTGACTGAAATCAGTATAAATTGCGTCATTCCGGTGCCCTTTTTCCATTGCGCAAAGTATGTATGAGACCATAACTTTTAGATTGGTGGTTGTGGATCGGTTTTTCCTAAAGCCATGCTGCTGGTCATTGAGATGCTGCTCTATTACGAGCGATATTTTAGAGCATACGATTTTCTTGAATAATTTTTGGATGGTGGATAAAATGGCAATTCCTCTATAATTTTGAACACTCCCTTTGCTTTTGCTTTTATGAATTGGAGTCAGGTGAGAAGATTTCCAGTGTATTGGAAATTTTCCGCTTTCGAATGACTTATTGGAAATGATATGGACGGGTAAAACTAATACTTCATTGCACTGGTATAGAAAATAAGGCAGAAGTAAATCTGGGCCAGGTCCATGGTTCAGATCAAGTGTTTTAATTGCATTAATTTGATATAATCTTCAGAAACTAAGATTTCCTGAAGCACTGTTTCAAAAATGGCGTTAGTATTATCTACATGAGCTGAGGGGTTTGGTAAGGAATACACTGATTGAAAATGATCTGCGAAGAAATTACAGATTTCTTCCAGTACAGAGGAACTGCGGTCTTCATAGGTCATTTATTTAGGATAACCATGAGCTTTGCGCTTAATATTTACAAAATCAAAGAGTTTCTTTGGGTTTTGGATTATATTTTCGCCAATAAAATTAATATACATTGCATAGGCCTCGCGTGACTTCAATGTAAATTCATTTGCCAGTTCATTATATTCGTTTCTAATTTCATCACTGACATTGGGTTCTTTTTGTATAATTTTGTGAAGCTTATTCCTTCTGTTTCTTGAATTTCGAAGACTACTGTCCAATCATGGCTCAGACAGTTTATTCCTCTATTTGATTTTAGGTGTATGACTTCCGACGGCGTCAAATATGGTCTGGTAGAAAGAGTTTACTGCATCATCTACATCTAGCGTCGAAAGCCTACTAGTCCAGTCTACATTAGAAATATAACTCTTAATGCTATCATAGTCATATTGTATGGAAGGCTGTTTTTGTTATCAGAGACGGAATAATCAACTGAAAGTGCGGAATGGTAAAGCGTATTTTTGAAAAGGTTTTCCGCATCATTAGTTGGATTAACCACCACCTCGTCATAAGCATTCGTGAAAATTAGATCTAACCAATTGCCAGAAGAATTGGGTGTCGGAGCTATTTGCGTAAGTCATTGCCGCACAATGTAGAAACTAGGTTGTAATCAATATCGTCTCGAAGATTCAATGGAATGAGACGATTGTCAAGTTCGTCAACTACAAACTTTAAATTGGGCCTGTTAAAATCTCCAGAGATAATAATTTTAACTTCTTGTTTCGAGAGTTCAGCAAGTGAAGAGACAACTCCACAAGCCTCGGTATAGATTGTCTCACTGGACTCTGGGGGAATATGGAATACACCAACGTACAAATAAAATTTTTTTATTTTGATTTTCGCTATTACATGTTGGAACGTTTTGAAAGTTGAGGTATTGACGATATGATTCGAGTAAGTGTTGTGTATGGCAATTAGGACACCACCTCCTCGGGTTAGGCCATTGCTTTGTTAGTCTCGATCGTCTCTATAAATAGACCAACAACTGTCGAGAATCTCTTCGTTACGATGGAAGTCATTCAACCAGGTTTCTGTGAATGCAAGGATACTAAAAGGGCATGATTTAGCGTCAAGAAAAAGTTTGTTGAGTTTGGCTCTCATACCACTACAGTTATGGTAGAACATTTTGAGGCATTTTGTGGTAGAGCTTTTATTGTGGACGAAAAAATTTGTAATATTGCTCACGGGACCTTTGGAAAGAGGATATATAATTTGAGCTTACATGAGAAGCGTAAGTTTCAAGATCTTTTTTGGCTTGTTCTGATGTAACACCAAGTTCCTCATGGTATCTAAGATATAGTTTTTGCGGAGCATCAACATGTATCGGAAGACCTTCTCTCTGGATCATTACTTTTATATTGGTCTTCGTTTTACCGTCGATACATGTTGTGTCTGGTGCTTTATGCATGTAAACTAGGTAGAGTCGAACCAACTCATATGATCGGTGCTCACCCAGTCTTGATAGTAGATACCTGCTCTGAAGATCTTTGCTAGACTTTATTGTCGCTTTTACAATCGGAGGTACGAGTTGGTCTAAAAAGGATTGTTTTTCGTTCAAAGGGCTATTGGGTGTACTAGGTAATTCAATTACACAATTAGGGGACGAAGTCTGAAACCCACTTCTTACGAATGAGCACAATAACAACAAAAACCTTAGAAGTCAATTCGATCAAGTTTTTTAATAATATTATGATCTTCGAATTTATCCTTTTTTCCAATAAAGTACTCTTAAACTCAACGAAATTTGACGTTTAAATAGTCTTACAAAAGATCTTCATACTCTGTAAGTTTGAAGAAAATCTAATAATATTTACGGAAGTTGAAGCCATTTGAAATTTCTCCGATTCCAACACATGATTTTGGTATTTTTTGGACTTTCCATCGAATCAGTCATTGCAGTTTTGATTTGTTCTTCTTGGAATTTTCAAATAAGGTCAATAACATTAATATTTTTGAGAATCCATGATTTGAGTGATTTTTGGTGGGACCCAACAAAATATTGACCGTTGAAAATGAAAAACAATGGATTTTCTATCAAACGTGCACATCTCTTTGACATACTACTGTTACAAAAAATAAGGTGACAGTTGAATTTAAACTGCGCACGTCGAAGGATTTGGAGAATTATTTTTTTTTTTTAGGATAGTAGTACTGTCAGTGACATCTATGTCAAATTTACATGTCAAAATAAGGTGTTTGAGATACGTGCCGTTTCCGGGATAGCCTTCAGTTCCGTCTTCGCTGCGGCTTGAATCTCGTCTATCGTATCAAAATGGCGTCCCTGAAGCGGTCTTTTGAGCTTGCTGAACAGCCAAAAGTCGCACGGCGCCAGATCAGGTCAATACGGTGGTTGCGGAACGATATGGGTTGAGTTTTTGGCGAAATGATCACGAATCAAGAGTGCACTATGGGATCGTGCATTATCGTGGTGTAAAAACAAAGAATTGTCTTTCCACAATTCCGGCCTTTTTAGGCGGATAGTGTTACGCAAACGACGCATAACGTTCAAATAATATCCCTTGTTGACAGTTTGGCCCGGCGGAAGGAATTCATAATGCACAACACCCCGATAATCCAAGAAGAGAAGAGGTTGATGGTCGCCCAGGACGCTCTTCGTCTTCGACACGTTCACGGCCGGCTTGGAACTCACTATACCACTTGCAAACATTTTTTTTAGACAAAGCCTCATCGCCAAAGGCTTTCTGCACCATTCTCAATGTATCCGCAGCAGAAAATTGATTTCGCAAACAAAATTTAATGCCAATTTAACAAATTTCGACATCGCAAAAAACGAAAAACTCAATTTTAGCAGCTCACAAAACGACTCGTATCTCAAACACTAATTAATATTTTGACATGTAAATTTGACATAGATGTCACTGACAGTACTACTAACCTAAAAAAATCTCCAAACCCTTCGGCGCGCGCAGTTTAAATTCAAATGTCACCTTATTTTTTGGACACATTAGCATTTCTTGACTTTGTTTGTTGCTGGTGACTGCATTTCTGACACGTTGAGTACAAAACCCTTCTAGGTTTGTCTGCCCAACTTGTTTTCAAAAAAAACCTTATTGGAGTAAAAATTTATTGAATCCATTTAATTTTCCAATGTGAAGTCAAGAAAACAAATTTACGTACTTATATTTGATTTTTAAAAAACCAGAGCAACATATTAGTACGTTTGACTCAGCCCTCTTGTCTGCACTTTATAGAAAAAGCTTTTATGAAAATTCTGTTTTCACATGGGCAACGTATAGGGAAATGCTCGTAACATTGAAGCAATAATACTCGATATTTCCGCTCTGAATGTTGAGAAGTTGATTGACTTTTTAACAGCTACACAAACGGTAGTTTAATTTTGTGATTCACTCGAACATGCACTATACTCAATCTTCTAATCGATCCTTCCCCTGCCATTGCTCCTGATCCCGGTCCAAATCGACGCTGCATATCCTGATCCCGATATCGATGTAACATAAACCGATGGCCCATTTAATGCTTTTACTGCTTCCATTACAATATTCACAACATACCTGCATATGTTGGTATGCTAGGTATGCAGCCCAGCATAGAGCAATGGAATGTTCCGTGTTATCCTTGTACGTAAAACACACACAGATTGCAGTGTGGGATATTGAAGAGTTCATCCTTGAGATTGCCTGGATTTTAAGTGTTTCGAGCGCGCTTGTAAATGTAAAATGTTTGAAAAATGAAGTGTTTTGCTATTTTCTCGTTGCCGGAGCTCTCTATCAACGAGCCTGGCTGTAGTGCCTGCTTTTACGAAATTATTTAGTGACTTTCTCCTCGTATTAATCATTTCACGGATTTCACGTTCTACTGCAGTTATTCGGCGTATGTGGATGTTTGCATGAACACTGAGAATGTGGGAAAATTTTACATGCTCTCCGGGTTTAACTCAATAGCAATTGAGGCCAAGTAAAAGGATTTTAGTTCGGGAAGGAGCGTTTAGTTTTCGGGAGAAATGGACATAAGTGGATTAAGCTTTACTATAAAATCATATTTTATTCCCTTATACTGAAGAAGAGAGCACAAGCGCTTATTAGCAAAGTATACAGGGGAGAACGGACTCCCTCTAAAAATTTTCCAATCCTGAAAGCTTTCCTTGCGATGATATAATATCCAATTTCGCTGAGTGGAAAAGCAATTTAGTCAAATTCTAAATTTTTACTGAATCGGTCAATTTAACGTAAAGGAAATCCCACATTGTGCTTCCTCTTCGACTCGCTTCACCCGCAACCAAGTCCCAGCCGAGGAATCATAATACCCTAAATAGACCTTTTTTTTTCAAAAGACGAATTCAGCGAAATGCACACATACATTGGCCGCAGAAAAGATTCGTATCAGTCCCAGGAACTCGGGACAATCAATCAACTATTCAATGAAGTACGCACATACAAACGATTTTCCTCAGGAGCACATGCTAAGACAAGTTCCTTGAAACCCCGAGAATTATATCATCTGGTCTTTAAGTATCGGGAACACTTTGCTTACAGCACCCACACCACTACTTAACGACCACTATGCCCTACTGTATTTCGGCGCTCGGCGCTGCTGATGCGGTGGCGGTGCTGCTGATTTGAAAGTCGTAGCCTTGAAATGCCAAACATTATAAAACAACCCTCAAATTTTCCAGGCCAAAACTGTTATCCATAAGACTTGCTTATATATAAGATGTATATATGTATACTTGGGCTGTTTAGTATGTACATAGGACTCATTACTCGGGAAACTGACATAGGAAAAATGGAAAAATATGTACATACCAACACGCGTATATATGCAGCGTGCGTATATGATTGCAGACAGAGGCTGAAAGAGAGCCGAGAAAAAAGGAAAAATTTATAGCTGGCTCAATTTCGGGTCGACCTCCTACGATAATATCCTGGTTTCCATTCGATTCGGTTCTGGACTTGGTCCCTTTTGCCTATTTTCTATATTTTTTTCATTTTTGCTTTTCGTTTCGTTTCGTCCTTTTTTTACTACAATTTCACCAGACCAGCAGGATTAGTAGTAGCGCAGATATACGTATGAATGTGAAGGAATCAACTTATTGCCTATTCGATGGTTTTCACAGTTTATACACATGTTTGGGTGTTTGTGCGGGGGTGTGTATGTACAGTAGGTGACTCAACTTGATGTACAATAGGATTACGTTAGCTATGGAAATTATGTAAAAATTATACAAAAGATGTATAGAGCCAAATTTGTCGAATTGTTTAGAAGTATCCTTACGACCTTGTACTCTCAGGTAGTTAGTTATTGTGCATTTCCTCTATTGGAACGGTCTTTCTAAAGAGTATTTTTTTTTGTGTTTTAAAGCTGATATTTGGTGAAGTATCCTTTTTGTGATATTCTCCGGGACAAAAAGTCAAGTGCTGTTCGGAAAATCGACAGGAGCGTTCTTCTCTAGAAAATTGAATTAAAGATAATGGATACTTTTAGATAATACGGATTTAAGAAGAAAAACCTTTTTTTTATTCTTAAAATCTTCATAATCGAAAAGGATGAGGAATATTGCCAAAAAAGTTAGTTTGAATTTTAATATATTTTCAGGATATTTAGACGATTAACGATTGGGTGAACTAAGTAGCACAGTCCTTTCACCGCTAAGATAATACCATTTGACTGACATTGATTGACGTTTTAATTGAACTCGGACAAGCAGTATACACCCCAACCAGCGTTCCTGAGTTATGAGGCCGGAAAAAGGCTAAATTCGGGAAAAAGTTAGTACAAAGCTTGATAAGCACTGTAGACCCTACTTCCAGATTTTACTTCATATCTCAAGAACAGTGCAAGTTAGAGGAAAATTTATCGAGATCAAAATTAAAGCCTCTACATGTTACTGCCTCTGAGATATGAAAGGAAAAATCCATCTAAAAACATAACGCGCCACAAAATGTTCGCTAATAAAGCATATTGCATATCTCTGAGCTGGTAAGACTTAGGGATCAATTATGGTTATCAGTTTGCAGAAAATTTAGTGGGCTCCGATTTGAATCCCCATAAAATTTAATCAACAATATACCCTTTTCGATAGTGCGGGTAACCCGAAATAATCCTCCCAATCCTGGCCAGAAAGTTTGCACAAACCCAGTATTTTTAAGGGCTCATATTATTACCCTTCAAAACAAGGGCTGCCCCAAAAGAGGGGTTCGTTGAGTTCCGCGGTCGCTCCTTCCGTGACGCACATGGGTGCCCCTCATCCACCCTTTCAAAAATCCCCCAAGCTGACGGATGAGCTTGGCTGACTTCAGAGGCGATTCAATAATTATGTTCTTGACCAAATCTCTGTTTCCAAAAACATAGGAACTAGCCCTTTTCAAGAGAATTCAAATCATAGAAAAAAAGAAAACGTAGGATCTGGCCCTACCAAACAAATTCGAACTTCCCAATCACTCCGCTTCTAAATTGGTTAAAATCCCGGTACCTGAAAGTTTATAAAATGTTGAATACCTACCACGAGCTAGTTTCTTTACGAGATGTTTCCAACTGATCAACGCTGCAAAGTGAATTCAAATATGAAGGAGATGAATACTGTGCAGATTTTTTTGTGGTAGAAAACTAAATGCCGTTTACGCAGTGAGTGCGGGACTCCCATGCTCGCAAGCGACTGGACTATCCACTAAACACATCCCCTGACAACCTGAGAACCCAGCCTGGAACCGTTTTATACATTACTTTGGGCCAGGTCTCGTTTTGCTACGCCCTCTTCTAGCGGGAAGGAAGAGGAATTGCCAGATAAGCGATCCCCAATCTCCGTCTGCCGTGAGTCCCTTTTATCTTCTAGGACTGCCCGAACATAATGTGATTCCATTTGCCAACCGATCCCAGCATCACCGTGACTGTACTGTCCGGTGTGAGCTCTCCCGGCTCCCTGTAGAGATCCCGTCACAGCCTGTCCCACTTTTTGCACGCAAAAACGGTGTGGTAGGCAACGTCTTCCACTCCATGGCAAAACCGACAATCGGAGAACCGTGACCTACCAATCTTGTGCAGGTAAGACTGAAAATTCCCATGCCTGCTCAAAAGCTAGCTCCGATAGAAGTCAGTCTCACCATGCCTTCGATTTAGTCACGGTCTCACATCCGGGATGAGGCACGCAGTCCACCTTCTCTTCGTGCAATTCACCCACGACTGCTACCAATCATTGAGTGAGCGCTGTCTCTCCTCGCGGACAACCATCTCCCGCGCATCATCGTTTCGGCGCAGGTAAAAAGCGCAACGCTCTCCAGCAAGGAGGACAACAAGTATCACGCCTACAATACCTCTCACCGCCAAATCAGAGACTGTCGGATATAAAGATGCAATCTACAGCGCTCCTCTTTTCTGTACCTGTACTAAGCGTTTTTGGTAGATCTCCTTACTGAGAGCTTCGCCCCATATTCCTGCACCGTACAGTAGCACTGAGCCTACAGAACTCATCAAGAGGCGTCTTCTTGATAGGCTGGGTCTCCCTACGTTGGCCATAAGTTGACCCAGCGCCGATACTCTCGCAGCACCCTTCTCAGCCGTTGCCCTGATTTCCTCAAAGAAACCATTCTTCAAGTCGATTAGTAGCCCCAGGTACTTTACCGCTGGCTTTGATTCGAATAATATGTCTCCAATACTGATGATCCTTACTACAGGGATTCTCATTTTGATCAAGATGGCCACTTCGGTTTTCTCCTGCTAAAATGAACCCTCAAACAGTCATCCAGTCTCTCACTCGGCGCATTAGCATACCTACTCTAAGTTACTCTTGTTCAACGGTGCATCCAGCGACGAGAGACGAAACATCATCCATATAGCCGATCAAGTGCGACTCATCTGACATCTCCAGTCTTAGTAGCCGGTCGTAAGACACATTCCACAGGTTCGGACCAAGGATAGATCCCTGGGCAACACCCGATGTAATTTCCATCCTCCGTTGGCCCTGTGTCGTGTCGTAGAGCAGGCTTCGGTCCTTCAGGCAATCCCTCAAATTAGATTAGATTAGCATTAGATATTCTGGAACTTGAAAAGGATTTTCCAGCGCATCCAGAATATCCACCCATCTAGCGGAGTTGAAGGCGTTCCTGACGTCGAGTGTCACCAACAGGACGATCCGTCGCTTGGCGCAACTATATGCCTCTGCCTTTTGGACCGCGCTGACTACCTCTGTAATCGCATCAATGGTGGAGCGTCCTGCTCTACTGCTCTGCCGTACTACCGGGGAGATAGGTCCCCAGCAGCACGAATCGCGTCACTGAGTCTTCCCTTGATGAATTTCTCTAGCACTTTCCCAGCAGTGTCTAGCGTGCATAACGGGCGGTATGCAGACGGTCATCTCTCTTCTACTTGCTGATCAGCACGAGCCTCGCCACCTTCCATCGTACCGGGAAAACCCCGTCCCTTAGGAAAGCGTTGAATGTGCTGAGCAACAAGTCAGCACAATGGTGATATACAAGCTGCAACTCCTTAGCTGGAATACCATCTGGACCTGGAGGCTTCCTCGCTTTCAGTGAAAGGGCTGCCTCTTCCAGTTCCGGCTGTGTGAAGAGTGGACACTCGACTGCTGTTTCACCATGAACAGCATCAACACGGACGGGATGGGCGGGGAAGAGTGCCCACACTATCTCGTCCATCATTTCCGCATCGTGTATGCAAGGTTTCCGTAGGACACCAAGCTTCCGCATAACTAGCTTGTAGCCAAGACCCTACGGATCCTTGTTCACATTGTCCACTAGATCTTGCCAGCAGCGAGCCTTGCTTTTGTTAATCAATTTGCGAAGGCATTTCCTGGCCGACTTATATGCTGCCACACGGTTTGGTTTTCAGCGATTTCAGTTGACCATCAGTACACTGGGGGTTGCCGTGCCGGGGTTTTCGACGGGGCATAGCAAGCAGTCGTAATGATGCTTATAGTTCAGTTCACCACGTCTTAAGCTGCCAGTTCCTCCGCTCCCTGCGAACCTCACGACGTCCATCCTTCCGATGTTCCATTCAATTGTAGAAAGCCGAGAGCACGGACGTCGGGAGACAACATCGCATATCTCAAGCAGAAAGCACTGATGATCACTAGCTGAGTAGTCCACTAATACTCTCCAGTTGTATATCCTCCGTACTAAGGACTCCTAGGCGAATGTCATGTCCGGTATGGTTCTTTTACAGTCAATACGGCAGAAAGCCGGCGTACTTCCGGTGTTTAGTACGACGAGCGCCGTCCTGGCCGCCATTTCTAGGACTCGTTTTCCCTGCGGATCTGTTTGAGGCATGATTCATTCGATTGCTTTCGCGTTGAAGTCTCCCCCAACGAGCACGTTCCCGTCTGCGTTCGAGACAGCGCCCTCGAAAGCCTGAAACTTGGCTTGGAAAGATGATATCGATTCGTTCGGCGTTAAGTACACACTAAAGAAGGTGGTCCTTGAGTGCCGAACCCACACAAAACCATCCCCACGTCCACAGCTCTCCGCCTGAAACCCAGATGGTGGCAGTGCCAGTTTCATCAAGATACCATGATGCTGAATTTTTATCATGGTGTTGCTCACTCAGCAGTAAATAGTCGGCTTTCATGTCCCTCGCAAACTCCTCAAGCAGATTTTGGGATACGGGTCATTTAAGTTCCGATTTTGCCTTTGCTAGGGCTTCCTGGAAAACCCGAAATTTTCCTGATCCCAAGACGTGTCCAAAATCCATCGATTTCTCGATGTCCTTTATATGTTCCTGGACCGCTCGAACATCTGACGCGTCCTGCAGGATTTTCCCCTGTTTCTTTTTAAGACGCTCTGGATCTCAGTGTCGACAAGACTATCTGTTAATCTACGCTTTTCATCCGTCTTCCCTGTCATCTTTAGTACCTCTCACGATGTCCTGTCAACATCGTGGCTGCAACCGCTGATAGCGTCGTCATTGTTGTTATTTTTGCTTTCTTTTTTGAGTTTTTTAAAATCTTTTTTATGGTTTGGTTTGCTCCAGTTTTATTAGTTCCCCCCTCGGAGCTGCTATCTCCGATCGTGTGTTTAGTCGCCTTTTTGGTCCCATGGTTATCTTTGCAGAGCAGGGAGGCTATGCGAGGGTTGACACAAGCCCTAATGGGGACAAGTGCTCAGAGCCAGACCAGCGCTAATCGGGAGTCCGTCTCAACCTAACCTACACCACCAACCCCATGGTGCGAACTTCGAACGTACTCCGAGGCCTGCTATGGTTTTACCGGGACGGGAGCGGTATGATAGTTGAATTGGAGCCGTTCACGCATGAGTGCCACCTCGGCGCTACCGTGCACAGCAACTAAGTCCAAACCATCATATCCGCATAAATTCCACTTCGTTGTACAAAGCGTAGTCCAGAACCAGTCAGGGTCATTACCTGCAATCCCAGGAGGGATGAAAAAGGCGCACGCGGTGAGTCAACAAAAATTGTTTTATTGGGAGACATACCTTTAGGACCGTGAAAAATAGGCATTTTTTTCGGATGTCCAACAAAATGGCGGCGTTATAGAGAGTCGTCGGATGCATGTTTTTCTTGACATCAAAAAGTACTGCAGCTGCCATTTTTTTCTTTTGATCTGAAAAATATGAAATGAGTTTCATTCGTTTACTGACATAATAAAGGGAAGAATATACCTAAAAAATGATGAAAAAGTGCAAAATTGAAAATTTGGTAGCCATTTTACTTGGAAGGTCGAATTTTCGACCATTTTTTGCAATTTGACACCCAAAAAATTATTTATTTACACGCTACCTTCTAAATTTTAGGTATTTCCTTCCGGTAATACTACTGAGAGAAACTCTCCAAATTTCAGCTAAATCGGTGGATAACATTTGAACTACAACACGGCTAATTATTACTCTTTTCTTTTTCGGGTCATAACATTGTGTCGGCATAACCACGAATAGCATTTCGGATGCTTTTGCATCTCACTTCCTGCGTTATGGCTTAGTAATGTGAACCATCACATAAGATCCGAAAGTTTCTAAGTTGCTCATGTCTGGTCGTTGTCCGGATCGTACTTCCTCTGGTGTCTTTCCTACAGTTCCATTGACCGATCCATTCACTAGATACACAGTATAACTGACCGCCTCCCCCCGAAATTCCTAATTGAGTACTGCATCCACAAGTATACATTTTGCGCATTCTATTGACGTTCGATTCATATGCTTGGCAATGCTATTATGCTCGGGCGTATATGGGACGATTGTCTAGTGGATAATTCTGGACGTTTTGCAGGTATTCATCACAGCCACATTCACGAACTCTGTTCGATTGTCAGTTCGTATGTGTTTTATTTTCTTTTTGGTCTGGTTCTCAGCCATCGTCTTAAATGATCGGAATACTTCAGCAACAACTCTCTTTTCCTAAAGGAATGAGGCAAACATTTTCCGTGAAAAGTCATCGATCATGGTCAGGAAATTTTTCACTCCACCTATTGATGTGGTTTCCATAAGTCCGCACACATTCATATGAATCAAATCAATTAAACCAATCGATTTTAAGTCAGCATTCGCTGTATTGGATGGCTTCCGGGAAGATTTTCCTTCGTTGCAAGTGATACAGCCATCCAACGATGCCTTCGATCCTTGAAATTCGAATCCATCAATTGCGTATTTCAGCTTGCACATACCGCCATATCCAGAATGTTCTAGTCGTCGATGCCAATCCACAATATCTACTTGTGTCGCCAATACACAACGTATTTGATTTGCTTGAACCTTGTAAACACCACCGCATGTATTTGCTTTAGCGAACAACTCGTTATTTTGGTTGTAAACACTAGCGTCAAATTTGACGATGTTTTTGTTTTTAACGATTTCAATGACTGACAGGAGATTTGCGCCTAAACTGGCAACACATAAAACGTTGTACACCAAAATATCATCCCGTCAATGCTAATGTACGCGCTACCGCTGCCGATGACTTTTAGGCGCTAATTATTTGCAATTAATATATTAGGATGCGATGTTTTCTGAAAGCCAACTAAATTATCTTGACATGGTGTCATATGCCGCGATGCTCCATTGTCGATGTACCAGTCAGCAGTCTTTGTCGCACTCATCGTTGCTTCGAACGCATAACCAAACTTTACTGTTGTTGGCGAGTTGTGTTGCTTTTGCTTGTTGGGACACTTTCGTTTGTAATGCCCAATTTTGTTGCAGCTAAAGTATCTTGGCTTGCTGTTATCCCAACCTATTTTGCCGTCGTATCCACTCACGAATGCTGTTTTTATGGCGTTGGATAGATGGTCAGACGTCAAACCGAACGCATCGGAAGCGAAAACACTAAGGTGTCAAAAATCAAAGCAAAAAAAAAATAAAACACAAGTATATAGGAACAAAGGAAATCAAGCCCGGAAAACTGGCAACAGAAGAGGTACAAAGCGAGTTCCCAACTATTCAAAGATGACCCGATGCGGACAATGACGAGAACGAAAGCGCCCAAGAAAGAAATACTACCGTTATCAACAATGGAAGTAGAGCAAGCTGCAACAAACGTTTCAAACAGGGTAATTATCAACCTGATCAATACGAAATCAGAAGGATTTAGAACGGTTCAAGGTAAATTGGTAATAAAAAGAAAGTTACCCAATCTTATCCAAGCACCAACCCCCCATAATCCAAACCCATATGCGCCTCTTTCGGGAGAAGAAAACATAACCTCCAAGCAAAATACGTGTGCCCCTGAAAAGAAAAAATCATGGTGTCCCCATATATTCGTAGAAGGAATCACAGCAATTACAGTTAAAAAAATCATGGAAAGGAGCCCCACAACGAACTATAGAATTATTCGCCTGAGCGCGAGAAAATTAAAAATTACAGTTGACGAAGTCGCCATCCATGATGAATAACTGGATTTGATCCGCAGTCTAAAGCGGAAGGTTACTCCTTCAGACCAAGCGAAAGCAAAAAATATACAGTCATACTCAGAGGTGTAGACTCGGCATTCGGAGCTACACAGGTTAGAGAAGACATCGAAATACAATGTCCGGACATTAAAATTGACAATGCTTCACTGTTAGCCATCGAATGGCGTGGTCTTAGACTTATACAAAATAACATTTAACCAAAAGGAAGACCAAGACCGCCTCCTTCAGCTCCGTTGCATCCTTTATCAATAAGCGACATGGGAAAAGCCCAGAAGAAGTGACCTACTCCAGTTTTATAGATGTCAGTGCTTCAGCCATGTCTCGGCGAATTTGTGCCTTCCAGGCAAGATATGTAGCTTGTGGAGAGGACCACAACCCCCAACAGTACCCAAGAAAGGACATTGACAAAAAAAGTAACCCACCTTTTTGTGTCCTCTGCAAAGAGGAAGGCCACCCATCAAACTTCTCCGGATGCCCGAAAAGAACAAACCCCATTCCAACCCAATTTTTCAAATATATCCAAACCCCAATAGCAAGAGCCACTTCAGCACAATCAATACTTCAATACTCGCAAGTCACGAGTGGAAGAAATTCAACTATGCCCCGGAACGCAGTACCACAAGAGAAGAATCCCCTTTCACTATGAAATAGTCCAAGCTTTAGGAGTGTCACCAGGGGAACTCCTAAAAAGGTTGCCCAATTCTGGCCGAAATACGATGGCACGCCAACACAGGACAAGCCAGTTTTGCTCATTGAGCTCTATACCTTATCCTGTATGGGGGTAAATAATAATTAGATTATCTATCTGTCTCAACATAAACTCTCTAGTTTCCCATGACAAAAGAATATTCGTGTCTAACCTTACAAAATCCATTCAACCAGACACAGTTCTCTTTAACGAAATAGTCTTCAAACCGACACAGAATGTCCGAATAGAAAAATACCAAGTACTTAGAAACGACGCAGGCAAAGGGATCACCATTCTATATCAAGACCATCTATCAGTCGACCAGAATTTTAACCATCCTGACATTTCCTGCACCCTAGCAACTTTAAACATGCGAAGACACAATGGTAGGCATGGGAAAATACTAATTGGATCTATTTACATCCCAAGAAACCTGGGACCTTCAATAGAACTGACCCTTAATAGAATACTAACAATAGCTGCTAATCACGACTCTATCCTCCCGGGCGGAGGCCTCAACGCAAGACATATGCATTGGGGTGTTTCCACACGGAATCCAAACGGCCAAAGAATATATCAATAGTTCCTGTCGAGCGCATTTCTAACATGCGCCATCGTCAACGCAGGTGCCGCCTCTTACCCAAGTAGCAGCTCCTTCTTAACTTTCTAGTGTCACAAGACCTACTAACTGGATATACAACTCCCTACAAATGTGCAACCCTACCATCGATATACGATCACTATTGTTGGAAACTAACCCTTCACCTGAATAACCAAACCACTATTGAAGAAATACCGAAAAAAGTTCGCTCCTATGCCTCTGTTGATTGGACAGAGTTCAAAAAGAGGCACTTGATAGGCGTGGAACGTCAGATCAGGAAAAGCTGCAAAGAAACTCCTTCAAAAAGTTCCAGAAAATAAAGTTCACACGGACGTCCATAAAAAAAAACACCTGATACGTAACAAGAGAAAAAGAACCCTCGACGAAGACCTTAGCAGCAGGCACTGCTGGGAAATTTAAGACCCGAAGACCACAAACTGCTCAGCCAGTGATCATTAGTGCATTCTGCTTGAGATCAAAAATGTTGTCTCCCGACGTTCGTGTTCTCGACTTTCTACAATTGGATGGAACATCGGCAGGATGGACGTCGAGAGGTTCGTCGAGGTGCTCACAGCATGTGGTGCGTTTTAGGAATTTACAGTGGACGGAAGAACTGGCAGCTTAAGACTTGGTGAACTCAACTATTATCACGACTGCTTGCAACGCTTCTTTGTCTCGTCGGAAACCTCGGCCCGGCAATCCCCCAGTAGTATACTGGTGGTCAATTGAAATTGCTGAAAAGCAAAGGGACTGTCACAAGCTTCGTTGTAAGGCTTAACGGGCATGGAACTGTGTAGAGACTCGCTGTAACGTAAAGGTGTAACCCCATAGGTATTTTAACTAGCGTTTAGGGGGCCTCGTGCTCCGAGCCCTGAGTATTCGGCTAGTCACTAGTTGCTGTAAATACCAGAGGATTGCAAATACCCAACCAGAGAAAAGGAAAGACTTGGGTAGTACTTTTCAAAAAACCGTATAATTCGTACCAATAGTTCTTAAAGCTCACAGAGTTTGATTAATAGTATCTTTGATATAACAGGAATTAGTAACGCCGTGGTGGTCTCTGGAGTCGATCCACTTCGTTGGCGCTGGCACGTGGACGCACCAGGCGGGAAAGCGCACAGTGGCGGTGGATAGCTTGTTTTTTCTCTCGCTGAAGGACCCTCGCTTGGCTCAGGAATTTGGCCTTCTCGTCTTCGCCAACGCTCACTTTGGTTAGTCGAATCAGCTCGCTCAGTTCCCGACGTAACTGCACCTGACGTCCAACCCTGATGTGATAATTTGTCTCCAGCTCAGGTTCTGATGTTGGACGTCTAGCCGGGGGGTGACCTTACAGGCCCACTCCTCGCCCGGTATTCTTCAAAAGTGATAGGCCGGGGTGCTGCTAACGCATCCTCCAGAGGATTATTCTCCTATTGTATTGATTGAACTGGACGGCGGTCGTCATGTCGTTGCTCAGCGGCATGCTCCTGTTGGTGACGGGGTCAGCGGGGCAACTATTGTAGCCTGTGAAAGAAATGGTTAGTAGATATGGAGCAATGGCTCCCAAAGCCGTGTTGAAATGGCAATGTGACAACGCTTACCATTGACCAGGCTGGGGTGCCAAAAAATCAAATATTAGAGGTGATTCGCTCGACAAACGCCGAGGCTAAGGCCGAAGAAGCGTTTGGCAGGATACTTTTGGAACGCCCAGACTCAAGCTGATATAGCGTTTTCGCTGGATACTGATAAAACACACAGGCCAAGGCCGAAGTAGCGTTTTTGCTGGACACTGGTGGAATGCCCAGGTTAAGGCCGAAGTAGCGTTTTTGCGGATAATGGTGAAACGCCCAGGCTAAGACCCAAGTAGCGTTTTCACTGGATACTGGTGAAATACCCAGGCTAAGGCCGAAGTAGCGTTTTCGCGGATAATAGTGAAATGCCCAGGATAAGACCCAAGAAGCGTTTTCACTGGATACTGGTGAAACACCCAGGCTAAGGTCGAAGTAGCGTTTTTGCTGGATACTGATGAAATGCCCAGGCTAAGGCTGAAGTAGCGTTTTCACTGGATACTGGTGAAACGCCCAGGCTAAGGCTGAAGTACCGTTTTCGCTGGATACTGGTGGAACACCCAGGCTAAGGCTGAAGTAGCGCTATCGCTGAATACTGGTGGAACACCCAGGCTAAGGCCGAAGTAACGTTTTTGCTGGATACTGGTGGAATGCCCAGACTTAGACCAAAGTATACTGGTGGAACCCCCAGGCTAAGGCCGAAGTAGCATTTTCGCTTTATACTGGCGGAACGCCCACACTAAAGCCGAAGTAAAGTTTTTTGAAACTATACGCGTTGAACAGTAACACGAAAAGGTGCTTTTCCCAAAATCCGCTTTTGCTTTTATTGTTACTTTTCCATCCAGGAAATTGCTGATGTGCGATTTCCCAATCAACGGAAATCCATGGTGAACAATGTCTCCTTAGCCAATTCGATTCAGATATTTTTTCAAGGCATGCTTTATTTGGGTTCAATTGTTTCCACACGAAGCTTAATATTTTGTTGTTACAATTTTGTATTTTGCCCAGGTAAATTGTGCTCGGCAGAAAATTGTCAATTCTGTAAAATTCGCTTGCAGTGGGCAATTTTTGCAAGCCATGCTCGAAAGTTCAATGATTTCCACCTATGTATGATGCTAACATCTTGTTATTGTTTTCATTTTTCAACGCAAAGACATTCATTTTTTTCCGTGTTCTCGGGTTCACAATGTAGGTTCAGGCTACTGTTTGTTTATATTTGAACTGTGCCTCTTCTGAAACGTGATTTTGTAACGTTTGAGGAGAACACACGGTCAACGAAAACTACAAAGAAGAGTTAATTAGGCTAAGAATAGAATAAGTTAGGTTAGTTTAGGTTTTAATCTGTAAATAAGCAACTAAAAGACAACAACTTTAAGAGCAAATAGAATAGAAAAATTAACATTCGCATTTCAAAACTGTAAAGTATAGACTCAGGTCGTACAAACAAGCTAAGGATATTTGACAAAAGTGTCACTGTCAAATGAATCGTAGCATTAAAAGTAGGTTAAGTAACATACTATGTCAAAAGTAAAGTCTCAATAAAGTACTACTACTTTCTACGGCGCTTGTCGGCACAAGGTTGAACAGCAATGATTTCACCTTCTTCGTCGTGATATCTGCGACACTTGCCGTCAGACCCCTATTGAATGGCTGATACTCCGGGCTGAGTTTTTTGAGCAACTACTCGATCTGTGATGATGACCTTCGCAGCAGTGCACCTCTTTCATGCTTCCATCGTTCGCCATCGATGGACAATCAGTTAATTTTACTCCTGTCAGGTCCATTAGTGCAGAGACTTCTCTATCGATTCCGGACTCGCTGAATGATATTTGAAGTAATTTCCAGATAACCAGTGGGCTACTAGTATCATTGAAATGATTCGCCACGTTGATTTCTGTTGCTGAAACCAGCCATCCCTGGCTTCTTTGAGTTTCGGTGTCCTCTTCCACGATACATTTTGCTAATTATCACGTTCGCAAGAATGCTAACATAGAACGCTGCCACTCGCTATAATTTTCTCGGAGTTTCAGTTTCTCGAACTGCATTTTCCTCAGCATTGTGCAGGGCATCGATATCTACATCCGTGCAGAGGTACAGAGGCGCATTAACTATTTCCTGTGGTAGACCACTCAAAACCTTAAAGTCGCGCATTGTTTTCATATTGCACATTGTGGCCACAAGTTATCTGTGGAACCTGTCCTGAAGGAGTTTAAAAATTAGTCCATCTAATCATACTGTACCAAAAGCTTTCTTCATATCAAAGAGAGACGCTCCAACACATTCTCTATTGTTCAGTTTTCAATAGATGTTGATGTTACTTACGCTATCGCATGTATGGTCAAATGCCTGGTACGGAATCCAAACTGGCAATTCGGCATCAATTCATATTTCTCAATGTGGGCGTTTAATGCTTGTTTCAGTATCACTTCTGCTGCCAAATATTATCTCTTAACGTGGGATGAGTAGTGATACTAAACCTTGAAATTCCTTGGGACATATTTCGTAGCTCTTCTTTGGACAGGCCCTTAACATCTTATTATATGAATGTAGGACTCAATCATACCACTGAAATCTTAATAAAAACTCTAGCGAATTTCTGATGAATTTTTCGATGAGTTCACTTACAAAATATAACTGTAAATGATATCATGTCTCACGATATAATCCTTTCACTAATACGATTAAATGAAATGTTTGGAAAATTTCTTTCGAAGTAAAGCTGATTTGTGGTTCACAGGCTTAAAATATCACCCAATCCGATGCTGTTTGGGTTAAATTTACGAATAATGTGGAAAAAATCCCGCCCACCGTTAGGGAAATTCACGAAACCATAATGAAAATAATCATCCAAGCTCCCTACAGTTTTCCTTCACCACCATATATACTCGTACATCCTAACAATGCTAATTTTAGTTGCAAAAGCTTATCTCCAAGAACTATTACCCAACACCTTCAACATCATCCCACACGCGAATCATAAGTTTTCGCAATTACTTCAACACATCTGTTAAATGTATCTATATAGTATACTCAACTATCTTACGTTTATTTTAACAGCATCCATTAATTGAAAGTACACACACGATAAACAAAACTTTAGCACTTGGTGGATCAAAAGAATTGACTCGCGCGAAGATGTATCTTCTGACTCATCAGAAAATTATAATCATCCTCTTTAACACTCTTTAACCGCAAAAATATTTCACATGTAAGTTTATAATTAAAATTGATGATTAATTGGTTGATCTGGAGAAAATCCCATCAGCGGAACAACCATCAACGCGATTCAAAGATGTGTAAACAAGAATAAGAACAAATTTTGCATTTTGCCTTGCTTTGTGCGCGTATGTCCCGCAAGGGATGAAGAGAGAGATGAACAAGAAAAAGATTTGTTTGTTATTTTTCTGCATGTTTGCTACAAGAAAAAGATTTAATCGCTTCAACTGTAATATATGTAAGGGAAGGCAGGAATAGAGCTGATAGGCATACTCGTACTTTCAAGAGTTATAAAACTCATATGTGAGCATTTGAAAATCGGTAAAGTTTTGTATTTTATCCATTTGACAATTTGCCTTCATTTCTTATGAAAGATTAAGATTAAGTCCAACAGTTGCATGTCCTATAAGTAAGAAATGCGTTGGAATTTGAAGTGTATCTGACACGGAATGATCTTTGTTGTTAATGGCTTGTAAGTGGATGGAGATGAGAAAGGGCCCCAACAAAGATTAATTACGACCACTCGCATTTGTACTCATTTATTTTATGTTTTCTTTAATTTCTTGGACTGGCTTCGCGCTTTTTGCTGTAACAAAAAGAAAAATTAGCCGGGCCCCACCTCGGTATCTTTTTCAAATGACTTTGAGAGAACATTACCCTTATAATTTATTATCATAAAGCGGAAAATTGCTGTAGATTTAAACACAAACAAAAAAACAATACACAAAAGACATCACACCACATAACACCAATTTCGTTCAAGTACTTGGGGGGCGAAAAAAAATCTAACAACCCACTTAGAAGCTAATGGGCATATGTTTCATATTCCTCACAAAGTATGAAATTACGGATATCTAAATAACTGTTCATTCCGTTCGTAAGTTACGTACTTACGTCTCATGCATGAAATTTCCCTCCATTCACCATTGCCGCGTTGTCGTCACACTCGTGTCGACAATGTCGTCGCACTTCATCCAATTTTTGTTACCAAGTCTCCCCACATACGTGAGTAAATTGATTTTTTCAATTATCCACGTAAGAACAAATTACCAAAATGAATAACAAAAAGACGTACACGGACGAACGGATATCTTCTTAATGTAACCTTGATCTATTTTTCTTTCGCTTCGCGGGCTTTAAGGTATGAAGCAAAGAAGTGCGTTCACATCCACACGTAGTTGGCCATTAGCGGCACTCAATCTACGAACAAATCATTTCATTTGATGAGTGGATAAATTTTTCTTTTTCTTTCAAAGAAAAAGATATAAGAAAGAAAAATAGACAAAACATCAAGAAGGATCTTGAGGAACGAAAAATAAAATAAAAAAAAAATCTAAAAATTTTGTTCAGGTGAAATCAACCACATCATTTTGATTACATTAATTTCAAGCTAAAATGTTTTCTTAGCGAGTTTCGTGTATGAAATCAACAGCAGCAATAACAGCAACAACAACAACAACAATAATAAATTAATGTATGAATGTGTGGAAAATGTCCCGCGACATTGGGTTGTCGTAATGGATTGAAATGGGAGTTTTTCTTGGGTTTTATTTTTCTTTCAATTTTATGGAAAGGTGAATAATTGAAATTAGCAGATATGCTGCAGGCAAATGCTAATAAATTTATAGAATGGTTTTCAATTAGATAAAAATGTTTTTTTATTTTGCACTTGATTTTTGAATTAATTTTTGCGAGAATCTATATTGTATAATTTACACCATACAAAGACTGAGTGCTGAATTTGTTTCTACCATTTTTTGAACCTGGAATTATCTACTTTCCAAATAAATCTATCGATACTTGGTGACCCCGACGTGATTTAAACTATCACCTTTTACTTGATATCATCAATTAGATTAGTTCCATGTCGAGCCTTCACCCCCAATCGTAGTCGCCTCCAATCTTCGCTATTCTGCGATCTCGTTCTCCAGTTAGAGGTCCCAAGGGCATATCTACTGTCAGCATCTACTGAGTCTTCCTATCATTTCTTCGGTTTTCCAACTGACGCTCTACTCTTTAATGCTCACTTTGGGAGCCGGTATTTTTTCATCCCTTCCACATGTCCTGCCCATTGGAATTTGCGTGGTTTTACTCGTGAGGATACAGGCGGGTCGTCATTTAAATTATACAATTTCTGGTGAGGATTGGAGGCCCCAGAACCACCCTGGTATGCTATTCAGGAACAGCAAAACAACTGATGGGGAAAATAATGGTGCGATTCGCCCGGCCGAAAGCGCGAGTGACTTTGCCCATTATTTTTTTTTTTTTTTTAATACCTCCATTCCCTACCACTCTCTCCATCACTCTTTCTTCATCGCACAACGGCCGTGCGATCTGCATTCACATTACGTTGCTTGGTCCTTTGTGCCACCCAGACAATGTTTAACACATCGGTATAAGCGGGCACACAATATAATGGGAACTAGTCCTTTTCATGAACATCTAGTCAAAAAAAATCATGATCAGCTCTCAGAGATAAAAAAAAAATTCAATACAATACGACGCTTAAAAAAAAACTCTGAGTTACTGTCACTTCAGTATCTCACCGATAGGGTCAAAAAGAACGCCCTAAGATACTGGGCTCATAAAAGCAGGATTACAGGTCCACGCTTCAATCAGTGCTCATTAAATGCTCCCTTAGTCTTTTTTTAAACACCAAAAGTGAGTTTGCTTCCTAAACAATCTCTGGTAGATTGTTATATGTACGCAGAGCACCATTTTTTTTGTGGTAGGGAGGTGAAGGCATTTACGCCCGCCGAGTCTGGCAGTGTGGGACTCCCATGGAGGATACCCTTGGACTACCCACTAAACACCTCCCCTGTCAATCTGAGAACCTAGCCTGGAACCGTTTGACACATTACTTCGGGCCAGGTCTCGTTTTGTTACGCCGTGGGGCACCTTCAAGCTGGGGAGTCCCTTTCCTAGTGGGAGGGGAGAGGGGAAGAGGACATGCCAGAAGAGCGATCCCCCAGCCCCAGCACCTCCGGCTGCTGCGAGTCCCTTTTATCTTTTAGGACTGCCCGAGCGTAATGTGCCGCCTGGTTCCATTTGTCAACCGATTCGAGCATCACCGCAACTATATTATCCGGGGTGAGCTCTCCCGTCTCCCTGTAGAGTTCCCTTCGCAGCCTGGCCCATTTAGTACCCGCAAAAAATGTGTGACAGGCATTGTCCTCCTCTCCTGGGCAAAACCGACAATCGGGAGACCGTGACTTACCGATCTTGTGCAGGTAAGACTGAAAACACCCGTGCCCGCTCAAAAGCTGGGTCAGATAGAAGTCTGTCTCACCATGCCTCCGATTTAGCCACGGTGTCACATCCGGGATGAGGCGCGCAGTCCACCTTCCCTTCGTGCAATTCCCCCAAGACTGCTGCCAATCGTTGAGCGAGCGTTGTCTCTCCTCGCAGACAACCATCTCCCTCGCATCCTCGTTTCGGCGCAGGTAAATAGTGTGGCGCTCTCTAGCAAGGAGGGCGACAGGTATCACGCCTGCAATCACTCTCACCGCCGAGTCGGAGACTGTTGGATACGAAGATGCAATTCTCAGTGCTCCTCTTCTCTGTACCTGTGCCAATCGTTTTCGTTATACCTCCTTGCTGAGAGCGTCGCCCCATACCTCTGCTCCGTACAGTAGCACTGACCCTACAGCACTCATCAAGAGGCTGATGGGCTGGGTCCCCCTACGTTGGCCATAAGTCGACTAAGGGCCGATATTCCCGAAGCAGCCTTCTCAGCCGTTGCCCTGATTTGCTCAGAGAAACTCATCTTCGAGTCGATCAGTAGCCCCAGGTACTTCACCGCTGGCTTCGATTCGATCTGTATATCTCCAATACTGATCATCCTTACTCTAGGGATTCTCTTTTTTGTCAAGATGACCACTTCGGTTTTCTCCAGTGCTAAACTGAGCCCGCGAGCAGTCATCCAGTCCCTCACTCGGCGCATTAGCATACCTAGCCTAAGTTGCGCTTGTTCAACGGTGCGTCCGGCGACCAGAGCCGCAACATCATCCGCATAGCCGACCAAGCGCGACTCATCTGGCATCTCAAGTCTCAGTAGCCCGTCCTAAGACACGTTCCACAGGTCCGGACCAAGGATAGATCCCTGGGCAACACCCGATGTAATTTCCATCCTTCGTTGGCCCTGTGTCGTGTCGTAGAGCAGGCTTCGGTCCTTAAGGTAGTTCCTCAAAAGCCGCATTAGATATTCTGGAACTTGAAAAGAGTTTTCCAGCGTGTCCAGAATATCCACCCAGTTGAAGGCATTCCTGACGTCGAGTGCCACCAACAGGACGATCCGTCGCTTGGTGCGACTATATGCCTCTGCCTTTTGGACCGCGTTCACCACCTCTGCAAACGCATCAATGGTAGAACGTCTTGCTCTAAAGCCGTACTGCCGACAAGATAGGTCCCCAGCAGCACGAATCGCGTCAGTGAGTCTTCCCTTGATGAGTTTCTCTAGCACTTTCCCAGCCGTGTCTAGCATGCATAACGGGCGGTATGCAGACGGCGATTCGGGATTTCCCTTCCCCTTGCTGACCAGCACGAGCCTCGCCACCTTCCATCGTACCGGGAAAACCCCGTCCCGTAGGCAAGCGTTGAATGTGCTGAGCAGCAAGTCAGGACAATGGTGATAGACGAGCTGCAAAACCTCAGCTGGAACACCATCTGGACCTGGAGCCTTCCTCGCTTTCAGGGAGAGGACTGCCTCCTCCAGTTCCAGCTGTGTGAAGAGTGGGCACTCGACTGCTGTTTCACCATGGACAGCGTCAACACGGACGGGATGGGGGGGGGAAGAGTCCCCGCACTATCGCGTCCATCTTTTCCGCGTCATGCATACAAGGCTTCCGTAGGGCACCAAGTTTCCCCATGACCAGCTTGTAGCCAAGGCCCCACGGATCCCTATTTACATCGTCCACGAGGTCTTGCCAGCATCGGGCCTTGCTCTTGTTAATAAGCCGGCGAAGATATTTCCGGCCGGACCTGTATGCTGCTAGCCTAGTGTCTGTCCCTCCCGTGTTCGCGCCCGCTGGGTCTCTCGCCGAAGTTTGTGACACTCGCTTCTTTGTTCGGCAATCTCGTTTGACCACCAGTATACTGGAGGCTTACCGTGACTCGCAAGCAGCTATGATGGTACTCATAGTTGAGTTCACCAAGTCCTTGGCTGTAGGCCCTCCACTCCCTGGCGGAGCTCCCAGCAACGGTGCGCCTGCCGTAAGCGCGTCAGCGAACCTCTCAACGTCCATCCTCCCAGTCCTCCATCCGAGGATTGAAGTTTGGGCATATGCACGTAGAGTGGCACTGTCGTGAATCTCAACCGCTATATACTGGTGATCACTAGCCGAGTAGTCCTCTAGTACTCGCCAGTTGTGTACTCTAGGTACCAGGGACTCCGAAGCGAGTGTCACATCGGGTATGGTTCCTACGCAACCCCAGCGGCGGAAAGTAGGGGTGTTACCAGTATTTAGGACCAAAAGCGCTG
This sequence comes from Odontomyia ornata, assembly GCA_963969285.1. Lineage (NCBI taxonomy): Eukaryota > Metazoa > Arthropoda > Insecta > Diptera > Stratiomyidae > Odontomyia > Odontomyia ornata. The sequence goes on along the minus strand of OZ017741.1, from coordinate 15,763,592 downwards.
TTCTGGCCGCCATGTCCAAGATTTGCTTTCCCCTTGGGTCGGATTGTGGCATACCCCATTCAATGGCTCTAGTAATGAAGTCTCCCCCGACCAGCATGCGGCCCTCTGTGTTTGAGACAACGTCCTCCAGGGCATCGAGTTTGGTTCGAAAAGATCGCATTGCCTCGTTAGGCGTCAGATAAACACTGAAATATGTTATCCCTGACCACCGCACCCACACAAAACCATCCCCGCGTCCATGGCCCTGCACCTGAAGGCGGGCGCTGTCTCGAACCCCGATGGCCGAGGTACTAGATCTGTCAGGGTACCACGCTTGCGAGTCCTTGTTATGATGTTGCTCGCTCAGCAACAGCAGGTCAGCTTTCTTATCCCTCGAAAACTGCTCAAGTAGGTCCTGGGCGTTTGTGCTTCGGTGCGAATTGACCTGCAGGATACGGATCATTTGAGTATCGATTTGGCTTTAGTTAGGGCCTCCTTGAAAACCCAGCATCTCCCTGTCCCCGGCTCATGTTTGAGGTCGCCGGGTGCTAGCTTAGCATCCTTGCAAAGAACGCATTTTGCCTCGTTCGTGCACTCCTTCCTATTGTGCCCCGTTTCACCACATTTGTAGCACAGAGACCTCCTGTCGGGTCTCCTACAGCCATACGCGGTGTGTCCGTATTCGAAGCATCTGAAGCAGCGGATAGGGATCGCTCTTCTCCGTATCCTGCAGATCACCCAACCTATCTTAATATTGCCCTTCACCAGGATTTGCTGGGCGTCTTTATCAGTTAGTTTGACAATAGCCATGCGTTGCCCCCTTGTGTTTTCACGTGTCAATCTTGCCTTGACTTCACTTAAGCTGGGGAACTCCCTCCTAATGGCATCCTATACTTCAGCTTTGTCCGTAACGCAGTGGAGGTCCTTTATTTCCAGGGTGGCCATTGGTTCGAGCGAGGCAACCATTGCCGCATCTCCAAGAACCTTTTGAACCGCGTCACGGAATGCATCTTTGTTTGTGGCCTCTGGCCCGAATTCCACCAGCAGGCCACCGGTCCGGGTTGGTCGAACTGCTTTGATGGCAGTTTTGGTGTCGTCTGGCTTGACCGCTCCTTTAATTTCACGGAGAACATCTGCGTAGGTTCGGCCCTTAGTGGGTTTAATAAGCAGTGCCTCTCGCAAGGGTTTGCGCCGCGGTTCACTTTTTGTTTTCTGCGGTATATCGGGGGGTTCTTTGTTCTTTTCGTGGTTGAGCTCTTTGTCTGTTTTTTCTAGGAGTAGCTTTTTGGCCGCTTTTTTCGCTGCCTTGTTTTGCACCACATGAAACTCCTCGCCTGGAGTGTCAACTTCCTCCTTTTCTCACGGTCGCCTTCAATTGGGCTACCGGCCATTCTTTTGCTGCTGCTAGGACCCACTGAGCATCATTCGAGCATCATTCGTTGCATCGTTCTTTAGACGATCCGTTCTGGCAAAAGGTATTACGAACTGATCTGCATTCCTCGCATTATATGGGTTGATCTGTGATGCCTTAATTAATGGCGCCCGTGCCGATCCATTAGTTTTTAAATTTTTGTAGATAAATTTAGCTTTCTCCATAATAATAATTTGACTAAAGGTTAATGATTTAGCCAATTGGTACACCAAACTAGTTTGAGTAAGCATTGGCAGCTTCAGAATGTTTTTATACGCTTTGGTCAGTAGCCTGGATATACTGTTTAAATGTTGCTTTGCTAATTGACTCCAAATAAGTACTCCATAATGCAATTTCGCCAGGACAAACGCATTTAGAACAAGTTTTTTGATGTGCATTGGAAAATCCTCATATCTTCTTAACAATCCTATTATTGGAGCTAATTGCCTCCTTAAGCTATTTGTGTGTGGTAACCAGGTCATACAATGGTCTATGATAAGACCAAGATATTTCATTGCTAGCACTCTTTGCAATTTTTCGCCATTAATATTTAGTTCGACATCTATGTCTCCTTTGTTCTTTTGCTTAAAAACAATATATTTTGTCTTTGAAGTGTTCAATACTAGTTTGTTTCCAATTAACCACTGATGGAATTTTCCTAGATCCTCGTTGATAGTGTTATGTCTCGTCCTGAATAAAGTAGAATTGTGTCATCAGCATATAATGTGTGATATCCCGTCAGCTCACATGTATTTAGATTATTTGTGTATACCAGGAACAAAGTTGGGCCAAGTATTGAACCTTGGGGAACTCCTGTTTCTGTAGGTGCATGATCACTCAGGACATTGTTGATTAAAGTTCTCTACGATCTTCCCTCCAAGTAACTCTTAAACAAATGCTTAGGACTACCCTGAATACTGTATCTGTATCAACTGTATCAAATGCTTTTTTCAAATCCACAAAAATTGCGATGACATAATCACCCCTGCCAAGTCCTAGATTGATGAAACGTGTGACAGAATGTAGGGCATCCAAAGTACTCTTGTTCTTTTGAAAACCAAACTGATGTTGGCTTATGATAGAGTTTTCAACTAAGAATGATGTTAATCGATTGTTTAGTATTTTTTCAAATATCTTACTAAAGCTCGTCAGCAGTGAAATCCCTTAAATATAGGAACTATTTTTGCAAGTTTTTCTTCTTCCAGAAAAGTCCCATTCCTAATATGCACGTTTATAAAATTTGCCATAATCTGGGCTATGACCTCCTTTATTATACTAATCTCATTCATCGTAATGCTATCGATGCCTGGCGCCGTATTCTTTTTCAATTCATTGATTACATTTAAGACTTTCCTTTTATTTGTTTGATGAATGTGAAGGATGGAATTTATTGCGATATTTGTAGTATTTAAATTGCCTGCTGAACTGGCAACGATTTCTTTAGTGATTCTTCCACCAATTGTTGAAAAAAAGTTATTCAATGAGTTCGCCGCGTCACGTGGACACGATGTGTTAGAGGGCCCATCAGGATTCAGTTGAAAATTTTGTGATATACCCTGGGTTGAAGAGTTATCCTCTACCTCGTTTATTATTTTCCATATTTCGCGGGAGTTGTCAGCCGCTGTTTCCATTCTTCTTGAGAAATATAAGAATTTAGCCTCTTTCACCAGTCGTTTCGATTCTTTTTTCGCTTGCATATATACAGACTTGGAAGCCTGGTTTCCACTGTTCTTCCTGTAGTCCATGTATGCCTTCCTTTTTTATTACTTGCATCAATTACTTTTTTCGTTATCCAAGTCCGTTGTCGACACCTGATTTTTTTCTCAATTGTAGAACTTCGCTTAGCAGATATGATGATATTTTTGAGTTCAATAATACTATTTGGTTTCCGCTTTTCCAGTAACTCTCGTATGTTTGATTTAAAGAGCTCCTTGTCTAGAAATCTGAACGTTTTGTAGGTCGGCTTCTGTTTATTCAGGGTTTGATCTTGAATAGCAATTTTTAACACACGATGATCCAGTTCCGGCCAGTCCTCAAATATGTATGTCATGCTTTCAGCGACTTTTAAATCATTGGTTACTATATAATCCAGACAGGTTTTTGACCCTAGGCGAGTAATTTGGTTGTTGTTTATGATTACCGTTCCATTCGTTTCTAGCGTATCCTTATAAATCCGTGTTTCTGGTGATTTAATTAGTACATCAATGTTTGTGCCCGCTACTGTGATTAAATCTTTTTCAGTTGAGAATAATGTATCTATTACTGTGCAAAAATCTTGCGCATTCATACGATTGGGATTGTAGTACGTCCCTAATTTTATTTTTTTACCTGCATGGCGTACTTCAATTATTATAACGTTATACTTATCAGGCGTCACTCTCTTGGTAATGAAATTGATTGTATTTTTTACTTACATTGCTGTACCTCCACCTCTTCCAGGTCTGCAGGATTGTAAAACCGTGCTTCTTCTGGGTAAATCCAGATTTCATTGAGAATAATCAAATCTATGTCAGGATTTTGCTGCAGGTAAATCTGAATATCACTTAGCTTATGTCGTAAGCTTCTTATATTAGCATACATGAGTGTTAAATTTGTTCCACTTGATTGATTAGAAAGATTAGCAATCATCAAAGTTGTAGTCGGTGCTCCTCCGGACACTCTACAGAGTCAGCTCTGTGAGAATGATCAGCATTATTATTGTTACCAATACAGTTCGAGCACTTCTCAATCGTGCTTTTGCAGTCCTTTAGGTCATGCTTTCCTCCACATTTTACACGTATTCGCTCCCCTTCACATTTTGATGTTTTGTGATTGTATTTTTGACACTTATAACACCTCGTTACGTTGAAGTCCTCCTTCACAAAATACGATCCATAATCTATATTAATGTATCTATTTGCAAGCCTCTTATACATGCTCCCTTTTACCTGGATGATGTGCAACCACCTTCCATTTCTCGTCCGCCTAGCATGTACAAGTTCCATAGAATCTCGCTCCTCTATATTGGGATTTAATGACTGGATCTCATTTCTTAATTCATTATTTGAGTATTGCTTTTCTAGTCCATTGATGACAAGTCTAGGCTGTCGCAATCTGGTCTCAGCAACATCATACTCCTCTTTCATTGCATCCATTGCTATAGTAAAAAGCGAAGTAGCATTTTCATTTGTCGATGTTTTGATAATCGCCCCACCATTACAAATAGGCCTCATTAGCTGTAGAGGAATTTTACATTTTGATGGCCTGATCCTCGACTTAAAATCAATCAGTGTTTTTTCTGATGAAGAGTGATTTCTAGGCTTAATTATAATCCCTTTTTGCGATATTGTATTTGATCGATGCTCTGTTGGAGAAGTAGAATTTTTAATAATTTCGGCATATGAGGGCTTGCTCGCAGACGTAGATTTATCTATTAATAAGGTGACATTTGAGCTCATCTCTTCAATTTGGCTTTGCAGATTTTTCATTTGTTGGAAGAGTTAGTCTTCTTTAGACTTACGGTGCTGAGCTCTACATCCGGCACACATCCAAATCACATCTTCGGTGATGTCCATTATAGCCCGATATCTCTCCTCTGAGATTTTGATACGTCTCAAATGAAACCACTTGAGGCAGAAGCCATCACACCCCACAGCCGAGTGGATATCCTGCACGGGTTTCCTACACTTCCCACACTTATCATTGGCTGGGTTTGGTAGCCATTATATTTTTTACTTTTTTTAATTATTTGTTTTTTATAAATTTTTTATTATCCTTGATTTATTTAATATAGTTAGTGAAAGAACGTAGGAATCCGCACTTGCAGAAAAAAAAAATAATTTAAAAAATTAAAATATAAATTTAAAATTAAATTCAAAAATTTAGCTACACGGGAATCCCACTCCTAAACCAAAGCAAGAATTCCCGGTTCCGTTAATTTTCGTTCGCTTAAGTAAAAATTGAAACAATGAAATTGATGACTTAAAGGATCGCTACTTGTCTCGAACTTGATAGAGCGACACTAGTAACCACTTCACTTATTTTACACAGCTGATTATAACTTATGACAGTATTTATTACTTCACTTAAGTCAAGAAATTCAAAGAGCTGAAACTGACACTTCTTTGTTTTTCGATCGGGATTCACCGGCCGCAGACTCCCGTGCGTGGTTTAACATACTTCGAAGGATTTGTGCATGGGACAGAACCTTTTGGTAGGTGGAGAGTTGTTGATAGTGCTTATTTGAGCTTTGAGCGGCTCTGCATCGCATTAGCTATCGTGTGTGTCTTTCACCGGTATGACGTGGGATCAATTGAAATTCCTATGCGCACCACAACATTACCAAAGATACGCGTAGCATTATCACAGAGATTAGTGTTGCTAATAGCCTTAAATCTTTAGCTCTATCAACCACTTTTCCCCATCTCTGAAATTGAACCACCCGAGTTAACAGGAACTTTAAAGAAACTGAAGAATAACAAAATACCTGGCATTGACACCAAATGAATTTTTTTTAACACCGATATACGGTGAAAACTTCAAACGGACACCGGAGCAAAAAGCTCGTACAATTTATAAATTTTCCTTCTGATATTACTAATATATCACCAAACGGTCGAACTTAAAAGCATTATAGAAGAGTTTCCGCCCCACAAGTGCAACAAATAAACTATGCGAACGACGGCAAATTACTTTTCATTGTAGAGTCACGCTTTTAAATATAACATATAAATTACTGTTCGAGATTTTTGCTTTTCTGTATTATAGTTACTATTAGTCATAAGGAATTTTTTATTACCGCGCCTGTAAATCATTTAAAAGAGAAAAGCCATCTGCGCGACACCTCTATGTGAAGACAAGAATAGCAGCGGTTTGACGTTTGTCTAAGAAGAAATTTCAAACTGACCATTTCCTGTACATATCAGTTTTGCTAACACACCGTTACTACTCAGCATGTAATAAACTACATAAAAATACAGTCCACGTTTTTTCATTTGCATTAGTAATGTTTCTTCTTATCTTTTAATCCTAAACATTGTCCGTCGAGCTGGATAGGAAAATGAACAAAAATACAAGTGTAAAGTGCAAATTATATTTTCTCGCGCAATTGCCAAAGATTGCCGAGTAAACGCTGCGTGCTTTTTCCGTAAGTGCACTCCATTACAGAAAGGCGTTTGGCGCATCTGTAATTTATGCGCCGCAAAGGAGTTTGGCTCGTGCGTCAAAACTAAGGGATGCTATATGCCTTAGTCACCAAATGCATTTCACTTTCATCAGCAGGTGCAAAGACCCGCTTCAACAAGTATATCTTCGTCTAACACGAGACACACTACAGCGATATTTTGGCGCGTCTATAATATCTAGCTTTGGATTGCCGGCGCGCAGTTATTTTTCTAAGCATCAGTTCGGAGAGCTTCGCCCCTTGCACGTCTTTCACATTACAGCGCGTCTGGTGTCAACCATCGGAGTCTGTTCTACACAACTTTCAAGCATTATATTATAGGAAGGCGTGTGGTGCGTCTATAATATACTAAGCATTCGGAAATCTAATTCATCGAAAGTCAATTGCATCGTCTCGATATTTTGGACAACCACGAGTACTAACCGATAGATGTACAGAAAGGCGCTTGGCGCGTCTATACTATCTATAACATTGGATTGCCAGCGCGCAGCCATTTTTGCCAACATTGAGGAGAGTGTCACCCCTGGCGCGTCTCTCACCTAACCGCTCGTATGCCGACAATCAACGTTATTGTTGTTTCGTCATCGGTTCTATACATCAGATGGTATTGCTGTCTCGTTTCTCTCAGTGGTCTGGGTGTTTATTATACATGTCAACACGTGCGAAGTTCTCTAAATTATAATTGCTTAAAAATTTAAATACATTTTGAATGTTCTTAAAAGCCGTAAAATATATTCTTGCTTTGAATTGAATCTAGTCTCGCGACACGATAAAAAAAAATCATAGCATAACGAATTAAAATTCGGGGATTATTACCCAAGTGTATTGTCATTCAGTATCAATATCGAGATCAAGCGTAATGGTAAGTTAAATTTTGTGAGACAGATAACAAAGAAAGTCTTCGGACTATGGACTCGAATTGCATTAAATTGTAATTCTAGGTTCACCTGCTATCAGCGAGCGGATTCCTTTGTCGTGATCGGTGTTTTCATCGTGGCAGCGAAAACATAACAAGCAAAAAATATCTCCCTACAGATATTAATAAACTTTGACAAGCTGATCCTCATCCTTTGCCATATTATTTGTGGTACGGTTTCCTTTTGTAACTTCACTAATAATTTTAATTATCACCAACCAAATGATAATGCAAGACCTTTATGAAGCTCAAAATCAGCTCTTAGCAAAATTGAAAGGCTAAGGGAGAAAATACGATGATCAGGACCCCTCAGAAAAAGATAAATTCTCATTGAATAATTTTATGGCTAGACTTCAATTATATTCAGATACTTTTCTAAAAACACATGAGAAAATTCTTAAAAATAATAACAAAAAAACTGCAGAGGATAAGTATTTCGTGGAGGATATTCCTTCACAAGCTGAAGATGCCTATTATAGGTCAAAGAATAAATTTGATAGACTTTTAGTTGAATTTACGTCCGATGAGATTCCTACCTCTTTGAGCAAACTACAAAAAGGTGTGATAGATCCTATCGAATCGCTAGCAAAAATAGGTCGTACAAAGGAAGTGTTTAAAGACAATTTCGCAGTGTACCTCTATTGTAACTGGGTGATGAAAGTGACTAGTTGGTATGATGATACACACGTTAATTGATACATATTTGTATTGAACACAATAGACATGTTACATCGGGAAAGGCCGATACGAGACTGACTGTCAAAGGAACGGCACATAGAAAATAACGATTCACAATAGCCTCCCCCACTTAATTAAAACATATAGAAATATAATTTTAATTATATTATTCGGTGACATAGTCTTTCAAGAAGTCTGGAGGACATCGTTGACGAGCAGATCTGCGTGGTGGTAGCGTCGGGTTGTTTGTGTTCCCGTCTGCAGGTGTCTGTTGGTCAGGAGTGCCAGTAAGTGTTTCTGGCTGATTGACACCTGGCGCAATCAATGGCGTAGGCTGTGTGTCCATTGGTGGTAACTCATCAGCTGGCATGTGTCGATATGGAACACTTGGGCTTGGGGCTGGTCTTTGCTGAGATGAAAAGGTGACTTGTTTCTTCGGGACCATTGTTGAAATTAGTTGGTCGATGTGCCTTTTTATAGTTCGGCCTGAGTCTAAGTCAATGATATAATGGTACTGACCCAGTTTTTGTTCGACAGTCCCAAATTGCCAGCTATCTTGATTGTTCAGGTGCATTCTTGCCTGAACTCTCTCTCCCATTTTGAATGAGCGGATGTGACAGCTGCTTCGGCTCGTTGGCATTTCTGCTTTTCTGTTAGGCAGGAGAGCATCAAGGCGTATTCTAATTTTCCTTTTCAGGTAAAGTTCTGCTGGTGACCGTCCGGAGGCTAATGGTGTGGCACGGTATCGAAAAAGGATATTTTGTACTTTTGTGGCTATTGGTGATGAGTCTTCAGCTGCAGCTTTCAATCTTCTTTTCAGGGTTTGGATATTTCTTTCTGGAAGGCCATTAGTTGATGGGTGACCTGGCGCAATAAACTTCTGAAACATTCCCCTTTCTTTACTGTGTGTCTGGAACTCTTCACTTTTAAATATGGCAGCATTATCTGATACTAGGACAGATGGGTAGCTATGCACAGAGAATATGGTTTCTAGGAGTGTGATAGTTGATGCTGATGATGGTGCTTCTTTGAGTATTCGAACTTCAGCCCACTTGGACTTTGCATCGACACACATTAAGAAATAATGGTTGTCAGGGGGGCCTACATAGTCAATATGTACCCTCTCCCAGTTGCCATCTGGTGGGTCCCATGGATGAATAGCGGCTTTCTGTGGATTGTGCCGGACTTGGGCACAGGATTCACAGGTTTTAACAATTTGCTCGATGTCCTTGTCTAAACGTTCCCAATATACATATCGTCTGGAAAGTTGTTTCATTTTTGTAATGCCCAAGTGTGAGGCATGCAGTTCTTCCAGGTTTGGCGTTGTAGAGATTTTGGTATGACGAGGCGGTCCAATCTGAAAAGCATACCGTTAAAGATGGTGAATGGTTCATCTCTTTGACTGGTTCTGAGGCTGGTCATCAGGGTTTGAAGGTTTTCATCTTTGGCTGTTTCTTCAATAATAGTTTCTGAAGTTATAGCTGGGCTGGAGATTTGGAGTATAGTTTCAGCATACAACGCATTGACTTCCTCATTCATTGTTGTTTCAGATGTTCTGAGCAGTTGGGGAATTGGAGCCCGAGAAAGACAATCTACGTTCTCGTTGTCTTTTCCTTTTTTACAGCGTACCGTGAAGTCCAATCCACTTAGAAATGAGGCATAGCGTAAAAGACGGGCAGATGTCATCTGAGGTAATGCTCGATGTGGATGAAAGATACGAGACAGCGACTCGTTATCGGTGACAAGGGTGAAGTTTCTGACATAAACATAGTTGTAGAAGTGTGTGGCTGCGTAAATGATAGCCAAGGATTCTCTATCAAGTTGACTGTAATTGCGTTCAGCTTGGGTCAAAGCTCGAGAGGCATAAGCAATAGGCTTTTCATGACCTTCCACTTCATGACTCAACACAGCTGCAATAGCGGTCTGGCTGGCGTCTGTTGTGAGGATCAAGGGTTTTGCTGGATCAAAAGGTGTTAATACCCTTTCGCTACACAACTCCGACTTTAGGTTTAAGAAAGCAGCTTCAGTGGAGGCTGACCAAACAAATTTTCCATCTTTTTTGAGTAGACGTCGTAGATGAAAAGATTTTGTGGAGAAATCAGGAATGAATTTTGCATAATATGTCACCATACCCAAGAATCGCCTTAATTCCTCTACATTTTTAGGACGTGGCATGTTGAAGACGGCTTGAATTTTCACAGGTGACATTTCAACTTTATTAAATGAGACTATGTGACCAAGATAGCTGATACTTTCTTTGAAGAAGGAACACATATTTTTATTTAGATGGAGATCGTTTTCCTTGAGTCGTTCTAAACAAGCAATCAGGTTTCTTGTACATTCTTCCATTGATGAGCCATGGCAGATAATGTCATCAAAATATGCTTCAACGTTTGATAGGCCATTGAGAATTTGTGAGAGTATTCTCTTGAATTCAGATGGTGCTGTTTTGATACCAAAACTGAGACGATTCATTTGAAATGTGCCCTTGTGTGTCGTGATTGCTTGGATTTTCTGTCCTTCCGCATCCACTTTGAAGTGTAAATATGCCTTGTACAGGTCGAGTTTGCAGAAGTACTTTGAATTTCTGAGGCTGTGCAAGACTTCATCAATGCGACAAATCGGATGATTAGCTGAGACTAATTTTGCGTTGACTCCACATTTGTAATCAACACATAAACGAACCCCTCCATCAGGTTTAGGTATTACGACGAGTGGTGATCCCCAGTAGCTTGAGGATACTGGAGTAATAATACCTTGTGACTCAAGAGTTGCAAGTTCTTCCTCAACTCGCTGGCGCAGTGCAAAAGAGACATCGCGTGAATGTGACCAATACCATATTCTGAGTCAGAGTTTTGATCATTCTGAGAAGACTGTGTTGCGATTTCGAAGAATGGTGGTGATACAGACCTTGGACACATGACCAATTTTCTTGCAGGAAGTGCATTTAAGCGCGTTGCGGTCGATTTTGCATTGATTTGCCTTGTGGTTTGCCCTACCACATTTGAGACAGAGTCCATCAACGCCCAAAGAACGATAGTCAACCCATGTCATGTGTTGTGACTGTGAGCGTTGGTGTGAACTAGGACTTGTGTTTCGACTTTGGTTGGGTTGTGAGTTCCTATGTGACCTGTTGACCCTTGAGACATTGTTTGTGTCACTACTGAGATTGGTGAAATTATCTGGGATTTTGGTAAACTGGTTGCTTTCAAAACGTGATGCTTCCAATGCTGTGGCTTTGTTGAGCAACTCATCGAAATTTTTGAACGCATAGTGTTGTAAGAGCTGCTCTCGAATCCAGCTGTCTTTTACTCCTCTAACAAATTGGGCACATAAAAAGGTGTCAGCAATGAAAATCACTGATTTGCATTTACATTCAACATAAAAATTACAATCTTTCGATTTCTCCTTCAGGGATGCAACGAATTCTGAGATTGATTGTGTTGGCTGCTGAATAACATTTAGGAAATAATGCTGAGCGACTACAGTTGAGACAGGCGGTGACAACATATTTTTGAAAAGTTTGATTAACTCAACAAATGGAATATCTTTCATGGGTTTCTCAGGACCCAATAATGCAGCTTAGTTGTTATAATGCGTAGAGCCAATTGATGCACACAACAATTGAGACATTGTGATAGGGGAATCCACATTTTTGAGACTACAGTAATTGCCAAAACGTTCTAAATAAGAAGTAAATCTTTCCTTCTTGGCGTCATATGATTCGAATAGTGAGACTTGGGGAGCTGAACCGGATCCACTTGTCCCCAATGCGGCAGTGAAGACTGAGAGAAATTGTTCGAATTGTTGTTGATCCATTTTCCCAGCTGGAGCTGTCTCGGAAACGACACGAAAATAATGGCGGCTGAAAACGTGGCGGCTACGCGGCGGAGTCTAACTGTTTCACTGTGTCACACTGGTTTTCACTGGCAGTTGCAAACGTTTTAATCCTCGTCGCCAACTTATTGTGACTGGGTGATGAAAGTGACTAGTTGGTATGATGAGACAATAATAATACACACGTTAATTGATACATATTTGTATTGAACACAATAGACATGTTACATCGGGAAAGGCCGATACGAGACTGACTGTCAAAGGAACGGCTCATAGAAAATAACGATGCACAATAACCTCATATCAAGTAATTTTGATCCTGCAACACAAATGGATTGGCATAATGAGCTAGGTGATACGGTTGAAACTCCTACCTTGCAGCAACTACGCAAGTTGGTTCAAAAGCATATTGCGACATTAGAGTCTACTGAACTCACGCCGCACACAAATAACCCTGACCCCACTCCTGTGCCGAAAAAGGGCTTCAAGTCAAACCCTACCAAGACCCAAACCAGTCATACTACTAATGAGAGGACCTCTTCAGATGTGTGCCTCTTTTGCAAGCAAGGTCATAAATTGCATCTATGTCCTTCGTTTAAGACCATTGATGCTAATGAACGAAAAGACTTTATGATTAAACTACAACATTGTCTCAATTGTTTCTGCAAACATCTAATCAAAGAGTATACATCAAAGTATAATTGCCATTGTTGCCATGAGAGGCACACCTCATTGTTACATATCCATAAATCTAAAGGCCAACCCGAATCAAAAACTCAATAGTCTTCAGTTGAGGATTCGGATAAAGACCGTGAGCCTGAAAAATCACAAGATGTAAGGGACGACGCTTCTTTATCTTCCAATCACATGGGAATCAAGTACTCGCACAATGTTACTAAATCCGCTGGCGTTTTGCTAGCTACGGGCCTGATGTGAGTAAAGGGGAACAATGGTTTAGAAGTTAAAGCTCGAGCTGTCATCAACCCATGCTCCCAAGTCTCACTCATCACAGAATCTTTATGTCAGAGATTGCAATTGAAGCCTCGACGTGTGCACATACCTCTCAAGGCCACTGGAGGCTCTCTTGTCACCACCATATGCAAATCGGCTGAGGTTACTATCAAACCTCATTTCACATCATCTTATTCAAGTAAGATTGAAGTACTCGTAATTTCCAAGGTATCGTCTTACATTGCCTCTCCAATGCACACTTCTCAAGTGTTACCTCGTCTTGAAGGACTTGTTTTAGCGGATCCGCAGTACATGGATCACAATCATATTGATATGTTATTAAGTGCATCTGTTCACGCAGAAATCGTAGAAGGCACTTTAATAAAAGGACAACATAATGAACCTATCGCCACAAAATCAAGATTAGGGTGGTACTTATCGGGCGATACTCTGAGCCCTCGTAATACGTCTTCGCACGTTACCTCTCTACACATCTGCAATGATGTTGATCTTGTCCAGACTTGACAAAAGTTTTGGATACAAGAAGAAGTACCCAAGGCACCCATATTTACGCCTGATGAGCAAGAGCTTACAGCTCACTTCGAGCAAACTCACTGTCGTCCTGGTGAAGGTCGACATGTGCTGAGATTACCATTCAACAAGTTGGGTAAACAGACCTACGCTCATGTCAGAAGGGTTTTGTATTCAATTTTCAAAATGCAGTCACCAGATTGAATAAAGTCAAGAAGCATGTCAATGACGATTTTATTGGAGAAACTATGAAATTCGAAGATCATACTATTATTAACAAATTTGAAAGAATTTAGACTTCTGAGGTTTTTGTTATTGTTATACTCATAAATATCTCCCTTGATAATTATTTCAGATGTCCATTCGCGAGGGAGGAAACACATTTTTCATGTATTTCCCCCCTGTGCCCCCACTGAAGCAAAAACTGACAGTTTAAGAACTGTTTTGAAAAGCTCCCATGAAAACTTTCATTTCATACTCATATCGGCTACGTTTGATGAATTTTTTTTCAGGGGCCACTCTCCTGTACTGTTATCATCGATTAATAGCCAATTTTTTCGAATCCTAGAGTTGTTACAAAGCCCTTTTGTTAGAAGCTCCCTCCCACCTCCTTGACTTGTTTCACTTATGCGTATTAATTGTAGGTACTCAGCTCCAGTCATTCATTAAATTGAATCAAGTGTTCAAAGCATGCACCTTAAACGTTGAAGTTGGGAAAAAAAAACTCAAAATTATTCAATCTTCGCATTTAAAACAACCACTATTTTGTTTTACGATTACTGATACCACTAGCTGAACCGATTCTCAACGATCTACATGACACCTATCATTCCTGAAACTTGCATGCAAATCCTAGCAAAACTGTAGTGTCTGAGTCGGTAAAAAGCGCATGTTGTTCCATAGCCATACTCGTATGTTGCCATAGTAATATATGCAGCGCATATTGTTCCATAGTAATACAGGAAAATTCAAACCGCTATAACTTCGCTAAATATGATGCAATCTTTATGAAACTTGCAGGGTTAATCAATCTCATAAATAGTCATCTGTGTACTGAATTTCATTGAATTTAAGGGTACCGTTAAGATTTTATTCAAGAAAACATAAAATCGATAAATCATACTATTTCTAACAAAGTTGAGTGAATTGTGACTTCTCACGTATTTGCTGTTGTTGTACTCATCAAGGCCTACATTCTTGATTTTTTTCAGATTTTTCGGATGGAAGGTGTCCAATCGCGAGGGGGGGGGACACAAATTTTTCGTGTATTTCCCCTCCCTGTGCGCCCCTCGAAGCAAACTTTGCCAAACTAAAACCTGTTTTGAAAAGTTCTCATCAAGACCTTTCATTTGATACCCATATCGGCTACCTTCAGTGAAATTTTTTTTTCGGGGGGTCACACCCCTACATGGGGAGACCCCCCTTAAATACCTTATAAAATTTTTTAGCTGTTGAACTTTGAAGAGATCACCACTTTACACCTACATACAAAATTTGATGCTTCTAGCTTAAGTAGTTTCCGAGAAAAACTGCTGTGACACACGGACGGACGGACGGACAGACAGACGGGCAGACAGGACGCAATTTTAGAAGGGTTTTGTAAAATTATTTTACAAAACCCAAAATGTCAGTATCTCACAATGAAATATATTTTACTCCTTTGTACCGCACATTTGAGAAGATGTTCCAGAACATAGAAACTCGTTTTCAAAACGACCTCAAACTCAAAGAAATGCATCATAGCTTTTTGAATGAGTATGAAACCATGGGTCACATGCACAACGTATCATTTGATACATCTCTACAACATAACTTTATACCGTGTCATGGTAGTTGGGAGGAGAAAAGTACGTCCACTAAATAACGTACGGTGATTAAAGGATCTTCGAAATTAAGCTGTGGTGTATCATTGAATGATCTACTCCAAGTAGGTCCCAATCTGTTGCCCATGCTGACAGATTTGCTCATAGGGTGGCAAAATTATCGTTATGTCTTCGTCGCCGACAAAGAAAAGATGTATCGTCAGATACTGATACATCCTGACGATCGCCATTATCAGTGCATATTATGGAGATACGATCCATCAGAGCCCATCTCGGCTTATGATTTGAATTCCACCGATGTACTTCAGTGGCTTAAAGTACTTCAGCGGCTTTGTAGCGAACCGATGCTCTAGCATCCATGACGATATGCCTGAAACTCGATGGCATTACTTAAAATCCAAGGATAATCCCGCTGGCATAGTATCGCGGGGTTGTACAGTTACTCTACTAACTCATAATGATCTGCGGTGGAAAGGACCATCTTGGTTATCTCAACTCACATATTCATGGATATCGTCTCAAGATGAACCCCTAGAATCAAGAGAACCACCTCCTGAAGAAAACTCTTCAAAACCTGTGGTCCATTTAATCACACGACCTCACTATGAATTCGACTTGATTCATCGTTTTTCGTCTGTCAATAAACTCTTGAGAGTCACCTCGTATTGTCTAAGATTTATAGTACTCCTTTTAAGTCACGTGAATAACAAAAGAAAAGAGCACTTTAAAAGCTTTTTAGAGCATCTAAAGAATTATGTCAAAGTGAAGCAAGGCATCAAAAGGAACACTTTGATGTCTAACGTCGAATCTCGTCTGACAAAAAATCTATTGTCTCAATTTTTTATGGCATCGATCATGCTACCACTCAGTGATGACATAAGCAATTTAAATCCATTGACCCCAGCTCATTTTTTGATACAACAATCTTCGTATCTTATCCCTGGATCTAACCGACGCAATGATAGGATCCCAGTGAGTAAACGCTGGGAGTTATTAACTCAAATAACCAAACGTTTCTGGGATAGATGGCCAGCTGAGTATCTAACTTCACTTCAAAATCGTACTAAATAGGCTCAAAGGCGAAATTCTATTCAGGTCGGGGATTTAGTTCGTATAAAGAGCGATACAACCTTCCCTGGGAAATGGCCTTTAGGAATCGTTAAACAAGTTGGGTAAACAGACCTACGCTCATGTCAGAAGGGTTTTGTATTCAATTTTCAAAATGCAGTCACCAGATTGAATAAAGTCAAGAAGCATGTCAATGACGATTTTATTGGAGAAACTGTGAAATTCGAAGATCATACTATCATGAACAGAGTTGAATGAATTTAGACTTCTGAGGTTTTTGTTATTGTTATACTCATAAATATCTCCCTTGATAATTATTTCAGATGTCCATTCACGAGGGAGGAAACACATTTTTCATGTATTTCCCCCCTGTGCCCCCACTGAAGCAAAAACTGACAGTTTAAGAACTGTTTTGAAAAGCTCCCATGAAAACTTTCATTTCATACTCATATCGGCTACGTTTGATGAATTTTTTTTCAGGGACCACTCTCCTGTACTGTTATCATCGATAAATAGCCAATTTTTTCGAATCCTAGAGTTGTTACAAAGCCCTTTTGCTAGAAGCTCCCTCCCGCCCCCTTGACTTGTTTCACTTATGAGTATTAATTGTAGGTACTCATCTTCAGTCATTCATTAAATTGAATCAAGTGTTCAAAGCATGCACCTTAAACGTTGAAGTTGGGAAAAAATAACTCAAAATTATTCAATCTTCGCATTTAAAACAGCCACTATTTTGTTTTACGATTACTGATACCCCTAGCTGAACTGATTCTCAAAGGTATTCATGACACCTATCATTCCTGAAATTTTCATGCAAATCCTAGCAAAACTGTGGTGTCAGAGTCGGTAAAAAGCGCATGTTGTTCCATAGCCATATGTTGCCATACTAATGCCATACTAATACATGCAGGGCATATTGTTCCATAGTAATGCAGGAAAATTCAAACCACTATAACTTCGCTAAATATGATTCAATCTTTATGAAACTTGCAGGGTTAATTAATCTTATAAATAATCATCTGTGCACTGAATTTCATCGAATTTAAGGGTACCGTTAAGATTTTATCCAAGAAAACATAAAATCGATAAATCATACTATTACTAACAAAGTTGAGTGAATTGCGACTTCTTACGTATTTGTTGTTGTTGTACTCATCAAGGCCTACATTCCTGATTTTTTTCAGATTTTTCGGATCACAGGTGTCCAATCGCGAGGGGGGGGGGACACAAATTTTTCGTGTATTTCCCCTCCCTGTGCGCCCCTCGAAGCAAACTTTGCCAAATGAAGACCTGTTTTGAAAAGTTCTCATCAAGACCTTTCATTTGATACCCATATCGGCTACCTCCAATGAAATTTTTTTTTCGGGGGGTCACTCCCCTACATGGGGAGACCCCCCTTAAATACCTTATAAAATTTTTTTGTACTTGAACTTTGAAGAGAGCACCACTTTACGCCTACGTACAAAATTTGATGCTTCTAGCTTAAGTAGTTTCCGAGAAAAACTGCTGTGACACACGGACGGACGGACGGACGGACGGACAGACAGACAGACGGACAGACGGACAGACAGGACGCGATTTTAGAAGGGTTTTGTAAAATTATTTTACAAAACCCTAAAAAGTACATCCTGGCACCGATGGCCTGGTTAGAATTGCATCGATCAAGATGAAAAGGGGGGAAATGTCCGAGATTTTTGCTTCTCAGTATTATAGTCATTATTTGTCATAAAGCATTTTTTATTACCGCGCCTGTAAATCACTTAAAATAGAAAAGCCATCTGCACGACACCTCTACGTCAAGACAAGAAGAACAGCTGTTTTACGTTTTGTCTAAAAAACTTCGAATTGACCATTCTTGTACATATCAGTCTTGCTAACACACCGTAACTACTCAGCACCTAGTAAACTAAATGAAAATACAATACACATTTATTCATTTGCATTAGTAATGTTTACTTCTTACCTTTAAATCCTAACCAAACTTGTTAAATCTTGTTCGAGTCGCGTCCAAAAAAAAGAGAAAGAGCAGCTGATTGTCAGTTCGCTCGTTGTCATATGTACGTTATTAGATTTCCTCGAGACAATCTCAGCGCCACCCAGTGGTGAAAATGGTGTTCATGATCGCCACATATCAAAGTGACAAAGAGACACGTATCTGTGAAACAGTTTGGAATATCGATAGCGACTTTCTATGATATGCACTGTACGGACGTGCGTATGAAATAATATTCAACGTTAATTTAATGACACGATGAAGTATATTTAAACGATAACTACAAACTGACTAATAAGGGCAAATCAAAGATGGCCGGTGCCATTCGTATTAATTGTTACGGAGTGCGTTAGGCACGTCCGGACTCGATCAAATCCAGTTGAAGAGTGTTGGCTTGACACGATTCAGGAACACCGCTGCTGTGGTCAGCGACATCTGGTTGTCGTATGTCGTGACCGCGACAGTACTTCCCCTTTAGTGATATCGTTGTGGAAACAGATATCACAAACGAACTCACCAGATGGTATGGCCGCACGTGATGACGTTTGTCGATGTGGCGGTATGCGGTTGCAGGTTGATACTGTGGAGGTGGCTGTTGATCGGATGCGGGTGGGGGTGAAAACGGGTCGTTACATCGTAAATGTCGCTGATCGGGCATGCGGCTGCAGTGTGAGGTCGGGCATGCGACGTAGTGCGAGGTCGGGCATGCGGCCTGGTGTGAGGTCGGGCATGCGACACTGTGCGAGGTCGGGCATGCGGCCTGGTGGAGGTTGTGCATTATCGTGACTAACAAATTGCGCTACATTGCCATCTGCGCAGGTACTAGCAATTTTGTCTGCCGCCGCCGCAAGTTTGCTTAACTCTGTCCCCTCTGTTGCTGCGAGAATCGCTCTTGTTTACGTGGGAAGGCGTTGAAGCCATAACGATTTCAACATGGTGTCGGACATGTTGTTTCCTGCTACTGATTGCAATTTCGCTAGCAATTGTTATGGACGCTGTTCCTCTAATTTCAAGCCGTGCATCAATTGTCTGATGCGCTCGTGGTCACTAATTGCGAATACGGACAATAGCCTTGCCTTTAAGGTCTCGTATTTGCCGGTGGCAGGCGGTGATTCTTTTACGTCCGCAACTTGCGTAATAATTGACAATTCCATTTCGGAGACAACTTTGTCGAAACGAGCTGCGTCGCTGGTAATTCTGCATGCTCGGAACGTCGCTTCCACGCGCGTGAACCACAATTCCGGTTTGCTCTGCCAAAATGGTGACCAATTACACGTGATGGCTTGAATCCCTGTTGCGTTTTGCATGACGTTTATGCCGGTGTTCGCTGTGTTGTTTGAACCGCTGACTACATCGTGGAATTCTTCGTCGGCCATACTCACTTGTTATTAACGGGGTCACCAATGTACGGACGTGCGTATGGAATAATACTCAACGTTAATTTAATGACACGATGAAGTATATTTAAACGATAACTACAAACTGACTAATAAGGGCAACTCAATGATGGCCGGTGCCATTCGTTTTAATCGTTACGGAGCGCGTTAGGCACGTCCGGACTCGATCAAATCCAGTTGAAGAGTGTAGGCTTGACAGCGATTGTGCAACACCGCTGCTGTGGTCAGCGACATCTGGTTGTCGTATATCGTGACCGCCACAGTACCTTTACGACATTTTTCTTTCTTCTTGCTTAAGACTCTGAATCGTGAAGACTATATACGTAATTAATATATTCCATATGAGATTCAAGTGTTTAAATATCGGTCAATTAGTTTATGTATGCTCATACACTACAAAAATTGTAGTTCACGGCATCTATGGGAAAAAAACGACATGAATTATCGAACAACCCAATATTTTTACCAAAGGTAGTCGTGTGCGATGTCAAACAAAAGGTCTTAATGGAGGTTTCCAAAACAGGTCTTTTAACAGTGCTATCAGCTTTGTAGAATACAGGGGAGAGGAAATATACGAAAAATATGTATCCGCCCCCTTGTGGCTCATCTGAAAAAAATCACGGTGGTAGGTCGTTATTAGTACAACAGCAACAAATACCTTAGAAGTCAAAATTCATTCAACTTTCTGCAGAATGTTAGTGTTTAAAATTTCAAATTTTGTTCAATAAAATCGTATGGCCACCCTTAAACTTAATGAATTTTGAAATTAATGTAGACCTATAGTAAATTCATACATTCGGAAAGTTTGATAAAAATCAAATCATATTTAACCTTCAAGCGGTCGCGTGGTTATTTGTAACGAAAGCGGTCGCGCGCAACCTAAAAGACCTATGGGATATTTCAGGGATTTAAAGCACTAATAAATTAATACGGTTTTATATTTTTGTGTACAGGTACATTATTTTTATGTAAGGATAAAATTTTTGAAATAACAAAATTTTTATATCAGAAAAAACAAAGCTATAAATTCAAATAACAACATAAATAAAGTATTCCTATATAACTCTAACTAACTTTATATAATATAAACAAAATAACATAATCAGTCTATTCCATGAGATAAAATAATTAAAATCAAAGTATTTATTATGAACTTGGTTTATGTGTCCTCAGACTCAGTTTCTCCGTCATGATAACATTCATTGCAAATCAATTAAGTGTGTGTCCTGCAAATATTTCTTTGGCATGATGTGCATTGCATTTTTGATTGTCTCCTTTTTTTGCTGGGCATATTTTGCAGCTTCCCCTACTTGTGGTGGGAGTACTACTTGATTCACTATCAGCGTTTGCAGAACTCATATTCAAATGCTCTTGTATATTTCTTTTGAGCTTTCTTGGAAGGTTCACCATCAAATGAAGTGATGATATCAGTACCACAGATCTTTTTTATGAGCACGTACGACACTAGCGTTGCCTTTTCAGAAAATCCAAATTTTTTGCGCATGGTACCTACAACAGAAATCTTGTGATTTTCAGCAAAATCATCAACCAAAGGAGCACTGGTGTACCAATTGTCAATTGTAAGGTTTCTTCTTGTTCCAGAAATTGGTGTAATTAGCCTCTTCACGACGTCTGCTGCAGCGTTGCTCAACTGGTACGGGCCTTCTGACTGGTTGCCGGCATAAAGCACAATATTGAGGACATAAAACGTAGCAGCATCTGCAAGTGGATATAATTTTATTCCGTATTTATCGGGTATCGATTTGATATATTGTCTGAAGGGGCATTGCCATCATCTCATCAATAACCACGTTCTGTCCAACCGGATAATGTTAGAGGCAGTTTTGTGTGAACGTTTCTAAAATCTCTTTAATTGGTGCAGCCTTATCCAGAGTACAACCAGATGTTCGTGTGGTTGCGTCATCAAATCTCAATGAATTCAGTAGAAATTTTGTTCTTTTCAGTACCATTGTAGTGGGTAATATAGGAGCACCTGTGCCGTCAGTTGCATATAGATCCTTTAAATTTGCGTGTAATATCCACAAGGCTCCTGCTATGTACAATAATCCGAATAATGCT
The DNA here is from genome assembly GCA_963969285.1 of Odontomyia ornata. Classification (NCBI taxonomy): domain Eukaryota; kingdom Metazoa; phylum Arthropoda; class Insecta; order Diptera; family Stratiomyidae; genus Odontomyia; species Odontomyia ornata. The sequence goes on along the minus strand of OZ017741.1, from coordinate 15,741,768 downwards.
CGAATTTTTACTGCATCAGTCGATTTGTAATCACGGGGCTTGTCGAAGGGCGGCACCTTTTTTGAATTGATGAATTCATTAGTTTGTTTGACAATTTTTGTAATAATGTCCTCAGAAATGAATAAATTCCAAGCTTGTACGAATATTGTCACTCCGACGCCGTTTCTACGAGCACCTGAATCTTGCGTGAGAATATTTTGAGCTTGGCGTTTCACTCTGTTGTTGTTTGATTTTCACCACTTTGCTGTCTTATCACGACCAGTAAAATATGTGTTTATAACTGAAAGCGGCAAATTCTCCTCATCTGAATCAGAGCTGGTTGATTCTTCAGCATATTGGATTTCCCCTGGAACTGGAATGTGATCGTAAACTTCTAAACCTTGGTCACTAAGCTCGGATTCGCTCTTGTTATCTTCTTCTTGTATTAACGCAAGGATTTCACTATCAGTTAACGGTCGACAAATCATTTTATAAAAAAAAACACTATGACATTGTTTACTCGGAACTATTAGTTGAATTTTAAATCAGAATTTCTCGCGTTGAGCGTCGCGCGTAACCTTTTCGATGACAGGCGCGTGGCGTGCCTTCGACGTCTGGGATGCAACTAAAACAAATGCAATTTATGCGCTCCGGGGGAGACGGTAAGTGGATGCAATCTGTTTATCACGTGCACAGTGAAAAAATGACAGGTTACTGGAGATGAGGAATGCATACAACAAGAAATAACGATATAGGAAACGAAAACATACTGCGTGCGGTCGATTCGACGCCGCGCGACCGCTTGAAGATGAAGAAATATATAGCCGTTTACATTTTCTTTGATTACAACAACGACACTTACTATATGGGCTTTGTATCGATCCAGGCGCCACAGTTTCTTTTCGATTTCCTTCAAATTTTCAGACAAGATGATTAACATACGTAAATATCTAGAAGATCTCATTGATAATCGATACTTTGAAACACAATGGCAGCCGGTTAAAATGGACTAACAATGCAAATTTGATAATTGCGATAGTCATTTCCTTGTCCTACATTTGTCATATTAAAATTTACACCCGTCCTAAAAACAAACTTTACTATTGAAGTATGTATTCCCAAAACCACTTAAACTTTCAGCAAAATAGAAAACGTCGCATCATTATTAAACATGAAGACCTTCACTTGCAATTCATACAAGTCACAATAATGACCCGTCAAGAACCTGCAATCAAATCCTCTAGTGACCAACTTACGATTCGCATTCCATTGGAAAATTATGCTTTAGCAAAACGTCGCCTTTCAAAACTTTTATATTCAAATTTCATCAAGCTTTTAGCATACATTCGCCGCCACCGTCGCCACTTATCATTTACATTTCCATGCCCTATGAACCGTCGTACCCCCTCGCTTGGGACTTATTTCACCTTTTCTACATCCATCTTTCACTCAGTTCGTGATTCTACCAAAAAAAAACCTAAAATTAGAAATTCATTCATTTGCTTGACGCCAATTTGTACGTAGTAATAAGACGACTTTCTTTCCTTCTTTCTCTTCATTTTTACGTTCTTGCGTTTTCCACTTGGCCACAATGTGCCCGCATCACACTCAATATTGTAATGCAATGTAACATAACAAATTGTTGTGAATTAAAACGCCGCTGCGCCGCATCTATAGTACATACTCGTAATACCACGAAATGCAAAACACTGCGGTGTACTATGAAAGTCTTGAGAAGAAGAAATAATTTTGTCTAGTTTCCTCATTTCTTTCAATTTCTTGGCACAAGAGCCGCACTTTGTTAAAGTACCCAACACGCAATATTACGTAGCGTAACGGCCTTTGCTCGTTTAGTTTCCGAGTGGCCCAAGAAGATTTTCCTCGAAGAAAAAAACTCTCCCTCATATCTAAGATACCGAAAAGAAAAGCCTTCACCGTCTCATACTCGTAGTTAATGCGTCAAGTTTATATCAGATCCACAAGGGGAAAATTAAGGAGAGTGGGACAAAAAAAATCAACAAATTATATTTTTAGAGTTTTATAGGTGAACGATGTGATGTGGTGAAGGCGATAAAGAGCGCCTCTTTGAAAATAGAATCAGAAAAAAACGAAAAAAAAATTTCAAATCTGTCTAAATCGAAAAAAACATCTCAGCGGAATAAACAAAACTATGAGAACACTTCAAGCACGTAATTAGAAGTTGTTGTTGGTTGGGCCTTTTTATGTGGCTTCTATTCTCGGACCACTTTCGAGGAGCTAAAACACCGCCACATCACTTCACATTATAATTTGCTTGCTTGACGCTAGATGACTTGCGATATTTATGAAAGATTGGTCAGAATTTTAGTTTGATGGAATTATACACAGGGTTGCCGTATTTGAACAAACATGGCTCAATTTACTTTACGTGTCCAAACAGTTGGATTGATTTTCTTAAATGCTTTCAAATAAATTAATATCAACTCCGTATAAACGGAGTCATTTTATCATTGAATCTGTAATTTTGTTCAATTTATTTCAAAATGGAATTAAATTTCGTTGTTTTATTTTTACATAAAAGTGTCCCTCAACATCATAGAAGTACTCTCCTAAAGCCATTTTGAGAAATTAGAAACAAAACAAAAGTTATAAGTCTATATATGTAACGCTACGTTCGTATGCAAATAAATTTGTTGATCCAAGACCAGATATTGGACACGTGCTGGGATCAGGAAAATGTCGGGATTTCCAGGAAGCTTTAGCCAACACTGCACTGCAGTTCGACTGCCCAAAACCTGCTTGAGCAGTTTGCAAGGAACATGAAAGGCGACGTTTTGCTACTGAGTGAGCAATACCGCAATAAAAGTTCTGTATCAGGGTAACCTGATAAAATTGGTACAGCCGTCATCTGGGTTCAGAACAGTTATTTCCAGGCGGAGGACTATGGATTGTTTCGTGTGGGTTCAATGCCAAAAATCCACCTTCTATAGTGTGTACCTAACGCTGAAAGAACCGATATCATCTTTCCAAGCCAAGCATAATGCTTTGGAGGGCACTCTCTTGAACGCAGATGGCTGCGTGCTCATTGAGAGACACTTTAACGGTAAAGCAATCGAATAGGGAATGGCATCAACAGATCCGCAGGGAAAATGTCCAAAAATGGCGGCTAGGATGGCGCTCGTTGTGCTGAATACCCGAAAAACCCCGACGTTCGTCGTATTGGCTGTGACGGAACCATATCGGACGCGACATTCGCCTCGGAGTCCTTAGTATGGAGGAAACACAATTGAGGATTATTGAGCCAGTGATCATCAGTACATTCTGCTTGAGACCCGTGATGTTGTCGCCTGACGTCCGTGCCCTCGACATTTTACGATTGGGTGGACCATTGGAAGTATGGACGTCGAAAGGTTCGTTGAGGTGCTCCACTACAAGATGATTCGTAGGGGACAGAAGAGCTGATAGCTCAAGACGTGGTGAACTGAACTATAAGCATCGTCACGCCTACCCGTAGCGCGTCTATGTCCATTTGAAAACCCCAGCCCTGAAAGCGCTGAAAAGAGAAGGGAGTGTCACAAACTTCAACCGTGACGAGGCGTGCAACCGGGTAGTAGCACAAAAGTCGGCCAGGAAATGCCTTCGTGAACTAATTAAAAATAGCAAGGCTTGTTGCTGTCAAAATCTGGTGGATAATGTGAACAGAATTCCGTGGGGCTGCAGTAAACCCTAAGCAGTCTCGTGGTGATCAGGAGTGGCTGCTCCTGACGTGAAAGGCTGTGCACTCCATCAAAACTGCTTAGTTTGTTGTCTTTCTTAAGTTAAAGTCAGGGATGAGTGGTTCAATTTAGCTACTTTAACTTCTTTAGATTTGGCATCCCCCTTATTATGCAACTTCCTTCTTTAGAGAACGTAGCGGTTGCTTTTTGTACAATATTCGCGTTCTTCTCAAGCCTCCGTGAGCGCCAATTTTAACGAGACAAAAAATTTCTTCTTCTTCTTCCTATCACTATAGAGTCCCCCGGTCCTTCGCTTCCTGCAACAAGTGCCTCCAACTGTCTCGGTCCATTGACCACGTCCTCCGATTTCGAAATCCCAGCAGCGATACACTGTCTCCGTTGACCGAGTCAGACCAGCGTTTTCTCAGTCTCTCCACTGGTCTCCGGCCTTCAGTTCTCTCAACGAATACCTTTTTGGGTATCTGTTGTTCACACATACGATTTATCTGGCCAGCCCATTTATTTATTACAAAATATGTAATGAAATATAATATAATACATGCGAATAAACAAAGTTATATTCAGAAAAAAAGAACAAGAATATAAAATACTAATAAACTATTGGAAGCCAAGCAGAATATTATGCAATTTGCTTTTAAAAGCGTTTAAGGAATGTGGCAGAGAACCCAGCTGGAGCTCATGGTAACGACGTGATACGCGTACTGAAAATGAATAAAAATAAATATCGGTACGAGCAAAGGGCACAAAGAATATGTCAGTTGAACGCGTTCTTGAGGTGGGACGTATATAAAGCCTTTCACGAAGGTTGGATGAAAGAATACCGTGATATAATTTAAATAAGCAGCACAGGTCTAAGAATTCTCTCCTATTTTTGAGTGATGGAATGTTAAGGATCTGTAAGCGCTCATCGTTGGAGCTATAAGCGAGGTTATATTTGTTGAATAGGGATCGTGTGAATTTACGCAGTACAGTTTTAACAGCATTCGATAGATTGGTATAGTGAGGAGACCATACTTGGGAGGCATACTCAAGGATTGACCGGGCAAGAAGTACGAATAGATGGACGCTGGTTGAAATGCTAAAAGACTTGCAAGAGGAACGTAAAATAAAACCAGCGACACGTGAAGCTCTTGTGGTTATGCATGAAACATGGATGTCAAATTTCAAACCTGGGTCAAATACTACTCCCAAATCTTTAAATTTGTCCACAAGTGCGACCACCGATCCATCAATCTGGTATTCATATAAAACTGGATGAATTATGTTGGTGAATCTCATGTGACAACATTTAGAAATGTTAAGAGGAAGTAAATTACCTTGGCACGAAATTGGAGATTGTCAAGATCATTTTCGAGGTATAAGCTGTCTTTGCTGGAGTTAATGGGGCGATAAATTTTTAAATCATCAGCGTAAAGAAGACAATTAGAGGACATGCATTGGGGAAGATTATTAATGAAAATGTTGAATAGTAAAGGGCCTAAAATTGATCCTTGAGGAACACCAGATTTTGGGCTAAATGAGTCCAACAAAAACAAAATTGTTCCAGGTAACGGTGCAGGAGCGATGGGATAAGAAGGATAAGATCCAAGAGAGGATAGAGTCGAAAACGCAGAACGACCGGAGTTTGTTAGCCAAAAGGCCATGATCAACACTATCAAAGGCTTTAGGGAAATCGGTGTATATGACATCGACTTGTTTGCTCTTGTCGAAAGCAAGAGAGATGGTATTCGTAAGTTCTAACCAATTAGTTACTGTCGAACGACCTTTAATGAAGCCATGTTGTTCATTTGCAAACAGGATACTGATATCATCGTACATTCTTTTATGCCCAATTCTCTCAAGAAGCTTACCAAAACAAGACAGCAAAGAAATCGGACGATAGTTAGAGATTTCACTTCGATCTCCGGACTTATGGATCGGAAAGATGTTAGCATGCTTCCAGACGTCCCATTGCAGCTTCCGCAGTCTTACAACCGTTGAAGTTTCCGGCCCGTTGCATCGAGTTCGCCATTGGTCTAGCATTGCTCTGATTATTCGCCTCTGCACCTGTTTCTCAAAGGCGCTCAGTATATTTGTGGATGCTAGGGTTGCGGTCCATATTTCACACCCATAGCATTACACTGCCCTTATCACATAATTGTATGTTTAGAGCTTTGTTTTCCTATGTATGAAGTTGGTGTTCAAGATCGGCAAAACTGAATAAAATATTTTATTTGCGAGCTGTATTCTTCGGCGTATTTCATCTCCGTAATTACAGGCTCTCGTTATTTTGTCGCGAAAATACACAAATTCGCTCACATGTTCGATACTATACTCGCCAAGTGTGATATTTTGTGTACCTGAGGTATTTTTCTTCGACTGCGTCATGAGCTTTGTTTTATTCTCATTGATTTGTCGCCCGACTAGTTTTGCTTCGCTGTCGAGTTTCATTAAGAGCTCTTTCGAAGTTTTTAATGGCCGTGACAAAATGTTGATTTCGTGCGCATAGACACTACTTGGCTTGATTTGTATAGTAATGTACCTCGCATATTGACAGGTAGCTTCCTTATGACGTACTCCAGAGCCAAATTGAATAGCAATGGGGCCAGCCCATCTCCCTGCTTTAGTTCGATATTTGTTTCAAGGGCATTGGTGAGTTGGTTATTGATGCAGACTTGGGAGGACGTCAACGTTATCGGCATTTTGGTGAGACGGACTAATTTGGCTGGGATACCAAAGCAGAGCAATATTTGGTACAGTAAGCTACGATCAATACTGTTGTACTGTACAATACTGTAGTCAACGAAAATGTGGTGTACGTCTACGTTGAACTCCCAGCATTTTTCAAGCATCTGCTTGACTTTGAACAATTGTTCTATCGTCGATCTACGTGCTCTAAAACCTCCTTGAAACTCCCCAATAATACTGTTGACGTATGATCCGATTTTATTTCCGAAGATCTTTGTAAATATTTTGTACGCCGTTCATAGCAGTGAAATGCCTCGCGGTGTGGCTTGTCACCTTTTTTGTGGATAGGGAATATAATTGATTGGCACTACTCATTCGGCATATGTTCTTGTTTGCCAAATGTGCTGGATGACTTTGTGAATAGTTTTATGATGATTATGGTATCTCCTAGGTCCAGACCTATGGAACGTGTCTTACAACGGGCTACTAAAACTCTAGATGCCAGATGCGTTGCGCTTGATTGGCTACGCGGACGATGTTGTGGCTTTAGTCGCTGAATCCACCGTTGAACAAGTGCAATTTAAGCTAGGTATGCTAATGCGCCGAGTGAGAGACTGGATGAGACTGCGTTCAGTCTAGCACTGGAGAAAACCGAACTGGTCATCTCGGCAAAAAAGAGAATTCCTAGAGTAAGGATGATCGGTAGTGAAGACATACTAATCAAATAGAAGCTAGCGGTGAAGTACTGGAGCTACTGATCGACTTGAAGATGGGTTTCTGCGAGGAAATCAGGACAACGGCTTAGCAAGCTGGTTCGAACGTATCGGCTGTGGGTCGGCCAACGTAGGGGACCCAGCCCATCAAGAAAACGGTTTTTCATGAGTGCTGTATGGTCGGTGCTACTGTACAGAGCAGAAATATGGGGCGACGCTTTCAGTAAAGATATGTACCGAAAACGCTTGGCACAAGTACAGAGACGAGGAGCACTGAGGATTGCATCGCCATTGCCGACAGTCTTTGATTCGGCGGTGAGAGTTATTGCAGGCGTGATACCTGTTTCCGCGCTATTTATCTGCATCGAACAGAGGATGCCAGGGAGATGGCAACCTGCGAGGTTAGATAGCGATCAGTCAACGGTTGGCAGCAGTCTTCAGTGAATTATATGAAGGGAAGGTGGACTACGCAGCTCATTCCCTATCTGAGGCCGTGGCTGAGTCGAAGGAATGGCGAGATTGACATCTATCTGACCCAGATTTTCAGTGGGCAGGGATGTTTTTAGTCTTAACTCCACAAGATTGGTAAGTCACGCTCCCCCGTCTGTTGATTACACCCAGGATGCCACACATTTTTCGTGTGCGAAAAATGGATCAGGCTGCAACGGGGCGTCGACAGGGAGACGGGAGAGTTCATTCCTGCTAGTATAGTCGCGGTGATGCTTGGATTGGTTGACAAATGAAACCATGTCACACATTATGTTCTAAAAAACAAAAGGGACTAGCAGCAGCCGGATATGTCGGGGCTGGGCGAAAACTGATTGAAAAATTAAAAAATTGCTTAAATTTTTCTTTGTAGAGGACCTAGAAAAAAACAGAACCCATACGAATTTTGGTTGTTATCTTTTCTAGGAAATCCACAGTGCTTGGTACCAGTCAGAAAGTGACTTTTACAAATTCCCTCTTTCACCACCAAAAAGTACTGGACCAAAACTAAAAAAAAAAAAAATATTTTTTGCAGCCTTCGATTGTTATAAAACAATGTCAAAAAAAGAATGTTCCGAATAAATGTCATTTCTCAAATCTCGAAAAAGTTTTTTTTTTCAACTTTAAGAGAGATTGACCCCTTAATGCTCATTCATTTAAATTGTAGTTTAATAAAAAAATAAAATTTGGATGTTGTATTAATTGCGCTTTCCTTTTCCTCTTTTCAGGTATGTTTTCACATTTCGTTCACTATGAAAATCCTAACTATCGTAAGTATAAACAACAAAAATATATAAAATTGTTGCTTTGAATGTATACAATTTTTCAACAGCCCAGTTTGATGTTATTTAAATATATTGACTTCGTATCTGCCTAACGTTAAAGCACTTGAAAGGTGAATGCTCATGAACTATTGGGTGTGTAACGAAACATTGTCTTCTGGGATATTTGGGACATGCCGAACGAATGATACAAAAGGGGTAAATTAGTGTCGGTTGGGTTATTTGTAGGATAAGGCAAAGAGCCAATTCCTCTTCACTGGTATAGGTACCTCGAATACGATCATGCTGCGAGGAGCTGTAAAGGAATCGACAGGAGCTCCCAGTGCTATAACTGCAGCAAAATAGAAAATAAAAAGAAGGAGTCTACCGAAGAGATATACTGCTTCTTCTGTCAAAACGCTGACCCAAGGCCAGATGATTTGGAACACGTGCTGCATACAGGCAAATGCCGGGTTCTCCAGGAAGCCGTACCAAACCAAAGCACTTCTGCAATGGGCCGCACTCTGCAGATTAGTCTACATCGGAGAACGCTAGCTCAAAATCTACTTGAGTGATTTGCGGGAGACAGCCAAGCTGACTTGCTACTGCTCAGCAAGCAGCACTACAACTGAAACTCCCCAATATAGTATCTTCTGGTACTGCTGCCATCTGGATTCGAAACGGTGCCCGTTTCCAAATGAAGGGTCAGGGGTGAGCAGATGGTTTCATTTGTGTTCGGTGCTCAGGAACTACACTTTTAATTGTATACTTAACGTTGAAAACCCCTTTACTGTCTTTTCAAACTTGGCTCAATGCTTTGGAGGACATTGTTTCGAGCACAGGTGCTCACGAACTCATCGGAGGCCATTTCAATGCAAGGGCAATTGAATGGGGCATGCCCCAATCAGATCCAAGGGACAAACGGACCCTGGATATGGCAGCTAGAATTGGACTCATTGTACTGAATACACGCCACGCCCCTAGTTTCCATCGACCGGGCTACGTTGGAACCATTGGAAAATTGGAAATTGGAGAGCTCAAGAAGATTACTCCGCCAGTGATCACCAGTATAGAGCATTTAGGATCTATAACGGGACTCTACGATGCCCGTACGCTCAGCTTTTCAAGCTCCGGTGGAACACTGAAAAACGGGGACTAGCAGCTGAAAATGTAGTGAACGCAATTATAAGAATCATTACATTTCCCTGCAAATCTTCCATGCCTCATCGAAAACCCCAGCATGATAAGCCTCCAGTGCACTAGTGGTTATCTGAAATTTTCGAAAAACGAAGAGAGTGACACAAATGCCGTCTAGAGGCGTAGCGAGCACAGTCCCAAGAAGATGCAGGCCCTAACTTAACAGCTTATAAGTCTGCTAGAAAATGTTACCACAAACTCATCACTAGCAGTAAAGCCAACCACTTGCAAGAACTTGCAGATGACGAGAAACGAGACTCGAGAGGCTTACGCTACAAGCTAGTCATGCGGAAGCTCAGTGCCCAAAGATTACCCTGCCCATACAACGCGTTTAATGAGCTCGTTTAGGCTCTCTTTCCTATTCATCTAGTCGATATTAACGCTATCCATGACAAAACAACCGCGGAATGCCCACTTTTCACAAAGATAGAAGTGGAAGAAACAGTGTTGTCATCGAAGAAAAGAAAGACTCCAGGACAAGACGGGGTTACAGCTGAGGTGCTCTAGAAAGTTTACAAGTTCTGCCCTAACTTCCTGCTCAGTATGTTCAGTGCTTGCGTGCATGAAGGGATATTCCCAGAGTGCTGGAAGGTGGCTCATGCTGACCAGCAAAGGTAAGGGGAATCTTGAGTCATCTTCTGTACACCGACCGCTATGTATGCTAGATGCAGCCGGGAAACTACCCGAAAAACTTATCAAGGGAGAATTATCTGACGCGATCTGTGCCGCTGGGGATCTACCTTCAAGGCACTATGGCTTCAGACTAGGTTGCTCAACTATTGATGCAATCGAAGAAGCCGTAAGCATGGCCCAGCGTGCCCAGGCGCACAGCAATGTCGCTCAATGGGTCATCCTGCTAGTAACTCTTGAATGTTCGAAGCGCTCTCCATTCCACCAGATGGTTGGATATCACAGAAGTGCTGGAAAGTTGTTTCCAAGTGCCAAGTATTTTATGCCAATCTTGATAGACTACTTGAGAAACTGCAGTCTGCTTTACGACACGAAGAAAGAGAGTTGAAGTATGGCTGTTACATCGGTGTCGCTAAGGGATCCATCCTCGATCCCTATTTGTGGAATATCTCGTATGGCAGACTACTGAGAATTCAGATGCCAGACGAATTATGCTTGGTCACTTATGCTGACGATACAGTGACGTTGATCGCTTAGGCAAGTCAGCGACAGAATAACTGCTCATTGCTTCAGTCTTCTTCTTTTTCGTAGCATTACAACCCCTCTCGGGCCTTCGCTTCCTACAACAAGTTCCTCCAACTGTTCCGGTCCATTAACCGCGTTCTCCAGTTTCGAAATCCAAGCAACGATGAACTGTCTTTGTTGACCAAGTCAGACTAGCGTTTCCTCAGCTTCCCCACTGGTCTCCGTCTTCAGTTCTCGCAACGAATACCTTTTTCGGCGCCAGTTGTTAGTCCATACGATTCACATGGCTAGCCCATTGCAGCTTCCACAGTCTCACAATCGTCAAAATTCCATACAACTCATGGGTTTATCAATTTCGCCATTGGTTCCCATCTAGATTTGCTCCAATTATTTGCCTTAGGATCCGCCTTTCGAAAGCGGTCAGTATGTTTCTCCTATGTATGCAGCTGGTCTTCAAGATCGTCAAAACTGAATAAAATTTTATTTGCGGGCTGTATTCTTCGGCGTATTACGTCTCCTTCATTGTGGGTTCTCGTTATATAAATTCGCCCACATTTTCAATATTGTATTCGCAAATTGTGATATTTTGGGTGTTGAAGAGTTTTTCCTCGACTGCGTCATGAGCTTTGTTTATTCTCATTGTTTTATATCTTTACTAGTATTGATTTGCTGTTGAGTTTCAGGACAAGTCCTTTGGTGGTTGTTAACGACCGTGACATAATTTCATTTGCATAGGCTACTACTTGGCTCGACTTCTATAGTAACGTACCTTGTGTATCAACAGGTAGACTTCTTATGAGATATTCCAAAGCAAAATTGAATAGCAATGGGGCCATCCCATCTTCCTTCTTTAATTCGATATTTGTGTCAAAGGCGTCGATGAGTTGGTTATTGATGCGTACTTAGGAGGTTGTCGATGTCATTGTCATTTTGGTAAGGCGGACTTATTTGGCGGGGGATGCCAAAGCAAAGCATTATTTGATTTATTGCCAAATATGCTGGATGAACACCCCTGCTACCATATTTAGTGAACTCCACTGGAATCTAATCTATGCCCGGCGTTTTATTATTCTTTTGGGCTTTGATGGTGGAACGACCTTCATCCAGAGTTGGTGTTACCAATAGAAGCTCTTCGGGAATATCTATAGGATCTTATGTTCTGGAGCAGAGCGTGGTCTTGAGCTCATAACCTCGTTGCAGGTTTTTCACTGCTTTGTTTGCTTGTCTTGTGTTATTGCGCGCTAGAATTACCTCGATGCTTCTCAATTGGTCGTCATAGCATTTTCTTTTCTTAATTGTAATGATCTTATTCGCATCTCATCTGATATTTTCATAATGTTCTCTCTTCGTACTGGTTTCCCTACTTTAATATTGCTTGTACGCCTGATTCTTCTTATCCAACGCATCCTGGCATTCATCATCGAACCAATTATTCCTTTTTCGCTGGGCTTGATGCCCGATCGTCTGTTCTGCCACGGTCTTAATCGTCGCTATGAGTGGAAACTCATAGCTCGTTGCCTGTTTTCAGAGATGTGTCTAATAGGATGGGAGATCGAGGGTCTCCCTGAAATTTTTGGCCACAGACGCTGTTTAGAGCCTTTGGATGTCGAATGTTTGTAGTGGGCTAGTCGTCGCCAAATACGCCTTAATTTGATCAGGTAATGATCCGAGTTACAATTGGCTCCTCGATATGTATGTACGTCAAGTATGCTCGAGGCCCAACGTTGTAAGATCAGAACATGATCGATTTGGTTTTGTGTGTTGCCATCCGGTTTTATGTATGCGAAGCAAGTCGAACGTATGACTAGATTTCTTTTACATACTCGTAGCTCATTGCCAACCTTAGCGTTGAAATCACCCAGAATCATTTTTGTGTCGTTTGTAGACATTGAGTCGACTAGTCTTTCCGGGTGATTGTAGAACGTTTTTTCCTGATCTTCGTCCCTTTCTTCGGTCGGGGCGTGAACATATATCAAACAAAATTTAGAGACTTTTGCTCTTATACGGATTGCGCACAACCGTTTTAACAGCCAATACAGAATAACAGCCCAGTTACGTAGATACGGGGGGGGGATCAGGGGTATATACAAAAAAATAAAATTAAATATTCTGAAATCAAGGTTAGGACTTTTGACTAAGAAGAAATTCTGTTACTGTACCATATTTAAAAAGTAATAAAAACTACAACACTGAAAAATTATATTTTGAATGTTGTTATCGTATACAACTAACAAACAGTAGTAGAAAAACTACAGAATTTTACCGAAACGTTATTTGCGCGGCAAGCGGTCGCGAGCAGGATCGGTCACAAGAGGCTTGAAAATACAGCGACTGGAATATCGGTGGCAGCGGCGACTGTAACTGAAAGTGAACTGACTGTGCGTATTAGAATCAAAGAAAAACTCCACATTTAACCGTTCCGTAGTCACTGATAGTCCCCTATTTACAAACCCTGTACTGAAAGACAGAGACTGATATCTGAATCCGACGTAAATAGTTCCAACGCCTGTGATGCAGTGCGCGTGCATCATGCATTGTTCTTTCGGCCAATCACAGCCGAATTGGCATCAGATTACAATTTTCCGCCTATAATAATATATCTTATAGATATAATAACATTGTTTACTGTTTTCGCTAAATGCTTTTCTAGTCCTATTTCTAAGACAAGTGTTTATTTTGAACAAAATAAATTATTTGTATTTATCAAAATGAATGATACAATAGATTATTTCTCGGAACTGAAGTATAGCCGATAAGACTACTGGATTTATCAACTACCCTTATCCCCTCTAACGGCCAGCGTCGGAACTATCGCACCTGATCTGACCTTGATGTGTAGATGCGTTTATTTATAACTCGGTCAGTTGAGTTGGGTCAGTGACCTTGCGTAATTCGTAGCGTCGCGACCGTCCCTGCCCGGATGGACTGCCGCTACCGTTACCTGCCCGGATGATACTGCCGCCGCCGCTTCCTGTACTATGATCACATCCTCATCGTCAACTATAGCAAGTGAGAGCGGGAGCTACAACGTATTACACTCAGCAACAGTATTTGAATGTAAGGGAAACTTCAATGACGTCTCAAATTTCCTAAGTAGGACATTAAACGATGATGACAGGTCAATATTATTAAATAATCCGTGGATGCAACTAAAGAATTATGTGTTTAATCTTATTGACAAATATAAGGATAAAAAACTTAAGCTTAGCTTCCAGAGCAGTGGCTGGACAACCAAAAATGGCTCCTATACTCAGAGAACGATTAAGGTGCTTACTGTAAGAACTGTGTTGCTTTTGCGCAAACAGGAGGTGTTGGAAGCCAACCTCTGGGTCACTTGGTAAAAATAAAATTTGATAACTGAAAAAAAAGCGCTATACTATTCCAGGCAACATAACACTTGTAAGTATCATACTGACAGTGTATCAAAAGCACTCGACTTTAAAAATTATCAAAGCAACATGTGTCAATCCATAATAAATCAAACTGACAAAGATCATGAGAAACAAATTAAAAAAAAAACCGGAAAAATCTTAAACTGGTTATTGAAGCGGTAGTGTTGTGCGGTTGGTAAGAAATCGCTTTGAAGGCTCATCTAGATAGCGGTAAAAGTGAAATAGACAATCTCGATGAACCCTCTCCCTATAATGAAGGAAACTTTTGGGCAATCCTAAAATACAGGGCTGTCGGTGATACTGACTTGCGTGTAATGCTTGAAGGTCCAGGCGAAGGAAATAAGTATTTAAGTCCGTCAATTCAAAATAAAATAATTGAACGCTGCAGATGGAACTACGTACATCTCAGCAACTGAGCACTACGTACATCTCAGCAACTGAGCAAATTGCCAATGGTGTTAGGTATATTGACCAAAATCATGAAATAAAAGAAGACTTCTTAAAATTTATTGAAGCTGAGTCACTGAAAGGCCGAGATTTAGCTGAATCGATCATTAACGGGTTGACTTCTTGTGGCGTTGATTGCGAGGATATGATAGGCCAAGGATATGACGGTGCCAGAAATATGGCGGAGAATTTTAATGGTGTGCAAGCTGCGGTACGGGAAATATCCGAAGGCAATATGTGTACACTGTGCCGCACATTCATTAAATTTAGCTAACAGGCAAGTGAAATTGTCTGGGTACAGTTGAGAAAATGTATTTTTTTTAACACTCCTAAGAGGAAATCAGTTCTGATTGACGCCATTGATAACAGAAGTGATACACCTCAAGCTCGTTCACTAAAGAGGCTTAGTGCAACTAGACGGATATCGAAATATGAAGCAATCAACGGTTTCATAGAGTTCCGTATGTTCATGAAGCACTAAACACCATATCTTTGTGGAATGGCTCGGCATCGGCTGATGCAAAGATTTTAATGAACGCAATGGACTTTGAGTTTTTTGTAGCATTATTTGTAACAAGTGAAATATTCGGATACGGACTACCGCTCTGTAAGCTGTATCACAGGGAATCTTTAGACCTTAAGGAGTGTATGAATGTGCTGAATGTGCAATTCAGGAATTAAATGAGCTCAGAAAAAATTCTGAACCTAAATTTAAAGAAATTTATTTAAAGGCCAAGTCTACTGGGAGTGCATTAGGAGTTGAAGAACGGACTAGGCGAGTCACGTCTCGACAGCGCGATAGGTGCAATGTAGAAACTACCACTGTGGAGGACTACTACAGAGTGAGCATTTTTAATCCATACGTTGACCATTTCGTTCAACAACTTAAAGAAAGGTTTGTAAACCATGAACAAGTCTTTCATGCGTTTATGTGTCTTCTCGAGACATCTGACTCAGAGAGACAGTTGTATGAGACCCTAACTGAGTTTTATGCCCCTTATTTTGAGCGAAACTCATATCCTGAACTGAGACTTTGGAAATCGAGATTGGCAAAAGAAAATCTGACCTTCGAAAGTGCCTATCAAGCCTTTTTAAAATGTGACAAGGTAGTGTTCCCTAATGTGCCCAAACTCCTTCAAACTGTGTATACTTTACCGATCTCTACAGCTACTCCCGAAAGAATGTTTTCTGCTTTAAAAAGGATGAAATGTTATTTGAGGAACACTACAAGACAGAATAGACTAAACGGCCTTACTTCCCTGGCAGTACACAAGAACATACCGTTATTTGCAGATGAAGTACAAGGTATCTCAAAAGCAATTTTACATTTAGTGGATCGATTAAAAAAAAGTAAGCCGTATATAGAAAAAATGTTTATTAATTATTGAAATACACTTTTTGGGAATTTATTCCTTAAAAATAATATCGTTTAAATGTAGACCCTCGCGTTCCCGGCACTTCTTTAATCGAACAGTAAAATTACTTATGACGTCTCGGCAGGTGGACTCAGGGATGATTGATTAACATTCTCCACATTTTCTACCGTTCTTGATGATTTAGGTCGCCCGGATTTTGATTTACCTAGCGTTGTACCAGCCTCTTCAAACTTTTTAACCCAATGTCGAATGAGAGGAATGCTTGGCGCATCAAAACCTCGAATACTGCAGAATTTTCTATGCGCTACAGTTGCCAAATCGCCGTTTTTGTAAAACTCCCACACGCACAACGTGCTGTCTGCTCCCGAGAAACGCTCCATAGCGACTGAATTTACCAAGAGCCAGGCTACCGATTGACATAACCCCCGCGCCCCTCGGATACGTTGCGTTCACGCAGTAAGCTAAATAAATATAAAATTTCCTTGAGTTAGCGAAGAAGAAGAAGCGAAGAATTCTTTTAAAATAAAGGATCAAAGTGACAAAACGAGACAACTAAAAATTTAATTTTTTTTTATAAAGACTAAAGACTTTCAAATATAAATGATACAACTTGTTTAATGCTTTTTACAATATAATTCTAAAACAATATTTCAGTGTTCAATGCGCTAGTAGAGAATGGGAGTAATCTAGTGATTTTATTATGGAATGAAATAAGTTATTTCTCTAAGAGTAAGTCAAATCAACAACGAATGGGAAACACGGAACAGCTAAACAAAATTAAACAGTTCTAAGAATGAAGTAAAAAAAAAACATCAAACCACCCAACAGTGTGTTCAGTGCATTCTTTAGAAGAACGCTTCCGGTATGCGCACGGTGATCACATGTCAGCTTCAATTATTTCGTATTTATATAGAGTTCCACTATGCCTCTAAAGTCAAAGTCAAAGTCAAAAGCGGTTTATTTAATACTCATCGTTATAAATTTTAAAAGAATATAAAGCAAATTCCAAACAATAACAATCAAAAAACTGAATGGCCCAAATGGCTCTCTAAATTTGTACGTTATCATAAACTCATTTCATCAAAAAAAACTATAGCAAATGCAATTAATTACGATTATTACATATTTTTACAATTCAATTGGAAAAAGGAGAAAAAACCAACCAACACTATCCAAAAATTTTTTATAATTAATACACAACAGTGAAACTTTGATCCTACACCTAATATGTTGTAACTTATTTCTAATAAAATACAATCAAAAAAACTTTATCTTATACTAAAAATACTATAACAATGTTCCTAACCTAAGTGTTTAATCTTATCTCTAACGGAATATAGTAAACATTACATATACCTAACCTATACCTGATTTTAACAAAAATATATAACAATACTAAATGTAGCAATAATGAGCTGAAACTCAAAAACTAAATAACGAAAAACACCAAAACTGAAAACAAACACGAAAAATTTAGACATTGTCATTCAGCCACCAATACCTGGATTGCGCCGTCTCAACTCGATCAGCTTCAACGAATCTAGCAAATGAGTATCTCCATTGAAATCGTTGGTCTCGTGAACTCAAATTCGGAGGATATTTTATCTTCTTATCGGTGGCCCGTCGATATATGTGGTATATGACTGGGACGCCGTCAGAATCAAAAACATATCCATTCATGTCCAAATACACGAATGCTTCTGGAGGAATGAAGCCAGTAGCGAGGCAAGTCGCTATATACCCGTCTGTAGGGTGGAACGGCTGTGAAATCCAAGGGTTTTCACTCACAGTCACAGATCTTGCAATATGATTCCGAAGAAGCTTCAATATGAAGATATCGACTCTAGTCACTTCAGCAGTTTGATAAATTCTTCTATTCGATATATAATGTTTCCAATCCGTCTCAGGCTTTCTGTACAAACCAGTACATGCACGAAGACATTTCCTTTCGAAAACTCTTAATTTTTCCATAGTACTAGCACTCTGGTTGTACCAGATCTGACATCCATAGGTCAAAACTGGTCTAACTAGGGTCTTGTAACAGATAATTTTGACCTTTTGATCAATGTATCTGGAATGAAAGAGCTTTCGAAGGGCCATGACTACTTTGAGTGCCTTACTCTAGATTGGCTAAAAATGCGAAATTTAGAGTTACCCCCCAGGCTCCTCGGTAATACCCCCCCTTGACAAAGTTCTATCGACGCCACTGTAAAGGCCACTCCGAGCTCTCGCTTTCCAGTAGACTTTCCACTTTTGAATATTGTGTGCGATCTCATGTCTAGAATATCACTTTCAGTCCAATTTATTTCCTGGATTGCCAGTATGTTTAATTTATATGAGTGATCTGACATTCCAGGATCCAATACCATAGTCCTATTTTCGGTTGTGAGGTCGTTACCGTAGATCCAAGGCTTTATTGCAGGTTTCGAAACAATTTAGGATTTTACAGGGATGGGAAGCTAGCCCGTCGCCCAACCTCCCTTCCAGCGGCATGGTTATTACTTTCGATTGCATTAGCAGGCGCGGAAAAGCTTGCCTTCACTCTCTTACGTCACCACAAATGAGGTCTAAGTAGGATTTAGTAGCAGAGTGGCTGGTGTCTTTGCAGTTATTGGCATTTCGCGGCATTTAGTGTCCCATTAACAACTGCCAAAGAACTTTTCCTAAAACTCGACAGCGAAGCAAGACTAGTAGGGCTACAAATTAATGAAAATAAAACAAAGCTCATGACGCAATCGAGGAAAAATAAATGTTAGCGAATTTGTGTATTTAGGCGCCAAAATAACGAAAACGGGTAATGAAAGAGACGAAATATGCCGAAGAGTACAGCTCGCAAATAGAATATTCTATTCAGTATTGACGATCTTGAAGAGGAGCTGCATACACAGGAAAACCAAGCTCCAAGTATACAAATCTGTGATAAGACCTGTGTTATGCTATGGGTGTGAAACATGGACCCTAACCCAAGCATCCGCAAATATATTGGACGCCTTTGAGCGACGGGTCCTGAGGCGAATAATCGGAGCGAAGTTAGACGAAGACCATTGGCGAATTCGATACAACCATGAGCTGTATGAAATTTTTGACGACCCGGAGGTCTCAACGATTGTAAGACTGCTGAAGCTGCAATGGGCTGGCCACATGAATCGTATGGACGAACAACGGATACCCAGGAAGGTATTCGTTGGGAGAACTGAAGGCCAGAGACCAGCGGAGAAACCGAGGAAACGCTAGTCCGACTCGGTCGACGAAGACAGTTCATCACTGCTCGGATTTCGAAATTGGAGGACGCGGTCAATGGACCGAGTCAGTTGGAGGCGCTGTTTGCCAGAAGCGAAGGTCCGAGAGGGGCTGTAGTGCTAAGAAGAAGATGAAGTGTCCCATTATTGGAGAACTAGTAAATCCAATGTGCGATGCTGAGACGATTTGCTACCATTTGTTCTTGAGGTTTAGGATTAGGAGTGATGGCATCAATTTCCCCATTTCAACAAACATACTTCCAATATCTGCACCATCTCAAAAAATTGGGGAAAAATGATATAGCGCCGCTTCCAAAAATTTATTTTATCCTTTTTATGGCATTTTGAAGTCGGTTTCTTTTTTTTTCTAAAAGTTTTTTTTTATTTATAATGTTCAATAACTCTTAAATTGAGCCTCCCTTTTTGCCTTAATCAGCATGTTCGCGTATAACAGTTGGAAACTCCATAAAGCAAAAATGCTACTTCCCTTGATTAAAATTGTAATTGAAGGTCAAGAGGTACTTGTAAAATTTTAGATTTTTCCATAAGTCTGTAGCATTGACAATGATGGCAAAAAATTGTGAAGATGATGATCGTAATTCAATGAATTTTCACGACTGAGAAGAAAAAATTCATTAGGTAATAAATTGAATTTACTAGCCACCTGAATGATGGAACGTTTCAAATACACAAAGGAAGTAAAATGAGCAACATTTCCATTAAGCTGCTGAATTAAAAAGAATTTTGGTTGCTTATTATCGTTCACTTGCCATAAGGATGTCGATTTCAAGCAAACCGAATTAAATAGGGCTCTCAGAAGGACATGCAAAAAATCAAAAGAAAGAAGGAATTGCGAGTAAAAGGTAAGGAACGTTGCTGTAATTTGAAATAAAAAAAAAGTTCAACCACTTGAGTTGGTAGAAAATTATCTGGCCTCTAGATTACTTGCCGTCTAGACAATTTTGATCCTGGTTTTGACACAAGTATCTGTTCTATGTTGTAGCTGCTCTTTTTTCAACTTTTTCATTAAATATTTCATTTGAATAATTTCAATTTCAAAGCTCTTATTCGAGTGATTTGTTTGGTTAAATTACACGCTTCAATTTAACAGAATAATTTTAAGATCTAATTCCATTTAGTCCATACAACAAATGAACGATTCACCACTGAATTTTCATAGGATCAATATTTCAGTTCATTAAATGCTGCCACTGGTGAATTTAGAAAATGCTTTCCTCGAATTATTTATCGGTATCCCTCGACTAAAGCTTTTTCGGTGCACACAATATGAATGCGGATTAAGTTCTCGAGTTTGTGTCGGACGCTCTCCTGGCATCCGAGGCAAAAACATGCAGCATCTATAAATTATTTCGCATAGAAAATAGGTGAAGCACTGTCCTCATTCAAAATGTATATTAACTATTGCCTATTGGCGTATTAGACAGCTAACAGATGGGGAGCGAGAGGAAGGGGGAGGATGGGGGCTGGCAGATGATATAAAATTTTCATTTTTCTATTTCAGGAGTTTATTGAAGTCACGAATGCAATGGTCCGGGCGCATATTGCTTTATGAAATCGAGCCATTCCTTCGATCCTTTTCCAGGTTTCCTTGGAAATCGAATCCGGTAGAATTCTCTGCTTTTGTCGCAATCATTCTATAAGCATCCTATGCATCGTTTACCTATCCTATAAAGTATATCAATGTGTTGCAAACTTCCGTCACTTAGATTACGAAATCATGCACCAATTTCCACGAAAGAACAGTTTGTTCTCCATGAGATGTTTTCGAGATGCTGCGAAATTGCGTGGGTTTGCTTGCTTTCACTCGGGTCCGCTTCTACTTTATTTTAAGAACAATAATTCATGGACGTTGACAACATTGATGTTAATTTCATCTTTGATCTGTTCCGCTCGTCAATCGCGGATACAAAGAACGAACACCCAAAGCGCAAACAATATTAACTTCTTCCACAATTGACCAACACTCCATCGAGGACAAATTAAAAGCACTCGCAGGCATAATTAATGCCCACAAAATTAGTGACGCTGATACCATTTGGATTAATTATCTAATCGACTGTCTATGCGACAAATAAAATCACCAGAATTAGGCACCTACGAGAATTACTGAGTGCATACATATGTACATATGTGAGCATTTTTATTGTTCATTATTTCGTTTCATACATAATTTCGCCACGCATCCGCACCCACGATTGAATTGATTTGGTTAATGTTCCGAACAGCAAATTTCGCAGACGACCGTTGTTGATAGTACGACATTGATGCCGAAATTTCAGACTATTGTTGGTTATATTGTTGTTATTTATGTTGCGTTGAATTTAAGAAATAATCTTTTGCCCGGACAAGAATGGATCTCTCTCACTCCCGCGTGTATCTGTATCTAACCATAACTACTTGGTTTCAATTTAAGTAATGGATTTCGGTTTGCAAGTAGTGGTCGGTTTGGTGTTCCTTTTACGGTGGGAGAAATTCAGAGGTCAGAGTGTTGAGATGTTTCTGGTCTGTGAATTACTAGCTCAACTAAAGTATTTATTGCTCCAACCTTGAGTTGTGCGGCTTGTTTTTAAGTTTGAAATTATAGAAATAAAATTAGCATACCTAAATAAATTGGTAGCAATGAAGTCAACGAACCATAAAGCAGAATTAGATGAAAGTCTGTGTTGGTTTCACACCTGCTTTCTAATGCAATTACGCATATTTTCTTGAAAATTGTGAATTGTTATTTAAAAAAGTTTAAGATTAACTCCACCAACGCAAATTTTTCCAGGTCATAAACTTGAAAGGCTTTAAAAAGTCAATTCGTCTTAAATCTTTATTTAATTTAGGATCTCTCACCTGTTCAGATATTACTAACAATATTGAATGAATAGCAGCTCAAAGATATTGTTGTTACTCATCATACCTGGAAAGTTTGGTATTAGAAAAACCGTGGGCGACAGTAAAGTGTCTTTACCCCCTGGGGATGAATCAAACTTCGGTTGATAATTAATTCAACTCTAACTACTACTGTTAGAATGGCATAAGTGAAGATAAATAAAATGCTGACTAACTTCTTAATTATACTCTTTATTCACACCGACTCTATTCACGGTCAGGGATCGACTGACTCCATCTCGACAATCGTGACAGCATTAACTTATCCGGCATTGCCAGATTCCTTAATAACTTGACAGCTCGGCCCTTCCTGACTTGGAATCGTCTCGATTTCATCATTGTCTTCGTCGTCATAGCAATCCAATTCAGGATTCAAACTACACCAGGGGTTCATTTTATCGGTAGTTAAAACAAAGTTGAATTTTCGTCCATTTCGTCCGATATCCCGCAAATCCTCGACTATATAGCGGTCGTGTCTCAAGAACTTGGCCACAACATATGGCCGGCTCGAGCTTTTGGGATTGACCGGTCGCTGACGGAATATTTTCCAAGACATTGTACATGTACGACTGCTTGTGTTTTGCGTCGAATTGTCATTTTCAGCGCTCTCTCTGAGCTACAATCTGGTCAGCAGCTTATTGTCGTATCTGTGTGATTGATAGTTGTGACACGTCTCTCATATCATGGTTTAGGGCTTGAATGATGCGATTGGCGGGAATGTCTCGCAAACGGAAATCGAAAACAATCAAATTCGGCATAAATCCTGTGGTAGAATTTACTTAGGTATTGAGAGACCACTGCAAATTCGGTAGAAGGTCATCCCATTCGTTTCAAACTGTTGTTGAACATCGCAAAAAAGAAAGTATGGACTGATTTATCCGTTCAATCTTCCTATTGGCTCGAGGTGTTCGAG
Organism: Odontomyia ornata; assembly: GCA_963969285.1. Taxonomy (NCBI): domain Eukaryota; kingdom Metazoa; phylum Arthropoda; class Insecta; order Diptera; family Stratiomyidae; genus Odontomyia; species Odontomyia ornata. The sequence goes on along the minus strand of OZ017741.1, from coordinate 15,718,829 downwards.
TTGGTACTTCGATGTGTTGAATATCATATCGCTCGCAGAAATTCGCAAATTCTTTTGACGTAAAAGTGGTACCTCTATTTGTTATTATTAGAGTAGGCAAGCCGAAGTAGGATGTAGTATCACTCAGCATTGCCATGACAGGTTTAGTATTCGTTAACCTTACCGCTTGGACCATAGTGAATTTGCTGAACGGATCTGATATTCCAATAACGTGAAGATTACCTCGACGACTCTTCGGAAACAGTCCGAGATGATCGATATGAAGAACTCTAAATTGTTACTGGTTCGATTCGCTCACAAAACAAACGCCCTTCAATTTTTCCCGCGGTAATCTTGTTGTAGCAACATTCAGGACATGAGGCGATATATGACTTCACATATCGACGGAGACGAGAAAACCAAAACGATGCTTGAATTTGCAGAATCGTTTTCTCGATCCCAAAACGTCCTACATCATCATGCTCTTGACTATCCGCCAACGAACAGCTGACGACACCATAAACTTGAAATTTTCATCGGCGCCACGCATTAGTCGACCGTTTTTCAAGATGTAATCTTGTTTTTTTTTGTGGTAGGGAGGTGAATGCCATTTATGCACAGTATGGGATTCCCATGCTTGAAAGAAGGCGACTGGACTACCTACTAAACACCTCCCCTGTCAACATAAGAACCCAGCCTTGAACCTTTTGACACATTACTTCGGGCCAGGTCTCGTTTTGTTACGCCTTGAGGTGCCTTCAAGCTGGGAGATGCCTTTCCTAGCGGGAGGGAAGAGGAGAAGAGGAATTGCCAGACAAGCGATCCCCAGCCCCAACACCCCTGGCTGCTGTGAGTCCCTTTTATCTTTTAGGACTGCCCGAACATAATGTGCCACCTGATTCCATTTGTCAACCGATTCGAGCATCACCACGACTATATTATCCGGGGTGAGCTCTCCCCTTTCGCAAAAAATGTGTGGCAGGCATCGTCCTCCTCTCCTGGGCAAAACTGACAATCGGGGGACCGTGCCTTACTGATCTGGTGCAGGTAAGACTGAAAATACCCACGCCCGCTCAAAAGCTGGGTCAAATAGAAGTCAGTCTCACCATGCCTTCGATTTAGCCCCGGTCTCACATCCGGGATGAGGCGCGCAGTCCACCTTCCCTTCGTGCAACTGACCGAAGACTGCTGCCAATCTTTGAGCGAGCGCTATCTCGTCGTTTTGGCGCAGGTAAATAGCGTGGCGCTCTCTAGCAAGGAGGGCGACAGGTATCATGCCTGCAATAACTCTCACCGCAGAGTCAGAGACTGTTGGATACGAAGATACAATTCTCAGTGCTCCTCATCTCTGTACCTGTGCCAAACGTTTTCGGTATACCCCCTTGCTGAGAGCGTCGCCCCATACCTCTGCTCCGTACAGTAGCACTGACCCTGCAACACTCATCAAGAGGTGTCTTATTGATGAGCTGGGTCTCCCTACGTTGGCCATAAGTTGACTCAGAGCCGATATTCCCGAAGCAGCCTTCTCGGCCGTTGCCCTGATTTGCTCAGAGAAATTTATCTTTGAGCCGATCAGTAGCCCCAGGTACTTCACCGCTGGCTTCGATGCGATTTGTATGTCTCCAATACTGATTATCCTCACTCTAGGGATTCTCTTTTTTGTCAGGATGACCACTTCGATTTTCTCCAGTCCATCACTCAGCGCACTAGCATACCTAGCCTAAGCTGCGCCTGTTCCACGATGCGCACAGCGACCAGAGCCGCAGCATCACCCGCATAGCCGACCAAGCGGGACTCATCTGGCATCTCAAGTCTCAGTAGCCCCTCGTAAGACAAATTCCAAAGGACCGGACCAAGGATAGATCCCTGGGCAACACCCGATGTAATTTTTATCCTTCGTTGGCCCTTTGCCGTGTTGTAGAGCAGGCTTCGGTCCCTTAGGTAGTTCCTCAAAAGCCGCATTAGATATTCTGGAACTTGAAAAGAGTTTTCCAGCGTATCCAAAATATCCACCCATCTAGCGGAGTTGAAGGCGTTCCTGACGTCGAGTGTCACCAACAGGACAATACGTCGCTTAGTGCGACGGTTGTGCTTTGTGTAACGTACAAAATGGCTTAAACTTTATCCATAGAAGAACGTATAGTTTGTGGAGTGGACGGCGCAGTTCAGACTAGTCCGTTTTCACATCAGCGAGCATCCAGCCCGAGATGTACTGTGGTTTTTTGGGCCATCTTCCACTTCAGCGGAGGCAATCGCTCGTCCCTGAGGACTTCAAGCTGCCCGACTTCTAAGTTAGCTTGTGGTTGAATCTGGTTGCTGCTGTAAATGGTCGAGGTATTCATTTTCCCTGGTTTCAGAAATTTTGGTGTAAGATCCATCATCGCAGTCCCACTTGCTTTACTTTGGCGAGATTTTCCTGTGGAGGCACGGTTAGTGTCCATCTAATCAAGAAATGTCCGGGTGTGAGCGGAGACAACTCGTCAGGGTTATCGCTCAAGGCACACAAGGGTCTGGAGATAAGACATGCTTCGATCTGGGCCAACACAGTGGTGAGTTCCTCAAAGGTTAGCGTTACGTTCCCCGCGACTCGTTCCAGACGGTGCTTGACCGATTTCACTCCGGCTTCCCACAGCCCTCCAAAATGGGGTAATCCTGCTGAACTGATTAGCCAAATCACTGCGTCGTTCGCCGTAGCTTCTGTAGCAGTTCGAGTAGCTTGCGTCTGTTACTGAATGTGTGATTTTTACAGAGACATTTTGGCTCCCACGAAGTTAGTACCACACTCCGAAAAGATCGTCTGTCTCAATCCGCCTTAGAGCAGCTATGAGAGCCTCCGTTGTGATCGCTGATAGCTTCGAGGTGTATCGCTTTGGTCGCAAAGCAGACAAAAAGAACTTTATATCTCTTATAGCATTTTGGGTTGCGGCCTTTTGATATTTGAATTGACCACAGTCAGCATAATTCAGCCCTGTGGTGATGAATGGCGGTGATGGAGTTATCCGCTCCCCCAGAAGGCCACTCATTAATTGGTATGAAGTGTTTTTTAGGTGGCGGAAACATTTGATGCCACAGTGCACGTAGATTTTTAGTGAGCTGTAGTGGTAGTGGATGAGGAAAAGAAGAGGTGGCCGTTGGGTAGTATTGCCCGGTGTTTCTCATCGTAGTATAGTGATGAGTGTTCCAACCGTCCTACAACTCTCAGTGTGCCCTTGTTATCGTTAAATGGTAATACATTCTTAATTCTACTGCTTGACCTTAGCGCGCAGTTTGTCTTTACCACATTAATTTCATTACAATACGCTTCACGTTGTGACCTTTGGACCCAATAGCGCGCTACGGATTGCAACTCCATGGCTACGAGGAATCCAATGGCAGCATCCGATCTTCCCATTTTAAAATTTGTCACGAATCGTAGGCAGTGGGCTGTGGTCCATATGAGTTTGTGATAGGACAAAATGCAGCTCAGTGGAAGCAATGCACTTGAACTTATGGGCGTGGTTTTCTGCGCGACCACTCGCCGTGCTTCCTTATTAGTTGGACCGTATTTTTCTTTTGACCAGTGCGCTCTGGATTGTAACCAGTCTTTTCCGTGCCACCACAGACGACCTTTTACGAGCGCTTCTGGAGTTCCTCTTCTCGTTGCTAAATCTGCCGGGTTATCAATGGAAGGCACGTGTCGCCAAGCAGTGGTGTGCATTGTTCCGCAAATGGTGTTGGCCTTGTCCGCAACAAAAGAAAGAACCACGCGAGATCAATGGTGGATCGGTCCAGCAGAAAATAGGTGCATTTTCCAGCTCAAGTACCGTAACTTTGCATTTCATCAGTTTCGCTAAAATGGTAGCCTCGCACAATTCCAAGCGAGAAAGCGATACCATCTACATGGGAGCCACCTTGATTTTTGACATGATAATGGACGTTATGACGCGGAACCCGGTTTCTGTCTGCAAGAAGACGACTGCACCGTAAGCTCGTTCGGAAGCGTCAGTGAATCCGTGCAGTTCCATGATACTGTCGAGGGGGGTTCCATACTACCGAGATACCGCGATCTGACATAATAGGTAACACTTTCTCCTACTCCTCCCATTCATGACGTATCCCTGTTAAGGCTAAGGGTTGAACCCAGTCAATTTTCCTCCAGCATAATTTCTGCAGGAAGTTTTTGGCTGTAATCACTACAGACGCGTATTGACTGGACAACGTATCTTCTATCGGCTTCTCGATGGTGGGTTCTGCTAAAGTGTTCCATGTACTCGCGATCCTCCTTGGTTATCGAGACCGCTGATTCAACTTCTTTCAGTTCTTCCAGTCTAGCTCAATTTTGTTGAAGAAAGATTGTATGTGGGTCGTGCCTTTCGTGTCAGCAGCTACAGGGCCCATAAGTATCCAACATAGGATCGTATTTTGGGCAAGCCTGTCCTACTTCCTTCTCGTATAAGGCGGGGATATACATCGGATCTCAGAATGACGTTAATTGCGCTAGGTTGGTGAAAGAGGGGGTGGGCCAATTTCAGACATTGCAGGTAATAATACTGTGACCCAACAATCCGTATTTCCGGTAGGCGCTCCGTTAACATGGGCAACACTATGGCTTCCTCTATCATGGCGAAGTCATTTGGTAATCGGGACTGGATCTCGAAATGGACCTGTTGGCAAAACTTTCCGCTGGGTGTTGCCAATTCCCATAGCCTGAGTCACGCTGGATGATGGCTTGAGCCGTAAGCATTGCATAGCAGCTGTTGTGATGAAACTCATCTGTGGCCCTGTGCCGATGAGTACCCGTAGCGTGTGGAGAACACCGTTTCCTGGCAGTTTAATGATCTCATTGACAGAAAGACTACTTCAGAGGAGAGCTGAGCTACGTAGGATGACAAGTTGGGTTCGATTGATGCTGTGTTGACAAATGTAGTACTGGGTTTGCATGACGCTTTTGGAGCGAGAGTATTGGGTTTCGGAACCGCTGACAGTGCAGAGAGATCATTCACATTATTGTCCCCGTGCAGTAGGGTATGGTGTCGTCTTCCACAGTGGGCGCACCGTCGCTTGCTCGGACATCTTCGACTTTGTTGGTCTGCAGGTAAACCGTTCAAGCACAGTGTGTTCTTGTGTACAACTCCTACTTTTACCAGAGATTGCTTGAAACTGTGAGCTCTTTCAAATTGAGTGTCCTTGTTGTCAGCAGGCACATTTAATAGCTTGGAAGCTGGCGAACGACTGGACCTGTCGCTTAGAGGCTGAAAAGTAGGAACGAGTGGTACAACGAAGAATGCAAGTTAGCCGTTGAAAAAACGAACCAGGCGTGAAAAGAATACATCCAACGACCAACTCAGGCCAAAGAAAAACAATAACAACCGAAAAAGTGTACCAAAGAAAGAAACGATTGATCATCAACTCGAAGATCCAACAGATAAATGAAAACATGACTACATTAAGTCAGATTAGCGTATGCCTCTATTAAAAAACTAAAAAAGTGGTTCAATCCGCAAACAAGTCGAAATCAAAAACAGATGGTTGCAATATTTCTAGAAGCTATTCACAGCGCCGCCAAAACTAACTGAAGCAGTGAACATTCCAGAACCAGAGGTCTCAGTTACACCAAAAACCACAGACGAAGTACAGGCAGCAGTATATGACCTCAGAATACCAGCCGGGCTGACCCAGAGGCAGGTCTCCATCTAAGTTATCTTCTCTATCGATTAATATGTAGGATATGTTCAGACGACCAGTTACCAGAGGACTGGCGAAAAGTATAATATGTTCTGTATACAAAAAGAAGAACAGGCTAAAGTGTAAAAATTATAGAGGCAACGCTTTACTGTGCACATCTTATAAAATGCTCTCCAAAATCATAGAAAAAAAATTAAAATCTGTACTATAACAGTGTTGTAGGAGAGCATCAGGGAGGCTTTCGAGGTGAACGGTCTACAATTGACCAAATACTCTCAGTAAAGCAGGTACTCGAAAAGTGCTGGGAATATAACATCGACGTGCACCAACTCTGTGTGGACTTTGAGCAAGCATATGACAGTATCGACAGGAGTGCCCTACAGGCCGCATGTTCATGGTCGCGATGCTAAACACAGAGTTCCAGGTCAAGATAAACGGCAAACAAACGGGCAGTTTCTAAATGAAATCAGGCTTTAATAAAGGAGTGAACTTGCCCCAACACTTTTGAATACTTGCCCCAACGCTATTTAATATTTTTAAGAAGAAAATAACTTAAATCTTTTGCACATTAATGCTCAAGTCCACAGGATTGGTAGCGTTTACTGATGTCAATATTATGGCACGATCAATCTTAGATAACAAAAGAGCATTTTTGAATTTAGAATCCAAAGCAAACCAAATTGGCCTGCGAACTAATGAAACTAAAACCAAGTTTATGACTCAAATGAGAACGAACATTCCATTTCGGTGATACCTGACCGTAGGGGACTATATCCTTGAAAGTCTGGATAAGTTTTTTCGACAAAGCTGGTCATGTGGAGTATTAAATGAAAAGCCTTGACGAGAACTTATCAAAATAGGCCATAAAACAGTGTTACCAGCATCTAGAGAGGAAGTGAAAATGTATGAAAAATTTGTATGTCTCCCAGCTCTGATCCAAAAAATCAGAAGAAAATTGTGATAAAATGTACCATGACTTTTTGCCGGTAAGGCCGGGAACTTTTCAAATGACCCTCGTACGTTAGCTTTATTCTCTGCCTTTTACGATCTGGTGTACGATCAGGTGTGTTAAAAACGTCTTAAAAGCGTTTTACCTTCGATGTGCCTCTCTCTAGGGTGCGCCGTTCCGTTGTCAGAAGAATCGATAACATTCTGTTTATCATAGTATTTAAGGCCGCTATTTTGTGGTTGTGTGAGTGATTGGAGTTGCTGGGTACCATCTTTGGCGTGTATGTTCTTTTTGATGCATATCAAATTCCAGGCTTATGACATTCATTATGGTTGTAATGTCGAGTCCATAGTAAACGTGATGTTTTGGTGGCTATCATTTGATTGTTGGAGTAAACAATTTGCTAGGCAAGCATCAACGATTGCAAAAATATTATTATTATTATATATCTTGGTGACAAACCCTTTCCTTTGATGATGTCTTCAATAGGATTTTTATGGGACAATTTGTGAAAAGGTTGGTAATGGCGGTACCTCAAAAGCTTAAGTCTTATCAAAACTTTCAAATGTTTTTAAGGTATATCGGGAGGATACATCTTGAAAGCATTTAAAATTTTTGATAAGACCTAAACTTTTGAGAGACCACCAATTCTTAGCTTTCCACAACGTTTTCCATAAAAACCTCATTGAAGAGTGGGGTTGCACCGAAGTGACCCTAAAATTTTTTTTGGGTATCAAATGAAAGGTCTTGATTAGAGCTGCTAGATTCAATTTTTACATCAGGGTGTCCAGGGGAAGGCAAAATGTGTGAAAAATTTGTGTGTGTGTCCGTTCCGTTTGAGTGAAAAATCAGAAAAATCGTTGGTCTTTATAAGTACAATGGCAACAATTACCTCAGGAATCAAAATTCACTCAACTTTGTTAATAATAGTATGATATGTGAATTTTGCGTTTTCTCCTTTAAAAGCGAAAAAGTTCCCTTAAACTTCATAAAATTAGATTAATGTGCTATAAGCTCCTTATACTCAACCAATTTCATGGAAATCGGATCATAATCAAGTGAAATATAGCCAATTCAATAGTATGAAATTACAACAACAATGACACGTGTTGATAATTGATACATACTTCAAATGGCGGCTGTTATGTGCTTATGAAAGAAACCCTCTTTCTTTTGGATATATTTGAACAATTTTTTATACAAATATTGTATGAATAATTCAAGTCCTATGAAAATCTGTTTCGAACACTAAGAAGGTTACAAAGCCCTTCTGGTAGGAGCATTCTGCTACCTAATCGACTTTTTTTCCCTCCATTCAATTTTATAACGTTTTGATTTTCATCTTATTTTCTTTTAACCTAGTACTATTTACTACTATGGTTTTGTGTCCCTTTCTCTCTGCTCCGCCTAAATTCTTGAAAATTTCGTTTATGATGAGATTGATCTTCGCCCTCCTTAATGGGCCAACAGCATGATTTTTTATTTGAAAATCTGTCAAGCTTCAGATCCCCCGAATTTTCTCTATGCTGATTTCTTTCTTCGGCTTTGGATCATCGTCGTATAGTCATCGTTAACTTCTTAGTGACCTATTTTTCAGCTGATTCATTTCAATCTTGTTTTTTTGCTTTATCACTACAGCCCCTTTCGGGTCTTCGCTTATCGATAACTTGATCGAATGTATCAACACTCTGGAAGGTTATATGGTCAGTACCACGCTTTGGCCGTATGTCCGTCCACACAGCTGTGATACGTTCTGATTTTAAACCAGTACGTACCATAACTGAACGAGCTTGTAGTTCGTCCGAAGAATCACTTGAAACAAATCTCGTTGTCACCAATGAGACTCGAACCAGGGACGGGGTGAGTGCGCTAACCACTACACTACCCGGACTCATTTCAATCTTGCTTGTGCTTTATGACTCCCCCTCTAGACTTTGGTTGTTGATCTATTTAATTATTCAAATAAATAAAAGATTCTGCTGGGGCGGGTCGTCCTCATGACTGTTACATTCATATGCATGTACATTCATCTCTTAACTGTGATAGTATTAATTTTTGAATGCACTCTGAGTTACTGATTTTTGTAATTCAAGTGCATCAGGTAATACTAGTATTGCAATGAGTAATTGACGTGTTGTCTCTTAATCGACATTTTTACTTTCCTAGCTTAGAAATTAAATATGGAACAAATTTTGTCCGCCACAATCAAAAACCAGTAAAAGGACAATAAAATAATAAAATTGACCTTGAATACATACTTCTTTCGTTATATTTCCCACAGGTCATTATCAAGCTTTTGATTCTTATCAATTATTTATGACTTTCAAGTTGTTCATCTTGTAATGGGAAAAGACATTGCCTTCTGCCTTCCTATTGTCAATTCAATAACAACTTAGATCTCCCATGAAAGACTAAGCTCCTTGATCCGTTAATTTGGAAAAGAACCTTCAAAATCAACGATGCCTTCACGGTTAATCAAATCTTCACATAGGAGTAATGTCATTCTTTCAACTTCGACAACGCCCACTTTCATACATACTCGTGTATCGATTACTTCCAACCAAAAGTTAAATACCTTAAGGAATGTGTAACGAAAAACATAAAACAAAGTATCATCCCTCCGGCCTAGCCATGCCAAGGAGGAAACAAAGAGAAAAAGAACAACGTCCGAATCAAAGTTTATTTTATAATTCCAATGATACGGTTGTCTGCTAGCATTATGAACCGTAAGAATGACATTATTCATTCAATGTCACATTGTGTGATTGAGAAGTTGATATATGGGACGTTCCAATCCCGCATGTGTGGCGAATCAAGCCGTTCGGCCTGTTCCCGGTTCATTTCAAAAAGACTATACTCGTAGTATGAACAATTTGTTATTTGTGGAGCATACAAATATTTTTTATTGTTTCTAAATTACCAAAAACAAACAGCTATAAACCGATCAGATCGGCTTCGGCTTAACGCAAGGAATTGCTTAAGATACTCGCGTACATACGAGTGTACGCGTATATCTAATATTCACATGCTGTCACTCATTATTAGTATCGAATTAATTGAAAAGTTAGTCATGTTTAGTTGGATTATGATGTAGCGAGTGTACGTGCGTTTGTACAATAATTTATTTGTATTTTGTTTTTGTTTCTGCTTCGATTGTGTTGTGCGTTTGTGGACTTGAATGAAAATAAGACATGGGTACGAATAATGCGATTTGAAGCTTTCGAATATATAAATTTCAAATGACTTTTGTCAAATATATTTTTTTATTGCGGATGATGTCATCGTTAACGTTTTTCTTGAGCATAATTTTAAAGTTAATGCGACAACCATGGAGTTTTTATGATGTACTTGTATGTTTGGTGCATAGAAATCGCGAATGTAATTCCATTTGAAGCTTATCGCGAATAGCTAACATATGTATGTCCATTGGATCTAATTTTGCATTTTTCTTTGGTCACAGGTTATTGTTGAAAGTACAAGAATAGATTTGTTAAAGTGTTTCATTCTAATATGGGGAAAAGATCCTTAGGAATGCATGATCACACTATGGGTAATAGAGCCTGAAGATTTGCTTCCAAGAAATATTACCTGCAGCTTAATCCGCCAACTTACAAAAATCCATTCAGTGAAAAAAAAAATTGTGAAGCAGAAGACCACACATTCGAAAATGACCTGAAAGCAACGTCAGTAGGAGAAATGCATCCAACTGTGAGGAAATAACATACATATGTTTAGCTGCCTGTAAAATTTGAAAATTTATTTACATTGAAACGGAAATACTTTTGGGTATTCTGGACAGTTTGAATTCGGGACCCTAACGTAACGTAATTTTATACTAATCTTCTTGGAAAGGAACATGAAAATCTTGTTAATTTAAATGCAAGATGATATTCTTAGATGAGTTCGAATCTCTTATATGCTCTTTAATATAGTCGCTGTAAAACTGGACTTTCTTTCTACTTTTACATTGTTTTATGACAATAATGTGACGACAAATATAGCTATTAATGTTTTAACAGAACAATACAAATTTATCCCTTTAAAAAACTAATTGGGCAACACAAAAATCAGTCCGCGTAATGTAGTACAATAGTTGGAGTGCTCGCTGCGTAAGCCGAAGCTCCCTGGTTCGAACCCCACTGGTGACAACAAGATTTTATAGAGTGATTTGTTGGACGGATTATAAGTTCAGTTATGATACGTACTGGTTTAAAATCAGAACATATCGTAACTGAGTGGACGGATTAACGTTCATAGCATGGTACTGACCATATCACCTTCTCGAGTGCCAATACATTCGATCAATATGAGATACTGCCAACTGCGCCTTGCATTACCGATGCGTCAAATACAAGGACGTGCATGCTCCCGGTGAGTGCAAATTGGCTCAGATGGAGCCAAAAGAGAAATTATACTGTGTTCACTGCGGTGTTTTTGGTCACCCGGCATCATATCGAGGATGCTCCCGATATCAAGATGCGAGACTAAAATTTGTCCCAGAGCAAACACAACTACACCGCAGTGTCTTAGCTCCGAACTTCGTCAAGCCTGAAGTATCATTTGCACTCGCCGCTAGAGGACCAGCAGAAAATTCGGTAAACAATGTAAGTGGCAATAATGAGCTGCTTCTCAAAATTCACCAGCAACTAAATTCTTTATCGGAGAGAATCGATAAACAAAATACGAAAAAGTCTTTCAGCGTTTAGGGCTTTCAAATGCCTCAAAATAACTTGTCATCCAGTCACATTCCCATGGATAGGATATGTCTCATCTCGATCAACGTCAACTCCATTGTTACTATACATCGACGTGATTATCTTCTTCAATTCATTGTTAAGCAAAAGCCTGACATCATGCTTCTCATTGAAACCCACCTCATTTCATGGCGCTCCATGACATTCAAGGATTTTGAATTCGTAAGAAAAGATAGGGTAATAGGTGATGGGGGATTTGGCACCCGGATATTGGTTCGAAGTCCCTCTTCTTTCTAAAATATTGAAAAAGTCGAATTCAAAAGCTTTGAATCTCTTGAAGTGCCCGTTATCAAAATCTCACTGCCATGTGGGGATAACCTCTTCGTTATCTCTGCCTATGCAACTGGTCGAAATATGCTCAAGTTCAAGGAGGAGCTCTCCATAGTTATTATATTCTTGCTGGTGACCTGAACGCCAAGCATACATCATGACAGAACGCCACCAGTAATCCAAGAGTTGTATTCCTGAAATCGTGGATAACAGAGAACCAAATTGAATACAATTGCAATCTTTAAGGTGCGTTCGAAAATAAACGTGACTTTTGTCATACATTTTTTTGGTGACGCCATCTGTGAATGATGCGATGGAAAGTTACATCCCTCCCTGACTTCCAGTGAAAGTTTGGTGACGTTCGGTTCAGTGGAAGCGAAGTTATTGCGTCTAAAGTGACAGTATGTTTGTGTCATCGGTACAAAAATGAGTTTCGAACCAAGAACTAATATCAAATTTTGTTTCAAAATCGGTAAAACGTTTATCGAAACATTTGAATTGATTGAAAAAGTTTATGGGGATGATTGTCTATCTCGTGTCAGAGTTCATGAGCGGTTTACACGTTTCAGAGATGGTCATAAGGACATAAATGACGATGAACATACGGGCCGTACAAAATCAGTGATCACCGAAAACTCCATCGAGATTATGCGTGAATTTATCAAAAATGAGCCGAAATCATCGTTGAAATTCATGGAATCGGAGTTGAATATCTCCAAAACATCGATTTATTGCATTTTAACCGATCATTTGGGCTTACGAAAGGTCTGTGCACGTTTTGTTCCGTACATGTTTACTGATTACCAAAAATTACTCCACTCTTATGGCTGATTTTTTGACACTCATCGTATTTGCCTGATATGGCTCCTTGTGACTTCTATCCATTCGGAAAACTGTATTTGACCATGAAAGGAAAACGCTTTGCGTCCGTAGAGGGCATCCAAAAGGGTTTTACCAACATCCTGACGGACATTCCGGTCAATGCCCTGAAACACTCTTTCGAAAAGCTTTTGGATCGCGCAAAACAGTGTATCGAGGCCGGAGGAATCTACCATTTTTGGGTTTCACGAGCAGTGCCTGCAGTGAGGTTTTCGTCGTTGCTTTGTTTTTTCTGCGAGCTTTATTTTCTGGAACATTTTGGAGGCATTGCTTTTGATGCATTTTCTGGAACCTCTAATCTAACATTTTATGCCGATTAAGTGCTTCCTCTTTTTATCATAGTCTCCTTCGATTGAACTAGAAGCCATTCTTTTGATGGTGTTTGCTTATGAGTCTATCTGCGCTTCCTTGGTAGACTCAGCCCTCAGCTCTTCTTTAGTTTTCAACTAGCTTCGCTGATAATGCCCGATGAAATTTAGGAGCTCCTCCAGCTCCGAAAGCCCGTTCCTTATACGTTTGCTAACATTTTGCTTTTGTGTCCTATTCAGTTTTAATTCTCCTTGAAATACTCTCCCCTTTTCGGATAAACTTTTCATCGTGATAGAGCTCAACGGCTATTGTCTTTTCCAACCTTCTCTTTGGAGCAAGGTTCTCTGCTTCGATTTCTGTGTACAATGCTTCAGTTAGATTTTCGGCGATGCGAGCAACTTCACGCAATGGGGCTTCGTTGGTGTCCTCATTCTTTCATGTTTCTGTCGCGATTTTTTTTTCGACTTCGGGGTGGTACATTATGCGATCTTCTCTTATAGGATGTTCCGGAGTACGCACCATTTTTTAACTGCGCCCGAACGCCGCGATTATAACCGGCTGATACTCGTATGTGTTCTCGGAGTTTTTACGTTCAATCATCCGTTTTTCTGCGTTCTTTGAATTTTTAGTACCTAATAAAGTCTTTAATGTCTAAGGCATGAGTCACATGAACCCTAAATCAAGCATGCGCAAATATATTGAACGCCTTTGAGCGACAGGTCCTGAGGCGAATAATCGGAGCGAAGCTAGACGGGAACCAATGGCGAATTCGATACAACCATGAGCTGTTTGAAATTTTTGACGAACCGGAGGTCTCAAGGATTAAAAGGCTGCGGTAGCTGCAATGGGCTGGACACATAAATCGTATGGACGAACAACGGATACCCAAAAAGGTATTCGTCGGGAGAACTGAAGGCCGGCGCCCAGTGGGGAAACCGAGAAAACGCTGGTCTGACTCGGTGGACGAAGACAGTTCATCGCTGCTCGGATTTCGGAATTGGAGGACGCGGTCAACGGACCGAGACAGTTGGAGGCGCTATTTGCCGGAAGCGAAGGCCCGAAAGGGGCTGTAGTGCTAAGAAGAAGAAGAAATGTCTGAGTCGTTGTTGTTATTTTTCGTGACTCACAAGCCTTAAAGAGGCATAATAGAGGGTTACTAGCCAAAGAGCTATATTCTCTAGCGTGCAATGACTATCAGTCGGAATGATTCCATCTGGTCTTAGACATTTCAGGGGATCAAACGAATGAGCAGCCCATCCCATGTTTACGTGAAATAACGAAAGCTCTTCCTGCGCTTATTTGCACCTCCTGTAGTAAGTTTCAGGATATTTCCTGATTGCGAGGAAAGGGGGTGAACTTCAATCTACTCAATGTTTATCAGCCCTCTGACTCCATTTTCCATCTGCATCTTATAGGAGCATAGAGCCTGGAATGACTGGCGTTTGATGCCAATACATAAGGATTTTTCGACCGATCATTAATTCTGTTGACATGATTAAACTCTTTCCTATATTCGTTTCGACATACCGCAATCTCACTATTCCATCACTAAGGTTTCGGCTTCCCGTCGGGTCACGCCGGAGTATAGGAACTCGCACCTAATCTGAATATCGTAGTAAGGGATTTTACTGCTTTATTTAGATTTTCACCATTGGTAATCACTAGAACATTTCCCAGTTTTTTACAAAGAGTCGATTATTTTCCTATTATTCGTAAAATAAAGACTAGTAAAGACTTCTAATTCCCATACATATGGTCTGATAGAGAACACTCGCGGAATACCTTCCACTATGATAGAAGATGTACCATATGCTCACTTGTCAGTATTATTTCATGTGGTTCTCTTCTATTAGAAGTCTGAAATGTCTCTCTTTCAATAGGCCAAAATGAACGCAATGTAAGAAGCCGCCCCTTTCATTGGTGTTCAAACTCCTCAAGATTTCCTTATAGGCATTCGCTTTAACAACAGTTATACCAACAGAACATGTCATGCATTCCCTTATAGAGTGGATATTCCATGTAGCAGGGTGCAAACCACGTAGGCTTTGATTTAACGCCGCTACAACAACCAGATTATCATTGTCACTTACAATCAAGAGAACAAGAACTCTAATAACTTTGTTGATGAGTCTGTAGATTCTTAGTCCACCTGATAAAACGCATGTTACAAATCTAAACACTTAAATGCACAATCCACAGGTATGGTTTATAACGATGCATGGTTTTTGGATTAATACGATCTCTTCCACATTCTTAGTCAGATGAAGAAGGAGTGAAGTAGAAACTACCTTCGGGCGGAGAAAGTTAAATTGCAGAACCTTCACCCTTTGTTAATTATTGTGCTATCAAGCTCATAATCAGACTCATCACCATTTCATGCTCTTCCTCCAATATAAAAACCAAAAGCTCAAGACAATCCAGCTCTGATGATATATTTATGCTGATGTATCTCAGGGGAGCTCCTGCTCATTAACGGGACCAATTTTCACTTCCACTGAAGGTGAGGCTTCACCACCAGTATCTAAAGGTGTCATAGCTCTCACCGTGGAGTCTTGGAGTCACCCAAGTAGACGTTTAAATGGATGGAGTGGAAGCAGATGATTGGTTGGGACTCTTCATGTATCACGATGAATATTTAAAGGTTTTTGTCGGATACGTCCACAGCAATTACCACTTTCCAACCATTCGGTGCAAGATCAGAGTAACAACTCCATATTACCTCCCGGCTTCCTTCCGATGCGGGAGGAGTGGTACTTTAGACAGTTAGTAATTTCGTGCCTCACGACCTCCAATTTGGCACCAGGTCAAACCTCGTCTTTCGTTATCTTATAGAAATCTATCAAGCGCTATCTTGTAGAGATCCAAGCCTTGGTGCTATCCAGGATGAAAATACTTCGGAGCTGGTCCTGGATTCACTCCATGTATGCAGCCATTAACGCGGCTTGCATAAAATTCCAGCTATCCAATAAGATAGCTCCGTTACTTTTGCTCTTGTCTGTAATTGCCGTGACCAAGCATTCCTTGACTATTTCATTGAACGGACAAGTTGTAGTTTGAACAGTCCTATGCCTTTTGGGCTTGTGTTTATTGATATGACCCTGTGTTCAGCCGACTTGTGCCGTATCTGAGTTGGTAATACTGCGGAAGCCTGTGAAGCTGAAGGATGAATCCTTAAATAGAGTTTTATCCAGTTTAGGGCCCCTCGTTCCCTTTCAGTGATCGCCTCTATAAGTACATTTTCATATCTCCAAATAGTCCGCGACGTTGTTCTCGGGATTTGATGCGCCAGCATAGAACATAGTTTTTGAAAGTGGGTATCTGAAGATGGGGTGGCACCTGAGGTAGCTAAGTCGGCTTATTCGCCAGTACTTGTAGGTCTCATGTGGTACAAATGGACATTTTTCCCTCGTCTGTGATCGGCTTCACTCCCCTAGTATCATAAGGTACCAAGAAAGTAAGGGTATATGAGCACCTTAAATCTGCGGAGCGACTGTCGATATCTCCTCACATATATCCCAAATTAGTTCTACAGTCATAGTAGCCAGAAGTCCATCTGTTTCTCATCTGATTGCTAGTGGAATAACCCATCTATCCGATTCTCCCCTGCAAAATCGACGAAGTTTGGTAATTAGGATGTTGTGATCCACACTATCAAGTGCTTCAACAAAATTGGTGTATACTAAATTATTTATTTATTTATTTATTCATGAACCAAACAAGGTACAAAATATTTACATTGCATTATAGTTCCATTTTATTTTCTTAACAATTACAATTGGGGGGAAATGGGCTAAGGAATTCCAGGACAGAGGATATTTAAGGATTCAAGGTTTTAAATAAGTTTGTTTTAAAAGTGGCCTTCGAAATGCCTGGTGTATAGCAATTCTTCACGTTGTTAAAGATTCTGCAGCATTTATTAATAGGCTCACTATCTGCATAGACAGTTCTATGATAGGTTACTTTGAGAAAAGGAGTATGCCTAGTTTGTCTCGTTGCATTATTAAAATTAAACTTCGTGGAGAGTGATTCAGTCTGAATACCTTTTTGGATATTTAAAAAGGCGAAGCAGCAAGATGAGATTTGTCTTCTTAATGACAGAGAAGTCATGTTTAGTTGTTTAAGCCTTTGCGAGTATTCTGGTAAGGTTGAGAATTGACTGGGATCGTAAAGATCCCTTAAGGCAAATAGTACAAACTGCTTCTGGATGGACTCAAGTCTATTTGAGTGTATTTCAAAGATAGGGTCCCAGACAATGCTCGCATATTCTAAGATTGGGCGAACAAGGGCCGTGTACAAAGATTTTGTTACCCATATATTCTTGAACTCCTTCGCACGTCTTTTAATGAAGCCTAGTTGCTTATTAGCCTTCGCTAAAATTTTATCATAATGTAAATTAAAACGCAGCTTGTGATCCAAGATGACACCAAGATCATTAACATGCTCAACTCTTGCCAGTTCGACATTATTAAGGAAGTAGGTATTGCTAACGAGGTTTTTTTTTGTGAGAAAAACTTATGACCTGACATTTACTTGCGTTGAGTTTAAGTTTATTAATCACACACCATTGTTGAAGGCAAAAAACTTTAGTTTGAAGAAAGCTCGCTTCAGTTTGTGAGCCAATAGCGTGGTAAATTTTTAGGTCATCAGCATACAATAGGTGTGGTAGACCCGCCAGTTCTTTTGATAGATCAGATATGAACATGTTAAACAGGAGAGGTCCGAGGTGACTACCTTGTGGCACACCCGATGATGCTACAATTTTCTTTGAATAGTAACCCTGAAATTTTACAGTTTGAGTGCGATGAGAAAGGTAGGATATAAGCCAATTCAGAAGAGACCCAGAGATCCCAAAGTTTTGCAATTTTTTTATTAAAATGGAGTGATTCACTTGATCAAAAGCCTTACTAAAATCAGTGTATACTGCATCTACCTGCTGGACTTTTTCCATGGCATTAAGAGCATTGGAAACCATGATTATGAGATTAGTGGCAGTTGAGCGACCTTTACGGAAACCATGTTGCTGGTCGTTAAGGAATGGATCAACAAAGGTGGCGAGCCTATCATGTATCATTTTTTCAAATAGTTTTGGTATAGTGGATAGTAGTGCGATGCCTCTGTAATTCTCCACTGATTTTTTGTCTCCACTTTTGTGGATGGGTTAAGGCTGGATAATTTCCACACAGTCGGAAAGACACCTGATGAGAGAGATTTATTAAAAATTATGTGCAGCGGTTTGGATACCTGTGTTAGACACTGAAATAAAAAAGATGGAGGAATATGGTCTGGACCAGGGCCTTTATTCAGGTCCAGATCGTTAATGGCTTTATGGATTTCTTCTAAAGTAATAGTTATTTCTGCAATACCACCATTATGAGGTATTTGCGTTGATGATGTACCGGTGAGCTAGCAGGCAGAAAAACTTCCTGGAAGTATTCAGCAAACATATCACACATTGTTTTACAATCAGAGGAAGTAGTTTCTCCCTTATTCATTGTTGCTGGATACCCAGACGATTTTCTTTTAGTATTTACAAAATCATAGAATTTCTTAGGGTCACGCATTATATTTTCTCCTGTTATATTAACGTAGAGATCGTATGCCTCTCGAGACTTTTGAGAAAATTCGCTGGCCAAGTTTTCATAACTTACCCTGATTTGTTCGTTTGGGTTTGGACTATTTTTTAAGATCTTGTAGAGTTTATTTCTATGATTTCGTGATTGTCTAAGCTCTCTATCTAGCCATGGTTCAGATTTCTTATTTCTTTTCTTTATTTTAGGGACGAAATTTTCAACGGCGTCAAATAATATCTGATAGAATGATTATATTGCATCATCTACGTCTAACATTGAAAGAGTTTCTATCCATTCAATAGTTTCTAAATAGGCTCTAATACCTACATAGTCTGCATTTTTAAAGTCATATACAATTTCATCATTGT
Organism: Odontomyia ornata; assembly: GCA_963969285.1. Lineage (NCBI taxonomy): Eukaryota > Metazoa > Arthropoda > Insecta > Diptera > Stratiomyidae > Odontomyia > Odontomyia ornata. The sequence goes on along the minus strand of OZ017741.1, from coordinate 15,700,087 downwards.
ATATATTCGATGTTTTCAGATCAGATGTAGAAAGTTCAACAGAAAAAGCTCTATGATGTTTAGTATAAGAAAACAGGTTTTCTTCGTCAGTCGTTGGACATACTACTACTTCGTCAACAAAATTCATGAAAATTAAATCTAACCCGTTGCCATTTGGGTTTGGGGTTGGAGCAGTTTGCTGCAAATCATTGCCATAAAATGTATCGACTAATTTATTGTCAACGGAGTCTTTAAGGTTCAAAGGAAGGAGATATTTTTCATTTTCATCAACAACAAAGGATAAGTGAGGACGATTGAAGTCACCTAAAATGATGATTCTATCATTTTCATTAAGGGATGACATGACTGAAGAAGCTACCTCAAGGAAGTCGTTGTAAATAGTTTCGTCAGAATTGGGAGGTAGATACACTACACCGATGTATAAAAACACATGACCAAGGATAACTCGCACAAATATATGTTCGAAGTCTTTAGAGGATGCAGTTGGAACCACTTCACATGATAGGAAATTTTTTATAGCAATTAGAACTCCACCTCCTCTAGAATGACCTGTGCGCTGATAGTCTCGATCACAGCGGTGGATAGTCCAACTATCTTCAAGGATTTCCGTATTTGTATACGAGCTATTCAACCAAGTCTCGGTGATGGTAATAATATTAAAGTGGCAGGATATAATAAATAATAATTTAATTTTCCTCTTATACCACCGCAATTGTGGTAGAAGAGTTTAATGCGCCTTGAAGTCAGACTTTGGTTAGGAATGATATTTCTTAAAGTCATCTCGAGATTTTTGAAGAGCAGCGATGTGTTTTGATCTCACATAAGATCTATAGGTTTCTAAATCCTTTTTTACCTGGTCGGAGCTCACACTAAATTGCTCATGGAAACGTGTAAAGACAAGTGTCAAGGTTTTAAGGTCAGTAGGAAGCCCTTCCTGTTGTATTTTAACCTTTAAATTGGTTTTCGTCTTCCCTTCGACACATGTAGTTTCAGAAGAATCGTGCAGATAGGAAAGAAAAAGACGAACATCATTATAAATGTTGGGGTCTCGCAAACGTGATATAAGGTATTTACTCTCTAGATCACATTGAGAGTTGATCGCTTTAACTCTAGGAGGACTAGCGGATCAAATATTGTTTGCGTCATTGCTGATTCAACAGGTGGAGCTTCTGGTATATTAATATATCCAGAAGAAGATGGCTTTTGGTCATCACCGCATACAAATTTTATTAGTGGGAAGCTATGGGTGGTTTTAGGGTTTGAATTATTACCACCTAAGTCTAGGGTGTCGTCAACCATGTTAATGAAAACGCCCAGGTTTGTAACAGTGGAACGTCGTCTTAGAAGTCCATGTTGATTTTCAGATAGTTTAAGCCGCAAAGCATTGTATGGTTTACAACGAAAAACGTGTTCCAGAATTTTGGCAAAGCATGATATTCACTTCTATCTGGAATTGGGAAGCACAGGAACTAGCTTTATAGATAGGAAAGACAATGGCATGCGTCCAAAGGTCTGTAAAATAACCAATCCTGAATTTTTTTTAAAAATATAGGCAAAAGAAATACACAAAGATGCATCGAGTGATTAAATAAATATATTTGGAAATCTATCAGGGCCGACTGTGCTGCTAAAAATTCAGTGACTAAATTACATCAGCAACTGCTGAGGAGCTAGTATACATGTAAACTAACTATGCTCCAGAGGATTGAGGGCTATAATCTATATGAGAACGGAGGAGCTGTAAATGGAGGAAAGATAATCGGCAAGCATGTTGCACATGGCCTAGCCACAGTAGATTCTATAGTTTTGGTATGATGGGGAATTGGTATGTTGGCGTGGGTTTTTACAGAATTGACGAATTTGGGATTAATAATGAATGACGGTCGGCTCACATGTGTGTGGCAACCTATCTGGCAACTAATACTGCCATAAAAGGCAATACATACAGGGCTTTCCAATAAGAGGTGTTATTTTAATATTGAAAGAAAAATGCCATTTTTTAATATAAATGATCAAATGTTTATTTCATTATAAAGAGAAAAGTATGCCGTTAATAGTACATTAGGCAAATGACCACCACAACCATGCTTACAGGACCATATCCTTTTCATGAAATTTTCCATAACCAAATCGCAAAGTGGCTACACTATGTCCTCGATAGCCTCACGAATTCTATGTTTGAGGGCTTGAATCGACGCTGGGCTATTGACGTAGAACTTCTCTTTCACGTGGCCCAAAAGGGAGAAGCTGCAAGGTGTTAAATCACAAGATCTTGGTGGCCAATTGTGATCACCTCTCCGAGAGATAACACGGTCCGGAAACCTTTCCCGTAAAAGATAGTTTCATTGCTTGTGTGGCACGTAGCGCCGTCTTGTTGGAAGTAAACGTTGTCCAGATCAATACCATCCAATTCCAGCCATAAGAAATCATTAATCATCTCTCGATAGCGCAATCCGTGCACCGTAACTGTTGCTCCAGCCTCATTTTCTAAAAAGTAAGGTCCAATAACTCCGCCGGACCATAAACCGCACCAAACAGTCACACATTGAGGATAGAGAGGCTTTTCAAAAATAACTCTTGGTTTTCCGGGCCTCAGATGCGACATTTTTGCTTGTTGACGAAGTCACCGAGGTGAAAATGGGCCTCTTCACTCATGATGACTTTTCGATGGAATTCCGGATCATTTTCATGTATTTCAAGGACCCAATCAGCAAAGACACGACGTTATTGATGATTGACCGGCTTGAGTTCTTGTGTTAACTGAACTTTATAAACCTTAAGACCCAAATCTTTATGCAAAATATGGTGTAATGACGTTTATGAATGCCTAATTCCAAAGAACGACGAGGAGTGGACAAGCCTGAGTTTTCTTCAACACTTTCGGCTGCAGAAGCAATATTCTCGGCTGTTCTTGGGGGAAGATTTTATTCTACACATCACTAAGTTGTCCCAACAGCTCGAATTTTTCCACCAATTTCTGTCTTGCGCTCCGACAAGGTGCTTCACGGCGACTCAAAAATGTGCGAGTTTTACGAACCGTCTCTGCCAAATTTTCACCATATATATAGTGAATTTTAATAATTTCAATGCATTGTTGAAGCATATATCGTTCCATTTTTATCAATAGCGTAGTTTCTACTTGTCATATGTCAAAAAATGATAATTTCAAAGGTGACATTTACCGAAATAGCGGGCTATTCAAAATAACACCTCTTATTGGAAAACCGTTTATAAAAATCAGCTACAATTAATTAGACAGTCGGTGAGGCACACCAATAATCAACATAATCAATTAGCTTGTTAATTCAAAATAATATAGGATTTAGTATAGATTACTTGTGGGTGTTTCATTCAACGTGGAATTGGCATCGACAAAGGCATGGCTCATGACGCAGTCGAGGAAAAATACCTCAAATACACAAAATATCACACTTGGCGAATACAGTATCGAAAATGTGAGCGAATTAGTGTGTTTGGGCGCCAAAATCACGCAAACGGGTAGTGAAAGTGACATGTTGAAATATGAAACCCACCTCAATGTACTAATAAACTAATGTACCAAAATTGTTCTAAAACTTTTGACACGAGAATAAACTTGCTTAGTTTTTTTTCTTCTACTGTCCATCGCCACAACCAGACGTGTTTTATTCATCGCTCCTTGTAATAGTCTATTTAAATTCCACTTGCTGCGAACCAGAACAACAGGTTATGGGCCCAGGTTTGCGGAATAAATAGACTAAGGTGCGGCGTACATTTTAAAAGATAAAATTTCCGTGGCCCAGAAAAAGAGCAATAAACCGACATTTGTTGTCGTCGTAAATTACGAGTTTTTCGGTCATCATTATGGAAAGCGAAAAAGGTGATTTCACGAAAGTGGCGAAGCTGACTGGCTCAGATAATTATTTATCGTGGCGTCGGAACGCCAGGCTTGTTTTGGAGTGGCACGATCTCGATGGATTCCTGGAAGAAAACGCGATGGACAGTAAATTAACGGCACCCGCTGCAACGGCGGCGGTGGATGTTGCAGTGGCCGCATTGGCGGCTGATTTGGACAATGCCACACTGCAAGCAGCGGTTAAAAGTGCGCGATATGCAGAAAATGCGGCAATCGTTCGTGATGCGATTTCAGTAAGTGACCGTGTGAAGAAATCCAAACAAGCTAAAGCAAGATTAATGATGCTAATAGATCCAAAACTACACGATGAAATTGGTGAACATAATACGGCAGCGGATCTGTGGAAAAAGTGTTCGGAATTGTACCGTAATAACAATTGGCTTAACAAAGCAAAGGTTCTCGGGGACTTCACATCGTTGCGGTTATCAAACTTTGACTCAATGGAGACATTTCTGCGCGAACATACAGCCGCGATGTGCCGTTTACAAGAAGCCGGTTTTGTGATCGATGACGAAATAATGTGCGGGCTTATAATTTATGGTCTAACGCCTGAATATGAAGCATTCATCGGTGGACTTGATGGTAGCAGTGTCCTCACAAGTGAATGTTCAAGTGGACATCGATTAACATCAGCAACGCTAAAGAGAAGTCTGTTGGAGCACGCGAATTCGAAAGGCGTGTTGAACAGCGAAGGGAATGCCACAGGCGCATTCAAAGCTGCATCCAAACCAGCTACGAGTGAGTTGAAAAGCAAGAAGAAGAAGAAGGGAAGCGGCTCGATCAAGTGCTTCACATGTGGTAAGAAAGGGCACAAGAGCCTCCAGTGCAAAACCAACACACAAAATGATGAAGGCAAAGGCGGAAGCGCCAAACCAGCCTTCTATGCTATGACGGCAACTGGTTCAACGGACGCGTGGTTCATTAACTCGGGTGCAAGTTCTCATCTCACATCGAACAAGAAGATGTTCAAGCAATTCACCAGTAGCAATGAATTCGCTGACATAACAACGGCTGACAACACCCGCTTGAAAGTTGTTGGCACCGGTTCCGTCGAGCTAAATGTTGGGGAGCACAAAATTCCAGTGAATAACGTATTGCTAGTCCCTGGAATAGCGGCAAATTTGTTGTCAGTATCGAGCATTGTGAAAGCTGGGAACAGTGTGCATTTCGACAGCAGTGGTTGTGTCATTCGAAGCGGTGCGGGTGATGTGTTACTGAATACACCATCCAAAAACGGTACATACAAGATCACGAATTCGTCGAAGGCTAGTGGGCTGTTAGCAGGCAAAGACGAAGACAATCTGATGACGTGGCATCGGAGATTGGGTCATTTTTCGCATGGTGAGCTGATCAAACTGAGTGGAATTGTAAATGGAATCAAAGTTGACGGCGATAAACAAGCGTTGGCGAAATGTATTCCGTGTTCGCAAGGCAAACAAAGCCGACGTCCATTCAAGAAAGAAGGTGCCAAAATCAAGACAAGTCAAATACTGGAATTAGTTCACAGCGACGTTTGCGGCCCGATGGATACGCCTTCAGTTGGGGGCGCAAAATACTTCGTAACATTTATCGATGATTTTTCGCGAAAGGTCTTCGTGTATTTTGCCAAACAGAAGAGTCAGATCGGGAGGATTTTCGTTGAGTTCAAGATGCTTGTGGAGAGGCAAACCGGACTACAAATTAAAATGTTCCGTTCCGATAACGGCAGAGAGTATCTCGGCGAGTTCGAAACCGAATGCAAGCGCAGTGGAATTGTGCATCAGACCAGTTGTGTGTACACACCACAACAAAACGGCGTAGCCGAGCGTATGAACAGAACGCTCATAGAACGTGCAAAGTGCATGCTGTTCGATGCGGGCTTGGAGAAGCCGCTTTGGGCTGAAGCGGTTAATATGGCTGCGTACGTTACAAATCGTTCACCAAATCGCACGCTCGGGAACAAGGTCCCGGCGCAATTCTGGAGAGAAGGAGCCATCGATCTTTCGTCGATGCAATTATTCGGATCGCTGGTGATGGTGCATGTCACAAAGGAGAAGCGGCAAAAGTTGGATGCGAAATCGAAAAGGATGTTTTCCGTTGGATACACCGATACGCAAAAAGGTTTGCGTTGTTTTGATCCTGAGACTCGAAAAGTTCATACGAGTCGGGATGTCGCTCAAATTAATCTTCTCGATGATTTCATTCTAGGGGAAGTCGAAGAGCAAAAGTCGACCGGAGGGCTTGAAAATCATGAAGTCGAGTCTCCCATGACAGAGTCAGCTGTCGATGGTGCATCAATAATTCGCTCACCAACTTCCCGGAATGAGTCTATTGTGGGCGATGGCGATGAATCAACAACGAATGTGATTTGTCCTACGGGTTCGACGAAACACTAGCTGAATCGCAGTCTGAATACGGGTCGGACGAGGACTATGTCCCACCCAGTACACTACAAGTTCCAGTTGGGGATGTAAGGCGTTCAACGCGTCCCCCGAAATCAAGGAATGTGGAGGCGAATTTCGTTTTTGTAGCGGAAATCGATGAGCCCGAATCATATCATGAAGCTGTCAAACGCAACAGGAGTCAACATTGGGAGAAGGCGATGGCGGAAGAATTGGCGTCACACGAAGAGAACCGAACATGGACTTTGGTTGAGCTACCAGTCAACCGAAAAACAATCAAGACCAAATGGGTCTTCAAGTTGAAGCGTAATCAAGCTGGTGAAGTTGTTCGCCATAAAGCGAGGTTGGTGGCAAAGGGATGCTCCCAAAAGGCCGGCATAGATTATGAGGAAACTTTTTCGCCCGTTGTACGCTATGGGTCAATTCGCTATCTGCTGGCCATGGCCGCTCAAGAGGGTTACAGTGTTGACCAAATGGATGCGGTGACGGCATTCCTTCAAGGGGATCTCAACGAGGAGATCTTCACCGACCAACCCGAGGGATTCAATGACGGGACCGGACGGGTCTGCAGGTTGAATCGTGCGATGTATGGCTTGAAGCAAGCGGGCCGTCAATGGAACCTAAAGTTAGATGCAGCTCTCATCGGGATTGGGCTAACCAAATCAAAGCTTGATCCGTGTATCTACCTCTTGCCATCGCTGGAAGTGATTCTGGCAGTGTATGTGGATGATGTTGTGATTATTTGGAAGCAACGCGACAAGATGGAGGCACTGAAGAAGGCTCTTAGTACCGAGTTTAAGATGAAAGACCTTGGTAGAGCGAACAGTATAATTGGCATTTCCATCGAGTACGTCAAGAATGGAATCGCTATACATCAGCGTCGTTATATCGAAACCATTCTCGAGCGTTTTGGAATGAGTGATTGCAAGCCAGCGGTTACTCCAAGTGATCCAAGTCAAAGATTGTCAACAGATATGAAGAAGGAGGATGAATCAACGGATAACATTCCATATCAACAAGCGGTCGGTTCGTTGTTATATTTGGTTCAAGGAACGAGACCAGACATTGCATTTGCTGTCAACTACGTGAGCAGATTCAACTCATGCTATGGGCAGATTCATTGGACCGCCGTGAAGCGAATAATGCGGTACTTGAAGGGTACTATGCATTATCGTATTGTGTATCGTGCGGGTAACCATGGTTACTCAGATGCTGATTGGGGTGTCGACATCGATAAGCGACGTTCCTGCTCTGGATACGTGTTTATGTTGGCTGGAGGAGCAATCTCATGGGCCAGTAAGCTTCAGAATACCGTGGCTCTTTCAACAGCTGAATATGAGTATATGGCCTTATCGTTTGCTACTTGTGAGGCCATATGGTTGCAAATGTTTCGCAATGAATTCAAGAGAACGGAAGATCCTGTGGTGATCAGATGTGACAACATGAGTGCAATAACGATTGCCGAGGTCGATGCGTTCCGAAAGCGTAGCAAGCACATCGATGTAAGATTCCATCACGTCCGTGAGAAGGTGAAGGCTGGAATCATCGATGTAAAATACGCACCATCAAAGAACAACATTGCAGATTGTTTGACGAAGGCCGTCGTCGGACCGATTTTGAACGTGGGTGTTCATGGAATGGGCATCCAGACAAAACAAGAGATGAAATGATGAAGAATGAACTATTGTAAAATCAATGTTGATTATCGTTTGAAGTAATTTGTCAATTTGATCATTTGAGATAACGTAGAATGGAGTTGATTACTTGAATTAACGTAGAATCAGTTTGCATTTATTTTTATCTATTGAATCAAATTGTCATTTGTCCGAATGAGTTGGGGTGTTGAAATATGAAACCCACCTCAATGTACTAATAAACTAATGTACCAAAATTGTTCTAAAACTTTTGACACGAGAATAAACTTGCTTAGTTTTTTTTCTTCTACTGTCCATCGCCACAACTAGACGTGTTTTATTCATCGCTCCTTGTAATAGCCTATTTAAATTCCACTTGCTGCGAACCAGAACAACATGACAAAATACGCCAAAGAATTCAGCTCGCAAATAAAATAGTTGATTCAGTTTTGACGATCTTGAAGACCAGCTGCATACACAGGAAAACATAGCTCCAAGAATACAAATCTGTGATAAGACCTGTATTATGCTATGGGTGTGAAAAATGGACCCTAACACAAGCATCCGCAAATATATTGAACGTCTTTAAGCGACGGGTCCTGAGGCGAATAATCGGAGCGAAGGTAGACGGGAACCAATGGCAAACTCGATACAACCATGAGCTTTATGAAATTTTCGACGAGCCGGAGGTATCAACGATTGTCAGGCTGCGGAAGCTGCAATGGGCTGGCCACATGAATCGTATGGACGAAGAACAGATACCCAAAAAGGTATTCTTTGGGAGAACTGAAGGCCGGAGACCAGTGGGGAAACCGAGGAAACGCTAGATCGATGCAGACAGCTCATCGCTGCTCAAATTCTGGAATTGGAAGACGCAGTCAATGGACCGAGACAGTTGGAGGCGCTATTTGCAGGAAGCGAAAGTCCGAGAGGGGCTGTAGTGCTAAGAAGAAGAAGAAGAAAAAGCCATATACTATATATGATCACGTATGCGATGGTAAGCAATGCTGCTATATGGCTTATACTTTCCGTCAGTTTTGGTCTCCTAGAAAGTTGTTGCTAGAAACGAACTAAGATCCCTGGTTTTGACGGTGCCTGACTTGGTTAAAAAAAATCGTTTCTATGATTTCTAAGCCAATATAATAAGTTTATCTTGAATAAAGTACAAACTATTTCCACAAGCCAATACAACTCGTTTCTTCTAAAATGCTTCAATTAATCCAACCCCCTTTTTCTTCATCTAAATTAGAAGTAAGTCATCATTCCAAAATGCTTGTCCATTCCTTGTAATTCCGCAAGCGGAAATAAATTTCTAATAAAACCCCCCTTGAACAATCTTACTTTTAATCATTAAAATCCCTTCCAAGAGTCTGCACAAATAATTCGTTCACAATTATATCTCGCAGCAAACATTCCCAACAGGATGCTGTTCACTTCCGCTAATGTCGATTGCTGGTTTCTTATCACTCTTGCCAAGACTTGTTTTTCATTCATCCGCGATAGTGAATAATCCCCAGCAATTCTGAATTTTTGGTAAAAATTTCATAATGCCCTCGAACACACTTACATACTCGTATATAATCATAATCATCGCTATTTATAATATTGGACTTAAGTATGTCATAAGTTTAAAATTTGCGATCATTTGTCACCCAGTACAGTGCAGTGTGTTTATTTATGTACAATGAAACTCTCAATGGCTAGCAATTAGCGCTCAAACTCGTCTCATATATGCATTGCATTAAAGATAACGTTACACTGCACTAAAGAAACACTATCAAGTAGCGTTGAGTACTTCTTATGTTGTTGAAAGGAAGTTGTCTTGCAACCGCTGCTGTCCACACTCTCTTCCTCGCATATACTTGTACAATATAAGCCAATGTTGATAATGAATGGAATGTAGTCGAATTACAGAATATTTTAGATAGTCGGCAAATCGCCATTTGATCCCTCCGCACACAAACCAAGCGACCCATATCAAAGCATCGTTTATGTAAGTCAAAGGACACGTCTCAATCAATATCTTGAAAACCAATATCTTGTACAAACATATCAAATACACGAGGATAAGTTGTATAGATACTCGTTTGCTTTAATTGGACTTTATTGTGTGATTACGGTTGTTTGTTCAGAATTTTGAATTTAATTCTTCTGTTTTCATTGTTACAGGTTGTCTCCTTGACGGAGTTACACCATCCGCACCACCGGATGTTCCACCCCGAAATCCAACAATGAATCGTATGAATGGTCGTGGCAATCCAAATGATTTGAATGTGGATTTTGAACCGTCTTGTCTAGTTAGGACACCGTCTGGAAACGTTTATATTCCAAGTGGTAATTTAAGTAAGTATCGTTAATTGTTAGCGTTAATTGTGCTAATTTTCTAAATTTGAAAATTTTATTGTATTCGTTGGTATTTCGCTATCAATGTAGAATTATGGTGGAATTTTCGCAAATATCCTTATAGCGAAGACTGTTAGAGATATTCAGGCACATGAAATTCTTCTGTAGAAATTACGACGTGATAGTCCAAACGCTGTCTTGGCTTTATCTTTCCTGGGCTGACAATCATATCCTCAAGACCGACATTTGAACCGATAATATTTTACGTATCGCTTTCAAAAATTTCGCGATTTTTTCGGTAGAAGGAAATTTTCTTTGTCGGCGAAAAATTAAAAAAAACCCTTAACCACCAAAAATATACCTCTAAATAAATATAGCAACTAAAATACAAGGGAATTTTAATTGTATAAATCTTTACACAGTTCTCACTATTTTATTAGGGATATACGAGGGTCATTCAACAAGTACTTAGCCTACGAAAGAAAAACGAAAATTTTGGAAAGGTGGCAATTTATTTTTCCACATAATCTCCTTTAAGTTCGATACACTTGGCCCAGCGATGCTCTAACTTTTTCAACCCGTCCAAAAAATACATTTTCTCGAGGGCTGCAAAATAGGCCTCCGTGGCGGCGATGACCTTCTCATTCGGCCCAAATCTATTCCCGGCGAGTGATTTTTTCAGGTTTGGAAACAAAAAGTAGTCACAGGGGGCCAAATCTGGAGAGTACGGTGGATGGGGCAGCAATTCGTAGCGCAATTCGACCATGGCGACGGCGGAGGTGTGAGCCGGCGCGTTGTCGTGGTGGAACAGCTCTTTTTTCTTCGCCAAGCGGGGCAGCTTTTTCTTTAATTCGACGTCAAATCGGCCCAATAAGTCTACATAGTAGCGCCCCGTAATTGTTTTATCCTTTTCGAGGTAATCGATGTGGATCACACATTGTGAATCCCAGAAAATGGTGGCCATCACCTTTCCGGCCGATCGAAAAGTCTTCGCCTTCTTTGGAGCACGTTCGCTGGGTGAGGTCCACTGTTTCAATTGTTCTTAGTCTCTGGTGTGCACCAGTGAATCCACGTTTCGTTGTCGGTCACAAAACGACGCAAGAAATACGCCGAATTGCGCTGAAACAGTGCCAAACACGTCGCCGATGTGGTCTCACGGTTGCGTTTGTTTTCCGGTGTGAGCAAACGCGGCACCCATCGCGCCGACAGCTTTCTCATACTCAGTTCTTTGTGTAGAATATGATGCACCGTTCCTTCTGCGATGCCCACAGTCTCAGCTATCTCGCGAACCTTCAATCGACGTGGTTTTTTTAAACGTTTTCCTCCGTAGCAGCCGTTTTCGGGGCACCTGGGCGTGGCTCATCAAAAACCGACCTGCGGCCACGAACAAACTCGTTGAACCAATTCTCGACGGTCACTTTAGAAGAAGAAGAGTCACCGTACACAGCATCCAAGCGATCTTTGATTTCGCTGCGCGTTTTCCCTTCCAGAAACAAGAATCTAATCACTGAAAGATATTGTTCTTTTTCTATTTTTGTACAACCGACCGACACGCTTACTTCCAAAGGTTATCAAAACAAAACTAATGAAGAGAATTGACTGAAACTTTGACAATAGGCTACTAAAAGAATGTACTGCACGATGGTAAAACTCTTTTGTAATAGCAGTGCCATCGGGCGATGAGGCTAAGTACTTGTTGAATGACCCTCGTAATTTGGCAACGGAGCCTCCAACTTTTAATCACAGTTCTTAAAAACCCTAATGATTTGATGTTCAAAGTTGAGGTGCAAATTAAAAAATGACTATAGATTTATTATACCTTGTATTGATCCTCGTTGGGCAACTTTGTTAGCTTGTTTATTGCCTTTTTTTAGGAATTTATAAAAACAAACGTGACCTGTCTGCAAGGCCGGTTCTAGACATTTTTCTAGTGTAAGCGAACAGCAATTTAAAAATCAATTACATATTTAAAACTTCAAAGTTTATTAACTCTGAACAAACCAATAAGTACAACACAAGTCAGTTTTAAAGAAATTAAACAATTTATTACTCGTAAAATAAAGACAAACTTAAAACGTTTACACTTAACACTGAAAAGAAATTTTCCTTGCTTTCATTTTGACAAATTCGTTGAGAATGTAGTCAATGTCCATTTGGATTAACAAATCATTCTCAATGGCAATTGTTGCCAGTCTACTCAAACGTTCCTGACAAATGGTGGATCTGAGATAAGCTTTTATTAGTTTCAACTTAGAAAAACTTCTTTCACCACTGGCTACTGAAACGGGGAGCATCAGAAGGATTCTTAGAGAAACGAAAACATTAGGGAATGTGTCCATATAATTATTTTTTGTTATATACGACAAAGCCTCACTTGGTGAGTTTTCGGGTGGCAACATTGGTGCAAAAATGTCTAGCTCTTCGAACAGTTCAACTCCGTTTATGTCACATTCTTCTCCATCACTCAGAACATTGTGAAGTTGTATACAGGCGTCTTTCAAGGTCTTCTTGTCCCATGCCTGAAGAATCTTAATGTCATACAGAAAACTAAAACTCTTGCTATGGTTCTCCATGAGTTCAAACCTCTCATTAAGTGAGTTTATTGCTGCATGAAGCCCCACAAAGAAAAATTTCACTTTGAATGATGCCAGTCCAGCCTGAATCGGTTCATCCTCGCTCTCATAAGAGAATTGCCTCTTGGTTTTCCTTAGACGAACTTCGGTTTCTTCATCAAATTCAGCAGAAACACCAATTTTTTCGGCCAGTTCTGAAGCGTCTATGATAATGCTATTAAGACCTTCATCAGATCTCATTTTTTCAAAAAATGTCTGAACACTTTTCAGGAGATCCATTGGAGTTTGCAAAGTAGATGAGGCTTTTTGCAAGGTCTTTCTCACCATGTTTATTTTAAAAAGGATATTATGCCACGTTACCAGACAACGCAACATTTTTAAAGTTTGAAGTCTTCTCATTACTTCTACTGCAGTGTACCTGCTAAAAGCATCCAGCTTGTGGTCTTGAGAAGCTTCATACAAAGCATTTTAAATTTCCTCGATGTGATATCTAAGAGTCGCTAAGGCTTCAATCCTACTCTCCCACCGAGTATTGCTAAGGGATTTCACTGTTAGAGTGGATATGTGTTTCATTAAAATACTCCACCTATGAGTTGAACTGGAGAAAAAGTTGAATATTTCTTGGATCGTACTAAAACAATCAACTGCAATAGGGCAAGAGAGAGCAGCATCGTTAACCACTAAATTCATGGAATGGCTACCACATGACACGAAAAATACCCTGGAATTCAAATCAAGTACTCTTTTTTGGACTCCAGCATGCTTTCCTCTCATGTTGGAGCCATCATCATATCCCTGTTCCCTCATGTTTTTTAACGGGATGTTCCGTGTATCTAACTCACTAAGCAAGACTTCTGTGAGACCTTCACCTGTCGTATCTATGATAGGCAGAAAGCCTGAAAAATGTTCTTTTATTGACACTTCCTCATTTTTAAAACATGCGACGAATCTCACCACCAATGTCATTTGTTCTGTATGGCTAATATCGGGTGTACAGTCCAGTATTATAGCATAATATGTTGCTTGTTTTAGGTCACATATGATTCAGTCTTGGATCTTTGTGGACAAGAGATAAATAAACTCATTTTGTATTTGTTTTCTCAAATAGTGAACATGTGTCTCTTCGGAAGTAACTCTTCTTACATGTTCAGCCATGACAACATCAAATTTGGAAATATACTCTACAAGTTTCAAAAAGTTACCATTGTTACGCTCGAAAAAAGACTCTTTTGTTCCTTGAAAAGCCAGCCCCTGAGTTTCTAAAAATTGGACAACACAAAGTAAACGTTTCAACACTTGGTTCCAATGCTCTGTTTCAGCTCGAATGGTTCTCTCATGCTCTTTGTCGATAGTTCTATCCAAACGTAATCGCGTGGACAAAATTTACAATTGGGTATGTGGGCAGAAGATTTCTCATGACTGATCAAAATCTTGGTTAAGTTTTCCCAGTCAGAATAATCTTGGTCTCCGGCGCCGATAAACGTTGTCATACAATTGACTGTATAAGAATACGGTAGACTCCCGTTTATTCACGAGTAAATTAACCACGATCGCAAAAAGAAAAATAAACAAATAAATTACGCAAGTTAAATGTATGTTAAAGCGGTAACCAAGATGTTTAGCGTGAGAAGGCCCATCATCCCGCGCGCTGACTATAGAGTTGTCATTGTTTACTTCACCGACCACCGATGAGTCATGCATACCCCGATCCCGTGTCGCGTCAATACTATTCGGCAGATATAGACTCTCCAATATTATTTGTTTTGTAAGTAAACCTGACTAAACAAAGTTAAAAGGTGTATAATGTATTTTGAATAAATGTTTTACTGCTTATTAAAGCTTAACTATGCACTTATTTTATGTAAATTAAATTTTAAAATTAAGTCGAAATTCAGTATTAACTTATAGTTTTATTTCTTTGATGGCTTGTCGATGGAGTAATTACAGCCCCAAATATTGACAATTCATCTTCTTTTACATTGGCTGTTATAACAGTTCGTCCTTGTCCAACTTTGTAGAAGTTGAAGGCGTAATAAAATTCTGTAGTGCTTTTGATTGTATTGTATCTTCTTTTACGGTTGAATGACTCAGAGGGCTTTTTACTACTACTGCCGGCACTAGTACTAGACATAACTTGCGTTTAATAACAAAGAAGCACTAGATTGCGAATGGGCTAAGCGGCGTTTCGTTTTCAATGGTCAGGATCGAACGATATAGTGTCTCAGTACCGCATGGCATGAGGCAACTGAACTGAGGCAGTAGACGACATAGCGAGGTAAGATGCGATGGAGGGGGAGGGGCGTCTGCCAGACGAGTCCAAGTCGATAACGGAGGGGTGCACGACGAACGAGTCCATTTTTTATTATTTGTGGTTATTGTTATTTGGGAATAACAATTAATCAAGTAGTGGGAGTATGCGCAAGATATATGATTTTCCCTAACTCCTTACTGCTACAATCTGGTGATGTGAATCAACTTTCAACCTCTAGTCTAGTCTCCTTCTTTAATACTGAACATTGGAGAGCGATTAGGCGCCCCGTTTTGCATGGCGCCCTACGCGACCACGTACTTTGCTTACCCCTTAAACCGGCCCTGCCTGTCTGTCCGTCCGTCCGTGCGTCACAGCAATTTTTCTCGCAAACGCTATAAGCTAGAAACATCAAATTTTGTACGTAGGTTGGTGCATTTTTCGTTGATTTATGCCAAAATATTCAAAAGAAAAATTTCTCAGCCCTAGCTTTCAAGGGCATTCAAAACTCTAAAGTTATATAACTACAAAACTCTAAAGTTATATAACTACTCAATCAAGAACAATTGTAAAATCATTCTTTTTTTTGTCAGCTACTTTACGAGAGGAGTTATGTAACCGATCTGTCGTCGCCGAGGTTCATGTCGATATTATTAGTAACCTGTACAGTAAAGTACGCCACTGGAGAATAAACCGTTTTTCATTTTGTCGCGTAATTCCTCGTTTTATTTCTGCGTAAACCTACTCTTATATCTAAGAAGTTATGGGCCCAGGTATCGCGTTCGTATAAACGAGAGAGAAATCCGCGAGATCGCGAAATCACCGTGAAAATCGTTTCTCGCGCTACTCAGAAATCCCGATCATGTGTCGGATGATGCGAACAAACAAAATAGCGGACGAGATTTCGGCGAAATACGCGATGAAGCTCGACGGAGAGAGTTTCTAGGCGTATAAATTTCAAATGACTGCGAACCTGACGGCTTCCGGAATAATTGATGTTGTTGATGGATCTCGCGTAAACCCCGAAGGTGATGTCGCGAACGCAAATGAATCCAGAAAATGGGTCAAGGACAATGCGAAAGCTATGTACATAATC